>CM066045.1:16895368-18131847 GCA_033557465.1 Ichthyophis bannanicus | reverse complement strand
CGGTGGAGCCTGTGACCCCTCCCACTTGCAAGGTCACGGGCGTTCTTACTCCAGGTATTCCCCTTGGTGACCAAAAGCGACAGCGCTGATGGCTACTGTGGTTGACCTATTGCCAGACATTGCAGCGACCTCATACAAGTTCCCCTAGGTCGGGAAAAGAAATCGTTCAAAGATGCCTTACTCTTGCGAACACTTTCTAGCCCTCATACCATCCAGCAGCGGAGATTGGATATGCCTCCATTAGATCTAAAGGAGTGCCGTACACTCAACCATTCTCATTCATCAACCAGACCACAGAAAGACCTACCTCAGGTGCATTGTTGCGACGGAGGAAACCATTACATTACAGTACAGGTACTGACCTTTTGGCCTCACCTACTGCTCCCAGTGTCTTATTCCTACCAAAATGCTGGCAGTGGATGCGCGTGGGCCTACAGCTGAGTCGCAAATCAGCGGAGTCGAATCCGGGCAATCTTTGGTTGCTCCCATAATTTTTAGGGAACGAACTGGCTCATCAGGGGTCAGACGTGCCAGAGAGGCCAGACAAGCCACCCTCCAGAACATAATGCCCTATTAACTTCAAAGCTCTGGGGCTTTGTCATAAACTGCGCGCCAAATGTAAAAGTCTTCACGTTCTGCCCTCCCCTCCCAGAACTTGCGCCAGTTCATAGCGGGCCGAGATGGAAGATGCTGGCATCTATGTCTATGCCAAAGCAAGCCCTTTCGTGCCCAGCAAACAGCGGCCCAAAGACTGCATGGCACTTAGCCAATCCAGTTTCTCGGCAGGCGTCAGTGGTGATCACCCAGACTCATGCCACTAAGGCCTGCCTAGGGCCCACATGGCCTTCGATTTTTTTTTTTGTTTTTGCCAATGCCTCTCCATGTACTAACCCATGCACAGTGGTGCTGTCGGCTCAGCTGCGTCACAAGGCCACAGGCAGCCCTCATGCAGACAGAATAAGGCGTGGCTCCATGATCATATCTGGACTCCCTCAGCTTGGTTGGGCGGCCCCCCTGCACCCCACCCAATCTACTAAAGTGGTGTGGCCCCTTTCCAGATTCCTGGGTACACAGCTGGTACAGCACACCACAGACGCCTCCCGCTGCCCAGGGCTGGGGATGCCCCTCATTGTTAGACCAAGTGCCACCCAGCGGCCTCGTAGCTCTCACTTGGGAGCGCCTGCCCCCGCAGATACAATCTCCGCGAAATCAGCGGCTATAGCTTAGCTCTCAAAGCCCTTTACTCTCCATAAGGCCCTGGCTCATCAATATGTCAAACTGGTTCAGACAGAACAATCAGCAGTTAGCCATGTTTTATGTGATACAAACAGGGTGGGATCTGACGGTCCAGGCCCTCCTTTATCGCGCGGGAAGGAGATCTCAGGACCTTTGTTCATTATGCCCTACAAACACAACCATGCCCTCCTCAGGGACGGCCTGTGTACCTTCAAGGCCAGAGAGAACTAACTGGACGACAAGGCTGAGCAGAATTTTTGCAGCCACACGCAGCTGGCCAGCTGCATACCTTGCCGCCTAGTTCAGAAGATCTTTTTTTTTTTTTTTTTTTATTTATTCCCTGAAATGGGGTCTCCCTTGGATCAAGATCTGTTTGACAGTCTATTCTAGAGCAGAGCCCAACTGCCCAAAGATTCTGCCCTCCAGGCATACCGGCTTCCTCTGCCCACGTGGATAAGCCCAGCCCAGATGCCGTTTCTTGATTCCCTCGCGTCTCAGCGCAGCCCCACTACCTGTTTATGCCGTTTCCTCCCACGCCCTTGGTGGCACGAACTCCTCTTCAAGATCCATTCAGGACAAAAGGCCTCGGTGCTGCCTGCGTGGCGCCCAGGCCGTGACTGAGACCGCCTTGGTTTCCACTATCTACTTCAGTTGCGCGGTGGATCCCCTCACTTGACTCTAGGGGTTGCAACCCTATATTCTCTATCAGGATCAGGCGTTACCCTAACTGCCACCCCAATCTTTAAAGAATAAACTCTCAATTTGATGGCCTGGAGGCTGCAAGGGTAGTTTTGGCTCCCCCCCCCCTGGGGGCTAACTCAGGAAGTTGAGCAGGGTGTCCTAGCCTCTAGGAAACCGTCCACTAGGAAAACCTATGCTCTCAAATGGAAACGGTTTCATGTCGTGGTGTCAGCTATGTATAAGAGGGATCCTTTCGCCTGATTACTATACCAGTGGTGCTTCAGTACTTACGGCACTTGTCAAATCAGGGACTTAAGTCCAATTATGTTCGGGGTCCACCTCTCAACTTTAGCCAGCTCACCCCTCACTGGTGGAAGGACATTCTCTGTCGGTTCACCACCTTGGTTGTTACCGCTTTCTCAGGGGCTTGCTTTTTCTCAAGCCTCGATCAGTCCTCCTGCCCTGAGTGGGAGTTTAAATGTGGTCTTGCAGCAGATGAATCGCCCACTTTTTGAGCCGATGGCTACTTGCCCTTCTGACGCTTCCTGTCCATGGAAGACACTCTTCCTAGTAGCCGTTACGCGGCCAGGCGAGTGAGTGAGCTTCAGGCCCCTGGTCTGTGATAGGCCTTACACTCGCCCTTCTATGGGAAAACAGGGTAGTCCTTAGGACTCATCCAAAAAGGTCCTCCCAAAAGGTTTTGTCTCACTCTTTCCACATCACCCAGGAGGTGGTTCTTCCAACATTCTTCCCTAGGCCTCATGCCAGACAGGCTGAAGCAGTTCTGCATACCCTGGGCCTATGGAGGGCCTGATCCTTCTACCTTGACCGTTATGCAGGGGTATAGAAGGGCTACTCAGCTATTCGTATCCTTTGAACCTAATAAGTTGGGGTGGGCTGTGTCCAAGGTTACCTTGCCAATCTGGGTGGCTGACTGTATCACCTGGGCTTACAAGGCGGGCTGACCTTCCTTGGCAGGGTCGGGTTACGGCCCACCAAGTGTCAGGGCAATGGCTGACTAAGTGGCTCATCTCCGCTAGTTACCCTTGGGATAGACATCGGCAAGGCTGCACCTTGGTCTTCCAGCCAGGTTTGCGGCCCATTACTGTCTGGAGATGGAGTCTCGTAGGGACAGTGCTTTTGGCCAAGCAGTACTCCAGAATCTCTTTGAGGTTTAGGCAACTCCTGCCCTTCCTGCCCTCTGTTGGGCTACCGGTGGAGGGGTGTCAGTGATGAAACGCCTTTCTTTGCTGCTGGGACTAGAGGGAGGTCCCTTGTTCAGCCTCGGGTCCTCGGTAGAGCCCAGGAGCTGGGGAGTCACCCATATGCGAGGACTGACTTCCTGCTTGGTTCCTGGAGAAAGAGTAGTTACAGTGGGGGTTCTCCAGGCGCAGCAGAATTCAGTCGCTCCCAACCCTCACTCCGCCCCCTTGGAGTTGCAGTTGTACATAGTTTATTTTACCTTTTTGTGTGCTGGTTCTTAGCTATGTCCTTTGACTGAGAACGATGGGCACCTTTACGGCGGGAAGGGAACCGCGCATGCGTGCCTGCATTCCCAACGGCTTTCATAGAAAGCTGGGGGAAATGCTCCGCTGGGGCTTCATCGGCGTCGATGACACCCATATGTGAGGACTGATTCCTCGCTGCTCCTGGAGGAATACACATGTTACAGGTGAGTAACTACTCTTACTACACTCTCCAGTAACAAACTCTAGAGTTTGATTACATGCTGAATGAAAAAATATTTTCGAAGATTATAGTCTTAAAATGTGCCACGTTGTAGCTTTATTGCATGTCCCCTATCCTTTCTACTTCTGGAAGGAGTTAACAACTGATCTCTGTTAACCAGTTCCACTCCATTCATTATTTTATAGTCCTCAGCCATATCTTCCCCTCAGCTGTTTCTTTTCCAAGTTGAAGAGCCCTAACCTTTAAAGGCTTACCTCATCGGGAAATCCTTCCATCCCCTTTACCATTTTTGTTGCTCTTCTCTTTACCTTTTCCAATTTTGCTATATTCTTTTTAAGATATGGTGACCAGGAATTGCACACAATATTTCAAGATGCAGTCGCAGCATAGAGTGATTCAGAGGCATTATAATATCCTTGGTTTTATTTCTATATCTTTCATGCTGATTCTAGCATTCTATTTGCTTTCCTGGCCACAGTTGCACATTAGGCTTAGGGTTTCAATGTACTACCCATGTTGACGCCCAGATCCTTTTTCTGAGTAGTAATTTCCTAATGTGAATCATGTATCGTGTAGCCGTCGTTTGGGGTGTTCTTCTCTAATGGGATCATAATGCGCCATGAACATCCTGCCTGGACGTAAATCCTAGATTTCATACTCCCCACCACCTTCTTCGTTACATTTCACGTCAACCGTCTGTTCCTTCCCCCTGCTTCACAGGCCCACCTCAAACTTACTTGCAACTCTGCTTTCTTTTTCCTAGGCCCCACTCTCTGGAACCTCCCTCCCTTTGACACTCCATTCAGAAACTCTCCACCCAGATCTTCATGGGCAAACTTAAAACCCATATCTTTAATGCTGTTTTTGACCCCCCCTCCTCCACTCCCCCCCCCCCGTACCCAGCCTTGACCTGATTACTCCCCTTCTCCCACTTTATCCCCCCCCCCCAACTCCTTTCTCCTCCTGCAGACCTTGCCTGTTTCCTATCCTTTCAAATAGCATTCCTTTTCATTCTCTGACTTCACAGCACCCACCTGGGCGGTATAGCAAAGGTGAAAATAAAGAAAGATTTATGTATTTTAGTTTTATACCTTATTTTGTTCAGGGTGATTCCTTTGTGTCAGCCCCGCAGTCTATAATTCCCATAAACTAAATAATGAATTTGGGTAAGGTAGATATTTCTTACACTTTCTGTCTTCCACTTTTTTCCATGTTTTTATGTAATTATAAGGGAATATGCATTCCCTACGAATGAGATGCAGTAAACCCTGTTCAGGACTGAAGACGGTTAAAACTGAAATTATAAATCAAAAATAAGTGAAAACAGATTCAGAACCAGCCAAAGTGAAATTGTGCCGCAAGGCTGAGAAAGTATCAACAACCCCCACTCTCTACTCCAAAACATCTCTGATCATTGTGACATTTGCATCTGAATCCCTAGACAGGCTTTAGAGGTCGACTTTCAAAAACGTACACCTACGTGTAAATTATACAAGCATTTTTATTCTTAGACTTTAAATCAGTTGTCAAAAGGAAAAGTCCTTTGAAAATTGACTCAGGAAAAGTATGCACACAAATCCGCACCTATTGCCTGCGTGGGTGCTTTTTTCATGCACACTTATGGCTGGAAATGAAGAAGACTCTCTAACTCCACCCCAGACCCAGGGGGACCATTTGAATTTGCAGGGACAGTTACATATCCATTGGCAGCATTAATTGAAAAAGCTCAGAATCTTCCAAATAAACTTTGCATTGATTGCAGATTTAACAACCAATTCAAAAACTGTCATCTGAACCAATAACCCTATTTGCCACAGATTTTGCATGTATGTTTCTTGAAGAAAATGTAAAATATCCATTCCTCACTCCCTGGATCAACATGCCCCTCCCACACTTTCTGAACCATTTATTGTGCACCCTGTTCATTAAGGCGCACTATTGCTACTTTCATTTTAAAATGAACGTGCATCCCTAATACTTATACACATAGCACACATAGGGCCCTTTTTGTAAAGGGTGCTGGGGTCTTGCATCTGATGCATCGATAACGCACATATCCTTGGTCGGTTAGAGCAACAGCAAAGCAAAAACTATGCGGGCGGTGGGGATTGCACCCATACTACTTGCCTGCT
Organism: Ichthyophis bannanicus; assembly: GCA_033557465.1. Classification (NCBI taxonomy): domain Eukaryota; kingdom Metazoa; phylum Chordata; class Amphibia; order Gymnophiona; family Ichthyophiidae; genus Ichthyophis; species Ichthyophis bannanicus. The sequence goes on along the minus strand of CM066045.1, from coordinate 18,126,109 downwards.
GTGCAGACTCCCTTTGCTCACTCCCCAATCCTCCCACTTGCAACCCTAATGTGCCATGGAAAATTAGTGCCAAAATCCGGTGGTGCTAGCTGTCATGGCCCAAACTAGCTGTCAACACATATCCAACATATGCCTTTAATACGTGCTAGACCTGCGCTAACAGCTAATGCCCTTTAGTAAAAGGGCCCCATAGGCATGCCCAGGGATATAGTTTGGATGGAGCTAGGCTGGAGTCATGATACATGCATGCATTTTATAAAATACCCATGTACACACAGATGGGGGTCAGGTTTATAAAATGTTTCCATATGTGAAGTCTGTTTTACATGAGGGAAAGGGCTTTTATAAAATTGTGTGACCACATACGCAACTTCTTTATTGTGATCTATTCCTAAGCATTCCCAGTAGTGTAGATTGGATGGAGAAGTTGTGGAGCTGAAATGTACATACCTGAAGATTGGGTTCCAGGGGTGATCCGGGAAATTACAGACCGGTGAGCCTGACGTCAGCACCGGGGAAAATGGTAGAAACCATCATAAAGAACAAAATTACACAGCATGTAGATAGTCATGGCTTAATGGGAGACAGCCAACATTTATTTATTTATTTCGCGCTCTTTAGAATCAGTGCGATTTACATGTATACTAACAGGTACTTTATAATCCCTTGTCCCCGAAGGACTCACAATCTAAGTGTACCTGAGGCAATGGAAGGTTACATGGCTTGCCCAAGGCCACAAGGAGTGGCCAAGGGACTAGAGACCCCAGTCCCTCCGGCCTGAAGTTGCTTGTTCCCATGTGGGAATTGAACCCCTGGCCCTCTGGCCTAAGGTAACCTGTCCCAACCACTGAGCCACTCCTCCCTCATGGCTTTAGACAAGGAAGATCTTGTCTTACTAATCTGATATGTATTTTTGAAGGTGTGAATAAACAGGTAGAGAAAGGTGAGTCGGTTGATATAGTGTATCTGCGCTTTTAGAAAGCCTTTGACAAGGTCACTCATCAGAGACTTTTGGCAAAACTAAAAAGTCATGGGATAGGAGGCAGTGTACTATTGTGGATTGGGAACTGGTTAAAAGATAGAAAGCAGAGGGTAGGGCTAAATGGCCAATTTTCCCAATGGAAAAAGGTGAATAGTGGAGAACCCCAGGGATCTGTACTGGGTCCGCTACTTTTTGACATATTCATAAATGACCTGAAAAAGGGAATAACTAGTGAGGTTGTCAAATTTGCAGACGACACAAAACTGTTTAAAGTTGTTAAAACCCAAGAGGACTGTGGAAAATTGCAAGAGGATCTGGATAAATTGGAAGACTGGGCATACAAATGGCAGATGAAATTTAATGTGGACAAGTGCAAAGTTATGGACCTAGGAAAGAACAACCCACACTATGGTTACACAATGCAAGGTTCCACATTGGGAACCACCACCCAGGAAAAAGATTTAGGAGTCATAGTGGATAATGTATTAAAACCCACTGCCCAGTGTGCAGCGGTGACCAAGAAAGCAAATAGAATGCTAGGTATCATAAGGAAAGGAATGGAAAATAAAACAAAGGATATTATAATGCCTCTGTATCGTTCCATGGTACGACCGCACCTTGAATACTGTGTGCAATTCTGGTCGCCGTATCTTAAAAAGGATATAGCGTTATTAGAAAAGGTACAGAGAAGAGCCACCAAAATGGTAAAGGGGATGAAGGCTACTCCTATGAAGAGAGGCTACAAAGGTTAGGGCTCTTCAACCTGGAAAAGAGACTGCTGAGGGGATATATGATAGAGGTCTATAAATTAATGAATGGAGTGGAACGGGTAAACGTAGATCGATTGTTTACGCTATCAGAATATAGAAAGACTAGGGGACATGTAATAAAGCTACAGGGTAAACTATTTAAGACAAATAAGATAAAATATCTTTTCACTCAACGTGTAATCAAACTCTGGAATTTGTTACCGGAGGATGTAGTAAGAACTGTTAATGTAGCTGGGTTTAAAAAAAGGTTTGGATAAGTTCCTGGAGGAAAGGTCCATAAACCATTATTAAAAAGGGACCCAGGATATCAATGCTTGACCGAATACAACCTGTGTCTTTTGGGGATACTGCTAGGTACGTCTGACCTAGATTGGCCACTGTTGGAAACAGGAAACTGGGCTTGATGGACCTTGGACTGACCCAGTATGGCATATCTTATGTTCTTATGTTCTTAAATGTGTTTTGGTGAAATATGTGGGCACATATATTCATGTAGATTGTTTTCAGAACAAGTGCACATTTGTGAGTGGGAATTTATACACTTTTGGGGCTTGTTCTGCAAAACCTATTTTATAAAGTCACTTTGGTGTCCTTGTTGCCTGTTGTTCAATCAGCTCTTCATTGGTAATGATGAAAGCATAAGTGATGCATGAATGAAGTGAAGAATATTTAAAAATATTATTTGAAGTAATAGGAGTTAAAGCCAAGCTGGTGATTGGTTCTTAAGAGATCATGTGCCAGTAAAATGATTGGCCAGCCATTGGCAGCATCTTCTTGAAAGTGCTACCATGTGTTTTGATGCACGAGGCAGCCAGAGTTCACCAATTTATGCAGTGCTCACGGTATACTATAATAAAAGTTTGAGCTTATTTTAAAACGGTTTGAGGGATAAATGCACAAATGAATATTTATGTTTATACAGAAAATAACTGAGGTGTGGATTCTGATGAACCTTAACGAAACAATGGCCAGTGTCAGTCTAGCCTTGTCTCTTTTATAGATTTCACAGGTACACTAAAAAATAATTTTTTTTAAACTGCCTCTAATGTTTTGATTGATTTTTACGTTTTTTGGTGCGCTGAATCCAAATCTGGTAACCAATTTGCTCCATCACGTACAGATTTTTTGCTACATTGGGTTAGCAGTTTGAGGTGAACGTTTCAGATTTAGTGCGATCAAGATAAAAGTTTCTTGGATGAATTCTTTATACTAATTGTTTAGTAGTTATTCAAATAAGAATAAAGAAAATTGTAACAAGGCAGCACATAAGAATAGAGTAATGTCAACAAAACACACTGTGATGGTAGCAAAATTGTCTGCACTTAAAACAGCCACATACATGTGCACAAACATTGAGCATATAAGAGCGAGGTTAGACACAAAGCAAAGCAAAGAAATGTGCAAAAAATGTTGTACAGGTATGTATGTAAGAATAGAAAACGCAAACCGCACCATTGCAATACATGAAGACAAACACCCGATGGTGTGAAAATAAAATTCTAATAAATGAGATCCGACACTGTGGTAATAACTAGCAAATTTTTATTTCAAAGTTTAGTAAAAACACGATATTTGTCAACACAGTTTAGATTTTAAAGTCATTCTTGGGTCAATCAATCTCCTGGTGGGCCCGTTTCTTCTTCCCCCGAATGCTTCTCTTGGTGCGCTGCTTGGCGTATTTTTCATCTGGGGTTCCCGCAGCAGCAACCAGCAGAAATCAGCCATCATAGTGGTGTTCCATCTTCCTTGGTACCTTCTCTCTGCGTCCTTGATGTCCTGGTGAAACCTTTCACCTTGTTCTTCACTGTACGCCCCCAAGTTTTCGGGAAAGTAGTTCACATGGGAGTGCAAGAAATGGACTTTCAGGCTCATGTTACAGCCTTGTTCTTTGAAGGCATTGAGCATCCTGGCAACAATATCCTTATAGTTCTCATCCCGCCTGTTCCCCAAGAATTTGAGAACAACATCCTTGAAGGAATCCCAGGCTTCTTTTTCCTTCTCAGACATCGTTTCAGCGAATGCTCCATCTGAAATGAGTTTTCTTATATCAGGGCCAACAAACACTCCTTCCTTTAGCTTTGCTTCAGAAAGTCGGGGGAACTTTGAGCAAAGGTACCGAAAGCACTCACCATCTTTTGGAAGGGACTTGATGAATTGCTTAATGAGACCCAACTTAATGTGGAGAGGTGGTAATAGAATTTTATCACGAGGTACCAAGCTCTCATGAAGAACATTTTTCTCACCGGGTCTCAAATACTCCCGAATTGGCCAGTCTTTTTTCCCCCAGTGTAGGTTGCGGGCCCGGCTATCCCACAAGCAAAGGAAGCAGGGATATTTGGTGAAACCGGATTGCTGCCCTAATAGCATGGATAGAATTTTAAAGTCTCCACAAATCATCCACTTATGCTCATCATAACGAATCTTCTGAAGAATCAGGGCCAAATTCTCGTATTTTTCTTGGAGAATAACAGAGTGATGCGCAATAGGAACTGAAGCGAATGTGTTGCCATTATGAAGAAGAACACCTTTTATGCTGTCTTTTGACGAATCAATGAACAGCCGCCATTCAGCAGGATCATTCTTGAGTTTAAACTTTTCCATCACTCCGTATATATCGTTGCAAAATACCAAATCTTCCTCTTTGCTGAAATACTTCAAAAATTGTGTCTCGCGGTTGCGGTACCAATAAAAAGTTGTTCCTGGTGACAATAGATTTTTCTGTTTAAGCCGAGAACCTAGCAGTTGGGCAGCATCTTTTGGGAGTCCTAAATCCCGGACTAAATCATTCAATTCAGCTTGAGAGAAAAGTTCAGGTTTCGGATCTGGTTCAGTTTCAAACGCGGAAGTACTGGACTCATCGGGAAAAGCCATCTGATGAGTCTCATCATGATCAGAACCGTCCACACAAATATGATCCAAAGATTTTGGTGGTTCAGGCACAGGTACTTCGTTGCTATGAGGCATAGGCCTAATTGCTGAGGGAAGGTTGGGGTAACTTATTACGTTCTTATTTTTTAAGTTGTATCCCTTCACAATGCAAGAGCAAAAATAGCAGTCACTGCTGTGGTCTCTTTGTTCACGCCACATCATAGGTATTCCGAAACGAAATGCTTGTTTTTTACCTTTCATCCATAAGCGTAGATCTTCCTCACATGTCTTGCACACTTTGTGAGGAGCCCACGGTTTGTCTTGATCGCCTAACTTCAAACCGAAATAGGCGAAATATACTTTTTTAATAAATGCAGAAATGTTCCTCTGCCGCTTTTTCACGGTATATTCCCCACAAATAAAACAAAAACTGTCCGGAGAGTTGACGCAACCTCTGGCTCTGTGAGCCATCACAAATACATAGCACTGCAAACTACAACTGTAGTGAACCACTTCGGAATAAAGCTGGATTACGACTGAGCAAACAAAAGGTAATAATGAACTTGCAAGAAACTGAAATTTGACAGGAACGTTCATGTCACAACCACCGTGTTTGAGCGAGCGAACGAGGTGAGGCGAACAGGAAAGAACATGCGCCAGCGCGAGTACTGGATTTAGCCCCCCGCCTCCCAATTGTCCTGTTAATGTATAAAATGAATACAAAACACTCTAAAATATCATGAGGGAGTGTTTCTAGTTAGTTAACCATTACAACCTCTATTTTGGGCCAAGAAAATAAACTGCAGTCGGCTAAAAAGAAATTATGTGAACATTCCTTATATGGGTAAGAAATCTAATTTTGCAAGAAAACGTGATGTGATGGAACATTTTGGCTATTTTTCCTGGATTCAGCACCCCAAAATCTATAGGAATCAGTTGCAAAACTGGAGGCAGTTTTTTGGTAGTGTACCTGTGTTTTTTGTCAAGATACTGTATTTTGCTGTAGGCTTTTTGTATGAGGTCTTTTTCCTCTTAAAAATATTCTCTAAGTAATTTGGATGAAATGAGGTGAAGGTATATATATATGATGTAGTGTCTATTATAATACCTGCACATTCCTATTTGCCCCCCCCCCCCCAGTCCAGTGCAGACGTGAGAGCTATGTTTATGTTTATTTAATTTCTTGATATACCGCCCAGGCTGAAGGGCATCAGAGTGGTTTACAATCACTATAAACAGGTACTGGATACATTCCCTCGTCCCCAAAGGGCTCACAATCTATGTGTACCTGAGGCAATGGAGGGTTAAGTGGCTTGCCCAAGGCCACAAGGAGTCCCTCCGGCCTGAGATTGCGGTCCCCAGGTGGGAGTTGAACCCCCAGCCCTCCACCCCAGCTTGAGGTACCTTGTCCTAATCACTAGGCCACTTCTCATCCATCAGCAGGGGGAAACTGAGAACAGCAAGTTCAAAACGTTTCCCTTAAGTAGCCTGTGTTTCCCTGCAGAGCCAGTATTTCTCAGTCTCCAGCAGGTGGATGAGCATAGGCCTGTGCTGACTGTTTGCTGTTTATTCTTAGTTAAGTGCTGGGCCGCGATTTTGGGGTACAGAACCCAGTGGTACCAGGTCCCTTCCTCAGCCTCTCCTCTAGCCACTACTCAGTTCCCTTTGGGCAGTAGGAGACAGCCGCAATGCTTGGGAGAAGGCCAGGGGTTGAGCTCTGCCCCTGCTTGAATCCGAGGATCAGCAGGCAGCATCGAGAGAGGCAGCGTCAGCACAGCGGGACATCCAGGAGCCGGTGAGTCAGGGCAAGGGAGGTTCCCGTGCGGCCTGCACATGGCTGACCGGAGAGGGGACGTCGTGCAGCATGTGGCACCCACACGAGTTTGCTCTCCGTGGTAGGGCTCTGCTGCATCTGTGTTAAGGAAAGCATGGCTGCCGTGGGGAGCTTAGTCGGCAGCTCGGCTGCATTGGAGGCAGCTGTGGGGGGTTTTCTGCCTATGAGCGCTCTTGGAGGGAGGCTGAGACGCGGTTTTGGCAGGAATGGCTGTCTTCTTCTTTTCTGCTCCTTCTTCTTCTGCCTTGGAGCACAGAGATGCTCCTTTTTTTGCAGCCAGTGGCCCTGGAGCCCTTCCGGGGTGATTGGATGAGGTCTGAATAGCAGGGGCAAGTCCCTATTTTCCCTGGAGTTTGTGTTATTGCTGTATGAGGCCTTTTTACTGTAGCAAGGCCTTGGGAAGGGTCCCCTGATTGGGGGGATCTCCCTTGCAGGGGGACTGTCTGTCCTGGTGGCGGGGAAGCGCTCATGCTGGGAGAGGTCCCTGAGGATGTGATCTCAATGCGGTGTGACTGATTATTTGGAGGATCCCGACCCTTGGGAGTTAGAAGAGGGGGAGCTCCCTGCTGGGGAGGATTCCTTGGTCATTATTTCATAGGGATGAGCTGCCCTCCTTCATTGTCAAGACCTTGGCAGCTTTGCGGATCACAGACAATCCACTGCAGGACCCCTGCAGGATCTGCTTCTCGAGGATATTTGGAAGCCCCATCGTTACTTTCCTGTCCATTAGGCAGTCAAGGCCATGGTTGATGAAGAGTGTAAGGTCCCGGATGCTAGCCTGTGGGTCGGTAGGAGCATAGGCGGACTCTACCCCATTCCTCCGGAGGAGAGGGAGTGCCAGTGCCTCCCCACATTGTTCTGCTGCAGGATATTTGCAGGGTGATGGCATGGTTGTCGCTCCATTCCTTTTTGCGTCATTAGTGGCTGGATGTGCAGGCCTGTCAGAACACAGATTTCAGGGTTGAGTGTTACAGGTTGGAGTTTCTTTACTCATCTCTCGATAGTCCAACGTGTCTGGACTGGACTGGAGGTCCAAACTGGAAGGTGAAATTAGACCTTATTTCCTAATTTTCTTTCCTGAAGTCCTTCCAGTCCAGTCCAGGACCCTCCCAAGACTTGACTTCTGTCTTTCTGGTCTTGTGCCTGTTCCAAAGATGCTGTTAGCTGAAACAGGTGATCTGCAGGCCAGTTGATTATGGTGGTTCTCCCTTCATTGCATTGTGGTTCTAGGGGGATTCTGCTGTGCTGTTGCACTGTTTGCTCTCCTTGTTGTGGACTTCAGTCCTGGGGAGGGGGGGGGGGGTGTCCTGTTTTTGACAGGAAAAAGTTAAAATAAATAAATATTTTTTTAAAGACAAGTTGAGATACTCGATGGCCAAGTGTGCATGGTGTTCTGGTGCATGACTTATTGCTGGGCTGGTGGAGCTGTTAGGGTTCTGGGACTCCATTCTGCTGTTCTGTGAAGTTCATACTAGCTCTGCAGGGAAGCACAGGCTACTTAAGGGAAACGTTTTTAGTTTGCTGTTCTCAGGCTCCCCCTGCTGGTGAATGAGCATAACCCATGCATCTGGACAGGAGGGACTCCAGGAAAGAAAATTAGTAGGTAAGGTTTACTTTTACCATTTGAGGTTTAAGATTGTTACATGTACCATTGTTTTCTGAACCAGTGTACATTTGTCTTTGGCCATTTGCACTCTACTGGGGCTGGTCGGTGAGTATATTATGAAGCCATGTGTCTTAGTTGCCTTTATGAAATATGCTTAAAATATTCATCTTTTTAAACATTCCACTTAGGAACCCTTTTCTAAAATCATCCCACAAGGTGCATTTTATAACAGACTGTCTAACTTATGTGTAGAGCATGCACATAACCTCCACCAGTTCTCAAAGGGATAGTATGTATATGCATCCACTATTTAGCACATACACATTTCTTGGTTTATTTTGAGCACATACATGTGTATTTTCAATCCTATTGCAGGGAATACCTCTATCATTTTGGGTAATCTACATATGTGTCTTTTGCATTGAGTGTCGCATGTATGATTTTCTCCCAGTTGGTGAGAGGTCTTACGTATGCACTAAGTGCAAAGAACTCTTTGCTCTCAGGGAGCGAGTCCGTTCTCTAGAGGCTAGAGTAGCAGGCCTGGAAGACATAAGAAAGACAGAGATGTACATGGACGTGACCTACATGGATATAGTCCTGAAGTCCAACCTCCAGTCTGGCAGCATCTCTGCTGCCATGGAGGAGAGAGGTCACGTGACAGGAGAGCATCACCCTGGTGTGGCAGGAAGTGATCCTGTAACTAGGACCTGTCCTCCAGGTGATGTAAAACCCTCTTGCACCGAGGATGTTTCTCCAGGGCCACGTGCCCATGAGGGGAGGGTCAGGACAGCTGTTATAGTATCCCCTTCCGGATAACCTAAGGGTAAAAAAAAGCCCTGAATCAGAATTTTGGCAAGATTCTTTTGGCAGTTATATACTGCCAGATGTCCAAAATACCACTTAAAGAGCACCATGGATTCATTTTTCCATCATCACTGCAACATTTGAGACAATAGCCGTGGATTGGGGTATACAGTCCCAAATTTTGGTTTTTGTCAATATCTCATTGTCCGGCTTAAAGTTATGTGTTTGGAAGGAGGAGATCTGGGAGACTTTCTGGGGATTGGGCCAAATGTTATTGACATAGGGCTGAATATCAGCACTATCTAGATAACTTTAAACATTCAGATAAGACCACTTAAATAGCTCTCCAGACTTAAATGACTGACTCCTTCCATTTAGGTTTAGAACCACATATTAAGCGATCAAACTGAAATGAATAAGCTGGCTAAGTATCCACATATAATTAAGCAGCTGATAAATACTGACCCCAAAATTTCTTTAGTATTTCTTTTAGTTTTGTTTTCAAATGACACAAAAAGAAGCTATTTGTTTGAAAATGAAAGCTCATCCCTACCATGGATCTAATGCACCCACTGGAAAGGTCAGTCAGAGGCCATCAAGACATCCTGGTGGTTTTCCTATTAGGAAGCCACATCCTTGGGAAATATGAATGTGAAAATTATCACCATATCAGTGATAGAGATTTTCTTGATAGTGGGGCTACCAAATAAAGTCCTGAAAATCGACGCTATCCAGATAACTGTCAGCTCCACCCGGCACTATGCAGTCAGAAGAAGTCATCAGCATCACTATCTGAATAGTGCTGCAGAATATTGAGCTCACCAGGCCTTATCCGGTTAGCAGGAACTTCGATCCGGATAAGCCTTTTTAAATATTTGTCCCTTACTTTTTTCGATGGGGAAGCATAAGGGTTCAGTTGGAGGTAAACCTCTGAGCTCCCTAAACTCAGCTTTACCAGGTCTCAATTTTGGAACTCGCATCAGCTTTACCCCCTCATGTCATTAGAGGGGTCTGTTGCTGATGAAAGGATAGGAAGACTGGAGGTCGTTTTTGAGCTGTGATATCTATGCTGCATCAGGTCTTTCATCCCACAGTTTGCCTGACCAGATCCTGGTGGAAGCTCCAGGATGGGGGAGCACAGGAACCTGCTATAGAGAACGCAAAGACATGTGTCTTATGAGAAAAGTGAAAATTCTGGTGAAAGCTTCACTGGAGTCAGCATCAGCAAAGATTTAGGATGGGAGTGACCCAAAGACACTGATACGGCAGTGGCAGAAACTTCAAGACAGGATGACTTAATCTTGTTACCCAATTAGAGGTAATCAAGGCAAAAATGGGATTGATGCATAAAGTCACTATGTGCCAAGCCTTCTGTAATAACTTTAGGCAGTATTGGGAATTTAATAGCATGCAGCTTTGATTCTGGATATTTATTCTAAAAGGTAAACTCAAGAGTCCAGTTGCCTGTACATGTTGCATCTTATGAACTCCAAAAGGAAGCTTTCTTTGGCAAGATGTAAGTACTATGCTGAATGGTTGCAGTCAATTTGAGAGACTGAGACCATACTCCACATACCCTGACTTTAGAAGTGAGGTTCATTACTCTCATGGTATGCACAAAAGTAACCCATTTGGAAAAATTGCCCCTAGAAAAGATTGGGAAGATGGAAATGGAGCTTGTCACAACACAGTTAACATCTGTACAGATGAGTGTTAGTCAGTGTAAAGCTGTTAAACATTATTGGCTGGAAAAATTCAGCAAAAGTCTTGAATTTAAGAGTTTTGAGTTTCCATGAGCTACTACTACTACTGAACATTTGTATAGCGCTACAAGACATACACAGTGCTGCCTCTTTCCTCCCCATTAGAGGTTTATTGAAAATATATGAAAGAAACATTTAAAATTCCAGAGAATATTCTTTCCCCACCACCCTGCACATCAGTAAAGGGTTTTTTTTGTCACAGAGAAGGAAAGCTCAATGGACAGCTTAAATATATTGGAGGGGGGGGAGATATTCAAAGACATTTAGGTGACTTGCAGACCTGCAAATCGCCTCAATGCCACTCGCCAGAATAGCTCTGGTTTTGGTCCCTAAGTGCCCCGATGGTAGCCAGCTAGCATCAAGGTGTTCCAGGGGCCGAGTGAACGTGGCACCTGGCAAATACTGGTTAGCGGTGATATTCAGCCTCTAGCTGGTTATCCTAGAGCGGTGAAAGTTAGGTACCTTTAGCTAACTGACCAGTAACCGATTATCTGTGCTAGCCGGTTAGCTAATGCTCTACCTGCCACCCCGGATATACAGGATATGGCCCTAGCATTGAATATCTGGGTTCAAAGTTAAGTGGTGACTGCTAGCTGTTTAATTTATATGCAGAACAAATCATCAGAGAAGCAGGATTGTATAAAGACAACAGAGGTGTGAAGATTGGTGGAAGACTCATCAACAACCACCTTTGCTATGCTGTTGATACCACATTACTGGCTGAAAGTGAAGATGATCTGAAACATTTGCTTCTCACGATCAAAGAACATAGTCTCAAAATGGGCCTGCACCTTAATGTAAAAAAGACAAAGATCAATACAACTGGCAAAATCAACAAGTTCATCATTGAAGGAGAAGGAATTGAAATCGTGGACAATTTTAACCTGCTTGGATCAACTATCAATAAAGAAGCAAGAAGCAGTCAAGAAATCTGACGACGCATTGCTCTTGGCAGAATTTTTATTTATTTATTTATTTATTTTTATTTATTTATCTATTTCTTCTATACCGCCCCTTCCAGAGATCAGGGGCGGTTTACATGGAACAAGTAAACAAATCTGTATACTAGAATGGCTATGAAAGACCTAGACAAGATTCTCAAGAGCAGAGATGTCTCTCTCCATACAAAGATTTGACTTGTTCAAGCCATGGCATTCTCAGTGACATCATATGGATGTGAAAGCTGGACAGTGAAAAAGAGAGAGAGGAAGAAAATTGATGCCTTTGAATTATGGTGCTGGTGGCGAATACTGCGTATACCATGGACTACCCGAAGTCAGTACTAGAGGAGATCAAACCTAAGCTTTCTTTACAAGCTCAGAAGACAAGACTTCAGCTTTCATACTTTGGACACATCATGCGAAGAGAGAGATCATTAGAGAAAGACATCATGCTTGGCAAGATAGGTCAACGCAAAAGAGGAAGACAAGCAATGAGATGGATTGATACAATAACAGCAGCTACAGGTACCGGTGTTTCAACAATGAGCTGCCTAACTGAAGACCGAACACAATTCAGGACAACTAGCCGGAGGGTCGCCATGAGTTCACACCGACTCGACGGCACTTAACAACAACAACAACTTAGTCTGGCTGTCTGGTCACCCTCTAGTGGCTCTGTTGTTGTTGTTAAGTGCCGTCGAGTCGGAGTCGACTCATGGCGACCCTCTGGATAGCTATCCTAAATTGTGTTCGGTCTTCAGTCAGGCGGCTCATTGTTGACAGACTGGTACCCGTAGCTGCTGTTATTGTAGCAATCCATCTCATTGCTGGCCTTCCTCTTTTGCGTTGACCTTCTATCTTGCCAAGCATGATGTCTTTCTCTAATGATCTCTCTTCGCATGATGTGTCCGAAGTATGAAAGTCGAAGTCTTGTCATCTGAGCTTCTAAAGAAAGCTTAGGTTTGATCTCTTCTAGTACCGACTGGTTTGTTCTTCGGGCAGTCCATGGTATACACAGTATTCGCCGCCAGCACCATAATTCAAAGGCATCAATTTTCTTCCTGTCTGTCTTTTTCACTGTCCAGCTTTCACATCCATATGATGTTATTGAAAATACCATGGCTTGAACAAGTCGAATCTTTGTATGGAGAGAGACATCTCTGCTCTTGAGAATCTTATCTAGGTCTTTCATAGCCATTCTGCCAAGAGCAATGCGTCGTCTGATTTCTTGACTGCTTGTTGCTTCTTTATTGATAGTTGATCCAAGTAGGTTAAAGTTGTTCACGATTTCAATTTCTTCTCCTTCAACGATGAACCTGTTGATTATGCCAGTTGTCATGATCTTTGTCTTCTTTACATTAAGGTGCAGGCCCATTTTGAGACTATGTTCTTTGATTGTGAGAAGCAAATGTTTCAGATCATCTTCACTTTCAGCCAGTAATGTGGTATCATCAGCATAGCGAAGGTTGTTGATGAGTCTTCCACCAATCTTCACACCTCTGTTGTCTTCATACAGTCCTGCTTCTCTGATGATTTGTTCTGCATATAAATTAAACAGGTAGGGGGAAAGTATGCAGCCTTGTCTTACACCTTTGCTTATTTTAAACCATTCTGTTTCTCCTTGTTACGTTCGAACTGTTGCTTCTTGATCAATGTACAGATTACGCAAGAGAACGATCAGGTGTTCTGGTATACCCATGCTTCTTAATGTGGCCCAGAGTTTCTCATGGTTTACACAGTCAAAAGCCTTGCTATAGTCGATAAAGCACAAATAGATATCCTTTTGGTATTCTTTAGTCTTTTCAAGGATCCATCTCACATCCGCAATGATGTCTCTCGTTCCTCGCCCTTTCCTGAACCCTGCTTGCACTTCAGGTAGTTCTTGTTCTAGGTATGGCTGTAGTCTCTTTTGAATAATCTTCAGTAGAATCTTGCTGGCATGTGGGATCAGAGCGATTGTGCGATAATTTCCACAGTCAGTTGGATCACCTTTCTTTAGTATTGGTATAAACACAGATCTTTTCCAGTCCAGTTGGCCATGATGTTGTCTTCCATATTTCTTGGCAGAGCCTTGTAAGTACGGTAACAGCTGCATCAGATTGCTGCAATACTTCTATGGGAATGCTATCAATGCCTGGTGCTTTGTTCTTTGATAAGGCTTTCAATGCTGCTTCAACTTCTTCTTTCATCACCAATGGTTCCTGATCATAAGGTATAGGTTGAAACAGCTGTTGGTCACTTGATCTTTATCATATAAAAACTCTGTATATTCCTTCCACCTTTTCTTGATCTTCTCAGCATCATTCAACATAGAACCTTGAGCATCTTGTAACATTCCAATTCGAGGCTGGAACTTTTTCTTTAACTCTCGCAGCTTTAGGAAAGCCGATCTTGTTCTTCCTCTAATAGTTTCTGCTTCTATTTCCTTGCAAGTGTCATTGTAGTACTTTTCCTTGTCCTGTCTTGCTGCACGTTGGAAATCTCTGTTGAGTTCTGCGATTGTCTTTCTTTCTCCTTTGGCTTTAGCTTCTCTGCGTTTCTGGGCAATTTTCAGAGTTTCTTCCGTCATCCATTTTGGCCGTTTTTGCTTTTTCACCTTTTGTAGAGACTTCTCACTTTCTTCCAGCACAACCTTCTTGATGTCATTCCATAACTCTTCCGGAGCTCTGTCATTTGTATCTAAGGCTGCAAATCGATTTTGCAGGCAGTCTTTAAATTCCAGTGGTATATTCTCAAGGTCATATTTTGGTGCATTCATGAGTGGTTTGCTCTTTTTCAACTTTAGCTTGAGTTTGCATACTAGTAGTTGATGATCTGTACCACAGTCAGCTCCAGGTTTTGTCTTTGTTGATGTTACAGAGCTTTTCCATCGTTGACTTCCACAGATGTAGTCAATTTGATTTTTATACAATCCATTGGGTGAAGTCCATGTGTACAGTCGTCGCTTGTGTTGCTGAAAGAAGGTGTTTGAGATGAATAGATCATTGGTCTTGCAGAATTCTATCAATCTTTCTCCAGCTTCATTTCTGTTGCCAAGTCCATATTTTCCAACTACTTTGCCTTCTTCTTTGTTGCCAACTTTTGCGTTCCAGTCACCCATGACTATCAGGATATCCTTTTGGCATGTTCTGTCAATTTCAGCTTGTACTTGTTCATAGAACTCTTCAATTTCATTCTCTTCTGCAGCTGTTGTTGGGGCATATACTTGAATTATAGTTGTGTTGATAGGCAATCCTCGTAGACGAATAGAGATTAAGCGTTCGCTGACTGCATTGTATTTCATTACAGTTCTTGCAAGTTTCTTCTTTATTATAAATGCAACACCATTTCTTCTTTGTCTTTCATTTCCAGCATAGTAGACCATGTGATCATCTGATGCAAAGTGCCCGATGCCAGTCCATTTCAGTTCGCTGACACCCAACAGATCAAGTTGTACACGTTCCATTTCATTCTTGACCACTTCCAACTTCCCTTGGTTCATGCTTCGTACGTTCCATGTTCCAATGTGTAAGACATCTTTACAGCTTCTGACTCTCATTTCATGCGCAGCTACATCAGCAGTCAGACTTCCCGAAGGCTTTGATCCAACCACATCATAAATGCTGGCTTTACTCTGAAAAGTCTTCAGCTCTTCCCCAGTAGCTAGTTGAGTGCCTTCCAACCTGGGAGTCTCATCTTCCAGCACCATAGCACAATTTGTTTTGTTGTAAACGATCCATTGGGTTTTCATGGCAAGATACAGAAGTAGATTGCCGGGCCTTCCTTCCGCGCAGTTTAAGTTTGGTGTTGTTGCCGTTGTCACAGAAATGTGATCCTCCGCCGTCAACACTATCCCATTCTGCTGCTGCCCAGATGGGTGGTTTGTCTTCGTCTGGCACCTCAGCTGAGACCTGTCCATCTTGGGAGGACCCTGCCAGTAGTTAAACTACCGATAGTTTAGCTCTCAGCATCACTGATGCACACAAGCCCTCACAGCACGACAAGCTGCAAACCAAGTGAGAGCTAGTGGCTCTAGTAAAATGCTATATCTTGACCTTTTATGCTGCCCAGTATTTCTAGAACATAGGAAGGCTCTCCTGACCAGTGAGCTAATGATAGAAGACCATAGTTGGCGGATAAGCTTAAAGGTATAAAGATGAAGCCCAAAGGCCGCTAGCTAAGCCGTTGTACACAGATGGTGGTGGATTGTTATAAAGTGACAGGGGTTGCCAGAACACCACTGCTTTTGGGGAGTTTAGAAGAAGGAAAGGGGTGCCCCTGATCCTGGAAAACAGAAGAGGCCATTGTGCCATGGGGAGAGGGGCAAGGGTAAGGGCTTCCCATACGCAAGGGAGAGTCCCAGAGAGGGAGAGTCTGTGCTTGTTCTGTTTCTACACTCTGCTAATCAGTTGGATTTGTGATATATTTTTGTCCTTGAGCTTTCTGCATAATGTTGGGTTCAGAACACATCATGGACTATATTTGTAGTTTGTGTAAGTGGGAGGGAGTGGATCCAAGGTGCCAACGGCCTCCCAGTTAAATTGACGCCAGCCTGGAGCCCAGAGGTCCCAGAGGAATAAACCTGAAAGATGCAGAGTTTCTCTCTCTGAAGTTGGATTGGGTTTAGCTCATGCCTTTTCTGAAAAGTTTAAGGTGAGTTACATGGAGTGGAGGAGTAGAGGAGTGGCCTAGTGGTTGGGGCAAGGTACTTCAGGCCGGAAGGTCGGGGGTTCAAATCCCACTAGAGGACAGCAACCTTGGGCCGGAAGGACTGGGGTTTCTAGTCCCACAGGTGCTCCTTGTGGTCTTGGGCAAGCCACTTAACCCTCCATAGCCCATGGTCCCTGTAAAATAGTTATCTCCAAGTTATAATGCCCTGTTCAATGTAATTTCAGTTTGTTCAATGTAAACCACACTGATGCAGAATAGTGCGGTATATAAGAGAATAAATAAATTCGGGTCCTGTAGGTATTTCCCTTTCTCTAGAGGGCATACCCTCTAACTTTGTACCTGGGGCAATGGAGGGTTAAGTGACTTGTCCAAGATCACAAAGAGTAGCAGTGAGATTTGAGCCTGGCTTCCCTGGTTTGCAGCCCACTGCTCTAATCATTAGGCTACTCTGTACCACGTAGCAAAAAGGGGAACAGTGAGGACTCAGGGCTATAACAGAATACAAAAGCAGATAGTCTTTTATAGATTTATTTTTCTTCAGTACAATTAAAATATTCACAGTACCAAACATTATTGTCTTTTTAAATGTGCAGTGAGCAGTCTATAAGCCATCCATTCAGCTTTCATAGAAAATTGGAGGATACCATGTATGAGATTCTAAAGCACCGCTGTAGACTAAGGAGTAGGAAATCCTCTGAGAAGGACATTGTGTCAGACAAAAGCGTGCAAAGATACAGGATGTTAAAAACTCACATGTGCAGCAAGTCACAAGCAGGGAGATATAGGACCAAGAGACTGGGTGATAAGCGCAGTGGACTTGGAGGCTAGGCCCACATTTAGACACAGGCAATTACCTAAGGAACCAAATGTTGAAGGTGCCAAGTACCCAGGCTAAAAATGAGCCTTTTCCCATTTACTTTAGAGTTGTCCAGCAGCGCCACTTCAGAGGCACCATCATGGGCACCCAGGCCCAACATCTTCATCCCTGCTTTCCATTCTCCAGGGCTCCTCTCAGCTCGCCAAGCTCCAAGGCAGGCTATCTGCCCTCATCCTCTGATCCTGCCTTTGGGCATCCAGATCTTAAATTTGGCCCTGTAGGAAGTGCAGGGAGAGTGGGCTGAAAGACATTAGGTGAGAGGCTAGAAGTGAGTGGGAAAACATAAAACATGTAGCTATTTTTCATCTATTTAAGAAAAAAATTAAATTTGATGGCATAAAAAATCTTAAAAGTGTAACATTCTCTGTTTACTCACAAAAGTGAAAAGTTTGACTTTGTATTTCCTTAGAAATCATTATGCACATCTGAACATTTTCCTGTGGCTCTATATGTTGGAATCAGAGACAGGACCTTCAACCCTGCTCTCAGAATTGATTTTGCCTGAGTTTGTTCACTCGATCGGATTAGCGGTACAGAACATTGCAAAGCTGTAGCTTTCTGCAGGACTCAATGGCCAGTGTTCAGTGGCTGTGGGGCTTAGTGAGTGTCCCTATGGGGCAGTGTTCAATGGCTGTGGGGCTTAGTGAGGTCCCTATGGGATTTGGTGCTTACAGGACTCTATGGCATGGCTTAGTTCACTGTGGGGTTCAGTAGGGAGTGGTCAGTGACTGGGGGATTCTGTGGGTATTACCCAGATCACTGTGTTACTTGGGAGGCAATGGTCAATGGCTGTGGAACTCTTAGGCATTGCCCAGGTCACTGTTGAATACTGTGATCAGTGGCTGGTGGCACTGATTGTGCATAACGTGTGACTTGCTCCAAGGGAAATATCGGAGTTTCCTGTGGGTGCCCATAGAAAGTCCATGCAGCACTGTATCATGCTGTTCAGCACAGGCTTCAGCTAGGGAAGAGCATGGGGCCCATGCAACAGAACAAATCCTCAGGTAAACCTCTCTCACATTTCCCATTCTCCACTAAAACCACTTTTTCCTGCTACCTGCGTTTTCTGGCAAGTAGTAGAAGCAGCTTTTCTTTCACAAGCGGTGAAGTCCATTAACTCTTTGGTGTGTGGAGGACTAAGAAAAGCGTATGAACATGAGTAGTGTTGTCAGTGTGGCTCTAGACAGTCATGTGGACCACAGGCCAACTGGATCTTTGTTGTCTTATAGGAATCCAGGAGTGAATGAGGGTCTCCTGATAACATGGTATTAACTGTTAGCACTGGTATTGTACATGAAACATTTGGAAATCAGATCCTCCTCTCATGCCCACCCCTGTCAGGAAAAAGCATACTGGCAAAACTTCATAGATGCAATGTCAAATGATCACCAACCAGTGACAGAACCAAACATCTCTTTCATAAACTGACTGTCATTTACAAACCCCACTGTCACATGTAAAGAAATGAGTGCGGGCCCTCTGAGCAAGAAGACTTCATTGTGACAGCGAAGCAGTATTCCGGCGAATCTCCAATCTTTTCCATGCTCTTCATGCAATGTGTGATGCTGACTTAAAACCAGTGTGATGGGTAATTTTATAAGAAGGCAAATAGGTGAATGTGTTGCATTATTTTATATAAGGCAAAATCTGTGCCCCTCTCAAAAGTACACAAGCACAAATGCTCGGTCTAAATTTGTGCAGATAAGTACATATTTTATTACATAAGCATATATCTCACAACCCTGCCTAACCTCTGTCCAGGGAATACCTATGCATTACTGCAGAAATGTGCTATTCATTGGTAGCGTTATGCTTTCATATAGGTATATTTCCGTGCATAGAAACACTTTTTACATGTGAGAGAGGGCTTTTAAAATTAGCCCCTAATAGAACCAAAGACTCACTATAGAGCTGGTCGTTAGCGCTCTGTGCCATTTGGCTATAATATCATCAATTTATCCTCAGCAAATGGATTAGTAATCCCTCCTGGCACACAGTTGATAACTTGGCTGCTCTTGCCTGCTTCTTTCAGTCTGACTGGCCAGTGACGACGGTCTCAGATGAGCTGAAATGTCAAGCCTTTGCTTTTCAGTGAAGCATGCGCTTCAGCCTTTGCACGTCATGCATAGGATGTGCCCCGAATGAAAGAAGTTGAAAACTGGATGCTCTCAGCATTGCATTAAGTGGGTAGATGGAGGGTGCAGGGCTGGCACAACCCAAGGAAGCATAGGAAGTATGGCACAGTGCTGCTGATGTTTGGGGGAAGGGCGCCAAACGTTGCCATGAGCAGTGCTCTGTCTGCATGTTGGGGGAGGCTCCAGTCCTGCATAGGTCATGAGTGGTTGGGGAGGGGGTGTTTCCCAGAGGTGGCCTGGGAGTTTATGCAGGGGGATGGTTGTGGTGCTGGGGGGGTTTAATAAGCCTTCTCTTCCTCTTTATTATCTTCCCCCTTTCCCCTCTCCCTTCTATGTTCCTTTCTCCCATATCCTTTTCTTTCCTCTCTTTTTCTTTCTTTCCCTCCCTTCTCGTTCACTTTCCCCTTCTGCCTCCTCTTTTCCTTCCTCACTCTCTTCACTGCATCTCGAGTCATGTCAGGGTCAGTAATTTCTTCGGCAGTGGGTACTGGAGCCCCACCATCATACCCGTGTGTCCACTGATTCCAGAAAGGGTCACATTCTCCTCCTAAGCTGGTAGGGGTTGGGACCTATGGGTACAGTTGTGTCTTCACCACTGCAGGTCAGCTTGTAGGTTTCCCTCTCGGGCCACAAGGACTGAGCTTCCTGTGGCGCCAAATTTCTTCTCCACTGCCACTGTGTTGCCCTGCTGATCTTTGTGTGATGGGGCCTGGCCTTCACGCCACCACACTTGCTGCTCATTGATCTCTCTTCGTTACTCCTCTAAACCCTTGTTCAAGTCTATATATCATCAACCAAGCATATGTATGCTGACTGAACGACAAGACAGATAGACAGCTCATTCCCCCTAGCGGGCACTGTGACCTCTGCAGCACATCTAATAGGAAAATTGAAAAGTGCATGCTGTAAGGATTACGTTAAGGTGAATGGGTCAGTGGGGTTTGAGTGATTGTGCAGTAGTGAATGGTTGGGGAGGTCGTATGGGAATGTCTTTGGAAGGTAGGTTGTGAATAGCTGGGAGAGGGAGTGTTGGGTGAGTGTGAGAGATATATATAGAGTGGGGGTTGTTTGTGGGGGGAGATTATGTGCCACAGGAAGTTGGGAGGGGTGAGGTGGCATATATGCAAGTATGGGAAGGCGTTCTTGGTGGTGGTGGGGAGGGAGGGCGCGCGCAGTCTGTGTGTGTGTGTGATTAATCAGCCCTCCTGTTTCACTTTCTTCCCCTCCCTCTCACTCTCCCTTCCCTATTCCTTATGGGCCCCGATATTCAAAGTGATTAATGCAGTTAGCAGAGCTGCTAATCTCGCTGAATATCCACAGCTGCCGGCACTACATGCAGCAGGGCATGTTGGGGGTGGAGCGGAGGTGGTACCACTCGCTAATTGGGCAGTGGCAATATTGGGCTGCTACCTGGTTAGCAATATGTGGCGAAAGTCAGGCACAGGAAACCCTGGCCTAATTTTTGCCTCATGTCACTAACTGGGCAGTGGCTCAATATCACCACTGCCCAGTTCACTAGCGAATCCGGATCTTCAATGCTGGGGCTAGATATGACCCTGGCATTGAATATCTGGGTTTAACTTTCATTGCCGGCGCTATCAGTCTTCCATTTTCTTCTTTACCCTCTCCCTTCTCATTCCTTTCCTCCCCTTCTTTCTCTTTCCTCGGTCACTCTTGCTGCCTTTTCTTCTTAGCTTCTGTTCCCCTCTTCATTTTTGTTTCTCATCCACTTTCACAGCACCTGTAGTCAGGTCAGGGTTTCATTTTATTTCCTCTGCTGGCAGGGGTTAAATCCCCACCATCACACTCTGCCACCATCCCCACCCGGTCAGCTCATGGGTTCTTCTCCTGGTATTTGGGGCTCCTGCTGTAGAGTTTTTTTACTCTATCACCACCACTCTCCCTACTGATCCTAGCTGGTGGGGCCTGTTGTCTGCTGCTCTCTGCTCTAACACTCCTATAACTCCTACATATATGTTTGAACATCTGCAAGCACTTGTGTGGACAGATGAACAAGACTGAGTGATGGACAGATAGCCACTCCACAAAACACGGGCTTAGTCGATGGAAAATGTGCTTTAAAAAGATGCAAAGTAGGATATTTCAAGGAAAAGCTATATAAGAGAGCACGGGGAAAGCATGACTGGATTTGAGAATTCTTAGCAATGAGGCAGCAGAGAAGGGGAAATGGTGTCTTTACTTGCCCAGGCTGGGCCGGTACCGTGTATTCTGAAGAAACAGTGACACCTAGTGAGTTCTTCGCCTAACTGCATCGCATAGTTCCAAGCCTTTTAGTTACTTTGTTTCCTAGGTTCTGATCTTCTTTTTGTTGGTTTCCTCTTTTCACAAGTGAAGTGAACCCAGGAGCTAATTGGTGAATACCTATGTCTTACGGGTCCACCGCTGTAGCACAAATGAGAGCTTTACCAGGGAACTGATTCTCCACAAGTGACCCAGAATGTCAAACCAGAAAATTCATGTTCCTATTCCTATGTGATTATTGCTATCATTTAAATTAAAATACATGCTTCTAGAGTGTGCTCAAGTTTTAATTTTGAAGCATTTGGGTACTAAAAGCTCTGTGTTCTGCCTGCTGCTTCTCCCTTTTAGGGCCCATATCAATTGGATCCAAAATCCAAAGCCTTACAAACACAATTTCCAATTACACATCAGTCTTTTCACCACACCTCAGCTGCTACTACAGAACATATTCGTTCAATCTTTAAACTGTGGCTGGTTCTTTCCTGATAATGTAGGTACAGAATTAGGCGCTGACTTCCACAGAATCAGCCTCTTCCTTTTCATGGATCATGTGCACCCCACCTGCCCGCGCGATTCGCACAGTGTTCAGTGAACTGGTTGGTGATCGGGGTGGAGACTTGTGGGATTGACTGGATACCGTAGGCCGGATAGGTGAGAGGTGGTATCTGCGGGCTGAGCGAACTGGGGGTACGGGAGACCTGCCTGGGGAGCTGGAATAACTGGGGGGACCTTGCTCAGCTGTGCTCCTGGAATCTGTGGGGGTGTCCTCTTCAGCTTCTGGGAACTCCTTAAAGACAAATATTTCAAAAAATAGACAACATCAGAGCAGATTCAGATGAACTGGAAACACAGCAAAAACACTTTGCAAGAACTAGAAGAGGCAAATAGCCTAGGCAGGGTTTACAAATCTGGACCATAGGCAGTCCCCCACCCCAATCTGGTTTTAACCAAATTTCACACTCCATGAATTCCAACATTTGGGGCCAGAATAATACACTGTATAGCTTTACATGGATAAGAAACATGAAAAATTATGTCAATTTTCTGTGGCACTGTTAACTCAAGTGGCCTGGTTGAAAGTCCATGTATAACTTTAAATAAATAACTTAGCTGTTTAAAGATATGATATGATATTATAGGCAGTCATCACACCTGTGCTGGACTACTGTAATCTCCTCTTCCAAGGTCTACCCAAACAATCCACCCTACCGTCTTCAAATAGTCCAAAACACGGCTGCCCGTATTATTGGTGGCGCTTCACTACAAGACGCATATAACTCCCATACTACATGATCTGCACTGGCTACCAGTCTCTTCACGAGCAAAGTATAAATCAGCGCTCACACATCTTCAAGATCAAAACAACATGTCAGCAGGAATACTACAAGAGCTCATCGGAACCAAAGAAAACAAAAGACCAGACAGAAACAGCACTAAAAACACAATATCAACTCCTAGTTTATTCACAAGAACCAATAAATGCACATCCATGAGGGCTTTCTCTCTTCTGCCCCTGCTATTTGGAATGCACTCCCGGAAAAGCTAAGATCCACAACTGATATAAAAGGTTTCCAAAAGTTACTCAAAACCACCCTATTCATTGAACAATTCAATGAAGACCCCCAATCTCAGTAAGCTCTACATAGAACCATGTCCATTCCACCACACAAGCCGATTTACACAAGCCAAGATATCTGCACCCCCCTCGTTACTCATATTATGATGTATATAGTTGGTTCAAAACTCCCACCTAACCTTCCCTTCGTTTACCAGAAAATCTCTTATGAGATTAAATCTTGAAGTAGGAAGTTACTAGAAACTGTTTAAGTTTTTGAAATGTGATATTATGTTTACAACTGAAAGTTCTTTGTAAAAGTTATTGTTTATACCTGTGTGTTCTTTACCAAAGTTGAAGTTAATGTAAACCGCCTTGATTAAATGAAAAGGCGATATAGAAAAACTATTAAATAAATAAATTTATGAGTTTGTGCTGAAACACATAAGCTATCCGTTCAGTGGTTAGATTTCTCTACTGAACCTTCAACACCACCCCTCCCCAAACTATTCCCCAGTTTAAAATGGGTAACTTTTACTCTCAAGAGATTTAAATGGGTGTTAAAAGATGGAAAGCAGAGAGTAGTGCTAAATGGCCAATTTTTTCAAATGAGAATATACAACACTGGACTCCTGGCAACATCAACACAGCTGCTCCAGCAGGAGTACACACACACTCATACATAGCAGACCCATGGGTAACCTACCCAGGCTAAACACTGACCCCACCCGGAACACAACAATCAGTGTATATTACTTAATGCCAGGTCTATCAGAAACAAAACTAACTCTGATAGACCTCCTGCAGTCCATGCAGACTGACATCATGTGCATCACTGAGACCTGGCTTACAACCACTTATCAAGTCATCCTGAACCAGGTCACCCCACACACACACACACTGCATTCAACTGCCCACGCACCTATAGGAGTGGGGGAGGTGTATTAATCTTGGCAGGAAGCAACCTCAGGTTTAAAGCCTCCTCAACCACCAGGCACTGAGCATACCAACACAATCGTGAAAATAAAAAGAATTGCTCTATGCCTTACCTACAGAGCTCCCAATACCAAAGCTGACGAGCTCATCTCTACCCTCGCATCAGTGTGCACATTCAACTCTTCCCCACAAACCATTGATAGTCCTTGGGGACTTCAACCTCAACTCCTCCTCCAATAAGGAAACCATCACCTTCCTCACAGCTGTGGATTCACTACAATATACCTTATAACAGCTCCCCACACCAGCAGGGCTCCACCCCCAACCTCATTTTCACCCCCGAGAGACTCCTAGCCTTGAACGCAATAACACTGCCCTCAATCACCTCTATATCATGGTCAGACCACCACACCATAGAATTCAGCTTGCGGCTCCCCCTCTCAGCCACTCTGGAACAAAAACAGCGCCCCAAACAGAAAATTTAAGAGCTTCAATAAGGACATCCTTCCAAATCTAGTCCAAGGCTGGGCTGACCTTGACACCACAATTGAAAATTGGAATGTGACTATAAATTCAGCCAAAAAGGCATCAGGCATTCAGAACACCAACCCACATGGAAGAAGAACGTGTTCTGCACCCTGGTATTCCCACGAGATACGAGAAGCACAGAGGACTCTATGGAAACTAGAGAGAAGTTGGAGACAGAACAAAGATCATCACTCCCAACAATAATACAGAACAAAACAATTTAAAAACAATGACCTGATCAACTGACATAAGCAACATTACCACACCGACCTCATCCTAAAATCAACAAACCTAGAGAGCTATTTTATATAGTCTAGACCCTCACAAAAGAACCAGCCCCCAAATACAAGGACACAATCCATCCACAAACTATGGCAAATTTCCTAATGTTGAAATTCCAACCCTCACACCAGAACAACCCACCCAACTTAACAGGCAACTGTGATACCACTACACTCAATATTCCAATCAAATGTTTGCCTTTGAGTAAGACCTGGGGTGAATTCAGCTTACCCTCTAATGAACAGGTAGCATGGACAATCTCCTCTTGGAACACTAGCACTGCAGCGTCTTATCCATGTCCAGTACTGTGGATTAAGTCAGCCAAGGAAGAGCTCAGCAAGCTTATCCATAATGTAGTTACAACCATCCCTTTAATACAAGGATACTTGCCAAAGTCCCTCAAGCAGGCGAACATCCACCCCATCCTCAAACAAGCTTACCATCCAACCTATCCTCAAACAAGCTTACCAACATCTTACCAACCAATCTCCAGCCTACCATTCCTATCCAAAATCATACAAAAAGCGGTTCAACTACAGCTACAAGACCATATAGACTCAGAGGCGCTGCGGACCCCCACCAACAGGCTTCAAGCCGAACCACAGCCTGGAAAACATTACTTACATTGTGCTTTGACATCTTAATCAGAGGCATCGAGAACATAAACAGAGGCTTCCTCCTCATCTTCTTAGACATCTCCTCAAGCCTTCTACTGTTTCTCCAGCTTGTCCTGCAATATTATAGAATGTGGCTTCCATAACACAACACTCAAATGGTTTCACTCATAACTCAGGAATAGACTGCAGCTATTCAAATGCGGAGTAACCACCTCCACCCCACTTCCCATTATCTGTAAAGATCATCCCTCTCAGTGCTCTCTTCAACCTGTACATACAGCCCAATCTGCAAGGTCCTCAGCAAACACAACATCCAGTACAAGATATATGCTGATGACATCAGGATTTACACCCTATTAACCTAGGCAAGCCAGAACTACTCAACAATAACAGGTTGCCTGGAATTTATGATGCGTTGGCTAGCCAACAATAACCTAAACATAAGCCTCAACAAGACCGAAGCCCTATTTATCACAAGGAAGACATCCTTTACCAACCCCCCCCCCCCCACTCAACTGGATCATAGTCATAAAGGAAGAGGTCAGATACATAGGTGTCACGCTTGACTGCAACCTGAATCAACAATAGAGCGCTACCACAAGATAAAAATAATCAGGAGGTAGAAGCCCCTCCTCAGCCAAGACCATTTCTGCATGGTTTGCCAAGCAATTATTACAGCCATCTTGGACTTTTGCAACTCCCTTTACCATGCAAACCTCCGACCATTACAAATGGCACAGAACACTGCTGCATGAATCATAACTGGGTCAGCAGGACACAAACACATCACCCCTCTCCTGAACCACTGCACTGGCTGCTAATCCACTCCTGCATCCGTTTAAGACAGCAATTAACATTTCAAAATCCTTCAGAACACATCGGCCGACATACTGGACAATCCTATCAGAGGAGTACCAGAACTCTGACCCAAAGGGAACGACAGACATGCACCTCCTCACCACCCGCAGCACTTACACTAAGACCAAACAGTCCACATTGGGAAGAGCAGTCTCCCTTGCTGCTCTTGCAGCATGATACTCCCTGCCAAATGACATAAATCCATAACAGACAGCAAGGACTTCTGGAAAAAAACTAAAAACCTTCCTATACACGGAACACTTTGGGAGCGTCACCTAATGCATAGTACCCACTTCCTGTCGTTGCCCCTCACTATGGTTGACACATGAGCCACTATGACCTATCCTCCTCCAAATCATCCCTAACTATTGTACATAAATTCCGACATGAACCGTGTCAGGCCCTCTGTGCGCCCAGTGTTGGAACCGGACGCACAGAGGGAGCCGTGATTCTGATTCGCAGGGCACACATCTAGCCCCACAGGATCAGAATTGTGACCAGGCCCGTACCCCGATTCTGTCCAGTCTGCATGTACAGGCCTTGCCTGGCTAGCTCAGTCAGGGCTTTCCAGTGGAGCCATGGCTTCATTGCTGCATTCCCTGCAGCTTGACCCCTGAACTGGCCTCCTAAGGCCAAGATCAGGCTGCGGGGAATGTACTCTGCTCCCTCCTGCCCTTACCATGCCCTGGGCCCGCCGTCCCCCACCAACTAGGGGAACTTATTCTACCTCGGAGGTGGAATAAGTTCCTCGTTCAAGCCGCCGGCCCCGGACGTATAGGGCCAACATTGGAATCAGCCCTGTATATCCGGGGCCGATGACCTCCCACTGCCCGCCCTAACGCTGCCCCCGATCCGCCCCTTTCCCGCCCCCAGTCTACCTTCCCCATACACGTGCAGGGAAGGAAGACGGGATCGGAAAGGGGCCTGAATAGTGGGGATGGATGTCCCAATGGGACGTCCATCCCTGCTATTTGTGCCTCAGAATGATCCCCGAATGAATATAAGTTCTGTTTTGTTTTTACAATTCCTGCATGCCATTTCCCCCTCCCTGCTAACAGTTGCCATGCAGTTTGTTCCATGTTGACAGTGTAAACCGCTTTGATCATAAGATTAAGACGGTTATAGAAAAACCGTTTAAATAAATAAATAACCTAGGGATCTCTGCTGGGCCTGCTGCTTTTTAACATATTCGTAAATGACCCGAAATGGGCATACTGAGGAAGTGATCCAAATTTGCAGTTGACACAAAATTATTCAAAGTCGTTAAAACACAAGAGGATTGTGAAAAATTGCAAATGGTCCTTGAAAGATTGGAAAGACTGGGACGTCCAAATGGCAGATGAAATTTAATGTAGACAAGTGCAAAGTTATTTATTTATTTGGACTCATTTCTATACCACTTTTCTAAAATTCAAAGCAGTTTACATTCAACAAAATCTAAAAGAGCAAAATGCATCCTGTTGTACAAAGAACTAAACATAAGAGTTTGTTGGCAACAGTAACATGAACATTTATATAACTGAAACTGATAACATCATATAACTATATACAGAGGTCAATATAACATGGTCATTACTGCAACAATGTATCTGTCAGGCTAAAATTATGTAAAAGTGTCCAATTGTCAATCATCATTAACTGTGAGGTGCACTTATGATGGTGATAGATACTCGGAGGTTCTGGTTGGATGTCCGTTTGTAAATTGGTTCTTAGTCTGTTTTAAAGTGGTCCTGGAATAGGTATGTTTTCAGTTTTTTGCAGAATTCTTTTGTGGAACTCATGTCATGGCATCCTCTTAGAGCTGTGGCTAAATATGTAAATATGTTCTTGTAAATAGTTTTAACTACTGTTCCATGTAACTTGTTCTGTTTCATTCTGTTCATTGTACACCGCACCTGGTCTCTGGAAGGAGCGGTATAAAAGAACCAAATAAATAAATGTTCCATATTGACAGGGCAAAAAGGGACAGTGCGCAGTTGCATGTAGCTTGTTTGCTTTTAGCTTTCTGTTTGGGGATGGCAAGGAGATTTAGGGAACTCTGCCTGCGGAGTCTCTGTCATTTTTTTGTATTGAAATAAGTGGTAGGAGGCAGTTAACTGAACTGTTGTGTACGATTTTAAAGATGATAATGAGTGCTTTGCATCATATTCTGGCAAGGATGGGTATCCAGTGGAGGTAAAAGAGTATGGGAGTGATATGATTGTCGAGGGGCTCAGGTGATTATTCTTTTTGCCATATTCTGGGCCATTTGGAGGGGCTGTAGAATATGTTTGGGGAGGTCATGGTATATGATGTTGTAGTAATCCAGGATCGGGGTGATTAGTTCTTGGCACACTGTCCGGAAGAGTTCTGGGCTTAAAAGGGGATGGAGGTTTCTCAGAGTTCTTAACTTGAGGTAGACTGAGTTTGTGGTTTTCTTTTTTTGGCATTGGAAGTTTAATTTCTGGTCTAAGATGATCCCCAGGTATTTAACTTCAGATTTCACTTTGATGTGGTGGTCATTGGAGTTCAGAGAGCTTGGCGGTGAGAAGAAAGGGTCCGTGAAAATGTGGAGGGTTTCAGTTTTTTCCTGGTTGATAAGTAGGTTATGTTGTTGGAGCCACAGTTTTATGTTGGAGAAGCAATTATAGATGTTGGAGATGTCTGGATTTTTGGCTCTTCTTGGTCTATTGATGATATCTCTTGTTATAACGTCTTGGAGTATGTCTGCTGAGAGATGGTGAATGATTTTGAAGATGATCATGATTGTTTTGTATTTAGCTCTTGTCAGCATTGGGAGCCAGTGTAATTGTTGTAAGACAGGGGTGATGTGCTCTGTCCTTGGAGTGTCTGTACAGATGCGTGCTGTGGTGTTTTGCACCATCTGTAGTGGGTGTAGTGTCTGCTGAAGGAGGCCTTGGTATAGTGAGTTTCCATAGTCAAGCAGTGGTGTGATGAGTGCTTGGCACACTGTGCGGAAGTAGTCCTGATGGAGTATCGGTTTGATTTGTCTGATGGTCCTCAAACGTTGATAGGCCTTGTTTGCGGTTTTGGTGATGTGGATTTCAGGTTCAGCGCTCTGTCCAATGTGATGCCTAGATAACTAACTTCTTCTTTGACTGCTATATGTTTGTCTAAGATGCTGATAGTTTGTGGAGGTATGAAGGTGGGGTTCCTGGTGATGAACATTGCCTCGGTTTTATCGTAGTTGACCGTTAAGTTGTTGGCTATGAGCCAGTCATTCATTTCTTCGAGGCATTTGGTTATTGTTGTGGTATTTAGTGCTAGTAGGTTGATTGGAGCGTATATCATGATGTCATCAGCATAAATGTGATAGTGTAGTTTATGGTGCTTGATGATGTTGCATATGGGCTGGATGTAGATGTTAAAGAGCATTGATGATAGGGCTGAGCCTTGTGGAATTCCTTGCATGACTGAGAATTGCAGTGATTTCTTTTGGTCGCATTTGACTTGTTGTGTTCGCCCTTCCAAGTATGATGTGAACCAATTCAGGGTATTCTTACATAGTCCTATCTGTTGTAAGCGATGCAGTAGCTTAGTGTGGGACACAGTGTTGAAGGCTGCCGAAATATCCATGAACACTAGCAAGAAGCCATTTTTTATGTTGCCCATGCCTCTTAGGAGATTGTCAAAGAGGGAGGTGAGTAGAGTTTCAATGCCGTGTTGGGGCTTGAATCCGTGCTGATGGATGTTCAGTGGGGCATTTATATCAATATGGTCCTGAAGTTGTTTTTTGCACTGCCTTTTCCACGATTTTAGCAAGGAATGGCAGGCTGGAGATGGGACGGTATGATTTTGGTTCAGATGGGCTCAGATTGCTACTTTTGAGAATTGGTCGTATCATTGCGTGCTTTAGAGGTTGCGGCATGTATCCTTGTTGGAGTGAATCTTTGACGATTTTTTGAATGTGATGAGAGAGTTGGCTATTTGTAGCTTTGAGCCACGCTACTGGGCATGGGTCTGACGGTGGAGGTTGTTGTGTTTAGTCCAGATATTATGTCTTCTACTTGCTGCTTTGTTGGTATGCTGAAGTTCTCCCATGCTTTTTTCAATCTTGTAGTCATTTGTTTGTGGTGTTTTAGAGCATGTTTGGATGGTGTTTTTTGACTTCATGTACTCTGCATATTTTTGTGGGTCAAGGTGGTGTGTACTTTGTTGTGTGTCATCCTTGGTGAGCTTTTGGACAATGCTAAAGAGTTCTCTTGGTCTATTAGTAGATTTCATGATTAGGTTGGTATGGTGTTGCTGTCTATGCTCATTTATTAGATTATTATATTCCAATTGCTTGTTCTGTATTGGGTTAGGAGGTTGTGTGATTTGTTCCGTCTCCATTTTCTTTCCAGTCTTCTGAGTGAGCGCTTTGTAACTCTGATTTCATTTGAGTACCATGGCGCGTTGGATCTCTTGCGTGTTTGTGGTTCTGTGGTCACTGGGGCAGATGCTGCATTAGATATTACAGTGGTGTGCAAAAGTTTGGAATCACTTGTAAATTTGATGTTTTTTCAGCTTCGTGACTTTGTATCTTAATTTCTCCAGGACCAAGCAGGAAGTCAGTCCTCACATATGGGTGACATCGACGTCGATGGAGCCCCTGCGGAGCATTTCCCCAGCTTTCTATGAAAGCCTTTGGGAATACTGCACGCATGATGCGCGGTCCCCTTCCCGCCTAAAGGTGCCATCTTGCTCAGTCTCTCTTTTTCCTTGGAGCCCGTCGGACGTTTGTCCTAGTTCACCCGGAAAACAGTTAGATTTTTTCTTCAAATTCTTGCGATTTCTTCGCGTTTTTTTCTCCGGTTCGACGCCGGTTCCCCTTCTCACCGGGTTCGGTACACCGGTATCGAGCCCGATCTTCTTTTTTCGGTTTTTGCCCTTCGTGGCTGGCGTTCGCGCCCTTTTTTTCCTTTTCCCTGGAAGGCCGGTCCTTTGACCTCGCGGGGACTCTTTTTTCCCCGATGGCTTCCAGTGGTTTTAAGAAGTGTGATCGGTGCAAGAAACTAATGTCTCTCACCGACACACATGACTGCTGCCTTCGGTGCCTCGGTCCTGATCATGATCCTAAGATCTGTGGACCGTGTGGGAAAATGTCCACTAAGGCCCTGCGAAGTCGTCAACACCAAAAGGAAAGGCTTTTCTCCGATTCGGCCTCCAGCCGGGCCCGGACCTCATCTGAGGCCTCGACGTCTCGGGAGTCTGACCCCGAGCATCATCAGGCCAGGGAGAGAGGGTCCCCCGAGCAGGAGCGAAAGAGGAAGAAGCGGCTCGCGAGGGCGGCGTCGGAGGAGGTCCCTGGCTCCTCGAGGGCTAGGTCTCGGACCCCCGACCGCCATCCCGGGCCCGTGGAACAGGAGAAGCCGTCAAAAGTACCTCGAGTGGAGCCAGAGTCTGCTGGACATGTAAGTCCTGTTGTCCTCGCGGACTCTCCTCCCAGGGAGCAGACGTCGGGCCCGGCGCCGTCGGGGCCCGAGTCGGTGGCTGCTGAGTCTCCTGAGCTGGGTTTCAGGCTGACAGCCTTGGAGTGCAGACTGTTTGCCTTCATGGATCAGCAGCGGGTGCTCATGGCCAGCCTTGCTGGTGCATCTGCCCCGACCACCGGGACATCGACGTCCAAGTCGACCCCAGAGACCGAGCTGATACTTGAGACCATGAAGGCTCGAGGTCGTCCTCGGTCCACGGTCACCCTCGACCTCCCAGTCGGGACCGAGGGCATCAACGCCGGTGCCTTCGGCGTCGGGGCGGGTGCTGCCGGGCCCTGCGCGGTCGGACCCCGACTCCTCTTCGGACGAGTCCGCCTGGGAGACGGAGGACGAGGAGTCCCCCAATACTTTCAAGACTCGGTGCGTCCTGTCGGACTCACCGCAGTCTGAGCCCCGGAGTAGGTACCCTCCAGAGAAGACCGGGTTCTCGGAGTTCGTTAGGGATATGGCCACTGCTTTGGCGATCCCGGCAGATCCCGAGGAGGAGCCTCGAGCCGAAGAGCTCGAGGCACTCCAGTATGACTCTCCTCCGAAGGAGGCCTTTACTGTCCCGGTTCCTCCGATGCTGGAATGGCTCCTCTTCCGGATGTGGGAGGCACCGGCCTCTGCACCGGTTCTTAGCAAGCGGGTCGATTCCATTTATCGACTCCGTAAGAGCCCTGGTTTTCAGAAGGCGCAGCTACCACACCATTCCATGGTGGTGGAATCGGCCATGCATCGTCTGAAAAGTCAGAAGATGCACTCCGCGGTGCCCCCCTGGCAGGGAGGCCCGGAACCTGGATGCATTTGGTAGAAAGTGCTTCCAGGGCTCGATGCTTGCTTGCCGTGTCCAGTCTTACCAGCTGTACATGGGCATGTACTTGCGGGACCTGGCAAAGGAGCTTGCCGGGTTCTCTGCTGGCCTCTCCGGGGAACCTTTGCAGAGGTTCAAGTCCTTGTCTTCGGGGATCCGGGAATGCTCTAAGTTCATGTCCCGAGCGGCCACGATGGCTTCGAGGCCTCGGTCCATGTTGCGGCAGCCAGCATCGCGGCTCAACGCCAAGCATGGCTGCAGTCATTGGACCTCGAGCCATGGGTTCAGGACAAGTTGGTCGATGTCCCTTGCTGAGGTGAGAACCTTTTTGGCAAGCCCATGGCCGAGCTCGAGACCGAGCACCTCACGAGGACAAGGCTGTCTCGAAAGACTTCTGCCCCTTCACACAAGAAGAAGGGCTCGGGTAAGAAGTCCTTTTACCTGAGGAAGGCGACTGCCTACAAACAGTTCCCACCTTACCAGGCCTCCCCCGCTCCCCCACAGGGTCAGCAGGCCAAGGAGCAGGGACATGGGCCCCGTAGGCAGAAGGCCCCCCAGCCTCCGACTCCTGCTCAGCAGGGTGGGGGGTTTTGACTCCCAAGGCATAGCCTCTCCATCTCTGCTGTCCCATCCCTGTACAGGAGGTCGACTAGCCCTGTTTGCCCACCGGTGGCCACCCATTACAGGAGACAATTGGGTCTTAAGCATAGTCCACAAGGGCTACATGTTTCATTTTCATCAGTTGCCTCCTCCCTACTTTCCAGGAGAGCCTCCAAGGCCTCCTCTCCATACAGCCCTTCTCCTGCAGGAGCTGCAAGGTCTGTTGCGAGACAAGGCGATAGAGCCTGTGCCTCCCCACCTACAAGGTCACGGTTTTCTACTCCAGGTACTTCCTAGTACCAAAGAGAACAGGGGACCTCAGGCCTATTCTCGACCTCAGAAATCTCACCAAGTTCCTAGAGAAGGAAAAGTTCAAGATGCTTACTCTTGGAACACTTCTGCCCTACCTCCAGCAGGGAGATTGGCTATGCTCTTTAGGTCTAAAGGATGCGTACACTCACATCCTCATTCATCCAGACCACAGAATGTACCTCAGGTTCATTGTGGGAGGAAACCATTATCAGTACAGAGTGCTACCATTTGGCCTCACCTCTGCTCCCAGGGTCTTTACCAAATGCCTGGCAGTGATGGCGGCCTACTTAAGGAATCAAGGTATCTTTGTCTTCCCCTATCTGGACGACTGGCTCATCAGGGGTCAGACGTGCCAGGGGGCCAGGCAAGCCACCCTCCGAACGATTTCTCTATTCCAACACCTGGGGTTTGTCATAAACTTCGCAAAATCCACTTTGCTCCCCTCCCAAAACTTGGAGTTCATAGGGGCAAGGCTGGACTCTCTGCAGGCAAAGGCTTTCTTGCCAGAGGACAGAGCCCAAAGACTGATAGCCTTGGCAAACCAGTTTCTCAGCAGGTCACTGGTCTCCGCCAGGCTCTGCCTGAGGCTTCTTGGCCACATGGCTTCGACAGTACATGTGACCCCCAATGCCAGGCTTGATATGAGGCCTGCGCAATGGTGCCTCTGAACTCAGTGGTCGCAGGCCACAGGGTGCCTCAGCGACAGAGTAAGGGTGTCCAGACTATTCCTGCACTCCCTACGTTGGTGGCTGCATCCCCCCAACTTACTGAAGGGGATGCCTTTTCAGCCACCTGGGTTCACAGTGGTGTTAACCACCAATGCCTCCCTGCAGGGCTGGGGAGCACACTGTCTGGGCAAGTGCACCCAGGGTCTGTGGTCTCCCTGGGAGGCCAAGCAGCAAATCAATCTACTGGAACTGCGGGCTATTCGCTTAGCCCTCCAGACTTTCTCTCAAACCCTGGCCCACCAGTCTGTCTTAGTACAAACAGACAATCAGGTAGCCATGTTGTATGTGAACAAATAGGGCGGCACTGGGTCCAGGCTCCTTTGTCAGGAGGCACAGGACCTTTGTTTGTTTGCGCTCAGGCGCAACATGTTTCTCAAGGCTGTTTATCTTCCTGGCCAGGAAAATTACCTGGCCGACAGGTTGAGCAGGATTCTGCAGCCCCACGAGTGGCAGCTCCACCCACTTCCTGTTTGGCTGTCGTACTGAGAGGATCAGTTGTGCAGAGCTCCTGCTAGGGAGCAGTTCCTTTTTCTGCCTGTGCCTGGATGTCGGGCCCTGGGCCACCTCCAGCAAGGGAGGCCCAGGCCCAGAGGCCTGCCAAGCCTGGTGGGCCTCCTACTCGGACAGTGGATGGAGAAACTGGCAACCTGGAACAGCTGGAGCCCCAGGAGGGGGACTCCCCAGGTAGGACTGCACCTGGTCAGGAAGGAGGGACCCACAGGTATGGAGGTTTGGGCCCGCTACCCCAGGGAGTAGGCTCCTGTCTCCTCCCCAGGCAGGGTGTGGAGGCTGGGTGGCAGCAGGGAGAGGCCCTGGGGAGACCCTGGAGGACCGTGGAGTATAGAACTGGAGGAGGCAGGTTCCCCCCTCCACTTTGGGTCCTGGAGGAGGCCTCTACCTCCTCCAGTGAGGATGAGGACGGGGGGTCGGGCCTGCCGTCCTACCAGCAGTCAGCTAGGGCCCCAGATGACATCGTGGCGGCAGTGCGACGGCTTTCGGGGTCTCCAGGAGGAGGCGGCCCAGCTGCAAGCCCAGCTCTCCCACCTGGAGAGCCTGCAGGCCACCATTCCCGGGGAGGAATGGGTGGCCTATGCTACCTATCGGAAGGGGGTAAAGCGGGCCCTGAAGGCCAAGTACTTGGAGATTGCGTACTATCAGAACCAGGGTTGTGGGTCCCTTGCCGAAGTTTACCAGAATTATAATCGTTGGAAGATACCTGCAGTCCAGGGGAGGCCCCCGGGGGTGGGTCAGCAGGGGGGTCCATCCTCCTCTAGAAGTATGCCCTCTCACATTCTATTTCCTGGGAAGTCTACCACCCATTCCCTGCCTTACTCTTCTATAGCATTTCCTGGATGTGCTGTGCCTTACCTGCTGCAGGGTGTTGGTTGTGATGTTGTGATTGCGATGGTTCCTCCCTCCGAAATGCTGTCTGCCCAGATTGTTTCTGCACGTCCCCAGGGTGCTCCATTGATCCTGGTGGCTCACCAACAGTCGTGTAACACTGAAGGGACCATCCAAGATGGCCGCCGGGGTCTTTCTGATGACGTCACTAAGGAAGTGAGGTCGTTGCAGGAGCTGCCTGGAGGACTTCCCCCAGCCAGCTTACAATCGCAAGATGGCCGCCGGGGTCTTTCTGATGACGTCATTACGGAAGTGAGGTCGTTGCAGGAGCTGCCTGTAGGACTTCCCCCAGCCAGATTACAATCACAAGATGGCCGCCGAGTAATGGGTACTGACGCTTCCGGGAAACCCAGGAAGTCTGCAGAACGACCTTCCCCATCTTCTGATTTGCTGCGGGATTTTCGACGGCACTCTTTAAGCACAGAGGGAGCTTCTTTTTCATGCCCCTCGATTGGAGGGGTTGTTGTAGAGAGGCAGCAGTATTCGGCGGTTCCTTTTCAGCATACTGCTGACCCACTGTCTTTGGATGTTTCCGGCTCTGAGGGGTTTTCTGCACGGGATCCCCGGCGGCGGAAGACTGGTTGGCCTCAGCCGTTTGATTCTGCTGTGCACTTGAGGATCCACGGGTGGCGGATTTCTCCACCAGTAATAGGAATCCTGCTCCTTCAGCTACGATGCCTGTCCTGGTTACTGGGAAGGGGTTTGGTACGGGGATGGCTAGTGCGCAGGACTCCCCTATTGTGGCTGCCCTCCCGGCCCCTAGAAAGCTACAGGCACTCGCCCAGTATGTTCTGAGGTGTCTGACTGGGGCCGGAGGGGTGCTGGAATGAGGAGAAAGGGGCAGGATGGGGGCTGCTCTTTCTTTTCTGAAGTCCCCTCGGGGTAGAGGGGGAAGAAAATTGCTAGTCAGCTGACACTGCGGCCGGCGCTAGAGGAGAGGGATGCGCGGCGGCCGGGGGTGTCTGTTCGTGCGGCCGACGGAGACCTGGCTCGCAGGGGGGTGTCCGCCCTTTCTGTTGGAGCCCTGACTACCGGCCAAACTTTTCTGGATCCTTGTGCCACGTCTGGCACCGACAACCAGGTAGGACCTGGGAGGGAAAAGGGGCAGGGGGGTGGGGGTGTGGGGGAGGTGCTGGGTGGGGGATCTGCCCTGTTGTCTCGGGCGGGTCCTGCCTTGTTGTCGATAGCCATACAGGGGGTGGCGGATGATGGGCTATAGGACGGGCTGATGGAGGAAGGGGGGGAGCGGACGACTGGTTATATAGTGGGGAAGGAGGTAGTGGCTGCTTCAGGACGAGGGAAGGACTTGTTCTCCGTAGGGTCAGGGGGGGCGGTGGTCCCCTTGGAACCCGGGGAATGAAGGGGAGCGGGGTCCGTCCCCGGTAGTGGTGGCCGAAACCCAGGAGCCTTGCGCTGGGTCGGGAATGCGGGAAGGAGGTTTGGGGGAGCCTTCCGGTTCCCTGGGTGTTACCGAGAACCAGGTCTGTGATGCCCTACGATTGGCTTTGGAGGCCCCGTTGGGCCCTCCCGGGGGCTTTTTTACTGCCTTTCGGCAGCCGGAGGTAGAGATAAGTGGTGGTCCAGGGGTTCTCGGTGGCACTCAGGGATCCGGAGGAGGTAGCATCCCGGACTCTGTCTTTGCGGAGTTGACCTTCCCCAGTCCT
Source organism: Ichthyophis bannanicus (assembly GCA_033557465.1). Classification (NCBI taxonomy): domain Eukaryota; kingdom Metazoa; phylum Chordata; class Amphibia; order Gymnophiona; family Ichthyophiidae; genus Ichthyophis; species Ichthyophis bannanicus. The sequence goes on along the minus strand of CM066045.1, from coordinate 18,088,869 downwards.
CCGGTTGATCTAAGTGAGGAGGTTACGGATCCTGCGGTCCAGCAGCAGGATCCCCCGCAGATGGATGCAGGAACAGATCAAGGAGGGCAGGAGATGGGGGCTGGGGGGCCGGCTCCCCCCCTCCGTACCTTTGCGGAGGCTCTGAAGGGGTCGGGCACCACTCCAGGGCCGTCGGGGGTGGGGTGGTTTTCCGGGGATTGGCCCCGCAGGCGGGGACGGAGGCGGCGGAGGGGGAGGGTTTCAAAGAGGAGTAGGGGGTGAGGTCCGACGGCGCAACGTGGCGCAGATCCGATGGGCTGGGGAGGGGTCCCCTCCAGCCAGGGAACAGGTCTTGAGGATGGTCCTTGGGCTGGGGTTTCTCCCAGGAGATCTCTACGCCTTTATCCACATGAACAACACCATTGAATATGATGTTAGTTTCATGCTCCTTGGGCGAGCTCCTTGGGGCGACTCCGGAGGCGGAGGTACGGAGCACGTTCGGGAGGTGATTCATTCCCCAGCGTCTCCAACTGAACCCGTGCGTCCTTCCTCTTTCTCTGCTACCGGTGTGCCGGCCTCCTGGGCCCCCTATCTTCGTGGTAGGTTGCTCAGCGGCTTTAACCCCTACACTTCTTCCCCTTTTTTTAATTTGGTCTCTTTTCACCATGTCTGCAATTCCAGTGCACTGGAACTGGCGCTCTCCTATCTCCTCAGCTCCTGTTTACCTCAATTCTCATTCTCGAACCCCTTCTAACCTGGTTCCCTGCGCTAGCTATTCTCCATGTCTCTCGTCCCCTCAGTCTTTTTCTGCTCTAACAGCTTGCACTTCTGAATTGCCTTACCCTCCGTTCAAAAACAATCCTGATCCAAGATCTCCTTTCCCAATATACTCGTGATGCTTTCTATCTATAAGAAACCTGGTTGCGAGATGGCGAGGAGCCACTTCTTAACCGCTGCTTGGCCCCTGGCTACTCCGCTCTATCTACCCCTCGCCGGGGCAGGAGTGGCGGAGGGATTGCCGTTTATACCGCTCCTCTCTTCCCTTCCAGGAGCTTACCTCTCCTGCTCTGCACTATCCTGAATCTTTACTTCTCCGTTTAGGGTCGTCTTCTCCCCTCTATTTTCTCCTAGTCTATGTTCCACCCTCCTTGTCTTCCCAGCTTTGGGATTCTCTTCTTGCCACAATTTCTGAAGCTACTCTTCTGTACTCTCACCTTCTGATTTTAGGCGATTTTAACGTCCATGTGGACTCCCCTTCTACCACCCGGGATCGTAGTTTCCTGACTTTTTTGTCCGATCTTTCTCTAGCTCAATCTGTCTCCTTTCCCACGCATTCTGCTGGTCATTCTTTGGACCTACTTATCTCCCCTCAATCCTCTCCTTTCTCCCCTTCCTCTCTTTCCTCTATTACCCTCCCATGGACAGACCATTCATGTCTCCTTTTTTCTCTTCCATACCCTTCTTCTTCCTCAGTTTTCTCTCCCAAGTCTCCTTCCCATCCTTCCCGGCGTATTACTCCTGATACTCTCTATCAGTTTCCTATCTCTGATACTCTGTTCCCCCCAGATTTTCCTCTTCTCTCACCTGATTCCCAGGCTAACTCCTGGTTCACGACCCTTTCTACTGCACTTGATACCATTGCCCCTCTACAACCCTCCCGTCGTCCCTACCGTTCTGCTCGTCACCCTTGGTTTCACTCAGGACTTTTTCTTCACCGTAGGTATCTTCGCCGAGCTGAGCGTATATGGCGTAAACACCCTGACCCTTCTACTTTAGCTTCCTTCCGTTCTGCTCACCATCATTACCGTTCCCTCCTACATTCCGCCAAACAGACTTATTTTTCAAATCTTATCACCACTTCTTCAAATTCCTCCCGCCAATTGCATTCCATCCTCCGCTCTCTTTCCACTCTTCATTCCTCCCCTATCCCTTCTTCCGCTCCTTCTATCCCAGATCCCTCTTCTCTGGCTACTTTCTTTGTTTCTAAAGTTCAGTCTCTTCGTCTTTCTTTTCCTTCTTGCCCCCCTCCCCTATCCCCTCCCCCCTCTGTGACACCCCCCTCTCCTACTCCGCTCGCTTCCCCCTCCACCCTTCCTCCTCTCTCACATCACTGGTCTTCCTTTGAGCCTATCACTCCCACTACTCTCTCTAAGGTCTTTTTGTCTACCCGTAAAACCTCTTGCCCCGCTGATCCCATTCCTTCTGCTTGGCTACTTGAACCCTCTCTTGCTCTGTCTCCCTTTATCCTTTCACTGTTTAACTCTAGTCTTTCTTCTGGTACTTTTCCTTCCCCTTGGAAGCACGCCTCTGTCCATCCTATTCTGAAGAACAGCTCCCTTGATCCTTCCTCTCCCTCCAGCTGGCGCCCCATCTCCAACCTCCCTTTTCTCTCTAAACTTTTGGAAAAACTAGTCTTCTTTCAACTCTCTTCTCACCTTGAGGTTTCTTTCACTCTTCACCCCCGTCAATCCGGTTTTCGCCCAGGTCACAGCACAGAATCTGTTCTTCTTTCCCTCCTCAACGATCTGCACATTGCTCATGACCGTGGTTTACTCTCTCTTGCTGTTTCACTAGACCTCTCCGCCGCTTTCGACTTGGTTGATCATCGCACTCTCCTATCTCGTCTTCAAGATGCCGGCCTCTCTGGCCGGGTCCTCCGTTGGTTTCACTCCTTCCTGTCTAATCGTTCCTTCTCGGTTCACACTGGTTCTGGGTCTTCACCTTCAACCCCCCTTTCATGTGGTGTTCCCCAAGGTTCTGTTCTTGCTCCCCTTCTCTTTAATGGTGTGTTTCTGGCTCCCCTTGCTCTTCTTATTCAACAGCACGGTGTCTCTGCCCACTTCTACGCTGACGACATCTTTCTCCTCTTTCACACTGACTCTGCTGCACCTGACATCACTGCCTTTAACTCCTGTCTCTCTTCCGTTGCCTCCTGGCTTTCGACCAACTTCCTGCACATTAACCTCGCAAAAACTTCAGCTATCTGGTTCACCTTTGGTTCTTCCCCACCCAACCTCTCCCCAACATTTTCCTCTGCGCCTATACCCACTGTTTCTTCTATGCGGTATTTGGGTGTAACTCTGGATTCCTCCCTGTCCTTTAAAGAACATATTTCTTCTGTGGTTAAGCGCTCTTTCTTTACTTTAAGACAACTTCGTACTGTACGCCCCTTCCTTACCCCTTCCTCTTTGGCCACCCTGCTTATCTCCCTTGTTATGTCGCGTCTTGACTATTGTAATGTCTGTCTTGCTGGGCTTTCCCCAATCACAAATTTGTCGTCTTCAACGGGTCCAAAACGCTGCTGTTCGTATTCTTTCTCACGCTTCTCGTTTTGATCACGTCACTCCCTTGTTAATACACTATCACTGGCTTCCTGTTCCTTTTCGTGTCCAATTTAAAGTTCTTATCTTTGTTCACAGGGTGATCCACTCAGGTGTCCCCTTGTATCTTGCTGATCAAGTTCGTCTTCATACTCCTCACCGCTCCCTACGTTCCATCCACGCTAATCGTATGTTTCTTCCCCCTCCCTCTCAAGCACACTTAGAACTAACTCGATCTTCTGCTTTCTTCTTTCTCGGTCCAAGGCTTTGGAATTCACTCCCCCACTCCCTACGTTTAGAGACCTCCTATCAATCCTTTAAAGCCAAGTTGAAAACTCACAGTTTCTTTTATTCTTTTAACCTCCCTCCTCCAGTCCCGTCCTCTTCTTCATCATAGGACTAATCATGTCAAATCCTTAAACCCTCCTTCCTGCACCTTGTGTGTTGTCAATGTCTCCCCCCTCCCTTCATGTCTGCCTCAACCTCCACCTTCCAGCCCCCCCCTCGTCTCCAACTTCGTAAACGTATGTTAGTTGCTTATTCCTCTTTCCTGAGCTTGTTTGTTTTGTCGATGTGCTCCCTTCCTTCCCTCCCTGTCTGCCTTCTGTATCGCCTGAGTGCTTTCTGTTTCTTTCCCTGTTCTTTGATTTTATGGCGTTCTTTTCTGTTTCTTTTTCCGCAGCCTTCCTTTTAAATGCTTTTATGTATTGTAAACCGCCCAGATGCTATTTTGTATTGGGCGGTATATAAAGTTTTAATAAACATAAACATAAACATAAACATAAACATGCTGAGACGGGGGCTGGAGATTTTCTGGGACCGATACCAGCAGCAGAGGGGGCAGGGAGGGTGGGCTGACTTTCGTGTTGTGCCTATCTCTCGCCAGGGGACGGTACCTGTGACCATCCTATCCAGGAATGAGTCGCTCCCAGGGCAGGACATCCAGTTTTGGTTGTCGCGCCATGCGGTGCTTCTCGCACCCCTGGTTAAGGGCGCTGGGCCCCTAGGGGTGTGGGATGGGTCGTGGAAGGGCAGGATCCGTTTGCGTGAGGTGGGAAACGTGGTGCAGCACGTGCCCTCGGCCGGTTTTCCCTCGGTCGGGATCGCATCTTGTGCTATTACCCTGGGCAACCCGCGAGTGTCACCGCTGTGGCTCATTCCGGCATTTGAGCATGAACTGTCCCGAGCAGGTCTGCACCCGTTGTGGTGGACGGGGTCACGCTTCGGCCGGGTGTCTGCTAATTCGGTGTAACCTTTGCGGGGAGTTGGGCCACCCCTTTGCCCGCTGCCCCTCCGCGTCACACAATGGACCGGGGGGGTTGCCGTCACTCCACCTCGGGCTCCTGTGCGGGAGGAGGCTATGGAGGCCCCTCTCCCTCAGGAGGAGACCGGGGGCCCTAGTGCAGAGGAGTCCATCGAGCCGAGGGAGCCACCAGGGGGAGGGGATTCGGGTAGGAAGGAGGAGAGGGTTGATGTGGTGGAGGTTAATGTAGCAGGACAGGATAGTGGGTTGAGGGTGGTGCCACCTGAGGAATGGACTACGGTCCCTTCCAAGGGTGGCAAGTCCAAAAGGAAGAAACGGGAGACATCCCCGTTGCTGGATGCAGAGCCCGTGTTGGACATCCACCGTTTCGTCTTTTTGGCCGCTGCTGCGGCTGAGGCGGCTGAGGGCTTGCCTGTGGAAGCAGGGCTACCTGGGCGGCGCTCGGAGCGGTTAGCGGCGGGGGCGGCCCCTCTTCCTCAGCGGCGACCTTCAAGGTGCAGAAGGCGCGCCGCAGTCAGGGTCCTCCAATCAAGGGGGATACTGGCGCCCGACGGGTGAGGGAGGATGGCCTTGTACCCCCGCAGTTGGGTTCGGGGCCTTCGCAGGAGCCCCCTGCTGACCCGGCCGCCCTGGCCTCCCCCACGGGGGTGGGCACTGTCGTATTGTCTCAGTCTTTGTCCGGGGAGGGGGGGCTGCACAGGTGGTGGACCCCACGGAGGAGGTCATTCCTCCGACCCCTGACCCGTTTGTGCCTCCTCATCCCGTGGGGGCTGGGTCTGCCCTCGCGACAGCTTTGCCTGGTGGTCCCGGGGGCGCCAGCACCTCCTGGGGTGATAGGGTTGAGCGGGAGGAGGAGGAGATCCTCGAGGTGGTCGACGTGGACCAGGAGGAGTCGCTCCAGCTCGCGGGCTTGTCCTGCAAGCGGGATTCTGGGGATCCCGGGGTTGGTGAGAAGAGGAGGAAAGGGTCACTGCACTCGAAATAGGCATGGCGTGCACTCCTGCGTTCTCGTGCGCCACCATCAACGTGGCCAGCATTTTCTCAGACCAGGCGCGGGCTACGGCCTATGATTTTCTTTCTACGAGTGGGCTGGATGTCATCTTCTTGCAGGAGACCAGGCTCACCTCACTCGCTAGCCTTCATCGGGCGAAGCGGGAGTGGAGGTGGGGCCCTTCGTACTGGTCCCTTGCGGCACAGCCCTACGCAGGAGTGGCGGTTTTGTTCACGTCTAACCGATTTCAGGTGCAGTACGTGTGGGAACTGGAGCAGGGCCGGTGTCTGCTTTTAGATGGCTACTGCGGGCCCCATCGGTTTCGTTTCGTGGTGGTCTACGGCCCCCAGTCTAAGTTGGCGCGGAAGACCCTGTTCGGGGTTATCCGCCCCTACTTACACACCTCCCGTTTGGTGGTCCTTGCCGGGGATTTTAACACCACCACCTTTTTGCAGGACCGAGGGGGGGAGCGTTGCCCACCCAGTTACGAGGGCCTCTTTTTGGCCGAGATGACCCGGACGGCTGACCTCGTGGATGTTTTCCACCGGGCCTTTCCTAGGTCGCCGGGGTTCACCTACTACCATGGGACCTGCAGGAGTCGTATCGATCGGATATATGTGAGTGCCCGGGTGGAGTGTTCCCCTCCGCAGTTGCAGGCGGTTGACTTTTCGGACCACCGCGTCCTCTCTGTGTCCTTCCTGGCCAACCACAAGGAGCTTAGCAGGGGTCCTGGCCTGTGGCGACTGAATGTGCAGTTGTTGGCAACATCAGAGGTGGTCCAGGAGTTCTTGGCCTTTCTCGCAGACCAGGAGACCCTGCTGAGTGTTTTTCCTTCCCGTGGCGCCTGGTGGGATGAGGTGAAGACGCGTGCCCGACAACTCTTCCGTTCCCGGGGTACCTCCATGGCTCGATCCCGCTACCTCACCTACACTGTCCTCCGGAGGTCGCTGGATCGTTTGGTATCCCGAGGGGCAGCGCGGGAGGAGGTTGAAGAGGTGCGTGTCCAGCTCCGTGGCCTGCTTTACGATCGCCATGCCTCCCTATGCTTCGAGGGGCGGCCGGTGGGGGCGCCACTCCAGACCCTTTCCGGACATGCAGGGAGAGGGTTCAGCGTCGGGAGGTCATGGCCCTGCGGGGCGAGGACGGTACCATTCATACCTCCCAGGAGGACCTTTTGCGGATAGTGGGGGAATACTTCTCGGACCTGTTTGGGGATCGCCCCGTGGACCTCACCCATATCCGAACGTACCTGGGCCTTCCCCCGGTGTATTCGGCTGTGGTCCAGGCACAGGTTGATGCACTCGCTGCTCCGATTCAGCAGGTGGAGGTGGAGAGGGCGATTCGTGCCATGCCGTTGGGGAAGGTGCCTGGGCGCGATGGGCTCCCTGTGGAGTTCTATCGCACTTTCATTGCCCAGCTGGCCCCTTCCTGACCTCCCTGTTTCAGGAGATCATGGACACGGGGTATCTCCCGCGGTCATTTCGCGAGTCTGTCCTGCTGCTGCTCTCCAAGGGGAAGGACGATAGCTCCTTGGACTTCTGGCGGCCGCTCTCTCTTCTGAACGCGGACCGGAAGATCCTGGCCAAGTGTTTGGCCAACCGACTGGTGGAGGTGTCGGGCGATTTGCTGTCCCCTTCCCAGTATTGTTCCGTTCGGGGGAGAGGGGTTCTGGACGCTGTCGCCACAGTCCGGGAGATGGTGGAAAGAGGCCGGTCGCTCCAACAGGACCACTGGTTGGTCTCCTTGGATCAGTCCAAAGCCTTTGATCGAGTCAGTCACCGGTACCTGTGGGTGGTGCTCCAGCACTTCGGCCTCCCCGCAGGTTTCCTCTTCGTCGTGCAGGCGCTGTACCGAGGGGGGGTGAGCTTCCCTTTTATTAACGGGTGGCTCGGACGGCCATTTGGTGTCGCCTCGGGGGTGCGGCAGGGGTGCCCTTTGAGCCCCCTGCTGTATGTTTTCTCCCTCGACCCCTTCCTCCGGAGATTGTCCTCAGGTGGGTTGCGGGGCCTGGAGGCGCCCGGTGCGCCCCCGGTGTCCGTCGTTGCTTACGCTGACGACATCTCAGTTTACGTGGACGGCACTGATGGGGTAGAGGCCCTGCGAGAGGCCGTGGAGGAGTACTCGGAGGTAGCCCATTCTGTTGTAAACCACAGCAAGTGCCAGACGCTGTGGTTGGGCTCCTCGGAGGCCTCCCCGCCTTCCTGCGCCCCCTTTCCTCCTCCCGTGGGGGAGGTCCGCGTTTTGGGCCTCGTCTTCGGGTCGGAGGACTGTGCGGAGTCTAATTGGGACTGTTGTCTCGAGACTGCACGGTGTCGGGTGCTGCGGTGGAGGGGGTGGAGGTGTACGTACGAGGAGAAGATCAAACTCCTCGGGACGTTTCTGCTTCCTCTCTTTCTGCACGTGGCCACGGTCTTCGTTCTTCCGTTGTCCCGTCAGGCGTCTGTTTGTGCCGTCTTTTTCTGTTTTCTGTGGGGTAACCGCTTGAACCCTGTCCAGCGCAACATCGTCTGCCTGGATCGGGCAGAGGGTGGTTTGGGTATGTTGCACCCCCTTGTCTTCCTGTCAGTCTTGTCTATGGCGTTTCACTTAGGTAGGGGTGGGGTTTGGTGGGTGGCCTCCTATCGGGAATGGTTCTCCCGCTTCTGGGAGCAGTGGGAGGGGGCGTCCTCGGTCCCACGTGTGCGCCGGAGAGGGGAACAGGCCCCATCGTACGTATTTGTGATGGTGGGGCTCATTCGGCGGTGGGGGGTGACCGACCCGCTCGCCCAGTCCTTGGGGCGGAAAGGATTATACCGGATGGTACTCACCTCTCACTATCAACCACGGTGGGCCCTGCGGGACTGTCCGGCGGATGTGATGCAGCGGGGCCTTCGGCTGTTGAACTCCCCTCGGCTACCGAAGAAGGTTCGGGATGTAGCCTGGTTGTCTTTCCACGGGCGTTTGTACGTGAGGGACAACCTCAAGTACAGGTCACAGGCCGAGCGGGTCTGTCCGAGGGCCGGGTGTGAGGGGCAGGCGGAGACCATGGACCATTTCCTCCGGCAGTGCCCCTTCAACGTGGAGGCCTGCCGGTTGGTGTCCGCTGCTCTTCACCTGCGCGACCTTTCCCTCCTCACGTATGCGGAGTGGGTGTACGGGGCCTGGTCCTTTCCTCTAAGGCAGGACTCCGGGACCCTCTACCTAGTCACGGCTGTAGTGCGCTACCACCTGTGGCAAGCACGCTGTCATGTCTCGACCCGGGGGTTGGTCCTGCCCCTCGACGAGGTGGTGCGGGACATTCTGGAGGAAGTGTCCAGCATGGCGCAACGCGAAAGGCGGGTGGTGGAGGTCCATCGTTGGGAGCGTCTGTGGCGTCACCTCACCCTCCGCCCCCCATGAGGGGGAGGGGTTCCCTGGGGTTTTTCCTCCCTGTTAGAGGTTAGGGGTTTTGTTTTTGTCTCCCGGGTGGAGGAGGGAGGTGAGACAGGAGGGGGGGGGGTTTAGTCCCTGGGGTTTCTTCCTAGGTTTAGGGATCTGGGGTTGCTTTCCTTCCGGTGGGGGGGAGGGGGGTTTGCACTAGGGCTGGGGGGGTTGTTGGCCACTTGTCCGCTCTCCCTCTCTCTCCATGGGGGATGTTTGTTTTCGTTTTCTCCCTGGAGCAGGTGTGTGTTTGTTTTGTTTTTGTTTTTGTTTTTGTGTTTCTGCGCATCCCGCTCCGCTGTTTCGGCCGATAGGGTTGGGTTTTTGTGTTCATTTATTGATTTGTATTATGGTTTTGTTTCTGGTGGGTTTTCGTTGGGGACGGCACATGCCTGTATGTTTCTGTTTAGGGGGGTGGGGGTTTTCTTTATTTATGGGGAGGGTGGGGGTGGGGTAGGGATTGGGGTGGGGGCGGAGGAGATGTTGCTCCTTTGTGGGGACGGGGGTGGGAAAGGGGGAATGCGTTTTGTTTTTGTGGGTGTGAGTGAGGGCTTGGCAGCCCTGATGGACATTTGGGACATTGGACTGTGCTGGGATTGTTGTGGGTGGTTGGGGGGGGGGGTTGGGATGGACATTGCATTTCTGTTGGACTGCTGCGGGTTGCTGTTGGGGGGTTGGGACAGACATTGGACATGCTGAACTATTGCGGGTTGATGATGTCGGGGGGAAGGGGCACGTGTGCTGGTTGTTGGGTTTGGTGGTGGGGAGGTGGGTCACGGGGGGGTGGAGATACTTGTTTTGTGCTATGTCGGGGGGTGGGGGTTTTGGGGGGGTGTGGGATTTGGTTGGGGTGCTTGTTCTTGTTTTTGTTTTTGCTTTTTGGTATGTCTTTTGTTGCTTGTTTAATAAATTCAAAATTTCCATCCTTTGGTGGTTCAGAAGATTTTCCTGAAATGGGGACTTCCCTACCTAGATCTGTTTGCCAGTCCCCTCAACAGGCAGCTGCCAAGGTTCTGCTCCAGGCAACTGCATCCTCTGCGGCTAGCAGCAGATGCTTTTCTGATTTCCTGGTCCCAGGGCCTCCTGTATGCGTTTCCTCCCACGCCTCTGGTGGCCCGAACCCTGTTCAAGATTCTACAGGACAAGGCCTTGGTCCTTCTGGTAGCTCCCAGGTGGTCGAGGCAGCCTTGGTTCCCACTTCTGCTTCAACTGGCAGTGGACACCCCACTACCTCTGGGGTTCCAGCCCGACCTTCTCTCTCAGGACCTTCTCTCTCAGGATCAGGGGTCTCTTCTGCACCCCAATCTCAAATATCTCAATTTGATGGCCTGGAGGCTGAAAGGGTAGTTTTGGCTCCCTGGGGCCTCCCTCCAGAAGTTGAGGAGGTCGTCTTGGCCTCTAGGAAACAGTCCACCAGAAAAACCTATGCCCTGAAATGGAAAAGGTTTTCTGTGTGATGTCAGCTGCGTACAGAAGATCCCTTCTCCTGTGCTATACCAGTGGTGCTTCAGTACCTATTGCACTTATCCAATCAGGAACTTAAGTCCAATTCTGTTCGGGTCCACCTCTCAGCTCTAGCAGCTCACCACTCACTGGTGGAAGGACACTCTCTGTCGGTTCACCCCTTGGTGTCCCGGTTCCTCAGGGGTTTGCTCCTGCTCAAGCCTCCTTTTCGTCCTCCAGCTCCTGAGTGGGAGTTGAATGTGGTCTTGCAGAAACTGACTCGCCCACCTTTTGAGCCGATGGCTACTTGTCCTCTCCGCTTCCTGTCCTGGAAGACACTCTTCCTGGTAGCCCTAACCTCAGCCAGGCGAGTGAGTGAGCTTCAGACCCTGGTCTGTGACAGGCCTTACACTCACTTCTATAGGACTCATCCAAAGTTCCTTCCAAAAGTTGTCTCCTCTTTCCACTTCAACCAGGAGGTGGTTCTTCCAACTTTCTTCCCTAGGCCTCATGCAAGCCAGGCTGAAGCAGTCCTGCATACCCTGGACTGTAGAAGGGCCTTATCCTTCTACCTTGATCGTACGCAGGGGCATAGAAGGGCTACTCACCTCTTCATATCTTTTGACCCTAATAATTTGGGGTTAGCTGTGTCCAAGCGTACCTTGTCCATTTGGGTGGCTGACTGTATCACCTGGGCTTACAGGGCAGCTGACCTTCCCTTGCAGGGTCGGGTCACAGCCCATCGTGTCAGGGCAATGGCTGCCTCAGTGGCTCATCTCCACTGTACCGTTGGCAGACATCTGCAGGGCTGCAACTTGGTCCTCAAGCCAGACATTTGCGGCCCATTACTGCCTGGAGAGGGAGTCCCGTAGGGACAGTGCTTTTGGCCAGGCAGTACTCCGCAATCTCTTTGAGGTTTAGGCAACTCCTGCCCTCCAGCCCTCCGTTGGGCTACCGGTGGAGTTTCTTTCAGTGAAAAGCCTTTCTTTGATGCTGGGAATAGAGGGAATTCTCTTGTTCAGCCTGGGTTCCTCGGCAGCCCAATGCTAGGGAGTCACCCATATGTGAGGACTGACTTCCTGCTTGGTCCTGGAGAAAGTGTAGTTACTCACCTGTAACAGGTGTTCTCCAGGAGCAGCAGGAATCAGTCCTCACAACCCTCCCTCCTCCCCTGGGAGTTGCAGTTGTACATAGTTTATTTTACATTTTTGTGTGCTGTTTTTTAGCTATGTCATTTGACTGAGCAAGATGGCACCTTTAGGCGGGAAGGGGACCGCGCATGCATGCAGTATTCCCAAAGGCTTTCATAGAAAGCTGGGGAAATGCTCCGCAGGAGCTCCATCGACGTCAATGTCACCCATATGTGAGGACTGATTCCTGCTGCTCCTGGAGAACACCTGTTACAGGTGAGTAACTACTCTTTCTTTTTCCTCCCAGTGGCTTTTTCTGTGTATCTCATGATAAGTGATAGATTTGGCTATTAGGGCCAACTTTTAGTATTGGTTTGGCCCTTATTTTCTGAGTTTGTTCCCCATAGTTGTCCTGTTGATAGATTTTCTGTGAAAATCACGTAATGTACATCGTTGAGCAACAATATATTATTGTAAGTATGCTTTAAAATATTATGGACGCACGCCAGGTTTCCTTCAAATTAATGTATGTTGCCTTGGAAAAGGCCGTTTTTATGTGTCAGTGATAGCTCAGTATTTGATGGGCCACCCTTTGTTCTTGATCACCTGACTGTACCTTCTCGGCATTAAATGAACCAGTTTGACAAGGTGATCGTTGGTGACAACGCGGTTCCAAGCTGCAATTATTGACTCAGTCAGCTCACGCTTTGATGTCAGATGCCTCTTGGATATTTTCAAGGCCACCTTGTGCCACAGGTTCTCGTTTGGATTCAGATCTGGAGACTGGGCAAGCCAGTACATTGACTTGATGTTGTTCCTCTGCTTCCAGCTGATCACCTGTCTGGAGCGATGGCAAGGTGCATTATCATCTTGAAACAGGAACTGGCCAGGAAACAGCTGGTGTGCTGATGGGACCATGCACTTTTGCAGTATGGTGATGTACTTGGCCCCATTGACCATTCCATCGACAATGTGAACACATCCAACGTCACTGGCAGCCTTGCAGCCCCAGACCATGACCTTTAAAGGATGCTTCACAGTGAGGTTGAGACACTCAGGCTTGAATTCCTCTCCAGGAAATCTCCTCACATAGGTGTGGGCCTGGTTACCAAGCAGCAGAAGGTGCTTTCATTGCTGAATAGCACCTTTTCCCACATTTCAGTCGACCAGGTTGAGTGCTTTCTCGCCCACACGATCCGGTTGCACCTTTGTATGTCAGTCACCAGTGGCTTATTCCGTGCTTTGCAGCCCCGGAGACCAAACTGCAGGCACCGGCGACAAACTGTTGATGAGCTGACACTGACCTCGCTCTTGTCTGACCACTCTCGAAGTAGCTGAGGAGAGGTCAGCTTGTGATTAGTCAGTGAAATGCGTCATAGTGCGCGGTCCTGGCGTGATGTTGATGCACGTGGATGACCTGAACGAGGCTTGTCCACCACTGAGCCCGTTTCTTTCTTTTTCTGTACAATCTTAACAACAGCGCTCTGACTGCAGCCAACTTTCCTGGCTATCTGACGGCTTGAAAATCCTTTCTCCCTCATAAAGGACACACGAACACGCTCCTCCAACGTCGGGGTCCGAATCATCTTCATGGTCGATCCAGAAAGCGTATGAAATTCAAAAATTCCATGCGTTTTTATAGCTGCACTGTTGGCTAGATATCTGCATTGTGATTGGTTAGTGAAACCAGCCTCCTGATTGGTCAGAAATAATGTGTGCATATTGGATAATCTCGATCCAGTTTTGACGCAGGATCCACAAAAATTGCAGTAGCTATTTCCCAGTGTCTGTAAAGTATTTAAATTGGAAGCAAGGAATGCAAAAAAGTCAACTCTAATAGCCAAATGTATCCCTTTTAACGTGGTAGAAAGATGAATATGCTGGGCTAACGCAAAATTAAAAAAAAAAAGTTAGAAAGTACGAAAAACACAAAACTCACAAGTGATTCCAGACTTTTGCACAACACTGTATAGTGTTCCATTTTTCTATATTTAGGTCAAGAGTGTCGTATTCCTGTTGAAGTTGTGGAGTGATTTCGTTTATGAATGAGTCTTTGTTGAATGTTTTAAACCGTCTGGTTGCTCTTTCATCTTCTTTGCATTGGGTGGGGTTCTTCAGGGTCATGGTGAATTCAATCATATGGTGGTCTGACCAAGGGACTGGCGTGATTGTTGGTTTTGTGGTCTTGTTCTGCTCCACTAATTGTACTGGCATAAATACCATGTCCGGGGTTGTACCATGCTGGTGCATTGGGGCGGTGATTGGCAATATTTTAATGACTCCATGGCTTTTAAGAACGTTGCGGTCTCTCTGGTGGGTGCGGATGTTAGGGTGTAGTCTCCTAGTGCCACGACTGGTTTGTGTCTTCTGCTATGTGCGCATATTGTTTCGATTAGTGTGGAGAGGTATTCAGTTGTGATTCCAGGTGGTCTGTATGTGAGGGAGATGCTTAGGTACTTGTTGGCTATAGTGAGTGTGTTGGATTCGATTGTGTTAGTGGTGGCGATTGTTTTGAATCTGTATTCCTTTCTGGTAAGTATTAGTACTCCTTCTCCTCTCTTTTGTTCTCTGATGCAGTTAAACGCCGAGTATCCTGTTGGAGTTACTTGGTTTAATATGACTTGGTCTGAATCGTCTAGCCAGGTCTCGGTGATGCATATTATGTCCAGCTTCTTGTCATGGATGAGGTCAAGGATAGTATTTGGTTTGTTCCTGATGGATCTGGCATTTAGTAGGGCACACTTGATTTTTGTGGTTATTATTGGGTTGGTGTGTTTATTATTTGAGTGATGAGCAGGTGTAATACGTGTGGCGTTGTGTAGTTTGTGAGCTGTATGTTTAGGTTGCTGGCGTTCTTTAGGGAAGGTATGATGATGTGCATCTGGGTTGGGTGGTATGTAAGTTGATCAAGGGGATTTACTTGTTGAGTCTGATGCCCTGTGTGCAGGGAGCGAACATGTGGAGGAGTGTGAGGTAGGCCATGAGGTAGTGGGTAGTGGAGTGCATTTTGTATTTTACTGACCTGGGATTAGGTTTGTGGTTTACTGACCTGGGCTCAACTTGAGTTGTGGCCTATAGGTGGTGGGTGTTTGGTCCTTTTCTTTTCATCTGTGTACTTGTTTGTTCTTTTTGTGCAGTTTCTTCTTTCCTGCAGTTCTGCTTTGGTAGTGGTGTCTTTACTCTGTATGTTGTATTAGTTGTGGTTTGCTAGCTGACGATCAATGAGGTAGTACTGGAGTTAATAGTTTATGCAGTGCAAGTTATTTTACAATGCAAACAATGGGAAGCAAGTTCTATACAGGCAATGGGTAGCAAGTTCTATACAGGCAATGGGTAGCAAGTTCTATACAGGCAATGGGTAGCAAAATCTATGCAAATGGGAAGCAAGTTCTATGCCGGTTTGCAAGCAATGGGAGGCAGGTTCTATGTCAGTAGTGGAAAGCAAGTTCGCCAGGCATGGGAAGCAAGCGCAAAGTAGAGTTACTTGGAATTAAATTGGTAGTTATCGAGAGTTGGTCAGGGTCAGGATGAGAGTTATAAAGTTACTTTCATGCCTGCTTTGTTTCTTGATGTTTTCAGTGGCTTGCTGGAGCTGGTTTGATGGCTCTCAATGCGACGCCCCCGGGCCCACGCCTAAGGGCCCTCTGGCGAGGCCCTCAGGCGTGGGCCCGCCAAGCGTGGGCGTGCCCGATGGTGCCAAGTTAAAGGGCCGATCCTGCCCTGGTGTGGTGTGCGGCGTGCAGCCGTTCGCCCGATGGCGCTCTGAAGTTAAAGGGCCGATCCTGCCCTGGCGTGGTGTGTGGCGTGCAGCCATTCACCCGATGGCGCCCTCAATTTAAAGGGCTGATCCTGCCCTGGCGTGGTGTGCGGCGTGCAGCCGTTTGCCCGATGGCGCCCTCAGTTTAAAGGATGTCTAAGTTATCTGAAGACATGGTGTCCGTTGTTAGAAATCTGAGATTAGTTTTGGCTAGAATGCAGACACCCCCGCCTCGGCTAGTTTTCCTGTTGCAGATGTGAATGTTGTATGCGGGAGGGTATAGTTGGTTAAGTAAGACAGTTTCAGTATCGGAGAGCCAGGTTTCAATGATACCCAGGATGTCTAGTTTACAGTCCTGGATGAAGTCAGTTATTGTCAGGATTTTATCCCATACTGAACATGAGTTGATGCTGGCAAATTGAACTGTGCGGTTCGAGAGTGTGACTTGAGGTCTTGTATGGTGTTGTCCTGTGACTTAGGGGTATGTTTACTAAACAGCGGTAAAGTTACCAGCGGTAAGGGCAGCATTAAGGTACGTAAACCCATATAAGGCATTGGGCAGATAGGGGGCATTCTGGCCTTAAAGGAGCAATGGGCCGTTTAATGCACGTTAACAGGGTGCCTTGGCCGTTTAACGCACGTTAACGGGACATCGCACGTTAAGGGGGCAAGCATGCACCTTAGGACACGTTAAGGCTGACAAGGCACCCTAAGGGCTATAAGGTGCCCTAACAAGGCACCTTAAGTCAAGGCGCCCTAAGGGATGTAAGGTACCTTAACCTAAGGCGCCTTACAGCCCTTAGGGTGCCTTAGGTTAAGGCGCCCTAAGGGCTTTAAGGTGCCCTAAGGACATTAAGGTGCCTTAACCTAAGGTGCCCTAAGAGGGGTAAGGTGCCCTAACGTAAGGTACTTTAAGTTGACAAGCATGACCTGTAAGGGATAAAAACAGCTATAACCCTAACACTGGATAGAGCACCAAGGAAAGGCAATGAACAAGTGATGGAAGGAAGGAGAGGTGGGAGCTGATGGACCTGCCATATCTGCGGGCATCCTATGTGGCAGCCGGTAAAGTGGACAACCATGTTGGAGGCAGCTGTACCGATACACAGGGTGTTGGCAATGTAAAGTGCTGCAATGACAGTGGGTGGCAAAGGATGGGAATACGTGCTGCAATGACAGTGGAGGCAGAGGTGGCAGGATATTTGCAATGATAGAACAGAGGAGTAATGGTGCCATGCAGATCAGGCACAGGCGAGGCAAGCACGACAAGCTGCAATGCAGAAAAGGGTACCAGTGCAGGACATGGGGTAGGCAGCCTGCACAAGAAGACAGGACTGTACACATCTGACAGAGGCAGATAGATGGGCTGAAGGATGGTTGGCAACTGAGGTGAGGGCGTTATGGGCTGGCAGCACAGATCTGCAGAGACATGACTGTTACAAGCATGAAAATGATTTGAGTAGGACAGGCATAAAAAAAGAGACCAGAGAGGAATTGAACCCATGACCCCTGCCTAGGGAGTCATTGTACTCCCAGTAGGCTACACCTCCACAGTTCTTTGCACAGCAATGGCTGGATACAGAAAGACTGCAGGGCACCGCACAAAATGTCTGCTGTGTGTGCCAGGATAGGGTAAGCCCACCAGTACCCATGATGCAGATGACTGCAGTCTACAGCTGATCACCGAATGGAGCATGCACCTCTCCAGCACCTCAGCTTGGTAAGAAGAACTGACAGTGTGTGATACTGGCACTGAGCAGCTACAGACCATGCCACTGCGTAAGTTCTGTGGACACCCTGAGGGTGAGGATGGGTGCCCAGCACCAGGTCTGCAGTACCTGTGGTGCTAGAGATGGGCTCTGCTGCAGATCTAACTATGAAAAAAACCTGCTTAAAACCTTAAAGGCATGAAATTCACCAATTTTAACTTTTATCCTAATATAACTACCAGGCATAAATGACCTCAGATGTCACAACTCCACATTTAGTGAAAAATCACTATATGGTGTTGATAGACGCTCACATCACCGGTCACAGCCTGCAGATCCCCATCACTACCAGTGTGTGGCAAGTGTTCCCTGCATTGGAACCTAAAGTCACCCTGTGTCCATCTGTATGCCTCCAGTCCCGCATCACCCCTCCTCCTCCTGCTCCCTCCCCCTCCCCCTACGAGTTAGCAACTTACTTCAGTACGAAGATATTGGATCTCAGACAATCCCTGCCCTACTACTGTCCTCCTCCCATCTCTAGCCCCCTTCCCTGTTCCCATACCCCTACCCCCCAGCTGTCCCATGTCTGGCATTTATTCCACTCACTTACCTCTTCCGAGCTTATTGCGACTATCTCCTCTTCTAAGAAAACGTTCTGTGCACTGGATCCCATTCCCTCCTCCTGGCTGCTCACCTCCTCTCTAGCTCTTATTCCTCCTGCTCTCACCATAATCAATTCTAGTCTTTCCTCAGGTGTGTTTCCCCAGCCCTGGAAACACGCTTTGGTCCGTCCCATTCTTAAAAAACCCTCACTTGATCCTTTGATTCCTGCACACTACCGCCCAGTCTCCAACCTCCCGTTTCTATCTAAAATTCTTGAAAAGGTTGTCTTTTCCCAACTCTCTTCCTACCTTGATTCTACCAATTTTCTCCATCCCCATCAGTCTGGCTTCCGACCCGGTCATAGCATTGAAACTGTTCTTCTGGGCTTTCTAAACTAAATTCACACCACTCATAACCGTGGTGATCCCTCGGTGGCGGTATCCCTTGATCTTTCTGCTGCGTTCGATCTCGTCGACCACTCCCTCCTTCTAGCCTGATTACGGGAGGCAGGTCTTTGTAGCACAGTCCTTCACTGGTTCCACTCCTTTCTTTCTTCCAGATCTTATTCTGTTCTCTCCACTTCCACCCCCTCAGTTGTCTCTGACCCTACTCTCCTCCCTTGCGGTGTCCCTCAAGGTTCAGTCCTGGCCCCTCTCCTTTTTAACATCTTCCTCACGCCTCTTGCTCTATTGGGTCAGCAACATGGGATTTCTGCTTTCTACTATGCTGACGACCTGGTTCTTCTCCATCACACCTCCCCCCTTTCTCTTGACCTCTCCCCTCTAAATTCTTGTCTTACAGCCGTTGCCAATTGGCTCACCACCCACTGTCTGCATCTCAATCTCACGAAAATCCTTGCCATCTGGTTTTCCCGCGATAGTACTCCCCCCCCCTGCTTTCCCCCTCCTTCTCTGGCTCGCCTGTCCCTCTAGTCTCTTCCTTTCGCTACCTGGGAGTCCTCTTTGACCCCAGGTTGACCTTTCGGGATCACATTGCTCACGTTTCAAAGACTTCATTTTTCTTCCTTCGTCAGATTCGTGCTATCAGACCTTTTCTTTCTGCACAGGCACTTACTACCCTTCTTCTGTCACTGATCATGTCCCGCATCGACTTCTGTAATTCGGTTTTAGCTGGTCTCCCCTCTGTGCAACTTCACCGTCTCCAACGTATCCAAAATACTGCTCCCGACTCATTTTTCACTCCTCCATGCGCGACCATATTACTCCTCTTCTCATCCATCTTCACTGGCTTCCTATCAAATTCTGCATTCATTTCAAAATCCTGGTACTCCTCCACTGTGTTCTCCACACCCACTCCCCTCAGTATCTGGCTGATCTTGTTCACTTCCATACCCCAGCTCGCTCCTTGCGATCCCTCCATCTCAATCG
The DNA here is from genome assembly GCA_033557465.1 of Ichthyophis bannanicus. NCBI lineage: Eukaryota > Metazoa > Chordata > Amphibia > Gymnophiona > Ichthyophiidae > Ichthyophis > Ichthyophis bannanicus. The sequence goes on along the minus strand of CM066045.1, from coordinate 18,069,886 downwards.
CCTACATCTTCCCTCACCCGCTTGTGCTCACCTCCAATCCACCCGCTCCTCTGCCTTTTTCTTCCTCGCCCCCTCTCTGTGGAACTCCCTGCCCTCCTCTATCCGGCTTGAGCAGGGACACACTACCTTCAAGAACAGCCTCAAAACTCATCTCTTTGCCCTTGCCTTTGACTTCCATGATCCCCTTACGTGACCTTGCCCTCCCTTGTCTCTTCCCTCTCTCTCCCCCTCTTAGTCTTGTCGTATGAATCTGCTTAGGTATGCTTTCCTATCCACCATTGTAATTTCCTTTCTTTTTCCTTTACCTTATGTTTTTTCTTTATTTTGAACTATGTAAACCGCTATGATGTTTTTCGTTTAGCGGTATATTAAGTTAATAAACATAAACATATCTAGCCCTGGTGGATTGGGACCCACCCAGAATAGTGCATACCCAGTGTTACAATGCAGCTGCCATGGCCACCTATTATCAGAGCAGAGGGGTGTCTAGATTTGCATGAGGTTTATGTAGCAATGCGTATATACCGCCCTCTCCAGGTCAAAGTGGTATAACAGTATATGCTCCTTATCCCCAAAGGGCCCGCAATCAACATTTTGTAATTGAGGTAGTGGAAGGAGATATATGGCCAGGAAGAGTGGCTGTGGGACCAGCAACCCCAGTCCCACTGGCCATCCTCCAGGGCACTGGCAGACCACCAGTAATGCTGGGAGCAGACCTGGAAAAACTCAGCTGCCACCCACTAAGGTCTGCCATTCACCAGCAGAAGGCACAGTCAGACTGCACCTGCTGCACTCCACCAGGTGTTCCAGCCATGCACATACTAACTGCAGACAGTCCACTAGCCAGTCCATACTGCATGTTCACAGAGGAACTATGTGCACCCAGAGTTGGGATATACAGCACAGACACCCAGTAGTTGCCTCAGTGATTGGGCCCCAGAACACTGAGCACACAGATATCACTGTAGACAGGTACTGTATAACGCTAGTGGAAACAGCCATGCCATGGTCACTGCTCGGTCAGAGTGAGAGTGTCCTCCCAGCTGTGGCCACCCTGCCCATGCAGGTGGTGGTCGGGCACTCCAATGTCCCAGCCATTGCCCTACTCCCGATGCAGACGTATCCTGCCCAATCCGCCCTGTCCGGGCCATACCCACAATACCTTGCTCCTCAGTATGCACATTTACAGGCTAACGCTGGAAACAGTGTACGCATTGAGAGGCCCAGTGAGGAGTAGGAAGCCACAAAACAATGGATAGACATACACACACGCCCACTCCTATTGCAGCATTGAGCAAAGATAGGGATGGTTGGTAACCCTGCCTGCCACACTGTGCCGGAGCAAACAGCCTGACTCTCCATGAAGCTTTGGATAGTGGAGCCTGTGTATGTGGTGGTTTGTACCCCTGTTGGCCGATGCTTTGGGGATTGCACACGCTGGTATTGTATCCGCAATGTAGGGTAAAATGTAGGGACATGCTCTGCAATATCCACAGCTGGGACCTGAACCTGTGACTCTCTGTTCCAAGACACACTGGCCGTGTGTACTGCACCACACTGTTGCCACATAGGCACAGCAGTCCCTGGGGCTCCCTTTGCTCTCCATCAGACAAACACACCACGCACTGGAATAGGGCATGTCCTTGGTCCGCTGCAGGCGGGTGCCACTGCCCCTCTGCCACCAACACCCCCTGCCATGCTGACATGCCCATATGCTGTTGGTGCTGGTAGTGTGCAGTCCCAGGCCATCCATAGTGAAGGTAAGCGGGTGCCTAGGGTGCAGGGTCTGGGGTGGGGAGGCATACTTGGACATCCACACATCCCTCCCCATCACCACCTGCCAATGTTATGTCCCTTCCACCTGGGGGAGAGATGGATGGGGGGGGGGGTGTCAGGGTGGTGATCTAGCAACTATTGGCTAGGGTGGATCTGGTAAACATAGGTAGATTGTGTTATGCCTGCAGACTGTGGACAGGCTAGGGCATGCAATGCAGGTACAGTGTACCCAGTTTTGACTACTGGGTGTATTCATGTTCCAGACGATGTGTGGTCACACCCTGCACTGCCTTACCAGGGGCTGTAGTAAAGGGTGTTTGTTTAGCTGGGTTTACAAACAGTTTGGGACCTATCCTGGGGAAGATCTGTAGACCCTTGTTAGAGTGGTCCCCAGATGTGCACTGCTTGCCCCATTACAGGCATAGTGGTTCCTGTGTGATGTTTGGGGTACTTGCTGGGTATGTGTCCCCTGGATGGGACACTGTGGAACACAGACTACTGGGCATGTTTGACCTTGGTCAAACGCTGTCTTGCTGATTTCCAATTTCTGTGTTCCTATGTGCCACCTAGGCGACAGCCTATTCTGCCCTGTGCCCTAGCTGTCCCCACTGCATGTCCCACCTGCAGCCCCCTTTGCCCCATTTGCACCATCACCATAGTGCCCTTTCATACTTGGGCACTATGCTTTTGCTGCAAATGGAGCACTACTATCACTTTTCTTGGGCTCCCTGCCTGTGCTGTACATTGCTGACACTAAAATGGTCTCTCTCTTCTGCAAAAGTGCATTTACCGACAGGTTTTCACTGGCGGTAAAGTCCTGGTATGACTGTTCCAGCGTTAGTGTAGCAGGGGCTTTTCCCTGCCCAGTGACCCCTACTCTCTGCCTTCTCTCCTCCCTCTGGGACATTTACCCCTACTCTCCACCCTCTGGGACATTTACCGCTGCCGGTAACTTTACCGCGCGTTAAAGTTACCGATGCTAAATTACCGTGGTTTAGATAAAATACGCCTTAATCTTGGTTAGGGTGCAGATTCTCTAAGACTGATACATTTGTACTTTAATTGCTTGCGTAAGTGATTGAGGTTGTCTGATTTTATGGATGATAGGAATCTGTATGAGATGGTTTGAACATAAGATATGCCATACTGGGTCAGACCAAGGTCCATCAAGCCCAGTATCCTGTTTCCAACAGTGGCCAATCTAGGTCATACGTACCTAGCAGTTTCCCCAAAAGATACAGGTTCCACAATGCTTGTACTGGGTCAAGCATTGATATCCTGGGTCCCTTCTTAATAATGGTTTATGGACCTTTCCTCCAGGAACTTGTCCAAACCTTTTTTAAACCCAACTACACTAACAGCTTTTACTATATCCTCCGGTAACAAATTCCAGAGTTTGATTACACGTTGAGTGAAAAAATATTTTCTTTTATTAGTCTTAAATAGTTTACCCTGTAGCTTCATTGCATGTCCCCTAGTCTTTCTATATTCTGATAACGTAAACAATCGATCTACGTTTACCCGTTCCACTCCATTCATTAATTTATAGACCTCTATCATATCTCCCCTCAGCTATCTCTTTTCCAGGATAAAGAGCCCTAACCTTTTTAGCCTTTCTTCATAGGAGTATCCTTCCATCCCCTTTACCATTTTGGTGACTCTTCTCTGAACCTTTTCTAATAACGCTATATCCTTTTTAAGATACGGCGACCAGAATTGCACATAATATTCAAGGTGCGGTCTCACCATGGAACAATATAGAGGCATTATAATATCTTTTGTTTTATTTTCCATTCCTTTCCTTATGATACCTAGCATTCTATTTGCTCTCTTGGCCGCCGCTGCACACTGGGCCGAGGGTTTTAACATGTTATCCACAGTGATGCCTAAATCTTTTTCCTGGGTGGTGGTTCCTAAAGTGGAACCTTGCATTGTGTAACCATAGTTTGGGTTGTTCTTCCCTAGGTGCTTAACTTTGCACTTGTCCACATTAAATTTCATCTGCCATTTTGATGCCCAGTCTTCCAATTTATCAAGATCCTCTTGCAATTTTCCACAATCCTCTTGGGTTTTAACAACTTTAAATAGTTTTGTGTCATCTGCAAATTTGATAACCTCACTCATTATTCCACTTTCCAGGTCATTTATGAATATGTCAAAAGCAGTGGATCCAGCACAGATCCCTGGGGTACACCACTATTCACCTTTCTCCATTGGGAAAATTGGCCATTTAGCCCAACCCTCTGCTTTCTATCTTTTAACCAGTTCCTGATCCACAATAGTACACTGCCTCCTATCCCATGACTCTTTAGTTTTGCCAAAAGTCTCTGATGAGGGACCTTGTCAAAGGCTTTCTGAAAGTCCAGATACACTACATCAACCGAGTTGAGTTGCCTCTGCAGTGAGGGCAGTTATAATAAGTAGCAAGAGCATGACGGCGGTTAGGATTCTGTATCTTGACCTCAAGATTTCCATGGTATTCACTGTTGATCAGGTGAGGCATATGATGAGAATTTGGGTAGGCCAGGATATTAGAATTTACTTTGGCTCTCTAAATGCTGTTGATGGCGTTGGAATTGGTGAGTGTCTTATGTGACGGAGGCTGATTTCAATGAGATCACTATGTCTTTGTAACTTAGTTGTCCGGGTGCATAAAAATCAATATTAAGATTACTGTTGTGCACAGCTTACAAGAGGTGTAGTCTCAACATGTACCTTTTGATGTGTACTTGACTAGCGCTCAATGTGTTTGTTGTCCCATGTCCTTGTGTGGGTTTGTTCTGGGGTGAATATGTGTGATTACTGTAGCATTATAGGTGCATTCATATCGATGGTGTCACAAAATCTGGTATTGGTGGTTAGAGGTGTGGATGATCCAGTGGAGGAGGTTCTCTTCCGGCTGCTTACCAAGTAAGTTTCCCCATAACCAAACTAGAATTGACAAATGATGTGAAACTCTATATGCTTATTATCCTTAAATGTCACATACAACACTGTATCTGTTACTTATTTTGTTCCCTGTAAATAGTTCTTGCTTGTTCTATTATTGTAATATAGTTGTTATGGTTCTAAGATGTTCACTGTAAAAACAGACACCTGTCTGTTATGTTACCTTGTTCTATGTAAACCGCATTTGATCTTGGGAAGATGCGGTATATAAGAAACTGTAAATTAAAATTAAATTACTCACCCAGCCCTTCTTCCTAATGCAGCGATCTTCCTGAGCAGGGGGAGCTGAACACTGTCCAGCCCACTCATCTGCAGCGATGTTCAAGGAGGAGGAAGTGGGTTGTTGTGGTCTCCTCCTTGGTTCCCACTTAAGGGTCACACCAAAGGGCCCTCAGGCACGGGCATGCCTGTAAGCGCTTTGCATTTAAAGTCCACTTGCGGTGGGCTGATTGGCTTTGGCAGTAAGGAGTGGGGAGGGGCTTACTTTCCCGCTTCCTTCCCCGATGCCGATCGGGTCTGGGGTGCCAGTCTTGTTGTTCCCACACCTGTAGATGCTTTGAATTTAAAGTCCACTTCTGGTGGGCCGATTGGCCTTGGCGGTGGGGAGCGGGGAGAGGTTTACCTTCCAGCTCCCTTCCCCAACGCCGATCGGGTCTGGGGTGTTGGTCTCATTGTTCCCACATTTGTAAGCACTTTGAATTTAAAGTCCACTAGGAAAGAACAATCCAAACTACAATTATACGATGCAAGGATCCACATTAGGAATCACCACCCAGGAAAAAGATTTATTTATTTATTTAGCTGTATTTAGCTGTATTTAGGCATTTAGGCATCATCGTGGATAATACATTGAAACCCTCCACCCAGTGTGCTAGGAACCATAAGGAAAGGAATGATATTATAATGCTTCTGTATTATTTCATGGTGCGACCGCACCTTGAAGATTGTTTGCAATTCTGGTTACCTTATCTTAAAAAGGATATAGCTGAATTAGAAAAAATACAGAGAAGAGCCACCAAAATGATAAAGGCGGTGGAAGGATACCCCTATGAGGAAAGGCCTAAAAGGTTAGAGCGCTTAAACTTGGAAAAAAGACAGCTGAGGGGAGATATGACAGAAGTCTATAAATCAATGAATGAAGTAGAATGGGTAAATATAGATAAGTTGTTTACTCCATCAAAAAGTAAAAAGACTAGGGGGCACGCAATGAAGCTACAATGTAACCCAAACGCGTAATCAAACTCTGGAATCCATTACTAGAGGATTTAGTAAAAGCTGTTAGTGTAGCTGGATTTAAAAAAGGTTTGGACAAATTCCTTGAGGAAAGGTCAATAAACTATTATTAAAGAGGACCCGGAAAATCCACTGCTTACCCCAGGACAAGCATTGTGGAATCTATGTACCTTTTTGGGAACCCGCCAGGTACTTGTGATCTGGATGGGCCACTGTTGGAAGCAGGATACTGGGCTTGATGGATCTTGGTCATTTCACAGGCCACTTTTTCTTTTTTACAAGATATTTGACATTAAGGGAAGTCGTTACTGGGAGGATGTAGTAAAAGCTGTTAGTGTAACTGGGTTTAATAAAGTTTGAACAAGTTCCTGGAGGAAAGGTCCATAAACCATTATTAAAGAGGACTCGGGAAATGCACTGCTTACCCCAGGACAAGCACTGCGGAATCTGTGTACCTTTTTGGAAACCTGCCATGTACTTGTGACCTGGATTGGCTACTATTGGAAACAGGATACTGGGCTTGATGGACCTTGGTCTGACCCACTATGGCATTTCTTATATTCTTATGTTGTTTTGAGGCTCTCCTCCTGTGCATTTATGCCATGGAGGTATTTAAAAATCTCAATCATATCACCTCTATCCCACCTTTCCTCTAAAGTATACATATTAAGATCCTTAAGTCTGTCCTCATATGCTTTATAATAAAGACCACTAAACATTTTAGTAGCCACCCTCCGTACCGACTCCAAATCTGTTTATATGTTTTTGAAGGTGTGGTCTCCAGAATTGCACACAGTGCACCAAATGAGGTCGCACCAAAGACTATAGAGAGGCACTATCACCTCCTTTCTTCAGCTGGCCATTCCTCTCCCTATGGACCCGAGCATACCTGTTTCTACCTGTTTAGCTACTTTAAGATCATCAGACCCAATCATGCCCAGGTTCCACCCTTCTTCGGGCACTGTTGTAGTGTAATTTTAGATTCTCATACCATTTATGATATTATTTTCCTTGTTACCCACTAACAGTGGACTTTTATAAAAAAGTTTTCGACATATAAGGCCTTTGCGCATCCTTGTATACATAAAGGATGTAGTGTTCCTGGAGTCACAGTTTGGGTGGAGAAGGGGCAGAGTGGTGATTGATTTATGCATGAATTTTATAAAATATGCAAGTATACATGGGAAGGGGGGATTTTATAAAGGGTTTTTCACATATAGAAGGTCTCTTATAGAATTGCCAAAGGGGTGTCTCAAGAAGGCTTACACTTTTATCTGACCTGCATGTTTGGGTAGAGCACAGGCAGAGTCACATTTTACGTGCATTATTTCTAAAATCTGCATGTCCATGGGCGATGTACGCATGAAATATTCATGCCTGCTCCTGAGGAGGTGCAAATGTGTGCCCAGGGCCGACCTAACCGTTGTTGCTTTATCCATTCTTCTAGACCAGGGGTTCTCAACCCTGTCCTCGGGACCCACCTAGCCAGTCGGGTTTTCAGGATAACCACAATGAATATGTATGAGAGAGATTTGCATACTGTGGCAAGGTCAGCTATCCAGAGCATGGGGGAGGTGAAAAGCATAAGGAATTCACTTTAATCAAGGGGCCTATGTTAGGTGTGCAGGGTCAGAAGGCCAGAGCCACGTTTCAAAAGCAGAAAACCCCCAGCTGGAATAGGTTTGAGGAAATGCTTGATAGAGTAAGAGGGGGAGCTTGCAAGCACGAGGACAAAAGCCCTTACTCTAATACGTGCACAGATTATTCTGAGTTCAGAAGGCAGGGAGATTACAAACACCTGGGAGAGAAAGAGGTGGGGTTGGATCCCAGTGAGTATAAACCCTGGTTAGATTATGGAGAGGAAGCCAGAGGAGCTGCAGAGGAAGCAGAAGAAGCAGATGGGGAGAGGAGCAGAGTCCAGAGCAGCGAGGACGATGGAATGCTGGAGAAGCCAGAGCAGGTGCTAACTCCTGGAGAAGGGCTGAGCTACCCAGAGCTGTGAGAGCTGTTTTCCCTGAATCAGGTTGGCAACAGGGGTGGAAGCCATGAATTGGAGAAGCTTTCAGACCACCAGAGAGATTGTCAGCTGAGCAGTCTGATCATTTGAGTGAGTCAGAGCCCATGCAATTGGGAGAACCAGAGCCAGAGGTGGTGGAAGAAGATATGTTTATGGATTATTATGTCAAGCTTTAGAATTGAAATGTTGAAGAAAAGCCACCCTTGAAAGAATTGTTCCTCTTGCAAAGGTAACCTTAAAGTGTAAGCGATAAGGAGGTGAATTCCTGTGTGTTTTAGAAAGGGAATTTACTGCCACATAAGCTGGTAAAGGAAGTTGTGTTTCATGCCTGATTATCAGCTGTTTTAGAACTCTGCAACAGTAAGAAAGCTAATTGGCTGCTTTAAGAGTTTGTGCTTTGCTCCTGTTTTATATGAAAAGCCTGCTAAGAGTTTTGAGGACATTTTGAATACTTATTTCATATTCACCTGGAAGTGAATTGAGGCTGAGTGAAGATAAACTGACATAGGAGAATTAACCTTGTTTTCTTTGTGCTATGATTAACAAAGGACTATAAGAAAAGTGGCACACTGTTTGTTTATTTATTTATTTACATTCTCTTATATACCGTGCTATTCTGCATCAGTGCGGTTTACATTGAACAAACTGAAATTACATTGAACAGGGCATTATAACTTGGAGATAACTATTTTACAGGGAACATGGGCTATGGAGGGTTAAGTGGCTTGCCCAAGACCACAAGGAGCACCTGTGGGACTAAAAACCCCAGTCCTTCCGGCCCAAGGTTGCTATCCTCTAGTGGGATTTGAACCCCCTACCTTCCGGCCTGAAGTACCTTGCCCCAACCACTAGGCCACTCCTCCACTCCACTGTTATCTTGTGAAAAGGCTAAGCTTCTACATTTAAGAGGACTTTGAAAAGCCATTGTTGAGTTCTGTTTGTTTTTGCCACCAGTTTGCTGAACCTTAAGCAAAAGCTTATAATTTATCCTGTTAATGGAACCTCTCGTGGGTAAAAAGGGACTTCCTTTTTCCAACCACCTGCAGCATTCACTCTTTCATTCTTTCTCCATGTGCTCTCAAAAGGTCCTGGTTCTGTATTCCTTCTAATGCTTCTTCTTCTTCTTCCACCCTCCGTCTCTGTTCCTGTCTTTATCCTTGCCTTTGTCCCTGTTCCTGTTTCGTCTCCCCTTCCTGTTCCTGTCTCTGTGTTTAAGAAGGGACCCTTACTCTGGGGAACCCGCCTCCTCCTAGGGCGTGCCCATCCATGTGTTCACTTCTCTCCAGCTCTGAAGTGACTTGATTGGCTGTTTGCCAGCTGTGCTGAGAGTGTAAAACTCCTTCTTTGCCTGCAGTACCAGACTCTACCAGGGGGTCGCTATTGGTCTCCATAGCTTCTGTGCCTGGCACTGCGTCACAAACCTTGAACCTGATCTGTTCTCTTGTGTTCAAAATAAACTTTTTCTGTCATAAGCCTTACCCTCGGTTTGCCTCAACTACAATCCTTTTACTTGAAGCATAAATATAGCTGATAGAGGAAGGATACATCAACCACCACGCCCTCAACAACTAGAGACTAGTGGTTTTGGCGTTGTGCTTGTGACAATACACTGCCTCCATTATATGCAAATCTCTCCCATGCATATTCATTGTGGTTATCCTGAAAACCCGACTGGCTAGGTGGGTCCCGAGGACTGGGTTGAGAACCCCTGTAATCTAGACTGTTGTCATAAAGTCAGAGCAGTTTACATGTAACCAGAATAACAAAGGTTGTACTGAAGATCTTAAAGAAAGGTTGGCATATTAAATAATATTAACATTAACAAGGTCGTAAGGCTGCTGCAATGTTTTGAGTAGCTGTTAGCATATAATATTCTCATGTTTGTGGGGTTGTACAGACTGTTGAAGAAAATGTGTGACATGGAATGGCATATGGGGGAATTGGGGTGCTAGGTAGATACGTCATGCTAGTTGGCCTGACATTGCAAGTAGTTATTAACCCGCTCTACTTATCCACTCTTATTTCCCTTCACACCCCCTACCGACAATTACGCTCACTACATGCAAACCGACTTTCCTTACCATCCCCTTTGCAAGCTCACCTAGAACAAACACGTCATGCCACCTTCTTTTTTCTTGGACCATCATTGTGGAATGCTTTACCATCTTCCCTCCGGTTGGAACCCTCATACCAGCAATTCAAGATGTTGCTAAAGACACACCTATTCCACCAGGCTTTCGATCTCCCTTCCCCTTCCCCCGCCTAATTTGTCTGTTCTCTGTCTGCTCTTAAGTTCTTTTGGGTGTTCTTCTCTTTCCTGTCACAAAATGGAGTTCTTTTCTTTTTCTGCAGCATATTTTATTTTATTGTAAAACGCTCTCAGGCTTCGGCAAGGGCGGTATATAAAGTGTGAAATAAAGATAAAGATATATGAGTAGGGTTATACTTCATTTCCAAAACATTCCTGGACTAGGTGAGTCTTTCTGGTGGAAGTGTGTGAGATGGGCTCTGGCATGTATCCTATCTGGAAGTGCATTCCAGAGACTCAGAGCATCTGGAGACAGTGCTCGGGAGCAGGTTGCTTGGTGACTTCTTGCTGTTGTGGCTGAGATGTGGAATGTGTTTGGGGTGCTGGATCTTCTTTTTCTGTTCTTGGGTATCTTGTTTAGGATGGTCTGGAGGAGGCTCGAGAAGAGAGTGTCTGATATTTTAAATATTATTAGTAGGACTTTCTATTTAGGATTTCATTCTCCCCGGTCTGCTGCTTCAGTCCCCCCTCCCCCTATTCCACTGTAGACTTCCTGTTTATACAAAACGGGAAGTCCGAAGCGGAAGTGGCAGATTGGACAGAATGAAACTTTGACACAGTCCCAGAGACAGAAGACAAATGCTGGGTCACAGTGTCAGGGGCAATTGCCACCACCTCAGCTCCGGAAAGGGGCACCAGCGACAGCAATGAACAGCAGCAGATGCACCCAGAGGGCCAGCGCTTTAGTTCACCTAATGATAGCATCAACCCTGCATCTAGAGCAGCAGCTTCTTGGGGGAAGCAACGAGCAGCTACACAAACTCAAAGAACCATAAGCACATACTTCCACTCGCAGGAAGAATGGGCACTTTGAAAAGAGTTCATTTACCCATGGAAGTGGCTTTTTGAAATCTCCACCATTATGTATATATTTCCAAAACAAAGTTTAATGGATGGGGGGAAGGCTCCGGAGCTCAATAAGGATGGCACGATAAACTGACCTCTCCTGTGCAACCTATTTCTCTACAGATGACACAAAATCATTCAAAGTTGTTAAAAAAAAAAAAAAAAAAACAAGTGGATTGTGAAAAATTGCAAGAAGACCTTGAAAAATTGGGAGACTTAATGTACAATAGGGAGGAACAACCCAAGCATTGTATTACACGATGCAAGGTTCCACCCAGGAAAAGGATCTAAGTGTCACTGGGGATAACACGTTTAAACGCTCCACCCAGTGTGCAGTGGCAGCCAAGAAAGCAAATAGAATGCCAGGAATCAGAAAGAAAGGAATGCAGAATAAAATCAAGGATATTGTAATGCTCCATGGTGCAATTGCACCTGGAATATTGTGTACAATTCTGGTCACCATATCTAGCATAGTAACCTAGGGCCCGATATTCAAAGGCATTTAAACGGTTACAGCGGCACTAACATAGTTAGTAGTGCTGAATGTCCCCGAGTAATGCTGCTACACGCCCCAGTGCTAACTGTGTGAGCATTCTGGGGCAGAGTGGAGGCAGCACCTGTTGCTAAGCGGGCAGCGGCGATAAACAGCAAAAGCTGGCTCATCTTTACCCGTTGGAGCTAACTGGGCAGCAGCTCAATATTGCCGCTGCCTGGTTAGCTTCTGTGGCTGTGTGGCAATCCCAGATATGACCTCGGCATTAACTATCCATGTTTAATGTTTAATATCGGGCCCATAATATATGACAGCAGATAAAAACTAATAAGGATATAGCAGAAATGGAAAAGGTACAGAGAAGAGTGACCAAAATAATAAAGGGAATGGAAGGATACACCTACGAAGAAAGGCTTAAAATATTAGGGCTCTTCATCTTGGAAAAGAGATGGCTGAGGGGAGATTTGATAGAGGTCTATAAAATAACGAATTGAGTGGAACGGGTAAATATCGATCGGTTGTTTACTCCTTCAAAATGTCTAGGGGACAGGCAATGAAGCTACAATGTAGCACATTTAAGACTAATCGGAGAAAATATTTTTTCACTCAATGCATAATCAAATTCTGGAATTTCTTGCCGGAGATTGTAGTAAAACTGTTAGTGTAGCTGGCTTTAAAATAGGTTTGGACAGGTTCCTGGAGGAAAAGTCCATAAACCCATTATTAAAATAGACTGTGGAAATCCACTGCTTGCCCCTGGGCTAAGCAGCATGGAATCTGTCTACCTTTTTGGAATCTGAGACGTACTTGTGATCTGGGTTGGCCACCACTGGAAACAGGATACTGGGCTTGATAGACCCAGTATGGCATATCTTATGTTCTTATATACTGCAAAATTGGGGGTCCCTTAGTGATTTCTTCAAGCCATAGGAGAATAAAGTGACATTTACCATGTCGGGACAAAGTCAAGTAAGTCTGAAGCTTCTTATGTGGTACAGACGGTGCTAAAATGGCACAAAGCAGATCCAGCATCACCTGAGAAAACGGCAGCCAAGGAGAAAAACCTGAGTGGCAATCCCATATGTATTTCCATACCACAAGGTCTTTTTGTTGCGCTATTGAGTAGAATGGATACTTGGTTCGGATGAGCCCCTATACCCTCCTATTTGATTTCGTCTTGAGAAAGAATGGCTGGTCCCCATCCCCTTCCATCTACGGTAGTCTTAGAGACACTTTTCTCAGTACAGACACTCAGGAAATATTAGCTTACTTTAATAAAATATTCACACCATGGTTGGAAGACAGCAAAAGGGTCTCCTTATGGAAAAAAACATTGGGAATGAACAAGAGGCCCATTACATGGCCCTTTTGGCAGTCTAAGAGTATTTGGTGGGTAGGCCGATTTTTTTGGTGCCCAACATGAGCAAGACCTTTTGGCTGAATATAACGCAAAGTTTTTAAAAATGTATTCAGTTAAAGCACTGTCTATCTAAATGTATTCAAGTATGGACTCGAGCAGGAGACCTCCTGGATTTGGTACATTTTTATAAGTGACTAGAGGGAGAAGGACACATATTGTCTGCCATTTATAAACAGTGGAGAGGCCATTCTTATTCCTCTAGCCAGAATTTGCTCAAAGATGCAGAGGGAAATGTAAACTGTGGAATTCTTTGGTCCAAGGCAAACAGAGCTACTTCCCCTGCAAACCTTGCAAGAGGATCTTGATAAATTGGAAGACTGGGCATCAAAATGGCAGATGAAATTTAATGTGGACAAGTGCAACATTATGCACCTAGGGAAGAACAACCCAAACTATGGTTACACGATGCAAGGTTCCACATTAGGAACCAACACGCAGGAAAAAGATTTAGGCGTCATTGTGGATACCATGTTAAAACCCTCAGCCCAGTGTGCATCGGCAGCCAAGAGAGCAAATAGAATGCTAGGTATCATAAGGAAAGGAATGGAAAATAAAACAAAAGATATTATAATGCCTCTATATCGTTCCATGGTGAGACCGCACTTTGAATATTGCGTGCAATTCTGGTCGCCGTATCTCAAAAAGGAAAAGAGACGGCTGAGGGGAGATGTGATAGAAGTCTATAAATTAATGAACGGAGTGGAACGGGTAAACGTAGATCGATTGTTTACGCTATCAGAATATAGAAAGACTAGGGGACATGCATTGAAGCTACAGGGTAAACTAAAACTAATAAAAGAAAATATTTCTTCACTCAACGTGTAATTAAACTCTGGAATTTGTTACCGGAGGATGTAGTAAAGGCTGTTAGTGTAGCTGGGTTTAAAAAGGTTTTGGACAAGTTCCTGGAGGAAAGGTCCATAAACCATTATTAAGAAGGGACCCAGGATAGCAATGCTTGACCCAGTACAAGCAATGCGGAACCTGTGTCTTTTGGGGAAACTGCTAGGTACGTATGACCTAGATTGGCCACTGTTGGAAACAGGATACTGGGCTTGATGGACCTTGGTCTGACCCAGTATGGCATATCTTATGTTCTTATGTTAAACCTGAGACAATGTATGTTTTTTTTTAGCCCATAGGGCATATTGGACACCATGGATGCTCTGGAGCGTCAGTAATAGGGCATCAAATGTCTGTTGCCATTGTGAAAAGGATAGAGGAACGCTCCCTCGTATGTTTGAGTGTGTGATTCTTAAGGATTTTTGGAGGCAAGTTTGGGGGTGCTTAAAAGCAATACTGAACCTCAATTACAGCTTAACCTTGGGTATTGTGTAATTTAAATCTTCGTAACCTGTGATGCTCTGGATAAGACCGGTAAAGAGCTTTCACTGCCTTCCAAACAGTTCTAAGTAATTGGAAAAATGCTAACGTTAAATTGGTTGAATACTATTTGTCTTATCTGCAGACTTGAATTGTATACTGCAGAACATTTCAATCGGTTGGATCATTGTAAAATGAGAGGCCACCCATCGATGATTACCTCCAAAGGATGGTATTGACATAGACAGGAATCCTATACCTGCCCCTGATCCCTAAGCTGTCAGCTGAATCATAATGATATATTTAGGCACTGCTTGTTACATTGTTCGTGATTTTTGGCAACCTTTTTTGCAAATTCTGTTTACTAATGGGGGTGAGAGGCATATTCAAAGGCACTTACGCGGTTTGCAGACCTATAAACCACATAAATGCCACTCACTAGGATATTCAGCAGCACTAGCCAGGTTAGTGCCACTGGATAGCCCCAGTTTGGGCCACTAAATGCCCTGTGTCTAAATGCTTATTATTGGGGTTTCGGGGGTTGACCAGGCAGCGGCATTGAATATCCAGGGCAAATATAAAGCTGCATGTGGCTGGATAGCATCAAGTTCGTGAGTTACACAGGGTGCATTTCTAGTTTGGTATGGTACTGCTGGGCCTGATGGATTTTAATGTGCCTCCACACAGTTTATTTTGTTATTGGAAAATGTTCATGTTATTGAACGAATATCCACTGGGTGACACTAGTGCACCATAATTTTTTTTTCTTATTATGTTTGCGCACATAAGACCACACAAACTATACTGCATGGTTTAAACAAGTTATAAACTTGACAATAATTTGTTTGATGTAAGTCAAGCCCATTAAATCTGATGAGTTTGGGATGATGTGTGACGGATGCAATGTCAATTTAGTGCATTTGGCAATGTCTGGAAATATTTCTTTTTTTATCAACTGGGATATTTCCCAGCTCAGAATTCAAAGGGAAACTAGCCTCCTGCATTTGGTGGTAGTATTTCACACCCCCAGAGATCCTAGGAAAGGTGATGCTATGTGCAGGCAGCAGGGGGTGATGCTTTATTAATCTGGCATGCTGAGGATTCCACACAGTGCTAGAGAACCTACGAATCTGTATTTGGATGCTGGGAGGGTAATTTTCAAAAGTGGTTTATGTGCCAGCATGTGTATGCATAACTTTACAGGGCTGGGAAAGGCTTGCGTTTATGCCTAGACGTTTGAAAATACCCACTCATGCACATAAATTAACCTGGGACATTTATAAATTCCCTGCAGCAATTTTCAAAGCAGATGTATGCAGATACCTTTGGACTGAAAATTTCAACAAAGAAAAAAGCACGGACACACTTTTTAAGAATCTGTGCTTATCCCAACAATTCTAAGATTTCAGAACGAATCCATGGATTCTGTACTAGGTGCCTCAGAAGACTCATAGATTCTATGTCTTGGTCAGGACTGGTGCAAGGATTGGAGGCGCCCTAGGTGGGCCCACCATCCTAGCCCCCCCCCCCCACCCCTATTAATGCTGCTCCTTTCTAGGGCCTGAAGTGGCAGCAATGACTCCCAAACCGTGATGCAGTGTTTAACAATACACTTCGGTGCTGTGTCATGATTTCCTTCTCGTACTGTGTGCCGTTTGCATGAACCTGAAGTCTGGATCAGACAGGGATAGAAGCGCTACATAGTTAGGGTTGCCAACTGACTTTTAGATGCACCCAACAAGCTTGATCCAGTTCTGGGTTTGCCTCATTGCATGCAGGGACAGGTAGTTCTTATTTCTCTATTGCCCTCCACAAGAAAAGCAATACTACAAGTCCCTGCATATAATGGAGTAATCCCAGGACTGGATCAAGCCTGTAAGGCGCATCTGGAGCCAGTTGGCAACCCTATACACAGTAAGAGAAAGAAACTGTGACGCAGAGCTGGAATGTATTGGTAAGCACGGTGTCACAGTCTCGGAGCCTTGGAGAAGGGGCAGCAGTACTGGGTGCCCCAGAGAGCCGGCACTCTAGGCAACTGCATAGTTTGCCTAATGGTAGCACCAGCCCTGATCTTGCCGCTATAAGAACCTCAATTGTCTTCTATCTAGTTAGTATGGAATGCTTATTCATTCTAGAGGCTTCATTAATCCTCTTTCTGGATCTTACGAAGGTTTCAGAGATCTAGTCGGGTCTCTCCTCCCATTCCAGGTCAATCAGATGATTATCCAATATTCCCCTACCTTATCATCCCTGAAACAGGCTTAAAGCATACCTTATCTTTTAAGATGTACAAAGCAACAGGATTCTTGCGATCATGTTCTCCAGCGCGAGAAATGATTTCAGCTGCACAGATAAAAAGAAAATGAGTAAGAAGAGCAATGATGCCAGAGTGAGCACAGTGTTGCATGGGCTTGCTCACCAGTCTATGGAGAGCTGTGCATAGAGAGAGAGCTCTGGAATCAGTTTCTCTGCTAATGCTAGAGTAGAGAGTGTGTGTGTCTATATCTATTTATAAAGGTTGACTTTAAAAAACACTTAAACATCAAATACTTAAAAAACAATCTGGCAGCATTATAAATAGAGTATGAATGTTTTGCTATATGTTTAACTCTGTGCATGAGCAGAGAGGGTGGGTTTAGGGCATTGCAGTTCTCTGTGGATAAGTAGGATAATGTCTTCATTTAGGGGTGACATCACTGACAGAGCCTTGCATGGGATGAAACTCGCAGGGACGCCTTGAAACTCACAGAGATGAAAAGGTTCCGTAGCTATCATGACCGCTGGTATTTTTTTTCACTGATTCCTTTTCTTTTACCATTGCCTCCTGCCACTCTCGTGTATATTTTTCCTGTACTTTTTCCCTTTAATAGGGTTTTCGGATGGTTTTTAAGTTTCTTTTCTTTTTGCCACCGCTGCATAGGGTACATTTAGGCCTCAGATGCTCCGGGAAGGTTTTATTTTTCTTCAAAATAGTTGTTTGATTTCACTGTGGCTATTTTTCCAAATGACATGTCCCAGAAAGAACTACATCACCATCTTGTTAATGACTTCCTGAGGTATTGGCCCATTTTGGCAAAGTTAGTTTTCCTAAAATCTAACACCCTCACTTTTGAATGGATTTTATCAGCCCTAGTCCTAATACTGACCCACACCATCAGGTGATCACTGGATGTGAGATAATCTCCCACTATGAAATCAGAAACATTTTCCTCATTGGTAAGCACCAAATCCAGTATGGCCCCTTCACGTGTGGGGTCTGTTACCAGTTGCCGGAACAATTCTCCCTGTGGAGAATCCAGGATCTCCTTACTTCTAGAGACACCACAACAGGGATGTGCCAGTCAATATCTGCACACTGAAATTACCTATCAGCAGCACTTCTCCATTCAAAGCAATACGGTGAATGTCGTCAGTTAAATCTCTGTCCACTTCTTCTGCCTGTGAAGGTCTATATCTCACTAATTCAAATGGATTTCCCTTTCCCTCTTTCTAGTTTACCCACAGTTCCACCTCCTAACTTTGGAAGTTCTGTAATTCTACAGCTTTAATATGATTTTTTACATATAGTGTCACTCCTCCTCCCCTTCTTCCTACCCTGTCCTTCCAGTATAATTACATCCCAGTCATGGTTGTCCGTGAACCTTGTTTCCATAACCACCAATTAATTCAAATCAGCCTCTTCCATTAAAGGGAGGGAGGCCAGGGGTTCAAATCCTGCTGAAGGACAACAACCTTGGGCCAGAAGGACTGGGGTTTCCAGTCCCACAGGCACGCCTTGTGACCTTGGGAAAGCCACTTAACCCTCCATTGCCTCAGGTAGAAAACATAGATTGTGAGCTCTGTGGGTTTAAGGGGAAAATATATATATCTATATACCATACCTGAATGTACACCACTATGACCCAGTGAAAAGCAGTATATAAGCATTGCTAAATAAATAAATAAATAAATAAATAAATAAAACACCTTATTTCCCATACTACAGGCATTAATGTACACTGCTTTCCAGACATTGCCTCTTTTATTAATTTCTTCAGAGATATTATATGTTTCACATACCTCAGGACTTCTACTTACCTGGGGACTTTCTTCACCCATTCCCCAACAAATCTAGTTTAAAGCCCTCTTTAGAAGGTTAGCCACTCTGCTGCTGAAGACACTTTGACCATTCTTGGATAGATGGGCACCATCTCTGCTCAGAAGCCCTTGGAAAATCATCCATTGGTCCAGGAAACCAAAATACTGGTTTCTGGAGTCCAGCGGATTACAGGATCCGAGGCAGCATGGATTCACCAGAGGCAGGTCCTGTCAGACAAATCTGATTGATTTCTTTGACTGGGTGACCAGGGCGTTGGACCGAGGGAGAGCCCTAGATGTGGTTTATTTAGATTTCAGTAAAGCCTTTGACACTGTTCTTCACAGGCGACTTATAAACAAACTGAGCACCCTAGGGATGGACCCTAAAGTTACTGCTTGGGTTAGAAATTGGTTGGGTGGGAGGCGACAAAGAGTACAGGTAAATGGAGCTCACTCTGAGGAGAAGGATGTTACCAGTGGTGTGCCTCAGGGATCTGTCCTTGGTCCGATTCTTTTTAACATCTTTTGTTAGTGATAATAGCGGAAGGGCTGTCGGGTAAGGTTTACCTCTTTGCGGATGATACCAAAATCTGCAATAGAGTAGATACCCAGGAAGGTGTAGATAACATGAGGAAGGATCTAGCTAAGCTTGAAGAATGGTCTAGTATTTGGCAGCTGGGATTTAATGTTAAAAAATGTAAGGTCATGCATTTGGGCTGCAGCAATCCAGGGTAGCAATATAGTATAGGGGGGAAGTACTTTTGTCCACTAAAGAAGAGCGGGACCTAAGCATGGTTCTGTCTGATCTTAAAGTAGCTAAACAGGTAGAAAAGGCGACGGTAAAAGCTAGAAGGATGCATGGATGCATACGGAGAGGAATGGCTAGCAGAAGAAAGGAGGTGATAATGCCTCTGTATAAGTCTTTGGTGCGACCTCATTTGGAGTATAGTGTGCAATTCTGGAGACCGCACCTTCAAAAGGATGTGAACAGGATGGAGTCGGTGCAGAGGGTGGCTACTAAAATGATTAATGGTCTTCATTATAAAGCATATGAAGACAGACTGAAAGATCTTAATATGTACACCTTAGAGGAAAGGCGGGATAGAGGTGATATGATTGAGATGTTTAAATATCTCTGTGGCATAAATGTTCAGGGAGAGAGCCTCTTTCAATTGAAAGCAAGTTCTGCTACGAGGGGACATGGGATGAGGGTGAAGGGAGATAGATTCAGGAGTGATATGTGGAAATATTTCTTTAAGGAAAGAGTAGTGGATCAGTGGAATAGTCTCCCAGTGGAGGTGGTAGAGATGAGGACAGTAACTGAATTTAAAAAAGCATGGGACCAACACAGAGGATCTCTAAAGGTAAAAAGGGGACTGTTGTAGTTGTTGATATGGAAGGACAGACTAGATAGGCCATGTGGTCTTTTTCTGTCGTCATATTTCTATGTTTCTATGCTCTCTGACACCATCCACGCAGCCATGCATTCATCTCCAGGATGTGAGCTTCTCTGCCTCGGCCTTTACCCTCAACAGGGAGCATCGAAGAGAACACCACCTGCCACCCGTCTGCTTCACCCTCTCTCCCACAACCATGAAATCACACTGGATATGCTCAGAGGGATACCTGGCAGTATCATTTATGCCAACATGGATGAATATCATTGGCTATTAAGTCTCGGAAAACTCTCTGCAACATCTCGTATGTGGAGAATTTCTTAGAGAAGTCTCCTAGGTCATCCTCAGGTTGCTCAACATGCCCCATTACAGATGAAAATTCCCTCCTGAGGGTCTCTCATTGATTTTGTGTGGGCAGTGCCTCAATTCATTGCATTTCATTTGGAAATAAAGGAGAACCCAGGACCAAAGAGTTGGAAAGTCTCCAGTTCTGTGTTCCCCCCAAGGAAATTATGACAGTCTCGTTCACAGGATCCTTCAAAGGCTGCAGATAGAATGTGGGAAATGTCTCTCTCTGTACAGCCTGATAATAAGAAGTTTGACTCCATGTATCAAACTCGAAAGGCTCCCAGATTTGAAAAGCTGCAGCTTCTGCACCACTCTGGTTCTTACAAGAGCTAGAAGTTCCAAAACTCACTGTTTGGTGCCCCTGGAGAGGGAGGCTAGGACATTGGATTCTTTTAGGAGGAAAGCTATGCTCACTTCCTGCATAGAGTCCTACCAGCTCTTCATGGTCATGCGCTTGCGGAACATCATGTGCAGCATGCAGGAATTTGTGGACTCTTTTGCTCCAGGGAAGGCCATGCAGCTTCAGTCCCTAGTGAACCAAGGAAAGAAGTGTGGAAAGTACACATTCCAAGCTATATATTATACTGTAGAAACAGCCACTGCTATGAGTATTTGTGCCCGGAGACTCTCCTGGTTCCGTTCCTCAGTATAATGTTCAGGAGAAGCTCGATGACTTGCCGTGCCATAGAGATAATCTCTTCAGAGATAGAGGCCAATGCATCAGGCTGCTACCCTCATTAAGCAGCATATTGGCACTTGACCCTCTCCAGGCCCAATTCTGACCCAACTTCCTCATCATCCCAGAGGTATCAGTATGGAGGGAAATGGGGATCCTGTTATTCTCATAGTCCTAGGTATACTCCTCCCTCCTGGTCAACCCAGACTAAACAGTGTTCTCACTCTCGTTCCAGCCTGCTCTCCAGCAAAGACTGGGGATGGGTTATTGACTGGGTCCTAGAGAGTATAGCCAACACTCCCATCCAGATACCAGACAATCTTCCTGTAGGAGGAAGGCTCATAATGCCATAATGCCGCTTTGCTGCTAGCCATGCAAAAGGTGATATATCAAGATTTTAATAAACATAAACATTTAATAAATATATACAGCCGTGGTTGCATCAGTGGTCCACTTGAGATTGGCCACCATGAAGGAGAATTTGCAAGGCTGTGACGTGGACTTCTATTCACACATTCACATCTCACTACTATCTAGAAAGGGATGTGACACTAGATTCAGCCAGTCTGTTCTCCAGACTCTGTTCAGAGAAAAGAATCCAACTCCATTCCCCCTTGGCCCAGTTCTAGGCTGCCTCCTCAAAAAAGAAAAAATAACACAGAATAAAAATGCTTGAAAAAGCCTGCTGCTATCAAAAACAAATGTTCAGCTGGTGTCAGCTACTTGTGACACAAGTTCATTTCCCCTTTTTTCTTTTGAGGCAGCCTATAGCTTCTGAAGCTCAGATGACAAGACTTCGACTTTCATACTTTGGACACATCATGCGTAGAGAGAGATCATTAGAGAAAGACATCATGCTTGGCAAGATAGAAGGTCAATGCAAAAGAGGAAGGCCAGCAATGAGATGGATCGATACGATAACAGCAGCTACGGGTACCAGTCTGTCAACAATGAGCCGCCTGACTGAAGACCGAACACAATTTAGGATAGCTATCCAGAGGGTCGCCATGAGTCAACATTGACTCCACAGCACTTAACAACAACATAGCTTGTGAATCCCATAAGAGGGCATTATCCTGTTTCTATGGAGAAAACAACATAACTCACCTGTAGCAGGTGTTCTCTGTGGACAGTAGAATAATGTCCTCACAACAGGGCTAACATCAGCATTGGTTCAAGGTATTGGCAAACCTTATCCTTTACACCCCCCACCTCTGTTTAGCTTTGAATGCCCTGCTTTTTTCTGTCCCCCCCCCATGTGACTGTCTAGTTTGCCTATTGGTTGGGCCAGCCCTGCCTCACAATCCTCCCTCCCTCCCCTTAGATTTGCATTCTGAAGTCAGCTATAGAATGGACTGAGAAGATGAGCCGCAGCAGTGGTACACAGAAACTGGCACGCAGGTGCGCTGGGACCTTTCCAAAAACTTGTAGAAGATGCTGGGAGCAGTTTCCCATTGGTGACCTCACCCATGAATGAGGACTTATCCTGCTGTCCACAGAGAACAGCTGCTATAGGTGAATAACTTTATTGAGTACATTTGCAAATACAGATACGTTATACGTATAGGCACTGAATTATACATCGGTCTCAGACATGCCAAAACCAGGTATAATGTTAGTCACCTGGGCCAAATATATAATCTGTGCATATAGTGCTGATACTTGGGCCTTATACATTGAAATCCCCATATTTGTTGCTTCTACAAATCTGTAAAAATATACTTATACCTAAAATTTATGCTAATATATCCAGCAGCACTAGCTACACATCTAGCTGCCCTTGAATATAGGAATAATTTGAAACATCTAGATTTCAAATGATTTCCCAGATATGTGTGTGTGTGTGCACGTGTGTGTCCCTGAGGGGTTAGATACATGGATAGTTAACTAGATATATAAATCTATATGTACAGAGAGAGAGACATTAGGGGTGTGCAATTGTAAGCGTGCATTCAATTTATTTGGGTGCCTAAAAATCTAAAGTTGCAAAGTGTGCACAAATTGCATATTCCATTTGTAATGTGATTGGGTTTCGTTTCTCAGATGAACAACAGCAAAACCTGTAAGGACAGAAAGCCAGAGCTTGCATATGTCATCTAGGTAAGAAAAGTGACATTTAAGTCTGAAAATTCACAATTGGCAGAATGTTTTACGAAAGGCTTACTGACTATACAGCCTTATGTAAAATAATGAAGTGGATGGGGGAAATACACAGGGGGCATAGCTATTCTAGAAAGAAAGGCATCTGAAAAAGAAGCAGTATCGTTCAATGTTCTACATATGTAAAAGCTGCCACCTCATGTCCAAGGGGAGCCAATTAAAAGCCAAACTACAAAACTATAATTTTTTGGTTTGTTGAAGTGGTCCAGCAAGGTAAACAAGATTGATTCAATCAACCGTTCTTCCAAAATCTAAGTTCAAACAAGCAGTTGACTGACTTTTGAAACAGATGTAAAGACCAACATCTAGACTATTTAAAGTATGCATGAATTTTGCCATTGCAAAATCAGAAATAAGTAAATGCTTTTGAGACCTACCACAACATGTCCCCTTCAAAACTGTGTGCGCTGCAGATACACACGTTTAAGAGCAGTTTTACCAAAAAATGTTTACACGGGTAAACACACATGCAAATTCTGCTCTCTGCCGATCTCCATAGTGCACTATGTTAATCGTATCCTGATCTGTCTGTATTGTAATGAATTCTTCCTCTTCGTCTCTCCGGGCCAGTCCAGGAACCTTTGGGTAGTCAACCTCCTCCAGCAGCTGAGGACTGAATTCTGAAAGTCTTGCTGACAGCCTATCCAGCTCCCCCTGGTGTCAGAGACTCAGTCATTCAGTCCTCAGCAGCTGAACAGGACGTGGGGCTGACAGGCTCACTGGAGAAACGAAGAGGAATACAGCAGTTAGGAAGATTTTGAAATGGGACAAAGTGCTGATTAGGATGCCCTAGCAGGGCAGTAACGCCAAAGAAAGATCCCTAAAAGTAATCCGAAAAAAAAAAATCGACGGTCCTCAGCTGCTGGCACATCAGGTGGAAATAGGGGCAGGGCCTGCCTTAATTACAGAGGTTCTATCGCTCCGGGGGTTCAGGTGAGAGCTGGGAGCCCCAGAATCCACTCCTTTACCTCCGACGCCTAAATCTCCTTGTCCCGCTAGCAGAGGAGAATTGGGGATCCGGCGGCTCGACGCGCTTCACTAAGGTAGGGTAAGTTGACTAGCGCTACACATGGTCGGAAAGCTGCGGGGTTTTGCTCACCGCCACGGTTTCTGGGTCGTTGCAGAGTCACAATTTGAAGGCAGCTTTAAGCTCATGATACTGGCGTCGGCAACGTGTGCACAGTGTGGGAATCGCCGCTTGTTGTCAGGGCTGTGCTTCTGTCGCTTTTGTATCCGAAGTAGCAGCAGTTTGGAGAGGCTCTTTGGCGGCGGAATGGAACACAAATCAGCGTTGGGTGATTTGCTAGACAGGCCGCAGGGCACGGCAGAGAAAGCGGGAATGGCAGCCATTTTGGCTGAGGCACCCATTTCTCCCGCGTGTCATAACAAAGCAGGTAAGAAAAAGGCTATAACAAAGAGGCCGTCTCCTGGTAGAGCCCAGGTCCTGGAGCAGTTGCCTGTGGCACAGGGAGGCTTAGAGTCCTTATTTTCGGCAGATTTTATTCTATCATTGCATAAGGCATATTGTTTGAAGATGGAGCAGACATTAAGCAATCAAACTGCTCCCAGTGTGTTAGAGTCACAGAAAGGGGAGCTCAATGTGGCAGATGCTGGAGAGGGCTCCTCTCAGAGAAGTAGGGGTCCAGAGACAGGTTTCGATGGCTTTGGGCCGCAGTTCTCAACACCTCAGGTAGGGGAGGAGGGAGAAATCCTCTCAGAGGCAGGTTTGGACTTCTGGGCAGAAGAACTTGAGGAAGGTGAAATTGTACCAGGCGAAGACCCAAATGTTTTCAGGGTGTTTCGCAAGGAGGAGCTAGGAGCTCTGATCGCCCAGTCCCTGATGGCTCTAAATATTGTTCTTCCGGCGGTACAGCAGGAGCCATTAGAGGATCCCTTGCTTCAAGGCTTTAAAGCGGAGCAGCGTTGTTTTCCAGTTCACAGAGTAATTAAGCAGATGATAGAATCAGAATGGGAATGCCCTGAAGCTACCCTGCGGGTGGCCACGCCATTGGACACCTTTACCCTGTTCCGCAGGAGGAGAAGGAGTTGTGGCGGATGCCTAAGGTAGATGCTTTGGTTTCTGTGGTAACAAAGAAGACGATGATTCCGGTGGAACGGGGTACAGCCCTTAAAGATCTGCAGGATCACAAGTTAGATGCACTTCTCAAGCAAGCCTTTGATTCAAGTGCTCTTGCTCTGCAGGCCTCCGTTTGTGGGGCGTATGTTTCAAGAGCCTCTATTCGTTGGCTTCAAGGAGAGTCGGGCCCGGACAAGGAGGAAGGATCTTCCTCGGAGGGAGCAAAGCTGGAGTCAGCGGCAGCTCATTTAGCAGATGCCTTCTATGATATGGTTAGGATATCAGCTATGTCTATGGCATCAGTAATTGCCGCTAGGGGGTTTCTCTGGCTGAAGAATTGGGTGGCGGGCGCGTCTTCTAAGACTCGCCTCAGTAAGCTCCCCTATAAGGGCAAGCTTCTCTTTGGGGAGGCCTTGGAGAAAATTGTAAAAGATTTGGGAGATTCCAAGGGAGGCCGGCTTCCAGTGGACCGGCCGAAAACTACGAGACTTGGGACTATGCAGAGAGGTCAAGGTAGAGACTTCCGCAGGTTCCGGGAACCTAGGTTTGCGCCTTATCAAAGAGGTCGGTTTGTGGCCAGAGAGCAGCCCTTTCAGGGGGCTACGGGGTTCGGCAGGGGGTATTTTAACTCCCAGCAGAACTCTTCTAAGAAACCGCAATGAAGGATGGCTGGTCCAGGTGGAGTTTCCGGTAGGAGGACATTTGCAGGGGTTTCTCTCCATCTGGGCCACCGTAACTATGGACCAGTGGGTGCTGGAGATCATCCGCAAGGGTTATGGGCTGGAGTTCGCACACCCACTGGCAGAAGCCTTTGTGTTATCCCCGTGTGGACCTCAGGCGAAGCAGAAAGCAATAGGCGACATGCTTCAGTGTTTGTTGCAGCTTCAAGCGGTAGTACCAGTGCCCCAAGACCAGTGCGGATTAGGTCGATACTCGATTTATTTTGTGGTTCCCAAGAAAGATGGGACTTTTCAGCCAATTCTGGATCTCAAGCATGTGAACCGGTGTTTGAGGGTGCCACATTTTCGGATGGAAACGTTAAGATCAGTTATTCGGGCGGTAAAGTTGGGAGAGGTGCTGTCGTCCATAGATCTAACGGAGGGTTATCTGCATATTCCGATCAGAGGGGATCATCAAAGGTTTTTGCGCTTTGCCGTTCCAATGGGACATTTTCAGTTCCGAGCGTTGCCTTTCGGGCTGGCTACGGCACCACATACGTTCACAAAGGTGATGGTGGTGGTCACGGCGACGCTGCGAAAGGAAGGAGTTCAGGTGCATCCCTACCTGGACGACTGGTTGATCCGGGCAGGATCTCTAGCGGAGTCGGTCGCAACAACCTCATGGGTAGTACAATTCCTAGAACAACTCGGTTGGGTAATCAACCGAGCAAACAGTCATTTGCAACCAGTGAAGCGGCTTAAGTACCTCGTGGCCTTGTTCGACACTGAGGTAGGGTCGGTGTTCTTACCCGAGGACAGGGTGCGAAAAAGTTTGGCTCAGGTTCGGGTGTTCTTATGAATGCAGGCTCCAACGGCGTGGAGGTACTTGCATCTGCTGGGTTCCATGGCGGTGGCCTTGGACCTGGTTCCATGGGCCAGAGCACATATGCGGCCACTTCAGCGGGCGTTGCTAACCAGATGGTCTCTGCAAGATCATCCCCTGTCTCGGAGAATAGTGTGCCCGGAGGAAGTGCGCAGCAGTCTGCTGTAGTGGTTGGACCCAGGACATCTTCAGGCAGGGGTACGTCTGGAACACCTGGAATGGGTGTTGGTCACCATAGCCGCCAGCCTTTCGGGCTGGGGGGCTCATTGTATGGCTTTCGTGATGCAGGGGAGCTGGTCAGCGGAGAAGAGCGCTTGGTCGATTAATCGTTTGGAGCTGAGAGCGGTGCGTTTGGCGCTTCAAGATTTCAGCAGACTGCTCTGACAATTTGGTGACGGTATCCTATATTAACAGGCAAGGGGGCACGGGCAGTGCTGCTTTGCTGGAGGAAAGTCAGCAGTTGATGCAATAGGCGGAAGTCCATCTCGAAGCTCTCTCGGCGGCGCATATAGCGGGAAAGGACAACGTGCAAGCCGACTATCTAAGTCAAAATGTTCTGGATCCTGGAGAGAGGGAACTGAACACGGCTGTCTTTCACGACATTATGGTGCAGTGGGGACAGCCAGTCATGGATCTGATGGCTACTCAACAATACCAAGGCGTTCCGGTTTTATAGCAGATGCAGGGAGCACATGTCAGAAGGACTCGACAGCCTGGTGCAGCCCTGGCTGGTGGGCAAGCTGCTTTATATGTTTCATCCATGGCCAATGATCGGACAAGTCCTTCGGAGGATAGCGGGGCACGACGGGAAGGTAATTCTCATTGCTCCGGATTGGCCCAGAAGGCCCTGGTATGTGGATCTGATGCGGCTCCTGGTGGATTCGCCTTGGAGGCTACCCGATTGAGTCAATCTGTTGAGTTAGGGACCTGTTATAATGCTGCAGGTGGATCGGTTCTTGCTTATGGCTTGGCTTTTGAGAAGAAAAGGTTGTGGCGTTGCGAGTATTCAGAGTCGGTCGTGGCCACTATGTTGAGGTCCAAGAGAACATCGATTTCCCTAGCGTATGTTCGGGTGTGGCACATATTTGAAGCTTAGTGTGAGGAGCGTAGCGTTAGACCGTTTTCTGCGGTTTTGCCAGATATCTTGTCATTCCTTCAGGGAGGGCTAGAGAAGGGACTAGCCCTCAGCACTCTCAAGGTTCATCTGGCTGCCCTGGCTTGCTATAGAGGAAGAGTGCAGGGGAGCGTCTTGTAATTGCATCCAGATGTTCACCGATTCCTTAGGGCGGCTAAGAATATCAGGCCGCTATTGAGACAAGTAGTACCTGCTTGGGATTTGAACTTAGTGCTGCAGGCCTTCGCGCAGCCTCCCTTTGAGTCAGAGTCGAAAGTGGGTTTGAGAGAACTGTCTTGGAAGACCGCCTTCCTGGTGGCGTTGTGTTCTGCCAGACGGATCTCGGATCTGCAGGCGCTCTCGTGTAGGGAGCCGTACATTCAATTTTCAGCGGAAAAAGTGATAAGAACATAAGATATGCCATACTGGGTCAGACCAAGGTCCATCAAGCCCAGTATCCTGTTTCCAACAGTGGCCAATCTAAGTCATACGTACCTAGCAGTTTCCCCAAAAGACACAGGTTCCACAATGCTTGTACTGGGTCAAGCATTGATATCCTGGGTCCCTTCTTAATAATGGTTTATGGACCTTTCCTCCAGGAACTTGTCCAAATCTTTTTTAAACCCAGCTACACTAACAGCCTTTACTACATCCTCCGGTAACAAATTCCAGAGTTTGATTACACGTTGAGTGAAAAACTATTTTCCTTTATTAGTCTTAAATAGTTTACCCTGTAGCTTCATTGCATGTCCCCTAGTCTTGCTATATTCTGATAACGTAAACAATCGATCTACGTTTACCCATTCCACTCCGTTCATTAATTTATAGACTTCTATCATATCTCCCCTCAGCCGTCTCTTTTCCAGGTTAAAGAGCCCTAACCTTTTTAGCCTTTCTTCATAGGAGTATCCTTCCATCCCCTTTACCATTTTGGTGGCTCTTCTCTGAACCTTTTCTAATAACGCTATATCCTTTTTAAGATATGGCGACCAGAATTGCACACAATAGTCAATGTGCGGTCTCACCATGGAACGATACAGAGGCATTATAATATCTTTTGTTTTATTTTCCATTCCTTTCCTTATGATACCTAGCATTCTATTTGCTCTCTTGGCCGCCGCTGCACACTGGGCCGAGGGTTTTAACATGTTATCCACAATGACGCCTAAATCTTTTTCCTGGGTGGTGTTTCCTAATGTGGAACCTTGCATCGTGTAACCATTGTTTGGGTTGTTCTTCCCTAGGTGCATAACTTTGCACTTGTCCACATTAAATTTCATCTGCCATTTTGATGCTCGGTCTTCCAATTTATCAAGATCCTCTTGCAATTTTCCACAGTCCTCTTGGGTTTTAACAACTTTAAGTAGTTTTGTGTCATCTGCAAATTTGATTACCTCACTCATTATTCCCTTATCTCCAGGAACAAGCAGGAATAAGTCTTCACATATGGGTACGTCGGTACTGACAGAGTCTGCGCGGGAACGCTCCCCAGCGTCCAATTAGAACGCTTTTGGGAGCATCGCACCACGCCTGCATGCTGCCTTCCTGTCTTTCCCAACTGCCTCTCCTCAGTTTTCATTTTTACGCGGAGCCGGCAGGACGTACTCCTGTCACCGCAGAAAATTCTTCCTTTATTTTTGTTTTTTCTTGTGGTCGCGTCTGTCTTCCCTCGACGCACCGGTACCGCCGGTGGTTTTTTTTCTTTCTCCTACAAATTTTTTCCTTTGTAGGGAACTTTTTCCCTGTTTAGTGCCTGACGGTTTTTTCGGCCTGCTAGGCCTCTCCATTTTCCTTCATGGAAACGCCAGCCACTAATCCCTAAAACATGTTTCAACTGTGGCGGTACCAAGTTAGTTTTAGACACCCATAACTGGTGCCTACCATGTTTGGGTCCTGACCACTATCCGCTGGAGTGTCTCTACTGCAGTAGTGTTTCCAGAAGAATTCTTCAGCATTGAGCTCAACTCGATACGCGGTTCCCATCAATTCTGAGGGTACCAGCTACAATTTCTTTCTCACAGGATCAGGTAACCAAACAAAAGTCTGTAAAGACTAGCCAGTCCTCGGGTGGTAGATCTCATGTTCAGCATCGAGATGCCTCTGGCCTTGCCCCTGAGGACAAATTGGCTTTAAAACCCCGGCGGGAGTCTTCGGCCTCCAAAGCATTAACGGGGTTTCAGGTTGTTCCTGAGGTTTTTACCTTTACGAACATACATGAGCCATGCTCGGTGGTGGTATCCGCTTTGAGCAGTGCTGGTACCCAGCATCGGCAATGGTGTTGGATGAAACATTCCACACCGATGATCGCAGTCTAGCGCTCTCGGTATCTTTGGTGCCGTTAGAGTCGCTACAGACCGATCTTCCAGCATCGGTATCGATACCAGTACCGGTTCTGGTATCCACGTCGGTACCCTCCAGGTGTGCTTCGATAGACTCGCTGCTTTCGATGCCAAGTCTGGAATCGATCTCTAGCCTGGATGATTGGGTACCGACTCGTCTCGGTACCGACCTCGGACGGTGCCGAAGACATTGTCCTGAGGATCAAAGTCTGGCTTCTCGGTACCCTTGGTACCGTTAGAGTCACCTCAGACTGATCTTCTGGTATCGGTACCGGCTGCGATACCACTGCCGGTACCGGTTTCTACATTTGCATCGGTATCGGTGCCTTCCACGCTTACTTCCACAAGCTCGCTTCCTTCGGTACCGAGTTTGGAATCCATCCCTGGCATGGACTATATTCTACCGATTTGTCGCGGCACCGGCTTCGAGCAGTACCGACGACTATCCTTTCAGGACAATCCGATGCTCAACCCTTTCGGGTCTGGTATTCCAATGGATCGGGATCAATCCATTAGTGCCAAGACTAGATCTTCAGCAGATCTAACCTTTACTCCTCATGGTAGAGGATCCCCCTCTGGGGAAATTTCTTTTCAAGCATTCCTGCTTGATATGGCAAGGTTACTTGCCATTTCTATACCTGATCAAGATCCTGCACCAGGGGATTCAGAACTTCTGCATGTCCCTGAGAATCCAAAGGAGGTCATCATGCTTCCTTTGCATCAAACCTTACAGGATCTCTTACTTAGAATGTGGGAAATTCCCTTAAAGGTATCCCCACCTTCAAGGGCCACTGACTCTCTGTACAAGGTGCTCCCTTCTCCAGGTTTTCAAAAGACTCAACTTCCTCATCATTCTGTTGTTGTGCAATCAGCAATGAGGCGTGCTAGGAGTGCTAAAAGGCACTCTTCTTATCCGCCAGGTTGTGAGTCTAGAACTTTAGATGCCTTTGGGTGTAAAAGCTTCCAGGCATCCATGTTTTCAACAAGAATTCTCTCATATATTTTCAATATGGGATTATCTCTTGAAGAGGTCACCAACAGTTTGCTGTTTCTGACCCCTTTTCTTCAAGATCTCAAAAGAGCAGACTACTCTTTACTGGTTAGTCATGTTCAAAATATCTTTAGGTTCCTTACTTGTGCTTCCCTGGACTGTTTTGAGTCTGTCAGCAAAACCTCTGCTATAGCCATAGGGGCAGGACGCATGGCCTGGCTCCAAGCTTCGGACTTGGACAAATGGGTACAAGAAAGGCTGGGAAATACTCCTTGTACTGGAGAGAATCTCTTTAACAAAAAGACTTTACGCCAAGCTGCTCAGTTAACCACTGACACTATTGCTTTCAAAGGATTGTCAACACCTTCCTCTATCCCAGGTGGTAGGAAATCTTCTACCAAACTTTATTCCCCCAGGGGGAAAAAGTTTTATTCATTCTCTACCCATCATACAGCTGTTTCCAAA
Source organism: Ichthyophis bannanicus (assembly GCA_033557465.1). Classification (NCBI taxonomy): domain Eukaryota; kingdom Metazoa; phylum Chordata; class Amphibia; order Gymnophiona; family Ichthyophiidae; genus Ichthyophis; species Ichthyophis bannanicus. The sequence continues at coordinate 18,038,335 of CM066045.1, read as the reverse complement.
CAAGGGAAACATCAAACCAGGCTAAAGAAACCACAACCTCAACCGCTTCAGCAAACCCAGAGCTGCAGGGTTGCTGATAGGTTCTTCACTGAATCCCTCTTTCCTGTTTGAGGTTTAGAACCTGTAGTCTGCTTCTTCTCATTAAAAGCATCTACACCGGTTCCATCCTAAATTTTACACATGTATCTCTTTAAAGAGACATCCTTCCTTTTAGCTCATAGAGCTTCTTAGGATGATTATGCTTTACAGGTAGTAAAGTTACTCCTCTTCCTCCTAAGTAGACAGAGGAGTAACAACTATCAATAAGGTTGCCTATGCCTTTACCTTTGACAGTTTCTCCTGTATCAGCATGTCTCATACTACTTTTTTCAGAGGTTTACTCCATTGTAAGTCTTTTTTCAACTCTGTCCCTCTTACTAAGACTTTTTGGTCTGTAAGAGTGATACCACTTAACTGGAGGGCTTATCCCTAAGCCCCTGAGTTTTCCACCTATTCCAGTAAAGGGTTTTCATTTCAGAGTTGTCTTCCCCCTGCAATCTTGTTTTTGTGGCAGCTTCTCAGACAATGAAGGAGTCTTACCACTCCTACTTATGTCCGTAGGTCCTTTTTCCAATCTTGGGACCTACAATTTGTTCCGCTGCCCTAACAATAGCTAGAAGTGCAGGGGCTCCTAGTGGTTAGACCACTGACTTGCTGACCAAGCAACCAGGGTTTGATCTCCAATATCAATCCTTTCTGGCCTTACTACTAAGTCCCAGACAGGTTAAGAACCTTTTCTGGCTTCATTGTTGCAGGCACATCACTGTACCTTCTATCCTTAGCCTTCTCCAATCCTTGGGCTTTGGTGGAATAGTTCAGGTTACATACTGGCACTTAAACAGCCAGTCTTTTCTTCTAACCAACCTGCAACATGCTCTCTGCATTTCTACAGAGCAGCTCTGCACTATGGGCCCTTGCTAGAGAGCAAATAAGTCCAGATGGTCAGGAAGGGCTTTACCTAGTCATGACTACTGGGTTCTTCCCTACCCTTACCATTTCCATCAAAGTCTCCTTCTAGAATAAAGGACACAGGCCTTTAATTACGTGAAGACCTAAAGAATTACTCAATTCCCTGGGTTGGTTCACATCTCCAGTGGACCCCTTCACCAGGGATGTATCTTTATCTTTATCTTTATTAAAATTTGATATACCGCTTGGGCAATAGCATTAAGCGGTGTACAATTAAAAACAATTTGCACCTCAAACCAGGAAAAGAACGCCAAAGGTAGACAGGAAAGCCAGTAGGGGAAAGAAATAGATAGCACACAAGAGATTGTTCAACAAAAAATCATAAAAATATACAAGTAATTTTACGTAGACAGAGTAGTATCAAATCATACCAACAATCATAAGAAATAAGGTAACTAACCAGTAGACAACATACGGGTTGGGACATACATACATACAGACAGGCCAGTTAGGGGGGAATGTCAGTGGGCAAATCAAAGGCTTTCTGAAAGAGGTAGGTTTTAAGGGACAACTTAAACTGGTGGTAGGAGGGTTCTAAGCGCAGTGAGGTAGGTAACATGTTCCATAGTGAGGGACCAAGGAAAAACCAGGCTGAGTGCCGCGTCCGTTCCAAACGGGCTTGTGATGGTGAGGGAAGGGACAATCGGTTTGTATAAGTAGAGCGGAGCAGTCGGTGAGGAGTATACCGGGAAATGCAGTCGGCCAAGTAACGAGGGGTACTGGTGTAAATAGTCCGGTGGAGGAGGATCAAAAACTTATAATGAAAACGGTACTGAAGAGGAAGCCAATGTAATCTAAGTAAAACTGGAGTAATATGATCAAATTTGTTGGAAAAGGTAACAAGACGGGCTGCGGCGTTCTGAATACGTTGCAGCCGCTGAATACAGTATTTAGGGAGGTTGGCCAAATACACATTACAGTAATCTAATCTGTTAACAACCAAAGCAATGACAAGGGTAATGAGAGAACTGGGAGGCAAAATGGACCGAACAGCCCTAATCTGTCGTAGGGCAAAAAAGGAAGAACAGGAGACCTTAGAAATGTGCTCGGAGAAGGTTAAGGAGGAATCTAAGGTTACACCCAGGTACCGAATGGAAGAAGTAAGGGGAATGTTAGATGAGCCAATGGAAGGTGCAAGAGTAGGACAAGCACCATTGAAAGAAACCCACATTGCTGAGGATTTGGCGGGATTGAGATGTAAAAAGTTTTCAGATAGCCAAGAGGCAATACGGGAAAGGCATAGGTTTAACTGTGTAATGTCAGGGGAGAGGGGTGAAGTATGGAGTACGAGAACTATATCATCGGCATATAGGTAGGATGAGATTGCATACTGCTGAATAATTAGAGGCAAAGGAGCAAGAAAAATATTGAACAGTAGGGGGGAGAGAACGGAGCCCTGTGGAACACCACAAGTGAGAGGGAAAGTGGGTGAGGATTTATCATCTACATGAACCGAGAAAGAGCGGGATGCAAGAAAAGAATAGAACCAATCCCAGACAGTGCCCCGGAGCCCGATACCAGAAAGCCGAGAAAGAAGAGTGTGATGATCAACCAGATCAAACGCAGCGGATAAGTCAAGAGATATAAGAAGAGTGATATCACCACGATCGTGGGCCGTGTGTAATTCATTAAGAAGAGCCAACAGCACAGTCTCCGTACTATGCCCCTGGCGAAAACCTGCCTGCCGTGGATGGAGGGCATTAGTAGCCTCCACGTGAGAGCTAAGTTGAGAGAAGGCACAACATTCAAGGAGTTTTGCGAGGAATGGTAGATTGGATACTGGACGCCAGTGCGAAAGAATGGTTGGGTCTAAGGATGGTTGTTTCAGTAATGGACGAAGAATTGCCGACTTCCAAGATGATGGAAAGCGACCAGAGGAAAAACTGGAATTGATAATGTCGGTAATGACTGGAACTAATTCAAGAGAAGGTTCCAGGAGCCATCGGGATGGAACAGGGTCAAGGGCACAAGTAGTTTTTCTGGATGCAGTGAGGCAAGTAAGCACTTCTGCTGCAAGAACAGGTCGAAATGATGACCAGGTATGGGTACAGATAGAGTCAGTGGAGACATCAGTAGCGAGTGGAAAAGTAGATTGGGAGGCGGAGGAGGGGCTGGGGACCACAGTAGAAGAGGTAGAGAGAGGAGGGGGAGGGGATGGCGTGGAGAAAGAGGCGCGAAGAGCCGATACCTTATTAGAGAAGAAAACAGCAAGGGCTTGGGGATCTGGGGTCAGAGCGACTTTAGAGTTTCCAGGTTTAGTAGATGAAAGTGTCCGCAGAATACTAAACAGTTGACGGGAAGAACTAGCTGCGGCTGCAATTTGGGTTGAATAAAAATCAGAACGGGCAGCCCGAGTAGCTGAATGGTATTCGGAAGCAAGCTGTTTAAACCGGAGGTGGAACTCAGGGGAAGGCTGGCGAATCCAGCGACGATGAGCCTGACGAAGTTGAGAGCGTAATAAATGTAGCCTAGGATGATACCATGGAGATGGGGAGGACCTTGCAGGTTTTGAAATCGAGTGAAGGGGGGCTAGACTGTCAAGGGACCGAGAAAGACAGGAATCCCACAGCATAGCTTGGACATCAACTGGGCGAGCTGCAAAATCCGAGGGGAAAATTACAGAGGCTGAAGGGAACGCATGGAGTGTTTCAGCGGTGATCTTGCGGTGAAGGACAGGGGCGAAAGAAGGAGCCTGGGATGGTTTTCTTTTCGTAACAGCCAGTCCTTGTCTCGTATTTTCCTTCCACCCTCAATTCTTCATGGGGAAATTCATATTGAGCGCAAGAATACATGATACTCATTTTGCCCTCATAGGAGGGAAAATATGGTATCTCATTTCATTGCGTCTTCTTCTCCAGCTGCCATACTGGAGTTATGGAAGGATCCAGACTTACTGCTTGCGGGTTAAAAACATCCTCTGCACTTTTTTCACGTAGGCCTCCATTCCTGGTTATTCAAGGGCTAGAATTCTTAAAGGAATCTAGACTTCTCCTTGTCAGTGAGAGCACTCCCTTAGCTCTACCACTCATAACCGGGGAGAACAGATTCTCTAAACATCTCCTCAAGCAGGTAATTCCCTTCTTGTTATTAGATGAATCTTTCTCTCTCTCCACATATCCCTATGTGGGGACATGGGTATATATATCTATATACATGTATATAGATATATGTATATCTGTGCCCATATATATATATATATATATATATATATATATATATATATATATATATATATATATATATATATATATCTGTATCTACCTATATATATATCGCAATATATAATAGTAGGTAATGTATCTATATATTTTTTCTATCTGTCTGCCTAGGTTCATATATACATATATTTTCCTATAGGGCTCCGACAGATGGTCACTATCCTTATCAATGCTGCTCCAGCATGCTTAGGGTTCTACATAAACAACCACTTCTTTGTGGCAGTTAAAAGGTTTTTTCACCATAACCTTCAGGTTAGGTACATCTGAAGTCCGCCATGTACCATCTAAGTGACTTCAATCACGAAGGACATTCCAAATCTCCTGAAAATGGGAGGCTACAATGCCTCATACTTCTGTCCTTCTTTGTCATAGGATATAGGGGTCTTCAATACCCCTCTTCTCCTAAAAGAACTATGTCTCTTTATGGTCAAGAGAGCTTCAGGCTTTTTTTTTTTTTTTTTTTTTGAAATTTTATTTATCCATTTCAACTCGTACATATACAAACCAAATCATATACAGACAAAAATACCATAACAACCAACACTGGCTATGAAGTACAGCATGGAGTAACTAATAGGGATCTATATGAAAATACATATAACCATCTTGACTTAGTTACTACCATCAATTATATTAGAAAGGCATACATTGATTTAGATCAAGGCATTTGGCGAGGTATGTAGACCCCCAGAGCCGGAGTCAGTCAGTTGGGTATTATCTTGGAGTCCAGGGCTTGCCATTTTAGTAGCCGAGCAGAGAGATAGGGATTTTGTTTAACATAGAGATGTTCATACAAGCGATGGGCGCACAACAGGTTCCACCACTGCTCAAAGGATAGAGTAGCAAAGTTTTTCCAATGAATCATCAGAGCTTTTAAGGCAAGTCCCAGCAACAAGTCTAACGTGGGATGATCTTTTCTCGACAGTCCCGGTATTCCTGCTCTTGAGCGGAGGATAATTATACGGAATGTTAAAGGAACCTGCAGCCCCAGCAGAAGAGCAATTCTCTCCCATACTTGTCGCCAATATCTTTTCAGCTTTAGGCAGGCATAAAGCATGTGTTCCAATGTGCCAGGTTCTGCTTTACACGACCAACAGAGATTATCGGCGGAGGTCTGCCATTTCGCAACTCTAACCGGGGTTAGGTAGGCCCGATGAGCCAGAAAAAAGAGCGTTTGCGTTAGAGGGGCAGAGCACGCTATCCTGACTTGGGACTGCCAGAAATGGGTCCAATCCTCTAGTCTCTCTATGCGACCCACTTCTTCTTCCCAGATGGACTGCACGCTCGTACATTTCCTGTCCTGTCCCTCCCGCAAAAGGGAGACTATTTTTGAGACAATCCGCGGTCCTTCACACAATTCTGCAACTTTCATCTTCCATAAGCTGGAGGTAGGTAACCCTACTGGTGTTACTTCAGCTTTTGCCAAACAGTGGCGCAACTGACACCATTGGAACAATCCACAACTAGGGAGGCCAAACTCTTGCTGCAATTCTGGATAAGTCTTAAAGCGATCTCCGATGATCAAGTGCCCAAGTGTGTAGATCCCATGCTGGAGCCAAAGAGGCCACAGAAAACTTTTCCCTGCTATCTTAAATCCGGGGTTTAGCCAGATAGTAGTATCCGCAGCATGTCTCTTCCACTCTGCGACTGAATTCTGGAGTAGCTGATATGCATGCAGCGTAGCTTGGATTACTTCATTAGATTTCCACCCTCTAAGACTGGCCGATCCAATACAAGCAGACAAAGGGAGTGGTTTACAGACTGCGGTTTCTATTTGTAGCCAATGTGGACTATCAGGGCACGGGTCTTCATCACTCCAGTGGCTTCCGTGACGCAGCAGGGCTGCTACATGATACCAGTAAAAATCTGGAAATTGCACTCCACCATAGTTCTTAGCCAGCTTAAGTTTCCAGTGTGCTATTCGAGGAGTTTTATTACGCCACAGGAAGGCTAGTAAGAGCTGACTCACTGTTTTGTATAATCGTGTTGAGAATAGGACTGGTATCATACTTAGGATATAATTGACTTTAGGGACAATCACCATCTTTATAGTCTCAAGTCTACCCCACCACGTCAGATGAAGGGGGTTCCATTTGTGGATGCATTCTCGCACTAACTTCTCACAATATGCTTCATTGCGTAGCACTGTTTCTGATAGAGTAGTACAATATTCAACACCCAGGTATTTGAAGTGGCTCGTTTCCACTTTAAACGGAAACTTGTTCAGCATATCTGCAGTTACCAAGCGATTTAGTGGGATTACCACTGTTTTAGTAAGATTTAATTTGTATCCCGAGATCTCCGAATAGGTTGCAATGGTGTGTAGTAATGCGTCAAGAGACTGCGGCTCCACAAATATGAGTAAGTCATCCGCATAGGCCGACAACTTGTATTGTTGTTCATGGATCTCAATTCCCCTGATGCGATCTTGCTGCCGTATGCATATAGTTAACGGTTCAAGGGCTAGGTTGAAGAGCAATGGTGACAGTGGGCAGCCTTGCCTGGTGCCCCGGTAGAGCTGAAAGGCAGCTGACAGTACCCCATTTGCGAATATTCGTGCAGTGGGCTGGGTGTATAGCAGCTGGATTCGTTTCAGGAAACAATCCTTAAAGCCAAACCACCGCAGAGATCGAAAGAGAAAAGCCCATTCTATCCTGTCAAAGGCCTTTTCAGCGTCCAAGGCCAACCCAACAATTGGGGAAGCGGCTTTGTGGGACTCCAATAGTACATGAGCCAACAGCCTACCATTATCCACTGTCGACCGGCCGGACATGAAGCCGGATTGATCCGGGTGGATAAGAGAGCTCAATACGTTATTCAGTCTGTTAGCCAGCACTTTAGCATAAATTTTATAGTCTGAGTTAAGAAGAGATATGGGTCGATAGTTCTCAATTCGCTGAGGGTCTCTACCCGGTTTAGGGTGTATTACAATAGTGGCTTCAGCAAGCGCTCCTGTTTCAGGATATTCTTCATACAAGTGACTATAGTAGGTTTGCATCTCAGGGATTAGAAGAGTAGAGAAGGCGAGATAAAATTCCAATGGAATGCCATCGGGACCACACGCTTTCCCCTTAGCCAACTGGCGCATCGCTGCGTCGATTTCAGTACAGGTAATCTCAGCCTCCAGCATCTCCGTCTGCTGTGGAGTTAACTTGGGTCCCTGGACATTGGTTATCAGGCGCTGGAAGGTTTCTTCATTCCATGTTACTTCGGACTGATATAAATCTTGATAGAACTCCCTGCATTTCTCCAAGATATCATCATCTTTCACTAGCAAGTGCCCTTGTGCAGTTTGTAAGCCCGCAATACGTCTTGACGGCTGACTCGCTCTCAGGGATCTTGCTAAGAGGGGGCTCGCACGGTTACTTTCATAGTAATAAATACTGCTTTGCGCATGTTGTTGGCGCTGGGCTTCCTCACTCAGAATGGCATTATAGTGATATCGCAACCGTTGCAGCCTAAGCAGAATCAGCGGATCAGCGTTTCTGGTAAGCAGCCTCTCCCCGACCCCTATTGAAGTTTGCAAGTCATTCAATTTCTCTTTACGCAGTTTCTTCTGTTGAATATTGTATGTGGTCATATAACCTCTGAGAGTTGCTTTGAGGGCTTCCCACCAGGCCCATGTGGCCGTGTCACCGACCTTGTTGCAATCCAAATATGTAGTTATACAGGTATGCATATGACTCATAAACTTCGCATCCGCTAGCCAAGTTTTCTCCATGCGGAATCTCGGGCTCGATTGCCCATTGGTATGGTCTCCCAGCGTCAAAATTATTGCAGCATGATCCGATATGGTTTTAGGCAAAATATCTGCATTTGTGAGCCGCGGCATCAGCAGCTTGGATATGAGAAAATAGTCAATTCTAGTTTGCGTTTGGTGCGGCATGGAATAATAAGTATATTCCCGAGCATTGGAATGTAGGAGTCGCCATGGGTCGACAAGATCAAAGGTCTCCATTAATCCCTGCAACACTCCGAACGCTTTGGGTTTGTTTTGAGGACGGTAGGGGGTGCGATCAAGCAAAGGGTCCTGGATCATGTTTAAATCTCCCCCGAGCACCATATGTACTGTAGCTGGCATCTTGATTTCAGCCGCAAGTTGCTGAAAAAATGTTGGATCTTCATTAGTAGGGCCATATACGGCCACCAAAAGGTATTCCTCGGACCCAATCTGTACCTGCGCCCTGGCCCATCTGCCATTGGGATCTATCCTGGTCTCTCGAACGATGGGCTGCAGAGCTCTCCTGATAAGGATGATTACGCCACCCTTCTTTTTTAACGCAGGGGATGCCAAGATATTCTGATATACACCACTATGAACCTTACAGGATTCAGCTAAGGTCAAGTGTGTTTCTTGCAAATATGCAATATCAGCACCTTGCTTCTGGCAGTACATTAAGATTTTCGTGCGTTTGATGGGATTGTTGATGCCCTGGACATTCAAGGACAGAAATTTGAGTCCACTCTTAGCCATCATTTAACTTGCCCTGCTACCTGGGGCCACATACATCGCCAAGTCAGACATTTATTGCCATTGATACATTGTACACATAGCCATTTAACATACAAAACCATTAACAACAGACCCCCTTGTGCGGTGGAGTACCTCCCGTTTACGATCAAACCACCCAGTCCCACCCCCCTGCACTTAACCCCGACATAACCCGTTCCTATCCCTTCCTTCCCTTTAACCCACCCCGTACTCATACCTTTAGAAGTATTCAATTGCCGAGCCCACATAGTAGGTCGGCTGCTATTTATTCGTTGGTCCTACTATAACTTCCATAGCTAGATATACTACAAGACAATGCCACAAAGAGTTTAATGTTATGGGGCCCCTAAGGCTTTACAGGCCCAAGAGCACCCACCACTTCCTGTCATATCCCCGCAGGGCATACCGACTCCTCCAGATTTCTGAGGCCCGAACTTCCTTAACCTCTGTAGATAGAGTCGTTCAGCATATGTTGTCAGCGGCCCACCTCCATCTGGGAGTAGTCCTGCAGGAAAGATCGCAGTATTGTTGCATTGTCAAAGTTTCTGGTGACATTATCCACGGTGACCCGCATCTTGGCTGGGTAGAAGAGCCTATAGCGCGCTTGGATCTTCTGTAGCAGAGGTCGACAGTCAAGTAGCTCTCGCCGTCGGTCTACTGTCTTTTTGGACAGATCTGGGAAAAAGGCAATCTTACTACCATTCATGTGTAAGGAGCTTCTCTGCTTGGCCGCTTGCATGATTTGTAGCACTTGGGGATGTCGCAGAACTTTGATCAGCATAGGCCGCGGCCGCTTTGCTTGAGCTGTGCTCATTGTGGGGACCCTATGTGCCCTCTCAATTTCGAAGGGGGCTAAGAATTTAATTTGAAGGAGTTCGGGGATTAACTTCTCCATATAGCCAATTGGGTCGGTCCCTTCAGCTCCCTCCGGGAGTCCAATAACCCGTACATTACTTCTCCGGGATCTGTTGCTCTGCTCTTCCAGCTGCGCTTCTAGCAGGGTTACTCTCTTTACCAGAGGGCCTATCTGTTACACCATGCCCTCGTGCTTGTGAGTCAGGGCCTCAACCTTCACTAAGCGCCCATCCATGTCGGTCAGCTTTTCACGAACCGCATGAAGTTCCTCTTGCATTTGGGATAGTGTCTCACTATTGCTCTCCATCATCCCTCTCATTGTTCTTAGCTCCGAAAGGATTTCTCGAACGCTGTCCTCTGTTTCCTTTTCTGGTTTCCCCTTTTGCGGGGAGGCCGCATCATGTTTTAGGCGTTTGGAAGCTTGGCTCGTGGACGGCGGAAACTCTAACTTTGCCGGTTTTAGCGACGCCATCCTCCAATTCACTGACTCCCGAATTAGATCCTTTACCGTCAGTATTAATCGGGAAGAAAGGGTGGATTCTGTTATGTAATGCAGGAGCTAGTGCTTTAGGCGGCCATCACGCTTCGCGGCAAGCTCCGCCCCCCAAGAGAGCTTCAGGCTTATCTAATAGGGACTTCCGTGTTTCCCGCAAAAGTCCTGCCTCATTGAACTACCCCAGTTTCCGTTGGGACTCTTCTCGCCCTGAAGGTTCTGACCTCAACCTGTCTTTTGCACAGTTTATTTACCTCTGCTCTACATTGAGGTACTCCTTGAGGATGTTCTGCTGGTTCATATTAGCAGATCCATATGAACCTCCATAAACATTTTACAATACCACCAGGTGAGGTCCATATTGGTATATTGCAGTTCAATATTTACTACTAGATATCATCTGCACAGGGACTCCTAACTAGGCGTCCAGTTTGGTCCAGCTGTTCCACAGCACATCTTTTTAGTTCAACTCCTCCCCTCCATCCCCAGGATGCCTGAGGTTCTGTCGAATAGCATGGCCTTCTCAGATTCGCAACATGCTGGGACTCCTCCAGGCATCTTAGCTTGGGAGTCCCCATATGTGAAGACTCATTCCTGCTTGTTCCTGGAGATAGCACAGTTACTTACCTGTAACAGGTGATCTCTGGGAACAGCAGGAATAAGTCTTCACAACACACCCACCTCCCCTAGGAGTTGTATCTCTCTATCTCTATCTTTCCCCTCTCTCTCTCTCTTTGTCTCAGCTTTAAAACTCAACTGAGGAGAGGCAGTTGGGAAAGGCGGGAAGGCAGCACGCAGGTGTGGTGGGATGCTCCCAAAAGCATTCTAATTGGACGCTGGGGAGCGTTCCCGCGCAGACTCCGTCGGTACCGACGTACCCATATGTGAAGACTTATTCCTGCTGTTCCCAGAGATCACCTGTTACAGGTAAGTAACTGTGCTTTCCAGGTCATTTATGAATATATCAAAAAGCAGCGGACCCAGCACAGATCCCTGGGGTACACCACTATTCACCTTTCTCCATTGGGAAAATTGGCCATTTAGCCCTACCCTCTGCTTTCTATCTTTTAACCAGTTCCTGATCCACAACAGTACACTGCCTCCTATCCCATGACTCTTTAGTTTTGCCAAAAGTCTCTGATGAGGGACCTTGTCAAAGGCTTTGTGAAAGTCCAGATACACTATATCAACCAACTCACCTTTGTCCACCTGTTTATTCACACCTTCAAAAAAACATAACATATAAGTAAGACAAGATCTTCCTTGTCTAAAGCCATGTTGGCTGTTTCCCATTAGGCCATGACTTTCTACATGCTGAGTAATTTTGTTCTTTATGATGGTTTAAAAGAGGGCTGCTACACAGTACCCTGTCCTGTGCTGCTGAGGTAAGCTGTGACCAACTTCCTGGGTGATTAACAGTCCTTGCTTGGATAGAAGGCGTCTTTCAAAATGGCCTTTTGACCTGCCAACTGGTGTTAACACCTATTGAAGAGGTTTCACAGGTCTCTTGCCCCCTAGGTAGAAGGCCTCTTTGTAAAGGTCTCTAGAAGACTTTATTTGTTGCTCAAAGAGTACTGACCCTGTTTTGCCTTTTATGCTAAGTTATATTCTGATTTGATTTAAATTACAGCTCTTTGCTGCTGCTAGGCTCTGACTTATTATGAAATTTAAACTACAAGCTCTCTGCTGGGTTCCAAAGTTACACAGAAGAGAGCTTTCTGGTTATCGTCTTTTCTCCCTAAGGTAGTTTCCGCTTTTCACTTAAATCAGTCGGTTTCGCTCCCGACTTTTTCAAGTCGGGGAGGGGGTGAGATGGATCGGTCGCTTCGGAGGTTAAATCTGGGATGAGTGCTATGTAGGTACCTGAGGAAGACAAAGCCGTTTCGGAGGTCTGACAGGTTGTTCGTGCTTTTTAGTGGTCCACGTAAAGGGAAGGCGGCTACCAAAGCTTCAGTTGCGCGATGGGTGAAGCAGGCTATAGGAGCAGCATATGAAGCAAAGGGGAATTTGCCTCCCGAGGGGCTTAGAGCTCATTCTTCTCGAGGTCAGCCAGCTTCTTGGGCTGAGTTGGCGTTGGTTCCTCCAGTGGATATCTGTCGAGTGGCAACGTGGTCATCTCTCCATATGTTCACGAGATGCTATTGATTAGATGTTCAGGCAAGGGGAGACGAAAATATTGGGGCCTTGGCCATTGTGGCAGGGCTCGCAGGACCCTCCCGAGTTTAGGTACTGCTTTGGTACTGCCCTAAGGTTCCTGGACTGGTCCGGAGAGATGAAGAGGAAGGAGAAATTAGACCTTACCTGTTAATTGTCTTTCCTTGAGTTCTCTCCGGGCCAGTCCAGGGCCCACCCAGTTTGTCTGCGAGTTGCTTGGTAGGGATTGTGGCTCGGCCATTAGTTAAGAAGTAGAGAGTCATTTTTTCGCTGTTAGCCAGAGTTGGAGAAGGTGTTTGCTGTCCGTTGAGCAGCTCACATCAGAGAATCTTTTTCTAGCCAGCGTGGATTTTGGGGGTTCCTCTAGGAAAAGGAGGGCTTCGTCTGTGACATGTTTAAAAAAAAAAAAAAAAAAAGGAAGGACAGACTAGATAGGCCATGTGGTCTTTTTCTGTCGTCATATTTCTATGTTTCTATGTAATAAATGCGTATATGGATAATAAAAAGAAAGTGATAAGGAAGGAAGAGAGAGAGTCAGGTAATGGCATGAAGTTTGTTTGTTGTTTTTTTTCATAGTTTCTAGATAAGGAAAGGCTGCTTTGGCAATAGAAGACTGAGTCTCTGACGCCAGGGGCAGCTGGATAGGCTGTCAGCAAGACTTTCAGAATTCAGTCCTCAGCTGCTGGAGGAGATTGACTACCCAAAGGTTCCTGGACTGGCCCGGAGAGAACTCAAGGAAAGACAATTAGCAGGTAAGGTCTAATTTCTCCTTCTGTAGACAAAATGAGGCTAATTTAGTAAAAGGGCACTTAGGTTAAGTGAGCAGAAAGGTGCCTCTTTCAGTGTTCTTTTTACTCCTAGAATTCTGCACACAGGAATGCCAAATTTTGCTTTTTTTAAATATATATTTTTTTCTGTATTGTATTTTAAGTTATGTATCACTCATAAATCATGCAGAATTTTGCCTTTTGACATACAACTTTGAATTTTGTTTTCAGAATTCCAGCAGCCGTATACCTTATAAAAGCATGTGGAGCCTGATTCCAAAAGGGGCATGTCTGGGCCCTCTGGACAGCCCCAGGCAAGACGGGCCCATTTGGATGCGATTCTGGTCCGTGGGAACGGTTTTGGGCTCGAGGACGGCCCGGCCCAGCGTGTCCCCGACACTGGCATTAACGGCTCCCCCATTTCCCCGCTGCCTGACCCATGGCGGGCCTGCCGCTGCCTGGATCGGATGGCAGGGACCCCCCGCACCCATCCCTGGCCCCGGTGGGGGATCTTTGGGCCCAATCGGGTATAAAGTGTTGCTTCTACCACCTTGGAGGTGGTATAAGCAACACGTCCCCATGGGCCTGGCAGCACGTACACGGCCATGACCTGAATCGGCCCTGTTCATGCTACCGGACGGCCAGCCCCTGCTCCACCCCCTCGCCGGCTCTCCCCATCCTGATGCACAGGACATATGGGGAGAGCTGGTGGGGGAATAGGGTCTAGGTGGAGTGCAGTCCTGCAACCCGCATTTCAGAATGACCTCCATAAGCACTAATGTTGCAGCAGTCACACCTCCATTCAAAGCACCAGACAATATGCCTGCTGAAGAACAGGTAGAAATGTGCATATTTTATAAAATACGCATGCATAAAATAGCGTGGGGATCCACATTAGAAGATCCAAAATTGCCTGCCAGTGGGCCCCCTCCATTACAGAGGTTGTACTGTTGGGATTACATACCTTCGTGCTTTAAATGCTCTTCGTTTTGATCAGTGTAGTCAGATGAGCTCTTCTTTTCTATTTTCCGCTTGTCTCTGAAATATGTAGAGAACAATGTTTAAAGAAAGATCCACAGGGTAAGAGCAGATTTATGCCAGTGCAAGAATGGTTGGAATGAGGAAAACTTCTGATTGGCACAGAATGCATCCTGACACTGCGTACATGATTTTATCTTACAGTTGGCATCTGCTTTTGACTTATCACCAACACTTTAAGTTTAGATATTTAGAAATGGGAACACACTATTGGTTGAAGTACCTGCCAGTCAAAAAGGCGGAAGAGCCATTATTGACATTTCGGCATCCACCTCGACAAGCCAAATGTGAGAGAAACAGAAATTCCAATTCTTCCTCTTTCATGTTTTTTCTGAAGGGAGAACATGATTATTTTGGTTGACTTAGAAATTAACTACATAAGTCTTCATAAGTTGAAACCTCAGGGCTGTCTCGCCAAAAGAAATGTGGCAAGAAGAGAGAGGGACCCGACGTGATCCAGGTCAAGGCTAAACGATAAGAGGATAGCAGCAATATTCAGCACCAGCCGCTTGTCTACATCTACTTGAGTAGGTCCACATCAATAGCAGTTCTGTCTTAAATGGATAACTTAGCCAATGTAAATGGATTGTGACTGATATATACTTTAAGGGTTTGAATTTCTGACAAGGTGCCTATTTTGAACCTATTTTATAAAATAGGCTCCCAGATCTAGCTCCAATAGCACGCAGATGCTAATACTCTAAAATAGGTGCAAATGTATGTACATACTCTACATGTGTATGTGTCCATTTCTAAAAAGTATGTCTACATCACAGCTCTGCCTCTGATCTGCCCAAACCACAACCCCGGAAATGCCTATTTCATGGGCACATGCACCATAGATTTGTGCGTGCTTACACCACCACACAGTTTTGTACGAAGCCTTTTTCTGCACATAAAACATGCTTTAAAATTGGCAAAAGCTTTATAAAGTTACTCCCCATGTGGTAACAGCAATCATCTTGCTGAATATTGACCGCTCTAAGTCTACAATAAGTACGTTCCTTCCTTATCCCCAAAACAACAGTTCTTAATAGGGGCCATAGACAACAGTCCCTTCAGAGCCTGATATGCATGCACCCTTAATCTCACTTGTTGGCGTTGCTCTTGAACAGTGAATGTGATTCTCCTACCTCTTACCTCCCCAGGGGTCTATGAACATTGCCTCCATGGTTTGCCCAGTATTGACTGGCCCAATCAACAGTGGTCAGGGCCCGAATAGCACTCAGGTCTCCCACAAGGTAATGCTAATATTACTACTGAATCCTCAGGCCAGACCAGTGTTTGTTCAAATTTTGCTGCAGTAATTCACATTCAAGCTGAAAAATCTCTGGAAGAGTTCTCCATCAAATTTAACTGAAGCAACATCTGTATATACAAACTGGACATACTCTTAGCTAATATAGCATCAATGGGTAGAAATATGTGGAAACAGCAGAGTATTAACTGTGGTGCCCAGGATACAAGATAAAAGCATTGAACACAATGGACCATTGTTTTATTCAGATTATTGAGAGGGTCCAAACCCCATGCGGATGGCACAGAATCATGTTGTATATGTGTTGATTTGTCATTGTGGGCTTAAATATGTCCATGGCTCAGTGTTTTCAGAGAGAATGTAAACAAAGAGAGTCACGAGCTGGAAAGACACTCCCATGTTATAACGTAGTCCCTAGTTCAGGAGATAATGAGATACACCTGTTTAAGGGAGGGGCACAGTTTAGCCCGGGGAAACAGGATGATAAAAAGTGGTCATTAGCCTGGACTAGGGGGGAGCAGAAAGAAGGAAGACGTCAAGAGTTGAGAACCAAGGGAGCCATAGTCCCAACGCCAGAAAGAAGCAGCACAGGACAGGTGACGTCTGGTAAAGGCAAGAAGGATAAGATATTTCCTGGAAGGCAGGCTTGGGAAAACTCACATGCTCCAGAGAGAGAAACCTGCTGGCAGGACAATACTTGTACCTCTAAGGCTGAAGCTACGAGGCTGAGAGACAAACAAACACAAGCTGTGTTTGGGAATCAGTCTGACTTTGCAGAGCTGAGAATTCCTTTCCCTCCAAAGTCGAAAGGTAGGCTTCACAACTTACATAGATTTGAACCTAGTGATAAAGTATTTCTCTGCAGTTGCCAGAATGTAGCAGACTTTCTAAAAAGAAACTTCAGTATATACGGTAATTCACAGACCTATCCTTTAGAGTGCTAGCGAGAGAAGCCATGTGAGGATAGTGAAGACGTCTGTTTTAAAGTTCAGGATAGCAGCTCACTGACACACCCTGCTATTGCTGACGCTGAAGAAATGCAGATTGACTCTGATAGCAGTGAAATAGTGGATAACCAGATGGACTGCAGGGTCATACTCTCTGAGTCAGGAATACAAAGGCACACCCTGCTATTGCTGACGCTGAAGAAAGGCAGACCAACTCTCAGCGCCCTAGGCACTGAGCTGGTCACCGAGAGGGTGACAAGTGGCATAGTCTGTTCGGATTTTTGCTTGGAATACAAAAGGACATCCCAACTGAAGGAAAAGAGAGGAAAAAACATCAGGATACACCAGACGTTTTGCCACATCTGGAAAGTATAGAGAGAAAATCTGCTAAGCTGCTGGTGGAGAGTGGTTGGAGTTTTCGCTGGCAAAATCGTGCCAAAAGGATCAGGACACCGAGGATAAGACTCCTTTCTCAAGGCCTGAGTCTGCACCGTGCGGACCAAGGCAGTAACTTCATGTCGAGCCCAGCTGTGGGATGCATTTGGGGTGTGCCATGTAAGGACCGCCGCCTACCACCCCCAGTCCAATGGACTGGTCGAACGTTTGAATCAGACCATCAAGCAGATGTGGAGACGGGGTCTGAATGGGAAAATGTCTGAGTGGGATACCTTGCTCCCATTCGTTTTATATGCCTGTCGAGAGAATACGCAGGCATCCTTAGGAGCATCACCTTATGAATTGCTATTTGGTTGGGCTCCCAGAGGGGTTTTAGACATTTTACGAGAACAATGGGTGGAACCGGAAGTTCAGGACATAGGGGTGCCTCACTTCTTAAGGGATTTGAGAAGTCGTCTGCAAAGGGCTTCTCAGGCATCAATAGAAAACTTAAAGGCCAGTCAACAGCGACAAAAGAATAATATGACCGAGGGACAAAGCCTCGGCAGTTAGCAATAGGAGATAAAGTTATAATTATGGTAGCAGACGCCGGACCAAAATTTGAGTCCCAATGGAGAGGTCCGTGTACGGTGGTAGAAAAAGTAGGTCCCGTTTCCTACGCCGTAGAAAACGATAGGGGACGTCGCCAAGTCTACCATTTGAATGTTCTTAGGCCCTGGCATGAGAGGTCAGCGGCAGCACGCCTAGTTACGGTAGAAAAGCATCCTAGCGCCTCATTGGGAATTACGAGCTGTCCGAGTAATAGCTCGTCAGCCCGTAATATCTTAAGGGGGGGGATCTGTCATGAAGAAGACCCTTCTGAGCCTATGGAGTTGGTGAGAGAAGAGGATTCCATTGCAGAAACTGACAGGCAGTCTGAGCACATGGCTCAGTGTTTTCAGAGAGAATGTAAACAAAGAGAGTCACGAGCTGGAAAGACACTCCCACGCTGTGACGTAGTCCCTAGTTCAGGAGATAATGAGATACACCTGTTTAAGGGAGGGGCACAGTTTAGCCCGGGGAAACAGGATGATAAAAAGTGGTCATTAGCCTGGACTAGGGGGGAGCAGAAAGAAGGAAGATGTCAAGAGGTAAGAACCAAGAGAGCCATAGTCCCAACGCCAGAAAGAAGAAGCACAGGACAGGTGACGTCTGGTAAAGGCAAGAAGGATAAGATATTTCCTGGAAGGCAGGCTTGGGAAAACTCACATGCTCCAGAGAGAGAAACCTGCTGGCAGGACAATACTTGTACCTCTAAGGCTGAAGCTACGAGGCTGAGAGACAAACAAACACAAGCTGTGTTTGGGAATCAGTCTGACTTTGCAGAGCTGAGAATTCCTTTCCCTCCAAAGCCGAAAGGTAGGCTTCACAACTTACATAGATTTGAACCTAGTGATAAAGTATTTCCCTGCAGTTGCCAGAATGTAGCAGACTCTCTAAAAAGAAACTTCAGTATATACGGTAATTCACAGTCCTATCCTTTAGAGTGCTACCGAGAGAAGCCATGTGAGGATAGTGAAGACGTCTGTTTTAAAGTTCAGGATAGCAGCTCACTGACACACCCTGCTATTGCTGACGCTGAAGAAATGCAGATTGACTCTGATAGCAGTGAAATAGTGGATAACCAGATGAACTGCATGTTATGTTTTGCTGACCACGTTGAGTCTCTGTGCTGAACACTAGTTTGAGAAAGTGGGTAAAGCAACAGACAGAATGGGGAACATTTTCTTTGGCTGAAGGAAGCTGTTTTTGTTTGTTTGTACCGAGCACTGCACATTGTGAGCCTGAAGCTGCTAAGGCTAATTTACCTGAGTTCTTGTACATATCCCTCAAGCCAATTGTATGGCAGTTTGTCCTAAGTTATTTACCTGCATTGAAATCCATTGGAAAGGGGAAAAATAAATTCTTGTCATTGCCTGAAACACTCGACTACAACTCTTCTGTTCTCAAAGGGTAAAAGGGACTACTATTCCCAGAGGGCCTTGCAGGACCAATGCAGGGTCATACTCTCTGAGTCGGGAATACAAAGGCAGACCAACTCTCAGCGCCCTAGGCGCTGAGTTGGCCACCGAGAGGGTGACAATGTTCATGTGATGTGCCCCTTGCAACTTCTACACACTGCCCTTCTGGGCAGGTGTGCAGCTTCTACCTGGGCCTGAACTCCAGAAGTGTCAATACGAGGTGCGATCAAAATGTATGGAGATTTGTACAATAACATTGACAGTCATTGCACTCAGTCTCCTTCAAAGTAGTCCCCTTCGGATAAAACACACTTCCTCTAGCGTTCCTGCCACTGCTGGAAACAATGTTGAAATCCTCTTTCGTCATGCTGTGAAGCTGCTGTGTCCAATTTTGCTTAATGGTCTCCAAGTCATCGAATCTCCGTCCTTTCAGTGGTAATTTCAGTTTTGGAAACAAGAAAAAGTCACAAGGTGCAAGGTCAGGTGAGTACGGAGGCTAATGCTCGATTTGGTATTTGGCCAAGAACTGCTGGACAAGATGTGATGCATGAGCTGAGACGTTATCGTGATGAAGCAACCATTTACTATTCTTGTGCAACTCTGGTCTCTTACGATGAACTGCATCGCTCAAATAAGTCAGAACATGGATGTAGTACTCCTTATTGATGGTTTGACCTTTTGGAACATTCTCATGATGGACAATACCCTGGTAATCAAAGAAAACTGTGAGCATGATCTTGATATTGCTCCTCACCTGACGGGCTTCCTTGGATCTGTGAGGACTGAGTTTTAGTTTCTGGGTCATAACCATAACCATGATTCATCACCAGCAATAATCTTTTTGATGAAATCTGAGTCATTTTCAACACATTCCAACAACTCCCTAGCTGTAGACAGTCAATCTTTTTGGTCAGGGGACAGGAGTTTGCACAAATTTTGCAGACACACATCTCAACCCCATATCAACAGTAAGAATGGACTGTATAGACCCAAAACTGATGTCCATGTCCTCAGCAATCTCCCTGGTAGTCAATTGATGATTTGAGCATATTGTGACATGCACTGCTTAAACTTTGTCTTCATTCCTTCTCATAGATGGCCTTCCAGAACTTTTGTCACTGTCACTGTTCAACTGTAAACACAAAGTACCATTGGAAATGTGTAATTTTATTGTTCATTGTAAACTGCGCTGATGCTGAATAGTGCGGTATAGAAGAGACTGTAAATAAAATAAAATAAATAAATAAATACTTTGGTGGCCCTCTTGGAAACATTTGTACCAGTCATAAACTTGAGCATAATTTATTTAATTTAACAGTTTTTTTATACCGCTTTATCATTTCAATCAAAGTGGTTTACATTGTAACTTAAACTTGGTAAATGTACATTAAACAGGGACATTGATAACTTGGATTTTTATTTTCTGAGCAATGGAGGGTTAAGTGACTTGCCCAAGGCCCCAAGGAGTGCTAGTGGGAATTGAACCCTGGTTCCCAAGCCAGTGCTCTAACCACTAGGCTACTCCTGCACTCCTACAGTCATTGCCATACACTTGATGTAACTTGTCATGAGTCTCTGCATGAATCCATGTTGCTGGCAGAATTTATGCAAATTCGCTGTTCAATTTTTTCATTCATCGTAAATCTAATGAATTTCTTTTACACGATACCAAACATCACTTGAATAAAAAAAGTACAGTTGTGCTGCAGCCATGCTACACTCTGCACATACAGAGCACATAACTAGGTCACTGTGTGCTTAATAGCATCATGGTGCGATGTATTGCTATATAGCTACACAGCAAGTCTCAATATTTTTTGATCACACCTCATATACTTCACATACATACCAACATACATACATTAATACCCATGAACAATGCCACAGCTGTCACTATCATCTCTTCCAATTAAGCATGTGCACAAGGGCATGTGTGTGTGGTGTTTCCCATATGAAACTCCTGGTGCGTTCTCTGACAGTATGCACACCATCCAGTATGCACAACAATCCTGTCCCCAGCAGGACTTTGAGGGGTACAGCAGCAGCTTCGTGTCCCAACCCTGGAGCATGGAGGAAAATAGATCCTTCCCACAGGCTAATAAGCAGCAGTGCAAACATATAATAATATGAGAAGAAAAAGAACATTGGATGTTGACTCTTGACAGCAGGTATTAGTTGGGATGCAGCAATGATTTGCGAAGGTCACCAACTATTCCACCACCAACTACCAGTAGGCGGCCAAGTGCAAACCACAGTCCAACACACCTTCTTGTTAGCAGAGAATTCCTTCCCATCTTGCAAATGCTTGACAAACCTGACATGAATTGATGCATCCCATCCACGATTACAGGCGGCTTCAGGCATGATTCGATTCACCTCTCAGATACTGGACTGGACCTATTCCTTAGTGAAATTCAGGTGACACTAAAGACAGTCACAGCAATTCATGAGTAGGTGAATGTTCAACAAGAACAAGAAGATTGGTCACAGAGATGTAGACCCTCTAGTAAGGACTTGAGATAAGTCATGCTTCTGCAGTGGTTATCTAAGCTGAGTGACATTGCTGAAACACAGCTGCAGTTGAGGGGCTGAGCACCCTAACCGGATGCAGGGTGGAGTGCCCCAGTAAGTTCCCATGAAGGCACCAGTCAGTGCCACAGAACACAGTGTAATGGACATACCTACTGCCTGAGAACAAGCATGATAGGTCAGCATAGTTTGACCCAGCATAGCAGGCTGGCACTGCAACCCTAGCAAACTGCCAGCATTAGAAGTGGGCAGCATCATCACCTCCTATCTGGCACAATGCAAATGAAAGCTTGCATTCCTCTCAAGTCTCAATGTTGTAGCAAACGGACAGAAAGGCCCTCTATGATGCATTGATAGCAATCTTTACATTGTTGCAGTCAGATCAACCGGCTTCAAGGCAAACCTTTATGGGGCTTGGTGCACTATCCGCCAGCCACAGGATGGAGTTTGCTCCCCAGCAAAGAATAATGTTTCATCAGGGCAAATGCGTCAAAGAACAGTCTAGATCATTGGTCACTCATTCATCTGCAGTAGATAGGACGACTGGGCAATCATGTGCTTCACACCGCAGCCTCATCAGGAGGAATATGCAGATGAGATGGACAGGAATGCTTGGCTTGAGATTACACTACTACTTTCCATTTCCACAAGCCAAGGCCATCAGATCTGTTCACTCCAGTGTGATGTTGATCCTCTCATGTAGGTCAGCTCCATCAAAATAGCAAAGCATGACTTAGCCAGAGTAGTACTTTCTCCCAAATACCTTAGTGACTTTGCCTGGCATCACACTGAGACTGCCATGAGTAGACACCAAATGCTGGACCCTGGGGCTCAAGATGGCCCTGCTCAGTCTTTCCCAGAAACTACAGGGAGGACATCAGTCACTTATTGAGCATCGTTTTGGACTTGTTCGTAAATGGCATACTGAAAACATTTTGAGGCGGTGGATGAGCCAACAAACTATAGGTTGAGAAGAAAGCAAAGGCCCTTACATTGGAATATGCATATCAACTGCCCAGTGCCCTCCCCTTCCCAGCTGGCGATGAGTGCCTGCTGGTGGGGAATGCAGAATTATTTGTGCTGATCCTTGTTTGTGTCAAGTACCCAAGCCAATCGGTCAACAGTGACCGATGAAACTAGTTGGGGATTGGGTACTCTAGCTGATGGTAATAGTGGAATGCTCAGTAGACGTTCTCAAAGACAGTGACCACTCAGCTTACAGTGGCTCGATCCAGCAATCCTGTGGTAGTGGACAAACAGCAGCACTCATATTGTTTGGTGCACCTAGACGCAGTGAGAATTGGTCAATTTCAACAACTTGTCTCAAGTAGGTAGACATAAAATTATGAAACAGAGAACTAAACGTCAACAGATAAATCAGCTGCTGGACAATTGATACTAGCAGCCGAGAGATCTGAGACAAATGGACTTAAGCATGGATATCCTGAAACTTAAGAAACAAATTAATTCATCTTTTCAGACATTTGACTGTATTTTTCCTTAATGATATACACAAACTCCTGGCATCAGTTCTCATCAGTCACTGGACATGTGGTTGGGGCAAGGTACTTCAGGCCGGAAGGTTGGGGGTTCAAATCCCACTAGAGGACAGCAACCTTGGGCCAGAAGGACTGGGGTTTCTAGTCCCACGGGTGCTCCTTGTGGTCTTGGGCAAGCCACTTAACCCTCCATAGCCCATGTTCCCTGTAAAATAGTTATCTCCAAGTTATAATGCCCTGTTCAATGTAATTTCAGTTTGTTCAACGTAAACCGCACTGATGCAGAATAGTACGGTATATAAGAGAATGTAAATAAATAAATGTCAATCCAGCTGACTGGGACTCAGATTCAGGGATAGGAATCTAAGAATGGGGAGTAAGTGATGAGTCTCCATGTCTGTGGTAAGTCTGTGTGTAAGCCAAATATACGAGACGCTGATTTACCTATTAAATCCACCATTCGATACTTAGGTGTCATTCTCGACCAGCGACTTGAATTTAATGAGCGCATAAAGTCCACAGTAAAATCCATTTATCACAAGATTAATTCTCTTCGACACCTAAAACCCATGTTAGACCCCGATGATTTCCGCACAGTATTCCAAACGCTAGTCACTCCACATTTTGACTATGCGAATATTATCCTGCAAGGCCTACCTAAATCTACGCTTATTCCATTACAGCTTGCTATGAATGCAGCAGCTAGATCACTATGCGGAATTACAAGGAGACAACACATAACCCCCATTCTAATGGAGCTTCACTGGCTCCCAATAATTTGTAGATTATCTTATAAAACACTTCTTATGACCTTCAAAGCATTCCATAATATTTCACCTCCTTCAATCTCTGATCTACTCATTCATACCCAAAACAACAGATCAAGAAGATCTACAACTGAAAATACTCTAGTGATTCCAAATGAATTAGTAAAATGTACTCAAACTACCATTAACAGACCATTTTCATCCTTTGCTCCAAGGTGCTGGAATAAGCTTCCTTTAAACATCAGATTGATAAAAGATATATCGCAATTTAGAAAAGCTTTAAAAACCCACCTTTTTTTACAACACTTCTCTTACATCAGTATTTCCCCCCCTCTCACCCCATCATCTCAACTCAGCAATAATAGTTAAATGATGATGTTAGACCGTTCCACCTTGTGATATTTCACTGTATATACCTGCTCTGTTAAATGTTATTTATGACATGTCTCTATACCCACTCAAGATCTCTAGTCTGATGTAATTGCTTTTATTTAATTATTTATATGCTATTCCCCAGTTAATCCTTGTTTTATTCCCCTGTTACCTGTAACTTGGACAAGGTCTCTAAATCTGAGTGTATTTTGTTTAATGTAAACCGCACTGATGTCAAATAGCACGGTATATAAGAGCTGTTAAATAAATAAATAAAGAAGCGGGGCAGTAAGGTGAACCTGCCCCAAGTGAGTCTTCTCTATTATGGCAGCCACCTCTGTGTAGGCAGCCTACACAACTGCAGGGCAAGACACTGGGCCGGGTGCAGGTCTAGGTAGCACGGCAGGGCCAGCTCGCACTGTGCCCTGGCAGCACACCGTTTCATAGTGCTTTGGCTGGTTCCCCGCCTCCAGGAAGTTTGTTTTGTTGTTTGATGAAGCTGCAGCCAGTTTTTTTCCCACTGATCTAAAGTTGTCTAAGTTATTCAATAGGTCATTTGTTATCATGACATGGAGCTGATGGATAGTTCTGCCTGCCTATGTTAACTCAGTCTTATTCCATGATATACAGACGTGTGTTTGCTAGGAGTCTCTAGGTACTTGTTCGAGGAGTTGTCTGAATCTTAAAATTTATGTTCAAGAACAGTTCTCTGCAATAAATCCTACGCCTCTAGCTGTGGGGAGAGGGAAAGAAAAGAAAGAATGAAACTTAAAAGCTCCACCTTTACCGCTCCCAACTCATCCACTGTAGTTACTGGAGGGAGGGGAGTTATCAGAGAATTTTTTTTAACTTCCTCTACTACTACTGCGCATGAAATGAGAGTCAGAAGCTGTAAAGATGTCTTACACATTGGAACATGGAACGTACGAAGCATGAACCAAGGGAAGTTGGAAGTGGTCAAGAATGAAATGGAACGTGTACAACTTGATCTGTTGGGTGTCAGCGAACTGAAATGGACTGGCATCGGGCACTTTGCATCAGATGATCACATGGTCTACTATGCTGGAAATGAAAGACAAAGAAGAAATGGTGTTGCATTTATAATAAAGATGAAACTTGCAAGAACTGTAATGAAATACAATGCAGTCAGCGAACGCTTAATCTCTATTCGTCTACGAGGATTGCCTATCAACACAACTATAATTCAAGTATATGCCCCAACAACAGCTGCAGAAGAGAATGAAATTGAAGAGTTCTATGAACAAGTACAAGCTGAAATTGACAGAACATGCAAACAGGATATCCTGATAGTCATGGGTGACTGGAACGCAAAAGTTGGCAACAAAGAAGAAGGCAAAGTAGTTGGAAAATATGGACTTGGCAACAGAAATGAAGCTGGAGAAAGATTGATAGAATTCTGCAAGACCAATGATCTATTCATCTCAAACACCTTCTTTCAGCAACACAAGCGACGACTGTACACATGGACTTCACCCAATGGATTGTATAAAAATCAAATTGACTACATCTGTGGAAGTCAACGATGGAAAAGCTCTGTAACATCAACAAAGACAAACCTGGAGCTGACTGTGGTACAGATCATCAACTACTAGTATGCAAACTCAAGCTAAAGTTGAAAAAGAGCAAACCACTCATGAATGCACCAAAATATGACCTTGAGAATATACCACTGGAATTTAAAGACTGCCTGCAAAATCGATTTGCTGCCTTAGATACAAATGACAGAGCTCCGGAAGAGTTATGGAATGACATCAAGAAGGTTGTGCTGGAAGAAAGCGAGAAGTCTCTACAAAAGGTGAAAAAGCAAAAACGGCCAAAATGGATGACGGAAGAAACTCTGAAAATTGCCCAGAAACGCAGAGAAGCTAAAGCCAAAGGAGAAAGAAAGACAATCGCAGAACTCAACAGAGATTTCCAACGTGCAGCAAGACAGGACAAGGAAAAGTACTACAATGACACTTGCAAGGAAATAGAAGCAGAAACTATTAGAGGAAGGACAAGATCGGCTTTCCTAAAGCTGCGAGAGTTAAAGAAAAAGTTCCAGCCTCGAATTGGAATGTTACAAGATGCTCAAGGTTCTATGTTGAATGATGCTGAGAAGATCAAGAAAAGGTGGAAAGAATATACAGAGTTTTTATATGATAAAGATCAAGTGGACCAACAGCCGTTTCAACCTATACCTTATGATCAGGAACCATTGGTGATGAAAGAAGAAGTTGAAGCAGCATTGAAAGCCTTATCAAAGAACAAAGCACCAGGCATTGATAGCATTCCCATAGAAGTATTGCAGCAATCTGATGCAGCTGTTACCGTACTTACAAGGCTCTGCCAAGAAATATGGAAGACAACATCATGGCCAACTGACTGGAAAAGATCTGTGTTTATACCAATACTAAAGAAAGGTGATCCAACTGACTGTGGAAATTATCGCACAATCGCTCTGATCCCACATGCCAGCAAGATTCTACTGAAGATTATTCAAAAGAGACTACAGCCATACCTAGAACAAGAACTACCTGAAGTGCAAGCAGGGTTCAGGAAAGGGCGAGGAACGAGAGACATCATTGCGGATGTGAGATGGATCCTTGAAAAGACTAAAGAATACCAAAAGGATATCTATTTGTGCTTTATCGACTATAGCAAGGCTTTTGACTGTGTAAACCATGAGAAACTCTGGGCCACATTAAGAAGCATGGGTATACCAGAACACCTGATCGTTCTCTTGCGTAATCTGTACATTGATCAAGAAGCAACAGTTCGAACGGAACAAGGAGAAACAGAATGGTTTAAAATAAGCAAAGGTGTAAGACAAGGCTGCATACTTTCCCCCTACCTGTTTAATTTATATGCAGAACAAATCATCAGAGAAGCAGGACTGTATGAAGACAACAGAGGTGTGAAGATTGGTGGAAGACTCATCAACAACCTTCGCTATGCTGATGATACCACATTACTGGCTGAAAGTGAAGATGATCTGAAACATTTGCTTCTCACAATCAAAGAACATAGTCTCAAAATGGGCCTGCACCTTAATGTAAAGAAGACAAAGATCATGACAACTGGCATAATCAACAGGTTCATCGTTGAAGGAGAAGAAATTGAAATCGTGAACAACTTTAACCTACTTGGATCAACTATCAATAAAGAAGCAACAAGCAGTCAAGAAATCAGACGACGCATTGCTCTTGGCAGAATGGCTATGAAAGACCTAGATAAGATTCTCAAGAGCAGAGATGTCTCTCTCCATACAAAGATTCGACTTGTTCAAGCCATGGTATTTTCAATAACATCATATGGATGTGAAAGCTGGACAGTGAAAAAGACAGACAGGAAGAAAATTGATGCCTTTGAATTATGGTGCTGGCGGCGAATACTGTGTATACCATGGACTGCCCGAAGAACAAACCAGTCGGTACTAGAAGAGATCAAACCTAAGCTTTCTTTAGAAGCTCAGATGACAAGACTTCGACTTTCATACTTCGGACACATCATGCGAAGAGAGAGATCATTAGAGAAAGACATCATGCTTGGCAAGATAGAAGGTCAACGCAAAAGAGGAAGGCCAGCAATGAGATGGATTGCTACAATAACAGCAGCTACGGGTACCAGTCTGTCAACAATGAGCCGCCTGACTGAAGACCGAACACAATTTAGGATAGCTATCCAGAGGGTCGCCATGAGTCGACTCCGACTCGACGGCACTTAACAACAACTACTACTGCAAAACTTTATAATGGCAGTAGCTAAGGATATGCCGGAAGAGCCTTACACAGTGTTAAAAATGTGGGGCTTTTATCTTTAAACAAGCCTTCTGGAGTCTTTGGGCTTGCCCTGTCTGTATACAACTCTTAGCACCGATGACAGAGGTTACCCAACTCAAGAAGGAAGTAACTACAATTGAAGGCACTCTCCCATTTTGTCCGAAGTCCAAGATTTGAGATTTATTTTTTTAGATTAAATTACTTGTCTTTCTAAACCCAATTTGAGTTGCATTCAGGTACAATAGGTATTGCCCTCCCCCAGAGGATTTACCATCTTAGCTTTAGGTTCACTAAATGGCATTAATGCAAGTTATGCCCTTAGGTTCCTATTTCCTAAGAGCGTTAGTTACTAAGCTGCAGTAAATTTTCAGATTTTACCACTGCTTAAGTCACCACAATGAATAAATAACATAGCTTGCAAATAACTTCACAAGTTGCATTATTCTGCACCCTAGGAACATTGGACCGCTAAGACGTATCCCAGTGCTCATGGAGAGCTATCTTAAAGGGCTAGTAGCTGTCAAAATTCTGGTGACCCGCTTCATTCTCATGAAGCCACCCCCTCCCCATAGGCCTCTTGTGCCTACCTCAAGCAATCCCTGATAATTAGGTTAAAGGGACAGGAGTGATCTCTAGTCATACCTGCCCGTTCCAGTGTCGGGTTCAAAATGGTGCCGATTAACTTTGGTTCTATTTCTAAGGGTCCAGTTGCCATATAAGGCCTTTTGAGGTAGGCCCGGGGAGCCTATGGAGGGCTGAGAGGTCTTCAGGGGGTGGGGGAGAGGGTCCATGAGGTCTCTTTGAGGATATGGGGTCTGGGCTTGGGGGAAGGGCTCTGTCAGATTTGTTTTGCCCATATATGGCAGTTGGATTCCCTAGCAGTAGTTCCACAAACCTACCACTAGGGGTCAACTGATGCCATTTTGAGTCTGGTGCCAAAAGGGGCAGGAGCAACGGCAATCACTCCTGCCCCCTTACCCTAGAATACCAGAGAATGCTCACGGTAGGTCTGGGGGACCTATTTGGGGGTGAGTAGGAGGTCTTTTAGGGGGGCCCCGGTACCACTTCTATAAAGCTTATCTCAGTAGTGCATCAGACAGCTTTTTTGCTGTCCTAAGTTATGCAGATAGGTTATCCGCGTAAGGGTGGAAATTGCTGCCATCTGGATAGTGGCCGACATCAACTGAGCTCCACCCATGGACTGCACAAGCAGTATCTGCATAGTCTTTTGGAACTCTGGGATACATCTAGACTGAGTGAGATGGAGGGGCAGAGCAGAGAGGATGAGTCGGTTGCAGGAGGGGCAGAGTTGACCCAACCATCAGGGAAACTAGGGGGCTGCCTAGGTGGCTGCTTCTGGAGGGCAGCAAAGAGCAGGGCTTTCAAAGCTAAACAATAGATTCGGACACCTGGGGAGAGGGGGGGGAGCATAAGGCTTAAGGTTTGCCTAGGGTGCCAACACCTTGAACCAACTCTGGGGCCGGTCCTCAGGAGGGGGTACAATTGGCAGGTTGGCAGTGCAGTTACGAGGGAGTATTTTTTGGGAGTGGGGATAGTGTGTGTGGTAGTGGGGAAATTGTGGGGATTGGGAGTAGAGAACAGGGAGCGGAAGTTTGAAAGGAGCAATTCTCTAACTGCTGTGTTTCACTGCATGTAAGTTTCTTTGCTAGAGAAGCTGGAAATCCTTTTCCTATAGAAATACATTGGGCTATTTTATGAGGGGGGCTTATTTCTCTGAAACCCCTAGAACGATTTGGCTCATTTTCAAACCCAATGTGTCTTTTTATCAGTTTTTCCCACATAACACATTTCATCCCGTTCTGTTAAATTTTGGAGAGTTAGTTTGCTCCCAGAAAGACAGATAAACAGACAGACAAACATCCTTAATCCCTTTTATATAATTCTTTCCAACTATTATTGGAATAGAAAGAATAAAACGGCCCTCAAGGGCCTGGATCACAATGAGTTCTGTATTAAGATTTGTGATATTTAACGTATTCAAATGATCTGGAGAAAAGAATAGTGAGTAAGGTGATCAAACTTGCAGATGGCACCAAAGTATTCAAATTAAATAAATCAGCAGAGGATAGTGAGGAATTACTGAAGAATCCTCTGAGACTAGAGGTTCTATCAATTTATAGGTGTGTTTTACATAAGTGATAACACCGACTGGGAAGGCTGCAGCCAGCTAGGTAAAGTTGTGTGTCTGTCAATATCCATCTGTTTGTTTGCACATTCGCAAGGAAACAGATTTATCTGGCCCCTCTCCCCCTCCCAAAGCAGCAGATTAAATAGCCACTGGGAGTCCTGATGCCGCTGGTGTGAAGAGCGAGAATGCAGCCAGAAATCACTGGCCATTGTCCCCAGGTCCTGTCAGTGTGAAGAGCAGGACTGCAGCCTGAGAGCTGGTAAAGGGTGGAGCATGGAGGGAGAGATGGTGGGATTAGAGAAGGAAGGCAGGGAAAGTATAAGAGAATGGGTTGAAATAGGGGAGGGGCAGGGTATTAGGAGGTACTGAAAGTTGAGGGCGTGAAAGTCAGGGAAGGGAAGAGTACAAAATTGGTTGGGAGGGGAGGGGAAGGTGCATGGCTGGGTGAAGGGAATGAGAGCATGCAGGAGAAAAGGTATTGAAGGGTAGGGATGAGAAATTCCAAAGACACATATACATGCACGCACCGCCTAACTCCCATCATGCACCCACCAACACCCCACAAGCACAAACATGCACATTCTCCCCTTTCTCACCCCATGACACACATGCACACACCCACACGCACATATACATGCATCCCCCAGCACCCCTCATGAGAGATACACGCATACACCCCCTGACACATCCACACACATACATACCCCCTAAGACCCCAGTGACACACACACATGCCCATGCCTGATTCTGTGAATGGAGGAAAATGTGCCATTGTGTCACACTACGCATGTCTTCCCTTCCCCCTGTATCCTTTTCTACTCTTGTCGTCCCCTGGACTGACCATTTTACTTTCAGTTTACCTCCTATCATCAGGCTGCATGACAGTACCCTCCACCTTCATGTTCTTTTTCATGTAAACTTATCTCCAGCACCTGATCTGTTTTCCCTTTGGATTCCCTTTTGATTTCAAATCGCTTCCTATCCATGATCAAGTCCACATTTGGAATTCTCTGCTTAGTTCTTCCCTAGATTCCCTTGCCCCTCTTTGGCCCAGGTATCCTACCTTAAAACACAAGCATCCATGGTTTCATTCTGGTCTTCGCTTATTGCAGTCACAGCTAAGAAAGGCAGAAATACATTGAAGGAAATCATGCACTCCTGTTTCCTTACCCATCTTCACTGAACCCTATGGGGGTTATTTTAGAAACCCGTTCAGGCATAGAGTTGTCCAAAACAGAGAGACATCTCCAGAGCCATTTTAGAAACCTGATCTGTGGACATCCAAGTTTGAACAGGGGCATGGTAGGGGCCTGGCTGGAGCATTATCAGGAACCTGGATGTCCTTACCTGATCTCAGAAACATCTTGGATGTCTGGAGTTGCTCATCTACATTGAGACCTGCCCTGGGCACCTGAAAAGTACTTATTTTGCCTGAAAAACATTCTGAGCCCACTACTCTAACCATTAGGCAATTCTAAGATATCCAGGTTTTGAAATCCTATTCTGGGGATATCTGTGTAGACACCCCTGCAGATGTCCATGTTGGGCACATCCACGTGTGTGAAATCTTGTCCACCTAGACGTACCTGCTTTTTTTTCTCGATGTTCTGGTTTAGGCATCCCAGATTACACTTGGAAGTCCCTTCTAAAATTCCCCTCTGCACTCTTTGCTGGTCTACAATTATTTCTGTGAAAAAAGCATATTTTACTAAAATTATTCTCTCTTCCTCTAATCACCCAAGCAGTTCTACTCTGTTGTTTGACGCTTCTTGCATCCCTCCTCTCCTTGGGTGAGCTCCTTGGGGCGACAATATGGGCGCTCAAGCTAATCCCTTATTTACTATCAGCTCCCATTGGTCGATTCCATTGCTTTTTCTTTTGCTTGCCCTGATTCAGCCTGTCCACCAGCCGGTGTCAGGCCCCTATCCCATTGCCTCCACTTGTTGCACCTCATCCAGTGTTATATCTGCCGACTGCATGGTGTTTATTCCTATCTTCTGGGGCCACCGCCCTTCACCTACTGCTCTCCCCTTGTCCGGAGTAGCTGCTCGTAATATTAACAATCTTCTCCCCCTGTCAGCCCAATCAGATTCCCCTTCGTCAACCCTCAATCACTACGCTTCTGACACTGTCCTTTGCCCTCTTGAATTGCCGGTCTCTGCGTACCAAGACCCACCTGGTGCACGATCTCTTGACGCAGCACTCCCTCGATGCACTCTTCCTCACAGACACCTGGCTTCCTGAGGGAGAGGACGGCCTCCTCCATCGCTGCCTTCCCCCTGGCAACTCAGCATTTCACACCCCTCGGTTGCATCTATCAGGGGGAGGTGTGGCGGTCAATCTCCAGGAACAAGCAGGAATGTAGTCGTCATATATGGGTATCGTCGGTACCGACGGAGCCTGCACGGGAACGCTCTCCAGCGTCCAATAGGAAAGCTTTTGGGAGCATCCCACAGCGCCTGCGTGCTGCCTTCCCGCCTTTCCCAACTGTCCCTCTCCAGTTCTTCATTTTCCATGGAGCCGACAGGTCGCACATCCTGTCACCGCAGAAAAAAATCCCTTCTTTTCTTCTTTTTTGTGGTCGCGTCTGCCTTCCCTCGACGCTACACCGGTACTTCTTTCTTTTCTTCTTAAAAAAAAAACCTTTCTTCTGGAGTCTTTCCAGTAATTTTCTCTTCAGGTGCCACGCGCCATTTTGGGCACTAGGCCCAACTTTTCCTTCAGAATGGAAAAACCCGCTTCAGGTTTTAAAAAGTGTTCTAAGTGTGGCGGTACCATCTCCGTCACCGACATCCATGAGTGGTGCCTCAAATGTTTAGGTACTGACCACTCTATTTCAGAGTGTGTTGCCTGTGGGATGATGTCGAAAAGGGGCCGGCAGAATCGAGCTGCTAAACTTAGCACCCTTTTTCTCTCTGATGCAGCCTCCGTGGCATTGACGTCTTCCAGGGCTTCGTCTTCCTCCCATGGACCTCAGGTAACTAAACATAAATCTAGCCGGTCCTCAAAGGGTAGATCTCCTTCTAGACAGCAAGATGCCTCTGGCATTGCCCTTGAGGGACTTTCACCGGCAAAATTGCCCCGGCAGAGGCTTCGGCTTCCAAAGCACTAACGGGGCTCCAGGATGTTCTCGAGGCTTCAACCTCGGCAGAACTACTGGTGCCATGCTCTGGGGTACCGGCCGCTTCATCCGGTACCGATACCCAAGCATCGGCAGTGTCGATAGACCAGAGATTCTTGGATATTGAGTGCAGTCTGGCGGCTCTTTTCACGGCCTCAATGCCCCTGAAACCACGTCAGACAATTCAACCGGTACCGGCACCGACTGCATCGACATTGGCAGGTATTCTACCTGGACCGAGTCATGCGTGTCTATCCGGCATTGACAAGTCGGTACCGGACTGCTCCGATGCCAACTTTGATCGGTATCGGTACCGTGCCTTGTACGATCACCCGGATCGGAGATACTTCGAATCCTCGGATGAGTCTGAAGACTCTGAAAGCTCTGCCGATACCAGAGTACGTCTTCCTGAGGATTCCTCTTCTCCTCAGCATAGGATGTCTTCACCAGAGGATATGTCCTTTCAGAATTTTATCCGAGATGTGGCCCGGCATCTTTCCATCACAGTGGCTCCTGAAAAGGAGCCTAGGGCAAAGGAATTATAAATCCTGCAATACCCTAAAGCTCCCAAGGAGGCAGCTACCTTACCTATTCATGAGATCTTGCATGATCTCATGATAAGGATGTGGGAAACACCTCTAACCACACCTCCTCACTCTCGAAGACTCGAGAACACGTATCGAGTTCCTCCTTGTCCTGGGTTTCAGAAGACTCAATTACCACACCATTCTATAGTGGTGGAATCGGCTTTGAGAAGGATAAAGAGTGCAAAAAGGCATGCATCTAATCCTCCAGGATGTGAGTATAGGACTCTTGATGCCTTTGGACGTCGAACCTTCCAGGCTTCCATGCTTTCTGCTAGGATCAGTTCCTATATCTTATATATGGGAATGTTCCTTAAGGAGGTCACAGGAGATTTAGAGCTTATGAGCCCTCTCCTTCCTGATGATAAGAGGCAAGATTACCTTGCCCTTGTTAAACATGCCCAGGATGTTTCCAAGTTTGTGAATCGTGCAGCCTTTGACTGCTTTGAGTGCATAAGCAGAACCTCTGCCATTGCCATAGGTGCACGTAGGATTGCCTGGCTCCAGGCATCTGACTTGGAAATTTGGGTACAGGATAAACTAGGGAATATTCCTTGCACAGGAGAGAATCTCTTTGGCAAGAATTGGCAGGAAAAAGCTAATGAGATAGATGCTGACAATATCACTTTGGATAGATAGATTTTCTAAATCTACAGCTGATCCTGCAAGGAAAAAATCCTCTAAGAAACCATTCTTCAGTAAGAAGAAGAAGTTTTATCCCTCCTATACCCAGCAGGGGCATCGTTTAGGTCAGTCTGCCCAAAAGAGACAGCAGCAACAACCTAGGCAAAGAAAAACAAAAGCAGCTAAGCCTCAACCGGCTCAGCAGACTCAGCCTCCAAAGGGGCTTTGACTCCTATCTAGAGAACTTTGCCTTCCTGGCCCAGAACCCTCCACCATCCCAGGAAGGTTATGTCATTTTGCCCCCAGATGGGGTCAGATAACAGCAGAAAATTGGACTCCGTCTATTGTAAGAGAGGGGTACAAGCTTCATTTCCTCAGCATGCCCCCTCCTACAATGGTAAGACAGTTCAATTCTCAGACCACTCTCAACAACCAGTTAGGTCAAGAGTTCACTGTGCTTCTTGCCCAAGGGGCGATAGAAGAGGTACCCATTCCCCAACGGGGTATAGGGTTTTACTCCCCCTATTTCCTTATTCCAAAGAAAACAGGAGGACACAGACCCATTTTAGACCTCAGAGAATTGAACAAATTCCTGTTCAAAGAGAAGTTCAAAATGATTTCTCTAGGAACTCTGCTGCCATACCTTCAGAGTCAGGATTGGCTTTGTTCTCTAGATCTCAAGGATGCGTACACTTATGTTCCCATCCATCCAACTCACCGAAAGTTCCTTCGCTTTCTGTTTCAAGGGAAGCACTACCAATACAGGGTTCTTCCTTTTGGCCTGGCCTCTGCACCAAGGGTGTTCACAAAATGCATGGCTGTGGTGGCAGCATTTCTCCGCACCCTGGGTATATTCGTCTTCCCTTACTTAGACGACTGGCTCATTCGAGCCCCTTCAGAGCCAGAGGCCAGGGTTGCTTTCTCTCGCACAATGCACATCCGTCAGTATTTGGGACTTGTCATAAACTTCCCAAAATCCAACCTTGCTCCCACTCAGTCCCTAGAGTTTATAGGAGCTCTGCTGGATACCAGACAGACAAGGGCCTACATTTCACAGCCCCACTGCCTTCGCATTGTGCAGTTAGCTTCCTAAGCAGTGCTAAAACCTCACCTCACTGCTCGGGAAATGTTACAGTTGCTAGGCCACATGGCATCCACCGTGCATGTGGTTCCTTATGCTCGCCTCCATATGAGGGCAGCCCAGTGGACTTTATCCACTCAGTGGACTCAGGCGTCAGGTTGCCTGTCAGAAAAAATAGCAAACTCAGATCGCCTTATTTTGTCCCTCCAATGGTGGCAGTCACCCCAAAACCTTTTGGTGGGGTCTCCTTTTCAGCAACCCCCACCCGAAGCCACTCTAACAACAGATGCTTCACAGGTGGGTTGGGGAGCCCACCTGCAAGGCCTCTCTACCCAGGGTACCTGGACGCCACAGGAGGCCTATCTACACATCAATCTCCTGGAACTCAGAGCAATCTTCCTTGCTCTTCGAGTATTCCACACCCAGCTCAGCTACAAGACAGTCCTAGTTCAAACGGACAATCAGGTAGCCATGTTCTATGTGAACAAGCAGGGCAGGACTGGCTCTCTGTCGCTTTGCAACGAAGCTTTGCGACTGTGGGCCTTCGCCAGAGAGCATCACATTCATCTTCTGGCAGTATATCTTCCAGGCGTTCAAAACTCTTGGGCAGACAGACTCAGTCGAGTTCTGCTTCCACACGAGTGGTCCCTCCACATGGACCAGGTAGCCAGGATTTTTCGAATTTGGGGAACCCCGGACATAGACCTCTTTGCAAGTCTGCTGAATGCCAAACTTCCCCGGTTCTGTTCCAGAATTCCGGCTCAGGGTTGTCAGGCCAGGGATGCTTTCCTCCTCCATTGGGGTCAGGACTTCCTGTATGCCTTTCCACCCATTCCCCTAATTCTCAAAACCCTGTTCAAGCTTCAGAGAGACAGAGGTCATATGATTCTCATAGCTCCACGTTGGCCACGGCAAATGTGGTACCCTCTGCTTCTACATCTCTCTCAAGCTCCGCCTCTGGAGTTAGGATCTGCTCCAAATCTCCTTTCTCAAGAAGACGGGATGCTGTGGCATCCCAATCCCCAGTCTCTGCATCTCAGGGCCTGGTTGCTGAAAGCCTAGAACTTCACGGTCTTAACCTTTCCCAGCAGGTAAAGGATATCCTTTATGCTTCCAGGAAGCCTTCCACAAGACGCTCTTATGCATTTAAGTGGAAAATGTTTACCATATGGTGCTCGCAGAAGGGTCATAACCCTCTTGCGATACCTCTGGAATCATTACTGGATATCTCCTTCATTTATCAAATGCAGGGCTTAAGACCAATTCAGTGAGAGTTCATTTGAGTGCTATTGCAGCTTCTTTCAAGCCTCTAAATGGACAATCTATTTACTCTCATCCTCTCATAGGAGATTTATGAGAGGCCTTCTTTTAACTAAGCCTCCCATTAAGCTACCACCATGGGACTTAAATCTTGTTCTTGGGCAGATCATGAAACCGCCCTTTGAACCATTAGCCACTACCAAGGCCCTCTCAGTCTCCCACATAACTACCTGTCCGCTTGATCCACTTCCCTCATCCTGGCTTCTGGATCCTTCACTCACTCTTTCTCCATACATTCTCACCATACTAAATTCTAGGTTGAGCTCTGGCTGCTTCCCTTCTCGCTGGAAGCATGCCTTGATTCGTTCTCTTCTTAAAAAAGCTAATCTTGACCCCTCTGTTCCTGCAAACTGGCGTCCTGTCAAAGATTCTTGAAAGACTTGTTTTTCAACAACTTGCCTCTCACCTCAATTCCACTCTCTCTCTTCACCCTCGCCAATCCGGATTCCTGACTGGCCATAGTACTGAAACTATTCTTTTGGCACTTCTTAGCGAGTTGCACCGCTCTCACGACCGTGGTGACATATCTATCGCTGTTTCTTTGGACCTCTCTGCTGCATTTGACGTGGTAGATCACCGCACACTCCTCACTTGTCTATCAGATTTCGGTATCCACGGCACTGTTTTACAATGGTTTTGGTCCTTCCTTTTGTCTCGCACTTTTGCTGTCTGTTCAGGATCCATCACCTCTCCCTCCTTCCCTCTTCATTGTGGTGTTCCCCAGCACAGTTCTATCCTTGCTCCCCCTTCTCTTTAATGTCTTCCTGGCTCCCCTGGCCCTGCTTATACAACAGGCTGGCATTTCGGCCTACTTCTTTGCCGATGATATTCTTCTGGTCCACCATACAAGTCCCTCAGCCCCGGATCTCTCTGCTCTCAACACCTGCCTTACCTCTGTTTCTGATTGGTTTGCTAGCAACTACCTACATGTTAATCCCTCAAAGTCAGCCGCTATTTGGTTCACCCTTGGTGCCCCCTCCCCCACTTTGGCGCCTCTTATGGCTGCTTCCCCGATTCCTCTGGTCTCTGTTCTTCGCTACCTCAGTGTTACTCTTGATTCCTCCCTCTCATTTCACCAACAAATCTCCACACTTGTACGTAGCTCATTCTTCCATCTTCATAGAATCCGGTCTGTTCGTCCTTTTCTTCCCCTCTCCTCTCTTACTACTCTTGACCTCTCTTTGGTGATTTCTTGACTCGATTACTGCAATTCACCTTTCGCAGGTCTCCCCCAATATCAGCTTCGTCGGCTCCAACTAGTTCAGAACACAGCTGCACATTTTCTCGCTCACTCCTCCCCTTGGGATCATGTGATTCCCTGTCTTCTTTCCCTTCACTGGCTTCCTATCAAAGTTTGTTTCCTGTACAAGCTTCTCACCATTACTCATAAGATTCTTCACACCAGTACACCCCAGTACCTCGCCAACATCATCTACCTCCAGCCAACTCCCCGTCTACTTCGTTCAGCCCACGGTAATCGTCTCCTCCTTCCGTCCCCTGCCCAGGCCCACCTCAAATCAACCCGTCATGCTGCTTTTTTATTCTTGAGTCCTGCCCTCTGTAACTCTCTGCCCCACCTTCTCCGTACTGAAGCATCTTTTTCCCGGTTCAAGGCCCTTCTCAAGACCCACCTCTACTGCCAGGCCTACGATCTCCCTATTCTTCCCAATTTCCATTCACCAAGATGCCACTGAACTACTCTCCTCTGCAATATCGCCTTACATTCTCTGGTATTCAGGTTACAGCCCCTCCCATCCCCCACCAGTCCGGTCTACCACCTCTTGTCTTGGTCTTTATTTGTAGTGTCCTTTGTCTTTATTTATAGTGTTCCCCTGGGTCTACCACTGTCCTTACTATCCTTCTCTCTTCTTTTCTATTGGCTCTCCTATCATACCGATGATGTTCCTTCTTCCTCCTTTACTTTCACCAGTTGCACTTGATTATTATTGTACACCGCTTTGACGCTCCGGCAATGAGCGGTATATCAAATGTTTTGAATAAAGATACAAGCAATACCCCTTCTCTTGAGCAGCTGATGCACTTTTTCATAACTAAGGTTCCTCTTCGTCCCTCCAGGCTAGTCCAGGAACTGTAGGGTAGTCAACTTCCTCCAGCAGCTGAGGACTGAATTCTGAAAGTCTTGCTGACAGCCTATCCAGCTCCCCCTGGTGTCAGAGACTCAGTCTTTCAGTCCTCAGCAGCTGGATAGGATGTGTTGCTGACAGGCTCCTGGTGGGGACGAAGAGGAAAGAAGGAAGTTATAGGAAAGGAATTCCTGGGTGGCCCTAGCAGGGTACTAAAACCAGAGGAGGTGAAATTGACTAAGATTGTTAAAAAAAAAAAAAAAAAAAGGACGGAGGTCAGCTGCCGGTGGATTAATGTAAGAAGGCAGCAGAGGCAGAGCCTGCCTCATTGAGCGGATCCATCGCGGAGAAGTTGCAGGAGGAACTGGGAGCCCCAGAGTACAGCCCCTCTACCTCCGAAACCCGAACTTACTCTCCTGCTAGCAGCGGAGGTAGAGAGTTCGCTGAATTTGTGACAAGGAGTACAGGTACAAAAAAGGGGCTTGCAGATCGCAGAAGGTTTTGTTTGGCGGGTGGCAGGCCTTAGTTTGGCGCCAAGGGACTGCGGCCATCGGAAAGCTTCGGGGGTGGTATTAGTTCAAGCGCATGCTGCCCGGCCCGGCAGCGTGTGCCCAGTTTGGGAGTTGCTGCGGTTTATTTATTTAGCATTTCTTTTATACCGCGCTATTAACATCAGTGCGGTGTACATCAAAACAGAAACATATGCATTCAGAGTTACTGAAGATGCATTTACATTTGAACAGGGAATTAGAACTTGGATAACAGGGTAATTAACAACAATTATTGGGTCCGGGGCTCTGCCATTTTTGTTTTCGGAGAGGCAGCAGTGTAGAAAGGTTATTCGGGGACAGCATGGAGGATAGATCGGCGTCGTTGAATCCTTTAGGCAGACACCAGAGCACATCGGAGAAGGCGGGAATGACAGCCATTTTAGATGAGGCAGCTGTTTCTCCTGTGCTTCAGGACAAGGCGGTAAAAAAAGAAAGCCAAGTCTAAGAAGCCTGCTCCGGTTGTAGTTTTGCCCCAGACGCCCTTACCAGAGGTACAGGGGGGTTTAGAGTCTTTGTTTTCGGCAGATTTCATTCTGTCACTGCATAAAGCCTATTCTCTAAAGATGGAGCCAGGTACAAGGCAAGAGTTTTCCTCATAACCTGTCAGGGTTGCCAAGAGGGGATAGCATTTTCATGGACCCAGGACAGGGATCCTCTAAAAGAGGCTTGGTAATGGAGGCGGGCGCCGATGGCTTCGGGCAGCAGGCCTCAGTTCCTCAGGTAGCAGAGGAGGGAGAAATCCTCTCAGAATCGGGGCTGGATCAGTGGACAGGAGATCTGGAGGAAGGTGAGATTGGGCCAGGCAAAGACTCCAATGTATTCAGGGTATTTCGCAAAGAAGAGCTGGGGGCGCTTATTGCCCATTCGCTGGCGGCTCTGAATATTGCCCTACCGGTGGTTCAGGAAGAACCGCTGGAGGATCCTCTGCTCCAGGGGTTTAAAGCATAGCAGAAGTGTTTTCCAGTTCATAGGGTGATCAAGCAGATGGTAGAATCAGAATGGGAATGCCCGGAAGTTACTCTGAGGGGTGGTCGTGCCATAGGCCGCCTGTACCCGGTGCCGCAGGAAGAGAGAGAGCTGCTACGGATGCCGAAAGTGGATGCGTTAGTATCAATGGTGACAAAGAAGACTACAGTTCCAGTAGAGGGCGGAGTGGCCCTTAAAGATCTACAGGATAGGAAGTTAGAGTCTCTTCTCAAGCAGGCATTTGACGCAAGTGCTTTTTCCCTGCAGGCCTCCATCTGCGGGGCGTACATGTCAAGAGCCTTTATTCGTTGGCTCCAAGGGGAGTTTTCCCCTGAAGAGGAGGAAGGTTCTGCCTCGGAGGGGGCAAAACTAGAGTAGGCGGCAGTGTATCTCGCTAATGCCTTCTATGATCTTGTAAGGATCTCGGCAAAGTCCATGGCGTTGGTGATCGTCGCTAGGAGATTTCTCTGGCTGAGGAGTTGGCGGCGGATGCATCTTCTAAGGTGCGCCTTAGTAAGCTCCTGTATAAGGGCAAGCTTCTCTTTGGGGAGGCGTTGGAAAAGATTGTAAAGGATTTGGGAGACTCCAAGGGTGGCCGGCTCCCAAAAGACCGTCCAAAGGGTCTGAGACCTGGGGCACTATAGAGAGGTCAAGGTAGAGAGTTTTGCAGATTCAGAGGGTCTCGGTTTGCTCCATATCAGAGAGGTTGCTTTGTGGAGCTAGGGTGTTCGGACTGGGGTATTTCAGTCCCCAGCAGAGCGCCTCAAAGAAGGCACAATGAGAGGTGGTCCAGGTGGAGTTTCCAATAGGAGGACGCTTGCAGGGCTTCCACTGCGTCTGGGCACCATAACGATGGACCAGTGGGTGCTGGAGATCATCCATGAAGGTTACGCATTGGAGTTCGCTCAGCTGCTGACGGAGGCCTTCGTGGTGTCTCCATGCGGATCTCAGGCAAAGAGAAAGGTGGTTTATGACACGCTTCAGCGTTTGCTGCAGCTTCAAGCGGTGGTTCCGGTTCCCCGAGACCAGTACAGGTTAGGTCGATACTCGATTTATTTCATGGTTCCCAAAAAGGAAGGGTCATTTCGGCCCATTCTAGATCTCAAGCATGTGAACTGATGTTTGAGGGTGCCGCATTTCCGAATGGAGACTCTACGATCGGTAATTCGGTCGGTAAAGCCGGGCGAGGTGCTTTCTTCCATAGATTTAACGGAAGCGTATCTGCATATTCCCATCAGACCAGAGCATCAAAAGTTTTTGTGTTTTGCCATGCCTATGGGACACTTTCAGTTCCGAGCATTGCCGTTTGGGCTGGCTACGGTGCCGCGCATGTTCACGAAGGTGATAGTGGTGGTCGTGGCGGCATTGCGAAAGTAAGGAATTCAAGTGCATCCCTACCTGGACGACTGGCTGATTTGGGCAGGGTCAGCAGCAGAGTCGGTAGGGGCGACGGCACGTGTAGTGGAATTCCTAGAACAGCTGGGTTGGGTGGTAAATCAGGCCAAGAGTCAGTTGCTTCCAGTGAAGCACATCGTATATCTCGGGGCTTTGTTCAACATGGGTGTTGAAGCAGTATTTCTGCCAGAGGACAGATTACGGAAGATTTTAAGGCAGGTATCAGCGTTTTTACGCATGAAGGCTTCGACGGCGTGGAGATATTTACAGCTCCTGGGCTCCATTGGACCTGGTGCCGTGAGCCAGGACTCATATGCATCCTCTTCAGCGGGCGTTGCTGTCCAGATGGTCGACGCAGGATCATCCACTGGGTCAGAAGTTGGTGTGCCCGGAGGCTGTCAGCAGCAGTCTGCAGTGGTGGTTGGATCCCAGGCATCTTCAAGCAGGAGTGCCTCTGGAGCAGCCGGATTGGGTTCTGGTCACCATGGATGCCAGTCTCTCAGGCTGGGGAGCGCATTGTATGTCCCAGGTGGCGCAGGGCTTCTGGTTGGCAGAAGTGAGCAGATGGTCGATCAATCGGCTGGAGATGAGGGCAATGCGGTTGGCACTGCAGGAGATCGAGAGTCTGCTGAAGGGGAAAGCGGTGCGCGTTTTCTCAGACAATGCGGTGCTGTGTCCTATATCAATTGACAAGGCGGTACCGGAAGTGCGGCCTTGTTGGAGGAGAGTCAGCTGTTGATGCAGTGGGCAGAGGGCCATCTGGTAGCCCTTTCGGCGGCTCATGTAGCAGGAAAGGACAACGTGCAGGCCGACTATCTCAGCCGGAATGTCTTAGATCCAGGAGAGTAGGAACTGAACGCAGCGGTCTTTCACGACATTACGGTGCAGTGGGGACAGCCAGTCATGGATCTGATGGCCGCTCTTGGCAATGCCAACGCATCGCGGTTCTTCAGCAGGTGCAGGAAACACATGTCGGAGGGACTCATAGGGCTGGCTCAGCCTTGGCCATCAGTCGGGCTGCTCTATGTGTTTCCTCCGTGGCTGATGATCAGTCGGGTCATTCGGAGGATAGGAGGTCACGACGGCAAGGTAATTCTAATTGCTCCGGATTGGCCAAGGAGGTCTTGGTATGCAGATCTGGTGCGACTTCTCGTGGACCGTCCTTGGAGGCTTCCCAGTCGTGTCAATCTGTTGTACCAGAGGCCAATACTAATGCCGCAGGTGGATCGCTTCTTGCTTACGGCTTTGCTCTCGAAAGGGAACGGCTGAGGCGTAGAGGATATTCCGCTGCGGTAGTAGCTACAATGTTGAAGTCCAAGAGGAGGTCTATGTCTTTGGCTTATGTCCGTATTTGGCGCATTTTTGAAGGTTGGTGTGAAAGTCGTAGCGTTAAACCTTTTTCCGCGACGGTGCTGGACATCTTGTCGTTTCTGCAAAGGGGTCTGGATAAGGGTCTAGCCCTCAGCACTCTAAAGGTTCACCTGGCTGCCCTGGCTTGCTATAGGGGCAAGGTGCAGGGGGGCATCTTGTCATTGCATCTAGATGTTCTGAGATTCCTAAGGGCGGTTAAGAATGTAAGGCCACCAGTTAGACTGGTAGTTCCAGCTTGGGATTTGAATTTGGTTCTAGAAGCGGTGGCACGGCCTCCTTTTGAGCCCACAGGGACAGTGGCTCTGCGAGAGCTTTCTTGGAAGACCGCCTTCTTAGTGGCGTTATGCTCGGCAAGAAGGATCTCGGATCTGCAGGAGCTATCGTGTAGAGAGCCGTACATTCAGTTTTCGGTGGAGAAGGTGATGTTGCGGCCGGTACCTTCCTTCCTGCCGAAGGTAGTGTCTGGTTTTCACTTGAATCAGCCAGTTTCACTTCCGACCTTTCAGAGCTGTGAAAGGGATGGTACGGATCGTTCGCTTCGGAAGTTGGATCTCGGAAGAGTGCTCCGTCGGTACCTCAGGAGGACGGAGTCATTTAGGAGGACGGACAGGCTGTGCGTACTTTTTGGAGGAACACGTAAAGGGGAGGCGGCTTTCAAGGCCTCAATTGCCCGGTGGGTGAAGCAGGCGGTAGCAGTAGCATATCAGGCGAGCAGAAAGTCGCCTCCCGAAGGTCTCCAAGCTCATTCTACTTGGGGTCAGGTGGCTTCTTGGGCCGAATTTGCCTTGGTTCCGCCTGTGGATATCTGTAGAGCAGCTACTTGGTCGTCTTTCCACACTTTTGTGAAGCATTACAGATTGGATGTTCAGGCAAAGGGGGATGCAAATGTAGGGGCCTCAGCCATAGTGGCGGGGCTAGCGGGACCCTCCCGAAATTAGGAACTGCTCTGGTACTTCCCTACGGTTCCTGAACTGATCTGGAGAGACGACGAGGAAGAAGAAATTAGGCCTTACCTGATAATTGTCTTTCCTTGAGTTCTCTCCGGGCCAGTCCAGGGCCCATCCAGGTCATTTGCAGGTTTCGTGGGGGAAGCTAGTAATTCGGCAGTTAATTCAGGAAGTGGTGAAGTCATTGTGGCGTGGAGACTAAGGGAAGGATAACTATGCGTTGTCTTCGGACTTCGTCCGAGGTGTTTCAGAG
Source organism: Ichthyophis bannanicus (assembly GCA_033557465.1). Taxonomy (NCBI): domain Eukaryota; kingdom Metazoa; phylum Chordata; class Amphibia; order Gymnophiona; family Ichthyophiidae; genus Ichthyophis; species Ichthyophis bannanicus. The sequence continues at coordinate 17,994,314 of CM066045.1, read as the reverse complement.
TGACACTGGCTGTGGCGCTCCCTTGCGGATTCAGGGGGAGAAGGAGTAGGAGCTGTTTCTGGAATGTAGGAAGAGCAGAAAGCCAGTAGATCATAGAAGTTAGTTAAAGTTAGTTTATTTTGCAGTAGATTATGTTAGGAGGAAGTAGTATTTAGACAGGCTGCTTTGACAATGGTAGACTGAGTCTCTGACACCAGGGAGAGCTGGATAGGCTGTCAGCAAGACTTTGAGAATTCAGTCCTCAGCTGCTGGAGGAGGTTGACTACCCTACGGTTACTGGACTGGCTCAGAGAGAACTCAAGGAAAGACAATTAGCAGGTAAGGCCTAATTTCTTCTTCTGAATTCCTTTTGGATTCTCCCAATTCTGCTGCTTCCTCTCCTTTTCCCCCTTCCACTTTCACCTTTTCCGCAGCTCTGAATTCCTTAATCTTCCTTACCAAAACTATTACTTCTACTGCAAAGTAATGAGAGAGAGGATTAGTAGAGAGACGAATTTTGACAAGTTCAGGTGGAACCGAGGTGTGGAAATGAATAAAGTACTGAAATGGTTATTACAAGTGAGCACACATGGTTATTTTTGAATGATGTTTGTATTAATTGAATTTTATTGTTTTATTGTACTATGAATGTTTTTATGTAAACCACATAGATATTAATGGTGTATTGCGGTATATAAATATAATAAATTGTAACCAGATGGGTTAAATAAAAAAGAAATTTATTTGCAATTTACCTTTGGGGTTTTGGCACTGCGGGGCTGCTCATGGCAAACAGGATGTTTGTTTTCCTTTTTCTTCTCTGGTGTTTCAGGGCCATGTTAGGGGCTGTAGGAGCAGCCAAGGTCTAGCTGCGAGTTAAAAAAAAAGAAAACAATGGCAAAGGTGGCAGAGGGCAGTGGGGACTGCTTTGCAGCATCAGAGAGATCCATGAATGCCGCAGCTGTCCCCGACGCTGTGTTGAGCAGTGTTTTAAATAAAGGGTGCATGGATTCAGGTGAAAATACCCGAGATTGAAAGTTAATATTTTTGAAGTATTGAGAGTTCTGAGGGACTGTGGGAGGTAAAGGGAAGCTAGTGATCTCTTAAGTGGTATTATTGGGGACTTAAGTAATTTAAAGTCGTGATTTTTGCTGATGAAAAAGGGAGCATACAAGCAGTGCTGAACTTTAAAAAATGTCTCAGTGCTTTGGCAACTTAATAAAAATGCTTTTTATAGATAAAATGTATTTATGAATGTTGATTTGGGAAGTAAAAACTTCAATTGTAAAGTGATAAAAGTACCTGGATGTTATGGGAGGGTGAGGGATTTGGGTGGTAACATAGTTTCTCCAGGACCAACCAGGAAGTCAGTCCTCACATATGGGTGACATCGACGTCGATGGAGCCCCTGCGGAGCATTTCCCCAGCTTTCTATGAAAGCCTTTGGGAATACTGCACGCATGCGCGGTCCCCTTCCCGCCTAAAGGTGCCATCTTGCTCAGTCTCTTTTTTTCCGTGGAGCCCATCGGACGTATGTCCTAGTCCACCCGGAAAATAGTTAGATTTTTTCATCCATTCCTTGCGATTCTTCGCGGTTTTTTCTCCGGTTCAACGCCGGTTCCCCTTCTCGCCAGGTTCGGTACACCGGTATCGAGCCCGATCTTATTTTTTCATTTTTTGCCCTTCATGGCTGACGTTTGCGCCCTTTTTTCCTTTTCCCTGGAAGGCCGGTCCTTTGACCTCGCGGGGACTCTTTCCTATTCATCTCTCCGGGCCAGTCCAGAACATTTGGGTGGTCAATCCACTCCAGCAGCTGAGGACTGAAATCTGAAAGTTTTCCTGGCAGTGTATCCAGCTCCCCCTGGTGTCAGCTAATCAGTCTTATGGTAACAAAGCAGAAAAACAACAAAACCTAACTAAATAGACTACTGTGTACAGAGAACAAACCAAGCATGCCTGAAAAAGAACAGAACCATTCCAGACAGCCATATGCACCGCAGAGGTGCTGTAGCGTTCAATATTAGACTTTTGTTTTTGTTTTCGTTATACTTTTTTTTTTTTTTCTTACAGTTGGTATGTTTCTTAAAGGAACGTCAGCATCCCCCTTTATCAAAAAACTGGAACGCTATGGCCAACACACCGAACACGCTTGCCGCTGTAAACCTCGCAGACAACCATTGACGTCGAAGTCGACCCCGGAGACCGAGCCGATACTCGAGACCATGAAGGCTCGAGGTCGTCCTCGGTCACGGTCACCCTCGACCTCCCGGTCGGGACCGAGGGTGTCGACGCCGGTGCCTTCGGCATCGGGGCGGGTGCTGCCGGGCCCAGCGTGGTCGGAGCCCGACTCCTCTTCGGACGAGTCCGCCTGGGAGACAGAGGACGAGGAGTCCCCCGATACCTTCAAGACTCGGTGCGTCCCGTTGGACTCACCGCAGTCTGAGCCCCGGAGTAGGTCCCCTCCGGAGGATACCCGGTTCTCAGAGTTTGTGCGGGATATGGCCACTGCTTTGGCGATCCCGGCAGATCCCGAGGAGGAGCCTTGAGCCGAAGAGCTCGAGGCCCTCCAGTATGACTCTCCTCCGAAGGAGGCCTTTACTGTGCCAGTTCCTCCGATGCTGGAACGGCTCCTCTTACGGATGTGGGAGGCACCGGCCTCGGCGCCGGTTCTGAGCAAGCGGGTCGATTCCATTTATCAACTCCGTAAGAGCCCTGGTTTTCAAAAGACGCAGCTACCGCACCATTCCATGGTGGTGGAATCGGCCATGCATCGTCTGAAAAGTCAGAAGATGCACTCCGCGGTGCCCCCTGGCAGGGAGGCCCAGAATCTGGATGCGTTCGGTAGAAAGTGCTTCCAGGGCTCGATGCTTGCTTGCCATGTCCAGTCTTACCAGCTGTACATGGGCATGTACTTGCGGGACCTGGCAAAGGAGCTTGCCGGGTTCTCTGCTGGTCTCTCCGGGGAACCTTTGCAGAGGTTCAAGTCCTTGTCTTCGGGGATCCGGGAATGCTCTAAGTTCATGTCCCGAGCGGCCTACGATGGCTTCGAGGCCTCGGCCCGTGTTGCGGCTGCTGGCATTGCGGCTCAGGGCTCATGGGTTCAGGACAAGTTGGTCGATGTCCCTTGCCGAGGTGAAAACCTTTTTGGCAAGCCCATGGCCGAGAAGGCTGCTGAGCTCGAGACCGAGCACCTCACAAGGACAAGGCTGTCTCGAAAGACTTCTGCCCCTTCACACAAGAAGAAGGGCTCAGGTAAAAAGTCCTTTTACCGGAGGAAGGCGACTGCCTACAAACAGTTCCCACCTTACCAGGCCTCCCCCACTCCCCCACAGGGTCAGCAGGCCAAGGGGCAGGGACATGGGCCCCGTAGGCAGAAAGCCCCCAAGCCTCCGGCTCCTGCTCCCACTCAGCAGGGTGGGGGTTTTTGACTCCCAAGGCATAGCCTCTCCGTCTCTGCTGTCCCATCCCTGCACAGGAGGTCGCCTGGCCCTGTTTGCCCACCGGTGGCTACCCATTACAGGGGACAACTGGGTCTTAAGCATAGTCCGCAAGGGCTACCTGCTTCATTTTCATAAGTTGTCTCCTCCCTACTTTCCAGGAGAGCCTCCAAGACCTCCTCTCCATACAGCCCTCCTCCTGCAGGAGCTCCAGGGTCTGTTACGAGACCAGGCGGTGGAGCCTGTGCATCCCCACCTACAAGGTCATGGTTTCTACTCCAGGTACTTCCTAGTACCAAAGAGAACAGGGGATCTCAGGCCTATTCTCGACCTCAGAAATTTCAACAAGTTCTTACAGAAGGAAAAGTTCAAGATGCTTACTCTTGGAACACTTCTGCCCTACCTCCAGCAGGGAGATTGTCTATGCTCTTCAGATCTAAAGGATGCGTACACTCACATCCTCATTCATCCAGACCACAGAAAGTACCTCAGGTTCATTGTGGGAGGAAACCGTTATCAGTACAGAGTACTGCCATTTGGCCTCACCTCCGTCTCCAGAGTCTTTACCAAATGCCTGGCAGTGGTGGCGGCCTACCTGAGAGATCAGGGTATCTTTGTCGTCTTCCCCTATCTGGACGACTAGCTCATCAGGGGTCAGAAGTGCCAGGAGGCCAGGCAAGCCACCCTCCGAACGATTTCTCTACTCCAGCATCTGGGGTTTGTCATAAACTTTGCAAAGTCCACTTTGCTCCCCTCCCAAAACTTAGAGTTCATAGGGGCAAGACTAGACTCTCTGCAGGCAAAAGCTTTCTTGCCAGAAGACAGAGCCCAAAGACTGATGTCCTTGGCAAACCAGTTTCTCAGCAGGTCACTGGTCTCCGCCAGGCTCTGCCTGAGGCTTCTTGGCCACATGGCTTCGACAGTGCATGTTACACCCCAGGCCAGGCTTCATATGAGGCCTGCGCAATGGTGCCTCAGAGCTCAGTGGTCGCAGGCCACAGAGAGCCTCAGAGACAAAGTAAGGGTGACCAGACCATTCCTGCACTCCCTCCGTTGGTGGCTGCATCCCCCCAACTTACTGACAGCGATGCCTTTTCAGTCACCTGGGTTCACAGTGGTATTGACCACTGATGCCTCTCTACAGGGCTGGGGAGCACGCTGTCTGGGCAAGTGCACCCAGGGCCTGTGGTCTCCCTGGGAGGCCCAGCAGCAGATCAATCTACTGGAGCTTCGGACTATTCGCTTGGCCCTCAAGACTTTCTCTCAAACCCTTTCTCGTCAGTCTGTTTTAGTGCAAACGGACAATCAGGTAGCCATGTTTTATGTGAACAAACAGGGAGGCTTTGTCAGGAGGCGCAGGACCTTTGCTTGTTTGTGCTCAAGCACAACATGTTGCTCAAGGCAGTTTATCTCCCTGGTCAGGAAAATTACCTAGCTGCCAGGTTGAGCAGGATTCTGCAGCCCCACGAGTGGCAGCTCCACCCACTTCCTGTTTGGCTGCAGCACTGAGAGGCTCAGTTGAGCAGAGCTCCTGCTAGGGAGAGGTTCCTGTTTCTCTGCTCGTGCCTGGATGTCGGGACCTGGGCCGCCTCCGGAGGGGGAGGCCCAGGCCCAGAGGCCTGCCAAGCCGGGTGGGCCTCCTATTTTGGAAGTGGCTGGCGGAACCCGTAACCTGGAACAGCTGGAACCCCGGGAGGGGGCTTCCCCCAGTAGGACTGCACTTGGCCAGGATCGAGGGACCCACAGGTATGGAGGTATGGGCCCGCCACCCCAGGGAGGAGGCTCCTGTCTTCTCCCCAGGCATGGTGTGGAGGCTGGGTGGCAGCAGGGAGAGGCCCTGGGGAGACCCTGGAGGACCGTGGAATGTAGTACTGAGGGAGGTGGGTTCCCCCCTCCACCTCGGGTCCTGGAGGAGGCCTCTACCTCCTCCAGTGAGGATGAGGGGGAGGGGTCGGTCCTGCCTTCTTACCAGCAGCCCGCTAGGGCCCCTGAGGCAATTGTAGCAGCGGTGCGACGGCTTCGGGGTCTCCAGGAGGAGGCGGCCCAGCTGCGAGCCCAGCTCTCCCACCTGGAGAGCCTGCAGGCCACCATTTCCGGGGAGGAATGGGTGGCCTATGTCACCTATTGGAAAGGGGTGAAGCGGGCCTTGAAGGGCAAAAACCGAGAAATAATATACCTCAAGCAGCAGGGTTGTGGGTCCCTCACAGAAATATATCAGGCCTATGATAGATGGGCAGTACAGGGAGCAGTTCAGGGGGGGCCCCCGGGGGTAGGTTGGATGGCTGGGACTCCCCATTCTCATAGTCTGCCTTTTTCCTATTATGCCCCGGCGAGGGGAGAAGAGGATAGATGGTCCAAGGACCCTTACCTGAATAAGTCTCATCGGACTGGAAGGAGAGTTGCCCACTTTGTGAGCCCTGGTCCGGTCGCTGTCCCACCTCCAAGGGCTGGTATAGTGGCTCCCTGTCCAGAAAGCTCTGTTTGCAGCACTGTCAGGGAGGGGCCTGGTGATATTCTTCCCCTCCAAAAATCGCGGATTTCTGAGACCCATTTTCCAGCGTCATACACAAATCCAGAGGCAGAAGATTCCTGGCAGCATGATCACCGAGGGATGCAGGTAGAGAGAGCCACTGGTCTAGAGCAGGGAGCCCCGATGCGGGATGTCGTTCAGGGGTGTTTTCCCAGTACTTCGGACTACAAAGATGGCCGCCGTGAAGATCATGAGGTCACTTCCGGGTTTGCCAGGAAGTGTGTCACTGCTACTTCCCCTTCTCCTCTCCTGTCACTGAAGCACCGGCAAGGTTCCAGGAATGCAGACCGGATCCCCATCGGAAGGCCTGTTGTCGGAGGGGAATCGGTGCTGCCTAGTAGGGGTTTGTCTGCTGTTTCCTCCTGTCGGGGCTTGGATTCAGCAACAGCAGCTTCGGGGATGCCTTCTACGATCCCGCGGAGCAGCATTTCATCTGCTTTGGCTGAGCCCTCTCTCAGTGTGGCCAGGAGCCTGAAGACTGGCTGCCCCCCGTCCTTTGAGCCTGCTGAGTCTGTGGAAATCCGGAGGGTGGCTGATTTGTCCATTCCCTGTCTGGATCTGCAGCGTCCAGGAACTGTACAATCTACCATGGTTTTGGGTGGGGGGGAGGGTGAAAGTTCGGCCCCCCCTAATGTGGATGTTTTTCCGGTGCTCAAACAGTTACGGGATGGCCGCCCGGCTTTCCCTGAGGCGGCTGTTTGGCGCCGGAAAGGCATGAGTAAAGGGATAGGGAAAGATAGGGGGCCACTATCTTTGAGTTCTGGATCAGCGGAGCGGGATGCACCGGTGTCTATCCTGTCTGGTGGCATGGCTGAGGTGAGCCTGGCTCGCAGGGGGGTGTCCGCCCTCCCTGCTGGAGCCTTGGCTACCGGCCGGACTTCTCTGGATCCCTGTGCCACGGCTGGCACCGACGACCAGGTAGGACCTGAGAGGGCAGAGGGGCAGGGGGGTGGCTGTTTAGGGGGTTTTGCTATGCAGGGATCTGCCCCGCTGTCCCGAGATGGTCCTGCCTTGTTGGCGGTGGCCATGCAGGGAGTGGAGGACGGTGGGTTGGTGGAGAGTATGGCGGAGGGAAAGGGGGAGCGGACGACAGGTTTCGTTGTGGGGCAGGAGGGGGAGGTTGCTCAGGATGGAAGGAAGGGGATGTTAGAAGGGGGAGTGAGGGAGAGGATGGTTCCCCTGGCTTCCGGGATTGAAGGGGAGCGGGGTTTGTCCCCGGTAGTGGTGGCCGAGACCCAGGAGCCTTCTGCTGGGTCGGAGAAGCAGGATGGAAGTTTGGGGGGGTTTTCCGGTTCCCTGGGTATTAACGAGAACCAGGTTTGTGCCGCTTTAAAATTGGCTTTGGAGACCCCGACGGGCCCTCCTGGGGCCTTTGCTGCATTTCAACATCAGGCGGTGGCGACGGGGGATGATCCAGGGGTTCTGGGTGGTACCCAGGGATCCGGAAGGGAGAGCATCCCGGACTCTGTATTTGCGGAGCTGACCCTACCCAGTCCTCAGGTTGCTCCAAGTGAGGAGATCACGGATCCTGTGGTCCGGCAACAGGTTCCCCCGCAGGTGGAAGGAGGAGGAGAACGTCCAGAAGGGCGGGGGATGGAGGCTGGGGGGTCGGCTCCCCCCCTCCGTACCTTTGCGGAGGCTCTAAAGGGGTCGGGCACCACTCCGGGGACGTCGGGGGAGGGTGGGGGGAGGGGAGGTATGCAGGGGAATGGTCCCGTAGGAGGGGAAGGAGGAGGGGGAGGGGGAGGGTTTCAAAGGGGAGTAGGGGGTGAGGTCCGACGGCGCAACGTGGCGCAGATCCGATGGGCTGGGGAGGGGTCCCCTCCAGCCAGGGAACAGGTCTTGAGGATGGTCCTTGGGCTGGGGTTTCTCCCAGGAGATCTCTACGCCTTTATCCACATGAACAACACCATTGAATATGATGTTAGTTTCATGCTGAGACGGGGGCTGGAGATTTTCTGGGACCGATACCAGCAGCAGAGGGGGCAGGGAGGGTGGGCTGACTTTCGTGTTGTGCCTATCTCTCGCCAGGGGACGGTACCTGTGACCATCCTATCCAGGAATGAGTCGCTCCCAGGGCAGGACATCCAGTTTTGGTTGTCGCGCCATGCGGTGCTCCTCGCACCCCTGGTTAAGGGCGCTGGGCCCCTAGGGGTGTGGGACGGGTCGTGGAAGGGTAGGATCCATTTGCGTGAGGTGGGAAACGTGGTGCAGCACGTGCCCTCGGCCGGTTTTCTCGGTCGGGATCGCATCTTGTGCTATTACCCCGGGCAACCCCGCGAGTGTCACCGCTGTGGCTCATTCCGCCATTTGAGCATGAACTGTCCCGAGCAGGTCTGCACCCGTTGTGGTGGACGGGGTCACGCTTCGGCCGGGTGTTTGCTAATTCGGTGTAACCTTTGCGGGGAGTTGGGCCACCCCTTTGCCCGCTGCCCCTCCGCGTCACACAATGGACCGGGGGGGGTTGCCGTCACTCCACCTCGGGCTCCTGTGCGGGAGGAGGCTGTAGAGGCCCCTCTCCCTCAGGAGGAGCCAGGGGGCCCTGGGGTGGAGGAGTCCATTGAACCGAGGGAGCCACCAGGGGGAGGGGATTTGGGTAGGAGGGAGGAGAGGGTTGATGTGGTGGAGGTTGATGTGTCACGAAAGGATAGTGGGTCGCGGGTGGTGCCACCTCAGGAATGGACCACGGTCCCTTCCAAGGGTGGCAAGTCCAAGAGGAAGAAGCGGGAGACTTCCCCATTGTTGGAGGTAGAGCCCGTGTTGGACGTTAACCGTTTCGTCTTCTTGGCTACTGATGCGGCTGAGGTGGATGAGGGCATGCCTGTGGAGGCAGGGCTTCCTGTGAGGCGCTCGGAGCGGTTGGCGGCGGGGGCGGCCCCTCTTCCTCAGCGGCGACCTTCAAAGGTGCAGAAGGCGCGCCGCAGTCAGGGTCCTCCAATCAAGGGGGATTCTGGCGCCCGACGGGTGAGGGAGGATGGCCTTGTACCCCCGCAGTTGGGTTCGGGGCCTTCGCAGGAGCCCCCTGCTGACCCGGCCGCCCTGGCCTCCCCCGCGGGGGTGGGCACTGTCGTATTGTCTCAGTCTTTGTCCGGGGAGGGGGGGGCTGCACAGGTGGTGGACCCCACGGAGGAGGTCATTCCTCCGACCCCTGACCCGTTTGTGCCTCCTCATCCCGTGGGGGCTGGGTCTGCCCTCACGACAGCTTTGCCTGGTGGTCCCGGGGGCGCCAGCACCTCCTGGGGTGATAGGGTTGAGCGGGAGGAGGAGGAGATCCTCGAGGTGGTCGACGTGGACCAGGAGGAGTCGCTCCAGCTCGCGGGCTTGTCCTGCAAGCGGGATTCTGGGGATCCCGGGGTTGGTGAGAAGAGGAGGAAAGGGTCACTGCACTCGAAATAGGCATGGCGTGCACTCCTGCGTTCTCGTGCGCCACCATCAACGTGGCTAGCATTTTCTCAGACCAGGCGCGGGCTACGGCCTATGATTTTCTTTCTACGAGTGGGCTGGATGTCATCTTCTTGCAGGAGACCAGGCTCACCTCGCTCGCTAGCCTTCATCGGGCGAAGCGGGAGTGGAGGTGGGGCCCTTCGTACTGGTCCCTTGCGGCACAGCCCTACGCAGGAGTGGCGGTTTTGTTCACGTCCAACCGATTTCAGGTGCAGTACGTGTGGGAACTGGAGCAGGGCCGGTGCTTGCTTTTAGACGGCTACTGCGGGCCCCATCGGTTTCGTTTCGTGGTGGTTTACGGGCCCCAGTCTAAGTTGGGGCGGAAGACCCTGTTTGGGGTCATCCGCCCCTACTTACACACCTCCCGTTTGGTGGTCCTTGCCGGGGATTTCAACACCACCACCTTTTTGCAGGACCGAGGGGGGGAGCGTTGCCCACCCAGTTACGAGGGCCTCTTTTTGGCCGAGATGACCCGGACGGCTGACCTGGTGGATGTTTTCCACCGGGCCTTTCCACGGTCGCCGGGTTTCACCTACTACCATGGGACCTGCAGGAGTCGTATCGATCGGATATATGTGAGTGCCCGGGTGGAGTGTTCCCCTCCGCAGTTGCAGGCGGTTGACTTTTCGGACCACCGCGTCCTCTCTGTGTCCTTCCTGGCCAACCACGAGGAGCTTAGCAGGGGTCCTGGCCTGTGGCGACTGAATGTGCAGTTGTTGGCAACATCAGAGGTGGTCCAGGAGTTCTTGGCCTTTCTCGCAGACCAGGAGACCCTGCTGAGTGTTTTTCCTTCCCGTGGCGCCTGGTGGGATGAGGTGAAGACGCGTGCCCGACAACTCTTCCGTTCTCGGGGTACCTCCATGGCTCGATCCCGCTACCTCACCTACACTGTCCTCCGGAGGTCGCTGGATCGTTTGGTATCCCGAGGGGCAGCGCGGGAGGAGGTTGAAGAGGTGCGCGTCCAGCTCCGTGGCCTGCTTTACGATCGCCATGCCTCCCTATGCTTCGAGGGGGCGGCCGGTGGGGGCGCCACTCCAGACCCTTTCCGGATTTGCAGGGAGAGGGTTCAGCGTCGGGAGGTCATGGCCCTGCGGGGCGAGGACGGTACCATTCATACCTCCCAGGAGGACCTTTTGCGGATGGTGGGGGAATACTTCTCGGACCTGTTTGGGGATCGCCCCGTGGACCTCACCCATATCCGAACGTACCTGGGCCTTCCCCCGGTGTATTCGGCTGTGGTCCAGGCACAGGTTGATGCACTCGCTGCACCGATTCAGCAGGTGGAGGTGGAGAGGGCGATTCGTGCCATGCCGTTGGGGAAGGTGCCTGGGCGCGATGGGCTCCCTGTGGAGTTCTATCGCACTTTCATTGCCCAGCTGGCCCCCTTCCTGACCTCCCTGTTTCAGGAGATCATGGACACGGGGTATCTCCCGCGGTCATTTCGCGAGTCTGTCCTGCTGCTGCTCTCCAAGGGGAAGGACGATAGCTCCTTGGACTTCTGGCGGCCGCTCTCTCTTCTGAACGCGGACCGGAAGATCCTGGCCAAGTGTTTGGCCAACCGACTGGTGGAGGTATCGGGCGATTTGCTGTCCCCTTCCCAGTATTGTTCCGTTCGGGGGAGAGGGGTTCTGGACGCTGTCGCCACAGTCCGGGAGATGGTGGAAAGAGGCCGGTCGCTCCAACGGGACCACTGGTTGGTCTCCTTGGATCAGTCCAAGGCCTTTGATCGAGTCAGTCACCGGTACCTGTGGGTGGTGCTCCAGCACTTCGGCCTCCCTGCAGGTTTCCTCTTCGTCGTGCAGGCGCTGTACCGAGGGGGGGTGAGCTTCCCGTTTATTAACGGGTGGCTCGGACGGCCATTTGGTGTCGCCTCGGGGGTGCGGCAGGGGTGCCCTTTGAGCCCCCTGCTGTATGTTTTCTCCCTCGACCCCTTCCTTCGGAGATTGTCCTCAGGTGGGTTGCGGGGCCTGGAGGCGCCCGGTGCGCCCCCGGTGTCCGTCGTTGCTTACGCTGACGACATCTCAGTTTACGTGGACGGCACTGATGGGGTAGAGGCCCTGCGAGAGGCCGTGGAGGAGTACTCGGAGGTAGCCCATTCTGTTGTAAACCACAGCAAGTGCCAGACGCTGTGGTTGGGCTCCTCGGAGGCCTCCCCGCCTTCCTGCGCCCCCTTTCCTCCTCCCGTGGGGGAGGTCCGCGTTTTGGGCCTCGTCTTCGGGCCGGAGGACTGTGCGGAGTCCAATTGGGACCGTTGTCTCGAGACTGCACGGTGTCGGGTGCTGCGGTGGAGGGGGTGGAGGTGTACGTACGAGGAGAAGATCAAACTCCTCGGGACGTTTCTGCTTCCTCTCTTTCTGCACGTGGCCACGGTCTTCGTCCTTCCGTTGTCCCGTCAGGCGTCTGTCTGTGCTGTCTTTTTCTGTTTTCTGTGGGGTAACCGCTTGAACCCCGTCCAGCGCAACATCGTTTGCCTGGATCGGGCAGAGGGCGGTTTGGGTATGTTGCACCCCCTTGTCTTCCTGTCAGTCTTGTCTATGGCGTTCCACTTGGGTAGGATGCGGGAAGGGGGTGGGGTCTGGTGGGTGGCCTCCTATCGGGAATGGTTCTCCCGCTTCTGGGAGCAGTGGGAGGGGGCGTCCTCGGTCCCACGTGTGCGCCGGAGAGGGGAACAGGCCCCATCGTACGTATTCGTGATGGTGGGGCTCATTCGGCGGTGGGGGGTGACCGACCCGCTCGCCCAGTCCTTGGGGCGGAAAGGCTTATACCGGATGGTTCTCACCTCTCACTATCAACCACGGTGGGCCCTGCGGGACTGTCCGGCGGATGTGATGCAGCGGGGCCTTCGGCTGTTGAACTCCCCTCGGCTACCGAAGAAGGTTCGGGATGTAGCCTGGTTGTCTTTCCACGGGCGTTTGTACGTGAGGGACAACCTCAAGTACAGGTCACAGGCCGAGCGGGTCTGTCCGAGGGCCGGGTGTGAGGGGCAAGCGGAGACCATGGACCATTTCCTCCGGCAGTGCCCCTTTAACGCGGAGGCCTGCCGGTTGGTGTCCGCTGCTCTTCACCTGCGCGACCTTTCCCTCCTCACGTATGCGGAGTGGGTGTACGGGGCCTGGTCCTTTCCTCTAAGGCAGGACTCCGGGACCCTCTACCTCGTCACGGCCGTGGTACGCTACCACCTGTGGCAAGCGCGCTGTCATGTCTCGACCCGGGGGTTGGTCCTGCCCCTCGACGAGGTGGTGCGGGACATTCTGGAGGAAGTGTCCAGCATGGCGCAACGTGAAAGGAGGGTGGTGGAGGCTCATCGTTGGGAGCGTCTGTGGCGTCACCTCACCCTTCGCCCCCCGTGAGGGGGAGGGGTTCCCTGGGGTTTTCGTCCCTGTAGGACTGTGAGGTTTTTGTTTTGGTTTGTTGTTCCCTGGGGGGAGGGGTGTGATCGGAGGGGTTAGTTTTTCCCTTCCCTGGGGTTTTCCTTCTCGTTATGATTTTGGGATGTTTTCCTCCCGGGAGGGGAGGGGGGGGGGTGAGCTGGGGCTCCATAAGGGGGTTTTTGACCGGTTGTCCGCTTTCCCTTTCTTCTTAGAGGGTGGCCATCCCAATATTTTTGTTTTCCGTGTTTGTCTGTTCTTTTTGTTTTCTGGGCATCCCGCTCCGTTGTCTGAAGGGCAGGGCAGTACAAGGGTTCTGTATTTCCTTTGTATTTCGCTATTTGATTTGATTTGATTTGTATGATTACTTATGATTTGTTTTGATGGGATTGTGTTGGGGATGGGCTAAGGGGGCCCTTATGTTTTCATTTGGTTTGGGGGGAGGGAGTGGGGAGGTTTGTCTTTGAAGTGTTTGTCTGGATGGGATGGGTCTGAAGGGGGAGGGATAGGGATAGGGGGTTTATTTTCTGGATGGGTGGGGAGGGGGAGTCTGAGAGTCAGACAGTCTGGAAAGTGGGACATTTGGACTGCTGGGGGTGTTGTGCGGGGCAGGGGTTCAGGGACTGCAAGATGCAATGTGTGGGCTCTGCTGGGGTGTTCTGGTAGGGGGAGGAGGGGTCGGGCATGGACATTGGACTGAGGGGGGGAGGGGACATGGACATTGATGAGGACCTTTTGGGGGTTAGGGCACGTGTGTTTATTACTGGGTTGGTGGGTGGGTTTGGGGAGGTGGGTCACGGGGGGGTTGTGATATTTGTTTTGTGCTATGTCGGGGGGTGGGGGTTTTGGGGGGGTGTGGGACTTGGTTGGGGTGCTTGTTTCTGCGTTTTGTATGTATTTTGTTGCTTGTTTAATAAACTCAAAATTTCCATCCCTTGGTAGTTCAGAAGATCTTCCTGAGATGGGGGCTTCCATCCATAGATCTCTTTGCCAGTCCCCTGAACAGACAGCTGCCCAGGTTCTGCTCCAGACAACCGCATCCTCTGAGACTAGCAGCAGATGCTTTTCTGATTTCCTGGTCTCAGGGCCTCCTATATGCGTTTCCTCCCACGCTAGGGTTGCCAACTGGCTCCAGATGCGCCCGACAGGCTTGATCCAGTCCTGTGTTTACCCCATTGCATGCAGGGACTTGTAGTCTTGCTTTTCTTATGTAGTGCAATGGGGAAATCAGAACTACATGTCCCTGCATGCAATGGAGTAAATGCAGGACTGGATCAAGCCTGTCGGGCGCATCTGGAGCCAGTTGGAAACCCTATCCCACGCCTCTGGTGGCACGAACCCTATTCAAGATTCTAAAGGACCAGGCCTCGGTCCTTCTGGTAGCCCCCAGGTGGCCGAGACAACCTTGGTTCCCACTTCTGCTTCAGCTAGCAGTGGACACTCCACTACCTCTAGACTTGCAGCCTGACCTTCTCTCTCAAGACCAGGGGTCTCTTCTGCACCCCAATCTCAAATATCTCAATTTGATGGCCTGGAAGCTGCAAGGGTAGTTTTGGCTCCTTGGGGCCTGCCTCCTGAAGTTGAAGAGGTCGTCCTGGCCTCTAGGAAGCAGTCCACTAGAAAAACCTATGCCCTGAAGTGGAAGAGGTTTTCTGTGTGGTGTCAGTTGCGTACAGAAGATCCTTTCTCCTGTGCTGTACTAGTGGTGCTTCAGTACTTGCTGCACTTATCCAATCAGGGCCTTAAGTCCAATTCTGTTCGGGTCCACCTCTCAGCTCTAGCAGCTCACCACTCACTGGTGGAAGGACACTCTCTATCGGTTCACCCCTTGGTGTCCCGGTTTCTTAGAGGTTTGCTCTTGCTCAAGCCTCCTGTCTGTCCTCCAGCTCCTGAGTGGGAGTTGAATGTGGTCTTGCAGCAACTGACTCGCCCACCTTTTGAGCCGATGGCTACTTGTCCTCTCCGCTTCCTTTCCTGGAAGACACTCTTCCTAGTAGCCTTAACCTTGGCCAGACAGGTAAGTGAGCTTCAGGCCCTAATCTATGACAGGCCTTACACCCGCTTCTCTAGGAACAGGGTAGTCCTTAGGACTCATCCAACGTTCCTCCCTAAAGTTGTCTCCTCTTTCCACCTCAACCAGGAGGTGGTTCTTCCAACATTCTTCCCTAGGCCTCATGCAAGCCAGGCTGAAGCGGTCCTGCATACCCTGGACTGTAGGAGGGCGTTATCCTTCTACCTTGACCGTACGCAAGGACATAGAAGGGCTACTCAGCTCTTCATCTCTTTTGACCCTAATAATTTGGGGTTAGCTGTGTCCAAGCGTACCTTGTCCATATGGGTGGCTGCAATGTTCCCTCTAATTTTCTGTAGGCTGTGTGCGCATAAAATATCAGCTGTGTGCAGCTTTTGAAGGAAGGTTAAATTTTTGTGCGCCACATAACGACACTGAGTTATATACTTTAAAATTTGACTACACGTCAGAATACAGTATGTACACTACATTGATTTTAATCAAATTAAATGAAAATAGACGATTACTAAATGAAGCGGGAAATTTCTAGTAATTACAATCATAACTTTTAAATTTTAAGACGTCTGTGTTTTCTGTCAGAATCAGAGCTGTAATTTTTGTGCGCTCTGTTGTAAAGTATGTGCGCTCTCTCGGCGAGGTGTGTGCGTGCGCACACGCGCACAGCTTAGAGGGAACAGTGGGTGGCTGACTGTATCACCTTGGGCTTACAGGGCGGCGGACCTTCCCTTGCAGGGTCGGGTCACGGCCCATCGTGTCAGGGCAATGGCTGCCTCAGTAGCTCATCTCCGCTCTGTACCGTTGGCAGACATCTGCAGGGCTGCAACTTGGTCCTCAAGCCAGACTTTTGCAGCTCATTACTGCCTGGAGAGGGAGTCCCGTAGGAACAGTGCTTTTGGCCAGGCAGTACTCTGGAATCTCTTTGAGGTTTAGGCAACTCCTGCCCTCCAGCCCTCCGTTGGGCTACCGGTGGAGATTCTTTCAGTGAAAAGCCTTTCTTTGATGCTGGGACTAGAGGGAGTTCTCTTGTTCCGCCTGGGTTCCTTGGTAGCCCAGAGCTGGGGAGTCACCCATATGTGAGGACTGACTTCCTGCTTGGTCCTGGAGAAAGAGTAGTTACTCACCTGTAACAGGTGTTCTCCAGGAGCAGCAGGAATCAGTCCTCACAACCCTCCCTCCCCTGGGAGTTGCAGTTGTACATAGTTTATTTTACATTTCTGTGTGCTGTTTTTTAGCTATGTCATTTGACTGAGCAAGATGGCACCTTTAGGCGGGAAGGGGACCGCGCATGCGTGGAGTATTCCCAAAGGCTTTCATAGAAAGCTGGGGAAATGCTCCGCAGGGGCTCCATCGACGTCGATGTCACCCATATGTGAGGACTGATTACTGCTGCTCCTGGAGAACACCTGATCTCCAGGAACAAGCAGGAATGAGTCCTCACATATGGGTACGTCGGTACTGACGGAGCCTGCGCGGGAAAGCTCCCCAGCTTCCCAGAAAGGAAAGCTTTTGGGGCCTCCCACAGCGCATGCGCGCTGCCTTCCCGCCTTCCTGACCAACTCTCCTCAGTTTTTCTTTTTCCGCGGAGCCAGCAGGTCGTGTTCCTGTCACCGCTGAAGAAGTTCTTATTTTAATTTGTTTCTTTGGCCGCGTGTCTGCCTTCCCCGACTCCGGACCGGTACCGCCGGTCTTTTTCTTTACTTTTCTTAAAAAAAAAAAAAAAAATCTTCTTTTCCCCACTTGGTGTATTTCCTCTTTAGGCCTCTAGGCCTAGAGAAAATTCTCCCTCATGGAGAAACCAGCCTCTGGTTTTAAACAATGCACCAAGTGTAGCGGTACCATCTCAGTTACCGACACCCATGAATGGTGTCTTAAATGTTTGGGGCCTGACCACTCCATCCCGGATTGCCAGTCCTGCTCTTTGATGTCTAAACGTGGCTTACAAAACCGGGCAGCCAAGTTTCATATGCTGTTTTCCACAGATACTCCAGCATCGACATCCTCCAGGTCTTCCTCTCCTGATGGATCTCAGGTAACCAAACCTTCCTCCGGCAGGTCCTCAAAGAGCAAATCTCCCTCTAAGTATCGAGATGCCCCCGGGCTTGACCCTGAGGACCCTGCCCCAGCCAAACAACCCCGGCGGGAAGCTCCGGCTTCCAAAGCTCTTCCTATGGGGTTACAGGTTGACATCGATGGCACGGCCTCGACCGATCACCTGTTTGACTGCTCTGGGGTACCGGCACACTCTTCCGGTACTGACATCCAGACAGTCGTGGCGTCTATGGATCATACTGTTCAATCCATGCAGCAGGCCATTATGGCATTTATTAAGGCTGCGACGCCCACGGTACCGCAGTGAGCGGTACCGACTCCGGTTCCACAACCGATACCGGTACCCAGGGCATCCACATCGACCAGGATACCGGTTCTGGTTCCCGGTTCCGGGGCTTTTCCCGATACCGATCCGGTTCCGGGTACGCCCGATGTGGATACCGGTCGATACGCTTATCGATCCCTGGAAGCCAACAGACGATACTTCGAGTCTTCTGATGATTCTGATTCATCAGATGACTCTCCTGAAGTATCTCTTACTCTTCCTGAGGAGCCCTCTTCTCCAAAGAGGAGAATGTCTCCTCCAGAGGATTTGTCCTTTCAAGACTTCATTATTGCAGTAGCTAAAGGACTCTCTATTTCAGTAACCTCTGAAAAAGAACCTAGGGCAAAAAAATTAGATATTTTAGGATACCCTAAGGTTCCCAAAGAGGCAGTCACCTTGCCCATTCATGAAATTCTTCAAGAACATATGATGGACTTATGGGAGACTCCTCTCACTCTGTCTCCACATTCTCGTCGTTTGGACACCATGTATCGTGTCCCTCCTTCTCCTGGTTTTCAAAAAACTCAGCTCCCTCACCACTCTATTGTGGTGCAGTCAGCTATGAAAAGGATAAAGAGTACCAAAAGGCACTCTTCTACTCCTCCAGGAAGAGAATGTAGGACTTTGGATGCTTTTGGTAGGAAAATCTTCCAAGCCAGTATGCTTATTGCCAGAATCAATTCATACAGCCTCTATATGGGCATGTTCCTGAAGGAGATTGCATTAAAGCTGCTCAATTTTCTCCCCTTTATCCCAGAGGATAGACAGGAGGACTTCCTTCTTTTGCTAAAGCATACCCAAGATGTTTCAAAATTTTCCAACAGAGCAGCTTTTGACTCTTTTGAAGGTGCTAGCAGAGCCTCAGGCATAGCTATAGCTGCTCGCAGAATTGCTTGGCTCCAGGCTTCTGATCTAGAACCCTGGGTCCAGGATGGCTTGGGAAATCTGCCCTGTACAGGTGAAAATCTGTTTGGAAAAGAGTGGCAAATCAAAGCCACTCAAATGGATGCAGAAAATGCTGCTTTAGATAGACTTTCTAAGTCTACCTCTACCCCTGCCAAGAAAAAATCTTTTAAGAAGCCTTTCTATAAGAAGGCCAGATTTTCTGCAAATACTGGCCAACAATCTTCTACAACTCGCTTTGCTCCTAAGCGTCAGCAATCTAAACAGGCCAGGGCAAAACTTGTAGGGACTACTACAGCCCAGCAGTCCCAACCCCCTCAGGGTTTTTGACTTAATACTAGAGAACTTAACCTTTCTGGCTCTACAACAACCAGAGCCTTTCACCATTCCAGGAAGGTTAACTCATTTTGCTCCCAGATGGGAGCAAATCACATCAGAACAATGGACCCTCTCTATCATCAGAGAGGGCTACAAATTACATTTCTCCAGCCTTCCTCCCCATACCATGGTGAGACGTTTCAATTCTCCCCCATCCCTCGTGGACCTTTTGGGTCAGGAGGTGACCACCCTTCTCGCCCAAAGGGCAATAGAAGAGGTTCCTCTTCTTCAACAGGGGTCAGGGTTTTACTCCCCTTATTTTCTCATCCCAAAGAAAACAGGGGGATACAGACCCATTCTAGATCTCAGAGAATTGAACAAATTTCTATGCAAGGAGAAATTCAAGATGCTTTCTCTAGGTACTCTCCTTCCATACCTGCAGAGTCAGGATTGGCTTTGTTCTCTAGATCTCAAGGATGCGTACACACATATACTCATCCATCCATCCCACAGAAAATTCTTACGGTTTCTGTTCCAGGGAAAACATTACCAATACAGAGTACTTCCTTTCGGTCTAGCCTCTGCTCCAAGAGTGTTCACCAAATGCATGGCAATAGTGGCTGCATTTCTACACGCCCTGGGAATTTTTGTCTTCCCATACCTGGACGACTGGCTCATCCGAGCTCCATCTCAGTCCGAGGCCCAGACTTCCCTGGACCGCACCAGACGCATTCTGCAGTATCTGGGACTTGTGATCAATCTGCCAAAGTCTCAACTCACCCCTACTCAGTCCCTGGAATTCATAGGGGCCTGGTTAGATACCACCGCTGCAAGGGCCTACCTCCCTCAGGCCCGTTGCCAACGTTTAGTGCACTTAGCCTCCCAGACTCAGTCCAGAAGCCACTTGACTGCCAGGGAGATGCTACAGCTACTAGGCCACATGGCCTCCACGGTACATGTCGTGCCTTATGCTCGCCTACATATGAGAGCAGCTCAATGGACTTTGTCCACCCAGTGGACTCAAGCATCAGGAGCTCTCTCAGACCAAATAGCAACCTCCAAACGTCTCTTTTGGTCTCTCCAATGGTGGATATCCACTCAAAATCTGTTGTTAGGGGCTCCCTTCCAACCACTGTTGCCCCAAGCAACCCTCACAACAGATGCCTCCCAAGCAGGTTGGGGAGCTCATCTTCAAGACCTCTCCACTCAGGGCACTTGGTCTCCACAGGAGACCACCCTTCATATCAACCATCTGGAACTTCGAGCAATTTTTCTAGCTCTCAGGGTTTTTCATACCCTCCTTCACAACATGACAGTCCTTATCCATACGGACAATCAAGTAGCCATGTTTTACATAAACAAACAAGGAGGGACTGGCTCTCTGTCACTTTGCAACGAAGCTCTAAGATTATGGGCCTTCGCCAGAGAGCATCAAATCCATCTCCTGGCAGTATATCTTCCAGGAATCCAAAACTCTTGGGCAGACAGACTCAGTCGAGTTCTGCTTCCACACGAATGGTCCCTGCACATGGATCAGGTACTCAAAATCTTTCAGAAATGGGGAACCCCGGACATAGACCTCTTTGCAAGTCCGTGGAATGCCAAACTTCCCCGATTCTGTTCCATAATTCCGTGTCAGGGAGCTCAGGCCAAGGATGCCTTCCTCCTTCATTGGGGTCAGGACTTCCTGTATGCCTTTCCACCCATTCCTTTGATTCCCAAGACTCTGTTCAAACTTCAGAGGGATCAAGGATCTATGATCCTCATAGCTCCACGCTGGCCACGCCAAGTGTGGTACCCTCTACCTCTGCATCTTTCCCAAGCCCCCTCCCTGGACTTGGGAGCTGCTCCAGACCTTCTGTCTCAGGAGGACGGGACTTTGTGGCACCCAAATCCCAAGTCCCTTCACCTCAGAGCTTGGTTACTGAAGGCCTAGACCTTCAAGACTTCAATCTTTCTCAACAAGTGAAGGATATCCTCCGTGCCTCTAGGAAACCTTCCACTAGGCGTTCTTACGCTTTTAAATGGAAAAGATTTTCCAATTGGTGTGCTCAAAAGGCTCTTAACCCTCTAGCACTCCCTTTGAATTCTCTATTGGAATATCTCCTGCATCTCTCCAATGCAGGACTCAAAACAAATTCAGTACGGGTCCATTTGAGTGCTATCTCAGCATCTCTTAAACCTCTCAATGGACAACCTATCTCCTCTCATCCTCTTATCGCAAGATTCATGAGAGGCCTAACTCTAACTAAACTTCCCATTAGACCTCCTCCGGTAGCATGGGACTTAAACTTGGTTCTTGGTCAGCTTATGAAGCCACCTTTTGAACCCTTAGCCACCACCTCCTTGAAATTTCTTTCCTGGAAGGTTATTTTCCTTATTGCAGTCACCTCAGCTCGCCGTATCAGTGAACTGAAGGCCTTAGTGGCTAATCCACCTTATACAAGGTTCCATCATGATAAGGTAGTCCTTAGGACAAATCCTCACTTTATGCCTAAAGTGGTCTCACCTTTTCATCTTAATCAAGAGGTATATTTACCTGTCTTTTTTCCAGCTCCTCATGCATCCAGTGCAGAGAGGAACCTTCATACTCTAGATTGTAAAAGAGCTCTTGCTTTTTACTTACACAGGACACAGCAACATAGAAAGTCTCCCCAGCTTTTTGTTGCTTTTGATCCTTCTCATTTAGGACTTCCAGTCTCTAAGAGAACACTGTCCAATTGGATTGCTCAGTGTATTTCTTTTACTTACCAGAGTAAGAACCTTTCTCTGGAAGGCCATGTCACAGCTCACAATGTGAGGGCCATGGCCACCTCTATGGCTCATCTTCATTCTGTGTCCATCGATCAGATCTGTCGAGCAGCCACCTGGGCCTCGGTTCATACCTTCACAGCCCATTACTGTTTGGACAAGGACTCCCGCCGGGATGCCTTGTTTGGTCAGGCTGTCCTCAGACACCTGTTCCATTCTTGAACAACTCCTGCCCTCCTTCCCTGAATGGATGCCTGAGATCCATAGGAAGACGAGGAACTCTTCAGGGTCTCATACCCTTGGGGATCTCCCAGGCATCTTAGCTAGGGAGTCCCCATATGTGAGGACTCATTCCTGCTTGTTCCTGGAGATAACACAGTTACTTACCTGTAACAGGTGATCTCTGGGAACAGCAGGAATTAGTCCTCACAACCCACCCACCTCCCCTAGGAGTTGTATCTATCTCTCTCTCTTTCCTTTCCTCTCTCTATTGTCTCAGCTTTAAACTCGAACTGAGTAGAGTTGGTCAGGAAGGCGGGAAGGCAGCGCGCATGCGCTGTGGGAGGCCCCAAAAGCTTTCCTTTCTGGGAAGCTGGGGAGCTATCCCGCGCAGGCTCCATCGGTACCAACGTACCCATATGTGAGGACTAATTCCTGCTGTTCCCAGAGATCACCTGTTACAGGTAAGTAACTGTGCTTTACAGGTGAGTAACTACTCTTGCAAAAGTCAGCTGTAACTGATTTCTGTCATTGATGCAGATAGCTTAAATCTTTTTCCTTTCTGTGAGAAGACAGAGACAGCTTTAAAGAATGTTGTGAGACTCTGTATATTTAGTAATATAGGGAAGTTGTATAAAAAAGGGGAAACTCAGATTTTATTTCAATTAGAATAGATCTATAGAATGACATCATCGGGTGTTAAGAGTACTTACCTGCAGAGGCGGCCCAAGGTGTGGAGACTCATTGCAGTGCCTCATTTGCATATCCACTGGACCTCATTTAAATAAATTTAATTTATTTTATTTTAAAATGTATATGTTGCCAACTAAAATTCTAGGCGGCTTGCAAAGGAGCCCTTCACAAGCCTCTCTTTTGTCCTGGCAATGACTTAGGGCATGTTTACTAAATACTGATGTGCATTAAGTGCCACTGTGCCAATAGAAATAAATGGGTGTTTCTGCACTTAGCGCACCTTAACATTTGTGAATGTGCATTAACTTTTAAACATGCCTTAATGAGTGTCTGAATACCATTTGCATGGGTAGTGAGGATAAAGGAAGATTACCAGATTTCTACATTGCTGTACTCCAGTGCTAACTGCCAGGCACATTAGGAAGTACTATAAACCCTGCTCATTTAGAACCCATAGAAAACCCTCCATATCATAGCAGCACTACCAGGACTCACAAAGCACCAAACACTGCAAATATTAAACCAGTACATCTCAGAGAATACCAATACATCTCCTACTGGGGAAAGAGAACAAGTGGGACTGTATCACATAGAAGCTACATGAACAGAATACCGCTGCTCAGTTACACATGCAAAACATAGACCGTCACCACACAAAGAACAAGGGATCACAATTTAGAAATATGAAGATAATAATTAAACTGGGAACCCCAAAAGCCAAACTTGAAATGTACAGCAGCACTAGAGAAATAAAAATATAAATTAATTTCCTCTCGTAACTAAACAAAACGCAAAGATGTTAGCGATGCACATTTCTCAGAGCTGACATATTCCAGCTAATAAATTCAAAATAAAAAAGTATTTTTCTACCTTTGTTGTCTGAGCATATTATTTTTCAGTCGCAATTACTCTAGTCGCTTTCTTCTGGTTTCTTCGTGTCTTCGGCTAACTCTCCATTGTCTGCTGTCCATTTGCCCTTTCTTCTCTCTTCTAGTTTTTTCCATTCACTGTCTACATCTGCTCTAACATACTGATCTTTCCCCTTTTGGTCTTTCCTCCATTTCTTTCTTTATTCCACTCAAATTTCACCCCTCCATTCTCAATCCCCATGTACTCTCCCAATACCCGGCCAATCATAGATTTTTCTTCCCTCCCACACAAAATATCTTTTCCCCTCTCCATCCTCACTCCCCTGCTTCTGTTCTCTCGCCAGCCCCATCCCCTTCTAGCCCTTCCCAAATATCAGTTCCTTTCTAGGTCCAGCCCCTCTCAGCATCCGCTTCCTTCCAGTCCCTCTCTCTCATCCCCCCGCATCAGCTCATTTGTAGTCCTAGCGCCCAGTTTTCTTCCACAGCCAGCAGCTCTCTCCTCCCCTTCACCCATCAGCTCATTTCCAGTTTTAGCCCCCCATCAGCTCATTCCAGTCCTAGTCCCCACCATCAGTCCATTTCCAGTCTTAGTTGCTCCATCAGCCCATTTCCAGTGCTAGCCCCCCAAACAGCCCATTTCTAGTCCTAGCACCCCATCAGCCCATTTCCAGTGCTAGACCCCCTAATCAGCCCATTTCCAGCTCACGCCAACTGATCAGTCCATTTCCAGTCCTAGCCCTCCCATTAGCCCATTACCAATCCTAACCCATCCCAATGAGCCCATTTCCAGTCCCAGTGCCCTCCCCCCTCCCGGAAGAGCCCTGCGCCTGCCTGACCATCTTCAGAGGGAGCTGGAGAAGCCCGAAGCCTAGTGCCCGGCTCACCTCTGCAGAGCCGTGAGAAAGAACGGCATTTTCCTTCTTTCCCGTGGCTCTGTTAAAGTTGACTCACCGGCGCGCTGAATGCTGGGAGCTTAAACGGGGGCATTTCCTGTCTCATGCAAGACAGGAAATGCCTCCATTTACCCACCTGATATTCAGCACGCCAGCGAGTCAACTTTAACAGAGCCACGGGAAAGAAGGAAAATGCTGTTCTTTCTCATGGCTCTGCAGAGGTGAGCCGGGCTTCAGACCTCGGGCCACCCTGGCTCCCTCTGAAGACGGTCAGGCAGATGCAGGACAATGTAAGGGCAACATTCCCACAATGGACGGTCCAGCCCTGCTTATCTGCATAGGTTAGAATCTTAGTGAAGCAAATTATTTTGTTTAGTTGGTGGTTGATGGTGAATGAGTATGGATGTGCGTTAGCGAGTCTGATTGAGAAGGCCTCTGGATGAATGTTTTTCTGAAAGTTTGGAAGGTTTTGAATGAGTTTGGGTGAGTATCAATGAGTTGTGAATGAGAATGAAAGAATTTAAAGTTTTATTTTAGGAATTTGGGGTAAGTTACAGTAGAGGCTCCTTTTTTAGGGGTTAAATTAAGGAAAGGGAGTAATTGTCCAAACTAAACTCCAGCAAGGGACTATAGTGAAGTTAAATTGATAAGGAAATAGGGAAATTGCTACTCCTTTCTGGAAAAAGAAAGTGAAGTAGGAGTTCAAGGTAGGCAGAGAATATAAGTGTGGGTTTAGGTTAGTTGTGGTTATGTATATATAAGTAGCACTATTGAAATGAAGGGCAGGGGAGATATAAAGTTCGCTTCTGCTAAGTAAGAAACTTTGTCTGAGTGGCTTGTGAGAGTGGTCTGAGTGGGGTTTTATGGTTTTGAGCAATTTGAGTAATGTGATGGAGGGAAAATAGGGAGCATAAACGTCTGGTAAAGTCAAAGTGGGGATGATTAGCATAGGGAAGAGGGTGTGACTGAATTAATGGAATGGAAATGGATCTGGGCGTGTCTATGGGAGATTATTGTACTTAAGGAATATTAGAATATTTGGATGACAAGGGTGATTGTATGAAAGAGATTTTGGGCCCGATATTCATCTGGGCAGACTATGTGCCACTAAAGCACCTAGCCTTGCCCGCTGACCCCTAACCCCGGATATTCAGTGTTGCGGTGACAGAGGAAACCACCGCAGAGCCTAACCGGGTAGCGGCAATATTGCACCAGTACCCAGTTAGCATCCGCGGCTAAAACTGGGTGAGCCATAAGCTGAAAGTCTCCGTCTCTACTCCGCTGCACCCCAGAACGTTCCCAACATGCCCCAGTGCTAACTGCAGAGCATCAGGGAGGGCGTGTAGTGGGCTTTGAAGGGAATATTCAATGGCACTAACCGTGTAAGTGCCATTGGATATTCCGATTTAGGGCATTTACACAGTTTACTGCCATGTAAATGCCTTTGGAATATCGGGCCCTTTGCTTCAATTTTCTGCAAGCTTGCTATTTTTATTAGCATTTTGTAGTAAGGGGAGGTTAAGGGGAAATGTTAAAGTATCAATAGGTCATCCTGAGTTGAGAGAAGAAATCAGCCAGTTCCTGAACCAAGGTGAAAGACCAGAGTTTCATTGAAAATCTGAAGTCTGGAAGATTTTCCTTGGGCCCCAACGTTCAACAAACTGCGGAAGATAAGTACTGATTTGTGCACCAACATGCATCTTAGGGGTATCTGAGCTTAAATATCAGAGTTGGACTCCAGGAGTTACAAGTGAGAGTTGGTTTAAAACCAGAAAGGGGTTACATTTTATCGTTTATTTACATTGAGTGAATGCACAAACAGCAAAAATGTGAAATATTGACAAATTTAGTGTTATTTTGTTATGTACCTTTTAATAAATTTGTTAACAATGCAACTTATTTTATACACACCCTTAAAGAGCCTTGGCTTTACTTGAGAATTTACTTTTCAATACTGTGACATCATATTGGTCAAAAAGTTCCAATCCTCATTAGTTCAATAATTTATTCTCTCTCTTGTTCTCCTCCTCATAAAAAGGGGAGAGGTATTTCTGGGGAACTTAGTGTTTTGTACGGGCTGTCACTCTCTGAACTAGGTCAGCTATTTAACATCTACGCTGGTTACTGTGAACCATCTTTAGTTCAAGGGAAATCTTATCATCTGATCTTCAGACTGAGGCCAGGTTACAAAATGAAATGAATGAAAATGAATTGTCCCTTGGATCCCATTCCCTCATCTTGGATTCCTCCTTAATTCATTGGTGTTTCTTCCAAGGGCCCGTTTGGTTATTCACAATAGCCTTCTGTATGGTACTGTCCCTTTTCTCTGGAAAAAAAAGCTGTAAACCATCCTATCCTGAAAAATCTTGCCCTCACAAAACCCTTCCAGCAAACTTTAGAACTATTTTAACCTTCCCATCCTGTCCAAAATTCTGGAAAAAATAGTTTTCTCTCAGCTTAGTAATCATCATGGAAAGTCCAGCACATTGCACTCATGCTAATATAGCTTTCACCCAGACTACAGCAGCAAAAACATTCTTTCCTCCCTCCTCTGTGAAGTTCTTCTGTTACCTGAAGTGTTTTGCTGGAATGCTTAGTATAAATTGGGTATGAAATTTATTGCAGGAATATAATCTACTTTGAAACTGTTTTCGTTATAGTAATTAGCACTAGTCTCCTCTAGATATGGACTTGTGAATTCTCTTGTCTGTAAGCCTTTGTTTGTTCTTTTATTTCTTATATCAATCTGAATTGTTTCTTTGTAAACAATTGATATAATTAATAAAATAAATATGTTAGAATTCCACCATTTTATTCTGACACAGGACTTCAGGCCTCCATAGAGATTTTGGACCCAGAGCCTGTAATGAAGCCCTGCCCCTACCTTAGCCAGCACAGAGTGCAAAAAGTTTAGTGATTCTGATCAAAGGCTTTTTCTGTATGTACAGTAGCCTAAAAGCCAACTGTCAGCTCTTTTTTGCTGAATGTACCAAATCTGAAGGGTAGCTCACATATTGTCTGCTACTGGGCGACCCTGAACAAAACCCCTCCTGGTCCAAATGGACCACCTGTGAGAGGATCCCATTCAAACTCGTCCAAGTCCAGA
This sequence comes from Ichthyophis bannanicus, assembly GCA_033557465.1. NCBI lineage: Eukaryota > Metazoa > Chordata > Amphibia > Gymnophiona > Ichthyophiidae > Ichthyophis > Ichthyophis bannanicus. The sequence goes on along the minus strand of CM066045.1, from coordinate 17,967,398 downwards.
AGAATGGAGTTCATGAGGAGGGGTGTAGGGAGAGATGAGAGAGGACAGGTAGTGAGGAGCAGCAGAATGAATGCTAGGTTCAGAAGAATGGAGTTCATGAGGAGGGGTGTAGGGAGAGATGAGAGAGGACAGGTAGTGAGGAGCAGCAGAATGAATGCTAGGTCCAGAAGAATGGAGTTCACGAGGAGAGGTGTAGGGAGAAATGAGAGAGGACAGGTAGTGAGGAGCAGCAGAATGAATGCTAGGTCCAGAAGAATGGAGTTCACGAGGAGAGGTGTAGGGAGAGATGAGAGAGGACAGGTAGTGAGGAGCAGCAGAATAAATGCTAGGTCCAGAAGAACAATCCAAGCCTTTAACAAGGGCAATTCTTTGAACAGTTGATGCCTTTTTGTAGGAGAGTTCAATCCATTGACACTAATTGTCCGCACTTGTAGCATATTCTTCTCAACACACATTTAAATCCCAAATTACTCTCAGGTTCTCAACCTTGTATAAGTCCCATTATTGTGCCATTAGCCCACACGCATGCACCCAACATTCAACCTGCTCTTGCACTCTCACACCCCCCAATAATCTGCAGCTGACCAATGAAAACAAATATAAAGGAACAGGTTATGAAACAACACAAGCCAAGCAGGCTCCAACACTACTTCGCAAGCCTCTTTATACTCAGCAAAACCTACCCCGCCCTCCAGAGGATATTACCCTGATTCTGCCCGCCCCCACCCCCCCACCCAATGTCATCACTCTGTAGTCCCAACTATGCATATGTCCAATGTGCTGATCTTGGTCTGCATTGTTCTCTTTTGTGCAGCCAGTCCAGGGAGAGGGTCCTGATTATTCAGAGAAAAACGTTCTAGATCCACACATGGCTTCATGTTCTAAGGTAGCCTGCCAGATTACCTCGCTCTGTTAGCAACATAAAATATTGCTCCATAGTGATACAATCAAAGTAAAGGCTTAAGGAAGATCCTCCTTTAATTTACCCCCAAAAGGCTGTGTGGCATCCTCCACAAGTATTCTAGCACCAGCACCCTCTCCTGCTCACTGTCTGCTAGATCCACTGGTTGCCATCAATTGTGATGCGGAAGCTTTAAAACTTGTCAGTTTCACCTGCAATGGGTCATTCATTAGCCCTCCGTTCTCCAGTAATCTATATCATAACAAGTCGGGCGATTGGCTTTGCAGTCTCTTTCCTGTGACCCGTTGCCATTTGCTAAACATTGCAGTTTGCAATGGCTTGGTAGGCTGCTGTATATCTTCAGCTACCAGCCTCACTTCCCTTAGATCCTGCCAGGCCTGCTCCTTTGCTATATAGGTTTGCCTTTCAACACAAACACAATCCGAAAGGGGAAGAGCTACTAATATGTCACCTTCTTTAATCAGGATCTCTGTCACTGGCTTAGGTTCCTTTCTCTTCACCAGAGTCAGAGCAGAGAGATCTTGATAGATTTGGACTGTTGCCTCCAGTCTGTTTAATCAGTATTTCTGGAGAATAGTTACCACATCAGTATCCTGAAAAAAACGGACCGCAGTGTCTCTTGATTTGTTCTTGAGTGGAACCCCCAAAGCTCTGTGCACTTTGTTTATAGGTTAACCACCAACTCAAAGTGCATTTCACCTCTCCTGAGCAGCTTACAAAGGGGTCATTCAACTCTCGCAACCCTCTGAACCACAAATTGTTTCAGTGCACTTTGTTTTCTATGTCATTAATCTTCTAAACCAGGTCTGTGTGTTGCAAATCCTGCCTTGCAGTTCTTGCCTGCATCTCTTCTACTTCTTCTGTCTGCTTCTCTATTTTGTTTTTGGCCTCCTCCACCTAGGCACCCAGCTCCCCATGTATATCCTCGATGCAGTGCTTAATGTGTAGACAAAAAGGAACTGGAACCGTGCAGCTGGAAGAGGGGGTGTACAGACAAGGGGCAAAAGCAACAGGAGATGTGGGAGTACATGAAGGGGTGGTGTTGCTTGCAGGCTGCCTGGAAGGGAGGAACTGCTGTTCTAGAGTCTGAAAAGAAGTAACTGAGCTGGCTTATCCACCTCCTCCTCAGATGTGTCTCCGTCCAATTCCACTGGTGCTGTGCTGACTAGTGAAGCCCAGTACATGGAAACCCTAAGGCTCAAGTGATCAACTTTATTATCTGCTCTTTTCCATCAGAAGCTTTTATTTTATCAGTCAATCATATTCAACTGCTTTTGACTAGCTGCAGTGATCAAAAGTCATAGTAATGGAACTGGATTTACTCACTAAAAGTCTTGGAGATAGATTAGGTCAGGATTTAGATTGTCATCAGGCTGGTGTCGTCGCTTTCTCCCCAGTCAGTGTATTCTTTAAATTACGGCTTGACAGTTTAAACAAAAAAAATGATATTCAGCACCAATATCCAGATAGTGGTCAGCAATGAATATTGAGATAACTTACATGGATCAACAATCAATAAAGAAAGGACTAGCAGTCAAGAACTCCAATGACGTATTGCTCTTGACAGAATGACTATGAAGGACCTAGATAAGATCCTCAAGAGCAGAGATGTCTCTCTCCATACAAAGATTCGACTTATCCATATGATGGTATTTTCAATAACGTCCTAGGGATGCGAATAGTTGGATAGTGAAAAAGAAAGACAAGAAGAAAATTGATGCCTTTGAATTATGGTACTGTGTATACCGTGGACTGCCCGAAGAACAAACCAGTCAGTACTAGAGGAAAGAGTACTTAGAAGCTCAGATGACAGAGAGATCATTGGAGAAAGACATCATGCTTGGTAAGGTAGAAGGTCACTGTAAAAGAGGAAGGCCGGCAATGAAATGGATTGATACAATAACAGAAGCTATGGACACCATTCTATCAACAATGAGCTGCTTGGCTGAAGTTTAGGTCAACTATCCAGAGGGTCGAAAGGAGTTGACATCAACTTGAACCGAGTCGACGGCACGTAACAACAACAATATCTGGATAAGTAAAGACAGCCTTTTTGCTGTCCTAAATTATCCAGATAGTGGTGCTGAATATAGCTGCTGTCCGAATGAGTCACTGCTTCTTCCATGGCAGGGCTGGTTTTGGGCACCTGTTCATAAAAGGCACATAGGCACCTGTATCACCTTTATAAAACAGACATAAAATAGGCGCCTTATTTGACATTCCACATAAACATCCTGTCTTAAAATTACCTCTAGAAAGTATGTAGATACGTCTCTCTCTGCACAGATGAACTAATTTTCAAAGCAAAAGTTCCGGTATGTGCATACTTCCATTAACCCCACTGCTTATCTGGTTTCACTGGCTCTCCCTGCACTACCGCCCTCAATACAAACTCCTGACTCTTGTCCACAGAGCTCTACATACTAATACCCCACTTATATCTCTGATCATTTACATTTCCATGCCCCCACCCCTGTGTCCTCTGAAAGATATATGCAAATCGCCTCCATCTCCCCTCTCCCTCTGCTGCTTGATTGGAATCCACCCGCACCTCAGCTTCTTCCTTTATTGGTACCGCCCTCTGGAACTCCCTACCTGTGGCCTTGCAGCTTGAGCCCTCCTATAAATAATTCAGATCCCTCCTTAAGACCCATCTCTTCCAGACAGCCTTTAACCTCCCCTACTCCGAGCCCTAGCCCCCCATCTCTCTTGTCTCCCCTTTATATCTCTGTTGTAGTATGACTATAATGCTTTCCTATGTTAAGTAATGGCATTCTTTTCAAATCTATGATTCTTGATTCTCATGTCGTATATTTTTATAAATGATTATTTCTTAATATAAAGCATGGTAAAACACTACTATACCTTTAGAAATGCTTTTGATAATTAACCTCGTTGGGGGACGGGGGATAATTTCATAACAGGGCACCCATGTGGAATGTCCAAAGAAGCACCTATTTAATGCATTTCTTTTATTCTTTCCAACCCAATGGAAGTTGGAAAGAGTAATTATATAAAACGGATTGAGATGAAATGTGGGAAAACCTGGTAAACAGATGCACAGAATTTGAAAATGGGCCAAATTGGACTGGGGGTTCCAGGGAAATAATCTCCCGAAATAACTAGCCCAATGTATTTCTATGGGAGTGGAGTTCCAGCTTCTGAAGCATAGAAACTGACATACAGTGAAACATAGAAGTTAGGGAATTATCAAACCCGCAAATTAGAAGTGGCTACCTCCATTTCTTACAATTGGATATGGAGAGCCCTTGATGTATATTTGAACAATACTTAACTAGTCTGTACATAGGCTGCTGCCCCCCTCACTTTTCTTTTTCTTTCCTCTTCTTCCCTTTATTTATTTATTTATTTACATTCTCTTATATACCGCGCTATTCTGCATCAGTGCAGTTTACATTGAACAAACGGAAATTACATTGAACAGGGCATTATAACTTGGAGAGAACTATTTTACAGGGAACATGGGCTATGGAGGGTTAAGTGGCTTGCCCAGGACCACAAGGAGCACCTGTGGGACTAGAAACCCCAGTCCTTCCGGCCCAAGGTTGCTGTCCTCTAGTGGGATTTGAACCCCCGACCTTCCAGCCTGAAGTACCGTGCCCCAACCACTAGGCCACTCCTCCACTCCATTATCCTCCATTATCCTCCTTTATCATTTCCTTTTTTGGGAGGGGAGGGGGGATATTATTTACTGTATTGAATAATGTTATAACTGTTGTATAGATTTATGCTGAATATTTAAATAAATTTAATTTAAAAAAAGAAGTTAGGGAATTGCTTCTTTCAAACTCCCTCTCCCTATTTTCTACTCTCCCAATCCCCCCAAATTACTGTCCCCATCAAAAAATGTGACACCCACATTTGCCTCTTCACCCCCCAGTCTTGAAGGACTGGAAAGGGGGGCTGTTACTTCTGGAGAGAAATCTGAAATTGTGAGTATATACTTCTGGGAATTTTTCTGAAAGGAATTTTTTTCTTTTAAAGCTAATTAATCTGTGAACCCACTATTTTTTTTGTTAAATCAGTCAGGGCCTAGCAGCAACAGTTTAAGATTCAATTTAAAAACAGAAGAGAACTTTCTGGTTACCTTTCATACCCAGTAGACAGCTGTAGTTTAAATTTCATAGTCACTCAGGGCCTAGCATCAGCAAAGTACTTTTAGTTTCAAATTAAAACACAGAAGAGAGCTTTCTGGTTAAATTTAGAATCCAGCAGAGAGCTTGTAGTTTTAATTTCATAATAGGTTAGAGCCTAGTAGCAGCAAAGAGCTATAATTTAAATCAAATCAGAATATAGCTTACCTCAGCAGCACAGGACAAGGTACTGTGTAGCAGCCCTTTTTTAATAAGTGTTATATCCCTCCCTCCCTCCCTCCCGACACCCACCCTCCCCTGGGATAATCACAGCTTTATAGGTACTTGCACAACTTAAAAGACAGGAGGTGCTCTCAGGTGAAGCTCATTACCCAAATCAGTCATACACTAAGGACCTGAGATTAATTAAGCTTCAGGTGAACAAGGTATATTAAACTTCTTAGGTACAGTTTTAGTGGTATAAATATCCATTGCACCCTTTAGTACATATAGAACTTAAAGATCTAAACACAAACTTAAAACTAAGATGCAGATAGCAGTCCAGCAGCGGGATGTGGGCTTTCCAGTCTTTTGCATTGAGTGTCACATGTATGATTTTCTCCCAGCTGGTGAGAGGTCTTACGTGTGCACTAGGTGCAAGGAGCTCTCTGCTCTCAGGGAACGAGTCCGTTCTCTAGAGGCTAGAGTAGCAGACTTGGAAAACATAAGACAGACAGAGAGGTACATGGACGAGACCTACAGGGATATAGTCCTGAAGTCCCACCTCCAGTCTGGCAGCATCCCTGTTGCCATGGAGGAGAGAGGTCACGTGACAGGAGAGCATCACCCTGGTGTGGCAGGAAGTGATCCTGTAACTAGGACCTATCCTCCAGGTGATGTAAACCCCTCTCGCACCGAGGAGGTTTCTCCAGGGCCAAGTGCCCATGAGGGAAGGGTTAGGACAGCAGTTATAGTTGGTGATTCGATCATTAGGCATGTAGATAGCTGGGTGGCTGGTGGACGTGAGGATCGCCTGGTAACATGCCTGCCTGGTGCGAAGGTAGCGGACCTCACACGCCACCTAGATAAGGTCTTAGATAGTGCTGGGGAGGAGTCTGCTGTCTTGGTACATGTTGGTACCAATGACATAGGAAAATGTGGTAGGGAGGTTCTGGAAGCTAAATTTAGGCTTTTAGGTAGGAAGTTGAAATCCAGAACTTCCAGGGTAGCGTTCTCCGAAATGCTTCCCGTTCCACGCGCAGGACCCAAAAGGCAGGCAGAGCTCCGGAGTCTCAATGCGTGGATGAGACAATGGTGCAGAGATGAGGGGTTCGGATTTGTTAGGAACTGGGGAACATTCTGGGGAAAGGAGGGGCTCTTCCGAAGGGATGGGCTTCACCTTAACCGGGATGGAACCAGGCTGCTGGCATTAACCTTTAAAAAGGAGATAGAGCAGCTTTTAAACTAGATAATAGGGGAAAGCCGACAGTCGCCCAAGAGCGCATGGTTCGGAAGAATGTATCCTTGAAGGATACTACAAAAAGCAGAGAGGTTCCAAAAAAGAGTAAAGTAGCCCAAATGCCGAGTATGGAGCAGACAGAACTTAAAGATCCCAAATTACCCATGTCTACCAATAGCCAAATTAATATGAATAAAATACAGTCTCTAAAATGCTTGTATGCAAATGCTAGAAGTCTACAAAACAAGATGGGAGAGTTAGAATATATAGCACTAAACGAGAGGTTAGATATGATTGGAATATCAGAGACATGGTGGAAGGAGGACAACCAGTGGGACACTGTGATACCTGGGTACAAACTATATCGAAATGATAGAGCTGATCAAATTGGTGGAGGGGTTGCACTCTATGTTAGAGAGGGCATTGAGTCAGAAAGGATTAAAGTTTTGCAAGAAACAAAATTTGCTGTAGAATCTCTATGGATTGAAATTCCATGTAAAAAGGGGAAGGCGATGGCAGTGGGGGTGTACTATCGTCCGCCTGGCCAGAATGAACAAATGGATGATGAAATGCTCAAAGAAATCAAGGAAGCTAGCAAAAGTTACAGTGCAGTAATAATAATGGGTGATTTCAATTACCCCGGCATCGACTGGGTCAGTGTCACAACAGGACATGCTAGGGAGATAAAGTTCCTAGATGAAATAAATGACTGCTTCTTGGAGCAGCTGGTTCATGAACCGACCAGAGGGGAAGCAATATTAGACCTAGTCCTTAGTGGAACACCAGATGTAGTGCAAGAGATAAGGGTGTTGGGGCCACTTGGCAATAGTGATCATAGCATGATCGCCTTTGATTTAATTAGTGGAGGAGGGATAGTAAGGAAATCCACAGTACTACCCTTTAACTTTCGAAAGGGAGACTATGATAAAATGAGGAAAACAGTTAAGAAAAAACTAAAAGGAAGAGTTGCAAAGGTTAAAGACGTACATCAAGCTTGGGTGTTGTTGAAAAATACTATCTTGGAAGCCCAGACCAGCTGTATTCCACGCTTTAAGAAAAGTGGAAGGAAGTCCAAAAAACTGCCAGCATGGTTTAAAGGTGAGGTCAGAGAGGCTGTTGTTGCCAAAAAAGCATCTTTCAGGAAATGGAAAAAAGAGCCAAATGATGAAACCTGGAAACAGCACAAGCACTGGCAAGTCAAATGCAAGGCATTGATAAGGCAGGCAAAGAGAGAATTTGAGAAGAAGCTTGCTGCGGAAGCAAAAACGCGAAATAAAGACCTTTTCAAGTACATTCGTAACAAAAAACCTGTGAGAGAGTCAGTTGGTCCATTAGATGATAAAGGGGTTAAAGGAGCACTAAGAGGCGACAAGGCGATAGCGGAGAGACTGAATGAATTCTTTGCTTCGGTCTTTACTGAGGAAGATGTAGGGATGTTACCCATGACTGAAGTGGTATTTAAAGGTGTGGAAGAATTGAAGGAAATATCGATACATCGGGAAGATGTCTTACAACTATTAAATAAACTGAAGAGTAGCAAATCACCTGGGCCGGATGGTATACATCCAAGGGTGTTGAAAGAACTGAAATTTGAGATTGCAGACCTGCTATCAGTAATCTGTGAACTATCATTAAAATCATCTCTAATACCTGAGGATTGGAGGATCGCCAATGTAACACCAATTTTTAAAAAGGGTTCGAGGGGTGATCCGGGAAACTACAGACCGGTGAGCCTGACATCAGTACCGGGAAAAATGGTAGAAACCATCATAAAGAATAAAATTACTCAGCATGTAGATAGTCATGACCTAATGGGAGACAGCCAACATGGCTTTAGACAAGGAAGATCTTGTCTTACTAATCTGTTATGTTTTTTTGAAGGAGTGAATAAACAGGTGTACAAAGGTGAGTCGGTTGATATTGTGTATCTGGACTTTCAGAAAGCCTTTGACAAGGTCCCTCATGAGAGACCTTTGGCAAAACTAAAGAGTCATGGGATAGGAGGCAGTGTACTACTGTGGATCAGGAACTGGTTAAAAGATAGAAAGCAGAGGGTAGGGCTAAATGGCCAATTTTCCCAATGGAGAAAGGTGAATAGTGGTGTACCTCAGGGATCTGTGCTGGGTCCGCTGCTTTTTGACATATTCATAAATGACCTGGAAAGTGGAATAACGAATGAGCTTATCAAATTTGCTGATGACACAAAACTATTTCGAGTTGTTAAAACCCAGGAGGATTGTGGAAAATTGCAAGAGGATCTTGATAAATTGGAAGACTGGGCATCAAAATGGCAGATGAAATTTAATGTGGACAAGTGCAAGGTTATGCACCTAGGGAAGAATAACCCAAACTATGGTTACACGATGCAAGGTTCCACATTAGGAACCACCACCCAGGAAAAAGATTTAGGCGTCCTTGTGGATACCATGTTAAAACCCTCGGCCCAGTGTGCAGCGGCAGCCAAGAGAGCAAATAGAATGCTAGGTATGATAAGGAAAGGAATGGAAAATAAAACAAAAGATATTATAATGCCTCTATATCGTTCCATGGTGAGACCGCACCTTGAATATTGTGTGCAATTCTGGTCGCCGTATCTTAAAAAGGATATAGCGATTTTAGAAAAGGTTCAGAGAAGAGCCACCAAAATGGTAAAGGGGATGGAAGTCTACTCCTATGAAGAAAGGCTAAAAAGGTTGGGGCTCTTTAGCCTGGAAAAGAGACGGCTGAGGGGAGATATGATAGAAGTCTATAAATTAATGAACGGAGTGGAACGGGTAAACTTAGATCGATTGTTTACCTTATCAGAATATAGAAAGACTAGGGGACATGCAATGAAGCTACAGGGTAAACTATTTAAGACTAATAAAAGAAAATATTTTTTCACTCAACGTGTAATCAAACTCTGGAATTTGTTACCAGAGGATGTAGTAAAGGCTGTTAGTGTAGCTGGGTTTAAAAAAGGTTTGGACAAGTTCCTGGAGGAAAGGTCCATAAACCATTATTAAGAAGGGACCCAGGATATCAATGCTGAACCAATACAAGCATTGTGGAACCTGTGTCCCTTGGGGAAACTGCTAGGTACGTATGACCTAGATTGGCCACTGTTGGAAACAGAATACTGGGCTTGATGGACCTTGGTCTGACCCAGTATGGCATATCTTATGTTCTTATGTTCTTAAAAATACCCCCTCACAGCTCTACTAACCTGTCAAACTTCAAAAATGATAATGTAAAGATAAACAGGCATGAGGGGGGATGGGATAGTAGAGGGGAGGTTGTGGCTTGGGCAGGTTAGGTCTGCCGAGGGGAGCGCCGAGAAGGGGAAGAGTAGAGGGATCGCAAGGGGTGGAATTATTGGGAGCTAGTCCTTGTTGCCAAAGTGTTTATTGAAATGGGGCAGGACAAGTGTTGAAAGACTGCGGTAGTCATTGAAATCCAAGAGAGAGCGCAGGTGTGGGACTGTTTTGATTTTATTGTATATGGTTTTGGTGATGTTGCTGATGTAGAGTTGTAGGGTTAAATGCTGGTCGAGCATTATGCCGAGATAGCATACTTCTGTTTTGACTTTAAGCTGGGCTCCTGGGATTTTTATAGTGGATGGGGGGATGTAATTCACATCACGGCAGATGAAGAGGGCTTCTGTCTTGTCAGGGTTGATGGTAAAATTGTGCCTTGCTAGCCATTGTGTGATATCGTGGAGGCAATTTATTACGGGGGTGTAGATGGGCTTTGTGGTGGAGAATATCATGTAGAATATGTTGTGGGATTGTATTATCTTGCAGATGGGCTGTAGGAATATGTTAAACAGTTTGCTGAGAGGGTTGATCCTTGGGGAATGCCTTTATGTTATATGTATGGTGACGAGTTATAGCCTCTCATTGCTATTTGTTGTTTTCAATCTGTTAAGTATGACTGGAACCTATCAATTATGCATATTGCCTATAGGTGTTTTAGTAACAAGTTGTGTGGGGTGGAGTCGAAGGCAGCTTTAATGTCTAAGAAGATAAGTAGGAAGCCCTGGTGCAGTTTCTTAGTGCCTTTGACGAGGTTGTCCATGAGTGATGTGAGTAGGGTTTCAACACCATGATTAGGTCTGAAACCATACTGTGATGCTTGAGAGGGGCATGTGCATCAATATGCTGCTGGAGTTGAATTAAGATGGTTGTTTCGATGATTTTGCTGAGAATGGGTAGACGGGCAATGGGTCTGTAGGAGCTGGGTAGAATTGGGTCCAACATTGTATTCTTTTTTATTGGGCGAGTGGATGATCTCTTTGGTTTGGGTGGCATGTATCTTTGTGTGAGTGAGATCTTGTGTATTATGGGCAGCAGGTTATTCTTTGTTGTTTTGTTCCAACTGGTAGGACATGGGTCTAGAGGAGATGTGGTGGTGGTGAAGTTCTTGATGATTGTTTTTAGGTGATCCATTGATAACAGGTGTGAATGATTTCCAGGTGGGTGGGTCCATCATCCTCTTCTGTTGCTGTTAGTTGTGTGTTTATGATGCTGATCTGAGTTGGAGATGGTTGGCTAGGGTCTGGGGGAAAGGTCGCTGTCTGCTTTCTCGGGAGGGGGTTTGTTAATGATTTCACAATATCAAATTGTGAAATTGTCACTTCCCCAGAAGCTGTCACTGTAGGTAACTGCCTAGATTGCCTGATGGTTGGGTCAGCCCTGCAATTAATACAAAGACCAAGAGCAAATCTGCCATGCCATTACTAATTTACAAAACTCACACAAGGACCCTAAAACCTATTAGGAAAGCTGAACAAGCTAGATTACTACACATTCCTAAATAGAAATTCCCAGCTAACAGAATACCCAGCCTTGGTCACACATGCACACAATACAGATAGGCCTTAACCAATACGTGACCACAAAGTGTAAACAAAAATTAAACTAAAACCTCAGAAAGCCAGACCCTGCATGCAGCGCAACATCAGAGAAACAGAAAGAAATGCAATGCAATGTGTGCCTTCGAGTCAGTCCTGACTTCCCCCTATATTGTATAAAACAAAAGATATCAGATGTCAGGATTGGCATTAAGAGGGATGCAACCAGGGCAATTGCTCTGGGTCCCCAGGCTAGAGAGGGCCTCAGACCAGGGCTGTAATAAGCTAGAAATGCGCCCTTTGTGACTAACGAATCTGGTGCCCCTTCCACCCAGCCATATTCAGTAACTCACTCTTTGAGCTTCCTGGAAGCCCAGTGATGATATCTGCACCCCTTCTGTGCTTGCTCCCCGTGCGGCCTCACCACTCACAGAGCCCTTGATACAGCCTTGCCTCAGACCTGTCTGAAACTCAGAAAGGCACAGCTTGCTAACAGGCTTCAGATGTACTTTCCAGAAACTGACAATTTCTAATCACAATATAGAAAATAAAATTCATTTTTCTACCTTTGTTGTCAGGTCATTTTATGTTTTTAATTGTGTTTGTCCCAGTCTCTGTTTTTTGTTTTTCTCTGTCTTCTCTTAGCTCTCTTTTTATGGTCTCCTCTCCGTTTGCCATTTCTTCTCTCCTGTTTTTACTTTCTCTCTTATATCAGTTTTTAACACTGATCTCTTCCTTTCAGTTTTCTTGCATTTATTTTCCTGCTTCTCTATCCAGATTTTACTATTTCTTCTTGTCAACTACGCCTCAGTTTCAATCTTTTTACTGTATGTAGCTATAGCTTTCCATCTCTTTCCCTCACCTCACCCCTCCCATTTCTCTGCTCTCTCTCCTTCCCTAGTCTCTTATTTCCTAGTCTTTCACTAACTCCTCCCCTCCACCTTTGTCTAGTATCTCTCCACATCCAAGGCTGGCTCAAGGGTTTCTACCACCCCAGAAAGAAGCCCCTGCCATGACACAGTCGTGCCACAGATACAGCCCACCTCCCCCTGGCAGCAGTGGCGGTGGCACGACTGTGTCCTTACCCCCCATGTCCAGCATTTCCCTATGTGTATCCCTACCCAAAATGTCCAACATCACTAGTCTGCGTCCCTACCTCACGTCCAGCATATGACCTCAGTGTGTCCTTATTCCCCCCTCCAATGTCCAAAACAAGACAAAGCAAGAGTGCAGTGCAAGGCCTGCATTTAGACCATGCCTATTCTGGGATGACCCCGCCCCTCCCCCAACTCTATACTCCACCCACAAAAAATCCCTCCCCCCCACAATTGTCATTAACCCCTGAAACTATGTCTAATGGAAATATCCCACCACTACCAATTCCCCCACCACAGACACAGACCTCCATCCCCTCTCTCCCCTTCCCTAACTCGACCATGTCTTGAGTGTCTTTCTCCTCTCTCCTTACTGTCAAAATGGATTTCTTTTCATTTTTCTTTTTTTTTTCTTTTATTTTATTGCCAACTGCTTTGAATTATCTTGAAAGGCAGTATATTAAGTTCTCAATAAACCATAAACAACAAATGTACAATACACACACACACACAAAACACATGACCATCACACACAGAGGCACAGGGATTAGAAATATTTCCCTAGTTATGATGTAGCACATTTCACATGACAGATATATTTCATTTTCCTTGCTATTTTTTCTACTGTGGAAGCTACTGACTGAATTTTCCTGCTTTCTCGTTGATTACATAAGAACATAAGACATGCCATACTGGGTCAGACCATGGTCCATCAAGCCCAGTATTCTGTTTCCAACAGTGGCCAATCTAGGTCATACATACCTAGCAGTTTCCCCAAGAGACACAGGTTCCACAATGCTTGTACTGGGTCAAGCATTGATATCTTCGGTCACTTCTTTATAATGGTTTATGGACCTTTCCTCCAGGAACTTGTCCAAACCTTTTTTAAACCCAGCTACACTAACAGCCTTTACTACATCCTCCGGTAACAAATTCCAGAGTTTGATTACACGTTGAGTGAAAAAATATTTTCTTTTATTAGTCTTAAATAATTTATCCTGTAGCTTCATTGCATGTCCCCTAGTCTTTCTATATTCTGATAAGGTAAACAATCGATCTACGTTTACCCGTTCCACTCCGTTCATTAATTTATAGACTTCTATCATATCTCCCCTCAGCCATCTCTTTTCCAGGTTAAAGAGCCCTAACCTTTTTAGCCTTTCCTCATAGGAGTATCCTTCCATCCCCTTTACCATTTTGGTGGCTCTTCTCTGAACCTTTTCTAAAATCGCTATATCCTTTTTAAGATACGGCGACCAGAATTGCACACAATATTCAAGGTGCGGTCTCACCATGGAACGATATAGAGGCATTATAATATCTTTTGTTTTATTTTCCATTCCTTTCTTTATCATACCTAGCATTCTATTTGCTCTCTTGGCTGCCGCTGCACACTGGGCCGAGGGTTTTAACATGGTATCCACAATGACGCCTAAATCTTTTTCCTGGGTGCTGGTTCCTAATGTGGAACCTTGCATCGTGTAACCATAGTTTGGGTTGTTCTTCCCTAGGTGCATAACCTTGCACTTGTCCACATTAAATTTCATCTGCCATTTTGATGCCCAGTCTTCCAATTTAACAAGATCCTCTTGCAATTTTTCACAATCCTCTTGGGTTTTAACAACTTTAAATAGTTTTGTGTCATCTGCAAATTTGATAACCTCACTCGTTATTCCACTTTCCAGGTCATTTATGAATATGTCAAAAAGCAGCGGACCCAGCACAGATCCATGGGGTACACCACTATTCACCTTTCTCCATTGGGAAAATTGGCCATTTACCCCTACCCTCTGCTTTCTATCTTTTAACCAGTTCCTGATCCACAATAGTACACTGCCTCCTATCCCATGACTCTTTGGTTTTGCCAAAATTCTCTGATGAGGGACCTTGTCAAAGGCTTTCTGAAAGTCCAGATACACAATATCAACCGACTCACCTTTATCCACCTGTTTATTCACTCCTTCAAAAAAACATAACAGATTAGTAAGACAAGATCTTCCTTGTCTAAAGCCATGTTGGCTGTCTCCCATTAGGTCGTGACTATCTACATGCTGAGTAATTTTATTCTTTATGATGGTTTCTACCATTTTTCCCGGTACTGACGTCAGGCTCACCGGTCTGTAGTTTCCCGGATCACCCCTGGAACCCTTTTTAAAAATTGGTGTTACCTGAAGATTGGAGGATCGCCAATGTATTAGAAATGATTTTAATGATAGTTCACAGATTACTAATAGCAGGTCTGCAATCTCATATTTCAGTTCTTTCAACACCCTTGGATGTATACCATCCGGCCCAGGTGATTTGCTACTCTTCAGTTTATCTAATAGTTGTGTAAGACATCTTCCCGATGTATCGATATTTCCTTCAATTCTTCCGCACCTTTAAATACCACTTCAGTCATGGGTAACATCCCTACATCTTCCTCAGTAAAGACCGAAGCAAAGAATTCATTCAGTCTCTCCGCTATCGCCTTGTCACCTCTTAGTGCTCCTTTAACCCCTTTATCATCTAATGGGCCAACTGACTCTCACAGGTTTTTTGCTACGAATGTACTTGAAAAGGTCTTTATTTCGTGTTTTTGCTTCCGCAGCAAGCTTCTTCTCAAATTCTCTCTTTGCCTGCCTTATCAATGCCTTGCATTTGACTTGCCAGTGCTTGTACTGTTTCCAGGTTTCGTCATTTGGCTCTTTTTTCCATTTCCTGAAAGATGCTTTTTTGGCAACAACAGCCTCTCTGACCTCATCTTTAAACCAGTTTTTTGGACTTCCTTCCACTTTTCTTAAAGCGTGGAATAGAGCTGGTCTGGGCTTCCAAGATAGTATTTTTCAACAACATCCAAGCTTGATGTACGTCTTTAACCTTTGCAACTGCTCCTTTTAGTTTTTTCTTAACTGTTTTCCTCATTTTATCATAGTCTCCCTTTCGAAAGTTAAAAGGTAGTACTGTGGATTTCCTTACTATCCCTCCTCCACTAATTAAATCAAAGGCGATCATGCTATGATCACTATTGCCAAGTGGCCCCAACACCCTTCTCTTGCACTAGATCTGGTGTTCCACTAAGGACTAGGTCTAATATGGCTTCCCCTCTGGTCGGTTCATGAACCAGCTGCTCCAAGAAGCAGTCATTTATTTCATCTAGGAACTTTATCTCCCTAGCATGTCCTGCTGTGACACTGACCCAGTCGATGCCGGGGTAATTGAAATCACCCATTATTATTACTGCACTGTAACTTTTGCTAGCTTCCTTGATTTCTTTGAGCATTTCATCATCCATTTGTTCATTCTGGCCAGGAGGACGATAGTACACCCCCACTGCCATCGCCTTCCCCCTTTTACATGGAATCTCAATCCATAGAGATTCTACAGCAAATATTGTTTCTTGCAAAACTTTAATCCTTTCTGACTCAATGCCCTCTCTAACATAGAGCGCAACCCCTCCACCAATTTGATCAGCTCTATCATTACGATATAATTTGTACCCAGGTATCACAGTGTCCCACTGGTTGTCCTCCTTCCACCATGTCTCTGATATTCCAATCATACCTAACCTCTCGTTTAGTGCTATATATTCTAACTCTCACATCTTGTTTTTTAGACTTCTAGCATTTGCTTACAAGCATTTTAGAGACTGCATTTTATTCATATTAATTTGGCTATTGGTAGACATGGGTAATTTGGGATCTTTAAGCTCTGTCTGCTCCATACTCGAGGGCATTTGGGCTACTTTACTCTTTTTTGGAACCTCTCTGCTTTTTGTAGTATCCTTCAAGGATACATTCTTCCGAACCATGCGCTCTTGGGTGACTATCGGCTTTCCCCTATTATCTAGTTTAAAAGCTGCTCTATCTCCTTTTTAAAGGTTAATGCCAGCAGCCTGGTTCCATCCCGGTTAAGGTGAAGCCCATCCCTTCAGAAGAGCCCCTCCTTTCCCCAGAATGTTCCCCAGTTCCTAACAAATCCAAACCCCTCATCTCTGCACCATTGTCTCATCCACGCATTGAGACTCCGGAGCTCTGCCTGCCTTTTGGGTCCTGCACGTGGAACGGGAAGCATTTCGGAGAATGCTACCCTGGAAGTTCTGGATTTCAACTTCCTACCTAAAAGCCTAAATTTAGCTTCCAGAACCTCCCTACCACATTTTCCTATGTCATTGGTACCGACATGTACCAAGACAGCAGACTCCTCCCCAGCACTATCTAAGACCTTATCTAGGTGGCGCGTGAGGTCCGCTACCTTCGCACCAGGCAGGCATGTTACCAGGCGATCCTCACGTCCACCAGCCACCCAGCTATCTACATGCCTAATGATCGAATCATCAACTATAACTGCTGTCCTAACCCTTCCCTCATGGGCACTTGGCCCTGGAGAAACCTCCTCGGTGCGAGAGGGGTTTACATCACCTGGAGGACAGGTCCTAGTTACAGGATCACTTCCTGCCACACCAGGGTGATGCTCTCCTGTCACGTGACCTCTCTCCTCCATGGCAACAGGGATGCTGCCAGACTGGAGGTGGGACTTCAGGACTATATCCCTGTAGGTCTCGTCCATGTACCTCTCTGTCTGTCTTATGCTTTCCAAGTCTGCTACTTTAGCCTCTAGAGAACGGATTTGTTCCCTGAGAGCAAAGAGCTCCTTGCACGTAGTGCACACGTAAGACCTCTCACCAGCTGGGAGAAAATCATACATGTGACACTCAATGCAAAAGACTGGAAAGCCCACATCCCGCTGCTGGACTGCTGTCTGCATCTTAGTTTTAAGTTTGTGTTTAGATCTTTAAGTTCTTTACATACTAAAGGGTGCTATGGATATTTATACCACTAAAACTGTACCTAATAAGTTTAATATACCTTGTTCACCTGAAGCTAAATTAATCTCAGGTCCTTAGTGTATGACTGATTTGGGTAATGAGCTTCACCTGAGAGCACCTCCTGTCTTTTAAGTTGTGCAAGTACCTATAAAGCTGTGATTATCCCAGGGGAGGGTGGGTGTGGGGAGGGAGGGAGGGATATAACACTTATTAAAAGAGGGCTGCTACACAGTACCCTGTCCTGTGCTGCTGAGGTAAGCTATATTCTGATTTGATTTAAATTATAGCTCTTTGCTGCTGCTAGGCTCTAACCTATTATGAAATTTAAACTACAAGCTCTCTGCTGGATTCTAAAGTTAACCAGAAAGCTCTCTTCTGTGTTTTAAATTGGAACTAAAAGTACTTTGCTGATGCTAGGCCCTGAGTGACTATGAAATTTAAACTACAAGCTCTCTGCTGGATTCTAAAGTTAACCAGAAAGTTCTCTTCTGTGTTTTAAATTGAAACTAAAAGTACTTTGCTGATGCTAGGCCCTGAGTGACTATGAAATTTAAACTACAGCTCTCTACTGGGTATGAAAGGTAACCAGAAAGTTCTCTTCTGTGTTTTAAATTGAATCTTAAACTGTTGCTACTAGGCCCTGACTGATTTAACAAAAAATAGTGGGTTCACAGATTAATTAGCTTTAAAAGAAAAAAATTCCTTTCAGAAAAATTCCCAGAAGTATATACTCACAATTTCAGATTTCTCTCCAGAAGTAACAGCCCCCCTTTCTAGTCCTTCAAGATTGGTTGTCATGTAATGCAAGCTCTTATCTGTTGCCATGGGCAGGGCTACATGAATTCATTGACAGAAACTATGGGTAGGATCCAGCCAATGGGAAGGCTGTGGGAGCAGAGCACTGGAAATGCTGCTCTAGTCACAGACTGTGGATAATATCCAGCCAATGGGAAGGCAGTGGGGCCGGAGCACTGGAATGCTGCCTAGTCATAGGAAGAGAAGTAGTAAGTGGAGGATAGTTTTGGTGCTCTACAAGTTTAGTTCTCCAGGACCAAGCAAGAATCAGTCCTCACATATGGGTGACATCGGCGCCGACGGAGCCCCCGTGCGGAGCTTTTCCCCAGCTTTCAAAGAAAGCCTTTGGGAATGCAGCATGCATGCATGGTCCGCTTCCCGCCCAAGGGTGCCATCTTGCTCAGTCTTTCTTTTTCCACGGAGCCCAACGGACGTGAGTTCGTGTCACCCGGGAAAAGTTGATTTTTTTTCTGTGATTTTCGCTTTTTCTAATCCGGTTCGACCCTGGTTCCCCTTCCCGCCTGGGCTCGGTATACCGGTATCGAGTCCGGAGTTTCTTTTTCGTTTTTTGTCCTTCGTGACTAGCGTTTGTTCCTTTATTGTTATTTTCACTGGCAGCCTGGTCTTTGGACCTTGCAGGGGCCCTTTTTCCCCGATGTCTGCCAGCGGGTTCAAAAAATGTGATTGGTGCAAGAAACTTATGTCTCTCATCAACACACATGACTGCTGCCTCCGATGCCTTGCGCCCAACCATGACCCGCTGGTCTGTTACCCGTATGGCAAAATGTCGTCGAAGGCACTTCGGAGCCATGAGCATCAACGAGAGAGAATTTTTTCAGAGTCCACGTCCGGCCGGGCCCGGACTTCGTCAGAGGCCTCGACATCTCGTGGTTCCTCTGAGAGGGGGTCTTCCACCTGGGAGCAGAAAAGGAAGAAAAAGCTCATGAGGGCGGCATCGGTGGAGGCCCCTGGGTGCTCGAGGGCCAGGTCGCGTAGCTCTGACCGCCGCCCCGGGCTCTTGGAGTCGGAGAGGCTGTCCAAACTACCTCGCATGGAGCCAGAGTCCCCGAGTCACGTAAGTTCTGCTGTCCTCATGGACTCTCCTCCAGGAGAGCCGACGTCGAGCCTGACGCCATCGGGGCCCGAGTCGGGGGCTGCTGCGTCTCGAGCTTGGACTCAGGCTGACGGCCTTGGAGAGCAGCTTGGCTGCCTTCATGGAACAGCAGCAGGTGCTGATCGCCGGTCTGACCGGTGCATCTGCCCCGACCACCAGGACCTCGACATCCAAATCGACCCCAGAGATCAAGCCGATCCTCGAGTCCATGAAGTCTCGAGTCGATCCTCAGTCAAGGTCCCCCTCGACCGCCCTTGTGAGGCTGAGGTCATCGACGCCGGTGCCCTCGGCATTGGGGTGGGTGGCACCGAGGCCCACATGGCCAGAGCCGCTCAACTCCTCCTCGAGGGAGTCGGCGTGGGAGACTGAGGACGAGGAGTCTCCTGACACCTTCTGGACCCAGTGCGTCCCATCGGACTCACTGGAGTCCGAGCCTCGGAGAAGGTCCCCCCCCGGAGGCTACCCGGTTCTCGGACTTCGTGAGGGACATGGCCAAGGCTTTGGCATTTCCTGCGGATGCCAAGGAGCAGCCTCGAGCCGAGGAGCTTGATGCCCTCCAGTATGATTTTCCTCCAAAGGAAGCCTTTACTGTACCGGTTCCTCCGATGCTGGAACGACTGCTCTTCCGTATGTGGGAGCGGCGCCGGTTCTGAGCAAACGGGTCGATTCCATTTATCAAGTCCGTAAGAGCCCTGGGTTCCAAAAGGCACCGCCTGAAGAGTTAGAAGATGCACTCCTTGGTGCCCCCCGGCCGGGAGGCCCGGAACCTGAATGCCCTCGGTAGAAAGTGCTTCCAGGGCTCTATGCTATCTTGCCGTGTCCAGACTTACCAGCTTTACATGGGCATGTACTTATGGGACCTGGCAAAGGAGATTGCCGGGTTCTCAGCTGGCCTCTCCGAGGAACCTTTGCAGAGGTTCAAGGCCTTGTCTATAGGGATCCGGGAGTGCTTGAATTTCATCTCTCAAGCAGCCTATGATGTCTTCGAGGCTTCGGCCCGGGTAGCCACGGCCGGCATCGGTGCACGCTGTCAGGCCTGGCTACAGTCATCGGACCTGGAGTTATGGGTGCAGGACAAGTTGGTCGATGTCCCGTGCCGAGGTGACAACCTATTCGGAAAGCCCATGACTGAAAAGGCTGCAGAAACCGAGACTGAGACTCTCACCAGGACAAGACTGTCCAGGAAGACTTCTGCCCCTTCTCAAAAAAAGAAGGGCATGGGAAAGAAGCCCTTTTTCCTGAGGAAGGGTGCTGCCTACAAAATCTACCCTCAGTATCAGGCCTCTCCAGCTCCCCAAAAGGGCCGGCAGGGGCAGGGGCATGGGCTCCGTAGGTAGAAGACCCCCAAGCCACCAGCTCCGGCTCCTGCACAGCAAGGAGCGGGGTTTTGACTCCCACAACATAGCCTCTCCTCCACCAGTGGCTCCACTCAGCATAGGAGGTCGGCTGACCCTGTACACCTACAGGTGACCAGCCATCACAGGGGATACCTGGTTACTGAGCATAGTCCAAAAGGGCTACATGCTCCATTTCCACCAACTACCCCCCTCCTACTTTCCAGGGGAGCCTCCCAGACACCCTCTACACTGAAACCTCCTCCTTCAGGAGTTGGCAAGTCTTCTAAGGGAACAGGCGGTGGAACCGGTGCCTCACCACCTGACAGGGCAAGGCTTCTACTCCAGGTACTTCCTGGTACCAAAAAGGACAGGAGGCCTCCGGCCTATCCTAGACTTGCGAAACCTAAACAAGTTTTTGGAGAGGGAAAAGTTCAAGATGCTTACCCTTGGGATATGCAGCCCTACCTCCAGCAGGGAGACTGGCTTTCTTCCTTAGACCTAGAGGATGCTTATACTCACATCCTCATTCATCCAGACCACAGACATTATCTCAGATTTGTGGTGGGAGGAAACCATTTTCAGTACAGGGTACTTCCATTTGGCCTAACCTCTGCCCCCAGGGTTTTCACCAAATGCCTGGCGGTGATGGCGGCTTATCTCAGGAATCAGGGAATTTTTGTCTTCCCATACCTGGACGACTGGCTCATCAGGGGCCAGTCTCCCCAAGAGGCCCGACAAGCCACTCTTCACACTGTCTCTCTTCTTCAGCATCTGGGCTTTGTCATAAACTACGCAAAGTCCACTTTGCTCCCCTCTCAGAACCTAGAGTTTATAGGGGCAAGGGCCCACAGACTGATGGACTTGACCAACCAGTTCCAAAACAATTCTCATGTTTCCGCCAGGCACTACCTGCGGCTCCTGGGCCACATGGCATGCACTGTACATGTGACTCCGAATGCCCATCTTCACATGTGGGCTACTCAGTGGTGCCTCAGAGCTCAGTGGTCGCAGGCCACAGGCGACCTCCGAGACAGAGTAAAGGTGTCCAAACCGCTTTTGGACTCCTTACAGTGGTGGCTACATCTCCCAAACCTTCTCAGGAGGATACCTTAAGAACATAAGAACATAAGATATGCCATACTGGGTCAGACCAAGGTCCATCAAGCCCAGTATTCTGTTTCCAACAGTGGCCAATCCAGGTCATATGTACCTAGCAGTTTCCCCAAGAGACACAAGTTCCACAATGCTTGCACTGGGTCAAGCATTGATATCTTCGGTCACTTCTTAATAATGGTTTATGGACCTTTCCTTCAGGAACTTGTCCAAACCTTTTTTAAACCCAGCTACACCAACAGCCTTTACTACATCCTCCGGTAACAAATTCCAGAGTTTGATTACACGTTGAGTGAAAAAATATTTTCTTTTATTAGTCTTAAATAGTTTACCCTGTAGCTTCATTGCATGTCCCCTAGTCTTTCTATATTCTGATAACGTAAACAATCGATCTACGTTTACCCGTTCCACTCCGTTCATTAATTTATAGACTTCTATCATATCTCCCCTCAGCCGTCTCTTTTCCAGGTTAAAGAGCCCTAACCTTTTTAGCCTTTCTTCATAGGAGTATCCTTCCATCCCCTTTACCATCCCCTTTACCATCCCAGGCTCCAGCACACACAAGGATGCTGACGACCGACGCTTCCTTAAAGGGCTGGGGGACACATTGCCAGAGCATGTGCACTCAAGGCCTGTGGTCTCCTCGGGAGGCCACGCAGCAAATTATTCTTCTGGAGCTGCGAGCAATCCACTTAGCTCTGCAAACATTTTCTCATGCCCTCTCTCACCAGTCTGTCCTAGTTCAGACGGACAATCAAGTGGCAATGTTCTACGTGAACAAACAAGGGGGCACGGGGTCCAGGCTCCTATGTCCGGAGGCACTGGATCTCTGCTCCTTTGCAGTCAAACAGTGTATGTTTCTCAAGGCAGTTTACCTACCTGGTCAGGAGAATTTCCTGGCAGACAAGCTAAGCAGGATTCTCCAGCCTCACGAATGGCAGTTGAATCCACTGGTGGTCCAGCGGATCTTCCTCCGTTGGGGGCTTCCGTCCATTGATCTCTTTGCCAGTCCACTGAACCGTCAGCTGCCCAGGTTCTGCTCCAGACAGCCGCATCCCCTGAGGATGGCAGCAGATGCTTTTCTGATCTCTTGGTCTACGGGCCTCCTGTATGCGTTTCTTCCCACACCCCTGGTGGCCCAAACTCTGTTCAAGATTCTCCGGGATAAGGCCTCGGTGATTCTGGTAGCCCCCAGATGGCTGAGACAGCCGTGGTTTCCACTTCTGCTGCAGTTGGCGGTTTAAACTCCATTCCCTCTGGGGTTGCAACACGATCTCCTGTCTCAAGAGCAGGGTTCCCTTCTGCACCCCAATCTCAGGTCCCTCAGCCTGATGGCCTGGCTGCTGAAAGGGTAGTGCTATCTCCCTTACTTCTGCCTAAAGAAGTTGAAGAGGTGATATTGGCCTCTAGGAGCAGTCCACAAGAAAGTCCTATGCTCTCAAGTGTCGTCGGTTTACAGTGTGGTGTGCTCAGCACAATGAAGATCCTTTCTCTTGCCTTGTGCCAGTAGTACTGCAGTATTTACTTCACCTTTCAGACTTAGGCCTTAAGTCTAACTCTGTTCGGGTCCACCTCAGTGCTTTGTTAGCGCACCACTCACCGATGGAAGGACAGTCTCTGTCGGTTCACCCCTTGGTACCCAGATTTCTCAGAGGTCTGCTTCTACTCAAGCCTCCGGTTCGTCCATCGGTGACTGAGTGGGATTTGAACGTGGTCTTGCAACAACTTACTCGCCCACTGTTTGAGCCGATGGCTACTTGCCATTTGCGCTTCCTCTCTTGGAAAGCGCTCTTCCTGGTGGCTCTTACATCAGCCAGACGTGTGAGTGAGCTACAAGCTCTGGGACTCCCATATGTGAAGACTGACTTCCTGCTTGGTCCTGGAGAAAGAGTAGTTACTCACCTGTAACAGGTGTTCTCCAGGAGCAGCAGGAATCAGTCCTCACGACCCTCCCTCCTCCCGTGGAGTTGCAGTTATATACTTCATTTTTATTTTTTGCTGTCTTTTAGCTATGTCATCAGACTGAGCAAGATGGCACCCTTGGGCGGGAAGGGGACCGCTCATGCACGTTGCATTCCCAAAGGCTTTCTTTGAAAGCTGGGAAAATGCTCCGCACGGGGGCTCCGTCGGCGCCGACGTCACCCATATGTGAGAACTGATTCCTGCTGCTCATGGAGAACACCTGTTATAGGTGAGTAACTACTCTTTCTGTGTATGGTGGGAGATGGAAGAGAAATTAAGCCAAAGCCTTACACCCCCCCCCCCCAAGTACATTTTTTAGGAAAAGCAGTTCCAGCAGCTGCACTATACAAACACTGATTCGCAGTGACATAGTGATTACAGAATTGCACCTGTCAAACATCTCTCCCCTCTCATCTCCTCTCCCTATCATAAGAACATAAGATTTGCCCTACTGTGTCAGACTAAGGTCCATCAAGCCCAGTATTCTGTTTCCAACAGTGGCCAATCTAGGTCATACGTACCTAGCAGTTTCCCCAAAAGACACAAGTTCCACAGTGCTTGTACTGGATCAAGCATTGATATCCTGGGTCCCTTCTTAATAATGGTTTATGGACCTTTCCTCCAGGAACTTGTCCAAACCTTTTTTAAACCCAGCTGCACTAACAGCCTTTACTACATCCTCCGGTAACAAATTCCAGAGTTTGATTACACGTTGAGTGAAGAAATATTTTCTTTTATTAGTCTTAAATAGTTTACCCTGTAGCTTCATTGCATGTCCCCTAGTCTTTCTATATTCTGATAACATAAACAGTCGATCTACGTTTACCCGTTCCACTCCGTTCATTAATTTATAGACTTCTGTCATATCTCCTCTCAGCCGTCTCTTTTTGAGGTTAAAGAGCCCTAACCTTTTTAGCCTTTCTTCACAGGAGTATCCTTCCATCCACTTTACCATTTTGGTGGCTCTTCTCTGAACCTTTTCTAATATCGCTATATCCTTTTTAAGATACGGTGACCAGAATTGCACACAATATTCAAGGTGCGGTCTCACCATGGAACGATATAGAGGCATTATACTGTCTTTTGTTTTATTTTCCATTCCTTTCCTTATGATACCTATCATTCTATTTGCTCTCTTGGCCGCCGCTGCACACTGGGCCGAGGGTTTTAACATGGTATCCACAATGACGCCTAAATCTTTTTCCTGGGTGGTGGTTCCTAATGTGGAACCTTGCATCATGTAACCATAGTTTGGGTTATTCTTCCCTAGGTGCATAACTTTGCACTTGTCCGCATTAAATTTTATCTGCCAATTTGATGCCCAGTCTTCCAATTTATCAAGATCCTCTTGCAATTTTCCACAATCCTCTTGGGTTTTAACAACTTTAAATAGTTTTGTCATCTGCAAATTTGATAACCTCACTCGTTATTCCACTTTCCAGGTCGTTATGAATATGTCAAAAAGCAGCGGACCCAGCACAGATCCCTGGGGTACACCACTATTCACCTTTCTCCATTGGGAAAATTAGCCCTACCCTCTGTTTTCTATCTTTTAACCAGTTCCTGATCCACAGTAGTACACTGCCTCCTATCCTATGACTCTTTAGTTTTGCCAAAAGTCTTTGATGAGGGACCTTGTCAAAGGCTTTCTGAAAGTCCAGATACACTATATCAACCGACTCACCTTTTTCCACCTGTTTATTCACACCTTCAAAAAAACATAACAGATTAGTAAGACAAGATCTTCCTTGTCTAAAGCCATGTTGACTGTCTCCCATTAGGCCATGACTATCTACATGCTGAGTAATTTTATTCTTTATGATGGTTTCTACCATTTTTCCCGGTACTGACGTCAGGCTCACCGGTCTGTAGTTTCCTGGATCACCCCTGGAACTCTTCTTAAAAAATTGGCGTTACATTGGCGATCCTCCAGTCTTCAGGTATTAGAGATGATTTTAATGATAGTTCACAGATTACTAATAGCAGGACTGCAATCTCATATTTCAGTTCCTTCACCACCCTTGGATGTATACCATCCGGCCCAGGTGATTTGCTACTCTTCAGTTTATCTAATAGTTGTAATACATCTTCCCAATGTATTAATATTTCCTTCAATTCTTCCGCACCTTCAAATACCACTTCAGTCATGGGTAACATCCCTACATCTTCCTCAGTAAAGACCGAAGCAAAGAATTCATTCAGTCTCTCCGCTATCACCTTGTCACCTCTTAGTGCCCCTTTAACCCCTCTATCATCTAATGGACGAACTGACTCTCTCACAGGTTTTTTGCTACAAATGTACTTCAAAAAGTCTTTATTTTGCGTTTTTGCGTCCGCAGCAAATTCTCCCTTTGCCTGCCTTATCAATGCCTTGCATTTGACTTGCCAGTGCTTGTGCTGTTTCCAGGTTTCATCGTTTGGCTCTTTTTTCCATTTCCTGAAAGATGCTTTTTTGGCAATAACAGCCTCTCTGACCTCACCTTTAAACCATGCTGGCAGTTTTTTGGACTTCCTTCCACTTTTCTTAAAGCGTGGAATAGAGCTGGTCTGGGCTTCCAAGATAGTATTTTTCAACAACACCCAAGCTTGATGTAAGTCTAACCTTTGCAACTGCTCCTTTTAGTTTTTTCTGTACTATTTTCCTCATTTTATCATAGTCTCCCTTTCGAAAGTTAAAAGGTAGTACTGTGGATTTCCTTACTATCCCTCCTCCACTAATTAAATCAAAGGCGATCATGCTATGATCACTATTGCCAAGTGGCCCCAACACCCTTATCTCTTGCACTAGATCTGGTGTTCCACTAAGGACTAGGTCTAATATGGCTTCCCCTCTGGTCGGTTCATGAACCAGGTGCTCCAAGACACAAAGAAACAAAATAGCTATAAATATAATCGAAAACACACATACTAACTAACATGTCCACATATTCACAGACATATACATCCAAGTATTCACACACACACATATAAGTACACATGAAGTGATGCACATTCAGACAAACTTACACAGAAATGCTAGCCCACAAAGAGAGACACACATAAAAACCCCCAGATACACATGCAAACAGGAAGTCGGTATTGGAGGGGGTCGAAGCACAAACAGCTCTGCAGCGCCGTAGATTTATGTAAGCAATGCAGGGTTGTTTGAAGTTATTGCTGCTGCAGGTCCCGGAGAGGAAGAGCAGCAATGGATCACCCTTTAACATTGATGCTCTAGGTGACTGCCTAGTTTGCGTAATGGTTGTGCAGTCCTTAGTCTAGGGCACTGTAGAAGAAATGGAGTTTGGCAGATTAGATAGATGTTGAGGTCCTTATCTGCCGTCATCTTTTATGCTTCTATGCTATTGATTCTTACAGATTTATAAAGATAAAGCCACTTTCAGAGAGAGCTTCTGTTATATTGTTTTCCAGCTATCTAGTTAGCTACCCATACATACTGTTAATATAATATAGACAAAGGGGTATGTTTACTAAGCAGCGGTAGTAGTTGCTGTGCGGTATTGGAGCTGCTTAGTAAATATACCCCAAAGAATTCAGAGGAAGGTCTCTGGGCTTCTCTTAGGATTTTAGGCCTCACTGACAAATCCACATAAAATGGTGGGAGGTGCCAGTAGTATTTCTCAGGTACTCATTGCTTGCTTCATCCTGCCACCAGATTAATGTGTCTATGATTTTCAAGGCCTCGTACTTTTTGGATGGTTTCCAACAGGCACACACCGTCACCAGCGTAACCAGCAAAAAAATGCCACCCGTAGACAGGATAATGTAGAGGGAGCTCCGCCCTGTGCAGAGACAAGAAGAAGAAGACATTAGAGAGAACACATATTGGCACTTCAAGTTTTTCTGTACTTGAGTGGATATCTCAATCAGACTGAATCGAGAGGTCAACTATGGCTTCAGTTGTGTTTCTTCTCCCTGACCTTAGTGCTGATAAGTACATATCAGTGAATTATACCCATACTGATGACAATCTTTTTGCTGACTGCATTTGATGGTCTCACCATATCAGCCATGACAATCTGCTAATTAACTCCATTTCTCTGTCAAAAAATTCTCTTATCTCATTTCTTGTCTTTACTCTTTGACTTCTCCTTTGATCCTGCTCTGTCTTTTCACCCGTTTAATGTCAGGCTATCAGGGCTTAATTCTTCAGATCATAGCTGCTTGTATTCCCTCCTTCTCACACTTCTGAAGTTACAAAATTTCTGCAACCAGCTACACATGTCAATATCTCTAACTCTAAAAATAAAACGATCTACATTTTAGTCTTAAAATGTCTTTCTTTTATGCTCACCAGTGTCGACTTTCAATAATGTACCCATAATTTCACTTACAAAATTGACAATTCCAGGTCCTGCACGCCTCAAGGACATACCTGGGAACTTTTTGGTTTTGATCAATTTGAGATTGGGGAGAAAAGGGGGGAGGGGGAAGGCAGGAAGAGAATTCACTGTGCTGTTTCTATTGGATTTGAATGTCGATTTCAGATTTAATCACTTGGCTTTTGAAACCCAAACACAAGGTAAATTACAAATTCAGGTATAGTTGGGGTCCTCGGTCTAAAGGACTTAGAACAAAAGGTTTGTACCTGAGCCAATGGAGAGCAAAGATTTGACTTGTTTCCATTTATTAACCTATTCTGCTCTTTGATGAGCATTGTAGTATATTACAATTTGAAAATACTATATACAGTCATACATGATTTACAGTAATTAAAGTCAGTTTTCATGTGGAGGAGTAACCTAGTGGTTAGAGCACTAGCTCAGTAACCAAGACACCAGGGTTCAATTCCCACTAGCACTCCTTGTGGCCTTGGGCAAGTCACTTTACCCTCTATTGCTTCTGAAGAAAAGGCCTGGCAATCTACTCCCGGTCATAATTTGCCAAGAAAACCCAGGGGCTGCTGGGTCACCAGGTGTCAGGATTGACTTGAAGGCACTTAGAAAAAAAAAAGCATACTTTCTAGGAAATTTTCCATTTATTAATCCAAATTTTGGGATTATACCAAAGAGACATGCCAAAAGGAATAATGCAGGAATTAACCTTTAATAGAACCCAAAAATGGAAGAGCATCCAACCAAGTGTCTGTGATATCTATGATGGGCAAGGACTTAAAAGAAGTGGGCTAACAATCTCTCTTTCCACCTTTACCCAGGCAGGGGCAGAGGGAGATGTTGACTCAGTAATCAGCCAGGTCGCTCTATACCAGAGTAAGGATTGTAAACGGGGATGCTTGTTGTGAATGTTCCACAATCTTGGCAAGGACATGAATTCACTTGACTTGCAAAGGATTGTGGGTCTTGTAGTTCCTTCACACAAAAACTAGCCGTTTAACAAGAATAAAGAATTGTAGTTGCTCGAGTGTAAAGCAGAAAACAGATTTTATTTATGGGGTGTTATTCCCTCGCACAGATATGCTTGGTAACATCAACAGGATCATTTCTCCAGGAGTTTTATTCAGGAAACAAAACAAATAAGGCAACTGAATTACTTATGCAACAACTTAGTAAAGACCTTGATGGAACAGAAAAGGTCTTTCTTCTAGCCCCTGCTAATAAACTTTCTTAGCAGTGCTGGAATGAAAAATAAACCCAAAAGGAAAATTCTCTTTATCAAAATAAAACAGCTTTCTTCCTTTCACACAGAGAAGAAGCTTTTTTTCAAAGTCCCACGTGCACTTGTGCCTTGCTCTAATCACAGGTGCTTAACCAGCTGCAAACCATTGCTGGTCCACTCTCCACGTGGCTCCAACTTTCCCCAAAGCTTTCTCTCAAAGAAACTTTTCTGGGAAGCTAAAAATCAGTACAGTTCCTTTTGGTGTTTGATCCTTATCTGAGGATTACTTTAGAACAGCAGCTTAGAAAGAGAACAATCCATACATTCAACTTCCTCATTTGATATTTCCCCTTGCTCTTGAAATATCTATCATAGGATCACTTTCATACACTGGCTCAGAGGAATTCTCTAACTGATCTCTACCAGGATAGAAACTGTTTCCCTGCTGTCTTCCTTGTGCATAGCTAGGGAACAGATCAGAGTTCATACCTGAGATCACGTTGTCATTAGGTTTCCTCTCTCGGTATTTTGGCCAGTAGGAAGCAAAACCTCTGTACCTAGCTCTCCAGTCAGAATCTCTGGACTTTAGGTCTCTTTTCCCATACCTCCTTAAATAGGTATTAGAGCTCCTTCTTTCTGTAGATGCAGCCGTCTCCCTTACAGGTGCTGTCCGAGGGTTCCTGGCTGTATATCTCCAAGCCTCTGGCTTCTTCCAGTCCAATG
The DNA here is from genome assembly GCA_033557465.1 of Ichthyophis bannanicus. Classification (NCBI taxonomy): domain Eukaryota; kingdom Metazoa; phylum Chordata; class Amphibia; order Gymnophiona; family Ichthyophiidae; genus Ichthyophis; species Ichthyophis bannanicus. The sequence goes on along the minus strand of CM066045.1, from coordinate 17,937,591 downwards.
AAGAATGCTTGCCCCAGGAATCTCTCCCAGTATACGTACTGCCTTGGAATCCTTTCTTAGACCTTCTGGACGTCTTGCTGTTCTTCCTTCTGTTCACGATCAGTCTCTCCTTCTCCAGCTTTTGCTGTCTCCGTTCCTCTTTCTCCCATTGCTGTCTGTATGACAAATTTCTTCTAGCTTTAAAGTGCCTAGATGGCTGCTCCACCCCAGCACACTGCAGGTGTTCTGAATTAAGCCCTGCCCTAGGAGATGTGTGATTAGTGATTACATCATTGCTTCTCTGATTAGGCACACGTTTCCCTACTTCAGCTCTCCTAGAGGCTTTCTGTAAACCAGTGAATTCTGGGTCTGGTAGTCTTTTAGGTAAACACTCTGTTTTAGTGCTTTTACCAGCCAGCACAGGTTGCTTATTCAGAGCCAATTCACCTCTTGTATTATTTCTTCCTGAACTATGATAAGCTTCCTTATCACAGGATGCAAAATGATACATACAGAAATCAGGAAACCCTATACCCCCCACCCCCCTGTAGCACGCCTAATCTATAAAGAATCCACAGGAGAAGCATCGTTCTTATAGTTTCAAATCTGCCCCACCGTGAGATAGTCAAAGGAGTCCAAGAATCCTTTATATTTTCTAAATAATAATTAAAATCCCCCAGTAATTCTAATCCTGGAGGACAGTAAAGCAAACAAATATGGTTTATGGTTTATTAGATTTGATATACCGTGGGTCGCCAGGCGTCGGCATTGACTCGAAGGCACACATTGCATTTGTATGCCGACTTTCATTACTGCAGAGCAGTTTACAATAAAATAGGAGGCCTCTAAAGAAAAAGGAAAGACAGGAAAGTTATAAAGCAACAGAGCAGCAACGATTAGGAGTAAACACGGGGGGGGGGGGCAGCTAATGCCATCGCCTCTGAAAACAGAACCCGGATATTCAATGCCAAGGTCATATCCAGCCACTGGCATTGAGTATCTGGGTTGGCCGGGTTGCGAGTTAGCTAGCCAGTCAGCGATGATAATTAGCCGCTGACTGATTAACTTCAGCAGCTAAAGGCCAGCCATTGAAGTGCCAAACTTTAGCTGCTTTAGGATACCCGACTAACGGCTGAATATTGCTGCTAGCCAGTTATCCCTGGGTGCTGCCTCCGCAAATGCCCCAACGCTAAGTACTTAGTGACACAAACTGTGTTGCTGAGCGGCATTTAGGTGGTTTGTAGGTCTGCAAACTACCTAAATGCCTTTGCATATCCCTCCCATAATAAATAGGTAACACAAGAGGTTTGCTGCAGCCTGTGCTAGTTGCTAGACCCCAGAGGTCATTGTGAAAAGATGAGTCTTTAGGGCAGATTTCCTTCCAGCCAGGACCAGCCCAAGGGCTTCAGTTCCCTAAGCAGAAACCTGGCCTCGCCGCCCCTCCCCCAGCTGCTGCCGATTCTGTCTTGGGAGGGGGGGGGGGCGGGCAGCGGCAGTATTTCAAAAAGCAGCTGCTTTTGGGAATACTGCTGCTGCCACTGCTCGCCTCCCCCAAAATGGAATCGGCAGCAGCTGGGGGGGGGGGGGGGCAGCATGGTCAGTCATGTGTGCCTCTACTGCCACCCACCCAGGCCGGCTGCCCATGGCAGCTGCCTATCTCGCTTAGTGAACGGTCAGGTCCTGGTTCCAGACAAAGGGAAGAGGGCAGCTGGCTCCAGAAAAAGTCAGATTGTTAGGCAGCTTCATATTTGGCATTGGAATAGATAGGATTATTCTAGAAGTCGAATAGAGCATTTGCAGGTGCCCAGAGACATATATGTAGTGGAAACGTCTATGAGCATATTCTGGTTCATGACTCCCACAGATGTTTATCTTGTGCGCTTGGGGATGTCTGCATGTCTCTGCAAGGGGGCAGAATGGGGGTGTGGCTACCCCATAGACGTGTAGACTGTATTCCAGAAAGCCCCATGGATGTTTCCGGCCTTTTCCACAGACATGTCCGTTATCACTGTCACATACGTGGAACAAGGCCAGGACTTTGCCAATTTTCTGCTTTCTTCTAGGATTCATCCGTGCAAGTGAGTGAGTGTGTGTGTGCAGAGTAAGGTCGGAGGGTTGTATGGGAGGACGGTGTTGGGATCCAGAAAGCATGGAGGAAATGAATGCCTGGCAAATAGTAACATAGGGCCCGATATTCTTTTGGGATGGCTATGACCAGAGCTTTTGCTGCCAAACTTTAACCCCAGATATTCAATGCCGGGGTCATATGTAGCCAGGCATTAAATATTCAGGGACCCTGCACAGCCCACAAGCCCACAGAAGCTAATCGGGCAGCAGTGATATTGAGCCGCTGCCCGGTTAGTTCCATTGGGTAAAGATAGGCCAGCTTTTGCCACACCTAGCTTTTACTCGCGGGTGCTAACCAAACAGCGGCACCGCCCCTGGAACACGACACATCCCGATGCTAAGCGGTTAGCATTGGGGTGTGTAGCGTCATTAAGCAGTGTAAATGCCTTTTAAATATCGGGCCCATAGTAACTTTAGTACCGTATTTTCGCGCATGTAGCGCGCGCGTTATACACTTTTTTACCTACCGCGCAACCCTCCTGCGCGGTATTTGCGAGGGCGCGCTATACCTAAACTTTATTACAAGTAACCGATCCCAAAAAAGAGGCCTTACAAGAATATATTGGTTTAAAAATATATTTAATTAATTTTCATCATCCGATTCCATAAAACCTTCAAAATCACTCCCCTCATCAATATCATCATTGAAATAATTTAAAACCGTCTGGAGACGCTCTTCCGTAACATATGCACTTTCATCGTCACTCCTTTTGACGTTTTCATCATCATCTTCAATTTATGCCCACTCGCTGTGCAACCCAGGACTATAGTGAAGCAAGCCCTCCCATGTCCAGTTGTTGTTATTGCGACAGTTTTTGAACCCGAAGCAGCTACAGTCCTGGTTGGTGGAATGTCAAAAGACACAGGAACTTCATCCATGTTAATAACATCCATTGCCGAAATGCTGAACTCCGAAATTTCTTTGCTGACAAATGTGCCGAAATCCGCCATCTTTTGTTCCCAGTCATCCGGAATCCTCTGGCCTACAGTTGTTCTTATTCGCACGGAAAGACCATTCCTCTTCATAAATTTGCAAATCCAGTTGAAACTAGCGTGGAAACTTGAAATTCCTCTTTCATTGGCCAGCAGTTTTGCTTTGAATTTAATTGCGATAGTTGAGACAGCTTGATTTTGCTCCCTTCTAGACAGAATCCACTTGTTTAAGTCACTCTCTAGCTCTGGCCACTTTTCTTTGGGACCCCCGATGTGCACGTTTTCGCGGGTTCATCTCCTCTAGCGCCGTTTTCTCCTTTCTCCAGTCGCGAACAGATGACTCACCAACATCAAATTCTCTTGCTGCTGCTCTGTTGCTTGTTTCTTCAGCTTTTGCCACAACTTTCAGCTTGAAGTCCGCAGTATAAGACTTGCGTTTAATTCCGTGCATGATAACTGGATTATAATAGAAGAGATCGCAAAGTTTTTATGTAAGGTATAATGGAACTGAGGGCCTTTTATACACCTCACAGTGCAGTCGACACATGCACGTTATACGCGTGTGCGCATTATGTGAGAAATTCAATGCAGGACTGGCCAAAAATTGCACTTTATATGTGGGTGCGTGTTATATGTGGGTGCGCGTTACATGCGCAAAAATACGGTATATGAGGGCAGATAAAGACCAGTATGGTCCATCTAATCTGCCCAGTAAGGTGGCTAGAGGAGTTGTGACTGCCATTCCATGCAGGTCAGCCCCCTTCTATTAAAAGATATTTAGGTTGCTTTGATTACATCCTCTTGCTATAAAGGGATCCACTGTGTCTGTCCCATGCCGTCTTCAATTCTGTCACTGTATTTGCTCCCACCACCTCCATCAGGAGGTCAAGGGTTCAGCGGCGACAGCTCGCCACTGTAATTGCACTAGCCGCCACCGCGGAATATTAGGCCCATAATGACCAGTGTATTTGTAACCGTATATTTTTTCTTTAATAGAAATTGGTGGCAACAAAAAAAAAATAACTCAAAAAAATTTCTAGGCACAATACAGCAAAATATAAAACAAAGATAAAACAAGATAGAATAAAAAATGCATATCCTAATCTGAATTCAATACAGTCATACTAAATGCAGGTAAGTGCAAAGTGCAACATTCATAGTACCTGCTAAGCGGATAAGGGCCGGTGAGAAGGATATTCATTAGCACTATCTGGATAGTACCGCTGAGTATTTCCTTTGATTGCAATTGCGCTATCTGAATAGGGCCCGATATTTAAAATGATTAACATGATTAGCAAACCTGCTAACTGAATTAATCGCGTTGAATGGGATATTCAGCAGCTCTAATACAGTTTTATTTGGTACCAAATAAAACAAACCTGCAGAGAGATCATTCGGACCTCTGGAATAAAAATGTCCCATAGCTTTCTGTTTCTTTACAAGGCCAGAGACTTATCAGCCCCCCTTGTATCAATATAATCCAGCAACTAAAGTCCAAAATTATGGGTCAAACCCAGGGGTTCTCTTCGTGTCCAGAAAGAATCACAACTGAGAAAGTTCAAAGAACACATACATCTAAAACCTCTTGACAGGAAAGTGGAAATTTCTTCTGTCTAATTTATGTCCATTTTGGGACGTCTGGAAATAACTGTATTTTCCACCCAGAAAAGCCTTCTCAAAGTCTGAAGTACAGATGCATCAAGGCCTTTTTATTTTGCAACAATGACTGAATTTTTGGTGGGACCTGGGATTAGCATGGGTTGGCACACCTCCAGTTCTCCGCTCATTAGACTCTTCTGTTATCACTAATTGGGTGGGCCTGATACCAACAGCCCAGGTCTACCCTTGGCTACCCCCTTTTTCGCAGAAACAGAAAAAAACACCAAAAGAGTGCCTCTCTTACTATCCTCCTCCTTAGATTTTTCCCAGATGTTTGTTAGGTCCATGCTATCTCATGAATGTTCTGTCACTGAGGCCTCAGCCTGTTCTCTTGAATTACCACAAATAATAAACCCGAATCTGCATATTTAAGGAACTTCTCCAGGAACCTAATAAAAAGATTCTTTGGGGACACTATATTTAAGAAAGGAAAATTTAAATCACATACACTTAAGTTTTTTTATTTGTTTTCTAAATTCTCACTCTTTCTGTAGAGAACCATTTTCTCCTGGGCCATGTCCCTCAGAAGTCATCATACCAGCTATGAAGTTTCCATCTCATTAAGCTTAGTCTCATGCATATCCACCTTAGCCTCCAATTGTCCAGTTTTTGTAGGCATAAACTTTATGAATAGTCTTCAGAACCATCCATATGGACTCCAGGGTGATCTTCTCTGGATGGAGTAAAGGCTTCAAGGATGCTGGTTCAACTTTGAGAGACACTGAAAGACTCTACAGTGCTTGCACTTTCACTGGGGTAACCGATACCACTCTTGGGTGGATTGCAGCCATCTCTGCTTTCAGGTGTAACTATGAGCCCAAGCTCAGCACTGCTGCGCTCATCCTCTTGAAGTTTGAGGAAAGCATTCCCACCATTGCTGGGTCTGACTTTTGGCCTTCTGCAAGTAATCCAGCTTTTCACCCATGGTCCACCATCCTGTGGCACCCTCAGGAGTAAAGACACCCAAGGATCATCAGCGGGCACCTAGTGATGCACCACCCCCACAATAAACTCCCTAACCTCCAGACAAAATATTTGCACTATTTCACACCCTCACCATACCGTACATGCAAAAAATCTCCAACCTTCTCATACTTCCTCCAACATGCAGGCGAATATGTCCTCCAAAGTGGTGTAACCTATCCAGGGTTAAGTACCATTGCAACAGTACCATTTTCTATAATGTTGGCAGACAATGAAATATTAGAGATTCCCATAGCAACCTATTCATAAATGACCTGGAAAGTGGAATAACGAGTGAGGTTATCAAATTTGCAGATGACACAAAACTATTTAAAGTTGTTAAAACCCAAGAGGATTGTGGAAAATTGCAAGAGGATCTTGATAAATTGGAAGACTGAGCATCAAAATGGCAGATGAAATGTAATGTGGACAAGTGCAAAGTTATGAACCTAGGGAAGAACAACTCAAACTATGATTACACGATGCAAGGTTCCACATTAGGAACCACCAACTAGGAAAAAGATTTAGGCGTTATTGTGGGTAACATGTTAAAACCCTCGGCCCAGTGTGCAGCGGCGGCCAAGAGAGCAAATAGAATGCTAGGTATCATAAGGAAAGGAATGGAAAATAAAACAAAAGATATTATAATGCCTCTATATCGTTCCATGGTGAGACTGCACCTTGAATATTGTGTGCAATTCTGGTCGCCGTATCTTAAAAAGGATATAGCTTTATTAGAAAAGGTTCAGAGAAGAGACACCAAAATGGTAAAGGGGATGGAAGGATACTGCTATGAAGAAAGGCTAAAAAGGTTAGGGCTCTTTAACCTGGAAAAGAGATGGCTGAGGGGAGATATAATAGAAGTCTATAAATTAATGAACGGAGTGGGAACGGGTAAACGTAGATCGATTGTTTACGTTATCAGAATATAGAAAGATTAGGGGACATGCAATGAAGCTACAGGGTAAACTATTTAAGACTAATAAAAGAAAATATTTTTTCACTCAACGTGTAATCAAACTCTGCAATTTGTTACCGGAGGATGTAGTAAAGGCTGTTAGTGTAGCTGGGTTTAAAAAAGGTTTGGACAAGTTCCTGAAGGAAAGGTCCATAAACCATTATTAAGAAGGGACCCAGGATAGCAATGCTTGACCCAGTACGAGCATTGTGGAACCTGTGTCTTTTGGGGAAACTGCTAGGTACTTGTGATCTAGATTGGCCACTGTTGGAAACAGGATACTGGGCTTGATGGACCTTGGTCTGACCCTGTATGGCATATCTTATGTTCTTATGTTCTTAACTTTCAACCACTCATTCAAATCTAAAGACCTCCCCAGCGTTCTCTCCTATTTCAGCATATAAGGAAGTTACCAGTGTTTCCCCCAATAATAGCTTGTTACCACTTTTTTATAACCCAATTGTTACCACTTTTTTATAACCCAATTTCCACCTGGAATCCCCAAAAGTCCACTGCACTCTGTAGAAAGTGTCGAATCTGCAGGAATGCAAAAATCAAATTGAGCTTGCAAACTCTCATAAGTCAGGAGAGTACCGTTTCCAAAAAAATGATATTCCTTAGCAAGTCCTTTGCTCTTCCAGTTTTCAAGCACCCTCCTAAGCTGATCCTTCTGTAGCTGCTGGACATAGAAACATGATGGCAGAAAAAGACCATATGGCCTTTCCATTCTGCCTTTCCATATCCACTACTATGTATAGTCCCTTTTTTCCTTGGAGATTTTCTGTATTTCTCCCATGCATTCTTGAATTTAGATACTGTCTTGGTCTCTACTACAGTACCTCCACTGGGAAACTAGTCCATGCATCTACCACTCTTGCCGTAAAACAATATTTCTGTATATTACTCCTGAGTCTATCTCCTTGGCTGTGATGCATAGCTAGGGAACAGTTCCCTCCCACTATTAGGATTCTGCTATCCTGAGCCCATACTGATGACAGACACTTAAAAAAAGGACCTTTATCCACAGCCTCTGAAGGGGGTCCTCTCCATATATGGCCTGTACAATACGTACCCATTGTTTCAGGTCATCTGGGGTGGGCACTCTCCATGCAGTGCCGTGATTCACACCCCTTCTCCTCTCCCTCCAGGCACACAGAGGCAGCACAGCAAACATCCTAAAGCTGTCTTGCCACACTGTCTCCATGGGCCTGGATGCTCTTTTCTCCCGGCCAAAGCCTCGCGATTCCTCCAGGACTTGACAAATCCCAGGTGCCAGGTCACTATACTGTAAATTGAATCATGGAGAATCAGATTTCGTTTTCCGCCTCTCCCCCGCCATTCCTCAATCTGTCTCTCTCTACTTGCTTTTCTCCCCTAGCCATCATCTGATCTATCTTACCATTTGCCATGCAGTTCGCTGCTGCACCGCAATCGGCTCTGCATGTAGCTCAAGCCGAATGATGTAGGAAGTTTGCTGTGGCTCGATTTATGTACATGCAGAATCGATCGTGGTACATCAGCAAACTGTGTGACAAATGATAAGATAGATTGGATGATGGCCAGGGGAGGAAAGCAAGTAGAAAGAAACAGATCAAGTGATGACTGGGGGAGGGGGAAAGTAGAGAGAAACATATCGAGTGATGGCTGGGGGAGGCAGAAAATTGAGAGAAACAGATTGGGTGATGACTGAGGAAGGGGGGAAAGGAGAGACAGACTGGGGTGAAGGTAGGGGGGCTGTGAGAGAGAGACAGGTAATTGGGGCTGTGAGAGAGAGAGAAGGACTGGGTGATGGCTAGAGGTGGGCTATGGGAAATATTGTTTTTGCTTTACAAATTACTTGATCCTACTGTTTGAATCCTTACAGGAAAATATTGCACAATAAGTTGTGACCAGATTGTTCATATATGATATAGTGGTAGTAATTACTTATTACCAGGCCATGGTGATATGTGAAACAAAAAAAGGAAGTTACTTTGGGTACAGCTATAAAAGGTCACTAATATGCTGCTGACAATGCTCTTAATGGGTTGGTGGGAGGGAGAGAAGAGTCGCTGTCGTCTGTTGGCACAGTCTAATGGCATGTTGAGAGCCTGATTTATTAAGCTTTTTTTTTTTCCATAGAAAATGGGAAAACACTAAATCAGGCCCTTAAAAAAAGGAGCGGGGGGCGGAGCCTGATGTCCAGCGGGATAGTCGCATAGCGCTGAGGCTCCCGAGAGGCCTACCAAGACTCCTGAATTTTGAACCGTTTTAACTCTGAATATCGCTTTGACTCTACCGGGGTACCTTGAGGTGATGGCGGGGACCAAACCAGCACGTCTAGATTTCGGGACCCCTACGAATTCCCATGGTAAACGCTCCAAAACCGAGCCCCCGTCTCCGCAGAAGCAGTCCGCACCTCGGGAAGGTCCCGAGATGCAGCAGGAGATCCTCACTGAAATACGAGGGGTAAAAGACCTTGTGCAATCCAACGGGGAGTCACTCTGAGCGCTGCGTGAAGATTTCGGCATGCTGCAAAGCAAACTTGAAGGGCTTTCCCTACGGCAAGACAAAATGGAAGGCATACTGGACTCACACGCGGTCCGGTTGGCGAAACTTGACAAAGTAGAGCGCCAGATACGGGCCCTGCAGAAAGAAGTGGAAGATGGCAACAATCGGGCCCGTCGCAATAACATACGGCTCGTGGGCATACCGGAGGGAGCTGAGTCTGGAGACATGAAGGAGTTTCTTTGTAAGGTGCTTCCTTCCCTACTTCGGATCACATTTGCTAAAGACCTGGAGATTGACCGGGCTCATCGAGTGCCCTCCAATATGGCGCCCAATCGGAAGACCCCGAGGCCTATTATCTTTCGGCTCTTAAGATACCAACATGTTGAGCAAATTCAGAACGCCGCTCGTGCAAAAGGCCCCATCGAGTTTGAGGGCCATCGGATATCCTTCTTTCCTGACTTGGCCAAGCCCACGGTTGACCGTAGAAAGCGATTCCTGGAATTTCGACCGAGGCTACAACAACTGCAAGCTCGCTATGGCCTGATGTACCCGGCTAAACTTAGGGTAACGCTGCACAACCAGACCAGAACATTTGATGATCCTGAATTACTTGCGGAATTTTTGGAGTCCAAAGAGGCAGATCAGATGCGTTGATCCAAGGAACACTTAGCTAATTGACCTTACATTGGTAAAACCCGCCATAATGTTGTCGGACGCTCTCTACCTTGGAGACAGCCTTGGCAATTCACAACCATGGCTTTCACTAGCCTTGATGGCCCTGCTCTATCATGCCCACAGCTACTTCGGTGGAGATCGGAGACTATAACAACAGAAAGGTTCGAATATCACATTCGCACTCTCTTGGGCCTCCTCCCGCAGACATATGGTCGCCATTTATAGTTGGGGTTATGCTTCTTCTCTGGGGCACTTCGGTGCTTGTTTTCTCATATGGGGTGTATCTGGTATCTTAATTGATGTGTATGAAATAGATGTGCAGATGTGGTATATATTCCATACTCGCCTGCGCTTTTACTTCAAATGTATGAATATGTCTTATGGCCCTATGTAAGGTTTTTTCATTGAACGTAAAGGGAATCAACAACCCGATTAAAAGAAAGAAAATCCTTAGTTATTTGAGTCATGAAAAGGCGGATTTGGTTTTTCTTCAGGAAACGCACTTAAATTCTACCGAAACTCTGAAACTCAATATTAAACCTTACATGGTAGCTGCCTACTCTCCGGCTGTTTCTAAGAAATGTGGGGTAGCTATTCTGGTGAAGAAATCCTTGCCTGTCACCATTATTGCCACTAGCTCTGACACGGAGGGCAGATGGTCCCGCGTCCACCTTAAAATTGGACACCTTGAACTAACATGTATATGTATATATGCCCCCAATGTGGATAATCCTGCCTTTTTTGCTACCATTGCTCAGGTTGCGCAGGCCTCTGCTAGCACCTCATTGATAATAGGTGGCGACTTTAATCAAGTCGTTGATCCTCTGATAGACAGGCAACCGCCTAGAACGAGTGGCCTGCCCAAGAGTTCCCTCACACTCACCTCCTTGATCAAAGATCTCGCTTTAGTGGATCTTTGGAGATTGTTGCATCCTGCTGAACTGGAATTTACTTACTATTCTCCCCCCCATCTATCACAGTCCAGAATAGATTTTTTCCTAATATCTAAAGTGCTGGTATCTCAGGTAGACACAGCGATGATTCACCCATTACATATCTCGGACCATGCTGCCATTTCCTTCCAGTTGCACGCTAACCTGCCCAGTGGGAATCCGGGAAATTGGTTTTTTGATAGGACCCTGTTAGAGCAACAAGAGTTTCAGTTAGACATTCGGGCCGCCATTCAGGACTACTTTCATTTTAACTTACCACATGATACCACGGGTTGGGCTTGGTGGGAGGGCTTTAAAGCTGCCATTCGTGCAACCATCACTAGCTATCAAATTCGCTTGGGGAAACAGCGTAAGCAACAGTTATTAATATTAGAGCAACAAATTAAAGCTGGGGAACGGGTTCTTACCTCCCGCACTGATCCTTGTGTGTTGTTACGATTGCAACGCCTACGCTTTCAATATAATTCAATCTTGTCTGCTGCAGCTTCTAAAAATATCGCATCGCAGCAAGGGATGTATTATCGGGAAAGCAACCGTGCTGGTAGACTCTTAGCTAATGCCTTGAAAGGTCAAAAAGAAGCCAAACGGGTAGCGGCTCTCCGAAACCCGGTAGGAGGGGACATAGTGACAAATAATACAGAGATAGTAGAGCTCTTCCGGGATTTTTACACTCGTCTTTATAAATCAGAATGTGACTTCACGTCAGAGGCTTTTGAGCGATTATTATCCGGAATCCAACGGCCGACCCTCTCCGAAGAGGATAGGGTTGCGATGGACAAACCCTTCTCTACTAATGAAATTCACTCCGCCCTTAAACGTGTGGCCTCGGGACGCGCCGCAGGCCCTGACGGTCTTCCGGCCGAATTTTATAAAACGTTCAGTGCTGATCTAGCTCCCCACCTAAAACTCTATTTCACTGCTCTGGCTGAAGACACATCTTGCTTGGGATCCTTTTCGGCGGCGAATGTGGTAGTCTTTGAAAAAGAAGGGAGGGATCCGCTGTTAACAGCTAACTACCGCCCAATCTCCCTTCTTAACGCAGACTATAAAATTTTTGCGACTATCTTAGCCTCTCGACTATCTGACCAAATGTCTACACTGATCCACCCTGATCAATGTGGTTTTATACCCGGAAGATCCACTGCCGACAACGCTAGGACTTTATGTCATGTTTTGACTAATGCTGCAAGCCTAGATCTACCACTAGTTGGCCTCTCCCTAGACGCCGAGAAAGCCTTCGACCGTCTCGAATGGCCCTTCTTATTTGCTGTTCTCCGCTGGTACGGCTTTGGGGAGGGCTCTCTCCGGTTTCTTCAAGTCATGTATGCCGAACCCACAGCCAGTATATGTGTGAATGCTATCAAATCTCAGCCACTCAGCCTTCAAAGAGGTACACGCCAAGGGTGCCCCCTCTCCCCTTTGCTCTTTGACTTGGCGCTCGAACCTTTAGCCCTGTTACTTAGGCAGTCCGCAGACATCCGAGGTGCCCCCTTTAGACACAGAGAGATCAAACTCTCCGCTTATGCAGATGATCTTATGCTTTTTATAACTTTGGACTCGGTCCCAGTAGTCTTAGAATTACTAGACAGGTACTCGCAGCTCTCGGGCTATAAGATCAACTGGACCAAATCGGTTGCTTTCCCACTTAACCACCGGGTACATGCGGCCGACATGCAAGCCTTTCCCTTTCTCTGGCAGCATAGTATGGTGAAATATCTCGGGGTCCATTATTGCTATCCTTTAGAGGACACTATTAGTTTCAACGCCAAGGCGATAATCTCCAAAGTCCGTGAACTTACCAATCGGTGGTCTCCACTAACCCTTACATGGTGGGGCCGCTTGGAAACAGTGAAAATGATGATAGTTCCTAAAGTGAACTACATTCTCGAAATGCTACCATGTTTACTGCCCCGACACATCTACAAAGATATAGAAGGCCTTCTTATTCGTTATCTATGGCAGGGTAAAACACCCAGGATAGCTAAACGATACTTGCAATCTGATAAAGCGAGAGGAGGAGCTAGATTTCCAGATTTTCTCAATTATCATAAAGCCTTCCTCTTAAAGCAAGGTGCCCGTTGGTTGGATACCCCGGCAGCAGGCCGCCCGGTGTGGCTAGATATTGAAGAAGAGCTTAGTGGACCAGTTCCGCTGGCCTACTTCCCCGGAATGTGCCCTCATTCAGACTCCCGCCATTCACCAATGGTTGTAGACACTCTAGTGGCCTTTAATGCCCTCATTCAATCTCTGGGTCCGCAGGCGTGCCCCCCGGACCATCTCCCGATATGGCATAACTCTCGATTTCAAATTAACAAAAAAACGATACCATGGAGACCCTGGTACTCTAGGGGGATTTGGACACCTAAGCAGCTGTTTGCTGGGGATCGCTGGAAAACCTTTAATGCTTTACAAACGGAATTTGGTCTACCAGCGAAATATTACTTTCAATGGGTTCAGCTCCAACATTGCCTTAAAGGCGCTCGGGTCATTCCGCGCTTTGATACTAGCGTGGAAGGGCTGTCAGAGGTGATTCGTAGTATCGGGGGTTTACCAGGGGTGGCATCTAACTTTTACAAAATACTCACTCATAGTCCAGGCAGGGACACCCCTAGGGCCCAGCAGGCATGGGAGCGCGAATTGCACATCACTTTAACTCCCCAGCAATGGAAGATAGTCTGGAGCAAAGTGGTGTGGGTCTCTAGATCCGCCTCTGTCACTCAAACGCTCTTCTATTTTGCCCACAGATGCTTTTATACTCCTGAGAAGATGGCCAAATGGAATGTCAATACAAGCTATCGATGTTGGTCCTGCCATACAGGGGTGGGTACCTTCGCCCATGTAATCTATGAATGTCCAGCACTACAGCAATATTGGGGGCGGGTTTGGGACCGGATTCAAAGTATCCTTCACTTCCGGGAGCCCCTTTCTTGGAAGATTGTGGGACTCCGCTCTGTGGCGGGGATCCCCTCTCTTCCCAGGACAGGCCGCTTCCTCCTAGATTTTATGTTGGGTATGGCTGTATGCTTAGTCACGAAAAATTGGAAGAATGGCTCCCGCCTAACTTTTACCGAATGGTGGAATTCTGTCTGCTTATATAGTACATATGAGCAGATACCCCGTCGGATGGCATTCCAGGTGCAGGACTGCTCTCACTTGTCTAAGTGGCAGATGCTTAATGAATATGTTCAGATTGCCAGATGCTCCAATATAGCCGTATAGCTACACTCATCATGTTGCAGATAATTATATTATTTCGAAAGATAATAATGTATATATGCACCCGATACTGGATTGTTACGCATCCCAGAGAAGAAGCAGGGGGGGAGGGGGGTGGTGGGGGTTTACTGTCCGTGATTGTATAATATTATTTGTCATGTCTTTTATTCTGTATGTCCTTTTGTTTCGATGTTCCAAAATGAAAATAAAAGTTAAAAAAAAAAAAAAAAAAAAAAAGGAGCTGTAGTACACCTTTTGGGAGCAGGGGAGCACTGTGACCAAGATCTCGGCGACCAGCTCCTAAATGTTTAACCTGGCTCCTAGATTCCAAGAAAATTTGTCAAGGCCTCTACAGCAGAACTAAGGCATTTCCCTGTAGAACTCCTCATACAAAAAATGACAGATTCTGGTTTCATCTCAGTAAAAGTGACATAAATCCTCTCCAGTACCACGCAGCTTTTGAAGTAATACAAAGGTCGCTCAAGATAGAACAAATACTGTATATAATTGCATAACAGCATCAACAAGGCTTCCCTGATGCCCGGATCATCTGAGGGTCAAACTTCACCTCGGATGACCCTTTCTCAGACAGCATGTCAAATTTGTGCAGCATACAGGGGCTGCTAATACAGACTCTTATGCGCATGTATTTGGTTTGCTCTTCCAGTTTAACGTTGACATTTTATGCATTGGTTAATTTTCATGTTGTTGATTACAGTATTGCTGCGCAAAAAGTCAGTGTTAAATTTGCTCTATGATACCCTGTTCTAGAGCTTTAAGCACTGGGCTCTAATGTGGGGTTTCTACATCGGCCCCTTTGTTTAAAAAACCCATCAGGATAAGCAGAGGGGGTTAGCCTCTCCTCCACTGCTTAAAAATAACAGAACTTTTATCTGTACACTGTATTTCCATGGCACATGTTTTAAAATATTCTGGAAGCACTAATACAAATGCTGACATAAACTCCAATTAGTTCTTTAAAAACTCATCAAACTCTGATATAAATAGTACCTACTAGTTCCACACACACTGCAAGCACATTAATAGCAAAGAAATAAACTCTACTTGCATGCATTTACCGCTGAACAAATTTTTTGATACAGAATGGCGTTTCCAGTTTTTCCAGTGCCGCTGATTATAAATTAACCCACTGGTGCCACAATTTCTTTATACACACCATGACTGATAGGCTAACAACAGGTTCTCATACTCTGATGAAGGCTTGCTGCCAAAACAAGGCCTGTATAGGGTAGAACCACTTAGACACCTATAAAGGTTTGATCACTATGCTCTGCCTTCTGTGTTTTTTCTCGCCTCGCTCCACATCTGACCTTCATCCTTTGCCAGTGTTGCTCCTTGTTTGGACTCTAATCTATGCAAACCTACAGACTACAAATCCCACAGTTCTTGGTAGCCAGAATTGTGGGATTTGTAGTATCTTGAATACATTATACATGGTGCAAGGCAATAAACTTAAATCTCAAGATTCTCCAGGACGGGTTTGTCATGAATGTTCAGGCATATTCAGGAGAAGTGTGTGGGAATAGAAAGCCCAGAGGGGAATTGAAGGGTAAGACGCTGCCACAGTGAGATGAAGATGCTTTGGCGTGTGAGTGTAAGAGTGCTGCCAAATGCATGTGTCATACCTGATGTGTATGACTTGGCATGTCTGGAATAGAGAAGATAGAGAGGAAAAGAGTGGGAAGTGCAAGAGAATAAGAAGGTCAAAGACGCAAAAGGAGCAGGCCCTCGACCTGTCTCCACTGTTGGTGCATCTTAGAAAGATGTAAGAACAGTTCAAGGATTTAAGGTGTTAGCATAGGCTAAAGTGAAATAGTGAATTTTTAAACAAGCATTGAATCGGGTATAGTTATTTTCCATACACAGAGAAGAGGACAAAGTATCCCAAAGGGAAGGGGCTATGAAAAATAATATACATGGCCAAGTGGATTCAAAGTGAGCTCTTGAAACAGAAGAAATGTAAGATTCATGTTGGTAGATCTTGTAGGTAAAAATAGCTACAGATAAACTATATGTGAAGCAAGACAGGAAGGTAGGCTGCTGAAAACCACTTTATGAGTTAGTATTGGATTTTAAACAATATAAAAGAGGAGAGGAAGCCAATGTTCAGTAATAAGGCGGGGGTGACACAGTCATACTTTCTGGCAGCGTGAATAACCTTGACAGTGGTATTAAGTATATTTTGCAACCATTTAGTGGAACTCAGGGTAAGGCAACTGTAAAGAATGTTTCCGTAATCAAGACGGTTAATGACAAGGACAAGTGTCAAAGTATGAAGAGCATGTGTATTAGACATGTTATAACTGACGGAATGGACTGTCGATGAAATCTGAGCCTCAATATTAAAAGATGGTTCAAAATGACAGCCTAAATTATTTGGTGAACTGAGTAAATAAATTGAAGTACCTGATTACAAGGGGGACAGATGTAAGTGTGGTCGATCAGCATGTAATCCACATTGCTTGAATTTTGGAGGCTTTAAGGACCAATTTATTTGAAGTGATCCAAGATGCAATTGCGTTAAGAGAGGCACTGTGGACCCGAATCTGGTGAACAGAAATCTGTGGAGAAAAGAAGCTGAATGTTGTCTGCATAAAATTATCATGTCTTTTGGGGATACTGCTAGGTACGTATGACCTAGATTGGCCACTGTTGGAAACAGGATACTGGGCTTGATGGACCTTGGTCTGACCCAGTATGGCATATCTTATGTTCTTATTTCTTCCAAAGGCTTGAATAAGAAAAGAAGGTTGAGAAAAAGATTAAATAACAGAATAGCAAATATGGAACCCTATAGACCCCCCACATTGAAGCAGGTAGAAATTAGAAGTGGTGGAATTAAAGGAGACAGCATATGATTTGTCTATGAGAAATGACTGCAACTAATGCAGGATTGTATCCTGGATCTGTAAGTCGTAATAACTGATGGTCAGCCAAATCAAAAGCAGAGCTTAAATCAAGAGATACAAGAAGGATGGCCTTCTCTCCATCAGTGGAGGAGTGGATGTCACTGAGAAGGCTTGTTAAGACATTGGTGCCAAAACCTGGATGAAATGTGAATTGTTTGAGATGAAGAGCATTTGAATTCTCAGCAAAATGGTTTAACTGATGAAAGACAACTTTTCAGTGATTCTTGGCAATGAAAGGAAGATTGGAGACAGGGCGCTTTTGGAATAGATCAGAAGGGTCAGAATTGAGTGGGAGTATAATAGCTTGTTTCCAGCATGAGAACACTGACCTTGTTGAAAGACTGAAGACGATCATGATTACAGTGGTTGCGAGAAGGCCCAGGACAAGATCCTTAACCAACCAGGAAGGAAGGGGATATGGTTTGATGCATAAAAATAATTCTCTTCTCAACAGAGAATGTAGTCACTGAATTATGCATAGACCAAGAATTAACAGGCACATTAGGAGGAGTGAGTATGGGTGGGTGGGGGTGTTAGGTATTGATTATATTGGGGATTGAAAGGGGACCGAGAGTATGGTTTGCTTTTCTGGCTGACGATTCCTCAATAGTGCTAGTTGCCTTTCCCAGATCCTTGCATGCAGGTCCTAGGGCTCTAGATAAAAGTGATTCTCAATTGCCTGACAGTATAGCATTTGCCACCTTAGAGGCCCCCAGCTAAAATTACTGTTGAAGTTAATTGTCAATAGGTTTTCTTTGGAAAAAGTTAACAATACCATTTGGCATATGCTATAACATTTGATTTTGTTACCCCCTGTACCTCTCCTCTCCCCAATAGAAAAGCACCTCTTGAGGACAGGTGAAGGTGATTTATGCATGCAAGGCTTGTTGGTAATATTTTTTACCCCGCAATGAGTACAGTTGCAAGATTATCAGAAATTCCGGATTCAGTTAGAAAAGTAAAGATGCCACCTCCTATTCATTTACAAAATAAACAGGTTCACATTGTAAACTCACAGATAAAACTCCATTGGATCACCACTTAAACTTATTCTTCAGTGACTCTATTGTTTCCAGAGAGCCAGCTGGAGCACACCTTGTTCCTCTGCTTTACAGGCTATCCATAATGAATAGGTGTGAGAGAGATCTGCATCTCCATTGTATGCAATTTTATCTTATGGATATTCATTATGGATATTCTAAGAGCAGGCTGGCTAGGGGGTACAGCAGGAATGGTTTAAGAAACACTCATCTAAAGGTCTTTGTGAAAGGTGATATATCCAAATATTTATTTATTTATTTATTTATTTATCTATATTTTTCTATACCGCCCCTAATATATATATTATATAATATATAATAAGCAAACAAACAAAAACATTGTTCTGCTGTCTCCATCAGCATGATAGACCTTAGAAGGACCCAACGTCAATGAGAAAATGTTCATGGAAGAAGGACGATCACTAGGGACAGTGGTTGTAGAGGTGGAGGGACAGGGAAAGGACATGTAGGAGAGGATGAGGGACGTTCACAGGTTCCAAAGAACTTGGGAACTCTCTTAAAACCCATAGTTCAGATCCCAAACCCAGAGAGATCCCAGGTATGATGCTCTCCCTAAACTAATTCATTAGTCAATCAATCAAAAATTTATCAAATTTGTTTAACATGACCTCTGTGTACGTATTAGCTTTACAGAAGCAATGCTATAGTTACTAAAGAAATTCCCATGATCCTTTGGTACTTACTGTAGACTGTTAGTTTTATGGGAGCACTGCGCCCCTTACTGATCGGGTTCTCGACTGCACAGGCATAGATGTCATCATCAGACATGAGGACTCTGGTGATGGTCAGCACTTTCTTATCATGTGAAAGCAGCAGCCTCGAATCATTGACCAGTGGTTTTCCATCCTTCAGCCAGGTGTAAGTGGGCTTTGTGCCATTCTCATGGGAACAGTTCAGGGTGAAGTATTCACTTAGTTCAAGAACAGTGGATGAGGAAAGAATCACCTGTGGCTTAGAGACTGGAACTAGAAGACAATGGGAGAAGCAAACAGTTTTGTTTTTTCTTAGTTACATAGCTAATTTGGCTGAAAAAACAAACAAACAGAAGAGGCAAAATGCCAATCATAAAGGTATATGAACAGCAGCAGCAATAGCTGTGGCAGAAAAAAATAAATAATTACAAAAATAATAATAAAAATCAGGAGTAACATTTCCTTTGACTATTCTGTAGGCTGGTTTTTATTATTCCTTTATTGCTGTCACTCATGCCACTGTCTTTGACTGAGTCCTGCCCTCTTCTGATTACCTAATGACTCTTTCTATATAGTAATCAAGAGGCAGGCAAAACAGCACTATCTGTGAGAGATGACAAGTGCTTCTACATAAAGTACCAAAAGTGACTGACGTGGGTAGCATTTTTATAGACTAACCAATTTATGGAGGCATCATGAAGTGGACCCTTGTCCCAGTGGTGGGATTCGAACCGATCAGGAGCTGGTTCAGTCATTCCCGCCCTGTGCATGCCAAGTGGGTAGCAGCATGGCACATGGTTGCGTTGCTGGCTCCACACATTCGGGCTGCTGGCATCCATCGAAGAGAAGCAACTCCCTGGTGGCCCAGCGGCCCAATCCCTGCCAGCGGTTTGATGCATCAGGGGCTTCTGCCGATGCTGGAGTTCCCCGATGCCATCATAGCACTGGCAAGTTGGGGATTCCCTCCAGTGCAGAGCCAGCATTGCAATGCCATGTTCTGCCTGGTACGGCGATTGCATCTCATGGCAGGAATCGATTTGCGCGAACTGGGCCCAACTGGCTGAATCCCACCACTGTCTTGTCCTTGAAAGCTCATGCCTCAATAAATTACTTAGTCTATAAGGCGACACCTTCCTCTGTCATTTTTGCTAGTCATACTAACACAGGTGCCCCTCTAAAAATTTGTATCTTTCTGGATGAAGTACTACATCTAAACTGGCAATAAATTGGGGCTCAATATTCAGACAATTTATCTGGTTAAATCTAAGGGGCATGTTTACTAAGCTGCACTACCTTTTAAAACGGCAGATAATGCAACCCGATAATGCACACCAATAGCACAGTGTAAATGCAGATAGCACAGTGATTTTCTGCATTATCTGCATAAACCATGTTAAATGCTAGAGAGGGTGGGAAACATAGAAACATGACACAGAAAAAGACCACATGGCCTATCTAGTCTGCCCTTCCATATCAACCAGTCAGCTCATCAAGTTCCAAGAGACTACACACAGCTGAGGCTTTCGGACTTTGCAATTGCCTTCTTTTAAATATAAATTTTAACTGTTGGATATACGTTTTTAGGAATATTCAGACTGCCTGCATTCCTTGCATAGCCTTTAAATCAGATATCTAAGTGTGCCCTCAGTTCATATAAGGTCTACTGGCCAGGGACACTTAAGTTCCCACCCACTCTACCTCTCATCCACCCACCCCAGGGTTGCATTGTCTATATAGACATCATATACATTGACATCTGTCCTTTAATTAGGTGTTACACCCACCTTTTCTCCTTCTCCTAGACAGCTAAATCAGCATGTCGTGTATTCAATGCAATAACTGTGTTGCTTTCATTCTGAGAAGAATCATTTGGAACCTAAGAGCTTGCCCTATATGCTTCAAGTTAATTGCTATGCATGAAGAATTGACTCTACTAAGGGAAGAATTAGCTGCAATTAAATACACCTCCTCTAGGGTACAAACTGAGCAAAATCCATCACCCCGCCCACAAACAATCAAGCAGCCCAGGAACAAATGGATCACAGTAGGCTCTGGTAGGTTGTGACTTGTAACACAGAGACACCCTATACATCAAGAGATATCCCTGCATAAGGCCTTCTCTGCCTTGGATAATGAGGGTGCCCAATCCGTGGAAACTGAAGTGCCCTTAAATGAAAGAGTCAATGCCCAATCTAATGCAGCAAATATGAAGAAAAAAAATCACAAAACAGAAAACTACTACTTGGAGATTCCATCATCAGAGGCACCAACTTGGGGACACAGTTCAAAGGAGAGAAGATAGTCAAATGCCTCCCAGACTCTTCAGCCAGCAGGAATACAAACCAAATTATTTGTATAGTTAGTGCAGAAAGTGTGCACTCCAAAAATGATGTTGGGTACAAATGACCTGGCTAACAACAGTGCCTCTGCAGTTCAAAAGGACTTTCAGAATCTGAGAGAAAAACTCAAGCCTATTATTAACACTATAGCATTCTCAGAAATTCGACCTGTTCTTGGTAAGGGGGCATTCTCCGGGAACAAGCAGGAAGTCAGTCCTCACATATGGGTGATGTTGACACCAGCGGAGCCCTCACAGAAGCATCCCCCCAGCTTTCAAGGAAAGTCTTTGGGAGATGCCACCCATGCATGCGTGGTCCCCTTCCTGCCCAAGTGTGCCATCTTGCTCAGTCTCCTTTTTTCCATGGAGCCCTTCAGACGTTCATCCGGCTTGTCCCCGGAAAAAGTTGATTTTTTTTCTCTGAGTTTCATTCTCGCCTGCAGTATCGCACCGGTACTCTTCCTGCCACCCGACCTTGTTGCCTAGGCATCAAGTTCAGGTCCATTTTGTAGTTTTCGGGGGGCCTTCATGCCTTTTTTCCAACTGGCAGTCCGGAGAGTCTTCGATCTCACATGGGAACTTTTTTCCCCCATGGCTACCAGTGGCTTTAAGAAGTGTGATTGGTGCTCTAAAATTATGTCTTTGACCGACACACAAGACTGCTGTCTCTGCTGCCTCAAGCCAGACCATGACCCAGCAGCCTGTGGTCTCTGCAGAAGGATGTCCAGTAAGGCCCTTAAGAGCCGCCAGCAGAAGAACGATAAGTTTTTCCCCAAGTCCCCGGCGCCTCCGAAGGCCAGGGCCTTGTCTGAGGCCTTGACACCTTGGGCAGAGTTTCCTGAACCCGAGCCCCGTCGTGGATCCTCAGAAAGGGGGTCTTCCTCAAGGGAACCCAGGAAGAAGAAGAAACCTTGAAGGCGGCATTGTTGGACGGGTCCGACTGGCCGGGTGCCCCCTGCGCCCGGTCCTACAGTCCGAAACACTCATCCGAGGCTTTGAGAAGGAGAGGCCTGCAAAGGTCCCCCAAAAGGATTTGACTGCGGACCAGCCTCTGTCCCAGATATCATCCTCGTCAAGGATTTCCCTTCGGGGGAGCCGGCATCAGGCCTGAGTCCCTTGGTGCCCGTGCCGAAGGCTGCAGAGCCTTCTAGTCTGGAGTCCAGAATGGCGGCCCTGGAGTGCAGTTTGTCTGCCTTCATGGACCAAAAGCGGGCGCTATTGTCCAGCACGACCAGTTCATCCACCCCAACCACCGGGCCCTCAATGTCCAAGACGTCCCCAGAGGCCGAGGCGATCTTCGAGGTCCTTCGGCCTCGAGTTAATCCTTGGCCAAGGTCATGATCCGAGTCCTGCTCAACGGTACTGCAGTCACCCCCGGCAAGTATGCCGGGTATTGGCCGCAGAGGCTCGGGAGTCCTGAGGCTCATGGAGCAGCCCTCCTATGAGTCCTCGATGGACTACTCCGAGTAGGATATGTCGACATGCCAAGGATATGTCGAAGACCCTGGCGTTCCCTATGGAGTCAGAGGAGAACCCTCGGGCGAATGAGTTGGAAATTGCTCACGGTGCTCATCCCTTCCATCCTGGAACAGCTGATGCTCCGAATGTGGGAGACACCGACTTCAGTACCAGTGGTGAGCAAAAGGCTCGACTCGATGCATCAATTCCGTCGGAACCTGGGCTTCCAAAAGTCACAGCTGTCACAGAACTCCATGGTGGTGGAGTCAGCCATGCATTGGCTGAAAAGTCAGAAGACACACTCCTCGGTGCACCCCTGGCAGGGAGGCCCGCACCCTAGACGCCTTCAGCAGAAAGTGCTACCAGGGCTCAATGCTCATCGGCCGCATCCAGGCCTACCAGCTGGCAAAGGAACCTGGCGAAGGAACTCGCGAAGGACCTGGCGAAGGAACTCGCCGAGTTCTCAGCTGGTCTCTCAAGGAACCCTTGCAGTGGTTCAAGAACCTGGCCAAGGCAGTCAGTGAGTGCTCCAAATTCATGTCTCGAGTGGCCTAAGATGGGTTTGAGTTGGCGGCTCGAGTAGCGGCAGCTGGCATCAGTGCATGTCACCAAGCTTGGCTACAGTTGTCCGACCTTGAGCAGTGGGTTCGGGACAAATTGGTCGATGTCCCCTGCCAAGGAGACAACCTGTTTGGCAAACCCATGACCGACAAGGCTGCCGAGCTGGAGACCGAGTTCATGATGAGGACCAGGCTCTCCAAAAAGACCGCTGCCCCTCCCCAATGGAAGGGCTCAGGCAAAAAGTCCTTCTACCCGAGGAAGGGAGCTGCTTATAGAAATTACCCACCTTTTCAGGCCTCTCAACTTTCAACAGGGTCAATAGGCCAAGGGACATGGGCATGGCCCTCGTAAGCAGAAGGCTCCAAAACAGGCACTGACTCCGGTCCAGTCAGGGAGGAGTTTTTGACTCCTTGAGCATAGCCTATCTACCCCAAGGAGATCAGCCCACAGGGGGGATGTCTGGCCCTTTATGCCGAGGTGGTGAACCATCACCACTGACTCCTGGGTACTGGGTAGTCAGGGAGGGTTACTTCCTCCACCTAACTCAGACACCTCCCCCTTATTTCCCTGGAGAGCCCCTCAGGTCTCCCCTCCACCGGGACCTTCTACTGAAGGAGTTGGCAGGACTTCTCGAGGACAAAGTGGGAGGAAATGGGGTTCTACTCTAGGTACTTCTTCGTGCCAAAAAGGACAGGGGGCCTAAGGCCCATCCTTGACCTGCGCAACCTCAACAAATTCCTGGTGAGGGAGAAGTTCAAGATACTTTCCCTTGGAAAATTTCTGCCCATACCTCCAGCAGGGAGATTGGCTATGCTCCTTAGACCCCAAGGATGCTTATACCCACATCATCATTCACCCCAACCACAGACAGTACCTGTGGTTCATAGTGCGGGCAGGCATTTTCAGTACAGGGTGCTCCCTTTCGGCTTGGCCTCTGCCCCAAGAGGATTCATAAAATGCCTGGCAGTCGTGGCCACCTTCCTCTGTCTCCAGGAAGTCTTCGTCTTTCCCTATCTGTTCGACTAGCTCATAAAGGAAGGCACAGCCTCAGAGGTTCTTCAGTCTACCGCATGCACCATCCAGGTCCTGCAACTCTTAGGGTTTGTCATAAACTGCCCCAAGTCTCACCTCCTCCCGACACAGTGTCTGGAGTTCATGGAGGCAAAGATAAACATTCTCCAGTAAAAGGTATTCTTGTACAGGGAACGGGCCGACCGTCTCAGGACTCTGGCTCGGGACATATAGTATCGTCCCTTGTTGCCCGCTCGGCGGCTTCTATGCCTCCTTGGGCCCATGGCCTCCACAGTCCATATCACCCCCCATGCTCGCCTCCACATGAGGGTGGTGCAGTGGTATCTCCGGGACTACTGGTCTCAGGCCACGGGTCACCTCCGAGACAGAGTCTCTGTGACCCATCAACTGGCGGACTCCCTGGTCTGGTGGCAGTCTCTCCAGCATCTTGAAGCAGGCAAGCCTTTTCAGGCCCCAAGCCCCTCAGGGTCCTCACCACGGATGCCTCCCTGCTTGGCTGTGGAGCCCACTGTGCACCCAGGGCAACTGGTCACTAGACAAGAGCACCCAGCAGATCAATGTTCTGGAGCTCCGAGCCATACATTTAGCCCTACTAGTCTTCTGTCACCACCTGCGTCATCAGCTGGTGCTGGTCCAGACGGACAACCAGGTGGCGGTGTTCTACATGAACAAACGGGGGCACAGGGTCTCACACCTTTTGTCAGGAAGACTGGTCCTCTGCTCATACGCAATCCAACAGGGTATCCTCGTGTGGACAGTGTACCTGCCAGGCCAGGACAACCTGCTGGCTGACACGCTGAGCAGAGTCCTCCAGCCGCATGAGTGGCAGCTGAACCCCAGGGTAGCTAGTCGGCTTTTCCAGCTTTGGAGGGAACCCGTGATGGACCTGTTCGCCAGCCCAGATAATTTTCAGTTGCCTGCTTCTGTTTCCAGCAGGCCTACCCCTCCAGGGTGGCAGCACACGCGTTTCTTGTCTCATGGTCGGAAGGCCTCATGTACACCTTCCCTCCTATGCTGCTGCTCGCCAAGACCTTATTCAGGACCCTCAGCGACAGGGCCTCGCTCACCCTGATAGCTCCTCAGTGGCCCAGGCAACCATGGTTTTGGCTGCTCCTCCATTTGACGGTGGAGACCCCCATTCCCTTGGGAACCATTTCCGGGCGCCTATCTCAAGAGGGGGGCTCTCTCCTGCACACCAACCTGGGGTCCCTGTCACTGATAGTGTGGCTGCTAAGAGAGTGACTCTGGCCCCTTTCAACCTTCCGGTTGAGGTGGAAGACATTTTGTTGGCCTCTTGCAAGGCTTCTACTAAAAAGGCTTATGTCCTCAAATGGCACAGGTTCTCAGTTTGGGGTGCTGAACACGGGGCTGACCCTTTCTCCTGCTTGGTGGCACTGGTGTTACAGTACCTTCTCCACCTCTCTCAATCTGGGCTCAAGTCTAACTCCATCCATGTGTACCTTAGTGCCCTGGCGGCACATCACCATCCGGTGGATAGTAAGCCCCTCTCGGTCCAACCTTTGGTGACCCGTTTTCTTCAGGGCCTGCTCTTACTGAAGCCCCTGATTCACCCTCCAGTAACTGAATGGGACCTCAACATAGTATTGGGGCAACTCACTCACCTACCCTTTGAGCCTCTGGCTACCTGCCACCTTCGCTATCTCTCTTGGAAGGTGGCTTTCCTGGTCGCGCTTACCTCCGCTCATAGAGTTAGCAAGCTTCAGGCCTTTGTGGTGGAGGTGCCCTATACCAGGTTCTATAAAAATAGAGTGGTGCTTTGCACGCACCCCAAATTCCTGCCAAAGGTAGTATCGCCCTTCCATCTCAACCAGGAAGTGGTGCTCCCTACTTTCTTTCTAAGACCTCACTCCAGTCGGGGGGAGATGGTCCTTCACACCTGGGACTGTAAGAGGGCTTTGTACTTGGGGCCACCACAAAGCTTCTCAGCTTTTCATTTCCTATGACCCCAGTAGGCTGGGCGAGGCGGTGACCAAGCGTACGCTGTCCACATGGGTGACCAAGCATACGCTGTCCACATGTATCGCCCTTGCTTATGAGCAGGCGAGGTTCCCGCTGGAAGGCTGTGTCATGGCGCACCGTGTCAGGGCCATGGCAGCCTCGGTGGCAAACTTGCGCTCTGTCCCGATGGTGGACATCTGCTGGGCCGCCATCTTCAGTCCATACCTTCGCAGCCCATTACTGCCTGGAAAGAGAGTCCCGACGGGACTGTGCCTTTGGCTAGGCTTTGCTCCGTAACCTTTTCAGGGTTTAGGCAACTCCTACCCTACGACCCTTTTGTGTTTAGGCTACTGGAGTGCTGGTTTCATTGGACGCAGGTGTCCCACTGCAGTCTATTTACATGGACTAAATTGCTGCTGCTTGGGGCTCCCCGTGAGGGTGCCCCTATTTTTGCTATGGGCTTTCGGTAGCTTGTAGCCGGGGAATCCCATATGTGAGGACTGACTTCCTGCTTGTTCCCGGAGAAAGCGTAGTTACTCACCTCTACCAGGTGTTCTCCGGGGACAGTAGGAATCAGTCCTCACAACCCTTCCTCCTCCCCTTGGAGTTGCTCCTTTACCATCTTTTATTTTTGCCATCTTTTAGCTATGTCATCAGACTGAGCAAGATGGCACCCTTGGGCGGGAAGGAGACCATGCATGCCTGGTGGCATCTCCCAAAGGCTTTCTTTGAAAGCTGGGGGGATGCTTCCATGAGGGCTCCATCGGTGCCGACATCATCCATATGTGAGGACTGATTCCTGCTGTCCCCGGAGAACACCTGTTACAGTTGAGTATCTGTGCTGAAGGGCTGCATCACATAAACAACTTTAATACATGGCTCCAAACTTGGTGCAAACAAGAAGGCTTTAGATATATAGGCAATTGAGGAAACATATGGATCAACAAGAGACTATACTGTGCTGATGGACTATATCTCCGTCGCAGGGAAAAGGATCCTAAGTGAAAAATTCAGACAGTATGTGTACAGGCATTTAAACTAGGGAAAGGGGGTGGCGGATGGAGAAGGACATGTTCAAGACGTCAACAAATGCTGGAAAGCAAATAGCATAAATGCTCAAAGCCTAGCCAACAGAGTTCCTGATCTAGAAGCTCTAAAAGTGGAAATGGACGGACATTGTGGCCATTACAGAAACATGGTTTAACGAGTCGCATGAATGGGATATAGCCATAGCTGGCTATAATCTATTTAGAAGAGATAGAGAGGGTAGAAAAGGAGGAGGAGTAGCCCTGTATGTCAAAAGCAATATTAAAGCTGCTGAAATGCAGAGGACGTGGGGAAAAAAAGAAGCACTGTGGATTGTGTTGGAAAGAGGAGATGGCACTGTCATTTATATTGGCGTAGTCTACAGGCCTCCAACTCAAACCGAAGAAATGGATAGTGGATTAGTGATTGATATTGCAAAGATAGCCATGAAGGGGGAAGTGATCATATTGGGTGATTTTAATCTACACAATGTGGATTGGAGTATTCCTTCTGCAAATCTGGAAAGAAGTAAAACAATTATGGATGCCTTCCAAGATGCATTACTTAGACAAATGGTGATGGAACCGACCAGGGAGAGCTCAGTGCTGGATTTAGTGCTCACCAATGGAGATAGTGTGTCGAATATCCAGCTGGGTGCCCATGTGAGCCGCAATAATCATCACATGGTGTGGTTTGAGATAAAAGCCAAGGTAAAATCCAATCACAGCAAGCTCAAAGTCCTAGACTTCAAAAACACTGACTTCAGTAAAACGGCCAAGTGCCTGAAGGAGGAGATGGCAATGTGGGAGAGGATAAGGAAAGTGGAA
This sequence comes from Ichthyophis bannanicus, assembly GCA_033557465.1. Lineage (NCBI taxonomy): Eukaryota > Metazoa > Chordata > Amphibia > Gymnophiona > Ichthyophiidae > Ichthyophis > Ichthyophis bannanicus. The sequence continues at coordinate 17,909,754 of CM066045.1, read as the reverse complement.
TTGCAATGGGCTAAACTAAAGTAGGCAATAAAAGGGGCAACAGATATGTATGTAAGGAAAGTAAATAAAAACAAGAGGAAAAGGAAGCCTATTTGGTTCTCCAAAGAAGTGGCTGCACAAATAAAGGCAAAAAAAACACAGCTTTCACAAAATTCAGACGTTCACAAACAGAGGAACACTGAAAAGAATGCAAGATCAAACTAAAGGAGACAAAAAGAGAAATAAGGATAGCAAAATCAAAGGCAGAAGAAAAGATGGCTAAAGATGTGAAGTGTGGCGACAAATCTTTTTTCAGGTATGTTTGGGAGAGGAGGAAAATCAGAGGTGGAACTGCAGGATTCAAAAGTGCTGGGAACGGATTTATGGAAAGTGACATTGAAAAAGCGAAAATGCTAAACAAAATATTTCTGCTCTGTTTTTTTTACTAAAAAAAAATCCTAGAGAAGGACCACCTATGACTGACAAATATACAAATGGGAATGGAGTAGATACCACACCATTCACAGAAGATGATGTGTTAGAACAGCTTGCAAAACTGAAAGTGGACAAGGGCATGGGACCAGATGGGATACATCCCAGGAGACTCAAAGAACTCAGAGTGGATCTTGCAGGGCCGTTAGAGGGAGAAGTAGCCTAGTGGTTGGGGCAAGTTACCTCAAGCTGGAAGGTTGGGGGTTCAAATCCCAATAGAGGACAGCAACCTTGGGCCGGAAGGACTGGGGTTTCTAGTCCCACAGGTGCTCCTTGTGGTGTTGGGCAAGCCACTTAACCCTCCATTGCCCATTTTCCCTGTAAATATTAGCGTATGTGTCTCATATCCCCTGGTGTTAAATGTATCCCCCAATTGTGTTGTAACCACTTTGATTGAAGGATAAGGTGGTATACAAAACTGTCTAAATAAATAAATAAATTTCTTTAAATAGATCCTTGGAGACAGGCGAAGTTCCACAGAACTGGAGAAGGGCTGATGCGGTACCATTTCACAAAAGTGGTAGTAGGGAAGAAGTGACAAACTACAGGTCAGTAAGCCTTACCTCAGTGGCGGGAAAAGTAATGGAGGCGCTCCTGAAAAAGCAAATAGTGGACTTCCTTGGAACCAACATTGCATGATCTGAGACAACATGGTTTTACCAAAGGACGATCTTGCCATGCAAATCTGATTGAGTTCATTGACTAGGTGACCAGAGAACTAAATCAAGAGCATGCGATGGATGTGATCTACTTAGATTTCAGCAAAGCCTTTGATACTGTTCCTCATTGGAGACTTATCAATAAACTCAGCTTGGGGATGGGTCCCAAGGTGGTGAGCTGGATCAGAAATTGGTTGACTGACAGGTGACGGTAAACAGAACTCACTCGGATGAAAGGAAGGTGATTAGCGGTGTACTCCAGGGTTCGGTACAGGGACTGGTATTGCTGAAGGACTGAATGGAAAAGTCTGTCTTTTTGCAGATGACACAAAAATTTGCAACAGTGTGGACTTCCCTCAGGGAGTGGATAACATGAGAAAGATCTACAAAAGCTGGAAGAATGGTCTAATGCTTGGCAGTTAAGATTTAATTTGAAGAATTGCAGTATCATGCACTTGGGTTGCAGAAATCCAATATTTTAACCTGAGGGTTTCCTGCTCAGTCTGGAAAGAAAGTTGTAGAAGTGATTTAAATGAAGCAGACCTTGGAGTGATTGTTTCTATGGATCTCAAGGTGGCGAAACGGTGTGACAAAGCGGTGGCAAAAGCCAGAAGGATGATGGGTTGCATACAGAGAGGCATTACCAGCAGAAAGGAAGAGGTATGAATGCCACTATACAAGTCGCTGGTGAGGCCTCACTTGGAATATTGTGTTCAGTTCTGGAGACCGTATCCTGCAAAGGATATAAAAAGGTTGGAAACAGTTCAGAGAACGGCAACCAAAATGATTTGGAGCCTGTGTCAGAAGACTTATGAGAAAAAAATTGAAGCCCTAAGTATGTACACTCTTGAGAGGAGGGACAGGGGAGATATGATTCAGATCTTCAAATATTTAGAGCAATAATGAACATCAAACCTCTTCCAAAGACGGGGAAGCTGTAAAATTAGAAGGCATAACAAGAAGCTGCAAGGAGGTAAACTGAAAAGCAGTGTCAGGAAATACTTTTTCACTGAAAGGGTGGTGGATGCTTGGAATGCCCTCCCAATGGAAGTGATGAGGACAAATACAGTGACAGAATCCAAAATGGCATAGGACAGACACCATGGATCCCTTTATAGCAACAGGATAAAATCAAAATATACATAACTATCTCTTATATCTCAACAAATAGGGGTGACCTACACAGAGTGGTGGGTACACCCCTAAACAAAGGCATGGGGAGGGGTGACCTGCACAGAGTGGTAGGTGCACCTATACTTGATGCCTTGCTGGGCAGTCTAGATGGACCATACTGGTCTTTATCTGCCGTCATATATTATGTAACTATGTAACTACTGTAACAGTCCCCTTTTTACTTTTAGAGATCCTCTGTGTTTGTCCCATGCTTTTTTGAATTCAGATACTGTCCTTGTGTCCATCATCTCCAATGGGAGACTATTCCATGCATCTACCAATCTTTCCGCAAAGAAATATTTCCACATATTACTTCTGCGTCTATCCCCTTTCTCCAGGAACAAGCAGGAAGTCAGTCCTCACAGATGGGTGACATCGGTGCCGACGGAGCCCCACGTGGATCATTTCCCCAGCTTTCAAAGAAAAGCCTTTGGGAATGCTACCACGCATGCGTGATCCCCTTCCCGCCTCGAGCCAACACCTTTGGTACCATTCTTGGCTCTCCTTTCATTTTTTTTTTCCTCAAGGTTCCTCCTCGACTGGCCTTCATGCCCTTTTTTGCCCGGGGGTCATCGACCCCAGCCAGGTTTTCTCTCACCATGACTCCCGGTGGTTTCAAGAAATGCGACTGCTGCAGTTACTGATACCCATGACTGCTGCCTTCGCTGCCTGGGCCCGGACCACGACAGCTCCACCTTTGACCTGTGATTGGTGCCAGGCCATGACCCCCAAAACAAACAAGAAGTGGTCGTAGTTGCAGGAGAAGCTGTTCCCGAGATCTGACTATGCCCCAGCCTCCCCATCGCCGAGCCCCAAAGTCGGCACTTCCCATGAGGTCAGGCGTCCTCAGAGTCCTGCAGTGGCAGCCCCGGACCCTCCCAAGAAAAGGAAAAATGTACCAAAGCCTGCTGAGGTGCCTCCGATGAAACCTGACAAAGTCCCGCAGCAGGACTCAGACGACTCCAAGCAGCGCCCTTATAAAATCTCGAGACAGGAGTCCTCGGTCGGCAGAGACCGCGCCAGGAACCATGAACCCTAAGTCCTCCTCGAGGATGCATTCTCCAGAGTGCTGGCATCGGACCCGAGGCCCTCTGTGTCAATGCTGAAGGCTGCAGAGCCATCGGGCCTTGAGTCCCAAATGGCAGCAATGGAGCAGAGCATCTCTTCCATCCTGGCCTTGCAGCAGGCATTGATGTCTGGTTTTCCAGCATCATCGGCCCCAATACTGGGCCTCCCGACCTCAGGGGAGTCCTTGGGCATCGAGTTGGGCACCCCTTCGGCCTTGGGTAAGTCCTCGGCATCGATTGAGGTCCAGTCACACTCCTTGGGGATCAGGTCCTCCCCTATGAGTTTTTGGGAGTCCGACCCCATATACTCTGAGGGTCCCTGGTTCCTCAGGGCTACCCCCGAGGCCAGTTCCTCGACACCCTCAGGATCCAAATGGGAAACTGAGGATGAAGCCTTTCTGGAGACCTCCCAGAACAGGGATGTCCCTTCCGAGCCCTCTCCCCTGGAGCCTCAGTGCCACTCCCCACTTGAGGACGTAGCCTTTAACGACTTCATCCGCAACATGGCCCAGGCTCTTTCAGTCTAGATGGAGTCGGAGGAGGATCCGCGCATCAAGGAACTCGAGATCCTGCAATATGAGTTTCCTCCCAAGGAGACTCTCACGGTGCCAGTTCCACCCATCCTCGAAAGGCTAATCCTCAGGATGTGGGAGACCCCAGCCTCGGTACCAGTGATCGGTCGGCACCTGGACGCTATCTACCGCATCCGGAAGAGCCCCAGGTTCCATAAACAACTCCTCCACAACTCCATGGTGGAGGAATCCTCGATGTAGAAACTGAAGCGCCAAAAAACCTACTCTTTGGTTCCTCCCGGCAGGGAGGCCCAGGCCCTCGATGCCATGGGCCGCAAGCGTTATCAGGGCACCATGCTTGGGTGCTGGATTCAGGCATATGAACTGTACATGGGAATGTATCTAAAAGACCTTATCCAGGAGCTCTCGGGATTCTCGGCGGCCTCGCCACAGAACTCCTGCATAGATTCCAGTCCCTGGTGGCTGGCATCCGGGTCTGTTCCAAATTCCTCTCTAGGGTCGCCTATGATGGTTTTGAGTCTATAGCCAGGGTGGCAGCCACCGGCATCGGTGCCCGGCGCCAGGCATGGTTACAAACCTCGGACCTCGAGCAGTGAGTGCAAGAATAGCCGCTGGATGTTTCCTGGAATGGCGAGAACGTGTTTGGGAATCCAAAATCCGACAAGGCGGCTGAAATTGAGGCCAAGGTAGTGACCCAGCAAAGACTGTTCAGGAAGACCTTGATCCTTCCCAAGAAAAAATCCTTGGAGAAAAAGGGTTATCACCAGACCGGGCCCTACCAGCCTTAATCGGGGCAGCAGCACCTCACAGCCTAAAGGCCAGGGACATGGGGCCCAGAAGCCCAAGGCCCCCAAGCCTCAGACACCAGCTCCCACCCAATCGGGGGGAAGCTTTTGACTCCCTGGGCAGGGCCTCCCCTCCCCCAGGAGTCCCACCTTAGCCCACAGGGGGTCGATTGGCTTCATTTGCCTATAACTGGTCTAGTATCACCACAGACAAGTGGGTCCTACAGGTGGTGAAGGAGGGTTACCACCTTTATCTACAGCAGAACCCTCCAGACTTCTTCCCAGGAGAACCATCACGGCCTCTTCTCCACCAGGCCTTGCTCATCCCAGAACTCACAGGTTTACTCAGGGACAGGGTAGTGGAGCCTGTACCCCAACACCTCTGGGGAAAGGGGTTCTACTCAATGCATTTCCTTGTCCCAAAAAGAAAAGGGGGCCTATGGCCCAACCTGGATCTGCACGACTTGTACAAGTTTCTCGTTAAGGAGAAGTTCAAGATGCTCTCCTGTGGGACAATGCTGCCCTACCTCCGCCATGGAGACTGGCTCTGCTCCTTGGACCTCAGGGACATGTGCACTTACATCTTGGTCATCCCTCCCACAGACAGTACCTGAGATTCATGGTGGGGGGGGGGGGGGGCGGCAGCACTACCAGTATAGGGTACTGCCATTTGGCCTCACCTCCTCTCCAAGAGTCTTTAAAAAGTGCCTGGTGGTCGTGTCTGCCCATGTGCATCTCCAGAGGGCCCATATCGTCTCCTTCCCGAATGACTGGCTCATCAGAGGCAGCATGGCCCTCAAGGCTAGCAAAGCCACAAGGCTTACAAGTCACACCTTGCAGAAATTGGGATTCATCATCAACTACCCTAAGTCCAGCCTCTCCCCAGTTCAAGACCTGGAGTTCATAGGAGCCCAGATGGACACTCTGCAGGTCAAGACCTTCATCCCGATAGAGAGGACTCGTTGCCGGATGGAGTTAGCGGACGAGGTTCAAAGCTGTAGATCGGTGCCAGCTCACCTGCTCCTCTGCTTGTTAGGCAACATGGCCTCAACAGTTCATATCACACCCTTGTCTTGCCTGTACATGCAAGCAGCCCAGTGGTGCTCAGATCCCAATAGACACAGGCCACAGGCAAGCTGAGAGACAGGGTAAGGGTCACCCACCGACTGGCGGCCTCCCTCAACTGGTGGCAGTCCCCGCAACATCTCAGGGCAGGGATGCCTTTCCAAGCACCAGCACCACAAAAGATCCTGACAACAGACGTCTTCCTGGCGGGCTGGAGCGTACGTTGCAAGGGCCATTGCACTCAGGGCAACTGGTCCCCGGACGAGTCTCAGTTACAAATCAACCTCCTCGAGCTCAGGGCCATCTTTCTGGTCCTACAGGCCTTCCTCTACCTCCTGAGCAACCTCTCGGTCCTCATACAGACAGACAGTCAGGTTGCCATGTTCTTTGTGAACAAGCAGGGAGGCACGGGCTCCTACTCCCTCTGTCAGGAGGCAGTATCCCTCCACTCCTTCTCAGTGCGCAAGAGAATTCTCCTGAGAGTGCTGTACGTGCCGGGTCAGGACAACCTCTTGACGGACAGGCTCAGCAGGATCCTTCGCCCACACGAATGACATATGGATCCCAGGGTGGTACAGAGACTCTTCCACCTCTGGGGCAGACCCTGGCTGGACCTGTTCGCTTCCCCAGACAATGCACAGCTGCCCAGATTATGCTCACCTCAGCCACACCACAACAGGGTGCAGCGGATGCCTTCCTCGTCTCATCGTCCAGGGGCCTGCTTTATGCATTCCTACCGACCCCTCTAATAGCCAGATGCCTTTTCAAGATCCAGAGTGACCATGCTATAGTAATTCTAGTTGCTCCCAGGTGGCCCAGACAGCCCTGGTTCACCCTGCTACTCTCCCTGTCAAAATGGCACCCCGGTGGCACTGGGCCGTCAGCCAGATATTTTTTCACAGGAGGGGGCTCCCTTCTCCACCCCAATCTGGCATCTCTGACGTTAACTGCATGGATGCTGAAAGGGTAGTACAGTCTCACAGACAAAGTGCCAAAAATCCTCTTGGCCTCCGGGAAACCCTCTACCAGGAGGGCATATGCCTTCAAGTGGAGGAGATTCTATCTATGGTGTGCAGAGCGGAATGAGAATCCCTTTTCCTGCCATCTGCAGCTCACTCTGCAGTACCTGCTGCATCTCTCCCACTCAGTGTTGAAATCTAATTTGGCCAAAGCGCATCTCAGCGCCATAGCAGCTAACCATTACCCTGTGGAGGAGAGGCCCCTCTCCAGCCAGCCCCTGATCTCCAGGTTCCTCAAAAGCCTTCTGCTATCAGTCCCCCCTCTTCCCACTTTCACCAAAGTGGGATCTCAATGTGGTGCTCTCACAGCTCACCAGACCACTATTTGAGCCCTTGGTGACTTGCCACCTGAGATATCTTTGCTGGAAGGTGGCCTTCCTGGTGGCCTTAACATCTGCCCGGAAAGTTAGCAAGCTTCACATGCACCCCAAGTTCCTCCCGAAGGTGGTGTTGGCTTTCCACCTCAATCAGGCACAGTCGGTTCTGCATACATTGGATTGTAAGAGGGTCCTGTCCTTCTATCTACAGAGGACCCAGGCCCACCACAAAACTCCTCAACTCTTTGTCTCTTATGACCCCAGCAGTCTGGGGCTACCTGTGACCAAGCAAACCCTGTCCACTTGAGTGGCAGACTGTATAGCCCTTGCTTATGAGCAAGCTGTCCTCTCCCTAGAGCACCGGATCACTGCTCATCATGTGAGGGCTATGGACACATTGGTGGTCAACCTACGCTCAGTGCCAGTGACAGAAATTTGTAAAGCTGCCAAATGATCTTCAGTGCAGACGTTCACAGCTCACTACTGCCTCGAGAGTGAGTCCTGCAGGGGCAGTGTCTTTGGCTAGGCAGTAATCCGAAGCATTCTCAGTGTATAGGTAACTTCTGCCCTCCGACCCTTCTGTGTTCAGCCTACCGGAGTGATGGTGATGCTGGACGCTGGGGTCTGCAGAGTCTCTTGGTAGGGACTCACCCTATGCAACTCACGGCCTCCCTATTGCTAGCTGTTGGTGCTGTTGTGGTTCAGTCCCCAGCAGCCTGGAGCTAGGGAGTCCCATATGTGAGAACTGACTTCCTGGTTGTTCCTAGAGAAAGCGTAGTTACTCACCTGTAACAGGTGTTCTCCAGGGATAGCAGGAATCAGTCCTCACAACCCTCCCTCCTCCCCTGGGAGTTGCCTCCTTTACCTTCTTATCTTTTCACCTTTTGCCTAAGCTATGTTATCTGACTGAACAAGATGGCACCCTTGGGCAGGAAGAGGACCACACATGCATGGTAGCATTCCCAAAGGCTTTCTTTGAAAGCTGGGGAAATGCTCCACACAGAGTTCCGTCGGCACCGACGTCACCTATATGTGAGAACTGATTCCTGCTGTCCCTGGAGAACACCTGTTACAGGTGAGTAACGATGCTTTCACTCTCATCCTGGCTGCAGTCGGACTTCGAGCAGTGGGTCCAGGAGAAGCTGCTGGATGTCCCCTGCACCAAGGAGAACTTATTCAACAAACCCATGGCCGACCACGTGGCTGACATAGAGGCTGACGTCGTGACCCAATACAAGCATTGTGGAACCTGTGTCTTTTGAGGAAACTGCTAGGTACGTATGACCTAGATTGGCCACTGTTGGAAACAGGATACTGGGCTTGATGGACCTTGGTCTGACCCAGTATGGCATATCTTACGTTCTTATGTTCTTATGACCCGAAGGAGGCTATCCAAAAAGACCTTATCCATTTCCCGCAAGAAACCATAAGGGGGAAAAAAACCTGTTCCTGAGGAAAAACGGGCCCTTTCAACAAAGTCAGCACTTCCAGCCCTTCTCGGGCCAGCAACAGGGTTCTCATCCTAAAGGTCAGAGTCATGGAGCCCGGAAGCCAAAGGCACAGAAGCCCCAGGCCCCAGCTCCCACCAAGCCCAAGGGGAGCTTTTGACTCCTGGGGCAGGGCTTCCCTTCCCCCGGGAGATCACCAGCCCACAGGGGGCCACCTGGCACTCCTCGCCCAGAGGTGGACCAGTGTCACCTCAGACCAGTGGGTACTGCAGGTGGTAAGGGAGGGATCCCTTCTCTACCTACATCAGGTACCACCCAGGTTCTTTCCAGGAGAGCCAGTGCGACCTCTCCTTCACCAGCCCCTCCTGCTCTTAGAGCTCACAGGTCTACTCAGGGACAACGTAGTAAAGCCTGTACCCACACACCTATGGGGAAAAGGCTTCTACTCCAGATACTTCCTTGTCCCAAAGAGAACTGGGTCCCTCAGGCCCATACTAGACCTGAGCAACTTAAACAAGTTTCTGGTGAGGGAGAAGTTCAAAATGCTCTCCCTTGGAACACTGCTGCCTTACCTCCACCAGGGAGATTGGCTGTGTTCCTTGGACCTAAAGGATAGGTACACAAACATCCTGATCCACCCCTCCCAAAGGCAGTACCTATGGTTCATGGTACAGTAGGAGGAGGGCAGTACCAGTACAAATGCTACCCTTCAGACTGGCCTCCTCGCCAAGGGTCTTTACTAAATATCTGATGGTGGTAGCCACCTACCTGCATCTACAGGGGGCTTTCATCTTCCCCTACCTGGACAACTGGCTCATCAGGGGCAGTACAGCCACAGAGGTCATCTCAGGCCGCAGACCATTCAACTCTCCTCCTGCAGCACCTGGGGTTCATCAACTCCCCAAATCCCATCTTCCAGCCCAAAGTCTGGAGTTCATAGGTGCCCAGTTGGACACATTACAGGTCAAGGCCATCCTCCCAAGAGAAAGGGCAGAACGCCTCAGGCAACTGGCAACAGAGGTACAATCCTGCCAGTCAGTGCCGGCTCATCTTCTCCTCCACCTACTAGGCCATATGGCCTTGATGGTCAACGTCTTGCCTTCCGCCTGCTTACACATGCGGACAGCCCAGAGGTGCCTATGCTCACAATGGGCTCAGGCAACGGGCAGGCTACAGGATAGGGTCAGATTACCTGCCAACTGGCGGAATCCCTCAACTGGTGGCAAAACATGCACCACCTCCGGGCAGGAATGCCTTTCTAGTCACCCATGCCTCAGAGGACCCTGACTACAGACGCCTCCCTCCTAGGTTGGGGGGACAAATTGTGGAGATCACCGCACACAGGGCAGCTGGTCTCAGGAGGAGTCGCTCCTACATATCAATCTCCTGGATCTCAAAGCAATCTTCCTGGCCCTACGAGTATTCTGCCACCGCCTGCGACACCGCCTTTATTTATCTAGACAGACATGTTTTATATCAACAAGCAGAGGGGCACGGGGTCGTATGCCCTCTGCCAGGAGGTGGTGGCCCTCCTCTCCTTCGCAGCATGCAACAACATGCTTCTGCGAGCAGTGTACCTCCCAGGACAGGACAACTGCCCAGCTGACAGGCTGAGCAGAGTTCTTCACCCACACGAGTGGCAATTAAACACCAGTGTTACGAAGCAGCTCTTCAACCTCTGGGGCAGACCCATGATGGACCTATTCACTTCTCCAGACAACATGTAGCTACCCCGCTTCTGTTCCTGTCAGCCGCACCCAGAGAGAGTGGCGGCAGATGCCTTCTTGATCTCGTGGTCCGAGGACATGCTCTATGTATTCCCACGACCCCTCTGATCTCCAAGATCCCTCTTCAAGGTTCAGAGCGAACAGGCATCAGTTATATTGATTGCCCACAGATGGCTCATGCAGCCTTGGTTCCCTCTGCTGCTTTCCATGTCGGTGGCATTCCCAGTCACTTTGAGCCAAGCCCCGGACCTCCTGTCCCAGGAGGAAAGCTCTCTCCTGCACTCCAATCTAGGGTTGCTAACGCTAACAGCGTGGATGCTGAAAGATAGCATTGGCCCCTTTCAATCTTCCAGGAGAGGTTGAGGAGATCCTACTGGCCTCCCAAAAACCTCCACCAGATGTGCTTACGCCTTCAAGTGGAGAAAGTTCTCTGCGTGGTGTGAGGAAAAGGAGGAGAATCCCTTCTCTTGCCAGGTGCAACTGGTCCTGCAGTACCTACTGCACCTGCCACACACCATCTGAAGTCTAACTCGGTAAGGGTACATCTGAGCACCATAGCTGCTCACCACCACTCTGTCTAGGGAAAACCCCTCTCAAGCCAACCCCTGGTCTGCAAGTTCCTCCAGGGCGCCTGTTATCAAAGCCCCCTCTCCGTCCTATGGTGGCTGAGTGGGACCTCAACTTGGTGCTCTCCCAGTTCACCAAATCACCGTTTGAGCCCCTGGCCACTTGCCACCTGCAGTACCTGTCATAGAAAGTGTTTTTTTTAGTGGCCCTCGGGCCCACTTGAAGAGTGAGCAAACTCCAGGCCCTTAGTTTTGGAGACCGTATCTCGCAAAGGATATAAAGAGGCTGGAAGCGGTTCAGAGAAAGATGACTAAAATGATTTGGAGCCTGCGTCATAAGACTTATGAGAAGAGATTTGAAGACCTAAATATGTACACTCTGGAGGAGAGGAGGGACAGGGGAGATATGATTCAGACCTTTAAATACTTAAAGAGTATTAATGGACAAACAAACCTCTTCCAAAGACGGAGAAGCTGTAAAACTAGAGGGCATAACATGAAGCTGCAAGGGGGTAAACTGAAAGGCAATGTCGGGAAATACTTTTTCACTGAAAGGATGGTGGATGTTTGGAATGCCCTCCCAATGGAAGTGGTGGGGGCAAACACAGTGACAGAATTCAAAATGGCATGGGACAGACATAGTGGATCCCTTTATAGCAACAAGATAAAATCAAAATAAGCATAACTATCTCTTATATCTGAACAAATAGGCGTGACCTACAGGGAGCGGTGGGTACACCCCTAAACAAAGTCATGGGGAGAGGTGACCGGCATGGAGTGGCCTTGCTGGGCAGACTAGATGGACCATGCTGGTCTTTATTTGCTGTCATATACTATGTTACCATGTTACTGTGGTGGCAGATCCACCATATACAAGATTCTACAAGAATAGGGTAGTGCTCCACACATAACCCAAATTCCTCCTGAAGGTGGTGTCCCCTTTCCACCTCAACCAAGGGGTTGTCCTCCCCACCTTCTTCCCGCAGCCTCACGCTGGCAAGGAAGAATTAGTACTTCATACACTAGATTGCAAATGGGCCCTGTCCTCCTATTTACAATGGACTCAGGCCCATTGGAAAGCTCCTCAGCTTTTTGTGTTTTATGACCCCAGGAGACTGAGAGAATTCTGTCCACTTGGGGAGCAAAATGCATTGCCCTTGCCTATGAGTGAGCAGGCCTCTCCCTCAAACCCTGGATCACAGTGCATTCCATGAGGGCCAAGGCTGCATCGGTGGCCAATCTCCACTTGGTGCCAGTAATGGAAATCTGCAGGGCCACCACATGGTCTTCAATTCACACATTCACAGCTCACTACTGCCTGGAGAGCGAGTCCCGCAGAGACAGTGCCTTTGGCCAGGTAGTACTCCATAATATTCTTGGGGTATAGGCAACCAGAGTGATAGTGTCGCTGGATGCTAGGGTCTGCAGAGTCTCCCAGTGGGGACGCACATTCTGCAACTCACAGCTACCTGATTGGTCGCCATTGGTGCTGTTGTGATTCGGTCCTCGGCAACCTGGAGCTAGGGAGTCCCATATGTGAGGACTGACTTCCTGCTTGTTCCTGTAGAAAGCGTAGTTACTCACCTGTAACATGTGTCTTCACAACCCTCCCTCCTCCCGTGGGAGTTACCTCCCTATCTGGTTTTAGTTTTTTACTACCATCCTAGCTATGTCATCTGACTGAGCAAGATGGCACCTTTGGGCAGGAAGGAGAACATGCATGCATGGTAGCATGTCCCAAAGGCTTTCTTTGAAAGCTGGGGAAATGCTTCATGTGGACTCCGTCAGCGCTGACGTCACCCATATATGAGGACTGATTCCTGCTGTCCTTGGAGAACACCTGTTACAGTTGATAACTATGCTCTCTTAGCAAACTGGAATCCTTTGATTTCAGTGCTAGGAGTTGCTTATGCTGTACTGCTGTATGTGTGAGGGAACATGTTCAGTTGCTCCACAGACTATACCTTTTCTGTGTGAGAAGATTACACGACTGTTACGCAGGTTGTAAATGCATTGTGATTGGACAGTGTTGAGGGAATCGTGTTCTGCAGCTACCTATTTTGTGGATTCCATCAAGGTGGCATTTTTGCCAGGTAGCAAATGGGTTTTTCTTTGTCTCCCACACTTACTGTCCACGGTGAGGTTAATAGTCTTCTCTCCAGTGAATGTATCGTCGGTAATGGAAATCTCCACCTCATATGTGCCCTCGTCAGACAGATTCAGGTTAGTGATCAGCAGGGAGCCATTGTCGTAAATCCTTATCCGGTTTTTGTAATCCACACGCAGGTTTCCAATGACCTCTGTGCCTAGGGACTGCACCACTGTGACAGGCTTATCCCTTTTCAGCTGCCATTTGATGACGGGCTTATCACTGCTGGAGCTGGTATACCTCACAGATAGCAGGGCAGAACTTCCAGCGGTTCCACGGATCAACTGCATGGCACTGGTGATATTAACAGCCTCCATCAGGCCTGTAAACACATAGAAAACCAGAATGGATCAAGAGGTCATGAATCATAAGCCCAATTTGATAGAAATTTAGCTACGGACCTGGAGTAACTAGGACATTCCAGTTCAATCTCAACCTGCCTGCATAAAAAGAGGATATCAAGAAATAGACTGTTTACTTTTGGGTAAAAAGGAAAAGCAAACTTAGTCATGTCCAGCTGTTGAGGAAAAAGCAAATATTTTAAGGAGACGTTTTTTTCTTTAATTTCTTAGAAGACCGCTCTTAAAACTGTCTTGCAGGATATGGCTTGTACCTTGTGGTGCTTAGTTACAGAATACCAGTCAGTAAGCTGAGAAGAATAGCTTGGATTATGGGGTTATTTTAGAAGTGACCCCGCATGTAAATAGCAACTTTTAAATGTGTAGATCACCTGTTTGTGCAAATAATGATTTTAGAAAGCTGCTATATATATGTGGTGATCTACGCCACACAAAAAATGCAAGGAAGCATTGTTAAGGCATGTAAAGGGAGTGATTTTTATCTTTTGTCAACCACTTTGCTGCCACTGGTTAAAGGCGGTATGGTGTATCAAATAATAAAATAAACCATAAACCAGCGTGTATTGTCCATTTTAGAAGTAGAATACTTGTAGATTTTAAAAATTCTCTCTTTTACCATTTACACCTGCCACAAGGCATGTGCAAATAACGAGGCCAGTACTCCCCTGATCCCACCAATATTAAATAGCACCCCCCCCCCCAACATCCAACATCAGTGCCCTGACATTAAGCCCCACCTAATAGTCCCTCCTGGGCAGACCTCCCAATTTCTCACCCCCCGATCTAATCCCTTGCTCTTACTTGGGTGCTTGCCAATCTAGGAGGAGCAGGAGTGATCCTCTGCTACCCTCTCTTCCTTTTCTATGATCTTTGAGGAGGAAACCACTCACCTTCTTTCCTCCTCCAAACTCACTACCTGCTCCTCTGATCCTGTCCCCACCTGTCTCCTAAGCCCCATCTCCTGCACTGTTGCCCCTCCCATCTCTCATATTGTCAACCTATCGCTCTCCACTGCAACTGTCCCTGTAGCCTTCAAGCATGCTGTAGTTACACCTCTCCTCAAGAAACCCTCACTTCATCCTACCTATCTTTCTAACTATTGACCCATCTCTCTCCTCCCCTTCATTTCTAAACTACTTGAATGTGCAGTTCACCGCCATTGCCTTGACTTTCTCTCCTCTCAAGCCCTCCTGGATCCTTTACAATCTGACTTTCATCCTTTACATTCTACTGAAATGGCTCTTGCCAAAGTCTCCAGTGACTTGTTCCTGGCAAAGTCCAAGGGCCTTTACTCTGTCCTCATCCTTCTTGACCTCTCTGCTGCTTTTGATACTGTTGACCACAACCTTCTCCTTGATGGTTTTAAGGACCCTGTACTATCCTGGTTCTCGTTTTATCTCTCCCATCGCTTTTTCAGTGTTTGTTCTGGTGGATCCTCCTCTGCTGCTATCCCGCTCTCAGTTGGTGTAGCCCAATGATCTCTCTTGTGTCCACTCTTTTTCTCTCTATATACCCAGTCCCTTGGTGCTCTCATCTTTTCCCATGGCTTTCAATACCATCTTTATGCTGATGACTCCCAGATCTACCTCTCTACACCTAAAATCTCTCCGGCAATCCAGACCTGGATCTCTACCTGCCTTTCTGACATTGCTGCTTGGATGTTTCACTGTCACTCGAAATTGAACATAGCCAAAACTCAGCTTCTTATTTTTCACTCAAAAACCTTCTCTCCTCTTTCTCCTTTCTCAGTCTCTGTGGATAACTCTCTTCTCCTCCCTGTTTCCTCTGCTTGCAACTTGGGCTCATCTTTGACTCCTCTTTCTCCTTCTTCACACACATCTATCTGATAGCTAAAACCTGCTGTTTCTTTCTCTATAACATTAACAAAATCTGCCCATTCCTTTCTGAACACACTACTAAGACACTTATCCACTCCTTAATCACCTCCCGTCTTGACTGTTACCTACTCTTTGCTGGTCTCCCACTGAATCATCTTTCTGTCCTTCAATCTGTTCAGCACTCTGCTGCATGGCTAATCTTCCGCCAGCCTCATCATGCTTATATTACCCCTCTTCTCAAGCACTTCATTTCCTCTCGTATCTCTCCTTACACCCCTTCTTGGGAACTCCGCTCTTCTAGCAAATTGCTTCTATCTGTGCACTTCTCTTCTATTGCTAACTCCATGCAATAGACTTTGCTCCTTTCATCTTGCTGCACCTTACGCCCAGAACAAACTACCTGCGTCTGTACGTCAGGCGCCTTCTCTGACCCTTTTCAAGTCCAGGCTGAAAACTCACCTCCTTGCTGCCTTTTTCGGATCTTGACTCACCTGATCTCCTTGTGTTTCCTTACCATTGCCCCTACATGTATCCCTGTCTATACCTACTGTGTTGTCTGTCTTGACTAGATTATAAGCTCTGATGAACAGGTATTGTCTCTTACATTTATTTATTTACGTTTCTTATATACCACGCTATTAAGATCAGTGCGGTTTACAGCGAACAGAACGATGGTGCACTTGTGAGAACACATAGTGCTTACAATGAACAGGGCAATAATATAGTTTACAGCGAAAACAGAACAATAGTCAAATGTAACAAAATCATTGTGCATGTCTGTGAAGTGCTGCGTATGTCTTGTAGCGCTATACAAATGCTCAGTAGTAGTAATAGTTCCTGCTCATGGTAGTTCTGGGTTCCAAAATGGCACAGTGAACCCTAGGGCAGTCTTGCGCCAGTGAAGTGAACCCTAGTGATTATCTCACACTACCCCTAGGGCTTAAGGAAGGCTAAGGCCGAAATGCGTTTGGGCTCTTCAGTTAATAAGGCACCTGTGATCTCCACACACCACTCACTTGTTGTGTCCGTCTACTTGTTGTGAGGGTGCCTGCTCTCTGTGTGTCTTCTCCTTTATGTCTCTTATCCATAATTCATAATATAGCCCTAGCAATGTTTAAATGGGAAATTGCTACTCTAAAACTAGAGAAGAAAGTGCCTGCCTGGTTGGACAAAAAGACTGAGAGCTGCAATAATTTCCGTCAACAAGAGTAGTGTATACATAAAAGAATCAACTAGCAGAGGTGATGGGTAGTCATCTTACGCAGATTAACCAAGTCTTCCCGCCTCATCCAAGTCAACCCAAAGAAGCTGATCCAGGCCTGGATTTGCTTTACTGCATGCATGGAGTTGTGGGGCCCAATTTTTGAAGTCCTTTACACAGTTAACTTCCCTAGTTACCTAAATAAAGGCCTTATCCAGGATTTTTGAAGGGCACCTACATGGGTAGTGCCCTTCAAAAAGCCCGGGTATGTCCCTAACACACCCATATGCTATCCGCATAATATCGGGGCGTGTTGAGGGCATTCTGGGGAGGAGGCAGGCCATGTAGCGCCGATTTTCGATGCTACATGGTTAGCGCTCTGCACCTTAAGGATAGGTGTGGGAAAACCTTGCCTATCTTTAAGGTGCTGGGGCTAACCATGTAGTATCGAAAATTGGTACTACACGGGTAACCCCTGCAGCTACCTGGCTGTGCGGCGACATCCGGATTTTCAATGCTGGGGCCGCATTTGACTCTGGCATGGAAAATCTGGGTTAGGCGGGAGGTGGGCAGGCTATGTGCCAACACGGTGCATAGCACCGCCCAACTGAAATTCAGGCCCGTAGTAATTACTTTCCTAAGAAATGTATATCTCTATATCCATGCAGGAAATGGAACAATAACTAGGACTGGTTCAACTTTATCTGGATAACAGCTTCGGCCAGCTCTTCATATGACCTAAGTTATCCCGATATCTAAAAATTGAATTCTCTGGATAAGTGCTACACTTATCCTGATAGCACTGGTTCCATCCTGGCTCCACTCACAGACCACCTGTGCACGAACCACATAGTGTCAATGAAGTCTGTGAAGCTACTGTTTTCAGCAGCTGCTGAATATCTCAGCACCCTTATCCAGACAGCCTCCCATTGGTCGTCGAGATATGGATTTTGAATATTGACTAGATAAATTATAGTCAACCAAATGAAAATACAATTGGAAAATACATAAAACTGAATAATGCATATGGCTAATTACAGTGCTTACAAAAGAAAAGAAAGAAATATATACACCTTTCTGGTAAGATCATATAAAATAGGTACAAAGACAGAGGTTCCTACCCACTTTGAGAGAGAAAAATTATACAAAACAATGCTAACAATAGTTATATATGATTACACCATAAAATTATTTATTTAACTAGGCTTATGTACTGCTTTTTCTACAAGTCAAGGTGGTGTACCTTCAGGTACTGTATATATATACTGTATTTCCCATGCCCCCAAATGGCTCACAATCTATATTTTTGTATCTAGGCCAAGGAGGGTTACGTGGCTTATCCAAGGCCACAAGGAGCACCTATGGGACTAGAAACCCCAGTCCTTCTGGCCCAAATTGCTGTCCTCTAATGGGATTTGAACCCCTGGCCCTCTGGCCTGAGGTAACTTGCCCCAACCATTAGGGATTCATTGTGTGACCCTGTAACTTTTAAAACATAAGAGCTAGAACTGTATATGGGAAAGAGGTACAGTACAATACATAGCATCTATTAAGAAAGCTGTATGGTTTAGTCACTAGGTTTCACAGTAAAATTTACAACAACAAAAAGGAAATACACACATGAACTACTAAGAGCAGTGGGGAGGGGGATAAAGGAGAGGGTATTTGTTGGAGAAAGGATGAAGAACACGCCTCATTGAATTATTTTTAGTCCATCTGTGCATGTGTCTCTTATGTTTGCATGTTTGTGTATGTGGGTGTGTATATGTGCCTGTCTGTGTAGGTGGATGGATATATCTGTGTTGGCTCTGTGTCTGTCTATCACTAGGAGGATACAGAAGAGAAGAGAGGAAGTTTAAAATGAGCAATTCCCTAACTGCTATGTTTCACTGTATCAAAGTTTCTGTGCTGCAGATGCTGGAAGTGCTTCTCCTATAGAAATGCCTTGTGACATTTCTTTATTTTTTTTTGGGGGGGGGGGGGTGGAATTTATTTTTCTGGAACCTCCAGTCCAAGCTTGCTTATTGTGTTGAGCACCAGTTTTTCCTCCTCTCCACAGTTGGTTCTGTTCTGCTAAATTTTCAGAGTTATTTTACCCCCAGACAAACCGGCAGTCTTGAGCTCCTACGTATAATTTCTTTCTGACATTCTATTGTGCGAGAAATGAATGCGGCACTTGGGTTTCTGTTGAGACCGTACTAGAAGTAAAGGAGCAACCTGATCTCATTATTCTAATATCCCTGCCAAAAGCTATGTATCCTTCAAGACTGCGCAGGGCTACTGGAGTATTCTCTAGAAGCTGTACAGCTGATTTCAAGAGAGCGGAGAAATATATTCAGAGTATGAGCCAACATTTGAACACCACAGTTTCCAGTTTTTAAACACTGGCTATGGCGCTTAAATGAAATGCAGATCTTCAGCGCCACTGTCCGGATAGTACGTGCTGCTGTGTACATGAATGGATAGTCCAAAAATAACCGTTACTCTATGTAAATCTCACAAAAACAAAAATAGAGCACAATCAAAAAAGTCGTGATATGTATGTGTGAATGTTGGAAGGTTAGCCATGAGGAAAAAACTACCTCTCGTGGCATTACTTCCTTTTTAGTCAATTTAAAGAGCTCCAACAAGAGCTTAAAAGTAGGTAAAACCACCATGTAATAGTGTGCCCTACACCAAAACATATTCAAAAAGTATTTTTATTCCAACAAACATACACTACTGAAACCAGTCCAATAGGACAATCAAGAGTAACAAATAATGGAAGTTACTTATCTGTTGTCCATGAAAAACCCAAGCCATAGCATTTCTCCAGACTCGGTTAGATTTCAGTCTCTTAGATATCCGCAGTTCTGAAAAAGAACACATTACTGCGCTAGTGTCCTGAAGAGCTGGGCAGCTAAGCTTTTATTTGCAGTAAAGGAGAGCGTTGATACAGGGCATTAATATTGATTTGCCCGAAACGCAGTACTGTGTTCTTTTTCATGCCTTGGCCTGTGCTTAAGAATCAAGCCCTAGCCTCGCTGAGCAGTGCCTCAATTCAGGTCCAGAGCAGCCTCATCATGATGTAAGAGTAGGCTTAGAGTTGGAACAGTGGGTTGAGAAACCCTGGGCAATCTGAGCCCTTTTTCAATCTAGTTCCTCTGAGGTTTTCTCTACCCTTCCACTTCAGGGGAGGGAAGTGTTGAATCAATTCTGTCCACTCAGCGTCACAGACAGAGAAGAGGGTTTTCCCCAAAACCCAGATGTTAAACTATGCAGGGACCTCTGTCCCTCTTCCAGAAGTACAGAACCAAGGCAGTCCTCCTGAATAGAGACCAGATCTCCATGTCCATCAAACCTGGTCCATGTTGTACCTATAGAATAACCTCAGCAACCATGGTTCGCACAACCGCAGCTCCTCAAAAAAATAAAAAAACTCTGTGTCAGTGGTTTCTGTGTCATACCGGAGCCATGCCGGCTGACTTAAAGAGCTTTTAGGCCCCTTTTTCTTTTTACAGTCCTGTCTTGTTAACACTCCTGATTCCAGTGATCAGTATTTTGGATGTCTACTGGTTCTCTATCTACACCTGGAGGACCGCTTATAAGCGCACTTCATCCACAGAGACTATATCCCCATATCCACCAAGTGCTCGCATCCCTCCCAATCTCTCGTTTATTCCCTGAGCCCCTCTCGGAGTGCATGCATAAATAAATAAATCAATAAGGGAGAATGTTTAACTGGGGACATGGCATATGTACCATGCTACTGTCGGCTGATGGACAAGTTGTCTCCACAGCCTTACCGAATCTGGTTAGGGGTTACACTAATACAGTGTTGTCATGGCAGAACAAGCCACCCTGCCTCAAATCACCCCCTCTCTGAGTTCATCAACAAGACATAATCTAGGGAATTTAGTAAGCCATTACTATATCCCTCTTTCCAATGCTGATATGGGCTGACTTGCTGTCCTTTATGACAGAAGGTCATATCTCTCCGAATGCTAGGGCATGTCCATTCACATACCACATGTCCACACACACATACTATGGCTTAATGCCCGATGCTTCAGGCTCAGACACGACTACTACTTCTACTACTGAGCATTTGTATAGCGCTACAAGATGTACACAACACTGCACAGACATGTAAGAGACAGTCCCTGCTCATCAGAGCTTACAATCTAGTCAAGACAGACAACATAGTAGGTGTAGACAGGGATACATCTAGGGGGAATGGTGAGGAAATACAAAGGAGATCAGGTGAGTCAACATCTGAAAGCTGCAGCAAAAAGGTGAGTTTTCAGCCTGGATTTGAAAAGGGCCAGAGAAGGCACCTGACATACAGACTCAAGTAGTTTGTTCCAGGCATAAGGAGCAGCGAGGTGAAAGGAGCAAAGTCTGGAGTTAGCAATAGAAGAGAAGGGCACAGATAGAAGCAATTTGCCAGAAGAGTGGAGTTCCCGAGGAGGGATGTAGGGAGGTATAAGAGAGGAAAGGTAGTGAGGAGCTGCAGAGTGAATGCACTTATAGGTCAGCAGGAGAAGTTTGAACTGGATGCAGAAATGGATAGGGAGCCAATGAAGTGACTTGAGAGGATGGGTAATATGAGTATGACGAGGCTTGTGGAAGATTAGCCGTGCAGCAGAGTGTTGAATAGATTGAAGGGGAGAGAGATGATTCAGAGGAAGACCAGCAAGGAGTAGGTTACAATAGTCAAGACAGGAGGTAATTAAGGAGTGGATAAGTGTTTTAGTAGTGTATTCAGAAAGGAATGGGCAGATTTTGTTGATGTTATAGAGAAAGCAAAATCAGGTCTTAGCTATCAGATGGATGTGTGTGGAGAAAAAGAGAAAGGAATCAAACATGACTCCAAGGTTGCGAGCCAAGGAATCAGGGAAGAGTAGAGAGTTATCCTCAGAGACTGAGAAAGGAGGGAGGGGAGAGGAGGATTTAGGGGGAAAAATTAGAAGCTCAGTTTTGGCTATGTTCAATTTCAAGCGGCAGTGAGAATTCCAAACAGTAATGTCAGAAAGACAGGCAGAAATCTGGGTCTGGATTGCCGGAGAGATTTCAAGTGTAGAGAGATAGATCTAGGAGTCATCAGCATAAAAATGGTACTGAAAGCCATGGGAAGAGATGAGCGCACCAAGGGACTGGATATAGAGATGATCTGGTTGCACCCAAGAGCAGGGGCCTCCTGCAATAATCCAGCTCTTCAGAGGTTTTTTTTCCTCCGCCTCACCCTGCACAGTTCCACAGTTACCTGGGAGTTTCAACTGTTCCTTTTGCAAAATGCACGATGTTAGCAGATAATAGTTCTATGGTTTAGAACTCCTATTTAATCCCACCAAAATTGGTTAAACCCTACTCTCACTATCCTCGTAGTGGCGGACATAATCCCTGTGTGGAGTGGCAAAGCACAACCTTACTTAAGTGCGGAATGGCAAAACACAACCCAAAGAAGCAGAACTACAAACTAAACCATCAATACGCTACCTGGGAGTCACCTTGGATCAACGCCTAGACATGAAAGCCCACATAGGGAACACAGTCAGAACTGTATATTACAAGATCCGCTCACTTAGGCATTTACGATCCATGCTGGAACCAAATGACTTCAGAACTATATACCAGGCATTGATCATACCTCATTTTGACTATGCCAATGCCATCCTTCAAGGCCTGCCCCTATCCACCTTACACCCCCTGCAGCTCGCCATGAACGCTGCAGCAAGGGTCATCCATGGAGCCCCCAGATGCGACCACGTGACACCTTTGCTGATACAATTACATTGGCTACCTATCCAGGCTAGAATCATTTTCAAGACTCTGCTACTCACTTTTAAAGCTATTAACAAGCTCTCCCCTGAATCAATAATGGCCCTCATCCATACCATATCTCCTAATAGAGCAAGGAGATCCACAGCTACAAACACCCTAAAAGTCCCGAAAGCATTAACAGTTTGCACTGCATCTACAGCCAATAGGGCGTTTAGTATCAGCGCACCAAGATGCTGGAACGCATTACCTCCAGATATCCGGGCTATTAAGGGCCTTACACAGTTTAGGAAAGCCCTCAAATACCATCTTTTCAATAAGTACCTCATTGAACCCAACCTCACCCACCGAGACAGAGATGCAACCCACTAAGCAAATATGTGGTTTCCCAACAAAATGCCAAGAAAGATTCCCTAACCCTTAGTGGTGCAGTTGTTTCTATGGAATTCTTGATCATACGACTTTATGTAGCAATATTTGTAAATAGTTTACCACCGGTATCCAAGTTTATGTAGCAAGTTCTGTAAATAGTTTACCCCTGTTATCCAAGTTACTTGCCCTGTTATCTGTAAACTCATACATGTTAACTGTACTGAGCATTTCTGTTCCATGTAAACCGCGCTGATGCTGAATAGTGCGGTATATAAGAGACTGTAAATAAATAAATAAATAAAGGCATAGAGAGGGGCCTACCTACATGGGTCGGCGGGTAGACACCTGGACCCCACTTTATGGGGATGACCAGATCGGCCGCCTAGACCTGATCAGCCATCAGCTACCATCTTACTGTCCTGGACTTGCATTGAATGGGCAGGGTATCAAGGCCCACATCAGAGACCAGCCTCATCCCACCTATATATGCCCTTCCGTCTTGCATATCTCTAAGCCCCCCTCCACACCCTCTTATGCCTTTACCTGAAGGGAAAGCTTCTCCCCTTGAAGTGGTTGACAGTGGAGGGTTGAGATAAAGTAACATCCAGATCTTGTACCCATAGAAGAGATATGACGCTCTTTGTGGTGAAACCCAACACTGCATCGATTCAGGACTCTCTCAGCCACAACAAATTGGCCACCACAAATCCTCACAGCATCTCAAGCCATCCACATTTAGTTTCCATAGGGCCATGTCAGCACGCATACACCTGGTCTCAGGGGGACCACGTAGTCTCCAAAATGCCAGATGGTCCCTTATTTGCTGGGGAGCTTAAATTCATAGTCACCACAGTGGTCCTGCCCGGGCTGGTGCCTTGTGTTATATACCAATAGAAGTTAACCTTACCACCCAGATCTCTGCGTTAAATCCAGCACTAGCCACTGTCTTTCTGGAAGGCACTCCTCTTGACTAATGGAACACAGTCATCTGGTTATCCACACTACACAACTTTGGCACCCAACCCCTGAATGGGGTTCTTTTAGCCACTATTGATGCTCCAAGCACACTGCCATCCTTTCATAGAGATAGGACAGTTATGCTCACCGGCCTACTTCCTGTCGAGCTAAGTGAAGGTGGCCAACATTGTCCCACATAGGCATTATGGGTCACTTGACCTAATATAACAGCTTCATCCTACCACAGCACCACATAGACTGTGAAGGCTGGACAAAACTATGCAGAAAACAAACTCCAAAACACATATCTTCACAGCCCTCGGCTGTGGAGTCACCCATGTGTGACTTGAGTCATCCTGCTTGTTCATGGAGAAAGCAAGGTTACTTATCTGTAACAAGGGTTCTCCGTGGACATCAGGATTAGTCAGCCATACAAATCCACCCACCTCCCCTCTAGGATGAACCTGCTACAGCTGGAGAATGGACTGAGGTGAGAAGGGGGTGGGCACTGGGGTTGGGTGGCTGACACATGCTCAGAAGAATCTTCTGACTTCTGAACTAGTGGAGAGCAATTCCGTCCATGGCGCCGTCAGAGGACATCGCCCCATGTGTGGCTGACTAATCCTACTGTCCACGGAGAACCCCTGTTACAGGTAAGTAACCTTGTAACCTATATTTTCACAGGACAGGGTGAGAGCAGTGCAATTCAGTTAGGAGTGTTCACAGTGGACATCATAGCAAAGAAAATGAAAAATATATATATGAATGATTTAAAATGCATTACGTTGCCAGCTAGGGAATTACTTGTAATCCTTATGTTTGTATATGCATGTGGTCTTCATGTGTGTGTGTTTATCTCTGTTGTGTGTTCTGTGTATGCTGTGCATGTGTTGTGTTTTTTGAGGGATAGGTGGTGGTGAGTTATTTAAGGGGAATAGAGTTTTGAGAGTGGGGATAGTTTTGGGGCAGCTGATTTAGGGTGGGGTAGTTTGCAGGGCAGTTGCTGTGGGTAGTGTTTGGGGGTTGGACAGTTACAGGGGGAGATATACTTTGGAGATGGGGCAGTTTGCAGAGTGAGTAGGGCAGTTGGGGTGTTATTTTTTAGCGGTGTTGCAGTGTATGAGGTGGTAGAACAGTTGTGTGGAGTGGTATTTTGGGGTGAGGCACTTGGGCAGGTGGTGAGATAGCTGTAAGGTGGTGTTTTTTGAGTGTGAGGCAGTTTGTGGGGTGGTAGGGGAGTTGTACGAGTAGGTTTTTGGGGGCAAGCAGTTGCAGTAGACTAGGTTTTGGATATAGGAGTAGTGTGCAATGTGGTGAGGTATTTTTAGGGGTATGGCATTTGTGATGATGTAGTCTTTGGGGGTGGGGCAGTTTGCAGAGTGATGAGATGGTTCCAGGAGGTCCTTTATGGGGTTGGGCAGTTTGTAGTGTGGTGCGGAAGTTGTAGGTTATAGCTTTTAGGGGTGGGGTAGTTTGCAGGATGGTGAGGTGATTGCGTGAGGGCATTTGACAGTATGGTAGGTGGCAGCAGAGTGGGGGAGGGGCAGCTTTTGCGGGTGGGAACAGTTTTGGGGATTTGGAGACTAAAGAACATAGAGAGGGTGTTTGAAAGGAGGAATTTTGTATTTGCTATGTTTGACTTTATTTCAGTTTCTATGCTACAGAAACTGTATTTCCTCCTTCTGTAAAAATGCACTGCGCAAATTTGAGGGAAGGACTTATTTCTCAGGAACCCTCTGATTTAGCCCATTTTTGAACTTCATGTGTCTTTTTACCAGTTTTTCCCACATGCCAAGTTTCATCCAATTCCTTTACATTTTTCAACAGATATTTTGTCTCCAAGATAAACAGACGGATATTCTCGACTCCAACTTCCATTGGGTTGGAAAGAAATAAAATGTACTTTTTTTCTGTCAATTCATAATTGAACTCTGGTTTTTGTTGCCAGAGAATGTGATCAACAATAGTAATTTAGCTAAGTATACATAAGGTTTGGATGCATTTTTAGATGACAGGTCCATTAACCATTATTTAGCCAGATAAGCTTTAGCTGTCTCCAGCTCCTGCTGTGAGAATTAATAACCTAATGTTGGCTTTCCTATTTGGAATCTATCAGGTACTTCCACATGACATTGCTGGCTATTGTCTGAATCAAACTTCTACACTCTCTAGCAAGGTTGGCCCAAGGGTATGTGATGCCCTATGCAAATCTTCAGCCATGTACCCTTCCTCCTGAGGTCAGCTGAAGGCTCTGCACACACCCCTCCATAATCCAACATCTTCCCTCCCCTTCTGAACCCCCACATAGTCCAGTATCTCCCCTTCCTTTTAATATACTTCCTCCTCCCCTTTCAGATATCTAGCATCTTCCCTTCCAGACCCCACCACCCTTTCAGGTATCCAGCATTTCCCCTCTTAGATTCTTAGCTGGTATATGGCTACTCCTGCCACCCTTCACTGATCTAAAATAAAGCCAAAGTTGCCAGCACAGGGCCTTGTGCAGATACACACGAGTAGGCTGCATCCAGCCCCCTTCGAACTTCCTGTTCAGGGGAGAGGGATGCACCAGGCCTTGAGCACATATGTCAAGACTAACATGGTTACCTCTTAGAAAATTTTCATCATGTTGGGACAAAAGTGAGATTTATGAAGGGCTCCATTGGAATATGGGGGAGGAGGTGGGGAACACATTAATCACTCGCACAAGGCAGCAAAAAAGGTAGCACCGGCCCTGTCCCTAGGAAAGTTGACTTGGATTTTCAGAATGACCTGATGCTTGGGATTCCCTTCCAGGTGGCAATGTCCTGGCTTAGACAGGTGGCATGCCCTAATCTGCTAATTTGGGATCTTCCAAACTTATGGTGAATAATTCTTGTAGCATCAGGTACAGATGTTCTGTAGTACATTTCTAGGCTGTATCCATTTTCAATATCAACAGGAAGGGCATTCTGCCCAGGTGTAGGCCTAACTATATTCACTCCACCAGGTCTATCAAAAGATAGTCTGCCCACATAAATACCTACCCCTACTCCACCAGTTCTATCAGGAGAATGTCTGCCTAAATTTGTCAATGAAAGAAGGAGACCTAGGAGTGATTTTTTTCTGACAATCTTAAGGTGGCTAAACAAGTAGCAAATTCGACAGCAAAAGCCATAAGGATGCTTGGTTGCACAGAGAAGAATAGCCAGCAGGAAGAAGGAGGTGATAGTGCCTCTGTATAAATCTTTGGTGAGACCTGATTTAGAGTATTGTGTGCAATTCTGGAGACCACACCTGCCATAGGATATAAACAGGATAGAGTTGGTGCAGACAGTGGCTACCAAAATGGTCAGTGGACTTTGTTATAATGCATAAGGAGACAGACTTAAAGATCTCAATATGTATACTTTGGAAGAAAGATGTGAAAGGGGGGATATAATAGAGATGTTTAAATACCTCCATGGCATAAATGCACAAGAGGAGAGTCTCTTTCAATTGAAAAAAAGCTCTGCAATGAGGGAGCATAGGATGAAGGTGAAAGGAGATAGACTCAGGAGTAATTTGTGGAAATATATTACGGAACGAGTGGTAGATGCATGGAATAGTCTCCTAGTGGAGGTAGTGGAGATGAGAACATTATATGATTTCAAAAAGCATGAGACAAACACAGAATAACCATCTAACCCCCACCCTGTCCTCCAATGACCTATCCGTCATAACAGAAAATACACTAGACAATTCCAAAACCAAGAAGGAACTTCTCATCCTAGGGGACTTCAACCTCCCTTCCTTGCCTCCTAACATGGCCGACACCTTCCTCTCAGCCATGAAATGAGTGGAGGAGTGGAGGAGTGGCCTAGTGGTTGGGGCAAGGTACTTCAGGCCGGAAGGTCAGGGGTTCAAATCCCACGAGAGGACAGCAACCTTGGGCCGGTAGGACTGGGGTTTCTAGTCCCACAGGTGCTCCTTGTGGTCTTGGGCAAGCCACTCAACCCTCCATAGCCCATGTTCCCTGTAAAATAGTTATCTCCAAGTTATAATGCCCTGTTCAATGTAATTTCAGTTTGTTCAATGTAAACCGCACTGATGCAGAATAGCGCGGTATATAAGAGAATATAATAAATAAATAAATAAATAAATGAAATCGATGGACCTCACCCAAAACATGACATCTTCCATGAATTACAAAGGCAACACCATCAACCTAATCTTTACCCCACCCTCTGAATCCATACCAGCCTCCCCCCCCCCCCATGTTACAAACATTCACCATGCCATGGATTGACCACAGCCTCTTCACCTTCTCTCTCCTCCTAAACTTCCCAATAACCTAGACAAAGCAACAACAAACCACTCGACGATTCAGACAATTGAACAAGGACATCTTCATAGAGAACGCCATACCAAAACTAGAGATGGACACAACTGATCCAACTATACTAATGGACAACTGGAATGAAGTACTTGGAAAAGCAGCTGGATACCACCCAATCAGCACATTGCATCCAAAAAACAACACATCCATAAAACTCCCTGGTACACCCATAAACTAAGACAACTAAAAACCAAACTAAGATGGCTAAAATGGAAATGGCGAAAAAACACCCAGATCAAAGATTGCAACAACTACTTCAGAGCTACAATGCAACCATAGATAAAGCCAAGAAGGACTATCGTACAAAGATCATCAGTACCTCCATCTGTCGCCCAAGAGAACTATTTGACCTAGTCAAGCACCTCACAGAACCACCCACCATCAACCATCAACTAACTGTGCACTGCAAACAGCTCCACCCCCACCCGAACCGTACCAACACCTCTGCCACCACTGTCTTCCCATTCGACCCATGCCCAGCCAACTGGATTAAAGCAGCAAAGGTTGAACAACCCATTCCTCACCAAAATAACAAATGAAACACTACAACAAGGATTAATGCTAAAATACCTCAAACTATCCTCTATCCTTCCCATCTTAAAGAAAAGACAGAAGAGAGCTTTCTGGTTAAATTTAGAACCCAAGATTCCCTCTATCCAAGCAAGGGCTATAGGACTCCCCCTGGAGATTGGTCACAGATTAAATTAGAAGCACAGGACAGGGTGCTGTGTAGCAGCCAGCTTTTTATGTCTTCTTTCCCTCCCTCCCTGACACCCCCCCCCCCTGGGATAATTGTAGCTTTATAGGTGCTTAAACCTCTTAAAGGAAAGGAGGTGCCATATTCACTCTCAGGTGCAGCTGTTTATTCTTATCAGCATACATTAAGGACCTGAGATTAATTAAAATTCAGGTGAACAAAATACTTAAACATATTAGGTACAGTTGAAATATCTAAACACAAACATAAAAGTCCAGCAGTGAGATGGGGGCTTTCCAGTCTTTTGCATTGAATGTCACATGTGTGATTTTCTCCCAATTGGTGAGGGGTCTTACGTGTGCACAAGGTGCAAGGAGCTCTTTGCTCTCAGGGAACGAGTCTGATCTCTGGAGGCTAGATAGCAGACTTGGAAGATATAATGAACACAGAGAGGTACATAGACGAGACCTACAGGGATATAGTCCTGAAGTCCCACCTCCAGTCTGGCAGCATCCCTGTTGCGATGGAGGAGAGAGGTCACGTGACAGGAGAGTATTACCCTGGTGTGGCAGGAAGTGATCCTATAACTAGGACCTGTCCTGCAGGTGATGTAAAACCCTCTCGCACCGAGGAAGTTTCTCCAGAGCCATGTGCCCATGAGGGAAGGGTTATAGTTGGTGATTCGATCATTAGGCATATAGATAGCTGGGTGACTGGTGAATGTGAGGATTGCCTGGTAACATGCCTGCCTGGTGCGAAGGTAGTGGACCTCACGTGCCTCCTGGACAAGGTTTTAGATAGTGCTGGGGAGGAGTCTGCTGTCTTGGTACATGTCTGTACCAATGACAAAGGAAAATGTGGTAGGGAGGTTCTAGAGGCTAAATTTAGGCTTTTAAGTAGGAAGTTGAAATCCAGAACTTCTAGAGTAGCGATCTCTGAAATGCTTCCTGTTCCATGCGCAGGACCCAAAAGGCAGGCAGAGATCCAGAGTCTCAATGCATGGATGAGATGATGGTGCAAGGATGCTGGTTTTGGATTTGTTAGGAACTGGGGAACATTCTGGGTAAAGGAGGGGCTCTTCCAAACGGATGGGCTTCACCTTAACTGGAATGGAACCAGGCTGCTGGCATTAACCTTTAAAAAGGAGACAGAGCAGCTTTTAAACTAGATAATATGGGAGAGCCGACAGTCGCCCAAGAGCACATGATTCGGAACAATGTATCCTTGAAGGATACTGCAAAAAAAATGAAGTTAGGGCAAAGTAGCCCAAATGCCCTTGAGTACAGAGCAGACAGAGCTTAAAAATTCCAAATTACCCCTGCCTACCAATAACCAGATTAATATGAATAAAATACAGTCTCTAAAATGCTTGTATGCAAATGCTAGAAGTCTAACAAATAAGATGGGAGGGTTAGAATATATAGCACTGAATGAGAAGTTAGATATGATTGGTATCTCAGAGACATGGTGGAAGGAGGACAACCAGTGGGACACTGTGATACCTGGGTACAAATGATATCATAATGATAGAGCTGATCAAATTGGTGGAGAGGTTGCGCTCTATGTTAGAGAGGGCATTGAGTCAGAAAGGATTAAAGTTTTGCAGGAAACAAAATTTGCTGTAGAATCTCTATGGATTGAAATTCCATGTAAAAAGGGGAAGGCGGTGAGAATGGGGTTGTACTATCGACTGCCAGAATGAACAAATGGATGCTGAAATGCTCAAAGAAATCAGGGAAGCTAACAAATGTTACAGAACAGTAATAATAATGAATGATTTCAATTACCCCAGTATTGACTGGGTCAGTATCACGGCAGGACATGCTAGGGAGATAAAGTTTCTAGATGAAATAAATGACTACTTTTTTAAAAAGGGTTCCAGGAGTGATCCGGGAAACTACAGACCGTTGAACCTGACATCAGTACCGGGAAAAATGGTAGAAACCATCATAAAGAACAAAATTACTGAACATGTAGACAAGGCGACAAAATTACTCAACATGGCTTTAGACAAGGAAGATCTTGTCTTACTAATCTGTTATGTTTTTTTGAAGGTGTGAATAAACAGACAAAAGTGAGTCGGTTGATATAGTGTATCTGTACTTTCAGAAAGCCTTTGACAAGGTCGCACATCAGAGACCTTTGGCAAAACTAAAAAGTCATGGGATAGGAGGCAGTGTACTATTGTGGATCAGGAACTGGTTCAAAGATAGAAAGCAGAGGGTAGGGCTAAAAGACCAGTTTTCCCATTGGAGAAAGGTGAATAGTGGTGTACTCCAGGGTCCGCTGCTTTTTGATATATTCATAAATGACCTGGAAAAGGTAATAACTAGTGAGGTTATCAAATTTGCAGATGACACAAAACTATTTAAAATTGTTAAAACCCAAGAGGATTGTGGAAAATTGCAAGAGGATCTTGATAAATTGGAAGACTGGGTATCCAAATGCCAGATGAAATTTAATGTGGACAAGTGCAAAGTTATGCACCTAGGAAAGAACAACCCAAACTATGGTTACATGATGCAAGGTTCCACATTGGGAACCACCACCCAGGAAAAAGATTTAGGCGTCATTGTGGATAACATGTTAAAACCCTCCGCCCAGTGTTCAGCAGCGGCCAGGAGAGCAAATAGAATGCTAGGTATCATAAGGAAATGAATGGAAACTAAAACAAAGGATATTATAATGCCTCTGTATCGTGCCATGGTGCGACCGCACCTTGAATATTGTGTGCAATTCTGGTCGCCATATCTTAAAAAGTATTTAGTGTTATTAGAAAAGGTACAGAGAAGAGCCACCAAAATGGTAAAGGGGATGGAAGGATACTCCTATGAAGAGAGGCTAAAAAGGTTAGGGCTCTTCAACCTGGAAAAGAGACGGCTGAGGGGAGATATGATAGAGGTCTATAAATTAATGAATGGAGTGGAATAGGTAAACGTAGATCAATTGTTTACGTCATCAGAATATAAAAAGACTAGGGGACATGCAATGAAGCTATTTAAGACTAATAAGAGAAAATATTTTTTCACTCAACGTGTAATCAAACTCTGGAATTTGTTACCGGAAGATATAGTAAAAGCTGTTAGTGTAGCTGGGTTTAAAAAAGGTTTGGACAAGTTCCTGGAGGAAAGGTCCATAAACCATTATTAAAAGTGACCCAGGATATCACTGCTTGACCCAATACAAGCATTGTCTTTTGGGGAGACTGCTAGGTACTTATGACCTAGATTGGCAACTGTTGGAAACAGGATACTGGGCTTGATGAACATTGGTCTGACCCAGTATGGCATATCTTATGTTCTTAACACTACAGACCTCGCTCATACTGACCCATCGCCAGCCTCCCCTTCCTATCTAAAGTCATTGAGAAAGCTGTACAGCTCCAGCTTCAGGACCACATTGATGAAAACTGCATACTTGACCCCGAACAGCATGTTTTCTGCCCACTACATGGAGTAGAAACCCTGATGACCTCTCTCATTAGCACACTAACCCAAGGCATACAAGACCGCTCCCAAGCTTTCCTTCTAATATTCATTGATATCTCTGCAGCTTTCGATACAGTCAACCATAACACACTCCTCCAGCAACTATAATCATATGGAATCCAAGATACCATTCTCACATGATTCCAGTCCTAGCTCACTGATAGATGACAGCAGGTAAAACTGGGAATAAACACCTCCAAACCATACCAACAAACACAAGGAGTACCCCAAGGTTCCACACTATCCACACCCCTCTTCAATTTATGTCTCCAATCCCTCTGCTTGATCATTAAAAAGCACAACATCCACTTCCACATATATGCCAATGACATTATGTTATATAGCTCACTCCACACAAAACAACCAACATATACATGAGTACAGGACTGCTTTACAGACGTCTCCTGCTGGCTTATGATGAATGACCTATCAATAAACTGAAGCTCTGTTTATTACAAAGTTCTTCTCATTCACCTCTCCAGCCTCATTAACTTTAAACAACATTCAGATAAATGTTAGACCATAGCTGAAATATCTTGTGATCATTCTTGCCCAACAACTATCCTTCAAGACACAAGTAACGATGACAACCAAAACTCTACAATGCCTCCATCCCCTCCTCTAACTAGAAGACTTCCCCTCAGCACTCCAAGCTCCTCACTCTCCCCCATGCATACTATTGCAACATAATTTACCAGGGCCTTCCACAAGCCACTCTCCTCCCACTTCAAATTGCCCTACACACTACTGCATGTACAATCCAGGTAGCCTCTAAACATGACTACATCAGTCTCATCCTCAAACAGCTTCAGTGGCTGCCCCTCCTCAGCAGAATAAAATATAAAGCTTTGCTCCTAACGCACAAAGCACTGCACTCCCACCCGGCCACCCACCTCCAATCCCTCCTTCAGACACTCACCCCAAACAGACCCCAAAGAGCTTCTACAATCAATAAACTCACCATACCGCACTCTAAGACATAGCTCAACCAGCAAACCTGCCACAGAGCGTTCAAACTCTATGCACCAACCCTCTGGAACTCTCTGCCCGTAACGATGAGGAATATCACCGACCTCCCCTCCTTCCGCAAACACCTTAAAACACTCCTATTTTCTGACCACTTTGGATGTACCACCTTACCTCCCTCCGTGACCTAAACAAGTCAGATTCTGCACCTATAAATAGTTAAAGAATATACCATTTGTACATAGCTCACTAATAGTACATAGTTCAATGTTTGCAAATAGTTTGCTGTTATATGTTCTCTGTAACTGAGGTTCTGTTTATTGTAAACCACTTTGACCCGGTGAAAGGTGGTATATAAGCCTAGCTAAATAAATAAAAAATAAAGGGAAAAAGAGGACTGTAGTAGTTGGTATGGAAGGGCAGATTGGATAGGCCCTATGCTCTTAATCTGCTGTCATGTTTCTATATTTCTATGTCTGCTCAAGGCCCCACTGACTGATGCTGGTGCTGCTCCCAGATATGAGCCTCCCTAAGCTGGTGCCTAGTCCGCCTATTGAAAGGGCCACACTTGTTTATTGAACCATTGGTTTAATACAGTTTGATACTTCTTGTTTTCTTAATCCCACATGTCTTATGAACTCTACATTCACTATAAAAATAAGTTTTTAAAATAAAATGGATCCTTTGGTGCTTGAAGTCAGGACTTTCAAGCTGGTAAAATGCAGGCATACAAATCAAATGCTGATGGTGCTGCTCAACAACAGCCAGCAAAAATAAATTTGTAGTATGGATGAAGGCTTCAGCAAATGGGGTGAAATGACAATTGTATTTTTTGAAGCTAATAACCGTTTCTGGAGTATAAAAGGGGTTGCAAGAAAAGGCAGACAAAGCCTCCGTTTGTTGGCCCAATTTCCTTCCTGGCTGAAGTTTAAAAGGCCACCCTGTACAAAAAGAATTTCTCTGTTTGTGATTCAGCAAGCATGCTACTCATCAGCTGCACAAAGACAAAAGAAAAGGAGGAGGAAAGTAAGGCTTCTAAAATCTGTAACATCAGCTGTCTGATAAGCAGAGCTCTGTTCCAAAGGGCTCTGAATTATGAGGGAGTGCTGAGGCCACTCTGGTTTTCCATCATTGCATTTATGGATATTTGCTCTAATTCTAGTCAAGATGGCTGATTCATTCATATCAGAAGAAACAGACTAATCCAGTCCAGATTTTACCCTATTTCCTGTATGAATTTGTAGTTTTTATTTTCTCATTGACTTCTCTAAGAAAATTATTTTGGGCTGATTCGACAGGAGCCACAGGTAGAGGAAATAGTCATGAGCAGCAATTTACTTCATTGAGACAAACAAAGAAAATAAACTAGTATAAACTAAATATAAACTAAACCCTATAATTATGTGACTGCAGATTATAAAAAGAAACACCAGTGCATGAGGAAAATTAATTATTTAGCTGAAACATAATTTGGGAGGCTGAAAGAATTGGTGCAGAGCAGACCATTCAGTGCCAGTAGTTCATGAAGGCATCCATGAAACGCGTGGACAACACAGCATAGTGCTCTGCTCAAATGCCCTAGGGGTTCCTCATCAACCAGAATAGGATATGACAGTTCAAAGGTGCCTCCCCAATCAAGAGCTGCCTCCAGATCTTGTATGGATACTCCGAGATCTCTTGTACTGTATGCCAGTGCCCTAGGTGTGGCATGTAGGAACAGCCCGTCCATTGTGTGAGAATGTTGTTCGCACAGGGCCCCGCACCAACAACATCCCGCATTGAATGGCTGGCAGGGTGGCTTTAGAGGGAGCTGGAGAGGCCCCAGCTCACCTCTAACAGCTGCCAAAGTGAAGCGCGTCTTTTTTTTCACTCAGCAGCTGTACTGAAGTTTAGAACGCTGCCGTGCTGAGCGCCAGAAAACAGGAAATCCCCTTTGACTTCAGCGCGGCAGTGTTCTAAACTTTAGTACAGCTGCCGAAGTGAAGGAAAAAGCCGCGCTTCACTTCATCAGCTGTTAGAGGTGAGCTGGGGCCTCTCCGGCTCTCTCTAAAGCATTTTAGATAACCGCAGGGCTCTTCGGGAGGGGGGGGGGGCTTGGACTGGAAATGGACTGTGGGGGGGAGCTAGGACTGGAAATGGGATGAGCGGAGGGGAGGCTTGAACTGGAAATAGCTGATGGGGAGGGTGCTTGGACTGGAAATGGAATGACTTGGGGGGAGTTTGGACTGGAAATAGAGTGATGGAGGGGCTAGGATAGTACTGGACATGGGCTGTTGGGGGGGCTAGGATTGGAAATGGGCTGATAGTGGGGCTAGGAAAGGACTGGAATTGGGCTGATGGGGTCTGGTATTAGAAATGAGCTAATGGAGGAGCTAGGATAGGACTGGAAATGGTCTGTTGGGGGTATAGGATTGGAAATGGGTTGTGGCAGGGAGGCTTGGATTGAAATAGACTCATGGAGGGGCTAGGACTGAAAATAGGCTCATATGGGGGCTTGGATTGGAAATGGGCTGAGTGGGGGGCTTGAACTGGAAATTGACTGAGTGGAGGGGAACTAGGACTAGAAATGGCTGGATGGTGGGGCTAGGAAAGGACTGGAAATGGGCTGATGGAGGCTGGGATTGGAAATGAGCTGATGGAGAGGCTAGGATAGGACTGGGAATGGATGGGGGAGCTAGGAGTGGAAATGGACTGATGGTGGGGCTAGGATAAGACTGGAAATGGGCTGATGGGGGGCTAGGGTTGGAAATGGGCTGATGGAGGGCTTGGATAGGACTGGAAATGGATGGGGGAGCTAGGACTGGAAATGGGCTGATGGTGGTGCTAGGATAGGACTGGAAATGGGCTGATGGAGGGCTATTTTTATTTATTTTATTTATTTAGTATACATTTGTATACCGTTACTTCCAGTGATCAGCAGCGGTTTGATTACAGATTGGAAATTGTCAAATCATGACAGGAAATTTTTGAGGTATAAACACATTGATTAGGCAGGAAAGCACAGCACACAGAGAACTATTTTACAGGGAACATGGGCTATGGAGGGTTAAGTGGCTTGCCCAAGACCACAAGGAGCACCTGTGGGACTAGAAACCCCAGTCCTTCTGGCCCAAGGTTGCTGTCCTCTAGTGGGATTTGAACCCCCGACCTTCCGGCCTGAAGTACCTTGCCCCAACCACTAGGCCACTCCTCCACTCCAGGGAGTGGCCTAGTGGCTAGGGTTGGAAATGGGCTGATGGGGGCTAGGGTTGGAAATGGGCTGATGGGGGGCTAGGGTTGGAAATGGGCTGATGGGGGGCTAGGGTTGGAACTGGGCTGATGGGGGGGTTAGGATAGGACTGGAAATAGGCTGATGGGGGGCTAGGACTGGAAATGGGTTGATGCGGGGACTAGAAGGGAGCGGATTCTGGGTGGGGCTGGAACTAGAAGGGAGCTGATGTTGGGGAGAACTAGAATGGGATGGGGCTGGGAGATTGAAATGGAGATGGGAGAAATATTTTGTGTGGGAGGGAAGAAAAATCTACGATTGGCTGGGTATTGGGAGAGTAAGTGGGGATTGAGGTTGGAGGGGTAAAATTTGAGTGGATGAAATAGGAATGAGGAAAGAGATGGAGGAAAGAGCAAAAGGAGAAAGATCAGTATGTTAAAGCAGATGTAGAAAGAGAATGGAAAAAAATTAGAAGACAGAAGAAAGGAGAAATGGACAGCAGACAATGGAGAGAAATCAGAAGACAAGAAGAAACCAGAAGAAAGTGACTGGAGCAATTGCAACTGAAAAATAAAATGCACAAACAATAAAAGGTAGAAAAATACTTTTTAATTTTAAATTTATTAACTGGAATATGTCAGTTCTGGGAAATGTGCGTCTTTGACGTCTGCATTTTGTTTAGTACAAGTGGAAATTAATTTATAGTTTTATTTCTGCACTGTTGTTGTACATGCCAAGTTTGGCTTTTGGGGTTCCCAGTTTAATTATTGTCTTCCTATTTCTAAATTGTGATCCCTTGTTCTTTGTTTGGTGATGGTCTATGGGGAAGGCGATTGCAGTGGGGGTATATTACTGACCGCCTGGCCAGAATGAACAAATGGATGATGAAATACTCAAAGAAATCAAGGAAGCTAACAAAAGTTACAGAACAGTAATACTAATGGGTGATTTTAATTACCCCACTATTGACTGGGTCAGTGTCACGGCAGGACATGCTAGGGAGATAAAGTTCCTAGATGAAATAAATGACTGCTTCTTGGAGTAGCTGGTTCATGAACCGACCAGAGGGGAAGCCATATTAGACCTAGTCCTTAGTGGAACACCAGATCTAGTGCAAGAGATAAGGGTGTTGGGGCCACTTGGCAATAGTGATCATAGCATGATCACCTTTGATTTAATTAGTGGAGGAGGGATTGTAAGGAAATCCACAGTACTACCTTTTAACTTTTGAAAGGGAGACTATGATAAAATGAGGAAAATAGTTAAGAAAAAACTAAAAGGAGCAGTTGCAAAGGATAGAGACTTACATCAACTTGGGGGTTGTTTAAAAATGCTATCTTGGAAGCCGAAACCAGCTGTATTCCATGCTTTAAGAAAAGTGGAAGGAAGTCCAAAAAACTGCCAGCATGGTTTAAAGGTGAGGTCAGAGAGGCTGTGGTTGCCAAAAAAGCATCTTTCAGGAAATGAAAAAAAGAGACAAATGACAAAAACTGGAAACAGCACAAGCACTGGCAAGTTAAATGCAAGGCATTGATAAGGCAGGCAATGGGAGAATTTGAAAAGAAGCTTGCCGCAGAAGCAAAAACACATAATAAAGACTTTTTCAAGTACATTCGTAGCAAAAAACCTGTGAGAGAGTCATTTGGTCCATTAGATGATAGAGGGGTTAAAGGGGCACTAAGAGGTGAAAAGGCGATACCTGAGAGACTGAATGAATTCTTTGCTTTGGTCTTTATTGAGGAAGATGTAGGGATGTTACCCATGACTGAAGTGATATTTAAAGGTGCGGAAGAATTGAAAGAAATATCGATACATCGGGAAGATGTATTACAACTATTAGATAAACTGAAGAGTAGCAAATCACCTGGACCGCATGGGGTGTTGAAAGAACTGAAATATGCGATTGCAGAACTGCTCCGCACGAGGGCTCCGTCGGCGCCAATGTCACCCATATGTGAGGACTGATTCCTGCTGCTCCTGGAGAGCACCTGTTACAGGTGATTAACTACTCTTTAAAGTTAATTTTGATTCATGATTTGTATTATGTTTATTTTATTGTAATGTCTGTTTTAAGCCACTTAGTATTATGGGCAGCATATAAAACCAAGTAAATTAAATTTATTCAAATGAGGTCCAATGGATGTAAATATTTATTCAAATGAGCCCCGTCAGTGAATCTATGCATATGGCTCTGCATCATCCTCTGTCTGCTCCTGATTCCTCTTAGTATGTTTGATTTGTAAACCACATTGATTGTTTATATAGGAATGCAGTATATACATTTTAAATTAGTGGTTCTCAGCTCAGTTCTCTGGGACCCTTAGTCCAGTTGGGTTTTCAGGGTATCCACTATTTGTTTGTTAGTAAAGACTGTTAGTGTAGCTGGGTTTAGAAAAGGTTCGGACAAGTTCCTGGAGGAAAGGTCCATAAACCATTATTAAGAAGGGACCCAGGATATCAATGCTTGAACCAATACAAGCATTGTGGAACCTGTGTCCCTTGGGGAAACTGCTAGGTACATATGACCTAGATTGGCCACTGTTGGAAACAGAATACTGGGCTTGATGGACCTTGGTCTGACCCAGTATGGCATGTCTTATGTTCTTATGTTCTTATTAGTAATCTATGAACTATCATTAAAATCATCTGTAATACCTGAAGATTGGAGGATGGCCAACGTAACGCCAATTTTTAAAAAGGGTTCCAGGGGTGAAACGGGAAACTAGAGACCGGTGAGCTTGATGTCAGTACTGGGAAAAATGATAGAAACCATCATAAAGAACAAAATTACTCAACATGTAAATAGTCATGGCTTAATCGGAGACAGCCAACATGGCTGTAGACAAGGAAGATCTTGTCTTACTAATCTTTTATGTTTTTTTGAAGGTGTGAATAAACAGATAGACAAAGGTGAGTTGGTTGATATAATGTATCTGGACTTTCAGAAAGCCTTTGACAAGGTCTCTCATCAGAGACTTTTGGCAAAACTAAAGAGTCATGGGATAGGAGGCAGTGTACTATTGTGGATCAGGAACTGGTTAAAAGATAGAAAGCAGAGGGTTGGGTTAAATGGCCAATTTTCCCAATGGAGAAAGGTGAATAGTGGTGTACCGCAGGGATCTGTGCTGGGTCCGCTGCTTTTTGACATATTCATAAATGACTTGGAAAAGGGAATAACGAGTGAGGTTATCAAATTTGCAGATGACACAAAACTATTTAAAGTTGCTAAAACCCATGAAGATTGTGGAAAATTGCAAGAGGATCTTGATAAATTGGAAGACTGGGCATCCAAATAGCAGATGAAATTTAATGTGGACAAGTGCAAAGTTATGCACCTAGGGAAGAACAACCCAAACTATGGTTACACGATGCAAGGTTCCACATTAGGAACTACCACCCAGGAAAAAGATTTAGGCGTCATTGTGGATAACATGTTAAAACCCTCTGCCCAGTGTGCAGCAGCAGCCAAGAGAGCAAATAGAAAGCTAGGTATCATAAGGAAAGGAATGGAATATAAAACAAAGGATATTATAATGCCTGTGTATCGTTCCATGGTGCGACTGCACCTTGAATATTGTGTGCAATTCTGGTTGTTGTATCTTAAAAAGGATATAGCATCATTAGAAAAGGTCAGAGAAGAGCCACCAACATGGTAAAGGGGATGGAAGGATACTCCTATGAAGAGAGGCTAAAAAGCTTAGGGCTTTTCAGCCTGGAAAAGAGACGGCTGAGGGGAGATATGATAGAGGTCTATAAATTAATGAATAGAGTGGGCGGGTAAACGTAGATCGATTGTTTACATCATCAGAATATAAAGACTAGGGGTTATGCAATGAAGCTACAGGGTAACCTATTTAATACTAGTAAGAGAAAATATTTTTTCACTCAACGTATAATCAAACTCTGGAATTTGTTACTGGAGGATGCAGTAAAGACTGTTAGTGTATCTGGGTTTAAAAAAGGTTTGGACAAGTTCCTGGAGGAAAGGTCCATAAACCATTGCTAAGAAGGGACCCAGGATATCAATGCTTGACCCAATACAAGCATTGTGGAACATGTGTCTTTTGGGGAAACTGCTAGGTACTTGTGACCTAGATTGGCCACTGTTGGAAACAGGATACTGGGCTAGATGGACCTTGGTTTGACTCAGTATTGCATATCTTATGTTCTTATGTACCAGGATGTACTGGCAAGAGGAAGGATCTGTTGGGTTACAATGTAGCATGTTGGTCAGCTGTAATTGCCTATCTCTGCTGACATACCTCACTGAACTCAGCTCACAGACACTAGATGAGAGAAAAAGCTGATTTAAAAAATGTAATAGGGCTCCACATAGTTAAATAGAGGAGATTGGAAGGAAGAAGGAGAATTTTTTTTTATTTAACGTAGAATGGAACTAGTTGATGAGGTCATCGGGCGTAGCAGCGCTTTTCCACAGAAGATGGAATTTTAGTGAGACTGCATTTTTGTGGCATTTAATGTGTGGGCTTGTATGTTTATGGATGCACACTGATTGGTGTGACTGAAGAATTTGAGCAAAGGGTGAATAAAATAAATCGATTTAAAGGTTTCAGTTAGAGAATGTCAGGTAGGTTCAAGTGAAAGTTTAAAGAGAAGAGAATGAAGATTTAAGGAGATGTTGAAAGCTTAAAAAGAGGTTTTAAAGAAGAAAACTAGTAAGATTATTTGGTTTAGAAAATTAAAATTGTTTTCTTTCCTAATTAGGAGTGTATAAGGAGTTGGGTAGAAATAACAGCAGAAGTAGGTGAAGGTAGGTTAGAGAAGAACCCCTAGAAGCTTATTAATAGAAACTAAAAAGGGGAAATAAAGGAGATTAAAAGGGAATTTTTTTGGAAAGGTATAAACTTTTCCCTTGACACATCCTAATAAGTGAGCGCAGAAGGGAAGTATTTCTAGGCATTTAATTATATTTTGCCCAAGTGCTATCACATTCAAGGTGGTTTACATTCAGGTTCTGTATATATTCCCCCTTGTCCCCAAAGGGTTCACAATCTTTCTTGTACCTAAGGCAATGGAGAGTTGTCTGTTGCCCAAGTCCACAAGGAGCACCAGTGGGACTAGAAAACCCCTGTCCTTCCGTCCCAAGGTTGTTGTCCTTCAGCGAAAAGTAAAAGTAAAAAAAATTGTTTTTTATATATAAAGTGCGGCTATAAGTGAAGTTTTAATGGGACTTAAAATAGAAATGATTAATGGATGAATGGTGGTGTATGGTAACATAACAGCGAAGGGGTGAGAGACTTAAGTGAGGTTGTGGTGCATGATTTTGGCTGAGGGGTTGAGCAGCAGTGGGAAAGTGAGCGATTGAAGGAAGGATTTTGACTGAGTGGGTATAAGAGATCTGAATGAGTGAATTTGTTTGTGAGAGATTTTTAAAATTTATTTCCATCAAGCAAGCTTGCATAATTTTCCTTTTTGATGATTTTTTTAGTAAGTAGGAAGGTTAATGGGAAATAGTAGTGGGAAGGGATGTCTGGAGTCCTCCCGTTGAAAAATAAGAGTCAGCTGTCTCCTGATTAAAAGTCTGTAAGTGCTGTATAGTCCTCTGATCCTTGAAGCTGCCAACATAAAAAAAGCTTTTATGGGCCCCAACGAACTACCCGACATTGGATATGATAAGTATTATTCTCCCATGAACATTATTTAACAATTATTTGAGCTCAAATAAACACTGAGACATTTAAGATATCTGGGTCTTACCTCTGCCAACTATTTTCTGATATTTTAATAGAGTGTAACAAACAAACACAGGACATATATTATAAGGTAAAATCCATTTTATTGGAATTCTAAAATATATTACCTACATTTATTTTATTAATACAACTTTGTAAAATGATTTACGAGTAATTGTGATCATTTTAAGTTATCTCTTATGCATTAATTAATTCCATCTCAGCTCCTATCCCTTTAGTAATTTAATTTTCCTCCATTCTTCTCTTCCTCTTTAAAAAGGGGAAGAGTATTCATGGGGAAACGTAGAGTTTGTCACTCTCTAGGAGACATCAGGCCATGACCATCTATCCCAGTTACCATGTGCCTTTTATTTATGGGGAAGCCTTAGCTGCCTGATGCTTAGAGACTGTGGCGCAGGCATCATTTGTACAGATAAAGCCTATAAGTCCCTGAAACCAAGATGCTACTGTAACATTGTACCACCCTATATGCCAAAGTCATACAATCTGATGGTTAATCAGGGCTGGTCCATCCACTAGGCTGGCTAGGTGACCACCTAGGGTGGCAGACCTATGTGGGCAGCACGGTACCCACAGCAGGCCATGTGCTCCGTCTGCTCCTGATCCCTAAGCCGAAGCACATGGCTTGCTGCAGGCCGGTGC
Source organism: Ichthyophis bannanicus (assembly GCA_033557465.1). Lineage (NCBI taxonomy): Eukaryota > Metazoa > Chordata > Amphibia > Gymnophiona > Ichthyophiidae > Ichthyophis > Ichthyophis bannanicus. The sequence continues at coordinate 17,867,219 of CM066045.1, read as the reverse complement.
TGCCGCCACCCCCGATCCTATTGATGGAATCGACAGCAGTGGTGGGGGGGTGGAGCATGGCACAACAGGGGGGTGGCAGAAACCCTTGGGCTGGCACTATAGCCACTACTATCACTGCACAGGCTACAACTCAATTCAAAGCCTGTACAGGGTCTTCAACAGTGGCATCCCCTGTGGCCATATACCTTACACCATGTTTTCTAGTTAAAGCAAAGAAGTGGCATGATGGTCCCTCCCATATCTGGAGAAGGATTCTTATGCCTGCATCCTGCTGGTTCTTCTTTTTTTTCCTCCCAGTAAAACCATCAGCCACTGTGCCAGAGATAACTGCCACGTAGGATCTTGTAGGTGGTGGTTTAACACAGGCCTTGACAAATTTGGTGCAGATTTAGAAGCCAGGCCAAAATCTTTGGAGCCACTGCTCATGACCTCCTTATGCACCCCACCTGGTTCTCTTGCACTGATCTCATGTTCTCATGAGACCAGTGCCAGAAATGTATACCGTCCGTCATCTTTAGATAACAACAGCTATACAGTAGGTTCAGATAGCAAGTATCTGTGTGGGTGGGTGGTGCAATGGTGGTGTTCCAGTATGTGTGTGGTGTGTGGTGGTAGATACCTTTGTGTGGGTGGGATGCAGAGCTGCGGTGCATGTATGTGTATGCTGCAGATCTGGGTAGCTTCTGTGTGTGTGGTGCGGAGGTGAGGTTCCTGTGTGTGTACATGTGTATGTAGTGTGGAGTTGGGGTACGTATCTGTCCTATGGAGGTGGGGTGTCTGTGTGTGTAAGTGTGTGGAGTAGTGTGCCTGTGTGTGTGAGTGTGGGGTGCATGTATGTGTGCATATTCTTGGGGGAGGGGAATGTACTTTCCTGTAAATAGCCATTGTGCCCCTTTGCCCCCATGTATTCATACCTTTAAGCTTGCACTCTTCTTTCCCCCTCCAACCCCTCCCCACTCTCTGTTCTGCTTCCAGACTTCCCCTTTCCCCCTCCCTCCAGCACTTCCACCCCGCTGCCCTCCATTCCCCCATCCTCTTCTTTTTATTTTTTAGTTACTGCCCCTTTAAGATTTTGTATTTCTCTCCCCCTGGCAATTTTTTTTTTAAATTACAGGCTCCCACCTGCTCTCCTCTTCTGCCTGCAGGAGATGGGATCTTTGCAGGCAGCGATCGCGGCACTCCCCTCCTGTTCTTCCCATGGGCAACCCCTCTCCCACAGCAGCTAGTTTGCACCTCTGCAAGCCGGCAGAGAGGGGCTGAGCAGCGCCGGGAGAGTCCCGCCGGGCAGAGGGAGCCCTGCGGGACACTCCATGCCGCCGCGGCGGCAGCGGGCAGCTTTTTTTTTTTTTTTTTAATGTGCGACCTTCCCGCGTGCCAGCTGCAAGGCCTTCGCGTGCCACAGCTGGCACGCGTGCCATAGGTTCGCCATCGCTGCCATATGCTTTATGAAGAAGCTCACTGACTGTTTTGGTAGCCACCCTCTGCACCAGCCCCATCCTGTTTATATCCTTTTATTTATTTAGAGACATATATATAAACAGCCCAGAGAGGTATATAATCAGATTGCACAAAAATACATACAGTGCCCACAATCCTGTCATCCCTCCCAAGAACTCAACATAGCTATGTCTAATATAAGCACTAACAGTCATCCCATGCCTCCATCCCCAAAGGCCTTCAGAAACAAAAAGGAATGATCTAAGGTCATCATAAAGACACAATTCATGTAACAACACATTCCATAATACCAGTGCCTGAACAGAGAAAGTCCTATTCCAATGGGCCATATGTCTCAACATTTTATATGAGGAGACCGCTAAAAGCTTGTGACTGTAGAGACCAGCTGGGAATATATGGAATCAGCTTATCCCCAAGAAAAGATGGTGCCATGCTGTGCAAAACCTTAAACACCAATACCAGGGCTTTAAACTCAATCCGAAACGTCATGGGTAACCAGTGTAGTTCCTTCAAGATCAGGGTGACATGATCATACTTCTGAAGTTCCTTTATCAACTTACAGTAGCAGCAGTATTCTGTATCATTTGGATTCACATTACATCGTTCTTTGCCAAGCCTAAAATCAGTACGTTACAATAGTCCTATTGAGGTATTAACCTTTTGAAGGTGTGGTCTCCAGAATTGCACACAATACTCCAAATGTGGTCTCATCAAAGACCTTTTCAGAGGAGCTATCACCTCATTTCTTCTGCTGGCCATTCCTCTCCCTATGCACCCAAACATCCTTTGAGCTTTTGGTGTCACCTTTTCTACCTGTTTAGCCACCTTAAGATCATCAGAAACAAGGGAGTTATCAGCGAACACTGCTGGGCTGGAAGCTACATATTTAGGGGTTCATTTTATAAGGAATCACCTATATTTAGTAAGCAGTACGTCCCTAAACAAAGGTATTTTTGTCATTTATGTACTGTATATAAAGGGCCACTTACGCATGTAAATGACCTCTTATAGAATACCAACAAGCGTGAAAGTACATCCTTTGTTTGCTTGGTGTATATTTTCACTGTTGGCATATACATGGGCAGAGCATACAAGTATACACGTAGATTATAAATAATATAATTTCCATATCGTTCTGCTAGATCAGTCCAGATAAGTGGGTTGTGTTCCTCTACCAACAAATTTGTGGAGACAAAGAATCTGTGAAAAGCCCAGGATTCAATGACATCGAGCCTATCTCTGCCCCCGTCTTCACCTCCATGCGGAAAACCTCCCGCCCCTCTGACCCTATTCCTCCCACTGGCTCCTAGACCCTTCCTTGGCTCTCTCCCCCCACATTCTCTCCATCGTCAACTCTAGCCTCTCCTCTGGCATCTTCCCCGCCCTCTGGAAGCACGCCATCATCTATCCCATTCTGAAAAAGGGGCCCCTGGATCCCTCATCTCCTTCCAGTTGGCATCCCATCTCCAATCTCCCTTTCCTCACTAAGCTCCTGGAAAAACTCGTCTTTATCCAATTGTCCTCCCATCTTGAAGCCTCCCTCACATTACATCCCCGGCAATCAGGTTTCCACCCTGGCCATAGCACAGAGTCTATCTATCTTTCTTTCTCTCCTTAACGAATTGCACACTACTCATGAACATGGTTCCTTCTCTCTTGCCGTTTCTCTCGATCTCTCTGCCACATTCGACCTTGTTGATTGTCGCATCCTCATTTCACGACTTCACAATGCTGGCCTCGCTGGTACCGTTCTCCACTGGTTCCGCTCCTTCCTTTCCTTTTGGTCCTTCTCTGGGTCCATCTCCTCCCCTTCCACCCCTCTTCCCTGTGGTGTTCCCCAAGGTTCCATTCTCGTGCCCCTCCTGTTCAATATTTTTCTTGCCCCCCTCACTCTCCTGGTCCAGCAACACAGTGTTTCAGCTTACTACTATGCAGATGACATCTTTCTTCTCTATCACACTAACTCAGCTGCCCCTGACATCACTCCCCTTAATGAATGTCTCTCCACTGTGGCGTAGTGGCTCTCTTCTAATTTCCTCCACATCAACCTTTCCAAAACCTCAGCCATATGGTTCACCTCAGGTAGCCCCGCTCCCTCTCTCACCCCCCTGCTCTCCTCCTCTCCCATCCCCATTGTAACCTCCCAGCACTACCTTGGTGTTTCCCTTGACTCCTCTCTTTCATTTAAAGATCATATCTCCTCTGTAGTTCAGTGCTGCTTCTTCACCCTGAGACAACTTTGCTCTGTTGGCCCCTTTCTTTCTCCTTCCTCCATGACCACCCTGCTCCTCTCCCTTGTCATATCATGCTTGGACTATTGTAATGTTTCCCTGGCCGGTCTCCCCCAGTCCCAGCTTCTTCGCCTGCAGCATGTTCAAAACACAGCCGCCCGTATTCTGACCTGCACCTCCTTCTTCGATCATATCACCTCCCTTCTTATCCGTCAGCATTGGCTCTCAATCTCCTTCCGAATCCAATACAAATTTCTCATCTTTGTCCATAGGTCAATTCACATCGGCACTCCCCTTTACCTTGCTGATCTGGTCAATCTCCATAACCTCCACTGTTCCCTCCGTTCCATTCACGCAAACCGCATGTCCCTCCCCTCCCCATCCCAGGCTCATCTGGAATCTACCCGCTCTTCTGCTTTCTATTTCCTTGGTCCCCGAGTCTGGAACTCGCTCCCACCAGCCCTCCGCCTAGAGCCCTCCTTCACAACTTTCAAGGCCAAACTGAAAACCCAACTTTTCTGCTCTGCATTTGACCTTCCCCCTACCTTCTTCCCCTCTCTCCCTGCCCCCCCCCCCCCCCCTGCTGATGTCTGGTCACCTGTCCTTTCCTCCAGCTTCCTCTCTGTTTTCTGACCCTCCTCAGCCTTTATTCTATTCTTTCCTATCAGATTGTATTGGCGTTCCCTTTCCCTTTTCTAGCAGCTTTTTTTAATGTATTTGTAAACCGTTCAGACACTGTTATGATGGGTGATATATTAAGCAATCTAATAAACATAAACATCACTCCCATGCCTCTATTCACCTCAGCCCCCAGATATCCCTTCTGTATTTAAGAACCTAAGAACATAAGATATGCCATACTGGGTCAGACCAAGGTCCATCAAGCCCAATATCCTGTTTCCAACAGTGGCCAGTCTAGGTCACAAGTACCTAGCAGTTTCCCCAAAAGACACAGGTTCCACAATCTGTTGAGGCAAGCAGTGAATATTCTGGGTCCACTTTAGTAATGATTTCCTCCAACTTGTCCAAACCTTTGTTTAAACGTGGCTACACTAACAGCTTTTACTACATCCTTCGGTAGCAAATTCCAGAGTTTAATTACATGTTGAGTGAAAAACATATTTTCTCTTATTAGTCTTAAATAGGTTACCCTGTAGCTTCACTGCATGCCTCCTAGTCTTTCTATATTTTGATGGCATAAACAATCGATCTACGTTTACCCGTTCCACTCCATTAATTTATAGACCTCTATTATATCTCCCCTCAGCCGTCTCTTTTCCAGGTTAAAGAGCCCCAACCTTTTTAGCCTCTCTTCATAGGGGTATCCTTCCATCCCCTTTACCATTTTGGTGGCTCTTCTCTGTACCTTTTCTAATAATGCTATATCCTTTTTAAGATGGCAACCAGAATTGCACACAATATTCAAGGGGCAATTGCACCATGGAACAATACAGAGGCATTATAATATCCTTTGTTTTATTTTCCATCCCTTTCCTTATGATACCTAGCATTCTATTTGCTCTCTTGGCCGCCGCTGCACACAGATAGTGGATGGATTTTCTCCTCTCTGAAGAAAATTCTGAAGATTAAGAGGAAAAGATTGATTAAAAGCTCATGAACAGCCATCTTGAGAGTGGCTCTCTCACTTGAGCGTGACATGGGAGACTCCACTAGACTGTGGTCTTTTTGGTAGCCATAGGAGGAGGGAAAATTGGTTCAGCTCCATGCGCTTATCATGATAAGAGCCTGTTGAGCAGTCAGAAATTGGAAGGAGGGGGGAGTGGCCTAGTAGTTGCAACACGTTATCTCTGGTCAGCAGGCCAGGGGTTCAAATCCCACTAGAGGACAACAATCTTAGGCTGGAAGGACTGGGGTTTCTAGTCCCACAGGTGTTCCTTATGGCCTTGTGTAAGCTACTTAACCCTCCATTGCCTCAGGTACAGAAACAGATTGTGAGCCCTTTGGGAACAAGGGATACACACATATATATATATACAGTACCTGAATGTATACTACTACTATTTAGCATTTATATAGCACTATGCATGCAGCGCTGTACAGAAATATAAGCAAAAAGACAGTCCCTGCTCGTCGGAGCTTACAATCTAGTCAAGATTTATATACTGCTTTGACTTGTAGAAAAGCAGTATATAAGCCTAGCTAAATAAATAAATTTGGAAGGATCTGGAAGAATACAGCAGCCTCACACAATCTCCCTTTTCCTATGTCCCCCCTTGCTGTCTCCTGAAGATTACATAAGGCTGTATTCCTTTTGTTATGGTATCAACTAGGTAGGTCAAGAAGATTTTGACACCATGTAGTGGTTGAAATCCATGCTGTTGGGGATCCAATATATTATTTTCATCCATGTGGTTTTGTAGTTGTATCTGCACTGTTTTTTCTATGATCTTGGCTAGAAATGGTAGGCTGGCTAAAGGTCGGTATGATGATGGATCAGCAGAGTCTGGTTTCTTCAGTGTAGGATGGATGGAGGAGATTTTGTGATCAGGAGGCATTATTCCTTGATGTAGCATTTCGTTCACTATTGTGGCTAAAAATGGGCTGAGTTCTTCACTTGACAATTTGATCCAGTTTGGGGGACAGGGGTCTAGCGAGGAGGTGGTGGTGTTTAGCTTTAAGATGTTTGAAATGCTTTTGTTATCAATTGTTTCAAACGTGTTCCAACTTTTCACTATGTTAGTTTTCTTGTCACTGATTGGATTATTATTGATAGGGTTGTTTATAGTGAGCTGCTAGCTGTTTGTGAGTGATATTGATTATTTGATTGGGGTTTGTAGGGGTTTCCGTTAGTCGTTTTACAATATCAAAGAGTTCTCTTGGATGGTTTATTGATATGTTGATAAGTTTTGAGTGGTAATTCTTTTTGGCTTGATCTGTAGAAATTTGATAGTTTTTAAGTAATGCGTGGCATTTGTTTTTGTATTCTCTTGAGGTGGTTTTCAGCCATCTTCTTTCAGCTCTCCTTAGTTCTGTTTTTAGTTGTCTGAGGGTTTTGGTATACCATGAGGTTTTTCTGGTATGTTATTCTTTAAGGGGGGTTTCTGCCAAGCTGATTTGGGATGCAATATCGGAAGTCAGTGTGTTTTCTGACATTGGCCTGGCCACAGATTTATAAAAAAGAGAATAAGGGGACATGCAGGTTAAGCCTTACCTGACCAAGAGAGTCTGAAGGCTTTTCTCAGAAAGTTTATCCTGTCAAGTCAGATCAGAGGAGGAGACCCATCTTGATCTAATACAGCCACAGTTTGAGGAAAGAGGATCCTTCAAGAGTATTGGAAGTGAGGAGGAAACAGAACAAGCTGAAGAGGAGAGAACCTGAAGTGTTTCAAGAGTTGTGAGCAGGGGCTCACGTGTGTGAGTGTGTGGAAATACCCCTGAGAAGAAAAGACAAAATCCACTGTGGCCTACTAAAGAAACCATTATCTTGATAGTAGTTAAGAGTTCTAAATGTTGTTGGGGGATTTGAGCTATCAATAATCAATTGTACGCCAAGGGGATGATTTTGAAAGCCCTAATTGTGCTTTGGATGTCTGAAAACTGGCGTAGAGATGTTCAAAGCACAGAGATATATCCAGAAGCCAGCTCTGGGGACATCCTCAGTGTGAGCAGTTTCAAGTCTGAATGGGGTCATGGTGGAGGCGTGGCTGGAGCATTCCCAGGAACCTGGATGTCCCACCTGATCTCAGAATCATCCTGGATGTCCATCATTGCATCTGTTTAGACTTGCTCCAGGCACAAACAGGCATCTCCTTTTGACTGAAAAACATCCAGAGGGTATAAAGCAATCCATGATCCCTAGTATTTAGCACAGTTTCTATGATAGCACTAGTGGGATTTGATCTCTGGTTTCCCTGTTCCTAGCCTACTACACTATTAGGCTATTCCTAGATGCCCAGGTTCTGAACTACTATTCTTGGGAGATCTATGTAGATGTCCTCACGGACATCCATATCAGGCATGTCCAAGTTTGTGAAATCATGTCTGCACCTGGACGTGCCTGCCTTATTTTCAGACATTCTGGCTTAGATGTCCCAGATTACACTTGGATGTCATTTCTAAAATCCCTCTCCAAATATTAGCAACCCCGTTCAGTAAAGTGGGGTTTGAGATGAGAAGAGAGGAGGAGATGCTGGAGGGGAGGTAGAGAAGAGATATGAGGAGATGCTGGATCATGGAGAGGTAGAGGAAGAAGGGGTGTGCTGGACACAGGGAAGGGGAGGGGGAAATAAGGAGATAGTGGGTATATAATGGATTGGAAGGGGATGAAACAAAGTTGGTAGTGGTAGATAGTAAGTTGGGAGAAGGGGAAAGCATGTTAGAAGGGTCTGATGCTTGGGGATGACACAGGTAGGGTTGGCAACCGACCAGTTTTAGGCCGGTCTGGCCGGTTTTAGGGGCTGGAGGCCGGCGGCTGGCAGAACTGTAAAATTGGCCAATGAAGGACCGGTTTCCTGCCGACCACTGACCTTGACTCGCTTCCCCCCTCCCTGTGCTGCCTGCCCAGCCTGCCCTTGCCCTGCTGCCACTTTTTCTGCAGTGGCGCCAGCGGTCCTCCAATTTAAAAAAATGCGGGTCTTTGTGACTCCACACTCGCAAGGCTTGTCTGGTCCTTCCCTCCTTTGATGCAGCTATACAGGTAGAAAAGGTGACGGTGAAAGCTAGAAGGATGCTTGGGTGCTTACGGAGAGGAATGGCCAGCAGAAGAAAGGAGGTGATAGTGCCTCTGTATAAGTCTTTGGTGCGACCTTATTTGGAGTATTTTATGCAATTCTGGAGACTGCATAAACAGGATGGAGTCAGTACAGAGGGTGGCTACTAAAATGGTTAGAGGTCTTCATTATAAAGCATATGAGGACAGACTTAAGGATCTTAATACTTAGAGGAAAGGCGGGATAGAGGTGATATGATTGAGACATTTAAATACCTCTGTGGCATAAATGCACAGGGGGAGAGCCTCTTTCAATTGAAAGCAAGTTCTGCTATGAGGGGACATGGGATGAGGGTGAAAGGGGATAGACTTAGGCATGATATGTGGAAATATTTCTTTATGGAAAGAGTGGTAGATCCGTGGAATAGTCTCACAGTGGAGGTGGTTGAGATGAGGACAGTATCTGAATTCAGAGAAGTATGGGATAAACACAGAGGATCTCTAAAGGAAAAAAAGGGACTGTTGTAGTGGTTGATAGGAAGGGCACACTAGATAGGCCATGTGTTTTTTTCTGTCATCATGTTTCTTTGTATGCTCGCATCAGAAGGGGCGGGATCAGACCATTCATCCAATCGCAGAATCAAGGACCCACAGTTTTTTTAAACATTTTTTTTAGGTCCGCTGCCACCGCCAGCGGAGCCTGAAAAGCGGTGATGGGGGAAGGGAGGCAGTGCGGGAAGGGAAGCTAGCGGGACCTGGACATGAGGTGGAGTGAGAAGATGCTGCATATAGGAGTATAGGGACAGAAGGGGGTGCTGGGCATCGAGAGGATGGGGCAGAAGGGGTATGCTGGACATGAGGAGATGCTGGATATGGGTGAATAGGTACAGAAGGGGATGCTGGACATAGCGGGGTGGAAGAAGAGACAAAACAGGTAGATGTTGAACATGGGGGATAAGGTCACAGAGAGAAGATGGTGGACATGGAGGAAGGGAAGCATGACGGGGAGAGGAATTGATACTGGACATGGGGGAGAGTTAGTGAAAGACTAGGAAATAAGAGGCAAGGGAAGGAGAGAGAGCTGGGAAATGGAAGGGTTGGGGTGAGGTGAGGGAAAGAGATGGAAAGCTATAGCTAGATACAGAATGGTTGGTAAGAAGAAGGAATGAAATCTGGATAGAGAAACAGAAAAATAAATGGAAGAAAACTGAAAAGAAGAGATCAGTGTTAAAAACTGATGTAAGAGAGGAAGTAAAAACAGGAGAGAGAGAAGAAATGGCAAATGAAGAGGAGACTATGAAAAGAGAGCAAAAAGAAGACAGAGGAAAACAAAAACCAGAGACTGGGACCAACACCTTTAGAAAATTAAAATGACTCGCCAACAAAGGCAGAAAAAAGAATTTTATTTTCTATTTTATAACTGGGAAATGTGTTGGTATTTAGAAAGTACATATGCCAGTAGTCAGGATTGGTAGCGGACATGGCTGGGGTCTAGCCCATGGCAAAAATCTGAAAAGGGACCCTAGCCCCCTAGCAAGCTGTGCCTTTTTCAGTCTCAGACAGACCTAAGGCCCTCTTTAGCTTGGGGGTACGGGGCAATGCTCTGGTTGCTTTCCTCTTAATGCCAATCTTGACATCTGCTGTCTTTTGTTTTATACAATATAGGGGGAAATGCAATTCTTTCTATTGCATTATCTGGCTTGTTCAGCTTTCCTAATTGGTTTACTGATGTTTTAGGGCTCACTGGAATATCTACGGTGCTGCCTTTTTCTAGGTCGGGTCCTAGTGTGAGTTTTGGAAGTTAGTACTAGCATGATGGATTTGCTCTTGGTGATCGCTTCTGGGGGTCGGCAGAGAGTAGGGCATTCAAAGCTGAACAATAAATTCTGACCTACGGGTTAAGATTTGCTTAGGGTACCAACACTTTAAATCAACCCTGGGGCTTACTCTGATTAATTCACAATATGCTCGATATTGACAGGGATTTTTTCTCATATGCTAGGTTTTAAGGGGAAGGTTCTAGCTCTGCTCTGCACAAGTAGTTGGCGAAGGGGCTGGGGTGCAGAATATATGTTTGGATTTAATGGCAAATGGGAGAGCATATTTGTGTTGAAGGGGCCTGAGAAGGAGACTGGCTGAATAGGTTCTAAAAAGCCTAACCTCTTGTACTTTGGAGTGGAGGAGTGGCCTAGTGGTTGGGGCAAGGTACTTCAGGCCGGAAGGTCGGGGGTTCAAATCCCACTAGAGGACAGCAACCTTGGGCTGGAAGGACTGGGGTTTCTAGTCCCACCGGTGCTCCTTGTGGTCTTGGGCAAGCCACTTAACCCTCCATAGCCCATGTTCCCTGTAAAATAGTTATCTCCAAGTTATAATGCCCTGTTCAATGTAATTTCAGTTTGTTCAATGTAAACCGCACTGATGCAGAATAGCACAGTATATAAGAGAATGTAAATAAATAAAATAAAATAAATACTCCTCCCCTTGATATAGCCTGCAGACACTAAAACCTACACCATTGCCTTCTCTGCAATTGTTTTTTATGGGCAGAATTGGGTTAGAGCAGGGATGGGGTGGAGTGGGATGGGACAGGGCAAGGGGTAGGGTACCTAGTAGGGTGGGGTAGGGGTAGGGGCAGGGACCGGCATGGGTGGAGCATTGCTAGCCACAAGTGGAGGGTTTTTCTCTTTCAAAATGTTGGCAACTATGCCAAAACAGGGTCTTGAGTGAGACACAGGGTAATTTTAACAGACCATGGCACTTGAGCTGTATGTTTTGGACCCCCGGCAGGCCAGTTACCAATAAATGAAATTAATACAATAAACCAACATAGAAAAAGTACTGTGCTCAAAAATTAAAAAGCAACAAGGAATATAACAGGGTCAGGCCTGGTTGGGAGACCATCTTGGAAGACCAGGTGCTGTAACGTTGTGGAAGAAAGGCCTGGCATTCTATTTCTGAGGGCACCTTGCCATGAAAACCCAGGGAATAGTCACCACTATCCACAGAGTTGCCAGGATTTGACACCAATTCAACGGCACACAACAACAAGTAGGGAAATAAACTAAGAAAAAAAACAACCAGGAAGAAAAGAAATCTTGTACTCTGACTTCTGTGCTGCACTAAGAAGGTTCCAGCAGGTGACTAATGAACTCAGCTAGCTTCTGAGTTCACAGAGCTGCAAATCAATTACCCCTTCCTGAGCTCAGGAGTCTGAGTCCGGGCCAGTTCTACGGTCTCTGACACCCCACTACAATCTATTGATCGTCGACCCATGTCTCATTACTGTTAATGGTAGATTGCACACACCTCTTTCCCAAAACGTCTTGGTGAACTCTGTTTACATGACACTAATATTTCTCCTTATAATCAAATGTAACAAGAAAATTGCAATGAAGGGGCAAATGCATATTTGAAATAAAAAGAAGTACTGAGAAATAAATATTTAACATCGCATGAATAGGCTGTGATAGCAAAGGGTTAATGTGATTGAAACAAACACAATGTGTTTTTTATTTAACCAAAAAAGATGTACAAAGGTAACAACCACTTTGCTTTTCCTGCCTCTTCTCCTGCCTGTTATTGTTCCACAGATACTACCGCGGCTGTATCTCTGTATCCATGGTCGTGGAGCTCTTTTATAAATCCAACAAATAAGGAGGAGGTGATAAAATCAGTTAATGTAGCTGGGCTTAAAAAAGGTTTGGACAAGTTTCTGGAGAAAAAGTCAATAGACTGTTAAGATAGCTTGAGGAAAGTTACTGCTATCCCTGGGTGTAAGTCACATGGAAACCGCAGTGAGCACTAAGAGACAGGGTTCAGGCCCAAAGCTGATGTCGGCAGTCATGACAGTCTACAGTGGCAGCATCAATGTGAGAAACCCTACTTGAATGGGCTTTAGTATTTCTTTAAGATCACTGCTTCACAGCTGCAACTGTGAAACATGCAGAGATTTTGCTGGCATTGCAGCTAGGCTGGATGAAAGTGGAACGATCACTCTGTAGCCTCCCATGAGAGCCAGCGGTGGTGCTCCTTGTAGTGGACTGGCAGTTATGCTAACCACAAGCTTCATGCCATGCGCTGTGGTGCATGTGTGTCTGATTCCAATCGACCAACTCGCTGCACTGGAGGCTGCCCTACTCTCTCTGTTCTCTGTGCCTGGCTACAACATAAAGGTAAATATCATGCTAGCAGCATGCCACAAGAGGGGAAGGAAGGAGGTCCGGCATCTTTGGTGTCCTGCAGCGAAGTTGAAACAAGTTGAAAGGTTCACGCTTTAAAATGTGACACAATGGCATGTTTCCCTCATTCACAGGATCAGACATTTGGGGTCTTCATCTCTGTGAGTCATAGGAAGTGTCAGGAGGGGGGTCCTTTCACGTGCAGGTGTCAGTGGGTGCATGTTTGTGTCTTTCTGTGTGTCATGGAGTCTGCCAGAGGCTCCATACACATGTATGTGCCATGGAGACTACCAAGTGCTATATACATGCATATGTGAATGTGTGTGTTTGTGTTTGTGTGTGATGAGGCCTATTGAGGGTAATATGTGTGTTTGTGCATCATGAGGAGTGTTGGGCAGGGCTGGGCTGTATATGTTAATATCTATTGGGGACTGTGTGTGCATGTGAAACAGTACGCTTACTGTGTGACAAAGCAACATATTTTCCTGTCCTTCATTTGCAGTTATACATATCTGAGTTTGTGTGTGTAGAGGAAGAGTTCAACAGGAGATGATAAAGTGTGTCTCGTTATGGTAGTAGGGGCTATATGAGTAATCTTTAAAAACAGTGTTGTCTGTAGACATAGTGGGTGTGATGCCTACATGTTTGTGCATATGGTGCTGTGTGAGGGTAGGGTGCTTGCCTCTGTGTTTGTACGTGTGGTGCAGTTGTGGGGTTCCTGTGTATCTGCATGCTGTGTGGGTTAGGTTCCTTTGTGTGTGTGTGCATATGCTGTGGGTGTGGCATGCCTCTGTGTGTATATGTGTGTGGCGTGGGGCTAGGGTGCCTGGATATCTTCTGGTGGGGGTTGGGGAAACACCTTTTAGTGTATATTCATTGTGATCTTTTCTGCCCTCTCTTCAACCTCCAATCTATGCAATTTTACACCCCTCACTGCAGACCCTCTTCTACTGTCTCCCCTCAACTCTGTTCCCTTCCCAACCTCTGTCCCTTTCTCCTTCCCCCTTCCTCTTCTCCTCATCTCTCCCCTTAGCATTCTTACCCTTTGCCCTCCATTTCCTTCCCCCTATCTTTCTTTCCCAAACATTATGGGCCCGATTCTGTCCTGGACGTCCCGGTCCTCTGTGCACCCGGTCGGAACCGGATGCACAGTTTTAGACAGGATTCTGATCCCGCGGGGCACATCTAGCCCTGTGGGATTAGAATTGCGTCCAGGCCTGTACGTGCAGGCCAGGAACCCGATTCCAGTTGGCCTGCACGTAAAGGCCTTGCTCGGGTAATTCAGTCAGGGCTCCTGAATGGATCCGCGGTGCTATGGCGTCCGGTTGCCATGACACTGTGGCTCCATTCAGGAGCTGTGATCCCCGACCGCTGCAAAGAAGTTTCATTCCCTCAGCCCAACCCCTGATCTGGCCTCCCAAGGCCAGAGTCGGGCTGCGGGGAATCTTCTTTGCCGCCTCCCACCTTTGCTGCACCCCAGGCCTGCCTGAACCACCTGACTAGGGGAACTTATTCTACCGCAGGGAGGAATATCAGAGAATGAAGAGGTTATGATCACCTGGGACGTTCCCATTTCAACGGATGAGAAACTGGATGCCAGGAAACATGACATAGTAGTAAAAGAGAAGAATACCAGAACAGCATTGATAATAGAAGTGTCGGTACCAAGTGATTATTCTGTGAATCGAGTGGAGAGGCAGAAGATCCTGACGTAACAAGAAATGCAGTCAGAGACCAAGAAAATGTGGCAGAAAGATACGGAAATATTTCCTATTGTACTGGGAGCCACAGGCTTGATAAAGAAGAATTTCCAAGCACATCTTGACAGACTACCCATACATGTTACATCTTACGAACTCCAGAAGGAGGTTCTCTTTGGCACGATGCAAGTATTACGCTGAGCATTAGCAGTAAATTTCAGAGACTAAGATCATATTCCACATACCCTGGCTTAGAAGTGAGGTTCATGACCGCCATAGTATGCGCAAAACTAACCCATTTGGAGAAACTACCCCATGGAATAAGTTCTCCATACAGGTAGCTGGCCCTGGAAGTACAGGGGAACTTATTCCTAACTCCTCCCCCTGCAACGCCCATATCCTGCCCCTGTCTAATCTTCCCGTACAATGTGCGGGGAAGTTAGTTGGAGTCGGGAGATGGGCCGAATAGTGGGGATGGATGTCACACCTCAGAATGACCCTTCAAGCCTTTAAATTTGTCCCTTCTACCTCCTGTTCATCTCTATCCCCATTCCTCATCCTTTAACGCTTTTGGCTGTAATCGTGGCCTTCTCCTCGTCAGCCCATGGGACAGTTTGTTCTGTGAGCACTGAAAAATCACAACACGGCTTGACACGATTTTCGCCTTCAAAGACCATGGGAACAGCCTATTCCACAGGCCGAAAAAGAAAAAAAGGCCATGACTATGGAGAACAGCACAATGGTATTCAGTGGCAGGGGGAACAGCCTGTCCCGCAGAGCAAAGAGCAGAACATCACTGAGCTGCTGGTGGCCGCCTCTTCTTTGGTCCATGGGACAGGCTGTTCCTGCGGACACTGAACACCATTGCCCTGCTGAGGCAATCACAGTTTGACACGATGCCCTCAAACATCGGTGCACTCCCTGCCGTGCTTACCCAGCCTTAATGAGAGAGAGGCCAGTTTTCTTTAAAAATAACATAATAAAATTAAATTACAGCTGATATTTTGGAAACAGGGAAGAAAAGAAAATAACCAAAAACAAACAGGAGTGCTCTCTCTTTTACCAATCTTGTGTGTGGCTGAAGAAGTGTGCAAAAATAAATGCAAGATGTAAACAAGAAAGAAAAAATGTGTGCTACGTAACCCTAAACTGAACCCTGAAATTAAACCCAAGTGTATGTGTCTGTATGAAGAGAAAAGGTTAAAAATAAAAAGGAAAAAAGCTAAGATGGGTGGTGGAGGCAGCAGATGGAGGAAAATAGCCGTCATCCCCTAACAAACAAATGAAAAAAAAATCTAAATTAAAAAATGCAAACAAGTGCAGACTAGTCCCTTAACAGAAAAGGAAATGTGTAAAAATAATAAGCGAATGAACAAAAAGAATTTGAAACCTCAAGAGCAGACGTCTAAGGTGAACACAAAAACAATTGTGTAGGTTTCTGAAACGTATCATGAAAGTTGAAAAAACATCCCTCCTACAGCCCTGGGAACAAGGCAGTGCTCAGCTGAAATGTCATTAATGTTACTCTGGGGAGAGGAATTCAGAGAAAGTCAGTTCAGAGAAAGGATGCATTAAACCTGGCATTTACACAGTATCTCTCTCTTACTCCCCAACAAAGGTCTGGCTCCAGTCACAGTTCTCCCCTTCCCTCCTCCTTTTTAGCTCTTTTTAGCACTTACTGGAACTGCTGAGAAATTAGCTAGAGTAGACCGTACAGCACACACTCATCTTAAATATGGTTAAAAGATTTTGCTGAACCAGGGTTAACATTAAAATCATGTTACACATTTTGCTACTGGCAAAAGGATTCAATTGTTTGTGGAGCTGGAGGGAAACATCACTTTTATTTACAAGTTCTGGATTTTTGTAGGGTGAAGGTCATTATTCATGGATGACAAGGTGCTGTACAGCACTCGCATAGGCAAGGGTTGACCAAGGACCCCCCACTACCCTGTCAGCGACAGCAGAACAGTCAAATGAGAGAGTACTGCAGACAGTGACAACATTTGCACTGCCTTCTATCCACCAATGTTAATCTGAAATGCTTCCCGTTCAATGCACGAAACCCAAAAGGCAGACAGAGTTCCAGAGTCCAAATGCGTGGATGAGGCGATGGTGCACAGATGAGAGTTTTGGATTTGTTAGGAACTGGGGAACATTCTGGGAAAAGGAGGGGCTCTTCCGAAGGGATGGGCTTCACCTTAACTGGGATGGAACCAGGCTGCTGGCATTAATCTTTAAAAAGAAGATAGAGCAGCTTTTAAACTGAATAATAGGAGAAAACCGACAATCGCCCAAGAGCACATGGTTCGGAAGAATGTATCCTTGAAGGATACTACCAAAAGCAGAGAGGTTCCAAAAAAGAATAAAGTAGCCCCAATGCCCTTGAGTATGGAGCAGACAGAACTTAAAGATTCCAAATTACCCATGCCTACCAATAGCCAAGTTAATATGAATAAAAAACAGTCTCTAAAATGCTTGTATGCAAATGCTAGAAGTCTAAGAAAATAAGATGGGAGAGTTAGAATATATAGCACTAAATGAGAGGTTAGATATAATTGGATTCTCAGAGACATGGTGGAAGGAGGACAACCAGTGGGACACTGTGATACCTGGGTACAAACTATATCGTAATGATAGAGCTGATCAAATTGGTGGAGGGGTTGCGCTCTATGTTAGAGAGGGCATTGAGTCAGATAGGATTAACATTTTGCAGGAAACAAAATTTGCTGTAGAATCTCTATGGATTGCAATTCCATGTAAAAAGCGGAAGGCGATGGCAGTGGGGGTGTACTATCGACCGCCTTGCCAGAATGAACAAATGGATGATGAAATGCTCAAAGAAATCAAGGAAGCTAACAAAGGTTACAGCACAATAATAATAATGGGTGATTTCAATTACCCCGATATTGACTGGGTCAGTGTCACAACAGGACATGCTAGAGAGATAAAGTTCCTAGATGAAATAAATGACTGCTTCTTGGAGCAGCTGGTTCATGAACTGACCAGAGGGGAAGCTATATTGGATCTAGTCCTTAGTGGAACACCAGATGTGGTGCAAGAGATAAGGGTGTTGGGGCCACTTGGCAATAGTGATCATAGCATGATCACGTTAGATTTAATTAGAGGAGGAGGGATGGTAAGGAAATCCACAGTACCACAATTAAAATTTTGAAAGGGAGACTATGATAAAATGAGGAAAATAGTTAAGAAAAAATTAAAAGGAGCAGTTGCAAAGGTTTAAGACTTACATCAAGCTTGGGTGTTGAAAAATACTATCTTGGAAGCCCAGAACAGCTGTATTCCACGCTTTAAGAAAAGTGGAAGGAAGTCCAAAAAACTGCCAGCATTGTTTAAAGGTGAGGTCAGAGAGGCTGTTGCCAAAAAAGCATCTTTCAGGAAACGGAAAAATGAGCTAAATTACGAAAACTGGAAACAGCACAAGCACTGGCAAGTTAAATGCAAGGCATTGATAAGGCAGGCAAAGGGAGAATTTAAGAAGAAGCTTGCTGCGGAAGCAAAAATTTGTAATAAAGACTTTTTCAAGTACATAGTAGCAAAAAACCTTTGAGAGAGTCAGTTGGTCTATTAGATGATAGAGGAGTTAAAGGGGCACTAAGAGGCAACAAAGCGATAGCGGAGAGACTGAATGAATTCTTTGCTTCGGTCTTTACTGAGGAAGATGTAGGGATGTTACCCATGACTGAAGTGTATTTAAAAGTGCGGAAGAATTTAAGAAAATATCGATACATCGGGAAGATGCATTACAACTATTTGATAAAATGAAGAGTAGCAAATCACCTGGACCAGATGATATACATCCAAGGGTGTTGAAAGAACTGAAATATGAGATTGCAGACCTGCTATTAGCAATCTGTGAACTATCATTAAAATCATATGTAATACCTGAAAATTGGAGGATGGCCAACGTAACGCCAATTTTTAAAAAGGGTTCCAAGGGTGATACAGGAAACTACAGACCGGTAAGCCTGACGTTAGTACCGGGAAAAATGGTAGAAACCGTCATAAAGAACAAAATTGCTGAACATGTAGATACATAGTCATGACTTAATGGGAGACAGCCAATATGGCTTTAGACAAGGAAGATCTTGTCTTACTAATGTTTTTTTGAAAGTGTGACAAAGGTGAGTCGGTTGATATAGTGTATTTGGACTTTCAGAAAGCCTTTGACAAGGCCCCTCATCAGAGACGTTTGGCAAAATTAAAGAGTCATGGGATAGGAGTCAGTGTACTATTGTGGATCAGGAACTGGTTAAAAGATAGAAAGCAGAGGGTAGGGCTAAAAGGCCAGTTTTCCCAATGGAGAAAGGTGAATAGTGGTGTACCCCAGGGTCCGCTGCTTTTTGACATATTCATAAATGACCTGGAAAAGGGAATAATGAGTGAGGTTATCAAATTTGCAGATGACACAAAACTATTTAAAGTTGCTGAAACCCCTGAGGATTGTGGAAAATTGCAAGAGGGTCTTGATAAATTGGAAGACTGGGCATCAAAATGGCAAATGAAATTTAATGTGGACAAGTGCAAAGTTATGCACCTAGGGAAGAACAACCGAAACTATGGTTACATGATGCAAGATTTCACATTAGGAACCACCACCCAGGAAAAAGATTTAGGCGTCATTGTGGATAACAGGTTAAAACCCTCCACCCAGTGTTCAGCGGCAGCCAAGAGAGCAAATAGAATGCTAGGTATCATAAGGAAAGGAATGGAAAATAAAAAACAAAGGATATTATAATGCTTCTGTATCGTTCCATGGTGTGACCGCTCCTTGAATATTGTGTGCAATTCTGGTCACCGTATCTTAAAAAGGATATAGCGTTATTAGAAAAGGTTCGGAGAAGAGCCACCAAAATGATAAAGGGGTTGGAAGGATACCCCTATGAAGAGAGGCTAAAAAGGTTAGGGCTCTTTAACCTGGAAAAGAGACTGCTGAAGGGAGATATGATAGAAGTCTATAAATTAATGAACGGAGTGAAATGGGTAAACATAGATCGATTGTTTGCATTATCAGAATATAGAAAGACTAGGGGGCATGTGCAAGTTCCTAGGAGCCCCAGTGTGTAAAAGCCATTCTCTTTGACAATAAGTAGCTCGCTTGTAGGCCATGTAAATCATCTTGCGTGGATATCCCCGTACTAATAGACGCTGGCTCAGATCTTTAGCATGTTCCTTAAAATCTCCCATGGTGGTGCAATTTCGGCGCAGTCGCATGGCCTACAAGCGAGCTACTCAGTGTCACAGAGAATGGCTTTTACACATTGGGGCTCCTAGGAACTTGTACAATGTGATTACGGGGATTTTCCCCTATATGAGGGGCTCGTCTGCAGTCATGAATCTTTTGTATAAATTTTGGCCAATTCTCAGTCTACACGCCTGTTTCCGGGGTCAACTTCGAATAGCGTATTCCCGTCGAGCTAATTTACGGGATCGCTTGGTACATAC
Source organism: Ichthyophis bannanicus (assembly GCA_033557465.1). Lineage (NCBI taxonomy): Eukaryota > Metazoa > Chordata > Amphibia > Gymnophiona > Ichthyophiidae > Ichthyophis > Ichthyophis bannanicus. Next base: position 17,847,517 of record CM066045.1, on the reverse strand, counting down.
AGCGGTTGCAATTGACTGCCCCCCTACATCTCACGTGTCCGCTGGCCATTATCCCTGTGGATCGTGTTCTTATTGTTCCAACACTATTTCTGGCTCGACTTGGGTGGATGGCCATACTTCTACTGTTCACCTTTCTCGCTGGCGTACTGATTGCACAACATGTTTTGTGGTGTATCTGATTTTGTTTTCCTGTTCCTTTTATTACATTGGTCGTACATCACGCCCATTTAAAGTACGTTTGGCTGAACATGCTTCCAGATTGAGAACGAAAACTTCCACAGCCCCTATGGTTGAGCACTGTTTGCAGCTACAGCATAGTTTTCAAGATTTGAAATGGCGAATTTTGGACTTTGTACCTGCTCATCCACGGGGGGTGGGGGGGGGGAGATCGTCTCCAAACACTGCAGAATTTAGAACAAAAGTGTATTTTTCGCTTGAATTCGGTTCGTCCGCATGGGATGAATATGCAGGTTGATTGGCATACAGTTTATTAAATATACCCTAGACAATTTCTGGTTTTAGGGGGCGTAGCTTGGTTTCATGATCCCTCTCCATACTAACCATTGATTGGTCCATTTTTTAGGGCAGCTGCTGTGATCATCGTATGGTAATCAAGTGGAAGTTTTTGAAGCTGGTACTTAATAAGCTGTTTTTTCAGCTTTTAGAGATTCGCATGGCTGAAGGCGTATTACATGGCGGTTTAGACCTGAAGTAGGGGATTAATTTTTAAATACCCCGAAACGTGTCACGTCGTTCTCCCGCTACTTATCCTACAACCTTTTTGACACGGATTCAGCTAAGTAACGCATTCTATTGTAATTTTATGAGAGTTTAAGATTAACTTCTTATTTAATAAAATGGACAGGCTACAACGGCACAAGGTGTGCTACCTTCTGCTTGGTTGGCCTCTCCGACAAAAAAATTAATTGGTTACTGGGGACAAATTTTTGAAAAACGGGCTTCTGAGACCCAGGTTTTTTGTTTTCAGATTGTTTAGTTTAACCTGGTGATAGGTATCTGATTTTTCTGTTTGGGGAAAAACCTGTGCATAAGGAAAAGTCTCACTGGAGGAAAGTGTTAAAGCTTTTAGAAGACATTAAGCCTGAGCTTTTGCAGGGTGACTTGAAATCAGAGTTACTAGACTCAAGTTATGAGGAGATGCAAATAGATCCTTATGAATCTGACAAGGAGTCAGATGATTCATTAATGGACTGTTCTCTATGTGAGAAGACAAAATAAGGAGTTCCTGGTTTGAAAGGAGAAAGTCTTAAAGCCAAAGACAAATGTTCTACAAAGCAGAGAGAGGAAACAGGGATAATGTTGCTTAGCTAGAGTTTGCTAAGAATCCTGTTTTATCTGAAGAAAAGAACATTGCTTTTGGGGTTTTGTTAAAAGAATGAAAAGCTTTATTTTGAATGCTGAAAGTTTTGGGAAAACAGCTACATGTGTTTAAAAGCTAATTGAAGCACTTATAGTGCCTTGTTTTGGATAAAAGGTCTTTGGAATCTTGTTTGGAGAAAAATCCTATTTTTGTTATGCGTTGAGCCTTAAAAATGCTTTTTGGAAAAGGAAATAATAAATTCCTGTGTTTGCCTTAAAAACCCTCGGGTCTCAACAATCTCCAGGAACAAGCAGGAATGAGTCTTCACACGTGGGAGACGTCGCCGACGGAGCCCGAACGGGAATGCTCCCCAGCATCCAAACACAAAGCCTTTGGGAGCACCCCTCACGCCTGCGCGGTGGCTTCCCGCCCTTCCTACTGCCTCTCCCCAGTTTTTCGTTTTCCGTGGAGCAAGCAGGACGTACCTCCTGCTACCACAGAAACTTTTTTTCTTTCTTGTTTCTTGTGGTCGCGGCCTTTTTTCCCGCCGACACGGGCACCACTGGTGCTTTTTCTTCTTTTAATCACTTGAGGGAACTTCTTTCCCTCTGGTCCTTTTGAGGCCTACCGGGCTTTCCAGCATGGAGCCTTCTTCCCCTAAGAAGTGCCCTCACTGTGGAGACTTTGTTTTTTACTTAGACTCCAATGCCTGGTGCCTCTCCTGTTTGGGCCCTGATCCTTTTTCCCCCGGTCCTCCGGGCTTCAGTATCGGGAGAAGACCTTCCCTTTTTCGGGTGTCCCTCGATGACGTCTTTCCTCCTAAGGTGCGATCATCGGTTTTCTCTTCTCACCAGGATCAGGTAACCACACAACAGTCTGTTAAGACTAGCCAAGTCTTGAGGGGTGAGTCTCATGCGCGGCATGACGACGGCTCCGGCCTCCCCCTCGAGTCCTCCTTGGCAAATAAACCCCGGCGGGAGTCTTCGGGCTCTAAAGCATCCGCGGGTTTCGGGTTGTTCCTGGGGTTCGCTTCTCACAGAACATTCCCGAGCCATGCTCGAGGGTGGTATCCGCTTCGAGCGGTGCCGATTCCCCGGCATCGGCGTCGAGTGTTCCACTCTTCGCCAGGGATCATCAGCTGGTGTCCTCGGCACCTCCAGGGCCGATCGACTCGACCCAGTCTGACTTTCCTGCATCCCAGCCATGTGCGGGGGTGGTGCCCGCCTCGGGCGGTACGATCCCTCGGCGTCGGCGTCGGTGTCGAGTGTTTCACTCTTCACCGGGGATCGTCAGCTGGTGTCCTCGGCACCTTCGGGGCTGATCGTCTCGATCCAGTCTGGCGTTTCTACATCCCAGCCATGCGCGGAGGTGGTACCTGCTTCGGGCGGTACCGATGCATCGGCGTCGGTGTCGAGTGTCTCACTCTTCGCCGGGGATCGTCATCTGGTGCCCTCAGTACCTTCGGGGCCGATCGATTCGGCCCGGACTGGCTTTCCTGCATCCCAGTCCTGCGCGGGGGTGGTACCGGCTTTGAGCGGCACCGCCTCCCGGCGCCGGCATCGGTGTCGAGTGCTCCACTCCTCACCAGGGATCGCCGCCTGGCTCCCCCGGTACCTTCGGGACCTATAGATCTGTCCCGAATGGGCGATCCCCCAGCATCGATGCGGACGTCGAGTGCTCCGCTCGTCGCTAGAAGGGGGGCCTCGGGGACTTCGATCGATTCGACCCAGCTGGGTTTTCCGTCGTCCCGGCCAACAGCGGGGTTGGTTCCGGCGTCAAGAAGCGCCGATGCCCCAGCGTCGGCGCCGGGGTTGTGCGTTTCACTCCCCGCCGGGGCTCGTTGTCGGGTTACCTGGGTACCCTCGGGGCCGGTTAGTAAGCCCCGGAGGGGTTTTCCTCTCGGTAAGACAGGCTCGAGAGGAGTCCCGGTGTCTAGCGGTGCCTATCTCCCGCCGTCGTCGCCGGTGTCGGGTGTCTCCCCCTTCACCGAGCTTCGTCCTCGGGGGTCCTCGATGCCTGCGGCACCGATCGATGCGATTCCGATTCGCTTTCAGGGTTCGGCATCGCCGGCACCGCCACCGCCGCCGGGGCCCTCTAGGAGGGGGTCGGTCTCCTCGCTCGGTTCGATGCCCTGTCTCGAATCGATACCCAGCCTAGAAGGCTTGGTTACGACACGTTTCGGGCGACAGAGTGCAGAGATTACTGACCACTGCTCTCCGGTTGCCTCGGAACCACTTCAACCGCCGGGGGCAGTGCCGTCCCTGAGGCCGGGGTCGGGGCCGAGGCTGATTCCTGCGGTTCCATCGACCCCGTCGATGCCTAGCTGGGAATCAATTCCCGGAACCGAAGACGCAGTACTAACTGCCTCGAATCGGGACTGTTGGTGTCCTTCTCTGTACAGCGGGCACCAGTCCGCTAGGCCTTCTGGTGTCCAGGCGGCACCTTCCGCCTTAGCCTCCCCCGGAATAGCCCCTCTGGATTTCAGGATTTTCTCCTTGACATGGAGGACTTGCTTGCCATTCCTATCCCGGGTCTTTCCCTAAGTCCAGGTTCTGCGGAACAGGCAGCCGTAATGCTTCCTCTACACCCTTCCCTGTAGGATCTTCTGCTGGGGGTTTGGCGGTCGCCTTTGAGGGTTCCTGCACCATCTACAGCCATGCATGCTCAGTATCGGGTGCCCCCCTCCCCGGGTTTTCAGGAGCACCAGCTTCCACATCATGTGGAGGAGTAGCCTAGTGGTTGGGTCAAGGTACTTCAGGCCGGAAGGTCGGGGGTTCAAATCCCACTAGAGGACAGCAACCTTGGGCCGGAAGGACTGGGGTTTCGAGTCCCACAGGTGCTCCTTGTGGTCTTGGGCAAGCCACTTAACCCTCCATAGCCCATGTTCCCTGTAAAATAGTTCTCTGTGTGCTGTGCTTTCCTGTCTAATCAATGTGTTTATACCTCAAAAATTTCCTGTCATGATTTGACAATTTCCAATCTGTAATCAAAAACCGCTGCTGATCGCTGGAAGTAGTGGTATGCAAATGTATACTAAAATAAATTCCATTGTGGTGGAATCGGCGCTGCGGAAGGTCGGAAGTAAGAAGAAACATTCTTCTCGCCCTCCCGGTCGTTCCTCTAAAGCGCTGGATACCTTTGGGTGTCAGACCTTCCAAACGTCCATGTTGGCTTCCAGAATTATTTCATATATGTTTTATATGAGCCTGACACTCCGGGAGGTCACCGAGAGATTATCTCTCTTGTCTCCCTTTTTGTCTGCAACTAAGGCCTCTGAATATTCCTTGCTTCTTTATCATTTCAGGAATATATCTGGGTTCCTTTCTCGTGCTTCTCTAGACTCCTTTCAGTCTGTTAGCAGGTCCTCTGCTATTGCCATTGGAGCGCGTCGTACAGCCTGGCTGCAGGCGTCCGACTTGTGTAGATGGGCACAACATAATCTGGGTAATTCTCCGTGTGCTGGAGAAAACCTCTTCAATAGCGAAGCGTTACGTCAGGTTGCTCAGTGCTCCGCTGACCTTCCTAGCACTGGAAGCCATCCTAAGTCCTTTCTTCCCCCCGGGGGTGGGAAATGTCCTGCCAGACCTTCTTTCCCGAGGAAGAGAAAGTTTCAGCCGTCCGCCCACCCGCCAGGTGCGCCCAAGCAAGGGACGTCTCACTCCGGTCAGCGGTTCCCGGACCCGCGCCAGGATGCTCATACCAAGCAGCTTTAGGCTCTTGTATGCGGCGGCCTACGATTAACTTCTCTACCGGAAGTTTATTCTTCTAGCTCTACACTGGGGTTCGTTTTCAGTATGGCAAGTGGTTCGGATGCTTGTCCGGGGGTTACGGTATTCCTTCTTCCTTGTTGGAAGAGGGAGGTCACCGCTATTCCATGATAGTTCTGGCCCCAGGGACTTCTATCCTTCAACTGACTTACCCTTAGGTACGTCCCTCGAACCCTTCTCTTCCAGGGTTCCCCTGCTTGAGCAGATGCCATACCGAAATTTCTTCTTCCAGTGTAGACCTTTCCCCTTGTTCTTTGTCAGTTACTGTGCATGCAGGAGTCACCAAGAGTGCTTACTGCTTCTGCCAGATGCTCTGCTACCTGGCGTATTGCCACTCCCCGCAGGTTTCGTTCTAGCTTCCGGGATGTGGCGACGTCTCTGACTCCTGTCAGTTTTCCCCCGCCTCCTGCACACTGCCTCTGCAATCTTCAGAGCAGCTTCCCATAAGGCAGGGACCCTTGTCTCTGAGGGTTTTTTCCATATGAGGGAATGGACTTCTTAGTCACTCCATGGCTATCGATGACTATACCCTCTTGTCTCCCGTTTTGTGCGGGGGACAAGTTTTTTTCTGCGTGCCTGCCATGGGGACACATCCAAGGCCTACACCCCTGATGCGCCCTTCACGCAACCATACTGTTAATCTCGCTGATCTGCCACTGCTCCACAGACATAGATCCCCCCCCCCCTTGTTTCTTGGATGGATCTTTCCCGCCACCTTCCCAGGTGGGCGTTCTTCTGTGGATCAGTGGCAGGTCCGACTTATCAGTATTATACTCCCGTATGTATGTTCCTCGGCATACATGTTTTTAGTACCTGGGTGGGCGCTCTCCCTGCCCTACTTACCTAGATATATATTAGATATTTATCTGTATCGGTAGGCGCCTATTGGGAGATGTCCACAGCACCCTGTGTATTACCGTCTCCCTATTGCAGGTACTTGCGTTTACCCCTTACGGGGTCCGACCAGTCCGCTTGCCTATTTTCTTACGGCTCGATATCTGGGACCGGTTATACTCAACTTGCTGCTGTGAAGTCAACAGCTTCTATTTTTTTTTGTTATGCACCTCTTCTTGAGGTTCAGGCCCTATGTCTTCCTTTTCTCAGCTAGGGCAGATAGTGTACTCTTCGGTTCCGGGGTACGCCCCTGTTCTCCTCCGGACTGGGCTCTCCAGATCGGCCAGTCTTCTACTCCTAGCCCTCAGGGTTAGGGACTCTGCTCCTGAAGGAGTGCTCAGCTTTTCGCATAAAGCTTCCTTGAAGACCTGCCGTTCTTCTCCTGCACCAGTTGACACCTGGGTCTCCTGCCCTTCCGGATTTGGAACTTCCCCCTCACTGCTGTGAAGTTCCCTCGAAGACTTCGCTACTGAGTCTACAGTACCTTCCATCACAGTTCTCCTTCCTACGATCCGGTAGGTAAGCTCTATGTGGTACTAGTTCATTAAGTACTTAATGATACTGACTTGCATTCTAAAGACTACTCTCCTCATGTAGTTTTTGGTTTTGCTGTTCCTCTGGAACCTTTTTTTCTTCTCAACTCCTACCCTCCATCCCTCGGGATGCCGGGGATCCAGGTTGGGAAAATGCCTTCCTGCCAGGGCTTCGCATTTTATGGGATCTCCCCTGGCACCCTCAGCTAGGGAATCCCCACGTGTGAAGACTCATTCCTGCTTGTTCCTGGAGATAGCACAGTTACTTACCTGTAACAGGTGATCTCCGGAACAGCAGGAATTAGTCTTCACAACCCGCCCACCTCCCCTAGGAGTTGTATCTCTCTATTCCTTCCTCTACCTCTCCTTCTCTCTCAGCTATGAACTCAACTGGGGAGAGGCAGTAGGAAGGGCGGGAAGCCACCGCGCAGGCATGAGGGGTGCTCCCAAAGGCTTTGTGTTTGGATGCTGGGGAGCATTCCCGTGCGGGCTCCGTCGGCGACATCTCCCACGTGTGAAGACTAATTCCTGCTGTTCCAGAGATCACCTGTTACAGGTAAGTAACTGTGCTTTATTGTCTTGAAACCACACAACTACAACTCCCAGAAGCCTCGGCCCTGGGAAGACTCCAACCATTCTTTATTTAAAAGGACAATATAAAAGCAGGTCCGTGCCTATAGGCGGTTGCCTGGGCACGGGTTGCGACACTTGCATGTTAGTCCCACATTACCTGCAGCACTTTAGTAAACATGCCTCTATCAGCAGGAGGTCATGTTGCAAGTAAATGCTGAAGACTTAGTATTGGTGCAAGTCCCATTGTCTTATTTTCAACTCTGAGAAATCCACAGCCTTTCGGGATTTTGAGAAAGGATGAACCTTTAGTTATGACTCCTCTTTTACGGAGTCAGCCAATCCAGACTTGTGATAAAGGGCTTGATATTGAGTGCCGGCAGCTAGCGCTCTTACAGCGGCTAGCCGCCGGCGCTGTACCAGCATTGAATATCCAGGTCAGCCTCAGAACCTGGAAGCTAACCATGCAGCGGTGATATCCAGTCACTTCCTGGTAAGCTTTGGCGGCAAAGGTTAAGACAGCCTTTTCTGTGCCTAACCTTTGCTGCCAAGGGATAACCAGGCAGTGGTCCAATATGGCTGCTGCCCAGTTATCCCTAGGTGGCACCCCAATGCTAACTGGTCCTAAAGCAGGTTCATCCACATTGGCATGGTGGAAAGGTAGAAAAAAACACTAATTTTGGAGCAAAGAACTATTTTTTAAATGGATACACTCCACCCATCTGGGCTTAATAAAACACTGACCTATCCATATTTTTATGATTTTAACCCATGCACATTTGGTCTTCCCATTATTTATTTATATTGCTTTTTACGGTATATGTCCTTCACAAATGGTTTGGCTATTTTAGACACCCCTAGTTTTATTGGTTTTACATTACATTGATTTCACTATTATTATCTTGAACATATTCCTTTCGTTTATCCTTTTTTAGTCATGCAGGTCCCCTATGCTCATATCTTTTACTTATTTAGGGCAGTCCATTTTATCCTTTTGATATGCACAATTTTTAATTTTTACACTACTGTGTTTTACTGCAAATCTTGCACCCGGCCCGTACAATTTTCTGTTAAGTATTTATTGTCACTACGGCTGTCACCGTGGATCACCTGTTTCATTACATTTGAACTGTTTTTGGGATCTATAGTTTAATCACTCTGGTACTATGGAGGTTCTAGTGTACAATTCACTGACTCATCGGGTCTTTGCATGGTTTTATTACCATGTTTTACAATTTCATTTTATTTCTTTTCATTAAAACTAGTAACCCACTACTATAGATATTTATTACTACAGTTTCCCTTTCACTTCACAATCCAACTACTTTGGTAGTAGTTTCTTTAGAATCATGATGTCAGTTTGACATCACCTGACCTCGTTTTAAATAATGCTGACAGCAGCGCCAAAATGTTTTCCAGCTTTGATAGTTACATAGTAGTAGCATAGTAAATGACGGCAGATAAAGACCAGTATGGTCCATCTAGTCTGTCCAGTAAGGTGGCTAGAGTGGTTTAAATTGCAGCTCTGTGCAGATCAGCCCCCTCTATTTATTGAGTATAAACAATACTTAAGTTTGCTTTGATTTTATCCTCTTGCTATAAAGGGATCCACGGTGTCTGTCCCATGCCATTTTGAATTCTGTCACTATGTTTGCCCCCACCACCTCCATCGGGAGGGCATTCCAAGCATCCGCTACCCTTTCAGTGAAAAAGTATTTCCTGATGTTGCTTTTAAGTTTACCGCCTTGCAGATTCATTTTATGCCCTCTATCTCTCACTTGGTTTGCAGCTTGTCGTGCTGTGAGGGCTTGCGTGCATCAGTGATGCTGAGAGCTAAACTATCAGTAGTTTAATTACTGGCAGGGTCTCCCAGATGGACAGGTCTCAGCTGAGGTGCCAGACCAAGACAAACCACCCATCTGGGCAGCAGCAGAATGGGATAGTGTTGACGGCGGAGGATCACATTTTTGTGACAACGGCAACAACACCAAACTTAAACTGCGCGGAAGAAAGGCCCGGCAATCTACTTCTGTATCTTGCCATGAAAACCCAATGATAGTTACAACAAAACAAATTGTGCTACGGTGCTGGAAGATGAGACCCCCAGGTCGGAAGGCACTCAACTAGCTACTGGGGAAGAGCTGAAGACTTTTCAGAGTAAAGCCAGCATTTATGATGTGGTTGGATCAAAGCCCTCGGGAAGTCTGACTGCTGATGTAGCTGCGCATGAAATGAGAGTCAGAAGCTGTAAAGATGTCTTACACATTGGAACATGGAACGTACGAAGCATGAACCAAGGGAAGTTGGAGGTGGTCAAGAATGAAATGGAACGTGTACAACTTGATCTGTTGGGTGTCAGCAAACTGAAATGGACTGGCATCGGGCACTTTGCATCAGATGATCACATGGTCTACTATGCTGGAAATGAAAGACAAAGAAGAAATGGTGTTGCATTTATAATAAAGAAGAAACTTGCAAGAACTTTAATGAAATACAATGCAGTCAGCGAACGCTTAATCTCTATTCGTCTACGAGGATTGCCTATCAACACAACTATAATTCAAGTATATGCCCCAACAACAGCTGCAGAAGAGAATGAAATTGAAGAGTTCTATGAACAAGTACAAGCTGAAATTGACAGAACATGCAAACAGGATATCCTGATAGTCATGGGTGACTGGAACGCAAAAGTTGGCAACAAAGAAGAAGGCAAAGTAGTTGGAAAATATGGACTTGCAAACAGAAATGAAGCTGGAGAAAGACTGATAGAATTCTGCAAGACCAATGATCTATTCATCTCAAACACCTTCTTCCAGCAACACAAGCGGCAACTGTACACATGGACTTCACCCAATGGATTGTATAAAAATGAAATTGACTACATCTGTGGAAGTCAACGATGGAAAAGCTCTATAACATCAACAAAGACAAAACCTGGAGCTGACTGTGGTACAGATCATCAACTACTAGTATGCAAACTCAAGCTAAAGTTGAAAAAGAGCAAACCACTCATGAATGCAGCAAAATATGACCTTGAGAATATACCACTGGAATTTAAAGACTGCTTGCAAAATCGATTTGCTGCTTTAGATACAAATGACAGAGCTCCAGAAGAGATATGGAATGACATCGAGAAGGTTGTGTTGGAAGAAAGCGAGAAGTCTCTACAAAAGGTGAAAAAGCAAAAACGGCCAAAATGGATGACGGAAGAAACTCTGAAAATTGCCCAGAAACGCAGAGAAGCTAAAGCCAGAGGAGAAAGAAAGACAATAACAGAACTCAACAGAGATTTCCAACGTGCAGCAAGACAGGACAAGGAAAAGTACTACAATGACACTTGCAGGGAAAGAGAAGCAGAAACTATTAGAGGAAGAACAAGATCGGCTTTCCTAAAGCTACGAGAGTTAAAGAAAAAGTTCCAGCCTCAAATTGGAATGTTACAAGATGCTCAAGGTTCTATGTTGAATGATGCTGAGAAGATCAAGAAAAGGTGGAAGGAATATACAGAGTTTTTATATGATAAAGATCAAGTGGACCAACAGCCGTTTCAACCTGTACCTTATGATCGGGAACCATTGGTGATGAAAGAAGAAGTTGAAGCAGCATTGAAAGCCTTATCAAAGAACAAAGCACCAGGCATCGATAGCATTCCTATAGAAGTATTGCAGCAATCTGATGCAGCTGTTCTCCAGGACCAAGCAGGAAGTCAGTCCTCACATATGGGTGACGTCGGCACCGACGGAGCCCTCGTGCGGAGCATTTCCCCAGCTTTCAAAGAAAGCCTTTGGGAATTGCAGCGCGCATGCGCGGTCCCCTTCCCGCCCAAGGGTGCCATCTTGCTCAGTCTTCTCTTTTTCACGGAGCCCGACAGACGTAGTTCCTTTTTCCCCGAGGAAAAAGTTGATTTTCCCTGTTTTTTCTTTTTCTACTTCGGTTCGACGCCGGATCCTTTTCCCGCCTTGGCCCGATACGCCGGTATCGAGTCCACTATCTCTTTTTCGGTTTTTGTCCTTTGTGACTAGCGTTCGCGACATTTTTCTTTTTTCACTGGCAGCCCGGTCTTTTGACCTCACAGGGGCCCTTTTTCCCCCGATGCCTACCAGCGGGTTTAAAAAGTGTGATCGGTGTAAGAAACTTATGGCCTTTACCGACACGCATGACTGCTGCCTCCGCTGCCTCGGACCCGATCTAGACCCGATGATCTGTGGTCCGTGTGGCAAAATGTCCTCGAAGGCGTTGAGGAGTCGGCAGCACCAGAAGGATAGGATCTTCTCTGACTCCGCGTCCGGACGGGCCCGGACCTCGTCAGAGGCCTCGACGTCTCGGGACTCCGGCCCCAAGCAGCGTCGGGGTTCCTCTGAGCAGGGGTCTCCTTCGCGGGAATATCGCAGGAAGAAGAAACCCGCGAGGGCGGCGTCGGTGGACGCTCCTGGTTCCTCGAGGGCCAGGTCGCATAGCCCCGATAGCCGTCCCGGGTCTTCGGAGTCGGAGAGGCCTGCCAAGCATCCTCGTATCGAGATGGAGTCTCCTGGACATGTGAGTGCTGTAGTCCTCGTGGACTCTCCTCCAGGGGAGCCGCCGTCGGGGCCCGAGTCGGGGGCTGCTAGGTCTCCTGAGCTCGGACTCAGGTTGACGGCCTTGGAGAGCAGCCTCGCTGCCTTCATGGAACAGCAGCGGGCATTGATCGCCGGTCTCACCGGTGCATCTGCCCCGACCACAGGGACCTCGACGTCTAAGTCGACCCCGGAGGCCGAGCTGATCCTCGAGTCCATGCGGGCTCGAGTCGATCCTCGGCCACGGTCTCCCTCGGCCTCCCGTTCGGGACCGAGGTCGTCGACGCCGGTACCCTCGACGTCGGCGCGGATGGCATCGGTGCCCTCCCGACCGGAGCCGCTCGATTCCTCCTCCAAGGAGTCGGGCTGGGAGACGGAGGACGAAGAGTCACCCGACACTTATCGGACTCGGTGTGTCCCATCGGACTCGCCGGAGTCCGAACCTTGGAGACGATCCCCACCGGAGGATACCCGGTTCTCGGACTTCGTGCGGGATATGGCCAAGGCCTTGGCCTTCCCCGCGGATCCCGAGGAGGAGCCTCGAGCCGAGGCCCTCCAGTATGACTCTCCCCCGAAGGAGGCCTTTACTGTTCTGGTTCCTCTGATGCTGGAGCGACTGCTCTTCCGCATGTGGGAGACCCCGGCCTTGACGCCGGTGTTAAGCAAGCGGGTCGATTCCATCTATCGAGTCCGCAAGAGCCCCGGGTTCCAAAAGGCACAATTACTGCACCACTCCATGGTTGTGGAATCGGCCATGCATTGACTGAAAAGTCAGAAGATGCACTCCTTGGTGCCTCCCGGCTGGGAGGCCCGGAACCTGGATGCCCTCGGTAAGAAGTGCTTCCAGGGCTCTATGCTTGCTTGCCGTGTCCAGACTTACCAGCTCTACATGGGCATGTATCTCCGAGACCTGGCAAAGGAGATTGCCGGGTTCTCTGCTGGTCTTTCCGAGGAACCTTTGCAGTGGTTCCAAGCCTTGTCCACTGGTATTCGAGAGTGCTCGAAGTTTATCTCTCGAGCAGCCTACGATGGCTTCGAAGCTTCGGCCCGAGTAACCGGGGCCGGCATCGGTGCCCGCCGACAGGCTTGGCTACAGTCATCCGACCTCGAGCCATGGGTGCAGGACAAGTTGGTCGATGTCCCCTGCCGAGGTGAAAACCTCTTTGGCAAGCCCATGGCTGAAAAGGCTGCAGAACACGAGACCGAGACTCTGACCAGGACTAGGCTGTCCAGAAAAACCTCTGCCCCTTCTCAGAAGAAGAAGGGCTCGGGAAAAAAGACCTTTTACCCGAGGAAGTCATCTGCCTATAAACAATACCCTCATTATCAGGCCTCTGCAGCTCCCCAACAGGGTCAGCAGGCCAAGGGGCAGGGTCAAGGGCCCCGTAGTCAGAAGGCCCCCAAGCCACCAACACCGGCCCCTGCTCAGCAGGGTGGGGGTTTTTGACTCAGCAAGCATAGCCTCTTCTCCTCAGCTGGCTCACATCAGCACAGGAGGCCGGCTGGCCCACTTTGCCCACAGATGGTCAGCCGTCACATCAGATACCTGGGTGCTCCATATAGTCCATTTTCACTAGGTACCTCCCTCCTATTTTATTTATTTATTTATTTATTTCAGTGCTTTTCTATACCGCCCCTTCCAGAGATCAGGGGCGGTTTACAAGGAACTTAAACAACAATATAGCAGAACATTGGGACCTACTCCTTCAGGAGTTGGCAAGTCTGCTAAAGGAACAGGCTGTGGAACCGGTGCCCCACCACCTGAGAGGTCACGGCTTTTATTCCAGGTACTTTCTGGTACCAAAAAGAACAGGAGGCCTCCGACCTATCCTAGACTTGCGCAACCTCAACAAGTTCCTGGAGAGGGAAAAGTTCAAGATGCTTACCCTTGGAATCCTGCTGCCCTACCTCCAGCAGGGAGATTGGCTATGCTCCTTAGATCTAAAGGATGCTTATACTCACATCCTTATTCATCCAGACCACAGACAATATCTCAGATTTATTGTGGGGGGAAACCACTACCAGTACAGAGTACTTCCCTTTGGCCTATCCTCCGCTCCCAGGGTGTTCACCAAGTGCCTGGCGGTGGTGGCGGCCTACCTGAGGCTTCAAGGTCTTTTTGTGTTTCCATACCTGGACGACTGGCTCATAAGGGGCCAGTCTTCCCAGGAGGCCAGTCAAGCCACCCTTTGCACTGTGGCTCTGCTTCAGCACTTGGGGTTTGTCATAAACTTCGCAAAGTCCACTTTGCTCCCGTCCCAGAACTTGGAATTCATAGGAGCAAGGCTAGACACTCTTCAGGCGAGGGCTTGTCTTTTCTGCCAGTGGACAGGGCCCTCCGGTTGATGGATGTAGCCAGGCAGTTTCACAGCAATTCCCTGGTCTCCGCCAGGCAATTCCTGAGACTTCTCGGCCATATGGCTTCCACGGTTCATGTAACCCCCAATGCCCGCCTGCACATGCGGCCTGCTTAGTGGAGCCTTCGAAGTCAGTGGCATCAGGCCACAGGTAGCCTTGCAGACTCAGTGAGAATATCCACCCTGCTCGTCTCCTCTCTACAACGGTGGCTTCATCTTCTGAATCTGGTACTCGGAGTGGATTTTCAATCCCCTCCGCATTCTCGAGTGCTGACGACAGATGCTTCTCTTCTAGGTTGGGGAGCACATTGCCAGGGGGCATGTACTCAGGGTCTCTGGACTCCTTGGGAGGCTGCTCAGCAGATAAACTTCCTGGAGCTACGGGCAATACGCCTAGCTCTGAGAGCCTTCTTCCACCTCACCTCTCACCAGTCTGTACTGGTCCAAACAGACAATCAAGTTGCCATGTTCTACGTGAACAAACAAGGAGGCACAGGCTCCTTCCTTCTCTGTCAGGAGGCACATTGACTGTGCTCTTGGGCCGTCAATCACGGAATCCTCCTCAAGGCTGTCTACCTCCCCGGTCAAGAAAATTACCTGGCGGACAGACTGAGCAGGATCCTGCAACCACACGAATGGAGATTGAATCCATTGGTGGTTCAGCAGATCTTTCTCAGGTGGGGCCTCCCCACCATGGATCTCTTTGCCAGGCCTCTGAACCGGCAACTCCCGAGATTCTGTTCCAGACAACTGCATCCTCTCAGAGTAGCAGCGGATGACTTTCTGATTCCGTGATCCCAGGGCCTACTATATGTGTTTCCTCCCACGCCACTAGCGTCTCGAACACTGTTCAAGGTCCTCACGGACAGGGCCTCAATGATTCTGATAACCCCCAGGTGGCCGAGGCAACCGTGGTTCCCACTCCTGCTGCAACTGGCGGTGGACACTCCCCTGCCTCTGGGAATTAAACACGATCTCCTGTCTCAGGACCAGGGGTCTCTCTTGCACCCCAACCTCCAGTCCCTTCATCTGATGGCCTGGCTGCTGAAAGGGTAGTCCTGGCTCCCCTACTCCTGCCTAGAGAGGTGAAAGACGTGGTCTTAGCCTCTAGGCGGCAATTCACCAGGAAATCCTACGCTCTTAAGTGGTGTAGATTCTCCACATGGTGTGCTCAGCACAGCGAGAATCCCTTCTCGTGCTTGGTAGCGGTAGTATTGTGTAAGGCTTCCTACTGGTCAGGCTGTTGCCTAACCGTGGAGGGCGTACCTCTTTATGTCCCTTTTTATTGCTGAGAGTTTTTCAATGTTGTAGTTGTGTTGTCAATCAAACAGACAGCCGAGGGTTCCAAGGTTAACAGGAAAATTTATTTTTGCACAGAAATTATTTTCTACTGCCCACTGAACTTCTTTGGCATCAGTTCAGGTATTGCAGAAACATAAAAATACAGGATACTTTCTCCAAAAGAAAAACACAGCTCAAACGATGCAGCACAGTCCATGCATTAGTCTTCACAGCTAGCTTGTTTAAACAGAGCAGCAAACCCCTCTGTCAGCAGGGATTACACTCTCACGGCATTCAGGGCTTTGCATAGCACCTTGGCTTCCTTAACAAGCTGCTAAATGTTTGCATCAATCCTTACAGCAATTGTACTTTCCACATTCAAGTTTTGCAAGTACTGGCTTTTTCACTTCTAGCACTCTCAGCTTCCTTGAGCTTATCTGGCTAGCTTAATTTAGGGCTCTAATTAACACCCTTCCTCAAGTCACGCAGTTTCAAAGCTTCTGGCTTTTCCCACTATTTTAAAACTCAAATAGCTTTACTGCTTCTGGCTTTTACAGTAAGAACAATCCATTTCAAAATCTGAGGACATGCTTTCACAAAGACATTCTTCTGTTTCCATATTCTCTTGCTCAGATCCAGATAACACCTGGCTGGCCTCAGTGTCTCTGACGTCAGGCTTCAATTGTTCTAACAACTTTAGAACCTGCCCCCAGTGAGACTCCTCACTATACTGAGTTACAGGTGACGGACCCAGGAGATTTTTCTTTCTCAGCAGACTTTTAAAAGCTTATAAAGGGGTCACCTTATTTCCAGCACTCTGTCTCCTCTCAGACTGTGCCACAGGTGAACCTCTCTCCAGAGGCTCCCTCACTTGGATTCCTGTTCCATGCCTTTCAGCAGCGTTTACCTCAGAATCATCTCCCCTCAGTTTCCAGCCAGCTGTCCTCTTTCTATCAGCTGAGCTGCATTCAAGGCTTGAGCTTTCTGAACGTTGCAATAAGAATCTCCTTTAAGGGTTCTGCTGGAGCACCTGCCTCTTTCTGCTTTATCTCCTTTCAGGGCAGCTTCTGTGGAAACCTCTCTGGAAGGACTCCTCCTCCTCCTGGAAAGACTCTCCAGCCTCTCTGGCCTCCTTCGTCTCTCCGGCTTCCTTGCTTCCCTCGTGTGCCTTGCCTGCTCTGTGGGACTTGCCTGCCCCGCCTTCCTCGCATGCCTCGCCTCCCTTGCCTGCCTCTCATTAGCAGTTTCTCTTTGCTTATATGTTTTAGGCTGTCCTATAGCCTCTGACTCCACCCCTAGGCTTCCCTCGTCACCTCCCCTGGTTACCATGGAGCTAGGGTGTGGCTCACTCTCTACCTCTTGGTGCATAGAGTTTTTTCTTTAGTAAGAGTTTTAACCCTTACACTTCCTGAATCTGTCCTGTGCTCAGGAGAAAAAAACTGTTCTGTCCCACTTTCCTTGGGCTCTAACCCTGTCTCGCCACCACATATCCCCCCCCCCCTTAAGATATTCCGGGCTGGCGTCTTTACTTCTGCACAGCACGGAATTCGGGAAAGGGCGTCTGCGTTGGTGTGTAGTTTTCCCGCCCGGTGCTCGACACGGAAATCGTATGCCTGCAGGGCCATATACCATTGTGTGAGGCGCGGGTTGTGGTCCTTCATGCTGCTCAACTATTTTTTTAATGGTGCATGATCCGTTACTAAAAGGAACCTACGGCCTGTTAAATAAAACCTAAGTGCCTCCACAGCCCATCGGATGGCCAGACACTCCCGTTCCACCGTAGAGTACTTCCTTTCTGGTGGCGCTAATTTTCTACTTAAAAACATTACGGGATGCTCTACCCCCTCCTGTTTTTGTGTCAAGATAGCCCCCAATCCTGTCTCGGATGCGTCAGTCTGCAGTATAAAGGGCTTGTTGAAGTCTACGCCTCATAAGACCGGCGCTGAACACAACTTGTCCTTTAGCTGCTCAAAGGCACCTTCCGCAACCGACAACCATTTAAGGTGGTTCGGCGAGTTCCTTTTGAGCATCTCAGTAAGGGACGCACTTTCAGTTGCAAAATGGGGTATAAACCTACTATAGTATCCTATTAATCCCAAAAAGCTACGCAACTGCTTTTTGGTCACTGGCTTTGGAAATGCCCGTACGCTTTCCACTTTATCAATTAAGGGCTTGACCACCCCCCGTCCAACTATGTGCCCTAAGTATTTCACCTCCTTCCCCCCAAACATGCATTTAGCAGGGTTCAATGTAATCCCTGCTTTCCGCATTGCCTTTAACACGGCGTCAATATGGGCCAGATGTTGATCCCAACTGCTACTATGGATGACCACATCATCCATGTATGCTACTGCATACTGGTTATGTGGGTGCAAGACGATGTCAATTAGTCGTTGGCATGTGGCCGCCGCTCCGTGCAACTCAAAGGGCATGCGGCAAAATTGAAACAAGCCTATAGGGGTGCTAAAGGCAGTTTTTGGGCGAGATTCCCTGGTGAGGGGAATCTGCCAATACCCCTTAGTCATGTCTAAGGTGGTGAGGTACTTGGCTTGCCCTAGCTGATCCAGCAGCTTGTCTATTCTGGGCATGGGATAGGTGTCAAACCTGGAAATCGCATTAACTTTCCGAAAGTCTATGCAAAAACGCATAGTTCCATCCGGTTTTGGGACAAGTACAATCGGGCTGTTCCATGGACTCACAGACGCCTCTATTATACCCATTTTTAGCATTTCCCGTACTTGCCCAATTACCTCCTGCTGCTTTGCTTCTGGTAATCTATACGGCCTCTGCCGTATTATCTCACCTTGAGGGGTTATCACCTCGTGAGCAACGAGTTTTGTTTCTCCCGGTACCGGTGTTAACACATCCGGAAACCTTTGCAAGAGTTTTGACAAAGCTTGCCGTTGATGCCACGAAAGTTCCTCCCCTATTTTTGGAACTGGCTGGGTTTTGCAATCAGCCAGTTGAGGGCCCAGATCAACATCGGCCTTCTCCTCACGCGTGGCCAATAACCCTTTCATTTCTGCTCGGCCCGTGGAACCAAAACCCCCTGACCCCCTTACTGTTGGAGTCAGCTCCATGACCTCTTCTACCGGCGGAAACCCAACCCGCTCGCATATAAGCTGAGCTATCCTGTCCCCCATATTTACCTTAAAGTCTGCTGATGCAAAATTAAGTAATAAGACTTTAACCGGTCCTCGGTAGTCAGGATCCACGACCCCCGCCCCTACATCTATAGCATTTTTTACTGCCAGGCCAGATCGGGGAGCAATCTGGCCATAACAACCAGGCGGTATCTCTACCTGTATGCCTGTCTCCACCAACGCCCTCCCCTGCCGAGGAATAATGATATCCTCCGCGCTATGGAGGTCAAAACCTGCAGCCTGTTCTGACGCGCGTTTTGGAATTCTGGCATTTGGGGTTGTGCGACAGCATTTCAGTATGAACTTCGGCTTATTCTCTGGGTCCTGTCTTGGGGCTATTTTCTTATCTGGCTTCCTGCGGAAACTTCCAAACAAAGGAGCAGGCATTGCCCTGGTCCTAACACTTGACCTGTGAGAGGATGTCAACGGCCTTCCTTTGTTTCTATCCCCTAGGGACACCTTTCCTGCTCCTACTGGCTCTGAGGCTTCTGCTGGGGCTATACTGGATGTTAGACCAGCCTCTGTTTCTAAACCTTTAACTAGGCCTCGCTTAAACCGAGGCCAGTCTCTTCCTAAAACAAGTGCATGTGGGAGCTTAGGGACTACTGCCACAGAAATATTTCTTTTTAACCCCAGGCCCTTCACTCTCACCGTATGCAGGGGGTAAGAAGAGGCAGCCCCATGCACACATCTAATTTTTATATTGCCTTCAGAGTGTTTTGCAGTTTCCCCCCCTAGGGCTAGTATTTCTCTCCAAAGCCTTTGTGAAACCATGGACTGGTCGGCACCGGAGTCTAAGAGGGCTTCCACAGGGATGTTCTCCACCTCTACAGCTAATAGGAATCCCTCCCCAGCCTCCTTGGATTGGGTGGTCACTAATGCTGTCCTGGCCCGACAATCCCTCCTCAGGTGTCCTCTATCCCCACAAGCAAAACATTTTTTCTGCTCAAAACCAGTTCTTCGCATAGGTTTCACCTGTGTGACCTCCCCCAACATTGTCCTGCTCTTCTTTTCTGATACTCCGGGGACTGCCTGGCTCGAAACACCCACCTTCACTTGGCTGACTACTCCTGCTTCTAGGAAGCGTTCCGCCAATGAGGTTGCATCCATGGTGCTTTGACAGTCCTGGAGAATCAGGAAAGACTGTAGCTCGCTTGGAACAGCCTCAACAAACTGCTCCAACACAATGCTGTCCAAAATGGAGTCAACACTCTTACCCTCTGGTGTTAGCCATTTATAAACCAGAGTCTTAATACGCTGGCATAAGGCCCGCAGTGTTTCGCCTGACTTCAGCTTACACCCGTGTAAAAGACGGCGGTAGACCATTGGGGTCAAGCCCATATGGTCTCTCATGGCCTTTTTGAGCTCCTCATAATCGGCGGCGAGATCAGTGGGCATGGCTCTATAAGCCGCTAGGGCTTCCCTCGTAAAGGATGCAGCTATTCGAACGGCCCACTGATCCCTCGGCCATCCACTCAAGAGGGCAACTCTCTCGAATACCTTGAGATAATCATCAAGGTCATCATCCTTTGTCAATGGGCTAAAGGACAATACCCCTTTACCCAGAGCTCCCAGTCCCTGTAAGTTTCTTCCTAAAGTTGTCTCACCTTTTCACCTCAATCAGGAGGTGGTTCTTCCGACCTTCTTTCCCAGGCCGCATGCCAGCCGGGCTGAGATGGTCTTGCATACCCTGGACTGTAGAAGGGCGTTATCCTTCTACCTTGACCGTACGCGGGAGCATCGAAAGGCTGTTCAGCTTTTCGTTTCTTTTGACCCCAATAAGTTGGGGCTCCCTGTCTCCAAGCGTATGTTGTCCATATGGGTCGCTGACTGTATCGCCTGGGCTTATGGGGCAGCCGGCCTCTCGTTGGAGGGTCGAGTCACGGCTCATCGTGTCAGGGCGAAGGCTGCGTCAGTGGCTCATCTCCGCTCTGTTCCGTTGGCAGACATCTGCCGGGCCGCTACTTGGTCTTCAAGCCAGACTTTTGCGGCCCATTACTGCCTTGAGAGAGAGTCCCGCAGGGACAGTGCTTTCGGACAGGCAGTACTCCATAATCTCTTTGGGGTTTAGGCAACTCCTACCCTCCGGCCCTGGTGTTGGGCTACCGGTCGGGGGCGTTCTCAGGGAAGATTCCTTCCTTACGTGCTGACGAGCTAGAGGGAGCTCATTTTTTCCGCTTGAGGTCTCCGGTAGCCTTAAGCTGGGGAGTCCCATATGTGAGGACTGACTTCCTGCTTGGTCCTGGAGAAAGAGTAGTTACTTACCTGTAACAGGTGTTCTCCAGAAGCAGCAGGAATCAGTCCTCACAACCCTCCCTCTTCCCCTTGGAGTTGCAGTCAGATGCTTTATTTTTGCTAATTTTTTGCTGTCTTTTAGCTATGTCATCAGACTGAGCAAGATGGCACCCTTGGGCGGGAAGGGGACCGCGCATGCGCGCTGCAATTCCCAAAGGCTTTCTTTGAAAGCTGGGGAAATGCTCCGCACGAGGGCTCCGTCGGCGCCGACGTCACCCATATGTGAGGACTGATTCCTGCTGCTCCTGGAGAACACCTGTTACAGGTGAGTAACTACTCTTTACCATACTTACAAGGCTCTGCCAAGAAATATGGAAGACAACATCATGGCCAACTGACTGGAAAAGATCTGTGTTTATACCAATACTAAAGAAAGGTGATCCAACTGACTGTGGAAATTATCGAACAATCGCTCTGATCCCACATGCCAGCAAGATTCTACTGAAGATTATTCAAAAGAGACTACAACCATACCTGGAACAAGAACTACCTGAAGTGCAAGCAGGGTTCAGGAAAGGGCGAGGAACGAGAGACATCATTGCGGATGTGAGATGGATCCTTGAAAAGACTAAAGAATACCAAAAGGATATCTATTTGTGCTTTATCGACTATAGCAAGGCTTTTGACTGTGTAAACCATGAGAAACTCTGGGCCACATTAAGAAGCATGGGTATACCAGAACACCTGATCGTTCTCTTGCGCAATCTCTACATTGATCAAGAAGCAACAGTTCGAACGGAACAAGGAGAAACAGAATGGTTTAAAATAAGCAAAGGTGTAAGACAAGGCTGCATACTTTCCCCCTACCTGTTTAATTTATATGTAGAACAAATCATCAGAGAAGCAGGATTGTATGAAGACAACAGATAATAGTCTCAAAATGGGCCTGCACCTTAATGTAAAGAAGACAAAGATCATGACAACTGGCATAATCAACAGGTTCATCGTTGAAGGAGAAGAAATTGAAATTGTGAACAACTTTAACCTACTTGGATCAACTATCAATGAAGAAGCAACAAACAGTCAAGAAATCAAACGACGCATTACTCTTGGCAGAATGGCTATGAAAGACCTAGATAAGATTCTCAAGAGCAGCGATGTCTCTCTCCATACAAAGATTCGACTTATTCAAGCCATGGTATTTTCAATAACATCATATGGATGTGAAAGCTGGACAGTGAAAAAGACAGACAGGAAGAAAATTGATGCCTTTGAATTATGGTGCTGGCAGCGAATACTGTGTATACCACGGACTGCCCGAAGAATGAACCAGTCAGTACTAGAGGAGATCAAACCTAAGCTTTCTTTAGAAGCTCAGATGACAAGACTTCGACTTTCATACTTTGGACATCATGCTTGGCAAGATAAAAGGTCAACGCAAAAGAGGAAGGCCAGCAATGAGATGGATCGATACAATAACAGCAGCTATGGGTACCAGTCTGTCAACAATGAGCCACCTGACTGAAGACCGAACACAATTTAGTATAGCTATCTAGAGGGTCGCAATGAGTCGACTCCGACTCGACGGCACTTAACACCACCACCAACAACAACAACAACATCTTATCATATCTCTACTGTCCCTCCTCTCCTCTAGAGTATACATATTTAGATCTTCAAATCTCTTCTCATACATCTTCTGGTGCAGGCTCCAAATCATTTTGATCGCCCTCCTCTGAACCATTTCAAGTCTTTTTATATCCTTTGTAAGATACGGTCTCCAGAACTGAACATAATACTCTCTGAGGCCTCATTGACTTGTACAGGGGCATTAGTAGCTCCTCCTTTCTGCTGGTTATTCCTCTCTGTATGTAGCCCAGAATCCTTCTGGCTTTGGCTACTGCCATGCCACATTGTTTCACGATCTTGAGATCCTCAGACACCATAACTCCGAGGTCCCTCTCCTGGTCCGTGTACACCAACCTCTCGCCCCCTATCACATACAATTCCTTTAGATTTCTGCATCCCAACTGCATGACACTGCACTTCTTCGCATTAAATCTTAACTGTCAAGCATTATACCATTCTTCCAGTGTTTTTAGATTTTTCCTCATATTGTCCACTCCCTCAGAAGTATCCACTCTGTTGCAAATTTCCGTGTCATCTGCAAAAAGGCAGACTTTTCCATTCAGTCCTTCCGCACTATAGCTCACAAATACATTAAACAGTATCAGTCCCAGGACCGATCCCTGAGGCACGCCACTAGGCACTCTTCTGAGTGAGTTCCATTTACCACCATCTTCTATCATCCGTCTGTGAACCAATTTCTGATCCAGTTCACCACCGTGGGACTTATCTCCAGGCTGCTCAGTTTATTGATAAGCCTCCTATGAGGAGCAGTATCAAAGGCATTGCTGAAATCTATGTAGATCACATCTGTCACATGCCCTTGACCTAGTTCTCTGGTCACCCAGTCAAAAAACTCAATGAAATTTGTTTGGCATGATCTTCCCTTGGTAAAATTATGTGGTCTCGGATCATGCAATCCATTGGTTTCGAGGAAGCCCACTATTCTTTCTTTCAAGAGCGCCTTCATTACTTTTCCCACCACAGAGGTAAGGCTTACTGGCCTATAGTTTGTCACCTCTTCCCTATTACCACTTTTGTGAAGAGGTACCACATCAGCCCTTCTCCAGTCCTGTGGAACCTCTCCAGGACTGGAGAAGGGGGGGTGGGGGACATAAAGCTGAAAGTTTTCCTAGGGTACCCAATATCTTGTACTGATCCCCCTGACTGAGGAACATAAGAACATAAGATATGCCATACTGGGTCAGACCAAGGTCCATCAAGCCCAGTATTCTGTTTCCAACAGTGGCCAATCTAGGTCATATGTACCTAGCAGTTTCCCCAAGAGACACAAGTTCCACAATGCTTGTACTGGGTCAAGCATTGATATCTTCGGTCACTTCTTAATAATGGTTTATGGACCTTTCCTCCAGGAACTTGTCCAAACCTTTTTTAAACCCAGCTACACTAACAGCCTTTACTACATCCTCCAGTAACAAATTCCAGAGTTTGATTACACGTTGAGTGAAAAAATATTTTCTTTTATTAGTCTTAAATAGTTTACCCTGTAGCTTCATTGCATGTCCCCTAGTCTTTCTATATTCTGATAAGGTAAACAATCGATCTACGTTTACCTGTTCCACTCCATTCATTAATTTATAGACTTCTATCATATCTCCCCTCAGCCGTCTCTTTTCCAGGTTAAAGAGCCCTAACCTTTTTAGCCTTTCTTCATAGGAGTATCCTTCCATCCCCTTTACCATTTTGGTGGCTCTTCTCTGTACCTTTTCTAAAATCGCTATATCCTTTTTAAGATACGGCGACCAGAATTGCACACAATATTCAAGGTGCGGTCTCACCATGGAACGATATAGAGGCATTATAATATCTTTTGTTTTATTTTCCATTCCTTTCCTTATCATACCTAGCATTCTATTTGCTCTCTTGGCTGCCGCTGCACACTGGGCCGAGGGTTTTAACATGGTATCCACAATGACGCCTAAATCTTTTTCCTGGGTGGTGGTTCCTAATGTGGAACCTTGCATCGTGTAACCATAGTTTGGGTTGTTCTTCCCTAGCTGCATAACCTTGCACTTGTCCACATTAAATTTCATCTGCCATTTTGATGCCCAGTCTTCCAATGGAGAAGAAAGATAAAGAGAACAAAAACACAAACATGACAGGTCAGAGAGACAAGGGAAAGTCTTTTTCAAAGTTATTTGCGCAGGTAAAAACCTTTTTCCCATCTTATTCAGCTGTCTGAAAATTGCCCTTTTTTGATGTGGCCAAAACTACATGTATCATTTTAGCCACTCTAGAGGAGGTGCTCTCGTGAGCATAGTTTGAAGGAGTTTTCACCCACACACACTTTTCCTTCAAATATCTACCCACAGAAAAAAGCATAAACAAGTGACCAAAATGTATTTAGCTCACACCTTCCCAGTAAACGATCAAGGCAAGTTACATTGATGTACGAACAAGGAGTTTGCATGGGGAGGCTTAGACGGGGTGGGAGGGTGCATTGCAGAGGCGGAGTTAGGGCAGGCAGTAGGCGGTCCACGACCCCATACATACAGGGGTCGGCAGACTGGACGGGGGACGGCAGGCCTGGGCAGTGCAAGGAAGGTGAGGGGTGAAGGGGGTTTCTTGCAGCCCGAACCTGGCCATGGAAAGTCATATAGGGTGTCAGGCTGCGGGGAAAGGAAAGAGTGGTTGGCGGCCGAGGATCATGGCTCCAGAAATGGAGCCACGGTGCCATGATAATGGGATGCCATGGCACTGTGGTTCCATTTAGGAGCCTGACTGCGTTAGCCGGGCTTGGCTCTATACATGCAGGCTGATCAGAATCAGGATCCGGCCTGCACGTACAGACCCTAGACCCAATTTTAATCCTGCAGAGCACATCTAGCCCCCGCGGGATCAGAATTGGGTCTGCCTCTGTGCATCCTGTTCCGATCAGACGCACAGGGGCCTGGACCTCCTCTATGGAATGTGCCTCTGTATGTTCTCCTTTTAGTGTCCTACCACAACCAATGTTCTTGGGCTGTCACCTTCCCGTTTTTACCAACCATATATGCATGCTTTTTATAGATTTACCACAGCCGATGTTCTTTTTGGACAGTCATCCGCTGTTTTTATTTCTTGTCTATTATATGGTTTAATTACCCGCTTATATGCTTTTATTATTTTCATTTTGAAGATATAGCATTTTTCTGGCTCATTTACTTTTTTATTCATGGAGGTCCCTGGTGCACACTTTCCTCTGGCAGTCTGTTTTACCCTCTTGACACAAATGATAGTTATTTTTATAATATCCATTGTACTTTACTGCGTCCTTTGCACCCGATCTGCACAATCTTCTCTTTTAACGATTTGTTCCCACTAGGCTGTCTCGGTGCATTTTTAGTCACTATTGGTCAGTTGTTTTTTTTTCATTTACCCTCATTTTAAACACACTTTGGATTCCTAGTTTAATTACCATGGAACTATGGAGGTTTTAGTGTACAATCTATTGATCTATTGAGACTCCGTAACGTTTTTAGGACTATGATTGTCATTTTCTTTGAATAGTCGTTCTACCCTTCGTTACCTCCTTTGTTTTGATGGCCAGAGCCAGTGCAACGATTTTTAGTTTTGACTGCAAGATCCACTGTTCACTATGGTTGCCTTGGGACTTGAAGTTCTCACGGCGGCATTATGCTCTTCTGACATAATATAACAATATGATTTACTATATTATTTTTGTTTTCATTCCCAATCTATTTTTATTACAATTTGCAATCCACTCAATAAAAAATTTTGTCACTATGGTGTTTCTTTTATTCCACTATCCTTCCACTGCTATATTTCCTAACTGGGGCTGTACAGATCAACCAACAGTAAGGATTTGAGGGTTTATTTTATTATAGGGTAGGAAGAAGAGGAGGAGGAGTGGCACTATATGTAAAAACTACTATTAAAGCTTTGGAATTACAGAGCTTAAAAGGGAGAGAGGAGGCATTGTGGGTTAAACTAGAAAGAGGGAAAGAGAAATCTATTTGCATTGGAGTGATATACAGACCTCCCTCACAAGAGGAAGAGGTGGACAGAGAGTTAATTGAAGACATACGCAGCATTGCTAGGAAAGGGGAAGTGCTACTGATAGGAGATTTCAATATGCCAGATGTTGATTGGCACATTCCTGCTGCAGTATCATCTAGAAGTAAGGAGATCCTGGATTCTCTACAGGGAGAACTATTCAGGCAATTGGTAACAGACCCCACACGTGAAGGGGCCATACTGGACTTGGTGCTTACCAATGGTGAAAGTGTTTCTGATGTTGTAGTGGGAGATCATTTTGCATCCAGTGATCACCAGATGGTGTGGTTCAGTATTAGGACTAGGGCTGTTAGAATCCATTCCAAGGTGAGGATCTTAGACTTTAGGAAGACTAACTTTGCGAAGATGGGCCAATACCTCAGGGAGTCGTTAGTGGGATGGGAACAGCTGGGGGATGTAGAAAAACAGTGGGCAAAACTGAACGGGGGTATTTTAAGGGCAACCAACCTTTTTGTTAAAATGGTAAATAAAGGCAAAAGGAACAGGAGACCGCTATGGTTTTCGAAGGAAGTAGCTGAAAAAGTGAAGAAAAAGAGGGAGGCCTTCATGAAATACAAATACAAAAAATGCCTAACCATAACAAGAGATCACAGAGAGCAGAAGACAGGCATCTGTATTTGGAAAAACTTAGAGAAGCTAGCAAAGTAGTCAAGAAGGCAAAGATTCAAAAGGAGGAGGAAATAGCCAATGCAATAAAATGGGGGGATAAGACATTTTTCAGATATATTAGTGAGAAGAGGAAGAGCAAAAGTGGTATTGTCAGACTCAAGGGTGCAGGGGGGGAATATGTAGAAGCTGATAAGGATAAAGCGGAATTGCTTAACAGATATTTTTGTTCTGTGTTCACAGATGAAGAACCAGGAGCAGGACCTCAGAAAACACCCACAAATAAGAACAGAAGCGAGGGACATCTTGAACTATTTTCAGAAGACTGTGTTCGTGAGAAACTAGCTCAACTTAAAGTAGACAAAGCGATGGGACCGGATGGGATACACCCTAGAATACTGAGGGAACTTGGGGACGTTCTAGCAGCTCCACTGACTGACCTTTTCAATGCCTCGTTGGAGTCGGGAGTGGTGCCAAAGGACTGGAGAGAGGCTCATGTGGTGCCTTTACACAAAAGCGGAAGTAAGGATGTGGTTGAAAACTACAGGCCGGTTAGTTTAACTTCGGTGGTGAGTAAATTATTGGAAACGCTGCTGAAAGAGAAAATAGTGAGGTTTCTGGAGTCCAGCGGATTACAGGAACCGAGGCAGCATGGATTCACCAGAGGCAGGTCTTGTCAGACAAATCTGATTGATTTTTTGACTGGGTGACCAGGGAGTTGGACCAAGGGAGAGCTCTAGATGTGGTGTATTTAGATTTCCGTAAAGCCTTTGACACTGTTCCTCACAGGCGACTTATAAACAAACTGAGCACCCTAGGGATGGACCCTAAAGTTACTGCTTGGGTTAGAAGTTGGTTGGGTGGGAGGCGACAAAGAGTACAGGTAAATGGAGCTCACTCTGAGGAGAAGGATGTTGCCAGTGGTGTGCCCCAGGGATCTGTCCTTGGTCCAATTCTTTTTAACATCTTTGTTAGTGATATAGCGGAAGGGCTGTCGGGTAAGGTTTGCCTCTTTGCGGATGATACCAAAATCTGCAATAGAGTAGACACCCAGGAAGGGGTAGATAACATGAGGAGGGATCTAGCTAAGCTTGAAGAATGGTCTAGAATTTGGCAGCTGGGATTTAATGTTAAAAAATGTAAGGTCATGCATTTGGGCTGCAGCAATCCAAGGGAGCAATACAGTATAGGAGGTGAAGTACTTTTGTCCACTAAAGAAGAGCGGGACCTAGGCGTGGTTGTGTCTGATGATCTTAAAGTAGCTAAACAGGTGGAAAAGGCGACAGCAAAAGCTAGAAGGATGCTTGGGTGCATACGGAGAGGAATGGCTAGCAGAAAAAAGGAGGTGATAATGCCTCTGTATAAGTCTTTGGTGCGACCTCATTTGGAGTATGGTGTGCAATTCTGGAGACCGCACCTTCAAAAGGATGTGAACAGGATGGAGTCGGTGCAGAGGGTTGCTACCAAAATGATTAATGGGCTTCATTATAAAGCATATGAGGACAGACTTAAGGATCTTAATATGTACACCTTAGAGGAAAGGCGGGATAGAGGTGATATGATTGAGATGTTTAAATACCTCCGTGGCATAAATGTTCAGGGAGAGAGCCTCTTTCAATTGAAAGCAAGTTCTGCTACGAGGGGACATGGGATGAGGGTGAAGGGAGATAGATTCAGGAGTGATATGCGGAAATATTTCTTTACGGAAAGAGTAGTGGATCCGTGGAATAGTCTCCCAGTGGAGGTGGTAGAGATGAGGACAGTAACTGAATTCAAGAAAGCATGGGACCAACACAGAGGATCTCTAAAGGCAAAAAGTGGACTGTTGTAGTTGTTATGGAAGGACAGACTAGATAGGCCATGTGGTCTTTTTCTGTCGTCATATTTCTATGTTTCTATGTTTCTAAATTGCTAGCTCTCTGACTGGGAGCTCTTAAAAGGGTTTTTTGTATATTTTTAAAGCAAGGTTACTTTCTGTTTGGTGCTTTAGTGGAACTTTCCTTGAGCATAGTAAGTTGCTGAACTCTAGTAACCTCCTCAGTTTTGGGAACTGCTAACGCCTAATCAGGAGTTAGTTCCCTCCCTACCCATCCTGACTCCCACCCACCCCTAGTGAGCAGTCTTGCTTTATTGGGCACCTCCCTATTTAACAAATCACAGAGAATTGGACCAGCACATTTTGAATATAATTAAAGAGACTTAACTGCTTTTTCTCTGAAAGGACAGCTTGGAAACTGGCTGGTACTTGGTAGATCTCTCTCTTTTGCTCTAACAGATACCTAAGCTCCACGAATAGAACAATGGCTGGGAAAAATCGTATTGCTAAAGCTGTTGCCCCCGTTACAGCTTCTGCCTCGGTCCAGACAGAGGTCCTAATGCCAGTTGAAGGACCGGTTAGATGTGCAGGGTGCCTGCATGCTGAAGCTCTGAGGAAACAAGTGGAGGAACTCAGAGAGGAGTTGGCGAGGCTGAGGAGCATTCAAGACAGTGCGAAGTACATTGATGAGATGCTTCTTGCAGCAACCAAGCTCTCCAGCAGAGGAGAAGATGGCTGCCAACAGAATATCAATGGTTGGACACAAGTCACCAGGGCCTGCAAAATCACCAATACAACTTCTCCAGCCCTTGAATTGAAGAACCATTATGCAGCCCTGGAAGTGGAGGAGGTGACAGCATCCCTGGAAAGGGAAGAATCAGAGCTCAAGTACCCCAAAGTTGCAGAATCAGTGACCAGAAGGAAACAAAGGGTAGTGGTGGTTGGAACTCTCTTATGAGGGGTACAGAGGCGTCCATCTGCCGACCAGACTTGATGTCCAGAGAGGTATGCTGTCTGCCTGGTGCCAGAATCCAAGATGTTACAGATAGTTTGCCGAGAATCATCAAGCCCACTGACTTACCCAATGTTGCTAATCCATGTTGGAACAAATGACACTGCCAGTTATACCTCGGAACGTATCAAAAGTGACTTCATGGCTCTGGGACAGAGGGTAAAGCAGTTAGGTGCACAGGTGGCGTTCTCTTCAATCCTCCCTGTTGAGGGTAAAGGCCAAGGCAGAGAGTCTCGCATCCTGGAGATGAATGCATGGCTGCGTGGATGGTGTCATCGAGAGCGTTTTGGTTTCCTAGACCATGGGATGCTGTTCCAAGGGTTGCAGAGCAGAGATGGCATCCAGCTGTCCAAGAAAGGTCAACGCGTCTTCGGTACTAGACTGACTAATCTACCGAAGAGGGCTTTAAACTAGATTCGTTGGGGATGGGTGAATAAAGCCCCCAGGTAGGTGAAAGCCCCCAGGTAGGTGCTACATTAAATACCTTTATGAAAATGGGTAACAGGGGTAACATATGGAGAGCAGTGTGTATAAATGCCCGTAGCATGGGAAATAAGATCCCTGATGTTGAAGCTTTGGTGGGAGTGGCTGACTTGGATTTAGAGGCAGTTACAGAAACATGGTTCACAGAAAACTATGATTGGGATGTAACTATACCTGGCTATACTTTATTCAGAAAGGACAGGGTAGGAAGAAAGGGAGGAGGAGTGGCACTATATGTAAAAACTACTATTAAAGCTTTGGAATTACAGAGCTTAAAAGGGAGAGAGGAGGCATTGTGGGTTAAACTAGAAAGAGGGAAAAAGAAATCTATTTGCATTGGTGTGATATACAGACCTCCCTCACAAGAGGAAGAGGTGGACAGAGAGTTAATTGAAGACATACGCAGCATTGCTAGGAAAGGGGAAGTGCTACTGATAAGAGATTTCAATATGCCAGATGTTGATTGGCACATTCCTGCTGCAGTATTATCTAGAAGTAAGGAGATCCTGGATTCTCTACAGGGAGAACTATTCAGGCAATTGGTAACAGACCCCATACGTGAAGGGGCCATACTGGACTTGGTGCTTACCAATGGTGAAAGTGTTTCTGATGTTGTAGTGGGAGATCATTTTGCATCCAGTGATCACCAGATGGTGTGGTTCAGTATTAGGACTAGGGCTGTTAGAATCCATTCAAAGGTGAGGATCTTAGACTTTAGGAAGACTAACATTGCATAGATGGGCCAATACCTCAGGGAGTCGTTAGTGGGATGGGAACAGCTGGGGGATGTAGAAAAACAGTGGACAAAACTGAAAGGGGATATTTTAAGGGCAACCAACCTTTTTGTTAAAATGGTAAATAAAGGTAAAAGGAAAAGGAGACCGCTATGGTTTTCGAAAGAAGTAGCTGAAAAAGTGAAGAAAAAGAGGGAGGCCTTCATGAAATACAAGAGATCACAGAGAGAGGAAGACAGGCATCTGTATTTGGAAAAACTTAGAGAAGCTAGCAAAGTAATCAAAAAGGCAAAGATTCAAAAGGAGGAAGAAATAGCCAATGCAATAAAATGGGGGGGAGAAGACATTTTTCAGATATATTAGTGAGAAGAGCAAAAGTGGTATTGTCAGACTCAAGGGTGCAGGGGAGGAATATGTAGAAGCTGATAAGGATAAAGCGGAATTGCTTAACAAATATTTTTGTTCTGTGTTCACAGATGAAGAACCAGGAGCAGGATCTCAGAAAACACCCACAAATAGGAACAGAAGCGAGGGACATCTCAAACAAATTTCAGAAGACTGTGTTTGTGAGAAACTAGCTCAACTTAAAGTAGACAAAGCGATGGGACCGGATGGGATACACTCTAGAATACTGAGGGAACTTGGGGACGTTCTAGCAGCTCCACTGACTGACCTTTTCAATGCCTCGTTGGAGTCGGGAGTGGTGCCAAAGGACTGGAGAGAGGCTCATGTGGTGCCTTTACACAAAAGCGGAAGTAAGGATGTGGTTGAAAACTAGAGGCCAGTTAGTTTAACTTCGGTGGTGAGTAAATTATTGGAAACGCTGCTAAAAGAGAAAATGGTGAGGTTGCTGGAGTCCAGCGGATTACAGGATCCGAGGTAGCATGGATTCACCATAGGCAGGTCTTGTCAGAGAAATCTGATTGATTTCTTTGACTGGGTGACCAGGGAGTTGGACCAAGCGAGAGCCCTAGATGTGGTGTATTTAGATTTCAGTAAAGCCTTTGGCACTGTTTCTCACAGACGACTTATAAACAAACTGAGCACCCTAGGGATGGACCCTAAAGTTACTGCTTGGGTTAGAAATTGGTTGGGTGGGAGGCAACAAAAAGTACAAGTAAATGGAGCTCACTCTGAGGAGAAGGATGTTACCAGTGGTGTGCCCCAGGGATCTGTCCTTGGTCCGATTCTTTTTAACATCTTTGTTAGTGATATAGCGGAAGGGCTGTCTGGTAAGGTTTGCCTCTTTGCGGATGATACCAAAATCTGCAATAGAGTAGACACCCAGGAAGGTGTAGATAACATGAGGAGGGATCTAGCTAAGCTTGAAGAATGGTCTAGAATTTGGCAGCTGGGATTTAATGTTAAAAAATGTAAGGTCATGCATTTGGGCTGCAGCAATCCAAGGGAGCAATATAGTATAGGGGGTGAAGTACTTTTGTCCACTAAATAAGAGCGGGACCTAGGCGTGGTTGTGTCTGATGATCTTAAAGTAACTAAACAGGTAGAAAAGGCGACGGCAAAAGCTAAAAGGATGCTTGGGTGCTGTGATAAGGAAGCTTATCATAGTTCAGGAAGGAGCTATAATAGAGGTGAATTGGCTCTGAACAAGCAACCTGTCTTTGCTGGTAGAAATAATAAAACAGAATGTTTCCATAAAAGACTACCAGTCCCAGAATGCACCAGGTTTCCAACAGCCACTAGAAGAGCTGAAGTGGGAAAACGTGTGTTCAATCAGGAGAACTATGAGGTAATCCCCAAGCACTCATCTCCAAGGGCAGGGCTTGATTCAGCACAGCTGCGCTGTGCTAGGGTGGAGCAGCCCTCTAAACAGGTTAAAAGTAAAGCTTATTCTACACAGCAGAATCAGGAGAATCGTCTTCAGAATCTTCATGATCATCATCGGCTGGATCATCAACAGGAGCAGAGGCAGCAGAAGCCAGAGCTCACGGACAGAGAAAGCAAGAAGCAACTTGGAAGAAAGAAGAGAAAAGCATCTTGGAGGTCTAAAGGAGTCCATAGCAGTACGTGTGCTGGGAGACATTCCAGAGGCAAGCATAATCCATTGGACTGGAGGAAACCAGAGGAGTGGGGTTACAGAGCCAGGAATCCCCGGACGGCACCTGTGAGGGAGATGGCTGCATTTGGAAGGGGCCCTAAGACCAGTGCAAGAAGATATGTGAAGAGAGACCCAGTGTCCCGGGATCTTGATTGGAAGGCTGGACATAAAAACTGGACTACATACTGGCCAGGATATTTAGAGAGGAACCCTAACAGCAATGGAAGCTCAGGTATGAACACTGATCTATGCCCTAACTATTCACTTGGAAGACAGCAGGGAAACAAGTATTGTTCTGAGAATGCTCCATTAAGAAATTCCTCTGTGCCAATCCATGATATTGATTCTATGATAGTTGAAGAAGAAGGGGATATTGTAAATGAGCAGTGTGAATACATGGATTGCTCTCTGTCTAAACTTCTGTGGTAATATACTTTTACAAAATACAACCACCATCACAAAGAAATATAAACTTGTTCTTTGATCTACTCAGAAAAGCTTTTGAGCAGGATTTGAGCCATGTTTAGAAAGTAAACCAGCCAAGAGGTTTGCAGCTGGTTAATTGTTAGCAATTGAGCCTTGCCTAATTGCCTGTGAGCTCTGAAGAGACACTTCTGGGGTGTGTGTGAAAATACCAGAAGTTAGCCTTGAAAAAGAACAGTTTTTCATTACTTTGTGGGTTTTGTTTGTTTTTGAAGCACTGCTAAAAAGATATTAGCAGGAGCCCACAGAAAAGACCTTTCTGTTCCCATCAAGGTCTTTATGATTTGATTTGATTGCTTAAGAAGTTCAGTTGTTGTTTTTTCCTGATTTGTTTTTCTAAGTATAATACTGAAAGCAAGTATCCTTTTTGTGCTACCAAGCAAATCTGTGTTGGGAGAAATAACCCCATAAATAAAATATCTTTTCTTTGCTTTACACTCGAGCAAGCACAACTAATTTATTGTGAACGGCTGATTCTGGTATGAATGGACTACATTTCCCACAATCCTTTGCAAGTCATATTAATATTTGCCTTTGCCAAGACTGTGGACATTCTCACCCAGCGCCCCCGTTTACAGTGCATACGGAGAGGAATGGCTAGCAGAAAAAAGGAGGTGATAATGCCTCTGTATAAGTCTTTGGTGCGACCTCATTTGGAGTATAGTGTGTAATTCTGGAGACCGCACCTTCAAAAGGATGTGAACAGGATGGAGTCGGTGCAGAGGGTGGCTACTAAAATGATTAGTGGTCTTCATTATAAAGCATATGAGGACAGATTGAAGGATCTTAATATGTACACCTTAGAGGAAAGGCGGGATAGAGGTGATATGATTGAGATGTTTAAATACCTCCGTGGCATAAATGTTCAGGGAGAGAGCCTCTTTCAATTGAAAGCAAGTTCTGCTACGGGGGGACATGGGATGAGGGTGAAGGGAGATAGATTCAGGAGTGATATGCGGAAATATTTCTTTACGGAAAGAGTAGTGGATCCGTGGAATAGTCTCCCAGTGGAGGTGGTAGAGATGAGGACAGCAACTGAATTCAAAAAAGCATGGGACAAACACAGAGGATCTCTAAAGGTAAAAAGGGGACAGTTGTAGTTGTTGATATGGAAGGACAGACTAGATAGGCCATGTGGTCTTTTCCTGTCATCATATTTCTATGTTTCTATGTTTTCTATTATAATCATAATGATGTCAGTCTGACATCACCTGATCTCGTTTTAAATAACGCTGCTAGTGGCATCAAATCCTTTCCAGCTCTGATCACTGATTCATGTATTGTTCATCTACTCCTCCTCTGTACTCTTGGCAATCTCTGTTTTACTAGTTTTTTTTATCATGTTACTCCTTTTTAAGTGTCTTGCGACAGTCGATGCTTCTCCGTTAGTCACTTTTCTGGTTTTACTAATATATACAGTTTTTACAGACCCGTTTATATTAGAGGTATTTCTTTCAAATGTTTTGCACAGCTGATGCTCTTTGGGCAGTTACCTTCCATTCTCAGCTCTCTTTCCCGTTTCAAATTAAATGTTGGTTCCCGCTGTAATTTGCAGCCTTGCAAATCTGGGTCCCCCTGCCAATCTGCTTCCCACATTGCTGATGGTTACTAGTAGATATATCTCTTCATGTGTTCATGCAGAGATATAATTATGACCAGTAGGTAGGTTTGACTGTCCCTATCTGCTTTGGATTCTGTTTATTGTGCTACTCCCTTATTGTTTGCATTACAGTCTCCTCAGAATGCTGGAGCATATTTACATGAACACAGGATTAAGTTGGCATCGTTAGGAGTTTATTTGTATGAGGTTGGCACACAGTGTGCGGCTGATCTAGGTTGGATGGGTATAGGCTAGTTGAAAGGGGTAAGTCTTCAATGCCTTCCTAAAATATGTAAGATCCGGGATGGCATGTATCATAGGAGGTAGGGCATTCCATTGGGTTGGCGCAAATAGAGAAAAAGCGTGATTCTTAGTTGATTGCGTAAGGTTCTTACTTCGAATGTTCCGTGGTCCAGTATGTAAGACATCCTTGCAGCTTCTGACTCTCATTTCATGCACAGCTATATCAGCAGCCAGACGTCCTGAGGGTTTTGATTCAACCATATCAAAAATGCTGGCTTTACTCTGAAAAGTCTTCCCCAGTAGCTAGTTGAGTGTCTTCTGACCTCGGAGTCTCTCTTCCAGCCCTATAGTGCAATTTGTTTTGTTGTGACTATCCATTGGGTTTTCATGGCAAGTTATGGAAGTAGATTGCCAGGCCTTTCATCCATGCAGATAATATTAGTGTTGTTGCCATTGTCACAAAAATGTGATCCTCTGCCTCCAACACCTTCCCACTCTGCTGCTGCCCAGATAGGTAGTCTGGCACCTCAGCTGAAATCTGCCCATCTTGGGAGACCCTGCCAGTAGTTACACTACTGATAGCTTAGCTCTCAGCATCACTGATGCACACAAGCCCTCACAGCACAACAAGCTGCAAACCAAGTGAGGGGATGCTCTAGATCTATCAAAGAAGATGATACAGATTATGAGAAGGAGAAGGGCTGAGAGAGGGGGGCATGAGTTGTAATGGAGTAAAAAGAAGAGGACATGATCTGAGAAAGAGAAAGAAAGAGAAAAACAGAAAGAGATATTACGAGGGGGGACACAAGCCACAGAGAAAAAAGTTGCAAAAGAGTTGGAAAGGGCATTCAAAGGACTTGTGTATGACTGGGAAAGGAGATAGCTGAGAGAGATGCTAGAGAAAAGTGGGGTGGGGGGAGGGGAGTCATACTGGAGAGAAGAGACATAAAGTGAAAAGGGGAAAAAGAAGAGACAGGAAAGGGAAGGAAAAGGTAGGAAGTTTGAGGCTAAAAGGAAGTAAGAGGAGATGATTTGGAGAGAACTGCCAAAGAGAAGATCTATGGAAGAAAAAGGAATGAGAAGAAGGAAGTGAAAGAAAGAAGAAGCAATGTGAAGGCAGAGAGGACACTTAAGAGAAGGTCAAGAACAACCAGAGACAGAGGACAGTATTTATTTATTTATTTATTTATTTCCAGTCTCTTTTATACCGCGCTATTCAACATCAGTGCGGTTCACAATAAACATAGAACTACACATTTCCTAGGGTACTCTTTGTTTACAATGAACAGGTGTTAAAACTTGGATAACATAGGGTAACTATTTACAATCGTGCAACAGAGTAGATTCGCCACATTGATCTAGCCCTGGGTGTCTTGTGTGGTATACATGGATGGGGCTATATCATCATTATCTACAGGGTAGTAAAGGAGAAAAAGGTGGTGTTTCAAAGCCTTCCTAAACTGGAATAGGTCGGGGATTGCACGGATGTTGGGAGGAAGGGCATTCCAGCATCTGGGCGCACAGAATTTGAAGGCCCTGCTTGCAGTTGACTGGGAGCATTGGGTGATTAATTTTGGGACTATCAGTGTGATGAGTCTTATCGCTCTTCTGGACCTGTTGGTGGGGGTGGTCTGGATCAACTCAGTTAGAGATGAAGATGAAAGCCCATAGATGGCCTTGAATGTAAGCAGTAGGGTTTTGTACTTGAGTCTCATATGTATCGGGAGCCAGTGTAGGTGCTTCAGTATGGGTGTCACATGGTCTTTCTTGGAAACACCATATAGGACCCTCGCTGCAGTGTTCATCGCAAGCTGCAGCGGATTTAGGGTGGCCTGGGGGAGCCCATGTAGGATCACGTTTGCATAATCAAAATATGGTATGATCAGCGCCTGGTAAATTGTCCTAAAATCTTCTGGCTCCAGCAGCGATCGTAAGGGTCTGAGGGATCTGATCTTATGGTACACCGCCCTAACTACATTGCCTATGTGTACCTTCATGTCTAGTCTTTGGTCCAAGGTGACACCGAGGTATCTGATTGTAGGTTTGGTCTGGAGATCTGCTTCCTTGACTCTTATAAAGGGTGGTGTGGAGAAGTTTGGATTCCTTGTAATGAAGAGTGCTTCTGTTTTTCTGTGTTGGATCCTGAGGTTTTGGGTTTAGAGCCAGTCG
This sequence comes from Ichthyophis bannanicus, assembly GCA_033557465.1. Taxonomy (NCBI): domain Eukaryota; kingdom Metazoa; phylum Chordata; class Amphibia; order Gymnophiona; family Ichthyophiidae; genus Ichthyophis; species Ichthyophis bannanicus. Next base: position 17,809,994 of record CM066045.1, on the reverse strand, counting down.
GATACTGCATTAAAGCAGTTTGTCAGTGGCGAGAGGTCTCGATTTTCTGTTGAAAAAGGCATGTATAGCAGCACGTCGTCTGCATATATCAAGCAATTGACATTGAATGACTGGATCAGGTTGCAGATAGGCTGCAGTAATCAAATTAAAGACACAAAGGTCAGAAAAAAGTTGTTTTCCCCTAGTTTTATATGAATTCACATCAACATTCAAAAAGAAAATATGAAAAACAACAAAAAATAATATCCTAAACATAATGGGCCCGATATTGAATTGACAATCAAAGTTGGTCCTTATTCTTCAGAGTAATATTACAGTTGAGCCACAAATATCCCAATTACTCCAACAATACGAGAATTTTTTGAAGCTAGTCTTAAACTTCCTATCTTACTTTGCATATATATTTTTTATGTTTTCTTCGCTTTTCAATAAAAAAATGAAAATCAGGTCTCAGACTTATAAGGAGCTACGGTAATAACATTGCAACCAAATGCTCCAATTTGCATCAATGACCCCTCTTATGTTTACTATGGTTTACTTTCTTATATCCAGACGTAATTTTCAAAAAGAATAGAAAAAAGTCAGGCTTATCTTTGTTATAGAATCGCAACGTCAGACTCAGCGCTGCTTCATTTCTTCAGGGGCTCACAAGCCGACTTCTAATATCGCCAGTTCGCTCAAACATAACGTCAGACTCAGCGCTGCTACGTTTCACAGTTACTTCATTTCTTCAGGGGCTCACACGCCGACTTCTAATATCGCCAGTTCGCTCAAACATAACGTCAGACTCAGCGCTGCTACGTTTCACAGTTACTTCGTTTCTTCAGGGGCTCATACGCCGACTTCTAATATCGCCAATTCGCTCAAACATGTTCGTCAGAGACGATTCCCCCCATTAGTGCGAAAAAACACCACGCAGTTAGCATCGGAGCTTGTAGGAGAGATAATCGTGGATGTTCAGCTCTACTAACAGTGAATATCCCGCTCAGCAGCATTTACATGGTTTTAAGTGTGTAAACCGTGTAAATGCCTTTCGAACATCGGGCTCAATGAGAATAATTCTATAACTGTATACAATTGTATAATTGTAATAATGGTATAACAGAATCACTAGCTTGGAAACCCAGATACCAGGGTTCGATTCCCACTAGCACTCCTTGTGGCCTTGGGCAAGTCACTTAACAATCCATTGCCTCCAGTGTTTTTTCATGTTGCTCCAACTGAGTTTCTGTTTCCTCTACCTGGGAGCCCAGGTCCGCCATGTCCTGTCGCAAAGATTGTAATGTCTCTTTTTTTTTCCATTTGATCATTTTATTAAGTATTTAGTATCATTACAAATATCACTTAACATGTATCAAACTACACATAACATTTATGTATCAAACTTCACACAACATTTGTATTTATTAACAATTATATATTCTATTTATTAATTCATATAATATTACTCTACATCAGTGGTTCTCAACCTTTTTTGTACCGTGACCCCTGTTACCATTGGTCAACTTATGGTGACCCCCAATGATAAAATCAAATGTGTCTCTCTTCCTTTACCGTTAACGCATTGTCGCTGTAATCATTTGTTGAATTATTAATATATTATAGGCCTTTGCAATATGTTTTTATTTATAAAATTTACTTATTTAAACCACAATAATTAAACACAATAACAAGTAACAATATTTGATTTCAAAATTATAATGATTTTATAGTCAAATCACTAGTATGAAATAAAATTATTTTTTCTACCTTTGTTGTCTGACCAATTTATTCTCTGATCATGCTGGTCCCAATCTGAGGCTTCTGCTTTCCTGTCTTCTCTTAGCTCTCTTTCTGTGGTCTATGGTCCATCTGCCATTTCTTATCTCTTCTTTCATTTTCTTCACTTCTTTCCATCAGCCTATTTCCAGTCCCAGTAACCCTCCCCAGTATCAGCCCCTTTCCAGTCCTCACTCTCAGTACCTTCCAATGTCAACTTGCATTCCCATGACTGCCACTGGTGTCCATTCCCTTCCAGTCCCCCTCCTTCCCCACTGACCAGTCCCTTCTAGTACAAATACCATGGCAGTCCCTCTCAGATCCACTCCGTTCCAGTTCCATTCTCCCATCCCCTCGTATCAGCCCATTTGTACAAGAGAAGGAGAAGGATAGTGGCTGAGGAAAGAGATCCTGGGTCTCCAGGCAACAGATGTATTCAAGTATGGACTGCAAAGTGGGACATTGATAAGAGGCTTGTAAGGGATGTTGTAAATAAGGGCTAGAGAGGAGGGGGTGATGGGGGAGGGGGAAGGAGGATAGTCAAGAGAGGGCGCGGTGGGCAGTGGGTCAAGTGGGACGGTAAGGATTGGGGATTAGTAAATGGGGGATGGGAGATGGGGTGGGGGAAGCGGAGATTTAGTTAAGGGGGGTACAATAGGATAGAGGATTGGGGGTCAGTAGAGGAGGGCGAGTAATGGAGGGGGGCTGGAATGGGAGGGAGAGGAATTAATAGGGGGCTGGGAATAGCATATGAAGAGGGGGGAGGGGGAATAGTAAGGCAGGGGCAGGCTGAATGATAGTCACGATATATGAAGTCGGGTCTTCATACAGGAGATGGGGAAGGGGGTGGGAAGGGAGGGGGAGGGAGGGGAAAGGAGGGGTAAGGGATGAAGGGGGGGATAAAGCTTAAAGGAGGGAGGGGAGCTAGAGGGGGGACAGGAGCTAAGGGAGAAGAGGGAGTGTACAATTTAAAGGTGAGTTAACAATCGTATCCTTAAATGTAAAAGGGCTTAATTCACCATTTAAACGACAAAAATTGTATAAAGAAATAATTCGCCAAAAGGCATCGGTAGTGCTTCTACAAGAAACACACTTGACAAGAAAGACAGAGTACCTTGTTAAACCCAGGGGATACGGAGTATGTGTGTATGCCTCCAACACGGTGGAGAAGAAAAAAAGGAGGGGTGGCCATTTTGATAGATACCAAGTTGAAGATGTTATTGCACACTGTGGTAAGGGATAAAGTGGGGCGATATGTGCTAATGCGGCTAAAAGTGGGGAATGAATGGTATTGCATAGTAAATGTATATGTGCCAACAGGGGTGCAAAGTGAATTTTGGCCAAAAGTGAATGAGGAGGTGGGGAAATTGGGGGAGGGGAACCTAATCTGTGGAGGAGATTTCAATTTAACATGGAATCCCGCCAGAGATGCCACAGGGAAAAGAGAGGTTAAGCGGGCAGATAGGAGGAGGTACCGTAGTTTTGTAACTCAATATTGTTTGATTGATGCTTGGAGATTCCATCATTCAGGGAAGAGACAATTTTCTTACTACTCACCAGCACATGGCTCATATTCCAGAAAAGATGCTATATGGGTTTCGAAAGAGATGGGGGGAAGGATCAAGGGGGCGGATATGGATTTGATTACATGGTCAGACCATGCGCCTGTGCAGATTAGATTGACAACAGAGGGGGAGGGGAAAGGTAGACAGTTTGGAGACTTAATGAATCTTTATTAGAGGATGGGAAGGTACGGAAGGAAATAGAGAGGGAAACCAAAGAATACTTCCAATGGAATGATAATGGGGAGGTAGCATGGGGAGGAGTATGGGACGGCTATAAGGCAGTAGTGAGAGGCCTTTTAATTAAATGGGGGGCGCGAAAGAGGAAGGAAAGGGAGGGGAGAGAGAAGGCCTTGCGAATAAAATTGTTGGAATTGGAAGAACTAGATGCGCAGGGACAGCCAGGAGCCTACTGAGGTCAGGTGCTAGCCATAAGAGCCCAATTAAATGAAATGCAGACCGCCAAGATAAGGTACCAAATGCAACTTCTGAGGCAGGATTTCTTTGAGGGAGGAAATAAAGTGGGGAGGTACATGGCGCAGAAACTGAAGTACAGGAAACTGCGCTCACATATAACGAAAATTCGGAATCAGGGAGGGGGGCTGGTACACAAGGATGGGGAGATTAGGGAAGCATTTAGGGGATATTATCAGGAGTTATATAAAGCAAGAGACTCTCCACAGAGGGAGAGAATAGAAAGCTATTGAGACTCTCTGAAGCTGCTGAAATTAGACGAGGGGGAGCAAACAGAGTTAAATAAGGCCATAAGAGTAGAAGTGCAGAGCGCTATAAAACAGTTAACAATGGATAAGGCTCCAGGGTTAGATGGACTAACAGCGCGATTTTATAGACGATTTGGAGAGATACTAACAACACCGATCATGCGGCTCGTTAATCTGCCAAGAGAAGGAGGGGGGTTAGCAGACACTATGGGGTGGGTGGGAATAACCATAATACACAAAGAAGGAAAGGACCTACAAGAATGTGCATCCTATCGACCTATCTCGTTGCTTAATTTGGACGCCAAATTTCTGGCTACAGTATTAGCTATGCGCTTAAATAAGGTGATAGGGAAGCTGATACATCAGGATCAAGCGGGATTCATTCCCGGCAGACAAGTAGCTGACAATATTAGGAAGATCTTGAATATGATTTGGTATGCTGAGCAAAATAGGGAAGAGGCTTTATTGCTGTATCTAGATGCAGAAATGCTTTTGACCAGGTGTCGTGGCCATTTCTTTTCCAGGTAATGAAAAGAATGGGCTTGGGGGCAGAATACTTAAGCTGGGTAAAAGCGTTATATCATAACCCGAAAGCCTGTGTTAGGGTGAATGGGGCCTACTCAGAGTTTTTTGGGCAGGGAAGAGGAATGAGACAGGGATGCCCCCTATCCCCTCTACTGTTTGCTATCTCCTTGGAACCGTTTGCGGAAAGGGTGCGGGAGCGGGCAGATGTCCAGGGAATAAAACTAGGGTGGAGAGAGTATAAAATATCTCTATTTGCAGATGACATAATCTTGAGCGTAGTCAGACCTAGGTCTTCTCTCCCCATTTTAATGTGGGAACTAGAGGAATTTGGCAGGCTATCGAGTTTTACCATCAATTGGACTAAATCAGAAATATTAAAGTTAATGCTACAGGGGGACACTCAGGGAATCTTACAAGAGAAATACCCCTTTAAGTGGGCCAGAGAAAGTATTAGATATCTTGGCGTTCAGATAAGTAATAGGATAGAAGCCCTATATGAGCTCAATTACCCGAAGCTCTTTGGGCAGGTAGAGAGTTTGCTGGATGGGTGGGGGCAGGGCTACCTCTCATGGTTGGACGGATTGCCACAATAAAGATGTTGCTATTGCCCAGATTCTTGTTCCTGTTCCAGACGTTGCCAATAAAGGTTCCGCCTCGTAAGCTAAAACAATTACAAAGACTCGTGAATCGGTTCATCTGGCAAAGTCGACGGCCAAGAGTAGCTATGACCATAATGCAAAGAGCTAAAGGAGAGGGTGCCTAAGTTAGGGGTGCCTAACTTTCGAAAATACTACGAGGCAGTGCAACTGAAAACAATATATGAGTGGCATCGGGGCACAGTGAAACAATGGGTTCAAATGGAAGAAGATTCCATAAGGGGAGAAAGCCTGGATAAACTAGTGTGGAGGGGGAGTAATATCTCAGAAAATAAATACCAACATCCTCTAATAGCACGAGGTTTTCAAGTGTGGAAAGAAAATAGAAAACTCTTAGTACAAGATAAAGGATACACACAGGGCATGACATTGGAGGCTTGTTTTGATAGGGGACAGGGACCCGGGGTAACTATTCTGCGCAGATGGGCACAGGTGGGACTAACACATATCTCTCAAATAGTGAGCACGGAGGGCCTTCTGGAGTTTGAAGGCCTTAAGGATTTATATGGGTTGGAGGGCAGTGATTATTATACATACCTACAATTGAGCCACTTTGTGAGACAGCAGAAAGTGTGGAAGGACCTTTGGGAAAACGGTGTGGTTTGAGGTGTTTTGTTCAGGAAACTTAGGTAACAAAGGATTTTTGTCCAAGATTCACAGAGGATTAATGGAGGGCGGGATAGTAAACTGGGGTATATTTTAAAATGGGAGGAAGACTTGGGGGTGAGCTGGACCGATGAGATATGGGATAAAATAATACAGACGGTGGCAAGCATATCTATTGCCACACAGGTAAAAGAAAATGCTTATAAAGTATTGCTCCTCTGGTATTGGACCCCAGTACGTAAAAAGAGAGCTGGAAGGGGACATACTGACCAATGTTGGAGGGGATGTCATGAGAGAGGAGATTGGTTCCATATGTGGTGGAAGTGTGAATGGATACAAGCTTACTGGATAGAGATTTTAGAAATGATTTATAACATGACAGGGTATCCAATTGCAAAGGAAACCAGAGATCTGCCTACTGCATCAACTAGAGGGGGACATTCCAAAAAGGGATAGTGGGGTGCTACATCATTGTATAGTAGCAGCCCGATGTGAGATAGCACAGCACTGGGTGGGGGCAGACAAGCCGCAGCCAGCAGGCTTTGTTAGAAGGGTTGAAGAGATGTGTTTGATGTACAGATTGACGGAGCTGAGGTGGGGGAAAGGGGGGACGAATGCACCACCCTGGAAGAGAGTGTGTAAGTGGCTGGAAACATGGAAGGCTGAGAGAGGGGGGAGGGGGAAGGGTCCCGGATATAGGCCATCAGGAAGTTGAGTGGTGATTGGGTAAAATGTGAGGGAGTACTGATATGGGGCTGGATGAGCGGGAGAAGGATGTACGAATGAAGAGTGAGAGGGGGAGGGGTGGGGAGAGAGGGGGAGGGGATGTTATAAGGAGGGGTACAAAGGAGGGGATACAGCATACAGCAAGAATATACATGTTAGCATATGAAAGTGTTATGGAAAAAGTACAAAGTTGTGAATGAAGAGATTTGAAACTTTCATCGAAATGGTTAATAACAATTGAAGCTGGGGGAAGGGGAAATGATATAGTTAAAGGCTAAAAGGTTGAGGGAGATAAAAGATTGTTTGATTCTAATAGAGATGTGTAACATGTACAATGTTGGCTTTCAAGATTGTTTGTATAGCTTCCTGAAATATTCAATAAAAAACTTAAATGAAAAAAAAAAAAAGAAGTGATCTGGGCAGTGCGGCAGGGAAAAGAAGACATCATGTCAATGTCCATAGACGTCGAGAAAGCATTTGATAGGGTCCATAGGGGTTTCTTATTGAGGGGTAATGAAAAAGATGGGATTTGGGCCAAATTATGAGAAGTGGATAAGGGGGCTTTATGCGGAGCTAGAGCACGGATCAAAGTGAATGGGAGTTATTCAGGGGATTCTGAGTTGGGTCGTGGGACACAGCAGGGGTGTCCAGTGTCGTCCCTGCTGTTCGTCTTGGTGATAGAACCTCTAACTCAGAAGATTAGAGATAACAAGCAAATTCAGGGGATAGAATGGGGTGGGGGGGGTGAAGAACATAAAATATCACTATTCGCCGATTATATTTTATTGTATTTGGGGAGGCCGCAGCGGGCACTCCCAGTGGTGATGGCAGAGATACATCAATATGGGGAGGCCTCAGGGTTTGAAATGAATATTTATTAAATGGAGGTATTGAATGTGACGGTACCACAGGAAGTTAAGGAACAATTATGGAGGGACTATCCATTGTTCTGGGTAGCTAAGTCGCTTACATATCTGAGAGTGCAGATTCTGGCGAAATACGAGGAAGTCTATAAGGTTAATTATCCGGGGTTATTGGGGATGCTAAGTAAGGAGCTAGGTGGGTGGATGAGGCTGGAAACTTCATGGTTAGGTCGAATAGTGGGGATAAAAATGAATATCCTTCCCCATGTGCTGTATTTGTTTCAAACCCTGCCAGTTGTGGTGCCCAAAGGAGCAGAGGAACGTTTTTCAGTGTATTTGGCAAAGGAAGCCGCTGAAAATAATGAGAGGTTATGTATGCGTCTAGGGAGGAGGGGGACTAGGGGTTCCCAACTTCAGGGATTATTATAGAGCAGCCCAAATAAGACCTGTCATGGACTGGTGGTCAGATATGGGGGAGAAACCCTATGTGGCCCTTGAGAAAATGTATGTCAGAGGGGGATGATTGGATGTGTGGTTAAGGGCTATAGGGGGTGATAGAGTATTGGGGATGGGAACACCAGCTATGAGGCAGGTGGTGAGAGTTTGGGATGGTGTGAGAGTCCAAGGATGGGGATGGAGAGCGGGGGGGGGGGGGGGAGGGTTTCCTGATGACCCCCTGGAGAGGGAGGAAGGACTTCACCCCTGGATTGGAAGGGGGGATCTTTGATGTGTGGAGGAGCAAAGGGCTAGGATGTTTCTACCAATTCGTGGAGGATGGGGAGATTCAGGGGTTTGATGAGATAAGGGCAGACTTTGCTTTGGAGGAAAAGGACAGATGTATATATTCAGGCTTGTCATTTCCTTCGGGGGGGGCAGTAGGGAGGGGGAAGTTTAGATAGAGAGTTATCAGCAATGGGGATAATATGGTATGGGAAGAAATTATCAAAAGGGTTCATCTCTGCATTATATAAAGGGGTCAGAGAGCAGGGGGGGGGGGGGAGGGCAATTGAAATATATGGCAGACTGGGAAGCTGATCTAGAGGGAATAGTGTCAAATAAGGAATGGAAGACAGTATGGGACCAGGTTAAAAGGACACCATGGTCTAGTAGTATTAGAGAGAATTGCTATAAAATCTTGTTTAGGTGGTATTACACTCCTGAGAGGTTGCATTGGATGTTTTTCTCTGTACCATCGCACTGCTGACGAGAGTGTGTGTGTGGTGGGGGGTCCTTCTGGCATATTTGGTGGGAGTGCCCAAAGATACACGAGTTCTGGAGGAAGATACAGGGGTGGATGCAGGGGAAGTTGGGAGTGGGAGTAGACATGGAAGCCAGTATTTATCTGTTATCATGGTGGAGGGATTCCCAGCTGCACGGCCAAGGAAGGACAGTGATTGCTTGCCTAAGTGCGGCACACTGTGAATTGGCAGCAGCATGGAAACAGGTGGAAACCCCTAGTATAGAGAAGTACGAATGGAGACTTAGGCATATAGTGCTTATGGAGAAGTTAACAGCGTCTCAGAGGCAAAAATGGATAGATTTGAATTAGATTGGGGGAAGTTATGGCATGTCTTGGGGGGGAGGAGGGGAGACAGATAGAGGGGGGGAAGGGAAGGGAGAGAGGGGTGGGAAGAATAGGGGATGGTGTTAAGTAGGGGAAGGGGAAGTTTGCTATTGCTCCTAAATTTAAGTTTATATTTATATAAGTTAAAGTTTTAAGTTAATGAGTGTGAGTACAGAAGAAGGGGGTAAGAATTAAGTGGGTTAGAGTTGTAGAAGGAGTGATGAATAGCCAAAGTATGGTAATAGCACTAAAGATTGACATTTATATACAGTTTGTGATAAGGAAGCTTATCAGGACCCCAGAGACAGGGATAAAGAGAAGGAATTTACCCTTATAAAAGGACCTATTTTACCAGGTCAGAGACACAAAACTCCCTTTACACCTAGAAAGCAGGTAAATCCTAGCTACAATAGGTTGCAGAATGCCCCTAGTGGAGAAAAAGAGAGGGAATACAGGCCCAGGGTAAGGAACCCTTACGTCACTGAATTCCCCAATTACTCAGCTGCCACGAGGGAGTTTGATCTCCAACACCTGAGAGGAGAGGGGGTGGAGCAGGCACCTGAGAGGTTTAAGACTAGGTCCGTTTATTCAGAAGAGAGAGGCAGGAGAGGAAGAAGATGAGGAAAGGAGAAAGAACGTGCGAGCAGTAGGAGTGCCTACTGGAAGAGGAATGGAACTGGATCAGTGAGAACAGCAGGAACCAGGAACACAAGTTGGAGAACAGGACGTGGAAGCACCGGTGAATGGTGGCCAGAGCATGAGAGAGGAGAAGCTGCTACAAGCTTTGACCCAGGTATGAGCATTAGAAGCTTGCCTAATTCTGAGCACTACAGAATTGCCAGAGACAGCCTTAGCCCTAACGGAAGGCAGTCAGCTAAGACCTCTGAGCCAGAAATAGAGGATGTGCCAATACAACTGGGTGAACCAGACATAGCTTTAGAAGAAGAAGTCTCATACATGGATTGCTCTTTATGCCAGTCTTCCAATACAGAGGTGTTGAAAGGGAGTCAACCGTAAGGAAAACCTCCAGTGTCCGGTAGCCCTATGAGCCTGTGGTTAACTTGTGAAGGTCCTGAGTTAAAGGCAAAATACCTTTTTTTTACTGTGCAAGCCGAAGCTGCCTAATTAAGTTGGTGAATCAGCTGTGAGCCAGAGCAGTACTCAGCCGGAGGCTGTACTAACTGTAAAAGTAAGGAAAGCTTTTGTTTGACTGTTTATAAGAAAACCTTGCATAGAGAATTGCTTGCCTGTGAAGAGTAACTGCCTTGTTGAAAGTTTTTCTATGTTTAAGAAGACAAACAGTGTTCTGGACTGAGAGAAAAAGAAACCTGCTTTAGGGAAAGCTGTTTTCTGTTTGTTTGATCAGCACTGCAAGCCATGCCTGATAGCATGGGCTGTTAAAGTATTTATGTTTATACTGGAGAACATTGCAAGCTGTTTTGTTTGGAATGCATTTATATCCTGATGTTCATTTACAAGAATCCTGGAGAAATAATCCAAAGGTGGAATTTGTGAACCTTAGCGTGTTTTTTTCAGTTAATAAACTGTCATTACCTTACCACTCAAGGCAACTACAAAAGGTGGGGTTTTTTTTTACCTGAGGTTGAATACTTACTGACTGAACTACCTTTCCCATAAGGCATTACAAGGCAATCAGTCAGTTAAAAACCAAAAGGTGAATCTCTCTAATGACAACCACGCCCCTCCATACTGCATGTAAGGGGCTATGGGCGTGACAAGTTGCACTGTTAAAATTGTTTCTAAGGGGTATGTTTACTAAACTGCGGTAAGGTAACTGCGGTAACGTTAAGGCACACTAGGTAACATTAACGCGCGTTAAAGGTAACTAACGCGCGCTAGCATTCCTGGCTGCGGTACGTCCAGATAAGGGTGGAGAGAGGGCAGAGAGAAGGGGTCAATGGGTGGGGAGTGGGCGGGGAGAGGCTCCCGCGACACCAACGCGGGGAACTGAAGGGCTGAAAATGAATGCAAGTGAAAACCTGGTGTTAGAGGCACATTTGCTGGAGAGGGAAACCATTTCAGTGTCAGCAATGTACAGCATAGGCAGGGAGCCCAAGAAAGGTGACAGTAGTGCTCCGTTTGCAGCAACAGCATTGTGCCCAGGTATGAAAGGCCACTATGGTGATGGCGCAAATGGGGCATGGGGGCTGAAGACGGGACATGCAGTGGGGACAAATGGGGCACGGGGTGGACTAGGCAGTTGCCTAAGTGGCACATAGGAACGCGGAAAATGGAAACCAGCAAGACAGCAACTGGTCAAACATGCCCATGAGTCTGTGTCCCACAGTGTCCCATCCAGGGGACATTAATCAGCAGGTACCCCAAGGGGCACATAACATTGACAGGCAATGCCGAGGGAAGCATGGACAGCTATGTAGGCACCCCTACCCCAGAATCCAGACCTTAGGCAGCCGCCTACCTGTCCCCTGGATGGCCTGGGACTGTGCACCACCGGCACCCGACAGCATATGGTCATGGCGGCATGGCAGGGGGGGGGGTTGTTTGTGCTGGAGGGAGCAGTTGCACCTGCCTGCAGTGGATCTAGGCCATGCCCTGTACCAATTCGTGGTGTGCAGTGCAACAGAAGAGGTCAGGCTGGGGAGAGTAAGGGTAGCCCCAGGGACCACTATGCTGCTGTGGCAACAGTGTGATGCAGTACACTCAGCCAGTGTGTCCAAGAGCAGAGGGTCAGAGGTTCAAGTCACATCTGTGGATCCTGCAGAGCATCACCCTATAGTTTTATCCCACAATGCAGCCACAACAACAACTTGTGCAAACCCCAACGCAGCGGTGCACAGGGGTACAAACATCCACTCACACGGGTTCCACTATCCACAGCCTCATAGAGTGTCAGGCTGGTGGCCCCAGCATGGAGCTGCAGTTATCACCAGAGCACTACTACTACCCCCTGCACAGTTTAGCAATGTCGGCACTGTGATCAGGACCAGGGTGGCGGACAGGGGTGTCACCCACCTCTATCTTTGCACAATGCTGAGATAGGTGTGGGCATGTGCGTATGTCTATCCATTGTTTTGTGTCTGCCAACACCTCACTGAGCCCACATTGCTCACACTGTTTCCAGTGTTAGCCTACAAATGTGCATAATGAGGAGAAAGGTATTGCGGGTATGGCCCAGACAGGGCAGATTGGCCAGGATGCATCTGCACAGGGTGGAGGGCAATGGCTGGGACACTGTAGTGCTCGACCACCACCTGCATAGACAGGGTGGCCACAGCATGTTACGCTGGGAGGTCACTCTCACTCTGACCGAGCAGTGACCATGGCATGTCCATGTTCCCACTTAGTGCCACACATTATTTGTTTCCAGTGATACCTGTGTGTTCCCAGTTCTGGGGCCCAATCACGGAGATACCTGCTTGGTGTCTGTGCTGTGCATCCCACCTCTGGGTACACTGGGTTCCCCCGTGAGCATGCACTATGGACTGGCTAGTGGGCTGTCTGCAATTAGTCTGTGCATGGTGGGACCACCCTGTAGGATGCCGCAGGTGCAGTCTGATTGTGCTGTCTGCTGGTGGATGGCAGACTGGCGTGGGGCAGTTGAATCTTCCCCTATCCACCCCAAGCATCACTGCTGGTCTGCCATGGTCACAGGTATGGCTCTGGCCCATCAACCCTGGAGGGCTGTCATCCACCAGCAGGACTGTGGTTGCTGGTACTACAGCCATTCTGCAGGGCGCAGGCACCTGTACCACCACACCCTCTTCTATAAAAGGGGTGATTGTGTGCCCCTTGGGGTATATAGTACATACCACCTCAACCCATAGAGGCAGTACTACCTAAACCTCATGCGAGCCTAGACACCCCGCTGCCCTGATAACAGGTACCCATGGCAGCCAGACCTTACCACCGCGTACACACTAATCTGGGTGGTGTCCGGTCCCACAGGGCCACATGTGACTGCAGAACACAGATGGACACAGAAGTACTGTCAGTTGCACTGCTGGGAAAACCTGTCACACACTGGTAGTGATGGGGATGTGCAGCAGGACCTATCTCTAGCACCACATGTATTGTGGACCTAGTGCTGGGCACCCATCCTATCCCTTAGGGTGAACATGGAACCTGCACATTGGCATGTTCTGTAGCTACTCTGTGCCAGTATCACGCACTGTCAGTCCATCTTACCACACTGCAGTACCGGAGAGGTGTAGACCCCAATTGGTGGTCAGCTGTAGGCCACTGTTCTGCATGTGCAGTGCATCATGGGTGCTGGTGGGGTTACCCTATCCTGGCACACAGAGCAGATGGTTTGTGTGGCGACCTGCAGTCCTTCTGTACCCAGCCATTGCTGTGCAACAAGCCATAGAGGTATAGCCTACTGGTTAGTACATTGATGTTCTAAGCAGTGGTCATGGGTTTGATTTCTTGTTGTTCTCTCCTGTTCATGTCAGATATTTTGCATCCCTGTGACAGTCATATCTTTGCAGATCCGTGCTACCAGCCCATAATACCCTCACCACAGTTGCCATCACTCCTTATAAGGTGTTATAGGGCACCTCATTAGGCACAGTACAAGGCACTTTATAAAGCACATTACAAGGCACGTGCCTTGTACTGTGCCTAGTAAGGTGCCTTGTAACATGCCTTTATAACGTGCCTTATGATGTGCCTTGCATTGTGCCTAATAAGGTGCCTTGTAATGTGCCTTATGATGTGCCATGTACTGTGCCTAATAAGGTGCCTTGTAATGTGCTTTATGAGGTGCCCTGTAATGCGCGTTAGCCCAAGGCACCTTGTAACATGCGTTACCTGACACGGCTTGCCATAATGATGCACCGCCCATTCCCTTATATGGGCATCCAGGGAACCTAACGCGGGGAACGTTACCGCAGTTTAGTAAACATACCCCTAAGTATTAAAATTGTTTAAAACATTCCTGTTCAGGGATCACTATGGTGAACCAGTCACCTAATCAAAATCCCCTATGAAAGCATCAAGCATCCCACATTACAAGATTCTTCCATTCTTTAATTCCAACAAGTTAGATTTATTTCTCTGTACATAGTTTTCATTTAAATCAAATTCAGATTTATGTTATTATTACCCTATCCCTTTACACTCCTGTTAAATGGTTGTTACTTATCATTCCTCCAGTTTAGTCCTCCACCTCTGGGTAGTGTACCTCCTCCTGCAGCTTGGAGACTGGGCATGTCAAAACTTGTTACATCACTGGACATAGCCTGCTGGCACTTCCCATCAGCCTCAGTGTGTCCAGTTTCCATGCAGCAGGAGGACATAGTGAACCTAGGTGCTGGGCTCACTTGAGGAACAATTAAGGAGCAATTAGTTAGTTAGGTTTCTATGATCTTTGATTGTCCTGATCTTCCCTGTATTGGGAGCACAGCTTGAATCCAATTTCTTTTAAATTTCCCTCAAATTTCTTTTAAATTTCTGTTAAATTACTTGTAAATTGCTTTAAATTACTTTTAAATTACTTTGATTACTAATGATTTGGGTTAATTTAATCTTACATCCTTTTGCCTTTACTTTTGAAGCCCTATTCCATTAAGAGTGACTGGCTGGTCTGTCAAACTTTGGCATTTCTCTGCTGAGGCAGCTCTCCGCTGGGATCTCTCCCCCCGGACTGTACGGGGGAGAGCACCGTGATTTCCATTGCCGCAGGGAGTGCGTGTCGGCCGGAGGCGTTTCTCGAGCTGCAGCGCTCTCCTGGAGCCAGAGACATACATAGAGCCGCGGTGGCGGCTCGTGGAGAACACACGCAGCAACACGGCGTGCATCTCTACGACCTCCAGGGTAAGTGGAGTACTGCGGGCAATGGGCCCGTGTCTTATATGCCTCTAACGCTGCCAGGACCTGGTGTGGAGCTACGGCCAGTGACAGGGAGCTATATCAGCAAGCGTGGTGTTGGCGCCAAATCGGCCTGGGGCGAAGAGATGCCATTTTCTGAGGACTGCGTGGCTGACATAGTAATGGCCCGTGGGTCTCGGAGCCCGCGGCAAGGCATAAAGCTGAACTTTCTTCTTTTTTGGGGGGGGGTTTCAATGGTTCATGGGAGATTCCCTTGGGGGATTATATTTGTGATTTAATTTATTTTGGCTGGTGATGTTAATTTTGAGTTAAAAAAAACAACTCAAAAAAACAGGAATATAAAAGCACAGGCTATGTTTAACCCAAGGTCCTGACTGGGTAGTCAGCTACTGTTGGTTAGAGCGTATGTCGGCACGGCCTCAGTGTGTGGTCTGCGGCGCACGCAGAGGGACTGTTGCTGACACAGGCATCTGTCGAGCCTGCATTTCTGTGTCGAGCAGTGTGGAACAGCAGATGGAATCTCCGGTAGTTTTGGATGCCCAGTATAGAGGGCCTGGCGGGGCTGTCTTCTGCGCGTTTTATGATGTCCTTGGGACGGCAGATGGAGGATTTCTGTCCGGATTTCGTGTTAATCATGCATCAGGCGTTCTGCTTGAAGCATCAGGGGAAGTTGCCTTAGTCTTTGCAGATGGCAAGCCCTATGCCACAACCTCGGACTGGAGAGCCTGGTGGAGCATCTCCACGTGCCCCTAAGAGAGCACGGCCTAGCGACCTCTCTCCCTCAGACATGGCCTGGCCCGAGAAGGATGAGGTGGAGGAGGAACTAGAGGTCGGTGAGGACGACTTGGAAGAAGGAGAGATACCCGAGCCTGAGGACCAGGTGAAAATCATTCGGCTGTTCCGGAGGGAGGAACTGACGGCGCTTAACACAGAATCGCTTCAGACACTGAGGCTCGCTACAGCTCAACCAGCGGAGGACAAGGAGGTAGAAGATCCTGTCATTCAAGCGTTGAGACAGGTTCAAGTGGTGTTTCCCATCCATCGCGTTGTGGAGCGAATGATTCAGGACGAGTGGGATCAGCCTAAAGCGGGTCTAAAAGGTATCAGGACCATGAACAGGCTTTACCCATTAGCGGATACGGACAAGGAGAGGTTCCGGTCTCCGTGGATTGATGCAGCGGTTGCAGCAGTGACAAAGAAGACCACCATTCTCGTAGAAGGTAGTGCGGCCTTAAAGGATGCATAGGATAGGAAGGTAGATGGTTTCTTGAAACAATCGTTTGAAACTGACGCTCTTTCCTTACAGGCTTCCATTTGTGGAGCTTGGGTGGCAAGAGCTTGTCTCCGATGGTCGCAACATTTGCATCAGTCTCCGCAGCTAGAGCAGTATCAGGCAATTAGATCACCTAGGATCTGGATCAGCATATCTGGCAGATGTGCACTACGATCTGATCAGAGCGCTGGCTAACTGTATGGTGTCCTTAGTGGCTGCCCGGAGGTCCCTGTGGTTAAAAAATTGGGCCACTGATGGTTCATCTAAGGCACGGCTCAGTAAGCTACCTTTTAAAGGGAAGTTGTTGTTTGGCGAAGACTTTGACAAGTTGGTCAAAGAGTTAGGTGATTCCAAGGGTTGAAGGCTTCCAGAGGATAAGCCTAAACAAGGAAAATCTCTACCACCCTTGCGGGGGCAGTTTAGGGATTTCAGAAGATTTTGTACTTCTCGGCTGGGTGGTTTTCAAAGGGGAAGATTTGCTTCTAGAGCCCAGGGGTTTCGTGGAGCAAGTAGAGGTTTTGCGGCATCTTCCTCTGCGACATTTTGAAAACCACAATGAAAGGGGGTGGGCTCCGGTGGGAAGTTTACCGATCGTGGGGTGTCTGCGGGAGTTTCTTCCTGCCTGGGCCCAAATCACGTCCGACCAGTGGGTATTGGAGATCATTCGCGAAGGATATGCGCTGGAGTTGGCAAAGCCGGTTCTAGACTCTTTTGTGATGTCTCCCTGCAAAGGGCAAAAGAAAGCTTTGGAAATTCGACAGACATTAGACCGGCTTTTACAGTTAGAAGCTGTCTTGCCGGTTCCAAGAGCGGATTACGGCATGGGTCGATACTCCATCTATTTCGTGGTGCCAAAGAAAGGCAGATTGGTCCGGCCTATTCTGGATCTCAAAGGGGTAAATCGTTGTCTGCGAGTACCTCATTTCAGAATGGAAACGTTGCGGTCGGTCATTGTAGCGGTGCGTCAAGGGGAATTCTTGACGTCTCTAGATCTTACGGAGGCGTACTTGCACATTCTGATAAGAGAGATTCATCAAAGCTTGCTACGATTCGCTCTGCCTTGGGGTCATTATCAGTTCCAGGCATTACCTTTTGGTCTGGCAATAGCTCCATGAACCTTTACCAAAATCATGGTAGTGGTTGTGGTGAAAGGAAGGGATTTTGGTCCACCCTTATCTCAACGATTGGCTGATTCGAACAAAGTCAAGAACCGAGAGCATTCAGGTTACAGCCAAGGTGGTGAAGTTCCTGCAGTCTTGGCTGTGTGGTCAATGCGGCCAAGAGTCGCTTAGCTCCATCCCAGGACCTTGAGTATCTGGGGGTCCGCTTCGACGTGCGGAGAGGGGTGGTGTGTCTCCCAGAGCAGCGAGTACAAGCTCTGCAGCAGTTGGTACGCAAGTTCAGAACTATTCAGGCACCCTCGGTGTGGACTTATCTTCGGGTGCTGGGGACGATGGCGGTGACCTTGGAGGTAGTGCCGTGGGCCCGATTTCATATGAGACCATTACAGAGGGCGTTGCTTCGCCGTTTGGTCACATCAGTCACATTCGTTGAACAAACGGCTTCCCTGCCCTCTCCGGGTCAGGCAATCGCTTCGTTGGTGGCTTCGTCCGGAATCTCTGACAGCAGGTGTGGCTCTGGAACAACCGGAGTGGCTTCCCTTGCTCACAGATGCAAGTCTAACGGAATGGGGAGTGCATTGTGGTGCTCCTTTTGCTCAAGGCACTTGGACCGAACAAGAAAGGACGTGGTCAATCAACCGCTTGGAGCTGAGAGCGGTCTCACTGGCATTATGGATGTTCGAAACTACGGTAACGGGGCGAGCAGTGCGAGCCCTGTCAGACAACTCTGCGACGGTGGCCTACATCAATCGGCAAGGTGGTACAGGAAGTGTGGCCATGGAAGAGGAAGCAGAGGCACTATTCGTTTGGGTAGAGTCTCGACTTCCAGCAATCTTGGCGGCCCACATTGCAGGAAAGGACAATGTAATGGCGGATTTTCTCAGCAGAGTTTGGGTGGGTGCCGGAGAATGGGAGTTGCATCCGGACATCTTTGCGCAGATAGTTCACGGATGGGGTCCACCAATCATGGATCTCATGGCGACTTTTCAGTCAGCGAAGACGAATCGTGTTTTTTCAGCAGGCGACGAGAAAGGATGTCGGAGGGGATCGATGCCTTGATTCAGCCTTAGCCGTCATCAGGCCTCCTTTATGTCTTTCCTCCGTGGGCACTGCTGGGGCGAGTGATTCAACGCATTGAAGCTCACTCGGGGACAGTGTTGTTAGTGGCTCCGGATTGGCCAAGGCGCCCGTGGTACGCCAATCTCATTCGCCTACTCGACGGGGAGCCCTGGAGTTTGCCGGCGTCAGAGGACCTTTTACTTCAGGGTCCACTCCGAATGCCTCAAGTGGATCGATTCTCGCTTACGGTATGGCCATTGAAAGGGCAAGGTTAAAGAAAAAAGGTTACTCAGCAGCAGTCATTGCTACCTTGCTTAGGGCGAGAAAAGGTTCCACATCTCTGGCTTATGTGCGTATTTGGCGTATTTTTGAGGACTGGTGTTCTCGGAGGCAAGTACGTGCAGCTACTGTAGCTGTACCTGTAGTGTTGAGTTTTCTGCAAGATGGGTTCGATAAAGGTCTGGCGGCCAGTTCATTGAGAGTTCAGTTGGCAGCACTGGCATGCTATAGAGGCAAAGTACAGGGCGTGGCTTTGGGAGTGCATCCAGATGTGTTACGTTTTCTCAAAGTAGTCTCTAGGCTGCATCCCTCTCAGAGAATGACGGTTCCACCGTGGGATCTTAATTTTGTGTTAGGGGCATTGGTTAAGGTGCCCTTTGAGCCGTTGCACCAGGCGTCGGTCAAGGATTTAACCTTAAAGGCAGTATTTTTGGTGGCTATTTGTTCAGCAACACGCATCTCGGAGTTGCAGGCGTTGTCATGTAGAGAGCCATTTCTATCTTTTTCAAGAGAAAAAATGGTGTTGAGACCAGTACTGTCGTTTTTACCAAAGATAGTGTCATCGTTTCATCTAAATCAAACTGTTTCCCTTCCAATGCTCAGTTCTACGGAGGGGAACGGCTCGGACCGGAGTTTACGTCGTTTGGATGTAACGAGAGTCCTGCGGCAGTATTTGAAGGTCTCTGAAATGTTTCGCAGATCGGACCGTCTCTTCGTGCTGTTCGGAGGTCCTCGCAAAGGGGAGGCGGTGGTGAAAGCATCTATCTCCAGATGGATTAAGGAGGCAATTGCGTCAGCATATATTTTGCAGGGTCGTCCAGTGCCAGGGGGGCTACGAGCTCACTCTACTAGGGCACAGGCGACTTCCTGGGCGGAACACAGTTTGATTCCTCCAGCGGAAATTTGTAGAGCAGGCACCTGGTCCTCTCTTCATACTTTCAGTAAACACGATTGACTAGATGTTTTGGCGGCGAGCGATGCCTGTTTCGGGACGGCAGTGTTGCGATCCAGGTGCAAAGGTCCCTCCCAATGATTACTGCTCTGATACATCCCAGAGGTGGAGGACTAAACTGGAGGAACGATAAGGAAATTGAAATTACACTTACCTGGTAATTGTAGTTCCTTGAGTGACTCCAGTATAGTCCTCATCCCGCCCTTTGGATGATCAGTTTTCGGATTATTTACAGATGGAGAGGAGACTTCGTTGTGAAGGCTGAGGGGATTCTATCGCTCTCTGGATCGCTGTGAATATGGCTGTTTCCCATATTTTCCTTTCCTTCTCTTTGATCGGTTAGAGGGTGGAGAAGAGAAGGTAAAGGGATGCTAGAAAGCAAGAGTGTAAAAAAAAAAAAAAAAAAAGACGACCTGTCGTTATAAGTGAATACATATGTAAAGGCCAAGGTCTTCTTGTTGAAGGTTTTTCATTGTAGTTCTTGTTGGAATTAAATTTCAGCTACCTACTTGTTGCTCCTTTGAGTCTGCTTTTTCAATAGTGCACTGGGGCTGATGGGAAGTGCCAGCAGGCTATGTCCAGTGATGTCACGAGTTTTGACATGCCCAGTCTCCAACCTGCAGGAGGAGGTACACTACCCAGAGGTGGAGGACTAAACTGGCGTCACTCAAGGAACTATAATTACGAGGTAAGTGTAATTTCAGTTTTGTAATACTGTTTTATGTAACGTTCATGCTTTGAAGTTTTCTGTAAACCGCTTTGATTCACTAAAAGCGGTAAACAAGCACAAATAAATAAATAAATAAGAAACTTGGACTAGAAGAACTTAAGAGGATGATTCCTGAAGAGAATGTAAGCGTTAAACAGTCGACATAGGGTTGATGGTTTCTGTTATTTGCAGTGGGCAATGTTCAAAGCTAGCTGATGATAATAATTTAAATGAGGGGCAGGGGAGAGGGAGGGGGGAAGTAGAATGTATTAGAAGAGATCATCTGAAAGACAATGGGAAAACAATGAATGATGGGGACTTAACCTTGCTGCCAGTTTAAGGGTTTAGCTAACAGTGGTTGTATAAGTATAGGTAGGGGAGAGGCAAGGTCTGTCAACTTGAAGTACCAGATACTTTGTAAAATGTGGAGAAAATGTTACATGAAAATGAAAATCTGTATACTGTGGCAATATTGAGTATGGGTTAATAAAAAGTTAAATATAGAAATAGAATCAACATAAAACAACACAGAACTTCAGTACTTCACAAAAATAAAGTTTAAGCAATTCTATACCTGATGACAATTTTGTTTTAGGAAATTCAAAAAGGTAAATTCATCTCCAGCTTTGCTCTCTGCTACTTCCAACTGATAGTGCAAGATTAAGCTATCTTTTGATGTTGACAGTACTAGTGCCTGTCGAGTTATCACCTGAGATTCCAGCTCCACAAAGCCTGCCTCCAACTGGGGGAACTTCTTATTTTGATCTTCAAAGTTAGCCCACTGAGGTCAGGATTGGAACCCAAGAAGAGGCTATTATCTTAGAGCTAGAGATTTGGCTAGTCACTGAAAAGAAATCAAGAGATGCAGATCACTGGCCTAAAACACAGCTAGAGGACTGGAAGTCTCTTAACTTAGATGGAAGCAGAGGCAGAGTCTAAAGAATGAGAATTAAAGCGTATCAGGAACCTCATTTAAATAGATATATACTAATATATAATATGTATTTAGCTCGTGCCTTTCCAGTAGCAGTTCATACTGTATCTGAGTTACATTCTGGGGGTTATTCTGATGTCCCATCCCCGCTATTCGTGCCGGCGGCACCCTCCGACTAACTTCCCTGCCGGTTGTGTGGGGAAGTTGGGGGCAGGGAAGAGGCAGCCCGCGGGCAGTGGACGGTCACCGGCCCTGGATGTACAGGGCTGATTCTAATGTTGTCCTTGTATGTCCAGGGCCGGCAAAATGGCTGGGGAAGTTATTCCACATCCGAGGTGGAATAACGTCCCTGGACGTTGTTGTTTTTCAAGGTCGGGGCAAGGAAGGGGCTGGGGGGGGGGCAGGGTTTCTTCCCCGCAGCCCGACCCTGGCCTTAGGAGGCCAGATTGGGGATCAGACTGCAGGGAAAAAAAACTTAATTGCTGGCGGCTGGCATCGTGGCATTTAAATGGAGCTGCAGTGCCATGGCAATCCCCCTGGAAGCATGCTGTTCTGTTCTGAAGAAGCCCTCTCTTGACCCCTTTTTCCTTGCACTATGGCGGCCAGTCTCCAATCTTCATTTCCTTTCAAAGATCTTGGATAAAGCGGTCTTTTCACTATCCTTACATCTTGACTCAACATTGCCATTCCATCCTAGGCAGTCTGGTTTCCGCACTGGACACAGTACGGAAACCATCCTTCTTTCTCTTTTGAATGAACTGCACTCAGCACATGAACAGGGTGATTTCTTCATTGCAGTGTCTCTCAATCTCACAGCTGCGTTCGACCTTGTTGACCATCACACAATCTTGTTCATCTTCATGATTATGGGATTTGTGGTACAGTTCACTGATGGTTCCGGTCTTTCCTGTCTTCATGCTCCTTTTCGGTCCACGTTGCCGCCTCCTCATCACCCACCACTTCACTTCCCTGCGGTGTCCCCCAGGGTTCCGTACTAGTACCCCTGCTCTTCAACTTGTTTCTTGCAGCACTCACCCTGCTCACACAACAATCTGGCTTATCAACATATTACTATGCCAATGACATTATTCTGATCCACACTAATCCTCTTTCTCCCGACCTCACTCCCCTGAACAATTGTTTTGTGCAGATTTTCTCTTGACTGTCTTCATCTCAACCTGGTTAAGTTGACTGCCATCTGGTTCACCTTTGGTGCCCCTTACCCCTCATTAGCCTCTGTTCTCTCCGATAACCCTGTACCCCTCTCCACAACCCTCCATTACCTGGGTGTCACCCTCGACTCCTCCCTTTCTCCTTTTTCATGCTATGCCAGCTGAGAGCAGTATGCTCTATTCTCCCAATATCTTCCCTAACCACCCTTACAGTATCCATTTTCATGTCACAACTCGGCTATTGTAATTCTGTTCTGGCAGGCCTTCCCTTTTATCAGCTTCACTGTCTACAGTTGCTGCAGAATACAGCTGCCCGGTTCCTCACCCATGCCTCCCGTACTGACCATGTATCCCCCCCTTCCTGTTCATCTACATTGGCTCCCCATTCAGTACTGTTTTCAATCTAAGGTTCTCATCACTGTACACCAGGTAATTCACACCGATTTACCTCAGTATTTAGCTGACCTACTACATCTGCACATCCTCCCCCCTTCCCCCCGTGCCCTTCACTCCATTCACAATAACCGCCTGCCCCTTCCGTCCCCTGCCCGTGCACATTTAAAACTCACATGCCATTCTGCTTTCTTTTTTCTCGGTCCAGCCCTGTGTGATTCACTGCCCCCCCCCCCCTCCACTACGTGCTGAGCAGTCCTTCCCCCGATTCAAGGTGATGCTAAAGACCCATCTTTTCGGCACCGCCTTTGATCTTTCCCCAACCCATGACCACTTCATATGCCCCTCCTGATTTATTGTTTCTCATTATATACTTTCTGCTTTTTATCTTTTCTGTGTGCCTTATCCTCTCTACTGTCCTATCATATATTTTTTGGCATTCTTTTCACTCTTTGGCAGCATTTACTTATTTGTTGTACAGTGCCCTGATGCTCTGGCCTGGGAAGTTAGTCAAATAATTCAAATAAAGATAAAGATAAAAATAGCTGACCAATTTGAAACAGTCCATTTTTTTCCTTTTTAACCATTCTTTTATACTTTTGTATGTATGTTTTGGGTCATTGTCCTGCTGGAGGACCCATGACCTTCAACTCAGGCCTAGCTTTCTGACACTAGGTAGCACATTTCGCTCCAAAATACCTTGGTAGTCCTCTGACTTCATGATTCCTTTAATACATTCCAGGCCTCCAGTTCCTGAGGCAGCAAAACAGCCGCACTACATTATGGAACCTCCACCATATTTAACTATAGGAAGGGTGTATTTCTTTGCCTGTAAATGTATCACTGGTCTGCATTGCTGAAGAGCTCAGTTTGGTTTCATCTGTCCACAGAACATTTTTACAGAAGGATTGTGGTTTCTCAAAGTCAGTTTGAGCAAAGATCAGGCGCGCCTTTTATGTATGTCTTTGAGCAGTGGGGTCTTTCTTAGCCTTCACCAGTGAAGTCCTTCTTTGTTTAGTGTGCGGCCTATGGTTCAGGTCAAAACCACCACTCCAGATTGCTCCAGGTCAGCCTTAAGCTCTTTGGATGTTGCAAATGGTGTTTTCCCAACAGTTCACACTAATCTTCGTAGACTTCTTGGGTTAATTTTGCTCTTCCCACCACATCCTGGCAGGTTCTTGACAGTTCCGTGAGCAGAAAACTTCTTAATAACATTGCGAATTGTAGACACAAGAAACCCAAAATCTTTGGAGATGGCCTTGTACCTCTTTGAAGTTTGATGTTTGGTGATAATGGCTTTTCTGATGGTCTAACACAATTCTCTTTTCTTCACCATTGTGAAAATGGAACAGGGAGTGAATGTGGTCATTTTAAACATTAGAGCCGTCATTCATTAATTGATTCAAGTCATGTGAGTACTGACAATTGATCACAGGTGCATCTAATATTATGGCAATGGGAATGTGGCTCTTCTGTTCAAACAGATTTGAATTGTTTATAAGGATGCTAATAATCATGTCCTGGCAATGTCCCAATTTTTATACTATTTCCTACTTTCCTTTTTTTAATTGGTCTTGTTTTATTTGATTCTTGTATGTGTCAAATATATGTGCATACAGTATATAGTCCAAAGCTAATTCACTGCCACTTTTTTTTAGGAGATATTGGACATTAAGGGGTTGAAGTGCAAGGGTGCCAATAGTGTTGACCACAATTGTATATGATCGGAAAACTGTCTTAAAATGTACTCCTTTCTGGCAACTCTGTTTATGGTCAAGTCTCAAGCTGAGAGAGGTATGGAGAGGAACATCATCTCACTTTTTCATAAAAATAAAATAATCCTTCCCCATATTATATCCCATGGAAGGCAGCAATATTAAGCTAAGTAGCTTCATTGTATAGCATGAGCACAAAGAAATAGCATGGCGACAGCAGAAAGAGGTGACAGGAGAGATGAGTGGAGTCTAAGAGTTCACTGCCCTCCAAACTATATGTTTTTCTTGGCTCATTTTCCTACTTGACTCAGCTGCCAAGTCTTGGCTTCCCTTATCTCTTAACACAACTCTGGTGCTCAGCTCCTGACTCAACTCAAGGCCAACGTCTGGGGTGTATGATCTATGCAGTTGCATAGGACCTATGAATAAAGAGGTGCTGTCGTGCTCGTATCCCCCACCATGTCCTTCCATATCATGTAGGCAGGGAGAAAGAGGGAGTTTGTGGGATAATGGTGCTGGGTGGATGATAGAGGAGAAAAAAGGGATGTTTGGTAGAAGGAGAGAAAGAGGGATGTTACATTGGAGTCACCGCTAGTACTAAATGAGGAGGCATGCTGACAAAGCTGCCACCACCAAAGGGAATTCCAATTTCTCTTTTCACACCATTTAGTCTACAGCCAACCCCAGCTCCCCAGATCATTAGAGTTCTATCAAGTGGGTTGGCCTGCAGTAGATCAATGAGCATATATTTCTATGTCCAAAGCTGCTGGATCATGCCTACATCTCTGACTCAGTACATGATGTCTGGGGTTTTCTCACTGAGGGCAGAAAGTATAGCATGCAGCTTTGACCCTGGAACTGTGAAGCTGCTGACTGCTGAACTTTTAAGGCTTGAATGTGCAGGTGGTGGAGCAGCTTAGCAGGGCTCTGTAGGCATGGAACTACTGATATCCTGCAATCTGTGAGTTCTGAGACAAGTGCTGCAAGATATGGAAAGACAGGAGTAGTCCCAAATAGGGTTGCCAACTGGCTCCAAATGTGCTCGACAGGCTTAATCCAGTCCTGGGTTTACCCCGTTGCATGCAGGGACACGTAGTCTTCCTTTTGTTATGGAGTGCAATGGAGAAATTAGAACTACATGTCCCTGCATGCAATGGGCTAAACCAAAGACTGGATCAGGCCTGTCGAGCGCATCTGGAGCCAGCTGGCAACCCTAGTCCCAGGGAACAAATTTGTTGGGGCTCTGAAGAAGGCGAAAGGTCATCCATGGCAGGGCCGGCCAGTTGAACCTATTTCAGCCAATGGGGCCTGCACACAGGTCTGCACACCAGGGCTGAGAGAGCTACTGTATTTTGAAAGAGTTTGCAAAACAAAAATCAATAAAGGTTTCTTTGTAAGTATAGTTTTGTTATAACTCGTTTAGTGGCTGATTTTGTATGAACAGCACTGAAAGCTTGTATAAATAGATGTAAATAGATTATGTATATAGTTAACCCTGTTTTCCAAGTTTATACTCCTGTTCGATGTAAACCTGACAGCTTGTTGTTATGGTCGTTAAGTTATAATGTAAACCGCACTGATGCTAAATAGCGCGGTATATAAGAAATTGTAATAAATAAATAAATAATAAATAAAAATAAGTCCTTATTTTCAAGGACTTATGTGCGTAAATGGGCACTTACTGGTGCACGTCACCTGTAAGCACATTGCGTGTACCTTCTGGTGGCAGTGCTTGGGCATGGCTTACGTGTGTCAATGCACCGATCTAGGCACAGCTAGTTATGCCTACCCTAGAGCAGGTGACTATGCCTAGCTTCCAGCACATCCCTGTTTTATAACATAAAGTGCACATGCACTTTACTTTATAAAATAGAGCCTACATGCGTGCATTGTGACATGTGAAACCTGCACAGGTGCTTATAGAATTACCCTCTTTATGTCAAAATATAAACAAATACTGCTTTTCACCGGGTCAAAGCAGTTTACAGTTAACAATTTGAACAGGTTTACAGAGAACATTTAACTATATACAGTTGGAGGATACCCCAAAACATGTCTTAACTATGCATAAGAGTGCGAGGAGTAGTAATTTGTCCCCCAATTTTCCTAGCTCTCTATTGTATGCCACTACAAGGGAGAATCCTTCTGTAATTTTCTTTTCTTTTCTTTTCTTTGTACTGCGGTAGTTTTGCTCAAATAGTTTTAAGTGAAAAGGCAGTCTTCCTGGCAATAATTTTGAGATTGTAGTATCTTGTTTGAGGGATTCCATCATGACCTTGAGATGTTCATCCATGTTTCTTGGGTCAGGGCAAACATATATGGTTAGGGTTACCAGATTTTTGGAAAGCAAATCTGGGACAGCTGGACTGGGCTGAGAGAGGCATTGGTCCATCCTTCTCAGACATCTTTTCCCCATATATTTCAAATGACCAGTCTAAGTAGCATTCAGTAATTTCAAAACGTAAAAAAAATAGACGGTAGCAGTCCTTCTCAAGTTATAAGTGCATATACATACATAAAAGCTAGAACGTCATTTTATACATTTTGATAAATATTCTATATATTTCTAGAATTCCTTCTCTTTTTCAGAAAAGAAGTAAATTTTACATTTCTCCTACCAGGATCCAGAAGACTGCATTAGAGGAGTATGCAGGATAAGCAAAGTCCTCTCCCTCTTTCCCCACTGAAATCAGGAATGGGAGGGACAGTACTGGAAAATCAGGCTCATCAAGTAGCCTTACACTGTATATCGTGGCATCCTGTGGATCGGCTGTGTATGATAACTTTTTGTTTGTGAAGGGGTGGAAGCTGAAATTGTGAAGGATGCTACATCTGTCAGTTGATATCCTGTGAGATGTTTTTGGTGTCCAGAAAGTTAACTTTTCTGTGGCGTACTCAATATTGGATCTGATTGAAGAATGGGATGCGATACAAGAGTTGAAGAATTGAGAGTCCCTTCATCCAAATCATAAGATACAGCGACCAGAATTGCACACAATATTCAAGGTGCGGTCGCACCATATAACGATATAGAGACATTATAATATCCTTTGTTTTATTCTCCATTCCTTTCCTAATGATTCCTAGCATTCTATTTACTTTCTTGGCTGCCTCTGCACACTGGGTGGAGGGTTTCAATGTCACATGCTGTTATGCTGTCTATGTGGGGACGTTTTCTATATAGTGGTTCTACATCCATGATGACCAGAAGAGTGTCAGGATTTAGCTGATCAATATTTTTTAACTTATTCAGAAAGTCTTTGATATGCTACATGGAGCTGGTTGCCTTGTGAACAGCTGTATAAGAAAAGAAATGTGTAAATTCACCAAAAAGGAAACAATACTGAACAACTACCTTTACTTTCTGACACACCGAAAGAAAAGCAACATCCTCCTTAAAGAACTTGACGATCAAAAATTCTCTAGCAACAAAATACAGCTCAGGCTATACAGAAAAAAATCTGTAAACATAATAATCGGAAATTGAGGAATGAACTTACACAACAACTCTGCAAAAAAAAGTGTGAGGATCCCTTTAGGACCCCCACACAGAACCATTCCACCTTAGTGTACTGAGGAGACGTAAATCATTTTGCTAAAACATCCCCTGCTGAGGTGGCTGCAGGGGCTCTGCCTGACTCTTTCTAACCTATTACTACTACTACATTTATTTATTTATTTATTTATTAATGATTTCAAACAAAGCTACAAGCAAAAATACTTGCATAGAAAAAGGGAACATTGCAGAAAAATACAAATAAGAATAAAAGGAAAACAATTCACAAATGAACCCCTCAAACAACCCACAATAGAGAGATCCAAAAGGCAAGCAAAAAGGAAAAGCAATTTAAGTAATATACTAGGCAAATTTGCGAAACAACCCATACTCATAAACACATCTACTCATCTACTAAGAACCCTCTTATGCTACCCCTAGGAACCACGAGAATTAAGAAAGGAAATTAATTGAGAAGGATACATAAAAACATAGGAATTCCCCTGGATTTTTACCTGACATTTACACGGGTATTTCAGAAAAAATAAACCTCCAAGCTGGAGGACCCTCGGGCGCAGGATCAAAAATTCACTCCTGCGTCGTCTGGTCTCTCTAGCTAGATCAGGAAATATGCGGACCAAACAACCCTTAAATAATACATTCCTTTTCTTAAAGAAAATCCGCAGTAACCAATCGCGATCAGAAACTAATGCAAAGGTAACAATACAGGTCGCAGGTTTTACCAGAAGAGAGTCCGAAGTTTCCGACATTTCAGAAACATTCAATGCCTCCAATCCCTTACTCACAGTCTCCAAAGAGGCTAGCGAGCTCCGGATATCAGGTAAATAATAGGCTTTAACAAAGGGGGGGGGCATGAATCAACAGGGACCCCCAAATTCTCAACTAAGTAAGATTTAAACATTTCCTTAGGAGAAACATTGGGCATATTACTACTACATTTATATAGTGCTACCAGGCATATGCAGTGCTGCACAAGAACCCCCTAGGGCAGGGTGTGGTTATTCTGTGGTTTATGTGTGGATATGTCTTTTGCTGGGGCCCATGTTTATGTTTATGCAATTTCTTGATATACCGTCCAGGCTGAAGGGCATCAGAGAGGTTTACAATCACTATAAACAGGTACTGTATATATTCCTTCGTCCCCAAAGGGCTCACAATCTATGTGTACCTGAAGGTCACCCTTGCAGAAAGTCACCCTTGAGTCTCGATATGTCCTGCATATAGCATATTTGCAAGTTATGTCAGGTTACTCTTTATTTGATATACTGCATATCTGCCAAACCTATGCGGTTTACATTAACAAAAATTAATCTAAACACATATCATAGAAAAAGAATGCCATAGCATGATCTCTGGAAGGGGCGGTATAGAAAAGACTGTTAAATAAATAAATAAAAAATAAATAAAATAGCAAACAGGAAAGATACAGCAGAAAGAGAAAACACACCAACTAAAACAGACTCAGTAAAGACAGACAGCAAGGCTGAGGTATCAGGTAGATTACGATGTAGGCCAACAGCCGCGACCCCTTCCTGCATTCAAGCCATGTTTATTTAGAAGTTACTGAACAAACGAGTTTTCAGGGACTTGATGTAAGAAGTTTAACCTTCCCTTCTGATTGACAACAAAAGAAAAGAGTAAAACTCAGAAGCTTGGGCTGCAAGAGGAGTGAAGGAGATAGAAAGCACCCACTTCGAGATTGACAAAAGGAGGTAAGCTACTACAGGAAAATCCCATCTAGAGAGAATGCATGTGTGGAAGAGGATCCAGTAGTGGCAGGGCCGACCCGTCCAGTAGGTGAACTATCTTTATCTTTATCGAGTTTTTGATATACCGCTCAGGCAGAGCATCAGAGTGGTGTACATAAAATAAAACAGCAACATGAGAGAAAAGGAAAAGAACGCCATTATCGACAGGAGAGCACAAGAAACTAGCAGATAACAGAAAAGAAAAAATAAAGAGAGGACAGCACAGAGTGAGACAAGGAGCAGGGGTCGGGAGGGAGGGAGACTAGGAGGTAGTAGGCGAGAGATCAAAAGCTTTGTGAAAAAGGTGGGTCTTGAGCAGGGATTTTAACTAGGCATCCAACTATGGCAGTTGAATTGGGGATCCCAATTGTTTCAGGGCTGATGCAACGAGCAGTGTTACGTATCACTAACTTCGTGAAAGGCTCCTGGCTGCGTGAATTGCAATATCGGATGATCCTCCGTGCTCACCTTCCCCCAAGATGAGCTTTTCAGATGGTCTTGCTTCTAGTGGCAGATGCCCCAGTTGCGGTTCCCCGCTGGCAGATTTGGGACATATGTGGTGGAAATGTAAGAAGGTACGCCAATATTGAGTGCGGATATTCAATGGACTGCCACTCTAATAGTGTTTGATCTTGTTCCATCTAGACCTAAAGGGCAATGGACTCGGTTGCTGGTGCGGAAGTTGTCCCTAATAGGTAAACAAATCTTGTTGCGTCAATGGAGGGAGCCATTAATTCCATCTTATTGGGCATGGCAGAATGGTTTCCACCAGTTAATGTTGATGGAGCGTCTGGCGGTTAGGGGCAATACATAGCGACAGGTCAATTTCCTGGCAGTCCGGGGTAGGTATATTGATGCTTTATCTCCAATGGCCTTCAATGAATTATTGGCTTGGTAGGCCCTTTGCAGTTAAATGGATTGGGATGCTCTGAGTAATCTGTTGTAGAGTGATACATCAAAGGTTCCCGGCCAGGTTGGTCCATGGAACAAAGGGGGGGGGGGGAGGGAGGGTGAAGGATGGCGATAGGGTTGGGTAGGAGTTAACTAGGTGAAGAAAGGCTGATATTTGGAGAGACTCGGGTTGTGGTGTAAGAGTCACCGCAACGCCGGAGTATATGGAAGCATTGCAGCTCCTGGGGGGAGTGAGTAAGTGGGAGTAGGGGGGGAGGGTAATAAAAAGGAAAAAGTCATAATGTTGGAATACTCTAGAGCTTTTTCAGTAATAAAGTTGTTATTGAGTTTTAGAAATGTCCAACAGAGTGCTGTTAAATGTATTGTGTGTTATTTCAATAAACAGAGCTATATAAAAAAAAAAGAATCCCTCCAGTAAGGATATATGCCGCACATGCTCAAGGAAGCAACAATACGACCACTCCTCAAGAGCCCCTCGCTAAACCACTCAGATCCAAAATCCTACCGCCCCATTTCTAGCCTCCCATTCCTTTCAAAAATCATTGAAAAGGCAGTACAAAGACAACTGCAAGATTACATTGATCTGAATGCTCCGCTAGACAACCACCATCATGGCTTTAAACCACAACACAGTGTGGAAACCCTGCTTACCTCCCTCTTCGACAATCTCCTAAAGCAGGGGTGGGCAATTCCGGCCCTCATGCACTACAATCCAGCCTGGTTTTCATGATGCCCCTAATGAATATTCATTGACCTATTTCCATACAATGGCAGGCAGTGGATGCAAATAGATCTCATGAATATTCAGTAAGGACATCATGAAAACCAGGCTGGATTGTAGTGCACGAGGGCCGGAATTGCCACCCCTGTCCTAAAGGGAATGGACAACATAAAGAATGGATTTCTGCTAGTGTTCATGCAGCCTTCGACACAGTATCCCACACCATACTGCTACAGCGCCCACAGGAGATAGGAATATGCAAAAACACCCTGAGATGGTTCTCTTCATACATGTGCAACCGAACACAACAAGTCAAATGTGGCGAGAAGAAATCAGCACAGTTCCACGTCACGCAAGGAATACCACAAGGTTCAGCACTCTCATCCATACTCTTTAACGTATATATTCAACCCATATGCAACATCATCAAATGACACAAAATACATTACCACCTCTATGCTGTATACCCCAGTCAGCCTGCTCTCACCTGACATAACCTCGATGACAAAATGCCTCGAAGACATGAATACATGGCTCGCCAACAATAACCTGATGGTCAGCTTGGACAAGACAGAGGCTATGTTCGTCACTAGGGATCCCACATTCATCCCACCCCAGGCAATCAGTATCATAGACAAGATGATAGCAATAAAGGATGAAGTAAGGTACCTGGGCATTACCCTGGACAAAGCTCTTAAACTACAATCGCACATTATCAAGACTGTGGCTAGACCCTATCACTGACTACAGACCATCAGGAGACTTAAACCAATCCTCAACCAAGACCACTTCGCACATTTTGCCAAGCAATCGTAACACCAATTCTGGACTATGGAAACTCACTATATCAAGGACTTCCAAAACAGACTATCCACCCACTATAACTGGTCCAGAACACTGCAACGTGCATCATCACGAGCACTGCAAAGTCTGAACACATCACATCCATACTGCGGCAACTACATTGGCTCCCAATAATCGCAAGGGTGAAATTCAAGTCAATCCTGAACATATTCAAAGTCATCCACCACTGTTCAGAAGACGTGCTCCAGGATTTAATAATCAGGGACGTAACTAGCAGACCTAGGAGGTCCAACAATGGTAACAGACTCAACATGCCAGCAGGATATCATAAAACAAAACCAGCCAAGTCTAAAAGGGTTCCCTCACTGTCAGCTCCTGAGCTATGGAACGCCCTCCCTGAGGAACGAAGGGCCCTAAACAACACCAAGGACTTCCGCAAGTCTCTCAAGACCCTCCTGTTCACGGAGTCCTACAGCCAAGTACCGTAATTTGCCAAGCACTGGTCTCCACCGCAGACGACTCACCACACTCAAATGAGAACTAAATGTAGACAGCCTGTATGTCAGGGAGGGGTGGCCTAGTGGTTGGGGCAAGTTACCTGAGGCCAGAAGGTCAGGGGTTCAAATCCCACTAGAGGACAGAAACCTTGGGCTGGAAGGACTGGGGTTTCTAGTCCCACAGGTGCTCCTTGTGGTCTTGGGCAAGCCACTTGACCCTCCATTGCCCATGTTCCCTGTAAAATAGTTATCTCCAAGTTATAATGCCCTGTTCAATGTAATTTCAGTTTGTTCAATGTAAACCACCTTGATATCATGAAAGGCAGTATATAAGAAATGTTAAATAAATAAATGTCTGACCCCTTTCCTGTTAAATGTATCCCTACAATCTGTGTTAATCACTTTGATTGAAGGGTAAGGGTGGTATACAAAACTAGCTAAATAAATAAATAAAATGTTGCCGCTGCTCAGTTAGCAACTGGCACCACCTCTGGAACATCCCCAACACGCACCAGTGGTTAGGATCAGGGGCATGTAGCAGCGTTAATTGGAGATATCTAGCATATTTAGTGCCACTGAATATCCCTCTAAGCAGCATTTACACGGTTTACTGGTCTGTAAACCGTGTAAATGCCTTTGAATATTGGGCCCATAGTCTTTAGTGCACTGGGCGGCATACTCTGAGAAAATCTGGTGAATCTGTCTCTCGTTGCCTTCCTGCCCTGCAGCTGCTTCAAAGGCCTTGGCCCTGGGCCTCAGTGGCGGCTGCCTCACTTCTTCATGCAGCATTTTCAGAGCAACATCCATTTCATCCTTCAGTGGCTGCGGCTGTCTTCTGTTCCTCGTCTTCTGTTCTAATTTTCTCTAACTCCAGGACAGTCTCGCACCCCTTTGCAGCTTCTGCGTCAGATTTTGCTTGTTGTGGAGCAACTCAAGTGCGCTGCCATAGAGGATCTGGACGGGTGTCTGGAGGGGCTAGAGTTCTATGACATAGTTTCTTTTAGGAGATTTTGCTTTGCTTTGCTTCCCTTATAGTATCTGCCACTAGGCTCTTGTGTTCCTAGTCTATGCCTTCCTGAAGGTCTCTGTTTTCTCAATAAGTCGTGACAGGAACAGATAAAATTTATAGCTAGACTGCAGTTGCCTTATTTATTAATTTAAACAATAACTAAGCCCTAAGAAATCATCAATATATATTCCTAAATCAAGATGTCTTCCTCCTAAACAATCCACATATGTGATAAACTAACCAATAGAAGTGTGTATTAATTTTTTGTTGGATCGCCTACCTTGAGAGGTGACCCTCTCTCGTGGTAGGCCCTCCTTTTAATCAAACTTAAATGAGACCCAAAGGCCTAAAAACAATGTGGAACAGGCCGCATGAATGCGTGCCGTTCCACTTCTTCAAATGGAAGATTATAATCTCAGTTATCCAGAACAATGTTTAACAGAGCACCATGGCAAAAAAACTTATCTTAATGATGAAAGTCTTCCATCATGCCATGAGGTTAATGTGGCAAGGTTTCTCAGTAGCGAAAAGATACTATAGGGCGACCCAGGGGATCTTCTAATGATTTGTGAATCTTGGGAACCATATATAAAATAGGGACTACTGGATTCTTCATATTCAAAAATTCAATTTTCTTTCGTAGTTATCCAGTGTCGTTCTAATGCAAATGTAGACTTGATTTCCTGTTGTAAAGAAAAAGTGGGATCCAAAGGTAATTTCCGATAATATTTATGATTTTGTAAATGATTCAAAACTTTCATATGATAAGTGTCCATGTTAAAACAATGGCTCCTCCTTTATCTGCTCTAGGAATAGTAACTGCATGTTGTTTCCTAAGAGAAAAAAAAGCATTATAATGGCTACTTGATATATTGGAAAAATGCTTCTGAGAGGAATTTTCTAATTGCTGTAAATCACATAAGACTTGTAAACGGGGGCGCTGGGCGTGAATGTCCACAGTCTTGGCAAAGGCAAAATACTATTATGACTTGCAAAGGGTTGTGGGGGATGTAGTCCATTCATACCAGAATCAGCCGTTCACAAAATAATGAGTTGTGTTGCTCGAGTGTAAGCAAAGAAAAAATATATTTTATTTATGGGGTTAATTCTCCCACACAGATTTACTTGGTAACACAAAAGGATACTTGCTTTCAGTATAGTACTTAGGAAAAACAAATCATGATATCAGCAACTGAACCTCTTAAGCAATCAAACAATAAAGACCTTGATGGGAAACAGAAAAGGTCTTTCTGAGGACTCCTGCTAATACCTTTTAGCAGTGCTCCAAAAGCAAAAACAAAACCCAAAAGTAACCAAAAAGTGTTCTTTTTCAAGGATAACTTTCTTCTAGTTTCACACACCAACAGTAGTTTCCTTTCAGAGCTCACGTGCAACTGTGCATGGCTTAATTACCAATAATTAGCCAGCTGCAAACCCCTTTGCTGGTTCACTTTCTCTACGTGGCTCAAATCCTACCCTAAAGCTTTCTTGTAAACTTTTCTGGGTAGATAAAAGAACAAGTTATATTTCCTTTTGATGGTTGTTGTATTTGTGAAAGTATTTTACCACAGCAGCCTAGACAGAGAGCAATCCATGTATTCATTCGGATCATTTAAAATATCTCCTTCTTCTTCAAATATCATAGAATCAATATCATGGTCTGGCTCAGAGGAATTCCTTAATGGAACACTCTCAGGATAATGTTTGATTCCCTGCTGTCTCCCAGGTGAAGAGCTAGGGCACAGATCAGTGTTCATACCTGAGTTCCTTTGCTGTTAGGTTTCCTCTCCAGATATTCTGGCCAGTATGTAGTCCAGCTTTTATGTCCAGCCTTCCAATCAAGATCCCTGGACACTGGGTCTCTCTTCACATACCTTCTTGCACTGGTCTTAGGGCCCCTTCCAAATGCAGCCGTCTCCTTCACAGGTGCCGTCCGGGAATTCCTGGCTCTGTAACCCCACTCCTCTGGCTTCCTCCAGTCCAATGGAGTATGCTTGCCTCTGGAATGACTCCCAACACACGTACTGCTATGGGCTCCTTCTTTAGACCTCCAAGATGTTTTCCTCTTCTTCCTTCCACGTTGATGCTGCTGCTTCCTCTCTCTGTCCTTGAGCTCTGAGTTCCTCAACTCCATCTGATTCTGTGTAGAATCTGTTTTACTTTTAACTTGTTTAGAGGGATACTCCACCCTAGCACAGCTCAGCTGTGCTGAATCAAGCCCTGCCCTTGGAGATGAGTGATTGGGGATTACCTCATAGCTCTCCTGATTGAACACACGTTTCCCCACTTCAGCTCTTCTAGAGGCTGTTTGAAACCTGGTGCATTCTGGGACTGGTAGTCTTTTATGAAAACATTCTGTTTTAGTATTTCTACTAGCTAAGACAGGTTGCTTGTTCAGAGCCAATTCACCTCTATTATAGCTCCTTCCTGAACTATGATAAGCTTCCTTATCATAGACTAAATTCTGAAATGTTAGCAGTGTCACATCTGTGCTAATTGGAGGTAAACAGTTAGAAGGATTATAACACAGGGAACCATCAACTGGGTTTACAAAGGTGGAGGTGGCAAAATACAAAGCCGCTTGTAACTTCCTGAACAGTTGATGCAAGGCCACCCGCATTTTAAAAGGGTCATATTTGGGAGAAGGAATAAACGATAAGCCTAAATTTAATGCTGAAAGTTGCTGAGCAGTTAATGCTGTTCCTGATAAGTCAATGCTCGAGTTCAACCCTCTTCCTGAAACTGTCAGTAAGACCGGTGATTGTGAGGGTGGCCCCTTTGAAAACCCCGTTGCAATGTTGAGGTATCTATAGCATGTCTCTCTTCTCCTGGGGTATCCATTGAGGAATTGGAACTTCTGTCTTCAGAGGAATTATCAAATGTGACTCTTAACATTACTGTTTTGGTCCATCCTATGTTGTCTCCAAGTATA
Source organism: Ichthyophis bannanicus (assembly GCA_033557465.1). Lineage (NCBI taxonomy): Eukaryota > Metazoa > Chordata > Amphibia > Gymnophiona > Ichthyophiidae > Ichthyophis > Ichthyophis bannanicus. Next base: position 17,773,454 of record CM066045.1, on the reverse strand, counting down.
TACTTGATCTTTTGTATAATCCTCAGTATCTCTAGAAAGTTTTTAAATCTTCAATGTGCACATATTTTCCCAAAACTGCTATTATGTGCAAGCAAATCGTCCCAATTGGTTTTATAGGCTTCTGTTGTTAATTCTAATTTAAACTGCTGTTCCATTTGATCTAATTGATGTTGTATCAACTCTTCCTCCGTGGTTAAACGTTCTATCAAAAGAGCAATCAGATCCAAACCACATTTGTTTAAGATGCTATTCCGAGTGGTATAAAAAACCTTATCATCTTAAACATATGTGGGGGTTTTAACACCCTAAGGCCCCTTGGAATCAGTTTTTGTTTTAAATATTGAGTCATAGTTGCTGCATGTAATTGTATCCTGATAGATCGTTTACTTAAATTTCTAAAATTAGTCCAAGAGGATACCGTGACTGGTAAAGTAGATAAAGGAGTATCATCCAAAAGAGACGGATGTTCTAACAACATTTGAATCGCTGCTTCAGAAAAAGCAAACGTCACTGTATTAGATTGTGAACTTGATTGTTCTGACGCCATGAGTAATCAAAAAGCAAAACTGATGATATAAATCCAAACAATAACTAAGCCCTAAGAAATCATCAATATATATTCCTAAATCAAGATGACTTCCTCCTAAACAATCCACCTATGTGATAAACTAACCAATATAAGTGTGTATTAAATTTTTGTTGACTCGCCTACCTTGAGAGGTGACCCTCTCTCGTGGTAGGCCCTCCTTTTAATCAAACTTAAATGAGACTTGAAGGCCTAAAAACAATGTGGAAAAAGCCGCATGAATGTGTGCCGCTCCACTTCTTCAAATGGAAGATTATAATCTCAATTATCCAGAACAATGTTTAACAAAGCACCACGGCAAAAGAACTTATCTTAATGATGAAAGTCCTCCATCATGCTGTGAGGCTAAGGTGGCAAGGTTTCTCCGTAGCAAAACGATGTAAAGTTATTATCACTTCCAACATCTGTCAGGATTCAATCCTCGTTGTAGCAATGACAGCTAATTTGTTGTGGATTAAACAATCGCTTACAATAAAAATCCAAATAGGTATCGACTAGATCCTGCAACACCACGTAGTGTTTCAAACTGAGTGGCTTCCTAGCTCTTCTTCAAGCAAATGAACCTCGTCGCAAATCCAGTTACGGTTTTTATGCTTGTAATGACGATTAAACATCAGGTGAACAATCATGCACCGTCACAGTTGGTGCATTCCGTGCCTTATTTATTTAGCAGTGTTTATATACCACTTTATCTTGGAATCAAAGCGGTTTGCAAGCGGTTTGAACTTGGAATCAAAGCGGTTTGAACTTTAGATGTTTACATAGAACATGATGTACATGGAACTACTGTAGGACTTACAATAAACTCAACAGTTATTACAACTTAACAAGGTTTAAGTGAGGAAACTAACAGCGTCTAGATGTAAGAGCTTGTATGTTGGCTCTGTGGATGTATTGATTGCACAAAGAGTGGAGGTGGCCCTTGGATAAGATGATAAGATCTGTATTACTTGCACATTTCATTTATAAAAAAACAACTTGGCCAAGTTTTGGCTTGGATGCCTTTGTCAGGCATCAAAAAAACCCCAAATATAAAAACATATGTATTTCAAAATACATTTACAGATTCATATCAGACAGTAAACAAAAAGCCATAAAAAATATACTGCATTAGTCATCCCAAATGAAACCACAAGATGCACCAGATCAACAGCCAACAGAGCCTTCCAACTCTGCGCCCCAACTCTATGGAACGCTTTACCAGCACAAATCAGAGCAATCCCCAACTTGAGCCAGTTCAGAAAAGCGTTAAAACATTTCCTCTTCCTTAAATATCTCAATGACAGCTCCGAACATAACTCCCAAGCGAGTAGCAGAAGTAGTCAAACAGGCAGACCCACGCAACAGGCTTACCCCACAATGTAAATAACAAGCAGTTTCCTGTATTGTTGTACCACCTATGTATATAGTTGACCGTGTCCATTATCAGGTGAACCACCAATGTATATAGTTAACCCGTTTATCCAAGTTCTACTTCCTGTTAAATGTAATCACCAGACATATGTAAATTGTCGGATGTTTCTGTTCAATGTAAACCGCACTGATGGCTAATAGTGCGGTATACAGTCAAACCTCGGTTTTCATTTGCCCCGGTTTTCATACGCTTCGGTTTTCAACGTCTTTTCTGACTGAGATTTTGTCCCGGTAGCAGGGAAGAAAAGCTGTCAACGTAAGCAGGAGATGTTGCATGAATGTGGGAGGCAGTTCTTTCTCTTGCAGGGTACGTCTGAAGCTATATCATTAAGATTTTCTGCCATTCTGAAGCATTGAGCAGATAATGTAAAGGTATTTTAATGGACTGAATTCAATGTGATTCCGAAGAGAGCTGGGCACAGCAGCTTAAGGCCAGATGCTAACATACTGTACTGTACAGTACTGTACTTAGCTTGCTTTCAGTGATGTTAAATGTTCATTTATCCATTTCATTAGTCATTTATATTTATTTCTCATTGTTTTCTGTATGTAAAAATATAGTTATTCTCTATAAAATGTATTTTTTGTGAATATTTTTGGGTGTCTGTAACGGATTAATTGGATTTACATTATTTCTTATGGGAAATATTGCTTCAGTTTTCATACGTTTCGGTTTTAGTCAGACTTTTTCGAACGGATTAATCATGAAAACCGAGGTTTGACTGTATAAGAATTGTTAATAAATAAATAAATAAAATAAAACAAATAATGTTCTAATTGTCGTGAGATAACTGTGCAAGTGTTTAATTGCGCAAAGCAGCAGTACAAAAAGAGGGGCGGAGCTTAATACATATAAAGGCATTTTGAACAGTATACATATAAACAAACTCATAAATATTAATACAAAAACTATATTAAAAATACATAATCAATAAGCAATTAAAAACATAATAGCAAGGGTAGAACACAATAAAACATTATGAAAATCCATGAAAATGTGAAATTTTAAAAATGATTAATAATAAAGTTTACATGCAATTTAAAATTAAAATCATAGTGAAAATATACACATTTCATAGTGTAATTGGTCCTAACAGCTAAAAATCAGAAGGATGCTCTACCTCTTAAAACAAATTATATCACGTTTGCCTAAAATATAGGACCAGTATAACAATAAAACTCTGATATTAATTAAAAAACTACTATTCACAACAGCTATACTTTAAATATATAAGATATATATCCAACATAGGGCTTGAGGTAGTTCATTTGTTATTAAGAAATTGACTATGTCATAATCTAGAAATGAACGTGCATCTCGTATGGAATGAACAATATCATAAAAATAGGATAACCACAATATGAAATACTGAATAATTGATATAATTAATGATATATTTCTTTGTGAACAAGCAGGAAGTAAGTCCTCACGTATGGGTGACGTCCCCTGATGGAGCCCCGCGAGGGAACGCTCCCCAGCTTCCAGTCAGAAGCTTTTGGGAGCCTCTATCATGCACGTGTGCCTGCCTTCCCACCTGCCACAGCGCCATTTTCTCCTCAGTTCACTTTTGCTGCAGAGCCCCATGGACGTATTCCAGTGCGATCTGCGAAAAGCTGTTCTTTTGCCCTTCAGGGTGCTGAATGTTTTGTGTTTTTTTCGCTGCCTTTGTTGCCTTTTTATTTGTCTGTCGTTGGGGTGCCAGCTTCTGCAGTGCTGGCCATCCTGCGTGGTCTTTTTTCCCCCTTCTTTTTTTTGTTTTACTGGGCAGCTCACTCCCTTTTTCCCAGTTTTTTGTTTTGGCATTGTTTGCCAGCATTGAGTTCTTCAACATTGTGAAGGCTGTTTTCCTGGCAATGTCAAAGCCGACAGTAGTTTTAAGAAGTGCGCCCATTATCCATGCACCATCTCTGTGACAGACCGTCACAGTTGGTGCATTCTGTGCCTTAGCCCTCATCATGAGCTCTCCACTTGCTCATTGTGTCTTCAGATGACCCGGAAGGGCCTCAAGGGTCGAGAAAAGCAGTTCAAGTTCCCCTTCGGATCATTGGATGGCATCCTCAGCAACGGCATCAATGCCATTGAGGAGCGCTGCCGAGGCTTCGGCTTTGTGTGGTGTCCTTCCTCTCTCGGAGCCAAGGGGCCATGATAGCATGGATCAGAGACTCTCCATCAATGCCTCAGAACCTTGGAAGGACTCATCGTCAGTCTTGTCAGTGTTGAAGGGGTCGGCTGGAGACCATGCCAAGCAGGGCATCGGCATCGGAGCCCCTCTCGGCACAATGCAAAGGGCGACAGCCAGGAGCAACCTGCAAAGGTACCCTGTATAAGAAATTGACTTCTGGACGCGGAGAGTCCCGGCAATCTCCCGATGACCTAACCATCGTGGAGTCCCTAGTGCAGGTGTCAGTCGGTGGCCGTAGTCTCTGCACCGGCCCTGATGTCCTCAGAAACTGCAGAGCTTACTGAGCACGTGAGCCAGGGATGTAAGGTCAGCAGTCAGATTCCACCCCAGGCCCTGCCCCAATTGCCCTCTCCAGTGTCTCTGGCTCCAATGCTCCCAATCCTCGGTGCTTGGGGGAGGACTGCCAATGGCCCTGCAGTCGGGCATTGCTGCCGAGGGAGAGCAGCCAGCACCAGGAGGAGGTCAGAAGGTACTTTGACTTCCTTTCAGAGTCAGAGTCCGATGGCTGGGAGATGGAGGAAGAATTCCCGGTCATCAAGAGGGAATCCCTGGTTATCCCCTAGGATCTGTACGTACCATACAAGTTGCAAAAGTCTCCCCTGGAGTATATTTCCTTCCAGGACTTTATTCGGGACATGGCTAAGGTGATTCCCTTCTCTCTGGAGGTGGAGGATGAGCTGAGAATGGAGGAGCTGGAGGTCCTCCAATACCCCTCGGTTCCAATGGAAACCATCATGGTGCCAGTGCACTGGATCCCTCAATGTCTCCTGCTCCAGATGTGGGAGAATCCGATGTTGGTTATGGCCATCAGCCGCTGACTGGACTTGTACTGGGTGCAGAAAGTCCCCGGGTTTGAGAAACTCCAACTACCGTACCACTCGCTAGTGGTGGAGTCCATCATGCGGCGCGTCAGGATTTCCAAGACCCACTCGTCAGTGCCCCTCAATAGGGAGCAGTGGACATGCACCAGGTTTGGACAGCACTGTTTTCAGAGCTCCATGCTTGTCGCACAGGTCCTCTCCTATCAGCTCTATATGGGGATGTTCTTGAAGCACATCATGGGGGACCTGAGTGAATTCAGGTCCCTCATTCCCTGAGAGTGCCTGGAGGACTTCTATGCCCTAGTTGGCCATGAAAAAAACATGTCCAAGTACATGGTATGTGCCACATGCGACGCATTTGAGTCAATGGGCAGGGTAGCGGCAGTGGCATCGGTGCCTGACGGCTGGCCTGGCTCCAGTAGAGCTCAGCCCAAGGCACAGGGCCAATAACAACCATGTAAGGCTAAGATGCAGAAGCCTCAACCCGTGCCCCAGCCACAGCTGGGGGCGGGGTTTTGATACCTTCCTCAGGAGCATAGCCAGTCACCTGATCTCTGAGTAGGTCCCCTCTCAGGTGGGCGATAAGCTCATCCACTCCACACACAGATCCTCATCACCTTGGACACCTGGGTGCTACATATTGTACGGGATGGGTATCTGTTGTGTTTTGCCCAGCTCCCGCCACCTTTCTTTCCAGATGAGTATCTTCTAGACCTGCATCAGCACAGTCTCCTTCAAGCAGAGGTTATCACCCTGCTGGCTGACCTAGCCTTGAGCTGGTGCCCCTGGCCCAGAGGAGGTTCTCCTCCTGCTACTTCCTTGTTCCTAAGAAGACGGGAGACTTCAGGCCCATTCTCGACCTTTGGGACCTGAATCACTTTCTGGTCCAGGAAAGGTTCAAGATGGTCTCTCTGGGAACTTTGTTTCCATATCTCAGCAAGGGCAATTGGCTATGCTCTTGGATCTAAAGGATGCGTATACACACATCCTGATCCACCCCTTACACAGGAAATACCTGTGTTTCATGCTGGGGGGCAGCACTTCCAGTATCGGGTGCTGCCCTTCAGACAGGTATTGGCCCCCAGGATCTTCACCAAGTGCCTAGCAGTCATCGCTCTGGACCCTGGGGGTCTTCATCTTCCCCTACTTAGATGACTGACTAATAAAGGCCTCCATGCCGGGCAGCATGTGGCACTCAGTGCACCTGACCATACAGGTGCTCGAGCACTTTGGGTTCATGGTCAACTACTCAAAGTCTTATCTGCAGCTGACTTAGTGGCTGGAGTTCATCAGAGCCCTCTCAGACACCACAAAGGTCAAAGCCTTTCTTCTGGAAGAACACGTACAATGGCTCATGGAGGTGGTCACCTCCATCCGCCACAAGCGGCACACTACAGCACAAGTGATGCTCTGCACACTAGGCGACATGGCCCCCACAGTGCATGTGACCCTACAGGCCTAGCTCAGGATGTTCCAGGTGCAGTGGATGTTGTGCATCCAGTGTAAGCACGTCACGAGTCACCTCAGGGATTGTGTGGCCATTACGGTGCCCCTCACTGACTCCCTCGGGTGATGGCTGCAGTCCCAACACCTGCTCCGGGGTCTTCCTTTCCAGCTGATGCTGACCCAAAGGATGCTCACCACTGATGTGTCCAAACTGGGATGGGGCATGCACTTGGATTGCAATCAAATGCAGGGCTTTGGTTAGAGCAGGAGAACCTGCACCAAATCAACTTTCTGGAACTCCAGGAGATCGCGGACACCCTCAGGGCCTTCTAGGTGCACTTAGCCAACATGGTGGTCCTCATACAGATGGACAACCAGGTGGGCCATGTTCTACGTCTACAAACAGGGGGGCACGAGATCATATCTCCTGTGCTGAGAAGCGGTACACCTCTAGAAGTTGCAGTAGCTCATGGCATGGAGCTGTGGGCAGCGTACCTGCCAGGGGAGCTCAATATGCTGGCATACCACCTCAGTCGGGTCCTCTAGCCTCATGAGTGGACCCTCAACAGGAGAGTGGGGGCACACCGACAGTGGATCTCTTAGCCTCCCCGCACAATGCTCAGGTGGACTGCTTTTGTTTTTGGGTGCCCGCGAGGGGCAGGCTGGCATCAGACACCTTCCTCCTCAACTGGGGGGGGGGGGTGGACACTCTGCGCTTACCCCCAATTCTGATGGTGGTGAAGACACTTCTCAAGCTCCAGGGGACCTTGGGGAACATGATCCCGTGCTGTACTGATCCAGACAGACGTGGTTCTCCTTGCTGCTCCTGCTCTCCTGCCAGGAGCCTATCTGGTTGTGTTACGATCCCAAATTCATTTTTCAGAAGGATGGGACCCTCCTGCACCCGAACGTCATCCCTGGCTCTTACAGTATGGGTACTGAGTGGGTACTCCTCTCCAAACTCAACTTACTGGGAGAGGTGACGGATGTCCTTCTAGCCTCCCGCAAGGACTCCACCCGCCGTACCTATGCTTTCAGGCGGCGTCGGTTCTCCCTCTGGTGTGCAGGAAAGGCGCTGGACCCTTTCTCCCGCCTCATCGAGGGTTTGCTAGAGTACCTCCTGCAGGAGTGAAGGAGTAGCCTAATGGTTTAGGAAACAAGAGACCGGGGCTTGACTCCTGCTAGCACTCCTTGTAGCCTTGGGCAAGTCACTTAAGCCTCCATTGCCTCAGAAAAATCTAAGTTATCAATGTCCCTGTTTAATGTACATTACCATGTTTAAGTTACAATATAAACTGCTTTGACTGAATGATAAAGCGGTATAAAAAACTGTTAAAAAATAAAAAATAAATCTCTCCAATTCGGGCCTCAAATCTAACTCTGTATGAGTGCTCCTGAGTGCAATCAGGGTCTACCATCGGGGCTTGGAGGGAAAGCCCATCTCCACTCAGCCGTTAGTGGCCCGCTTCATGTAGGGCTTGCACCTGTCGAGACCTCCGATTAAGCCCTCGCCGGTTGCATGGGATCTCAATGTGGTCTTGGGACAGTTGTCTGCACCCTTCGAGCTGCTTGCTACTTGTCCACTCAGATTCCTGACCTGAAAAGTAGTTTTTCTGGTGGCATTCACATTGGCTTGCTGAGTCAGTGAGCTTCAGTATCTGGTGGCCCATACATAAGATTCCACCATAACAGGTGATACTGCGCACCTATCTGGTGCTTCTTGCCCAAGGTGGTTTTAACCTTCCACTTCAACCAGTCGGTGGCACTGCCCACTTTCTTTACAAGGCCTCAACAATTTTTATGCTATCAAAATATAGAAAGACTAGGGGACATTCAATGAAGCTACAGTGTAACCTATTTAAGACTAATAAGAAAAAATATTTTTTTCACTCAACGTGTAATCAAACTCTGGAATTCGTTACCGGAGGATGTAGTAAAAGCTGTTAGTGTAGTCAGGTTTAAAAAAGGTTTGGACAAGTTTCTGGAAGAAAGATCCATAAACTATTGTTAAAGGGAACTCAGGAAATCCACTGCTTGCCCCGATACAAGCATTGTGGAACCTGTGTCTTTTGGGGAAACTGCTAGGTACTTGTGTCCTAGATTGGCCACTGTTGGAAACAGGATACTGGGCTTGTTGGACTTTGGTCTGACCCAGTATAGCATATCTTATGTTCTTACGTTCTCATTGTTGCCCCTTTTGGGCTAGTTTTTTGTGTTCGGTAGCTTGTAGCTTGGGAGTCCCATATGTGAGAACTTACTTCCTACTTGTTCATGGAGAAATTGTAGTTACTCACCTGTAGCAGGTGTTTTCCGTGAACAGCAGGAATAAGTCCTCACAACCATCCCACCTCCCCGTGAAGTTGTTTTTGGCTACTGGCTTTTGTATTTTACTGAGGAGAAGATGGCGCCGCAGCAGGCAGGAAGGCAGCCAGCCGCGTGTGTGTGATAGAGGCTCCAAAAGCTTCTGATTGGAAGTTGGGGAGCATTTCCGCATGGGGTTCTGTCAGGGGACAACACCCATATGTGAGGACTTATTCCTGCTGTTCATGGAAAACACCTGCTATGCTTTTTAAACAATGTAAATAAAACTTTATACTGGTGGTTATGCTAATCATATTTAGGAAAACTGCCTTGTCGGGCTTGATTATGACAAATAGTTATAATTAAAAATGCTTCCGTGAGACACACTAGCAAGCGTAGAAGTCTTATAGTACTAATGACTCTTTTGTACCTTTTAAGAAAAGAAGATTAAGAAGCAGTCAGATTGTATATAAAAAATACTCACAGTATTCAATGCATAAAACTGTACCCGGACTGTTGAGGTGCCGTTGTCCTTACTGTGAAAGTTGTCAACCAAGGCTTGTGGGCAGAGGTCATTGTTACTGTTCTTTTGAAGGGGATTTTACTATATTGAATATGGTTATGGTTATTCTTTATTTGATATACCGCAATACTGTATACCAGCTATGTGGTTTACAATGTAAAAACATAGTAGAAAAAGAGAAAGGAATTCCAAAACTTTTGACAGGAAAGATAAAGGAACAATGTAAGAGGGCAGTTGAGAGAGGGTAGGGAAAGTTCACAGAACAAGGGGAAGGGAAGTGGATGGGAGGTAGATGATGTTGCTAGTACCATCTCAAAGTGTTGAAAAATACTATCTTGGAAGCCCAGACCAGCTGTATTCCACGCTTTAAGAAAAGTGGAAGGAAGTCCAAAAAACTGCCAGCATGGTTTAAAGGTGAGGTCAGAGAGGCTGTTGTTGCCAAAAAAGCAACTTTCAGGAAATGGAAAAAAGAGCCAAACGATGAAACCTGGAAACAGCACAAGCACTGGCAAGTCAAATGCAAGGCATTGATAAGGCAGGCAAAGAGAGAATTTGAGAAGAAGCTTGCTGCGGAAGCAAAAACGCGAAATAAAGACCTTTTCAAGTACATTCGTAGCAAAAAACCTGTGAGAGAGTCAGTTGGTCCATTAGATGATAAAGGGGTTAAAGGAGCACTAAGAGGCGACAAGGCGATAGCGGAGAGACTGAATGAATTCTTTGCTTCGGTCTTTACTGAGGAAGATGTAGGGATGTTACCCATGACTGAAGTGGTATTTAAAGGTGTGGAAGAATTGAAGGAAATATCGATACATCGGGAAGATGTCTTACAACTATTAGATAAACTGAAGAGTAGCAAATCACCTGGGCCGGATGGTATACATCCAAGGGTGTTGAAAGAACTGAAATTTGAGATTGCAGACGTGCTATCAGTAATCTGTGAACTATCATTAAAATCATCTCTAATACCTGAAGATTGGAGGATCGCCAATGTAACACCAATTTTTAAAAAGGGTTCGAGGGGTGATCCGGGAAACTACAGACCAGTGAGCCTGACATCAGTACCGGGAAAAATGGTAGAAACCATCATAAAGAATAAAATTACTCAGCATGTAGATAGTCATGACCTAATGGGAGACAGCCAACATGGCTTTAGACAAGGAAGATCTTGTCTTACTAATTTGTTATGTTTTTTTGAAGGAGTGAATAAACAGGTGGACAAAGGTGAGTCGGTTGATATTGTGTATCTGGACTTTCAGAAAGCCTTTGACAAAGTCCCTCATGAGAGACTTTTGGCAAAACTAAAGAGTCATGGGATAGGAGGCAGTGTACTACTGTGGATCAGGAACTGGTTAAAAGATAGAAAGCAGAGGGTAGGGCTAAATGGCCAATTTTCCCTATGGAGAAAGGTGAATAGTGGTGTACCCCAGGGATCTGTGCTGGGTCCGCTGCTTTTTGACATATTCATAAATGACCTGGAAAGTGGAACAACAAGTGAGGTTATCAAATTTGCAGATGAAACAAAACTATTTAAAGTTGTTAAAACCCAGGAGGATTGTGGAAAATTGCAAGAGGATCTTGATAAATTGGAAGACTGGGCATCAAAATGGCAGATGAAATTTAATGTGGAGAAGTGCAAGGTTATGCACCTAGGGAAGAACAACCCAAACTATGGTTACACGATGCAAGGTTCCACATTATGAACCACCACCCAGGAAAAAGATTTAGGCGTCATTGTGGATACCTTGTTAAAACCCTCGGCCCAGTGTGCAGCGGCGGCCAAGAGAGCAAATAGAATGCTAGGTATGATAAGGAAAGGAATGGAAAATAAAACAAAAGATATTATAATGCCTCTATATCATTCCATGGTGAGACTGCACCTTGAATATTGTGTGCAATTCTGGTCGCCGTATCTTAAAAAGGATATAGCGATTTTAGAAAAGGTTCAGAGAAGAGCCACCAAAATGGTAAAGGGGATGGAAGGCTACTCCTATGAAGAAAGGCTAAAAAGGTTGGGGCTCTTTAGCCTGGAGAAGAGACGGCTGAGGGGAGATATGATAGAAGTCTATAAATTAATGAACGGAGTGGAACGGGTAAACGTAGATCGATTGTTTACCTTATCAGAATATGGAAAGACTAGGGGACATGCAATGAAGCTACAGGGTAATTATTTAAGACTAATAAAAGAAAATATTTTTTCACTCAACGTGTAATCAAACTCTGGAATTTGTTACCGGAGGATGTAGTAAAGGCTGTTAGTGTAGCTGGGTTTAAAAAAGGTTTGGACAAGTTCCTGGAGGAAAGGTCCATAAACCATTATTAAGAAGGGACCCAGGATATCAATGCTTGAACCAGTACAAGCATTGTGGAATCTGTGTCCCTTGGGGAAACTGCTAGGTACGTATGACCTAGATTGGCCACTGTTGGAAACAGAATGCTGGGCTTGATGGACCTTGGTCTGACCCAGTATGGCATATCTTATGTTCTTATGTTCTATAGTCCTCAAGGGAAAGAAGGATTGAGGTTGAATAGTGTTTCAAAGTGGTGTGTCTTAAAGGGTTTTTTGAAGCTCATAAAATTGTGTTCCAACCGGATAGAGACAGGCAGGCTATTCCAAAGGGCAGGAGCTGCAACGAAGAAGACAGACTTCCTCGTGTTGTCATATCTGACCATGGCTGGGGATGGAAAGTGTAACCATTAGCCATGTAAGGACTGCAATGCTCTGGCTGAAGCATATAAAGTGATGAGTGAAGAGAGGAGGTCAGGGGAGGCCTCATGGTCAATGACTTAAACTGGATCCGCGAACTAATAGGCAGCCAATGATACTGAATGAGCAGTGAGGTGGCAGGGTCATATTTCTGGGCTCGATTAAGGGTATGTATTGTTATATTTTGGATGGTCTGAAGCTGTTTGAGCTGATATTAGGGGAGACCAAGATATGAGATGTTACAGTAGTCCAGTCGTGATAGCACTGTATACAAAAGAACAGTGATTTTTGCTGATTTATTGAGGAATGGTTGGATGGCACAAAATCTGCACCGGGCCAAGAATGAGGCCTTGGAAACTCTCGCCAGTTGGGGTGAAAAGGACACTTTGAAATTCAGAATGACTCCAAGGTATTGGAGGGTAAAGTGTAGTTGCAGGGGCATACCATCCAGCACTGCGGATATAGAGGGACAAGACTGCATTCCAGTAAACCAGATGGCCAGAGTTTTCGAAGGGTTAAGTTTTAAAGATTTATCATGTAGCCAAGAGGAAACATGGGTTAGACATGTATTAAGAGGAGAGAGATCTGGGGAAGTCTCATCTGTGGTGTGTAGAAGGAGAATATCATCTGCATAACCATAACTTGAAATTCCATGTCTTTAAATTAATGTAACTAATGGGCTGAGAAAAATCTTAAAATGCAGCTGCAAAAACATAGAACAGCTGTAATAATAGTCTCTGTACTGTGTAGCGCCCGATAACTGAACTGTCGGGGATGTAAGAAGTGAGTGTATTCTATGTGATTCAATAGTTATTTTATTTATTTATTTTATTTATTTAGACAGTTTTGTATACCGCCTTATCCTTCAATCAAAGCGGTCACAACACAATTGGGGGATACATTTAACACGCGGGGATATGAGACACATACACTAATACTTACAGGGAACATGGGCAATGGAGGGTTAAGTGGCGTGCCCAAGACCACAAGGAGCATCTGTGGGACTAGAAACCCCAGTCCTTCCGGCCCAAGGTTGCTGTCCTCTAGTGGGATTTGAACCCCTGACCTTCCGGCCTGAAGTACCTTGCCCCAACCACTAGGCTACTCCTCCCTACTCCTCCCTCCCAATAGTTGGTTAAAAACATTTTTTTTATCAGTTTTGCTAGAAATGGCAAATTACAGACGGGCTGATAGTTTTGGGGATCCAAGAGATTGCCCTGTTGATCCTTGGGAATGGGCCGTAAATATGGCTCTCCTCCAAATCGGGGACAACATCCTTGGAAAGATTGATTCAACATTTCCTGAACAAGTTGTAATAGGGCAGTTTATAGAACTCCTGATGAGTTTTGTGTGGTATTCCTTCTTTTTCTTGTTTATCCTGTCACAGTACTCTTTTAGTTTAGACATGTAGGCTCCAATATTCAGCAGTGATGCCACATAGACGTACACAATTACCTACTTTACCTAGAGTAAATTTATCAAAGCATATAAGAATAGGTCGGCTTTATAAATTAGGGATAGCATATGTGCCTACATGCATTCATTGCTTACGTACCCTGTTGTAAAATTATTTGGCCTAATTGGTGTCTTTTTATACCAGCTATGACATTTAAATAAATCTGTATATTCACTGCCATTATCTGGACTGAAGGTGGCATTCAATATATGGAAAAATAGTCAGCACCGTTCCTATCAAGATAACAGCAATCACTCAGTTGTCTGTCTAGATTTTTTTTTTTAAGTGCCATCAAGTCAGTGTTAATTCATAGCGACCCAGCTGCCTCTGGGTTTTCTTGGCAATGTATCACTGGAAGTAGATTACCAGCCTTTTCTTCCGAGGCAATGGAGGTTGATATTAAAAAATTCTTTCCTCTCCCGTTGTTGAACAGCTAACATTTAAACATATAAATCACTATATGGTCAATGTTAGCCATGTTAATTTTGGGTGGGATTAGGGATGAAAACTTATATGAATAGTGGTGATAGAAGCATTATCTATATAAGTTATTCAAATAGAGGACAAGTCATTTGTAGATGTCCTGCAACTGTACGGCCAGTCAAAATTGGGGCATGCAGCGGTAGCACCCAATACTGATCCCGCGGGGGCTGGATGTGCCCGCGGGATCAGAATCAGGTCTACCGGCCTGGACGTGCAGGCCGGGCCCCGATTGTGATCAGCTGCACGTCCTACCCAACTATTTCAGCCAGGCTCCTGAATGGAGCTGCAGTGCCATGGCATCCCATCACCATGGTACCACAGCTCCATTCAGGAGTAGCAATCACTGGCCACCTCCGAAAACCACCTTTCCCTGCAGCCTGACCCACGATCTGGCCTCCCATGGCCAGGTCTGGCTACAGGGATGCTCCTGCACCCCTCACCTGTCTGTCGCCATCAGTCGCCATTATCACCCCACATCCATCCCAACCCCACGTCCACCCCATCTAACAGGCCGAGCCCCGACATACAGGGCTGACCTCAGAATCGGCCCTGTACGCCCATGGTCATGGCCCGCCCATGCCCTGCCCTCCTGCCCCTATCACATGCTCCCCATACAACACTGCTGTACATACGGCAAGCATTTGCACCAGGATTGGCAGGGGGACGAATAGCAGGGGTGTACGTCCAGATATGGGGAGATATGATAGAGGTCTATAAATTAATGAATGGCGCGGAACATGTAAACGTAGATTGATTGTTTACATCATCAGAATATAAAAAGAATAGGGGACATGCAATGAAGCTACAGGATAACCTATTTAAGACTAATAAGAGAAAATATTTTTTCACTCAACGTGTAATCAAACTCTGTAATTTGTTACCGGAGGATGTAGTAAAAGCTGTTAGTGTAGCTGGGTTTAAAAAAGGTTTGGACAAGTTCCTGGAGGAAAGGTCCATAAACCATTATTAAAAGGGACCCAGGATATCACTGCTTGACCCAATAGAAGCATTGAGTAACCTGTGTCTTTGGGGAGACTGCTAGGTACGTATGACCTAGATTGGCCACTGTTGGAAACAGGATACTGGGCTTGATGAACATTGGTCTGACCCAGTATAGCATATCTTATGTTCTTACATTCCCGCTATTCGTGGTGCAGAATGACCCCCATAGGGTATAATCTTTGGCAGTGGCTATCACTGTTTAAATTTAAACACTAGCACTGCTATCTGTCTACTTCAGGCCTGGCTTAAACTAAAAAGAAAACTTTTTTGGATAATGGTGGAATATCACCGATATCTGGAAAGTTTTTGATGCCACATTCATTCTGCCCTCCTTCTGTCCCTTTACTCTGCAGATAGGGGCTGTCTACTAAACCACATTAGCTGCTACCACATGGCTAACGCAGCAACATCGCCTGGCAATAGCAGATAATGCAGATATCGCAAGCACATTTCTGTGATATCTGCATTTGACATGGTGGACTTGGGGGGAGGTGGGATCGGGGTGGGTTGTAAGAGTGACTATTTATGGAAGCCACGAGTGAAAATTTGTCACACAATGGTTGCCAAAATCGGCCTGATCGCTGCTGAAGTAATGCCACCTTAAGAGGTGGTGTTAGCTGCAGTCATTGCTGCCTGGTCTGCTTTGCAGCTGCTGCCAATCGGCAGTGACCCCCTCCTTTGGTGCCAGTACCCCCCAAGCCATGATCTCCCCCCAACCTTACAACATTGTTAGTGCCGTAGATGTATCCAACACAAGGTACAAACCAAAACCTCATGGGCCTATAAGTTCACCAAGCCCAAAAGACAAATAAGAATACCAGTAAGTGAACTCCAAAAACAGGTCAAATCCCTCATAAATATTTATTGTCGGACCAATGATCCCCACACCGAAGCTACCATCAGTGAAAACTACGGTAAAGGGGAGAAAGGTCCATTTTAATCAAAAAGCAGTAAGAACTTGTAACTACCAGAAATTCATCTGGTCAAAACACCTTTTACTTAACTGCAATTTTTGGCGAAAAATGCTGGAACAGGTGATCCATACAATACAGCTTTTACTGGGCAGACTAGATGGACCATACTGGTCTTTATCTGCCGTCATTTACTATGTTACTATGTTACAGCTGGCATTTAAAAGGGTGTTCCCTCACCTTTTGTTTTATGGCGTTTTTTTGTTGGGTGATGAGACGTTAACCTGAAGCAGGGTGTTGGAAATGGAAACCCGAAACGCAGGACTGTGTCGTGTGGATATTTATGAGAGATTTGACCTGTTTTTGGAGTTCACATACTGGTATTCTTAAGTGCCATAGATGTAGCAAACTGTGTCACCGACAATCCAAAATTGCCAGACTCCCATCTCCCTTTCAGCACCCCCTCAGGACAGTTCCCAATAGGGATTGGGAACTGTCGGGGGGGGGGGGGAATCTGGGCACCTGCTTCTGTCATCTTCACTAGTCCAAATGGCAGTGATCTCATGGTGCTGCCCCCTGGCATCAGGATGTTAGAGAGCAGCACCACAAGAACAACACCATTTTTGTTAGTATAATGGCAAAGTCCAGGAGCTGTCCTCTCTGCTCCTCTGCAGTTGTACTAACAAAGATGGCGCCATTCTGGTGACGCAGTCCCTTAGCTTCCTGATGCTAGGGGGCAGCACCACGAGATCACCACCATTTGGATTAGCAACTATGATGGGGACAGGAGTGGGGAGGACCGTTTCTGTCCTCATGCTCACTACATTGAAAGGTAAGGGATGGTCAGGAGGGTGGGGGGCCCCATTAGGCTGACCAACTAGCCGGATTTTAAGTTTTTGAAGGGGGGAGAACTGCGACCAACTGACTAGCTGGGATTTGGTCTGTAGATCAGGGAGTGGGAGGGGGGCATATCTGGCTTGCCAGTGCTTATTGTCTTGTGTAGGATGCCTTGATCCCCCCCCCCAGACAGTTCCCAATAGGGATTGAGAGCTGTCCGTGGGGTCCTTGATGAAGGGGGATTAGGGGTCTGGCAATTTTGGATTGTCAGTGCTGCAGCTATACAGATCCAGCAATGTTGCAAGATCGAGGGGAGGGTGGCTTGATTGTGGCCTGGAGGGATCAGTGCAATCAGGCGGGACAGAGCTACTACTAGTTCTGTCCTCCCATTGTACTTGCCACGGATCCTGTCATTCTTGCATAAGCAGGTACTGAGGGATTTCCTGTGCTGCCTGTAGATGCAGGGATCACGGGTCTCTGTGGTAAGTACAAATGCTCTGCAGAATCTTCAGGAGTAATGGCCAATGCCTTCCCCCCTCCTTGTATAATGTATCAAGCAGGTATATACATAACATCCAAAGTAAATAGTAGATCTATACAATGTATAATCAAGAGTTCTGTTACATACCCCTGTTCACCCCTGTACATAAGTTATCTTTTATTGTAACTAAGTGAAATTCATGTTGAATGTACGCCTCTTTGACCCAGTGAAAAGTGGTATAAAAAACAGTTAAATAAATGCTGGGCACGCCCCCTGCAGATTCTGTGGGTCTTTTGTAGCTACTGTGGGCTGTTTGCATTTATCGCCGCATGATAACTGCAAAAGGATACTGAGGTTTAGTACACAAACCCCATAGTGTCAGGACTGTAAATAAAATGCAAACATACAAATAGAAGGTATAACATTTTAGGGCAAATGTATAAAGAATATTTTCATGTAAAATGCTTCTATAAAATTACAGGGGTTGTGCACATAAGTGTGTGCATTGTTAAGAAGGGGCATACTTTTCTGCAATTCATGTGTTGGCATGTTTAGAGGCAGGATTTGGGCAAAGGGCAGGTAGAGACATAATTTACATGCACTGTTTATAAAATACACATGTATGCTTGTACTTTTCACATGAACATTATACCTGAGTGTAAATGGCCCTGGATTGGAACCACAGACGGTGTTAGACATGCAGGGACCCAGGGCAGAAACTGCTAAGGGGGCCCAAAGCCTACCTGTAAGCTATGCCTCCTTCAGTTTGAGGCAGATATGGGGCCACCTGTAGCATGGGGACAAAGGGCATTGCCCTGTTTGCCACCCCCTAACGCCAGCCCTGCTGCAATTTGAGCACAATTTCTGCCACTTTGGCCATTAGGCAGCTATGTTCTTTATAAAATTGGAGCCATCTTGGTTTTCACACATAGGCACACTGCTACAGTGCCTTGTGAAAGTATTCATCCCCTTGGTTTTTGTCCTGTTTTGTCGCATTACAGTACAACCTGGAATGAAAATGGAGGTTAATTTGGATGTTAGGTAATGGACCTAATGATATAGTCAAAATTGGTTAAATGGCATGACAATAAAATACCTTGTATATATGTAAAAAAAAAAAACAAGTAAAAACTGAAAAGCTGTGAGTATATCCCTTTTGCTATGAAACCCCAAAATAAGATCTGGTCCAACCAATTAACCTCAGAAGTCACATAATTAGTTGATTAGGGTCCACCTGTGTGCAGTCAGTGTCACATGATCTGTCACTTGATGCCCGTATAAATATAACCTGTTCTGAAAGGCCCCCGACTCTGCAACACCATTAAGCAAGCAACGTGAAGACCAAGGAGCACTCCAAACAGGTCAGAGACAAAGTTGTGAAGAATTATAGATCAGGGTTGTATTATAAAAATATATCCCAAATTCTAAATATCCCACGGAGTACCATTAAATCTACTATAACAAAATGGAAAGAATATGGCACCACTACAAAGCTGACCAGATAAGGCCACCCACCAAAACTTACAGACCGGGCAAGGAGGACATTAATCAGAGATGCCACAAAGACACCAAGGAGCTTCAAAGATCCACAGCGGAGATGGAAGTATCTGTCCGTAGGACCACTTTAAGCCTTATGGAAGAGTGGCCAGAAAAAGCCATTGCTTAAAGAAAGAAAGAAGAAAACAATTTTGGTGTTTGCACAACAGCATGTGGCGGACCCCTCAAACACATGGAAGAAGGTTCTCTGGAAAGATGAGATGAAAATTGAACATCATAGGAAATGTCATGTATGACGCAAGCCCAACACTTACCATCACCCTGAGAACACCATTCCACAGTGAAACATGGTGGTGGCAGCATCATACTATGGGGAAGTTTTTCATCAGCAGGGAAAGGAAAACTGGTCAGGATTGAAGGAACAGGTCAATTCTTGAGGAAACCTGTTTCAGTCTGCCAGAGATTTGAGACTAGGACGAAGGTTCATCTTCCAGCAGGACAATGACCCTAAACATACTGCTAAAGCTACACTGGAGTGTTTAAAGGGAAACATTTAAATGTCTTAGAATGGCTGAGTCAAAGTCCAGACCTCAATCCAATTGAGAATCTGTGGCATGACTTGAAGATTGCTGTACACCAACGCAACCCATCTAACTTGAAGGAGTTGGAGCAATTTTGCCATGAGGAATGGGTGAAAATCCCAGTGGCTAGATGTGCTAAGCTAATAGAGACATACCCCAAGAAACTTGCAGCTGTAATTGCAGCAAAAGGTGGCTCTACAACGTATTGACGGGGGGGGGGGGGGGGGTGGGAATAATACCTATGCACACTCCTGATTTCTGTTTTGGTTTTTTTTGTGTTAATTATTGTTTGTGTCACCATAAAGGATATTTTGCACCTGCAAAGTGGTAGGCATGTCATGTAAATCACATGGTGCTAACCCCCAAACCTCCATTTTATTTCCAAAACAGGACAAACACCAAGGGGATGAATACTTTACAAGGCATCCCCATGATATCCAGTTATTTATTTTATGGGATTATCTTCAGAGGGTTGGTAGTGGGGTCGTCATGATTGTTGATGTTAATTACACAAATCTCCAAGGAAGTGTTGGCCAATGAGCCTGAAAGGTGATTGGGAGTGGAGCCTAATTTTTGAGGTTTGCCTAATACTTTTGTGCAAACCTGGGGCTTGCAAACACTGATAGTGCAGCAGAGGCTGTACTCACATTCTTTGGGTGGAGTTAGGAGGGAGCTGGTTCACGATCGCACTTGTGCCATATTTTGGAGGGAACCATGGTATTGCCCCTTAAGCTAAAGATGACTAGGTTTAGTGGTAGTTGAGGAGGAGGGGGAGGGAGAATAAAAATGGGAAAAACTTCCCTCAAACTCCGGATGCTTAGGCACTCTAGGCCAAGTCAAGGCTAGTTCCTATTGAATTGAAAAACTGAAGGAGTAAGAGAAATTTGCCAGACTAAATTTAAAATAGTCATTTTTGTATGTGTACTGTCTCTGCCTCTTCCTTTACCTGAAGAAACCGGATAGTAAAACCTGTGGCCATAGGACGGGATGTCAGGAAGAGAATAGTGGCAAGAGATAAATACAAAACAATCATGATCATCTTCAAAATCATCCACCACCTCTTAGCAGACATACTACAAAACATTATAACAAGAGACATCAACAACATACCAAGAAGAACCAATAATGACAACATGATGGGCACACCTGCAGGCTATCACAAAACCAAACAACTTCAAAAAGAGCACCATCACTACTGGCATCCACACTATGGAACTCCCTCCCAACGAGCCTGAGGGCATTAGATGACCTCACAGATTTCCGCAAAGACCTCAAAACATTTTTTATTTATAGAAACCTATGAGTAATCAGGCAACATCCCCTACCCAAGCAGAAATACTACTACCACCACCAACTAAACGCACACCAATCCTATCCACACACACAAACCTATCATACCACATTATTAAATACCTTCATGTTAAATGTTACCTCAATTGTACTGTCTAAATGCTGTTAAGTAACTGTAATGTCTAAATGCTGCTAAGAACTGTAATGTCTAAATGTTTACACGTACCCTAATGTTAAATGTAACCCTCCAATCGTGATGTGACGTGACCACCTTGATTGAAGGAAAAGGTGGCATACAAATCTGTCTAAATAAATAAAGTACTGTATAGAGGATTACGAGTGGATATTCACATGATTTTCTGCTTGGCAATATGGACTACAGATAAGCTTTGTTCAACATCCAATTTTTGGTGCTTTAAGGATTTATAATTGGTGCAAAACATTTTAAATGCATTTTTGAGTAAAACAGCAACAAAAAAAGGAGGACTTTGGGAGTGGCGATGACTGTGGTGTTGCAGCTGCAACAGAGGATGGAACTCCCATGGAACAATCATGGCAATGAATGAGAGACTCTTGGGGAAATTAAAAAGCCATGGAATAAGAAGCAGTGGATTAGGAACTGGTTTTATTTATTTATTTTTATTTATTTACAGTTCTTATATACCGTGCTTTTTGGAATCAGTGCGATTTAAAATAACAGAAATTTGCATCAGAACAGGATCTTTTGCTTACATTGAACAGTATGGAGTATGGTCATGATGGATATTACGGCACTGTACATTAATGTTCCTCAAAGGGCAACTATGGTCACAGCAGTTGGGCTTTTGAGAACCATAGATCTATCTCAGTTGAAGATCTCTTTTTTGGATCAAATTTTAACTCTGGTGTTGCAAAAAATTATTTTGAATTTCGTGGGAGTTTTTACCATCCAATTCATGGGATGATCATGGGCACAACAGTGGGCATTCCAAACAAGAAGAGGCACAAGAACTCGCAAGAGTAGAACCGAAGCAAGTACGAAGTGAGTAGCACTGGAAAGGCTTTATTGGAGACACTGAGGTCAGAATATAGGGAGCAAAGCCCGACATGGCCGTGTTTCAGCATGGCCTTCGTCAGAGGCTAAAAACTGTGTAAAATATAAAACAGGAATAAAAGATAATCAATAAAGTAAATAATAAATAAATAAATGACAATATTAATATATATGCCTAAAACTTATTGTTAAAACAAAAATAAAAACAAACAAGCAGAGACTAAAAATCATTAAGAAGCAAATAAAATATATAAATAGGTAAATAATATGATAAACCATTAAAAAGTCAAGACAATGATACATACATAATAAAATGTGAATCAAAGAAGTCATTTTGGACCTTCTATATGTAAGTTACCCAAAAAGTAATATAATATAATAGGGAGAAGACCTTGAAACTTACTACACAACATTATTAGGAGGCAAACAATGCCATCTGTAATTTCAGAAGCGGCAATGTCTAGTAAAGAAAGTAAAGAGGTGTTAGATTCTGGAGGATTTAAGTGATAATCGCCTGTCACTGGAAATCCTGAAGTGCCCCCTTTTAATAGAAAATGTATGAAAACACAAAGAGACTCATTAACCCTTTCCAGGCTGAGCCCAAAACTCTCGGGATCCAAAATTCTGACTAAATATTCCTATCAAATGGTATATAATACATGACCATAGCAGAAGGAAAATCACTATTAGAACATATTGAATAAGACGAGTACAATTTTCCTGAAATATGCAAAAATTAACCCAGCTGCAGAATGTGGATTAAAAATTTAAAGTAAGCCTTCAAAGGGTTAAACAGCAAAACATTTGGTAATCATTTCAAATGGGGGGGATAAACTGTGGACCTAGAGGAAAAAACTATTCTGCAGTGTCTGCAACCCTTATCCCTACTCAAGAAATGGATCATAGTAATTATAGGCACTTCGAAGCAGGTAGCAGGGGAATATGATGCAAAAATAGGGGGCACAGCTGTATGGAACTATAGACAAAAATTATGCCAATTAACAAACATCGAAATGGCAACGTATTATGGTCACATACCTAAGAAACTAAAACTATGGATGAATGAGCATATAAGAACATAGGAACATAAGATATGCTATACTGGGTCAGACCAAGGTTCATCAAGCCCAGTATCCTGTTTCCAAAGTGGCCAATCTAGGTCACAATTACCTAGCAGTTTCCCTAAAAGACCCAGGTTCCTCAGTGTTTGTACTGGGGCAAGCAGTGGTTATCCCCAGTCCCCTTTAATAATGGTTTATGGACCTTTCCTCCAGGAACTTGTCCAACCCTTTTTTAAACCTGGCTACATTAACAGCTTTTACTACATCTTCCGATAAGGAATTCCAGAGTTTGATTACACATTGAGTGAAAAAATATTTTCTCTTATTAGTCTTAAATAGGTTACCCCGTAGCTTCATTGCATGTCCCCTAGTCTTTCTATATTTTGATGGCGTAAACAATCGATCTATGTTTACCAGATCCACTCCATTCATTAATTTATAGACCTCTATCATATCTCCCCTCAGCCGTCTCTTTTTCAGGTTGAAGAGCCCTAACCTTTTTAGCCTCTCTTCATAGGGGTATCTTTCCATCCCCTTTACCATTTTGGTGGCTCTTCTCTAATAACGCTATATCCTTTTTAAGATACGGTGACCAGAACTGCACACAATATTCAAGGTGCGGTCGCACTATGGAACAATACAGAGGTATTATAATATCCTTTGTTTTATTCTCCATTCCTTTCCTTATGATATCTAGCATTCTATTTACTCTCTTGGCCGCCACAGCACACTGGAGGAGGGTTTCAACATGTTATCCACAATGATGCCTAAAGAAGAGAAGTGTAGGTAATACAACAATGTAGAACATACATTGAAATTTATGTGCTTAAATTGTGTAAAGTGCGTTCTAAATGGGACAGCCTAATAAAAAATAAAACTCATGAAATATTACTATAGCTGTATTGCCTAATGAATATCAATGCTGTCATTTTTACACAAAAACGTTTTTAAATGGACATGTACCTACCCATCTGATAGGTTTACAATAATGAAAGGTGTTCAAATGTAACCTTGCCGGTGTTAATTTTAAATATGATGCAACCTGTATATACCACTTAACTGCAACAATCCATATGAGAGTGTGTGATGGAGTGTATGAGAAGCTCCCCATCCCCCGTACTGATATACCTCCAGCCAAACTAAGGACATGCCCCTTTAAGCACCAGAAGCTGGGCCCATTTAAGGAACCCGGCTTGAATATACCTGGAAGAATGTGGCTGTGGACAGCCTTTTAACCGGGAGGGAAGAGACAGAGAGAGAGAGAACAGCCCGAACTGTTCCAGAGTACGGAGTGACCACCTACCTCTAAGGAGACACTATGGGAAGATAGGAGCTGGGGTGTTTCCACATTGGTCAGCAGGCTTGTGGGAGTAATGCTGTGAACTCCCTGTAAATAAAGCAACCAACCTTTTTGTTAAAATGGTAAATAAAGGCAAAAGGAAAAGGAGACCGCTATGGTTTTCGAAGGAAGTAGCTGAAAAAGTGAAGAAAAAGAGGGAGGCCTTCATGAAATACAAGAGATCACAGAGAGAGGAAGACAGGCATCTGTATTTGGAAAAACTTAGAGAAGCTAGCAAAGTAGTCAAGAAGGCAAAGATTCAAATGGAGGAGGAAATAGCCAATGCAATAAAATGGGGGGATAAGACATTTTTCAGATATATTAGTGAGAAGAGGAAGGGCAAAAGTGGTATTGTCAGACTCAAGGGTGCAGGGGTGGGGGGGAAATATGTAGAAGCTGATAAGGATAAAAGGAGTGGAGGAGTAGCATAGTGGTTAGAACACTGGCTTAGTAACCAAGCAACTAGGGTTCGATTCCCACTAGCACTCCTTGTGGCCTTGGGCAAGTCACTTAACCCTCCATTGCCTCAGAAGAAAGGCCTGGCAATCTACTTCCAGTGATACTGCCAAGAAAACCCAGGAGCTTCTGGGTCACCAGGAGTCAGGACTGACTCAAAGGCACACATTGCATTTTTTGATAAGGATAAAGCGGAATTGCTTAACAAATATTTTTGTTCTGTGTTCACAGATGAAGAACCAGGAGCAGGACCTCAGAAAACACCCACAAATAAGAACAGAAGCGAGGGACATCTTGATCAATTTTCAGAAGACTGTGTTCGTGAGAAACTAGCTGAATTTAAAGTAGACAAAGCGATGGGACCGGATGGGATACACTCTAGAATACTGAGGGAACTTGGGGACGTTCTAGCAACTCCACTGACTGACCTTTTCAATGCCTCGTTGGAGTCGGGAGTGGTGCCAAAGGACTGGAGAGAGGCTCATGTGGTGCCTTTACACAAAAGCGGAAGTAAGGATGTGGTTGAAAACTACAGGCCAGTTAGTTTAACTTCGTTGGTGAGTAAATTATTGGAAACGCTGCTGAAAGAGAAAATAGTGAGGTTTCTGGAGTCCAGCGGATTACAGGATCAGAGGCAGCATGGATTCACCAGAGGCAGGTCTTGTCAGACAAATCTGATTGATTTCTTTGACTGGGTGACCAGGGAGTTGGACCGAGGGAGAGCTCTAGATGTGGTGTATTTAGATTTCAGTAAAGCCTTTGACACTGTTCCTCACAGGCGACTTATAAACAAACTGAGCACCCTAGGGATGGACCCTAAAGTTACTGCTTGTGTTATAAATTGGTTGGGTGGGAGGCGACAAAGAGTACAAGTAAATGGAGCTCACTCTGAGGAGAAGGATGTTACCAGTGGTGTGCCCCAGGGATCTGTCCTTGGTCCGATTCTTTTTAACATCTTTGTTAGTGATATAACGGAAGGGCTGTCGGGTAAGGTTTGCCTCTTTGCAGATGATACCAAAATCTGCAATAGAGTAGACACCCAGGAAGGTGTAGATAACATGAGGAGGGATCTAGCTAAGCTTGAAGAATGGTCTAGAATTTGGCAGCTGGGATTTAATGTTAAAAAATGTAAGGTCATGCATTTAGGCTGCAGCAATCCAAGGGAGCAATACAGTATAGGAGGTGAAGTACTTTTGTCCACTAAAGAAGAGCGGGACCTAGGCGTGGTTGTGTCTGATGATCTTAAAGTAGCTAAATAGATAGAAAAGGCGACGGCAAAAGCTAGAAGGATGCTTGGGTGCATACGGAGAGGAATGGCTAGCAGAAAAAAGGAGGTGATAATGCCTCTGTATAAGTCTTTGGTACGATCTCATTTGGAGTATGGTGTGCAATTCTGGAGGCCGCACCTTCTAAAGGATGTGAACAGGATGGAGTCGGTGCAGAGGATGGCTACTAAAATGATTAGTGGGCTTCATTATAAAGCATATGAGGACAGACTTAAGGATCTTAAATGTACACCTTAGAGGAAAGGCGGGATAGAGGTGATATGATTGAGATGTTTAAATACCTCCGTGGCATAAATGTTCAGGGAGAGAGCCTCTTTCAATTGAAAGCAAGTTCTTCTACGAGGGGACATGGGATGAGGGTGAAGGGAGATAGATTGAGGAGTGATATGCGGAAATATTTCTTTACAGAAAGAGTAGTGGATCCATGGAATAGTCTCCCAGTGGAGGTGGTAGAGATGAGGACAGTAACGGAATTCAAAAAAGCATGGGACCAACACAGAGGATCTCTAAAGGTAAAAAGTGGACTGTTGTAGTTGTTGTTATGGAAGGACGGACTAGATAGGCCATGTGGTCTTTTTCTGTCATCATGTTTCTATGTTCTATGTTTCTATTTTTCCTTTAACCCTCTGCCTGGCTCCGTGAGGGTTTGTGTCCTGCCTGCTGACAGCGAACTACAGAGTGTCACCCGACAAGAATACTACCTGATACGCCTCAGTATTGTCAATGAAATCCACATGTAGCATGAAGGGGCAGTGTGCTGGCTCGGCACTTAAAAGGCCGAATTCACACCAAAGAGAGTTCCTATGTGAACCCATACACAATGGCAGAGATTTCAAGGAGAAAATGAGGGATCATACTGCCCAACTGATAATGGCAATTGCAGTAGTAGAGAAATAAAAAAGGATGATTTATACTTATTCAAATCCCCAAAAACGTTTTATCGATAAAATGCCTTGCAAACGTTTAATCTATAAAATCACTGCACAATTCTACAGCATAGAAGCAAAGAGGGGCACTCATGAGAATTTGAGCAATGCACCGGGACATACTAATATAAATACCCCTAATATGCACATATAAAACAGTTTTCAAACTAACAATCAAAAATAAATAAAAGACGAAATGAGAACTTAAAACATTAAATCAAGCAATAAATATTAAATGCTAAGACAGAGGGACTTAAAATCCACAATTGGATAAAACATTAACATAATAATAGAAAGTAAAGCTTACCAATATAATAATAGAAAGTAAAGCTTACCAACATCTGATTAGATGGAAACAGATTCCCTACTTGAATACACCAGTCCATAAAAGATGTACCCGATGACTATTAAACCTGAAGTTTGACAATTTTGTCAACAGCATCCACAAATAACATAAAAAACATGTAAAATATGCGCTGGCTCAATGTTGTAAAAAAGGCAGTTATGCACCAAGCAGGGTTGCTGTAGAGACCCATAAATAAAACTGGGAGTGTCCATTGAAGGAACCAATAAAGGATGGTACTGCAGGACTGATAGTGACAAATATGGAGCAGAAAAATAAAAACCATATGGTATATGTACATGCGTCTTTTTCGATCCCCAAAGGTTTTAACAATGAATAGGCTATGTGTACGTCTGATGTATAAAAAAAATTGTGCAATTCCACAGCATAAAAATCAAAATCAAAAGCGCCTTTATGATTTCTTGCGCTATAAACCAGGACTAATCTATAAAAACCTACACAAGAACAATTCAAGGCAACAAATCCAGACTGAAAGCAAGAATTGAAAAATGAAATAAAACTAGTGAGTAATAAATATTGGGTGCTGAAACAGGGGGACCTAAAAATCCCTCAGTCAGACAGATAATAATTAGCATAAAAGATCAATGAGGAAGATACCCACCTCAAGCCTTAAGGGTGAACCTTAACTAGGGATCTGTGATAATGCAATAAAAATACAAACCACTCTACCTTATTGTCCTAAAGGGGGAGCCTTGCAGGGCATAAGAGGCCACCAGATGAAAGAATTATGATGGGGAGGGGGTAGGGAAGAAGGAGAGAAAGGAGGAGCATTAATCTCAATCACATGTTTTTGAATAAACGGTACCCTGAGTGGTTGGTTGATGATGCTCACAAGAGGGCGAAATATATTAATTGTGAAATGCTGTTGCAATCCCAACAAACAAAACATGATTCTGGACATGAGCGCGTGATGCCCCTACTCCCTCGACTCTTTCAAATTAAGAAGATGATATTGCAACATTGAGATGTCTTGAAAGTTCACCCCATTTTTGCAGATTCTCCTCTGATTGCATTTCAAAGGGGAAAGAACTTAAAAAATGTTTTGGTTCATTGAAGAATGAGAGAGTATTAAATATGGTTGGCACTCCGGGACATACAAAATGTGGACAGTGTAATGTGTGTCCTCACAGGATGGAGGTACAGCAGTATCTCCAGGAACAAGCAGGAATGAGTCTTCACATATGGGTACGTCGGTACCGACGGAGCCTGCGCGGGAACGCTCCCCAGCTTCACAAAAAGGAAAGCATTTGGGAGCATCCCACAGCACCTGCGCGCTGCCTTCCCGCCTTTCCTAACCAGCTCTCCTCAGTTCTTCTTTGCCGCGGAGCCAGCAGGTCGAGCCCTGTCACCGCTGAAGAAGTTCTTTATTTTATTTTATTTCTTTGGTCGCGTGTCTGCCTTCCCCGACTCCGGATCGGTACCGCCGGTCTTTTTCTCTTCTTTCTTCAAAAAAAAAAAAAATATATATATATTTTTCTTCACTTAGTGTATTTTTCCTCTTGGGCCTCAGGGCCTACAAGAAAATTTCCCTCATGGAAAAACCAGCCTCCGGGTTCAAACAATGCACTAAGTGTAGCGGTACTATTTCTGTTACAGATACCCATGAATGGTGTCTTAAATGTTTGGGTCCTGAACACTCCATTCTGGATTGTCCGTCCTGCTCTCTAATGTCTAAACGGGGTTTACAGAACCGAGCAGCTAAGCTCCATGTGCTGTTTCCCGCTGATGCACTGTCGGTAGCATCGACGTCTTCCAGGTCTTCTTCTCCTGATGGATCTCAGGTAACCAAACATAAGTCTAGCAGGT
The DNA here is from genome assembly GCA_033557465.1 of Ichthyophis bannanicus. Taxonomy (NCBI): domain Eukaryota; kingdom Metazoa; phylum Chordata; class Amphibia; order Gymnophiona; family Ichthyophiidae; genus Ichthyophis; species Ichthyophis bannanicus. Next base: position 17,744,668 of record CM066045.1, on the reverse strand, counting down.
CCTCGAAGGGTAAATCTCCCTCTAAGCATCGAGATGCCTCTGGGCTTGCCCTCGAGGATCCTGCACCAGCAAAACAACCCCGGCGGGAAGCTCCAGCTTCCAAAGCTCCTCCTATGGCAGCGATGGCGAACCTATGGCACGCGTGCCAGCTGTGGCACGCGAAGGCCTTGCAGCTGGCACGCGGGAAGGTCCGCAATTAGGTTTTTTTTTTTCAATTTTACTTGTCTGCTGCCGCTGTCGGGGCCGCCGCGGCAAAATCGAGCGTGCCGCGGGGCCCCCCTGTATCCGGCAGAGCCTGCCCTCCCCGTAGCAGCTCTCTCTTTGGAGCTGCAGTCAGACGCGCCGGCTTGCAGAGCGCGAAGGGAAGAGTTTCCCTTTCGCGACTCTGTTAAGCCCGCGGGGCTGATGGGAACTTCCCATCAGGCCCCCGCGGGTTTAACAGAGCAGCGAGGGAGAAACTCTTCCCTTCGCGCTCTGCAAGCCGGCGCGTCTGACTGCAGCTCCAAAGAGAGAGCTGCTACGGGGAGGGCAGGCTCTGCCGGATACAGGGGGGCCCCGCGGCACGCTCGATTCTGCCGCGGCGGCCCCGACAGCGGCAACAGACAGGTTTTCTTTTTTTTAAATTTTCCCTGGGCTGGGGGGGTGTTAGGAGTAGTGATGGGCTGGGGGGGTGTTGGAGTGGTGATGGGCACTGGGCTGGGGGGGTAGGAGTGGTGATGGACACTGGTCTGGCTGGGGGGGTTAGGAGTGGTGATGGGCACTGGGCTGGCTGGGGGGGTTAGGAGTGGTGATGGGCGCTGGCTGGGGGGGTTAGGAGTGGTGATGGGCGCTGGGGGGGGCTTAAACTAAAAATTGGGTGATGGGGGAATTAGGACTGGAAATGGGCAGATGGGGGTTAGGACTGGAAGTGGGTTGATGGGGGGTTAGGACTGGTAATGGGCTATGGGGGGGCTTAAACTGAAAATTGGGTGATGGGGGATTAGGACTGGAAATGGGCTGGTGGGATTAGGACTGGAAGTGGGCTATGGGGGGCTAGGACTGGTAATGGGTTGGGGTTGCTAGGACTGGAAATGGGCTGAGTGGAAGGGGGCTTGAACTGCAAATAGCTGTTGGGGATGGGGCTTGGAATGGAAATGGGCTGAGGGGAAGTGGGGGGCTTGAACTGCAAATAGCTGATGGGGACGGGGCTTGGAATGGAAATGGGCTGAGGGGAAGTGGGGGGCTTGAACTGCAAATAGCTAATGGGGAGGGGGACTTGGAATGGAAATGGGCTGAGTGGAAGGGGGCTTGAACTGCAAATAACTGATGGGAAGGGGGCTTGGAATGGGCTCTTAGGGGAGGGAGCTAGGACAGGAACTGGGCTGATGGATGGGCTAGGATAGAACTGAGAATTGGGTGTTGGGGGAGCTAAGATTGGAAATGGGCTGTGGTGGGGGCTTGGATTGAAATGGACTCATGGAGGGGCTAGAACTGGAGGTAGGCTCATGGGGGGCTTGGATTAGAAATGGGCTGAGTGGAGGGGAGCTAGGATTTAACATGGGCTGATGGTGGGGCTAGGAAAGGACTAGAAATGGGCTGATGGGAGGCTGGTATTGGAAATGAGCTGATGAAGGGACTCGGATAGGACTGGAAATGGATGGGGAGCTAGGACTGGAAATGGACTGATGAGGGGACTAGAAGGGAGCGGATACTGGGTGGGGCTGGAACTAAAAGGGAGCTGATGTTGGGGGAGATTAGAAGGGGATGGGGCTGGGAGAATGAAATGGAGAGGGGAAAAATATTTTGTGTGTGAGGGAAGAAAAATGTACAATTGGCCGGGTATTGGGAGACTAAGTGGGGATTGAGGATGGAGGGGTAAAATTTGAGTGGATGAAATAGGAATGAGGAAAGAGCAAAAGGAGAAAGATTAGTATGTTAAAGCGGATGTAGAGAGAGAGAATGGAAAAAAAAAAACTAGAAGAGAGAAGAAAGGACAAATGGACAGCAGATGATGGAGAGTTAGCAGAAAACATGAAGAAACCAGAAGAAAGTGGCTGGAGCAATTGCAACTGTGTAACTGAGCTGAGGTATTCTGTTTATGTAATTCCTTTTTGACATTGCCACTTGTTCTCTTTCCCCAGTAGGTCATGTATTGTTGTTCTCTGAAATGTATTGGTTTAATATTTGCAGTGTTGCCTTTTGATAGGTAGGGTATGGTGCTTTGTGACTCCTGGTAGTGCTGTTAGGATACGGCGGGTTTGCTATTGGTTCTAAATGGGCAGTGTTTGTAGTAGTTCCTAATGTGCCTGGCGGTTGGCACTGGATTATAGTAATGTAGAAATCTTTTAGTCTGTCTTTATCCATACACTCATTAAGAGACATGTTTACTAAAAGTTAGTGTATGTTAGCATTATGCAAATATTTATGCAAATTGACGTGCTGGCACTTTGAGGAAATTCTTTGGTTTTGTGCGGCAGTTTGGGCACTCGGGCTCAAAAAGGTTAGCCATCACTGATCTAGGGGAATGGTAAGAAAACACATAGGAGGCGAATAGGAGACTAAGGGGATCCAGATCCAAAAGCAGTCTCAAAGAAGTGAGTTTTTCAGCCTGGATTTGAACAGGGCCAGAGATGGAGACTGATGTACTGATTCTGGTAGTTTGTTCCAGGCATAAGGAGCAGCAAGGTAGAAAGATCAAAGTCTGGAGTTGGCAGTGGAAGAGAAGGGCACAGATAAAAGGAATCTGCCAGAAGAGCAGAGATCCCAAGGAGGGGTGTAGGGAGAGATAAGAAAGGTAGTGAGGAGCAGCAGAATGAATGCACTTATAGATCAGTAGGAGAAGTCTGAACCATATTTCTCTGATGCTATCTCCAATGCCCCTAATCAGACCCGACATCTTTACTCCACACTCAGATCTCTCACCTCGCTTCGCCCCGCAACCTCTACCACATCTGTTCAGCCATTCCCTCCTCCCCCATTGCTGGCATCTTTCTTCAGCGACAAGATCTCCTCTTTAAGAGCATCTCTGCCCTCTTGCCCTGCTCCCATTCTCTTCCCCCCCCCCTCTGTTGCATCCCCTCCTCCCACCTCTCACATACCTGGTCCTCCTTCTCCTTAATCACTACCGCTGAGCTCCATCAACTCATCTCCTCCGCTAGAAAGACCTCTTGTCCTCTTGACCCTATCCCCTCCTCCTAGCTACTTACTCCCTCTCTAGCACTCCTCCCCTATATTCTCTCCATCTTAACTCCAGTCTTTCCACAGGGACTTTTCCCCATTCCTGGAAGCATGATTCCTGATCTGCCCCATCCTTAAGAACCTTTCTCTTGACCCCCTGGTTCCCGCCCACTATCGCCCCGTCTCTAATCTTCCCTTTCTTTCTAAACTCCTAGAAAAAATTGTTTTCGCACAACTCTCTCACCATCTTGACTCTACTAACTTTTTACACCCCCGTCAATCTGGATTCTGTCAAGGCCATAGTGTCGAAACTGTTCTGCTTGCTTTCACCAATGCACTGCATGTGGCTCACGATCACGGGGACATCTCGGTGGCGGTAGCTCTTGATCTTTCCGCTGCTTTTGACTTAGTTGACCATTCTCTCCTTCTTCTTCGCCTATGGGAAGCGGGTCTTTGCAGTGTTGTCTATCGCTGGTTTCACTCCTTTCTTTCCTCTCGATCTTGTGCAGGCCTCTCCTCCTCTCCCTCTACCCCCTCTTCAGATTCATGTCCTCTTCCATGTGGGGTCCCCCAAGGTTCTGTTCTGGCACCTCTTCTTTTCAGTCTCTTCTTAGCCCCCTTCGCTTTGCTAATTCAACAATCTGGGGTCTCCGCTTTTTACTACGCAGATGACATAGTCCTTCTTCACCACACCTCTCCCGCTTGCCCTGATCTCTCCGCACTGAATTCCTGTCTTTCCATTGTTGCAGATTGGCTGATTCAAAACTGTCTCCACCTTAACTTAACCAAAACTATTGCAATCTGGTTTTCCCATGGTAGTCCACCCCCCTCGTTAGCCCCCTCTTTCTCAGGCACTCCTATATCTTTGGTCTCCACCTTTTGTTATCTGGGTGTGCTCTTTGATTCCGATCTTTCCTTTCAGGCCCACATCTCACACATCACTAAGACCTCTTTTTTCTTTCTCCGCCAGATCCGTGCAATCCGCCCCTTTCTCTCCCCATCTGCTCTTAATACCCTGTTACTGTCTCTTGTCATGTCGCGCGTCGATTTTTCCAATTCAGTCTTCATTGGTCTCTCTAAATCTCAACTGGCTCGACTTCAGAGGATTCAAAACACTGCTGCGTGTCTCACTACTCATTCCTCCCCCCGAGACCACGTAACACCCCTTCTCCTTCATCTTCATCTTCATTCGTTACCGGTTTCCTTCCGCGCTCAATTTAAATTGCTCTCTCTTGTTCACAGGGCTCTCCACACCAGTACCCCACAATACCTAGCTGATCTTATCACTTTCCACACCCCCAGATACACTCCCCGCTCATTTCACCTCAACCGCCTGAACCTCCCTTCTTCCTCTCTTGCTCATCTACACTCCACCCGTTCCTCTGCTTTCTTCTTCGCCGGCCCTGCCCTTTGGAACTCCCTTCCCTCCTCCCTCCGCTTAGACCCCCATCACGTCACCTTCAAGCGAAACCTAAAGACCCACCTTTTTTCCCTGGCCTTTGACCTCCCCTCCCCTTTTGTGTAATTACTTCCCCTATGTTTTGTTTACTCTCTTCTCTCTTTCTTACTGCCCTGTCAATGATTGTAGTTCCTTTCCCTTTCTACTGGCCTTGTGCCTCTACTAGATTTTTTTTTTTATAAATTGTAAACCGCCTTGTTCATTACAGAAGGGCAGTATATCAAATGAAATAAACATAAACATAAATATCCCACACTAGCCGAGTATCATGCGAATAGGTGGGGTTAAGGTGGAGATGGGTTGGAGACAGGGCGGAATCAGGGCGCACAGTAGGGCTGGTGTGGTAGTCATAAGCTAGTTGCACAAGCACACTGCTAGCGCGGGTGCAGTTAACACCACTCTCTGACAATTCAATAGCTGCACTCTCCATGCTTGCATGCTCCAACCGCAAAGGCAGAGCAAACACATAAGAAGGGGATGGGGCAAAAGATGTGAGTGGAATAACAAGGCACCTGTCTAAGACACTGGTTTGGGGGGGGTGGCATTATGCAACTGACATGGCAATGGACCACAGTAGCCTGATAGCCACAAAACTAGGGCTTGCAGGTCAGGGGTGACCCTGCTGGGAGTGGGAAAACATCCACAGACTCATCAACAGCTGTCCTGATGGAATGTTGTTCATGTCTACATATCCAAGCAATAGATGTCAGAGGGCTCCTGATGGTGTGTGCTGTGGAGGTATCAGGGGATGGCCTGTGCTCTGTGCTACAGTTAATGTTGCTTCATAGCCAGAGTTGGAGCCAGCAGCTAGCAGAGAACAGTGGGGGGAGGGGCATGCAAATTAGGTTACGAACTTAGTAGCAATATGATGGTGTGGCAGCAAAAGAACCATCTGACCCCCTGCCTCCCCTGCATATGAGGGCATGTTGCAGTGCATACATACACTGGGGGCCCATGCTGCTGCCAGGGGCCATGTTCCTGTGGGCATATGGCCCCTGATCCTGACCAAGGCAGGATGAGCTGGAAGCCTACCAGCTATGAGCAGCAACATGGCCTTTTTATCATGGAGGGTGGATCTCCAGTCGTGGAGCTTATTGATAAGTTTCTCCTTCTTAGCCAGTAGCCAAGGCAACCAATGGACCTGAGGATCTCGGTGATCTTCCCAAGTGTAGTGGACTGTTATTACCAAGGCATTTGGGAGGTTCAGCTCCCATGTGGTATTCATTTAGAGCCCTTCCCAGTAGAAGGTAGTATGGGGGTTCTTTGTGGCTGCATGGTTGTTCTCTTCTCCCCCCCCCCCCCCATGCTGTAGGGTGCAGACCATGAAGGGCGAGGGCGGGGGCGGGGGCGGGGGCGGGGGCGGGGGGGGGGGGGTTATTCAGTAGGAAGGACCATAGGGGTGCTGCCTGATCCTATTGCCTTGTCTCCAGACTGCCCTGAGCACATGTGCAGGTTATGCTTGGTGTCGCAACCCCATGGCTCTAGCTCTGGTACCCTCCCTTTCCCCAACATTTGGGAACATACTCCACAATGGCTATGGTGCTGTCCAACTCATAAATCAAAGGAGAAAAGGGGAGATGGATCCCCCCCCCCCCCCCCCACTAACTAAAGGCTTTGAATTGTGTTTCCTGCAGCCTCGGTGCCTCAGGGTGAGAGAGTTCATATCCCTGTCCTCCATTATGGGGGACAGGGATATTCTAGATCCCATGCATCTCCAGATGACATATTTGCACCCTATCTCCTACAGTTAGGGGTGCAGGATACACTCTCTGCATGTGTTGGCTTTACTGATTTGCATGCTCCAACCTCTGAGCCCATTCCTGGTCAACCCTCTGTATTCTGCATTCTGAACTGGTCATTTGATACCATCCTGCATGTGTGCTTGGGTCACAGTTCCCATTGTCCGGTGTTTCCCTTGCCCCCCACCCATGACCCTATTATTAAACCTGTAGCTTTCCTTTGCCTGATGCACACTATAACTAGTGGATCGTGAGCGGGGCATTCTCTGGCTGACCTGCCTGCTCCAGTCAGGGCAGGGGGAGGAGACTTCCTACTGGTCATCAACTGCCGCCATCTGGTGCGCCTGCGCCTTGCGGGCCCGCGCCTGAGGATCACGCCAGAGGGCCCTTTGGTGTGGCCCTTAGGCGCGGGACCTTAGCCACTTCCAGCGACATCGCCTTGTCTGGTATACAGAATAATCTGAACTGTGCTCTCTCTACTTTGTGACTTTCTCATGCTCCATAACCTGTTGATTCAACTTTCTCCCAACCCTATGTTATAATTCTATAATTACATTTGATTTGCCCTTCTTGTCTCTCTTGTACTCTGCTCCTCCTTTCCTCCTCTTATCAGGTACGTTAATCCCAAGTCTTTTAATGTTATAATGAGGCCTTTACGTAATCTAGCGAACCTTATCTATGTCTTCCCTATTTCTGGTCTCCCTAGGCTTACTTCTCACTCTCTTAGGCTTCCTGCACTCCCTAAATATTTCTCTCATGTTAGGTTTAGGCCTTCTCGCAACATTTCCAACCTTGTTCAGATTCCTCTCCTCTCCCCGTCTGCTCTTCCCTTCTCTTGTGCCTTATGGAACGTTCATTCAATCTATAATAAACTTGCTTTTCTACATGACCTTTTTATTTCCCGCTCATTTCACCTCCTTGTCTTAACTACATAATATATATCTATGTAAATAGTTGCCTCTGTTAAATGTTCAACTGCTATTTATTTTTCCCCAGTTAATACTTGTTTTTATTCCCTGGTTACCTGTAAACTTAGACAAGATCTCTAAAGTCTGAGTGTAATGTTGTTCAATGTAAACCGCACTGATGACAAATAGCGCGGTATATAAAAGCTGTTAAATAAATAAATAAAATTAACTGAGACCTGGCTTCTTTCTGATGACACTGCTTCTATTGCCACTCTTTGTCATGGCAGCTATAAGTTTTCCCACACTCCTTGTCCCACTGGACGTGGTGGGGGTACTGGGTTTCTGTTGTCTCTCTCTTGTCACTTCCAGGCCCTCATGCCACCTCACTCTCATTCCACTCTCTCCTTTGAATTCCACCCCATTCGCCTCTTCATTCCTCTTCCTCTCCGAGTAGCTGTTATCTATCGTCCTCCTGACATTTCCGTCTCTACTTTTCTTTCTGATTTTGATTCTTGGCTTTCTACATTTCTTCTCCCTTCCTTCGCCACTCTTATTCTTGGTGACTTTAACATTCATGTCGACAACCCCTCTGATCCCCTTGCTTTAAAGCTCCTCTCCCTTACCTCCTCACATAACCTTCAACTCTGTTCCATTGCCCCCACTCACCAGTCACTGCCTTGACTTAATTTTTTTCTCTTACTGCTCACCCTCCAATTTCTGTAACTCTATCATTCCCTTGTCTGACCACCACCTTTTAAGCTTTACTATTCATCATCCCCCGCCCCAGCCTCGTCCTGTCTGCACTAACCTATTTAGAAACCTCCTTGCCATTGATCCTTTAGCTCTTTCCTCCACTATTTCCTCATCGCTTTCATCCACTCTGCTTTCTAAATCTAATGATGAGACTGTGACCTCTTATAACACTGCACTCTCCTCTACCCTTGATGCTTTTGCCCCCCTCATCCCACGTCCTGTTAGGCGTTCTTCTCCCCAGCCATGGCCCTCCCCCACTGCCTATTATCTGCGCTCTTGTGCCTGCTCTGCTGAGTGTGCCTGGCTCAAATCCTGTTCTTATCCTGATTTTCTCCACTTTAAATTCCTGCTCTTCTCCTTCCAATCAGCCAATGCACTTTTCAAACAAATCTACTTCAGCCATCTGACTAACTCTCTCTCCTCTAATCCTCGTCATCTCTTTAGCACGCTCAATTCTCTCCTTAGTGTGCCTCCACCCCTGATTCCTCCCTCCCTTCCTGCCCAAACCTTGGCTGACTACTTCCATGACAAAATCCACATGATCACCATCCAGTTCCCCTCCTCCCCCTCTTCCCCCTATTTCCCAATTCTTCCCCCCCCCCCTACTTCTGCTTCCCTTTCTTCCTTCCCTATGGTCTCTGATGAGGAAACGTCACTCCTTCTCTTTTCCTCCAAACTTACTACCTGCTCTTCTGATCCCTTCCCCACTCATCTCCTTAGCTCCATCTTTTCAACTATTGTCCCTTCTATTTCTCATATTCTTAACCTCTCTCTCTCCACTGAAACCTTCTCTTCTGATTTCAAGCACGCAGTGGTTACACCCTTCCTCAAAAAACCCTCACTTGATCCCACCTGTCCTTCTAACTATTGCCCCATCTCTCTCCTTCCTTTTATCTCTAAACTACTTGAGCGTGCAGTCTATCACCGTTGTCTTCATTTCCTCTCCTCTCATGCCCTCTTGGATCTTTTGCAATCCGGATTCTGTCCCCTACACGCCACTGAAACAGCTCTTACTAAGGTCTCTAATGATTTGTTCCTGGCTAAGTCCAAAGGCTTCTACTCTGTCCTCATTCTTCTCAATCTCTCTGCTGCCTTTGACACTGTTGACCATAACCTTCTTCTTATCACCCTGTCCTCACTTGGTTTCAAAGACTCTGTACTATCTTGGTTCTCCTCCTATCTCTCCCATAGCTCTTTCAGTGTGTGCTTTGGTGGCTCCTCCTCTTCTTCAACCCCACTACCTGTAGGTGTTCCTCAGGGTTCTGTCTTAGGTCCGCTCCTCTTTTCTCTCTATACCCAATCCCTTGGTGCCCTTATCTCTTCCTATGGCTTTCACTCTCATCTCTTTGCCGACGACTCTCAAATCTATCTTTCTGCACCTGTTATCACTCCTGAAATCCAGTCTAAGATCTCACTCTGCCTCTCTGACATTGCTACCTGGATGTCCCACCGCCGCTTTAAACTGAACATGGCCAAAACTGAACTCCTTATCTTTCCCCCGTATGCCTCTCCTCCTCTTTCCCCTTTCTCTCTCTCTCTGTGGATAACTCTGTAATCCTCCCTGTCTCTTCAGCACGTAACCTTGGTGTTATTTTTGATTCCTCTCTTTCTTTCTCTCCACATATCCAGCTCATTGCTAAAACATGCCGTTTCTTTCTATACAATATCTGCAAAATGCGCCCTTTCCTCTCTGTTGATACCACTAAGATGATTGTCCACTCCTTAATCACCTCCCGTCTTGATTATTGTAACCTTCTCCTTGCCAGCCTCCCTGCGAGCCACCTCTTTCCTCTTCAGTCAATTCAACACTCCGCTGCTCGACTTATTTTCCGCCAGTCTCACTTTTCCCACATCACTCCTCTCCTCATCTTGTTTCATTGGCTTCCCATCCGTCTCCGTATCCAATTTAAACTTTTCCTCCTCACCTATAAATGTATTCACACTTCTACCCCCCAGTACCTTTTGTCTCTTAACTCTCCTTACACCCTCTCTCGGTTACTTCACTCTTCTAATAGTCTTAGTTTATCTGTGCCCTTTACTCGTACTGCCAAATCCAGACTTCGCTCCTTCCAACTGGCAGCACCCTTTGCTTGGAATAGTCTTCCTATCTCTGTGCGCCAGGCGTCCTCCCTGCCCATTTTCAAGTCCAGACTCAAATCCCACCTCTTTACTACTGCTTTTTGTTCCTGTCTTGCCCTATCTTGATCTCTCCATCAACATTTGTTTACTTTGTCCTGTAAATTTTGTTATTTGTATTTTGTAACTTATTTTGTATTCTGTCTTATTAGATTGTGAGCTCTGATGAGCAAGGACTGTCTCTCTTGTATGTTTGTACAGTTCTTCGTATGTTGCGGCGCTATATAAGTGTTTAATAATAATAAATAATAATAATAACTACCTGCACTATGCACATATGCTAGGACCATGCCTTCACTACTAGCACACCCTCACTTGGTTTGCAGCTTGTCATGCTGTGAGGGCTTGTGTGCATCAGTGATGCTGAGAGCTAAACCATCAGTAGTTTAACTACTGAGAGGGTCTCCCAAGAGGGACAGGTCTCAGCTGAGGTACCAGACCAAGACAAACCACCCATCTGGGCAGCAGCAGAATGGGATAGTGTTGACGGCAGAGGATCACATTTCTGTGACAATGGCAACAACACCAAACTTAAACTACGTGGAAGAAAGGCCCGGCAATCTACTTCTGTATCTTGCCATGAAAACCCAATGGATAGTTACAACAAAACAAATTGTGCTATAGTGCTGGAAGATGAGACCCACAGGTCGGAAGGCACTCAACTAGCTACTGGGGAAGAGCTGAAGACCTTTTAGAGTAAAGCCAGCATTTATGATGCGGTTGGATCAAAGCCCTTGGGACGTCTGACTGCTGATGTAGCTGCGCATGAAATGAGAGTCAGAAGCTGTAAAGATGTCTTACACATTGGAACATGGAACGTACGAAGCATGAACCAAGGGAAGTTGGAGGTGGTCAAGAATGAAATGGAACGTGTATAGCTTGATCTGTTGGGTGTCAGCGAACTGAAATGGACTGGCATCGGGCACTTTGCATCAGATGATCACATGGTCTACTATGCTGGAAATGAAAGACAAAGAAGAAATGGTGTTGCATTTATAATAAAGAAGAAACTTGCAAGAACTGTAATGAAATACAATGCAGTCAGCGAACGCTTAATCTCTGTTCGTCTACAAGGAATGCCTATCAACACAACTATAATTCAAGTATATGCCCCAACAACAGCTGCAAAGGAGAATGAAAATTGAAAAGTTCTATGAACAAGTACAAGCTGAAATTGACAGAACATGCAAACAGGATATCCTGATAGTCATGGGTGACTGGAACGCAAAAGTTGGCAACAAAGAAGAAGGCAAAGTAGTTGGAAAATATGGACTTGGCAACAGAAATGAAGCTTGAGAAAGACTGATAGAATTCTGCAAGACCAACAATCTATTCATCTCAAACACCTTCTTCCAGCAACATAAGCGGTGACTGTACACATGGACTTCACCCAATGGATTGTATAAAAATCAAACTGACTACATCTGTGGAAGTCAACGATGGAAAAGCTCTTTAACATCAACAAAGACAAAACCTGGAGCTGACTGTGGTACAGATCATCAACTACTAGTATGCAAACTCAAGCTAAAGTTGAAAAAGAGCAAACCACTCATGAATGCAGCAAAATATGACCCTGAGAATATACCAATGGAATTTAAAGACTGCCTGCAAAATCGATTTGCTGCTTTAGATACAAATGACAGAGCTCCAGAAGAGTTATGGAATGACATCAAGAAGGTTGTGTTGGAAGAAAGCGAGAAGTCTCTACAAAAGGTGAAAAAGAAAAAACGGCCAAAATGGATGACGGAAGAAACTCTGAAAATTGCCCAGAAATGCAGAGAAGCTAAAGCCAGAGGAGAAAGAAAGACAATCACAGAACTCAGAGATTTCCAATGTGCAGCAAGATAGGACAAGGAAAAGTACTACAACGACGCATGCAAGGAAATAGAAGCAGAAACTATTAGAGGAAGAACAAGATCGGCTTTCCTAAAGCTACGAGAGTTAAAGAAAAGGTTCCAGCCTCGAATTGGAATGTTACAAGATGCTCAAGGTTCTATGTTGAATGATGCTGAGAAGATCAAGAAAAGGTGGAAGGAATATACAGAGTTTTTATATGATAAAGATCAAGTGGACCAACAGCCGTTTCAGCCTGTACCTTATGATCAGGAACCATTGGTGATGTAAGAAGACATTGAAGCAGTATTGAAAGCCTTATCAAAGAACAAAACATCAGGCATTGATAGCATTCCCATAGAAGTATTACAGCAATCTGATGCAGCTGTTACCGTACTTACAAGGCTCTGCCAAGAAATATGGAAGACAACATCATGGTCAACTGACTGGAAAAGATCTGTGTTTATACCAATACTAAAGAAAGGTGATCCAACTGACTGTGGAAATTATCGCACAATCGCTCTGATCCCACATGCCAGCAAGATTCTACTGAAGATTATTCAAAAGAGACTACAACCATACCTGGAACAAGAGCTACCTGAAGTGCAAGCAGGGTTCAGGAAAGGGCGAGGAACGAGAGACATCACTGCGGATGTGAGATGGATCCTTGAAAAGACTAAAGAATACCAAAAGGATTTCTATTTGTGCTTTATCGACTATAGCAAGGCTTTTGACTGTGTAAACCATGAGAAGCTCTGGGCCTCATTAAGAAGCATGGGTATACCAGAACACCTGATCGTACTCTTGCACAATCTGTACATTGATCAAGAAGCAACAGTTCGAACGGAACAAGGAGAAACAGAATGGTTTAAAATAAGCAAAGGTGTAAGACAAGGCTGCATACTTTCCCCCTACCTGTTTAATTTATATGCAGAACAAATCATCAGAGAAGCAGGATTGTATGAAGACAACAGAGGTGTGAAGATTGGTGGAAGACTCAACAACCTTCGCTATGCTGATGATACCACATTACTGGCTGAAAGTGAAGATGATCTGAAACATTTGCTTCTCCCAATCAAAGAACATGGTCTCAAAATGGGCCTGCACCTTAATGTAAAGAAGACAAAGATCATGACAACTGGCATAATCAACAGGTTCATCGTTGAAGGAGAAGAAATTGAAATCAGGAACAAATTTAACCTACTTGGATCTATCAATAAAGAAGCAACAAGCAGTCAAGAAATCAGATGATGCATTGCTCTTGGCAGAATGGCTATGAAAGACCTAGATAAGATTCTCAAGAGCAGAGATGTCTCTCTCCATACAAAGATTCAACTTGTTCAAGCCATGGTATTTTCAATAACATCAAATGGATGTGAAAGCTGGACAGTGAAAAAGATAGACAGGAAGAAAATTGATGCCTTTGAATTATGGTGCTGGCGGCTAATACTGTGTATACCGTGGACTGCCCGAAGAACAAACCAGTCGGTACTAGAGGAGATCAAACCTAAGCTTTCTTTAGAAGCTCAGATGACAAGACTTCGACTTTCATACTTTGGACACATCATGCAAAGAGAGAGATCATTAGAGAAAGATATTATGCTTGGCAAGATAGAAGGTCAATGCAAAAGAGGAAGGCCAGCAATGAGATGGATCGATACAGTAACAGCAGCTACGGGTACCAGTCTGGCAACAATGAGCCGCCTGACTGAAGACCGAACACAATTTAGGATAGCTATCCAGAGGGTCGCCATGAGTCGACTCCGACTCGATGGCACTTAACAACAACACACTGGTAGTAGCATAGCGCTGCCACACTCTACTACTACTACTACTACTACTATTGTATTATTTTGTCTCTCTTGATTAGATTGTAAGCTCTGTGAGCAGGGACTGTCTTCTTTATATGTTTGTACAGCATTGCATATGCCTTGTTGTTGTTAAGGGCTGTTGAGTTAGTGTCAACTCATGGCGACTCTCTGAATAGTTGACCTAAACTGTGTTCGGTTGTTAGTCAGTTGGCTCATTGTTGACAGAATGGCATCCATAGCTGCTCTTAGTGTATTGATCCATCTCATTGACAGCCTTCCTCTTTTGCCTTTCTACCTTGCCAAGCATGATGTCTTTCTGTAATGATATCCCTCTTCGCATGATGTGTCCAAAGTATGAAACTTAAAGTCCTGTCATCTGAGCTTTTAGGTAAAGCTTAGGTTTGATCTCCTCTAGTACTAACTGGTTTTTTAGGGCAGTCCATGATATACACAATATTCTTTGCCAGCACTATAATTCAAAGGCTTCAATTTTCTTCCTGTCTGTCTTTTTCACTGTCCAACATGTCCATATGATCTTATTGAAAATACCATGGCTTGGACAAGTCAAATATATGTATGGAGAGAGACATCACTGCTCTTGAGAATCTTGTCGAGATCCTTCATAACCATTCTGCGAAATGCAATGTGTTGTCTGAGTTCTTGACTGCTTGTCCTTTGTTTATTGATTGTTGATCCAAGTAGATTAAAGTTGTCAACTATTTCAATTTCTTCTCCATCAATGATGAACTTATTGATTTTTCCAGTTGTTAGGATCTTTGTCTTCTTAACGTTAAGGTGCAGGCCTATTTTAAGACTATGTTCCTTAGAAACATAGAAACATGATGGCAGAAAAAGACCACATGGCCTATCTAGTCTGCCCTTCCATATCAACTACTACAACAGTCCCCTTTTTTCTTTAGAGATCCTCTGTGTTTGTCCCATGCTTTTTTGAATTCAGATACTGTCCTCATCTCTACCACCTCCACTGGGAGACTATTCCACACATCTACCACTCTTTCCGTAAAGAAATATTTCCGCATATTACTCCTGAGTCTATCCCCTTTCACCCTCATCCTATATCCCATTGTAGAAGAGCTTGCTTTCAAGCGAAAGAGGCTCTCCTCCTGTGCATTTATGCCATGGAGGTATTTAAACATCTCAATCATATCACCTCTATCCTACCTTTCCTCTAAAGTATACATATTAAACTCCTTAAATCTGTCCTCATATGCCTTATAACAAAAACTACTAACCATTTTATTAGTAACCCTCTACACCAACTCCAACCTTTTTATATCCTTTTGAATGTGTGGTCTCCAGAACTGCACACAATATTCAAAATGAGGTCACACCAAAGACTTATATAGAGGCACTATCATCTTCTTTCTTCTGCTGGCCATTCCTCTCCCTATGCACCTAAGCATCCTTCTAGCTTTCACCATTGACTTTTCTACCTGTTTAGCTACTTTAAGATCATAATCGCACCTAGGTCCCGCTCTTCTTTTGTGGACAGTAGGGCTTCACCCCCTATACCATATTGCTCCCTTGGATTGCTGCAGCCAAATGCATGACCTTGAATTTTTTAACATTAAACCTCAGCTGCCAAATTCTAGACCATTCTTCAAGCTTAGCTAGATTCCTCTTCATGTTATCTACACCATCCTAGGTTCTACTCTATTGCAGATTTTGGTATCATCCGCAAAGAGGCAAACCTTACCCTACAGCCCTTCTGCAATATTACTAACAAAGATGTTAAAAAGAATCAGCCCACTCAACCAATTTCTAACCCAAGCAGTAACTTTAGGGTCAATCCCTAGGGTGCTCAGTTTGTTTATAAGTCGCCTTTGTGGAATAGTGTCAAAGGCTTTACTGAAATCTAAGGGGCTTGTTTACAAAGCCGCGGTTGAAATCAATGGGGCCGCGGCTCCGATAACGATTGGAAACGGCTACTGCGGCTTTGTAAACAAGCCCCTAAATATACCACATCTACGGCTTGACCCTTGATCTTGAGAAGCAAATGTTTCAGATTATCTTCACGCATTGATGAGTTCCACCAATCTTCACACCTTGGTTGTCTTCATACAGTCCTGCTTCTCTAATGATTTGTTCTGCAGGTAGGTGGAAAGAATGCAGCCTTGTCGTACACCCTTGCTGATTTTAAACCATTCTGTTTCTGCTAGTTACGTTCAAACTGTTGCTTCTTGATCAATGTAAAAGTTGTGCAAGAGAACTATCAGGTGTTCCAGTATATCCATGCTTCTTAATGTGGCCAAGAGTTTCTCATGGTTTACACAGTCAAAAGCCTTGCTGTAGTCAATAAAACACATCCGGATATCCTTTTGGTATTCTTTTGTCTATTCAAGAATCCATCTCACATCCGCGAAGATGTCTCTCGTTCCTCGCCTTTTCTTAAATCCTGCATGCACTTCAGGCAGTTCTCATTCCTGGTATGGTTATAGTCTCTGCTGAATGATCTTGAGTAGAATCTTGCTGGCATGTGGGATCAAAGGAATTGTGCAAAACTTTCCAGTCAGTCAGATCACCTTTCTTCAGTATTGGTATGAACACAGATCTTTTCCAGTCAGTTGGCCATGATGATGTCTTCCAAATTTCCTGGCAGAGCCTCGTAAGCATGGTAACAGCTTCATCTGATTGCTGTAATACTTCAATGGGTATAAAAAGAACCAGTCCAAAACGTGGATAGCAGAAGGATAAGACAATTTATTAAACGGGAAAAAAGCCAAAGGCCCGACACAGGCTGTGTTTCGTTATGCCTTCATCAGGGGCTTACTTGGCTGGGCTACAAAAATAAAATCATATAAATTATCAACAATAAAATACATAAATATAAATAATTAAAATGAACAAAACACCATACAAATTAAAAATTACACACTAATAGTAAATTATTACCTATATGCAGCATGAAGAGGTCAATGATCAAAATAAATAAAGTGAAAAGGATAAAAAAACATGATAGTTATAGACAATAACAGTTAGGATTATAACCATAAATAAAATATATTAAAAGGGACATCAGACAAAAAACAAATATTAAAAAACAATTGTTAAAAAACAAACGTTAAAAAGCAAAAACAGGTATTAAAAAGCAAAACAAGGGTGTGACTAATAACAAGATGTCTAAAAGATGGAGGCGTACCTCTATTGTCTTACAAACTTCTCAAAAGATATAGTGTCACTCAAAAATTGGATAAAAGAACAAAGAAAACATTATAAGAGGTGATACAATAAACTGCAGCAATGTAAGTGATCAGCGGAACCAAAAGAAAAGAGAAACATTCTTGAACATATTAAATTGTATATATTTCATCGATTCTTACTTCTAGGGGAACAAAATACACCACTTAAAAAGGGGAATCTTCATTTAATAAAGGACCAACAAACCTGATGTAGGTATTAAAAACTGGCAATCAACCATCTAAAAATGTATATCAGACGGAAAAGATAAACATGTAATTTTAAAATACAAAAATATGAAAGTGTAAAAATGAGAGTAGTATCCTTATCCAGAAGCGAGAAAACGGAACCACTTATGTATCAGACAAACAATTTTATAATCGTGCCGAAAAAAGCAACTAACCAGAAATGGAAACATATAAATCACCACTAAAAATAAAAATTGTAAACGTGGATATACCTGCATATCTGAGCGATATGCCTAAAATGTAAACTCTGTGCCACTTGTACAACTGGAGCCTGAAAAGACCGGCTGTCTGTTGAAACGCCGGCACTTGCGCTGTAGCTATCTGGTCTTCTGAGCGGGAAAGAATCAGCTGATGTGAGTGACTGCGGTATGCAAAACAATCCTGAATTTAGAAAGCTGCAGTAAAACTGATCCACTGTAAAATAAAAAATAGTAATCAATCTTTTTCACCAACATGTTAAAATAGGGCACTATTTCATGGCAGGTGCAAGATGAAGACTAAATAAGATAAAATCAAAAATCCACAAGTACTTAAAAGAAACCTAATGTCATGAGACCATAAAAACGGGAACGACTTCCAACCAAAAAAAGAAAACCTGTTTGTACGTAATGAACTCAGATAAACAAAGGGAGACCTGTGCAAAGTGAACCCACACAAAAAGCAGCATGAAGCCAACAATCTAACTCAATGGGAGAATGGTTAATCAGCCCACCCCATGGTACAGATTTTTCGATGCCATCAAACTTGTTTCAACTATGAATACCCTGTAGCTCTGTAAAATGAACTGTATATAGTTTTTCCCAAGTTCTCCCTTAAGCTATTACCCTGTTCTCTGTAAGCGCATTGTGTCGTTGTCGCATTGTAGCATTATTCTGTTCACTGTGAACCGCACTGATTTTTAATAGCGCGGTATATAAGAAATGTAAATAAATAAAAAATAAATAAATAACAAAATATATATCCGGTACCATTTCAAGCAATAAATAAGAGAACCGTTAAGAAAATGTAAAAAATAAATACTACTAAAAACGCCATATGCCATACAGCATCGGAACAGACAAATATGTACGAGAAGATAAAATTGTTAATAAAATGTGTTAATAATATAAATATATAAATAAATAACATGAAATCAAGTCCCAAAGTGATTATGCTCGTAAAAGAATATTCAAAAGAAAACTGATAAATCACTATCTATATTTAACCCGTTAGGATACAGACTGTCAAGTGCAAAAATGTAACACTGTTCCAGTCGCAGGATAGTTTTCTCAACATTGCCACCCCGCCAAATTTAATTTGACTTTCTTGATCACAAAAAACTTCAAATCTGCCACCTTATGAGTTTGTTCTTGCCAGTGGGAAACTAGGGGCTTGTCCGTCAGTCCTCTTTTAATACAGCTTCTATGTTCAATAATCCTATTATGAATGGGTTGCATAGTCATGCCTACATATAATTTGTTGCAGGGGCATTGGATGACATAGATAACGTGGCTAGTTACACAATTAGAAAAATCATCTTTGTAGAATGTGCGTTTATTTATGAGACTTATGATTTTCGTCCAACACAGCCTTCTTGATGTCATCCCACAACACTTCTGGAACTGTCATTTGTATCTAAAACAGCAAATCAATTTTGCAGGCAGTCTTTAAATTTCAATGATATATTCTCAAGGTCATATTTTGCTACATTAATGAGTAGTTTGCTGTTTTTCAACTTTAGCTTGAGTTTGCATACTAATATTTGGTGATCTGTACCACAGTCAGCTCTAGGTTTTGTCTTTGTTGATGTTATTGAGCTTTTCCATTGTTGTCTTCCACAGACATAGTCAATTAGATTTTTGTACAATCCATTGGGTGAAGTCCACCTGTACAGTCGGCGCTTGTGTTGCTGGAAGAAGGTGTTTGAGATGAATAGATCGTCGGTCTTGCTGAACTCTATCAGTCTTTCTCCATCTTCATTTCTGTTGCCAAGTCCATATTTTCCAACCACTTTGCCTTCTTCTTTGTTGCCAACTTTTGCGTACCAGCCATCCATGACTATCAGGATATCCTGTTTGAATGTTCTGTCAATTTCAGCTTGTACTTGTTCATAGAACTCATCAACGTCTTCCTCTTCTGCAGCTGTTGTTGGGGCATATATCTGAATTATAGTTATGTTGATGGGCATTCCTTGTAGACTAATAGAAATTAAGCGTTCACTGACTGCACAGTATTTCATTACAGTTCTTGCAAGTTTCTTCTTAATTATAAATGCAACACCATTTCTTCTTTGTCTTTCATTTCCATCATACAGTAGTAGACCATGTGATCATCAGATGCAAAGTGCCCAATGCCAGTCCATTTCAGTTCGCTGACACCCAACAGATCGAGTTGTACACGTTCCATTTCATTCTTGACCACTTCCAACTTCTCTTGGTTTATGCTTTGTACGTTCCATGTCCCAATATGTATGTCTTGTAGCGCTATATAAACAATTAATACTAGTAGTAGTAGCATAGCGCTGCCACACTCCTTGTGTCTACCATGGCTGCTGGGCTCCAGCGCAGTAGGAACGTGTGACTTTTGCACATTAACCCTGGACTCCCTGCCACACTTTAGTAAACATGTCCCATGTACTTAACTTGCTATTTGATCACTATTGATTTGACTCGTAGAGATGCTGTCCCCATGGAGAATGCCCTGCAGGAGTGGGTCATGAATTTATTTATTTATAAAGTTTAATAAGCTGCTAATGTGATATAGATCATTCAAGGTGGTTTTTATTAATCTGTGGGATTAATGACATTGTTTGGGAACCTGTTTATATATATATATATTTGTTATTGTTTAGATGGTGTTTCAAACTAACCACTTGCTTGGTATGTGGTGCTGTTTGTTCATTAAATAAAAATATTTTTTAAAAAATCCCATACTACATCTGTTCTGATAGACATCTGAAATGGATCAAAAATACCATATCCCCTGGAAGGACAAAAATGGAAATGTATTTTTCCGTCATCTTTAAGAGCCTCATGAACTTAAATTGAGCTTGAAATGTTTCTTATGTTTGAGAGAGTTTCACAAGTAAAGCCAGAAAGAGACTTACATGGTCTGAAGAACAACATCCGTATGCTCACCTTCAGGTAATTCTCATATTAGTGCAATAAAAGATATCCCAGTCAACGAGAATATGCTCTGCAATACCTGTGCCTCTTAAGAACTCTTGTTTATTCATTTAAAAAATATTTGATATACCGCCGTTTGCACAAAATTTGATTTCATGGCAGTTTACAGACTTATGAGACCAGAAGGTCTTTATAGAATAGACAGGACAATCACATACTAACATACAGTCGAATGAGGGCAGGGGTTTGTAGTCGGATAACATCAGTTCCCCAAAGATAATTCCAAAACACATTAAAATTCTGATTGATTGGTCAATTTTCTAAAGACAGCGAATTGCTCATTGGAAAAAGGAAACCTATACTTGCCACAAGGAGTGGAGCAGGGGCACCTGATGAGCTGCAGAATAAAATAGTTTCACATTGATCATGGAAAGTTTGGAAATATGTCAAGGGTTCTCTTACCTGTCTGGACTATGAGGAGACAGAGTACAGGAGTGAGGCACGGGGGGCTGAGGACCCCGGAGAACCGCTTGCCTTCTTTCTTCATTTCAGTTTACTTTTGGGTCCTGCTTGCAGACAATTAGCATGATTTCTTCACTCTAAGCACGTCCCTTTCTCACTCTTCCAAGAGCTGTTGCCAGCTCCTTTCTGAACAGACGACTCAGTGTGCTCTGATTTTTCTCCCTTCTTTTCTTTCATTCAACGTAGATACTCGCTGAGTTTCTCAGCCCTCACACCGCTCATGTCCAAGGAAAGGATGGGGGGAGGGGAAGGACGAGAAATAATCAACAATATTCCAAACTGATCAAAAGCACAATGTTGGACTCTGCTGTGGCATGCCTTCGTTTGAAGAGTCAATTAAGAAAATCTCTAATTGTTCTCTAATAGGGTACCACAGACTGTGCAGTAAGACCATGAGCAAAAGGATCTTCAAATGACCTCCAGTTTTATTGACTTTTCTCAGGTTGTACTTTTTTAAGTTTTAACAAAATTATCAAAAAGTAAACATTTTTGTTCAGGTTACAACTTTGTAAGCACTGTGGTGTCATCAAGCATCATATAAACGTAGGGACATGTTTATTAAACCTTGTTAGCCTTTTACAGCTAACATGGCATGTTAGTAAAAATAGTGCCACGTTAGTGGCAAAAGCCATGTGGTATCTGTTGCGGGTATGCAAAGCCTTCCCCAGCAGATACTGCACCGAAAATGCAGAGAGTGCAGTCCAACAGCAGCCTGGGAGGCAGCTAACCCCACCCATTGAGGTGGTGTTAGTTGCATCCATACTGTCTGGAAACCCGATGGTTGCCACACGTTGTTGACACATGTTGTAACTGCACAGTGCAGATATATCCACTGTCCACCCTCACCGCATTACAAGGGCAGTTAATGCACATTTTGCAGATAGCGCAGAAAATCACTGCGCTATCTGCATTTGTCCCATGTTAGCTGTTAGCACTTGCCAAGAGAATCACATTATTTGCCACATGAACAGCTAACATGGTTTAGTAAACATGCCCCTTAGAGGATATTGGCAGAAAAAATCCACTCATTCTACCATGAAAACTGCCTTTCCATTGGCTAGCGCCCCAATGTGTAGATGTGTTCTCTGAGACAGATACCTTTATAGAGTGTTGCAGAGAATACTACTATTCTATTTAACATTTCTGTAGCACTAGTATGCTTACACCACTGTAGCACTACTTGTACCTGCATCGCTGGATTAAAAATTAAGTGGCAATTTTAGAAGGGAAAGCATATTGGTACTTTTCTAAAATTTTGGTTTCCTACTATTAGACTGTCCATGAGGGTAAGAGGAGGAGAGGGCAATTTCTCCAAATGGATTAATTTTGCATGTACCATGACAGGAATGAATCTCTCTCCTAAGCCAGAGTATGTGAAGCATATTTTATTTATGTATTTAACACTTCTTTTATACCGCGCTATTACAATCAGTGCAGTGTACATTGAACAAGAACATACTACAATGCATACAAGTAACATTGAGTTTTACATTGAACAGGGAACTTCAACAATAGGACAACCGGGGGAACTATGTACAGATTAACTTAATGGTATATACAGTAATATAAAACTCGTTTGGATGTTGCAATGTGGTTCACTAATAGGACTAGAGAGAAGGTTGACCAACTAGCCCTTTTCAGGTTGTATTGAGGTGTTAGTTTTGTTAATGTCTAGGTTGACTTCTGGGTAGCATTTTGTGAACAAGTGGTATTTCAATGCTTTTCTGAATAGGATTAGGTTTTTGATAGCATGGATTTCGTGAGGTAGCGCATTCCAGTTTAGAGGTGCAAATAAGGAGAAGGCCCTGTTGGAGGTGGCCTTAGTGCACTTCGTTATTATTTTTGGGACAATTAAGGTGTTCATTGATGTGGTTCTCCTTTTTCTGTTTTCCAGGGTGCCATGGATAAGCTTGCTGATTGGCGTAGGGGGGCAGTTATTTAGTGCCTTGAAAGTAAGGACTAAAGACTTATACTGGATTCTGGCATGTAATGGTAACCAATGCAGTTTTCATGATGGGTGTTATATGGTCAGATCTTGATGAGCCGGAGAGGACTCTGGCGGCTGTATTCATGGCTAGGCGGAGCGGATTTAAAGTTGATTGAGGGAGGCCATGAAGGATGATGTTGGCAAAATCCAGGTGTGGGAGTACTAATGCCTGGAAGGTTGTTCGGAAGTCTGTGGGATCTAGTAGGGAGCGGAGGTGACGTAGCGATTTGATCTTATAATATATAGTTTTTGTGATGTTCTTGACATGCGTTGTCATATCCAAGTGCTGATCCAATGTGATGCCGAGGTAACGGATGGTAGCTTTTGATTTCAACTCTATGTTGTTGACGAGTAGTGATGGAGGAGGTATGAACTTACGGTTCCTTGTGACAAAAAGAACGTCAGTTTTGTTGTGGTTAATCCGAAGGTTTTGTGATAGCAACCATTCGGCTACAGCTTCAAAACAGTTGATTATTGGGGAGAATACTGGATGTTCAATTGTGAACGGCATATATAGGAGGATGTCATCTGCGTAAGCGAGACATTGTACATTAAAGGATCTGATCAAGTCACATATCGGCTGCATGTAGATGTTAAACATTAGTGCCGATAAGGACGATCCTTGGGGTACTCCCTGTGATTGCAGGAATGGTTCTGAGGATGCGTGACCTGTTTTTACTTGTTGCCACCTGTTAGATAGGTAGGATTTACACCACTCGAGTGCTGTGCTTTGAATCCCCTTATCTTTCAAGCGTTGTAGGAGTATGTCATGACTCACAGAGTCGAAAGCGGCGGAGATGTCCAGGAAGATGAGGACGAAACCCTGTTGTATGTTATTTATTCCTGTTACCAGAACATTGAATAGGGTTGTAAGGACTGTGTCAACTCCATGTGCTTCCCTGAAGCCATGTTGAGATGGATCTAGTGGTGCTTCAGTGTCAATATGATGTTGGATTTGTTGTTGGGCGGCCTTCTCAATGATTTTTGCGAGCTGTGGTATGCTCGAGATAGGCCTGAAGGAATCAACCTTGGATGAGTCCAGTCTATTATTCTTCAGTAGGGGCTTGATGGAAGTGTGTTTTAGACTCTGCGGGAATGAACCTGTTGAGAAAGACTGGTTCAGTATTTTGCTCAATATTTGACTGAGGTCATGTCGCATGTCCTTGATCCAGCTGGCTGGACACGGGTCATTAGGAGCTGTACTGGGGTTGATTGAGGCAATAATGTTCACAACCTCTCTATTTGATACAGTGGAGAAGTTGTGTAGTGGCATTGCATGGGATGCCTTAGGTGAAGTGGAGGCGTTATTGACATTTATGTCTGTGTTGGTTTTAATCATCTTTGATTGCAGGTAGTTTGCGTAGTCCTGCGGCTGAGGCATAGGGGGTTGTGCTGAGACCGGTTCACCTGTTATGGACTTTACTATGCTGAACAATGCATGTGGTTTGTTGATGGAGCGTTTTATTAAGCCTGTGTGGTAGGTTTTCCTGCTCTGTGATATCTTTTCTCGGTGGGTAGTTAGTATGAGCTGTATGCTACCAGCGCCTCAGGAGAGTGAGTTCGTCGCCACTGTCGCTCAAGTTTGCGTAGATGGTGGAGAGATGTACGAAGGTCTGTGGAGAACCATGGAGTATGTTCACGTTTTTGAATTCTCTTTTCGGTGAGTGATGGGCAGGAGGCAGCTCTCAGGTTTTCATCCCATTTGGATATGAGATCATCTAAGTCCATGGTTGTGTTGGCCATGAGGGGTCTGAGATTCTCTAGGACTATGCTCTGGTTGAGTGGTCTAAAGCGGGTTGTGTGGGATCCAGATGTGTTAGAAGACTTTCGGCTTTTGTGGGATGTATTAATGGGTATATTGAAACTGAGAAGACTGTGGTCCGACCAGGGTACTGGTATTACAGATAGTGCAAGAGTTAGGGGTATTGTGGCGGTGGAGATAGGTGCGAAAATGAGGTCTAGTTTGCCACCTTTAGTGTGGGTGGGGGAATCGACATGCTGTTTGTAACCTAGGTCCTCCAGGGCGTCAAGGAATGCTGCTGAGTGGCTGTCTTGAAGAGATGGGAGATTGAAGTCACCGATTAGCCAACTTGGTGAGCGTGAGGTGGATGTGGTACATGCCTGCTCAATTATAGTTGGAAGATCATCTGGTGAGGGGGAGGGTGCCCGATAGAAAAGGTTGATTGTGCAGAGCTCATTAGCTATAGTGAGGGAGTCAAGGTAAGTTGAGCTAGAGGAGTTGCACATCTTGAAGTGTAAATCAGCTTTGGCCAGGATGAGGGTTCCGCCTCCTTTCTGACTGGATCTGTGAGAAGTGTATATCACAAAACCTGGTGGCAGCATCTGATTCAGTAGTACGTTGTCACAGTCGGATAGCCATGTCTCCGTGATCATCAAGATGTCGAGATTATATTGGGGTATCAGGTCAATGGCTGCGGGCCATTTAGATCGTACTGATCTGGCATTTATCAGTGCACATTTTAGTAGGCGTTGATGATGTTGCTTCTCTTCTTGTATCTTTTTGATGGTTTGGAGAGGAATGTTGAGTAGATGGGAGTGGGATGTAAAGTTATTTTTTGCTGTAGTGTGGTGGAGGAATTCGGACCATCTCCTTCCGTATGTGCGTAGGATTGGTATATGATATGTATCATGGTTGAATGCATTTGATGTGTAAGGGAGACCAAGGGTAAGGAAGGTCATGAATAAGAGCAGAACCTTGTACATTCTCTTGGGTGTTAGTAATGAGAAGGATAATTGTGGAAATGTTGGCTATAGTGCAGTGAGATGCAGTATTCGCACTCAGGAAAGATTAATTGCAATAGTACTGTGAATGCAGGTGGTAATAGCAATAGTGGTAATAGTACAAAAGGATTCTAATTACTGGTATACAGTAAGATAATTGCATGAAAAGCAGTACAGAGTATGCAAAACGTTATCAACGTTAACAGGGGTATTGTTACTAGTAGAGATTAACAACAAAAACATCTACATGATACCGCTAAAAGCTCAGGTGACTGCTGGTTAATGGTCAAGGCAAAGGCTGCTATCTCAAAAAAAAAAACAGTTAGCTGTGAAGGACTTGCCTTTTTGGTATTGGTAGCTGGCTCTGGTCCAGGTGTGAATTGTGGCTTCGTTTGTGGCTTGCTGGAGTGCCACCGCCTACCGCCCCGTTCCACGCCTAAGGGCCACGCCAAAGGGCCCTCTGGCGAGGCCCTCAGGCGCGGGCGCGCCCGATGGCGCGAAGATTTTAAAGTCTGTTGCACAGCCCCGACTGGGCTGTGTGCAGCATAATCTCAGTATCTCATATTTACTGCTGAGGCTCAGTGTAGCACTTGCATCATTTTCAGAGAGAGCTTCCTTTTCGAGTTCATAAGACTTAAAGATCTGTGACACCATTGCCGGTCCTAGGCGGTTGCCTAGACCCGGGTAGCGTTGTGTTGTGGAAAGAATAAGGACTCTGGTCCAAATGAAAAGCTGGGTTTTATTCCCCTTCCCTTTAGGATGTTTACAGAATAAGGGACAACATAAAGAATGGTTGAATTCACCAGGTAAAGGATTTAAACCAAGGATAATAACAATGCTTTCTCTCAGCAATACAGTCCAGTATTTTCACTGTGCAAACTATATTCTTTCTTGCTCTCTTTCAATAAAGACTCTCCCAGTCATCAGGCACATATTCATCACCTTCTGTTGTTACAGGAATATTTTCTGTGCTATAGTACTCCCCGTGCCTAGGGCTATAACTTGTTCCTGTATAAGAACATGGAGTCCTTATGAAGTTGCTCTCTGTGTCCTGCCTTGGGTAAACCTCAGTTGTTACCCTTGGGAGCTGCCTTTGCGAGTCCCTGGTATCAGGAGCTGTTCTGGGGATTTCTTCCCCTGGCTTGGCTAGATAAGAGTCCCCTTGTTGGCTGTGTGCCTGGCCTCTAGCCCTGGGATTCCTTTTCCTTCCCCTTAGTATAAACAGAGTACTTATCTTCTATTCTGCCAAAGATGAGCTCCAATCCCTCTGCTTCCAACCAAGGCTTTCTCTCTGCCTTGTATCTTGTTCTGAGGGAAGTCTGTTTGTGATGCCTGGCTGATGGCAACTCACTTCCTATTCCCTTTGTGCTCCTCTGTACGGGACCTCTGCTTCCTGTTAACTGAGCAGTTTGCTTTGGTATGAGGACCTCTCTGGCCGGGGAGACCTTGCTGCAGCTTTGCTTAACTCCCTTGGATTGGTCAGTCTGCTTCTCTCCAGCTCTGGTTCTCTCACGTATCGTATCTGCTGGCAATTGCTTGGGATTTTCACTCTCAGCTTTTCTCCCAGCCTGCCTGGAACAGCAGTCAGAGTTCCTTTGATCTCTGCTCTCCACCTGGCATTCCAGCTCTGGCCTCACCCTTAATTCAGGCTCCAGCTTCCACTGCCAGTGTTCCTCCTGCTGCTTCCAATTCTCCTTCTCAGTTCCAAACTCCTGCTCAGGCTCTGACTTTTCCTCTTGCCCAAACTCCGGCTCAACCTCAAGCTCAAGCTCCCACTCCCACTCAAGGTGCTTCTGTGAGATTTCCCACATGCTTTTATCTCCCAGCTCACTAGACGTGGAACGTGAGTCTGAGTCCAGGTGGACCTGATTGGCATTCTCAATTCTTACTACGTCACACAGACTTTGTGGAATGTTTGCTTTCCCCTTTCCTGCCTCACTGCTCTGTGAATGCAGCAACTGCCCCTGGGGCTGCAAGGTAAGCTTTTCTTCCATTTGATTCCCTAATATTTCAGGGTCTGTGTTTTGTAACTCCTGCCAGGTAAGTCCTTCCTCCACACTGTCCTTTAATGTCTCAGGCTCAATGTTATCTGGCTTCTGACAAGTAAGCTTTTCCTGTGTATTGTTCTTTACTGTTTCAGACTTAGTGCTATCTAGCTCCTGACAAATAAGCTCATTCTCTGCACTAGCCTTTAGTATTTCAGGTTTTGTGCTGTCTACCTCATGACAGATCTCAGTATGTATACTTTAGAGGAAAGGCAGAAGAGAAGAGATATGATAGAGCTGTTTAAAAACCTCTGTGGCATTAAATACCTCTTGGGCACAGGGGGAGAGCCTCTTTCGACTGAAGGCAAGCTCTGCTATGAGGGGACACAGGATGAGGGTGAAAGGGGATAGACTCAGGAGTCATATGCGGAAATATTTCTTTACCGAAAGAGTGGTAGGTGCATGGAATAGTCTCCCGGTGGAGGTAGTAGAGACGAGGACAGTACCTGAATTCAAGAAAGCATGGGACAAACACAGAGGATCTCTGAAGGAAAAAAGGAACTATATTAATTGGTCTGGAAGGGCAGACTGGATAGGCCATATGGTCTTTTTCTGCCATCATGGCTAGTTTGTCAAGGTGTGACTGGAAGTTCCTTTTAATCGGGCTCATGGTTCCAATATGATGGGAAATATTTCTGTGTCTTTCTGCAACATTTTCTTAGTGATCTCTGACTGCATTTCTTGGTATTTCAGGATTTTCTCCCTCTCCACATGATTCACAGAATAATTGCTTGGAACTGACACCTCACTGGATCTTGATGTTAAGAATAATGAACTGTCCATCTTCATACTTAAATGGGAGTACAAAGGAGAGGTGTGTGGGTAGTGTGGTGTTTTATGTTTATGTTTATTTAATTTCTTGATATACTGCCCGGGTTGAAGGGCATCAGAGCGGTTTACAATCACTATAAGCAGGTACTGGATACATTCCCTTGTCCCCAAAGGGCTCACAATCTATGTGTACCTGAGGCAAAGGAGGGTTAAGTGGCTTGCCCAAGGCCACAAGGAGTCCCTCCGGCCTGAGATTGCTGTCCCCAGGTGGGAATTGAACCCCTGGTCCTCCGGCCTGAGGTACCTTGTCCTAACCACTAGGTCACTCCTCCCATTTTGTTGGTTTGGTAGGTGCCAGATGTTGGTGGGTGCCAGATGTTTTCCCTGTTTATTATCTCTGCATTTTGGAGCTTTCAATAGCAAAGGGTCTCAGAACACACGGTCTGATCCCAGTTTCTATGGGTGTACATTTATTTCTTGGATTCGGGCTCCTTATGTGGGGGGCAGGAGTGAGTGGCTGAGGGAGGCTTTGGGAGGCGAGGAGGGGAATAGGAGAAAGTGGAAATGGAAACCTGATTTTGGGTTTGGAAGCGGTTGAACCTAAGAACATATTCATTGGGCTGTGGGAATCATCTTGCTTTCTCTTTGTGCTTGAATAAATAATATTTGAACTACATGTATACTAGCCACATCCACTTATGCTCAGTGCAAAAGAATTTGTATAGATGTATGTGTAAATATAAGAAGGGTATGTTTCCAAAAAATAGCAATACTAAGGGTTCATGTTTACTAAAGGTTAAGATGCATTAAGTAAAGTTAACGCACGTTACATGCTACCACTGCCCATTCATTGCTATGAGCCATTGCACCACTTAACACGCATTAACTTTAATGCTCACTAACCTTTAGTAAACATGCCCCATGTATGTTAAAACACCAGTACATGCATATGTCAAATGTGTGCATACATTTTACACCTAGGGCTCATTATTTAAAACCATTAATGTGGTTGGCAATAGGTCCCAACCACATAAGGGCCTTTTTGTCAATTTGGAGGGTCACAGAAGGGATAAATTCTGTCTGTTCAAGTAGCTGAACAAGCATAATTTATACTTCTCAACTGAGGTGGAATTTGGAGCAGGCCAGGTCTGATGTTAAAGTTAAATAGAAAGCGAAAAAAAATCAGCTATTTTTCACATAATATATATATATATATATATATATATATATATATATATATATATATATATATCCTGCAGCAGTAACTGAAAAGCAGGTATAACTTTAAATAAGTTATCTGTTCAAAGTTATAAGTCTATATTTAACAGCCACTCTTAACCATGTCCCATCACTGAACATATGTATAACTCTAAATGGATAACTTATCTGTTTGAAGTTACGTGACCAGACCACCTCTGAATACCTGGTTCCTGCTATGTAAGATGCCTAAGGTAGGACGTCCTTGTCCTTTGCAAGCGCTGGTTAGATTAGTGGCATGTAAGGATATGTATGGTCACAAAAATTTGTTTTGTGTTTGTTTGAAATTAAATTTTTCCAAATTTGGGCCATCTTCTTCAATTCATTTCACACTGTTTGCATGCAAAAAGTTGAAGTACCCCAATCGATTGTATCTGGTATCCAGATAATGGCTGATGCTGATTAGCCAGATTCAGTACTGGCCACCTAGCACTATCCAAATAGGGCCCAATTCTGTCCTGTACATAGCTCCCCTCTATACGTCCAGTCTGAACTGGGCGTACAGAGGGGATTACGATTTTGATCATGCGGGGTATGTCTAACTTCGCGGGATCAGAATTGCGAACATTCCTGCACGTGCAGGCCGGGATTGCGATTCTGTCCGGCCTGCATGTGCAGGACTGTCCCCGGCTAACTCAGTCGGGGCTTTTAAATGGAACTGTGGCACTATGGCGTCATGTTGTCATGGTACCACGGCTCCATTTAAAAGCCGTGATGCCAGCCGCCTGAAAAAGGGGTTTATTCCCCACAGCCTGACCCCTGATCTGGCCTCCTAAGGCCAGGGTCAGGCTGCGGGGAATAAACCTGGCCCCCCTGCTCCATCCGCACCCCGGGCTGTGCAAAAAAATCACATCCAGGGAAATTATTCCACCAGCCCTGGACATACAGGGCTGACATTAGAATCAGCTCTGTAAGTCCAGGGCTGGCGACCGCCCACTGCCCGCCCAGACTCCTCCCCAGGCCGCCCATTCCCTGCCCCCATTTAACTTTCCCGCACAACCGGCGGCAAAGTTAGTCGGGGGCAGCAGCTGGCACGAATAGCGGGGATGGATTTGTGCCGTTGAATATCTTCAACTATTTCCCCTACGCACCCCGATGCTATCCAGTTTGCATCAGGGCGTGTTGGGGGCATTCCGGGGTGGAGCAGAGGCGGTGACTGCCACCAACCGTGTAGCGGTGATATTGGACCACTACACAGTTAGTGATCCGCAGCTAAAAGGAGGCCAGCTTTTGGCTCGCCTAATTCTAGCTGCGGACCATTAACTGTGTAGCAGTCCAATATCTCCACCACACGGTTAAGCTCTGCGGCATTGACCCCTTGGCGCACAACCCAGATATTCAATGCCATCACCATTGAATGTTCCATGTACAGGGTGCCTGCATGCTGAAGCTCTGAGGAAACAAGTGGAGGAACTCAGAGAGGAGGTGGCGAGGCTGAGGAGCATTCAAGACAGTGAGAAGTACATTGATGAGATGCTTCTTGCAGCAACCAGGCTCTCCAGCACAGGAGAAGATGGGTGCCAACAGAATGTCGATGGTTGGACAAAAGTCACCAGAGCCTGCAAAATCACCAATCCAACTTCTCCAGCCCTTGAATTGAAGAACCATTATGCAGCCCTGGAAGTGGAGGAGGTGAAAGCATCCCTGGAAAGGGAAGAACCAGAGTTCAAGTACCCCATAGTTGCGGAATCAGTGACCAGAAGGAAACGAAGGGTAGTGGTGATTGGAGACTCTCTTCTGAGGGGTACTGAGGCGTCCATCTGCCGACCAGACTTGATGTCCAGAGAGGTATGCTGTCTGCCTGGTGCCAAGATCCAAGATGTTACGGAGAGTTTGCCGAGACTCATCAAGCCCACTGACTATTACCCAATGTTGCTAATCCATGTTGGAACAAATGATACTGCCAGGTATACCTCGGAACGTATCAAAGTGACTTCATGGCTCTGGGACAGAGGGTGAAGCAGGTAGGTGCACAGGTGGTGTTCTCTTCAATCCTCCCTGTTGAGGGTAAAGGCCAAGGCAGAGAGGCTCGCATCCTGGAGATGAATGCATGGCTGCGTGGATGGTGTCTTCGAGAGCGTTTTGGTTTCCTAGACCATGGGATGCTGTTCCAAGGGTTGCAGAGCAGAGATGGCATCCATCTGTCCAAGAAAGGTCAACGCATCTTTGGTAGTAGACTGGCTAATTTACTGAAGAGGGCTTTAAACTAGATTCGTTGGGGATGGGTGAAGAAAGCCCCCAGGTAAATGAAAGCCCCCAGGTAGGTGATACATTAAATACCTTTATGGAAATGGGTAACAGGGGTAACATATGGAAAGCAGTGTGTATTAGTGCCCGTAGCATGGGAAATAAGATCCCTGAAGTTGAAGCTTTGGTGGGAGTGGCTGACTTGGATTTAGTGGCAGTTACAGAAACATGGTTCACAGAAAACCATGACTGGGATGTAACTATACCTGGCTATACTTTATTCAAAAAGGACAGGGTAGGAAGAAGGGGAGGAGGAGTGGCACTATATGTAAAAACTACTATTAAAGCTTTGGAATTACAGAGCTTAAAAGGGAGAGAGGAGGCATTGTGGGTTAAACTAGAAAGAGGGAAAGAGAAATCTATTTGCATTGGTGTGATATACAGACCTCCCTCACAAGAGGAAGAGGTGGACAGAGAGTTAATTGAAGACATACGCAGCATTGCTAGGAAAGGGGAATTGCTACTGCTAGGAGATTTCAATATGCCAGATGTTGATTGGCACATTCCTGCTGCAGTATCATCTAGAAGTAAGGAGATCCTGGATTCTCTACAGGGAGAACTATTCAGGCAATTGGTAACAGACCCCACATGTGAAGGGGCCATACTGGACTTGGTGCTTACCAATGGTGAAAGTGTTTCTGATGTTGTAGTGGGAGATCATTTTGCATCCAGTGATCACCAGATGGTGTGGTTCAGTATTAGGACTAGGGCTGTTAGAATCCATTCCAAGGTGAAGATCTTAGACTTTAGGAAGACTAACTTTGCGAAGATGGGCCAATACCTCAGGGAGTCGTTAGTGGGATGGGAACAGCTGGGGGATGTAGAAAAACAGTGGGCAAAACTGAAAGGGGGTATTTTAAAGGCAACCAACCTTTTTGTTAAAATGGTAAATAAAGGCAAAAGGAACAGGAGACCGCTATGGTTTTCGAAGGAAGTAGCTGAAAAAGTGAAGATAAAGAGGGAGGCCTTCATGAAATACAAGAGATCACAGAGAGAGGAAGACAGGCATCTGTATTTGGAAAAACTTAGAGAAGCTAGCAAAGTAGTCAAGAAGGCAAAGATTCAAAAGGAGGAGGAAACAGCCAATGCAATAAAATGGGGGGATAAGACATTTTTCAGATATATTAGTGAGAAGAGGAAGGGCAAAAGTGGTATTGTCAGACAAGGGTGCAGGGGGGGAATATGTAGAAGCTGATAAGGATAAAGCGGAATTGCTTAACAAATATTTTTGTTCTGTGTTCACAGATGAAGAACCAGGAGCAGGACCTCAGAAAACACCCACAAATAAGAACAGAAGCGAGGGACATCTTGAACAATTTTCAGAAGACTGTGTTCGTGAGAAACTAGCTCAACTTAAAGTAGACAAAGCGATGGGACCGGATGGGATACACCCTAGAATACTGAGGGAACTTGGGGACGTTCTAGCAACTCCACTGACTGACCTTTTCAATGCCTCGTTGGAGTCGGGAGTGGTGCCAAAGGACTGGAGAGAGGCTCATGTGGTGCCTTTACACAAAAGCGGAAGTAAGAATGTGGTTGAAAACTACAGGCCGGTTAGTTTAACTTCGGTGGTGAGTAAATTATTGGAAACGCTGCTGAAAGAGAAAATAGTGAGGTTTCTGGAGTCCGGCGGATTACAGGATCCGAGGCAGCATGGATTCACCAGAGGCAGGTCTTGTCAGACAAATCTGATTGATTTGACTGGGTGACCAGGGAGTTGGACCAAGGGAGAGCTCTAGATGTGGTGTATTTAGATTTCAGTAAAGCCTTTGACACTGTTCCTCATAGGCGACTTATAAACAAACTGAGCACCCTAGGGATGGACCCTAAAGTTACTGCTTGGGTTAGAAATTGGTTGGGTGGGAGGCGACAAAGAGTACAAGTAAATGGAGCTCACTCTGAGGAGAAGGATCTTACCAGTGGTGTGCCCCAGGGATCTGTCCTTGGTCCGATTCTTTTTAACATCTTTGTTAGTGATATAGCGGAAGGGCTGTTGGGTAAGGTTTGCCTCTTTGCGGATGATACCAAAATCTGCAATAGAGTAGACACCCAGGAAGGTGGGGTTAAGAGTGAGCGGGCAGGGCTATGTGCCATTGCAGCACATAGTCCACCCAAAAGAATATCAGGCTCTAATTTTTAGGCACCTAAATGAACTGAATACATGCTCATGAATGCATATCCCTGGTAGTCTGTGCTGTTTAAGTCTTTCTGCTTCTTTCTGCTCTTAGTCCTCTTCCCCAGAAAATTCCTTACCTATAGTTTGGAAATTTGGAAGTACAACATCATGGCCATCTGGCTGGAAAAGATCTGTGTTCATACCAATACTGAAGAACGATAGTCTGACTGACTGTGGAAATTATTTCAGAATTGCTCTGATCCCACATTCTAGCAACATTCTACTCAAGATGATTCAGTGGATCTACAACCATACCTGGAACAAGAACTGTCTGAAGTGAAAACAGAGCTCAGAAAAGGGCGAGGAACAAGAGACATTATCGTGGATGTGAGATGGATCCTTGAAAAGACAAAAGAATACCAAACTGATATATATGTATTTTATTGACTAGAGCAAAGGTCTTAGATGGTATACATCATTAAAAACCCTAGGTCACATTAAGAAGCATGGGTTTACCAGAACATGGAAACATGTCTGCAGAAAAAGACCATATGGGCTTTCTAGTCTGCTCTTCCATATCAACTACTATATTCCCCATTTTTCCTTTATAGATTTTTGGTGTCTGTCCCATGCTTTCATGAATTCAGATACTGTTTTCATCTCTACTATCTCCACTGAAAACACCTGATAGTTCTCATGTACAACCTTTACATTGATCAAGAAGCAACAGTTTGAACAGAAGAAGGAGAAACAGAATAATTTAAAATAAGCAAAGGTGTACTTACAACAAGGCTGCATACTTTCCTCCTACCTGTTTAATTTAGATGCATCAAAGAAGCAGGACTGTATGAAAACAAACGAAGTGTGAAGATTGTTGGAAGACTCATCAAGAATTTTCGCTTTGCTGATGATACTACATTACTGGCTGAAAGTGAAGACAATCAGAAACATTTGCTTCCTTATCATCCCTCCAGTCCAGTTCAGATGTGTGGGTTATGCAAAACTGGTAAGTGGATGTGGCATCCAAGACGTGGTTGACTAAGCTCCCCTTTGTCAGTTGGTGGTTGTTCAGAGAGGATCTGGGGAAGTTAGTGAAGGACCTGGGGAACACTAACGTGCCTAGGCTTCCAAAAGATATGCCTAAGGTGGCTGGCAGGGGACATCTTCTTGAGGTGGCAGTCGAGATTCAAGGAAGTTTCGTCCAGCCAGGGGAGTGAATCTGCATTGATCCAGATTTCTGCTGACTCATTTAATGGGGGCCAGTGAGGTAGGAGAGATGGGGCTGCTAGTTCCGGAGTGGCCAAGCCTTCTCAATGAAGGCTTGGAGGCCCTAGCAGAGATGAAACCTGTAGATGGTCATCTCCGACAGTTTTACTCTGCTTGGCCAAGGTCATTGCGGACACCTGGGTCATAACTACATAAAATATGCCATACTAGGTGAATTTCTCCAGTCCTCTTTAATAGTGGTTTATGGAATTTTCCTCCAGGAACTTGTACAAACCTCTTTTAAATCCAGCTACACTATCAGCTTTTATTACATTTTCTGGTAACAAATTCCAGAGTTTGATTACTTGTTGAGTGGAAAAATATTTTCTCCAGGACCAAGCAGGAAGTCAGTCCTCACATATGGGTGTCATCAGCGCCGATGAAGCCCCAGCGGAGCATTTCCCCAGCTTTCTATGAAAGCCTTTGGGAATGCAGGCACGCATGCACGGTTCCCTTCCTGCCTAAAGGTGCCATCTTACCTCAGTCTCTCTTTTTCCGAGAAGCCCACCGGACGTGTGTCCTGTCATCCCGGATAAAATTTTGATTTTTTCGGCGATTCTCGCTATTTTTTCTTCCCGGTTCGATGCCGGTTCCCCTCCCGCCGGGTTCGGTACACCGGTATCGAGCCCGATTCTTCTTTTTCGGTTTTTGCCCTTTGTGGCTGGCGTTCGCGCCCTTTTTTTATTATTCCCTGGAAGGCCGGTCCTTTGACCTCGCGGGGACTCTTTTTTTCCCCGATGGCTTCCAGCGGTTTCAAGAAGTGTGATCGGTGTAAGAAGTTGTCTTTCACCGACACACACGACTGCTGCCTTCGGTGCCTCAGTCCTGATCACGACCCTAAGACGTGTGGACCATGTCGGAAGATGTCTTCCAAGGCACTTCGAAGTCATCAGCAGCAGAAAGAAAGGCTTTTCTCGGACTCAGCCTCCAGCCAGGCCCGGACCTCGTCTGAGGCTTCGATATCTCGGGATTTGGATCCCGAGCGCCGTTGAAGCTCCTCGGACAGGGGGTCCCCCGACCGGGAACGCAAGAGGAAGAAGCGGCTCGTGAGGGCGGTGTCAGAGGAGGTCCCTGGCTCCTCGGGTTCCAGGTCTAAGACCCCCGACCGTCGCCCCGGGCCCGTGGAACAAGAGAAGCCTGCCAAAGTTCCTCGCGTGGAGCCGGAGTCTGCTGGACACGTAAGCTCTGTGGTCCTCGAGGACTCTCCTCCCAGAGAGCCGACGTCGGGCCCGGCGCCGCCGGGGCCCGAGTCGGTGACTGCTGCGTCTCCCAAGCTGAGTCTCAGGATGACAGCCTTGGAGAGCAGATTGTCTGCCTTCATGGAGCAGCAGCGGGCACTGATGGCCAGCCTGTCTGGCGCATCTGCCCCGACCACCAGGACATCGACTTTAAAGTCGACCCCGGAGACCAAGCCGATACTCGAGTCCATGATGGCTCGAAGTCGACCTCGGTTGCGGTCTCCCTCGACCTCCCGTTCGGGACTGAGGGCGTCGACGCCGGTGTCTCCGGCGTCGGGGCGGGTGCTCCAGGGCCCTGTGGGGTCGGACCCTGACTCCTCATCGGACGAGTCCACCTGGGAGACGGAGGATGAGGAGTCCCCCGATACGTTCAAGACTCAGTGCGTCCCGTCGGACTCACCGCAGTCTGAGCCCCGGAGTAGATCCCCTCTGGAGGATACCCATTTCTCGGAGTTTGTCCGGGATATGGCCACTGCCTTGGCTATTCCGGCGGAGCTCGAGGCCCTGCAGTATGACTCTCCTCCGAAGGAGGCCTTTACTGTCCCGGTTCCTCCGATGCTGGAACGGCTCCTCTTCCGGATGTGGGAGGCACCGGCCTTGGCGCCGGTTCTAAGCAAGCGATTCGATTCGATCTATCGACTTCGGAAGAGCCCTGGCTTTCAGAAGACACAGCTACCACACCATTCCATGGTTGTGGAATCGGCCATGCATCGTCTGAAGAGTCAGAAGATGCACTCTGCGGTGCCCCCTGGCAGGGAGGCCCGGAACCTCGATGGCTTCGGTAGAAGGTGCTTCCAGGGCTCGATGCTTGCTTGCCGTGTCCAGTCTTACCAGCTGTACATGGGCATTAGGGTGGTCCATAAAAATGAATTCCTGAATTCCTTTGCTCCCTGGCCTGATTCTGGTTCCATCTAGGTAGAAAACACTGTGTACAAAGTTTGAAGCCAATCAAATAATATTTAGGG
Organism: Ichthyophis bannanicus; assembly: GCA_033557465.1. Taxonomy (NCBI): domain Eukaryota; kingdom Metazoa; phylum Chordata; class Amphibia; order Gymnophiona; family Ichthyophiidae; genus Ichthyophis; species Ichthyophis bannanicus. The sequence continues at coordinate 17,707,167 of CM066045.1, read as the reverse complement.
GTGGCTCAACAAGTCTTGAGATTTCCCCCTGGGAGCAGATGACGAAATGTTGCATCATCTTGTATCATCCACTCAGTTCCACGCTGATTACATTTGATTGCATCATATTTTAACTAATCTCGTCTCTGAGAGGTGGCAAAGACATTGTACTATTATCTTTGTATCTTTATTCTTTTCAGATGGCGAAAAAATGTGGTTTTTATCTCATTGAAGAAATGTCCACCACAATTCTGGGGGCCAAGCTCCCCAGCAAGGAGCAAGTGTTAAGTGTATTTTTACATCACCATATGACATTAAACAAAGGCGTTAGTGAAAGTGCATCTATTGTAACAAGTGAAGTAGAAGCTTACTGGGAAAAGGCCAGGCTTCCTGTTCAAAAAAATGACAAAATTCAAGAAAAAGTAAAGAAATTGTTCAATCAGTGGAAACTTTTGAAGAAAAACAAAGGAAGAGGAGGGAAACAAGAGGCAAATGAAAAAGAATTCCAGGTTGCAATGAAAAACCTATTTGATGTGGCGCATGCCAATGCAATGTCTTTAATTCATATTCAAAAAGACAAAGAATTCTTAATAGCGCAAGGAGAACCAGGGCGCCGCGGCTCAATGTGCGCGATGGACAAGAAACTGGCCAACACGGAAGCAAGATCGCAACACGAGAAGAAGAACTGAAAAGGCGCAGATAAAAACATGTTGCCGAAGCCGAGGCAACTACAAGCCAAGTTCAGCTGGAAGGATATTCTTCCTCAGCAGAGTCAGGTGAAGACTCGTCGACATCTGCGGATTCAGATAACGGACAGAAGAAAGCAACTCCACAAACGAAGCAGTTTCGACCTAACAATGTCTGGACCCCAGAGCTTACAGCAGCCCTGGATCGGACAGGGACAACGGATCGCAATGCTCTGTTTGTGGTAGCTGAAACCGCCAGAAGTCTGGGACATTATCCTGGGGAGCTCAATATCAGCCGCTCCAGCGTCAAGCACCATAGAGAAAAGCACCGTCAGCAACAATGGACGGACCTGCACAACGCATTCAAAGCCGAAGGCAAAACATGCATTGTGCATTGGGATAGCAAGTTATTGCCATCTCTCCTCTGTTCAACCACATCCATTGACCGCCTTCCAGTTTTGATAATGGCTGTCTCCACTGGAGAAACACAACTTCTTGGTGTACCAAAACTGACATCAGGAACGGGCGAGAATCAAGCTGCAGCAGTTTATGAACTGTTACAGGAATGGTGTTTGGATGAAAAGGTTGCAGGCTTCTGCTTTGATACAACTGCATCGAACACGGGACGTCGATCAGGAGCATGCATTCTTCTAGAACAGAGACTCCGTCACACAGTCCTTCATTTGGCATGCTGCCATCACATTTACGAAATAATTCTTGGTGCAGTATTCTCTACATGCTCTGGAGCTTCATCGGGTCCCGATGTCCAACTCTTTCGCCGGTTCCAAAAGAATTGGGGCTCCCTTGACAAGTCCAACTATCAAACTGGAAAAGACTTGGAGGTGCTGCAACCTGACAGGGATCGCATCATGAAGTTTGCGGAATCCAAGTTGGCACAGGGCAATCACCGAGATGATTACCTGGAATTCTTGGAGTTAACGATTGTCTGCCTTGGAGGGAATCTTCCTAGTTTCAATTTCAAGAAACCCGGAGCTTTCCATCATGCCAGATGGATGGCAAAAGTCTTGTACTGTCTCAAGATTTGGATGTTCCAAGGACAATTCAAAGATCTTACCCAACGGGAGGAGTCCTGTGTTCGTGATGTGAGCATTTTCTCCATCCTGATTCATGTGGAAGCCTGGTTTTCTGCTCCTGATGCCGCAGTTGCTCCTCGAACAGATTTGGAGATGCTGAAGAAACTACACTCTTACCACAATGACCGTGTTGGAAGAGCGGCCAGAGACAAACTGCAACAGCATCTGTGGTATGTGTCAGAGGAGCTTGTGGCACTGTCACTGTTCGATGAAGCTGTTTCAGCATCGACAAAGCGGGCCATAGTGTCGGCCATGATCCCGGCAGAATCAGATGAAAGCGATGAGGATGATGACGAAGACGAAGATCCCCCAAAGCGGGTCGAATTGAAAAGTTCCATGATTCCACCACTTGAATCTTTTGCAACTCGCAAGTCAATCCGTTTCCTGGAACACCTCGACATCAACAGTGATTTTCTTAATGCAGACCCAGAAGACTGGGAAGAGAATGCATCATTCAAAGACGGTCTGAAGAAAGTAAAAAATCTTCCAGTGATCAACGATGTGTCTGAGCGAGGGGTCAAACTCATTGAGGAGTTCAACGGCCGACACACCACAAAAGAAGAGCAACTCCAGTTCCTTCTGGGTGTTGTCTCACAACACCGTAAGATGTTCCCCACATCGTCAAAGTCCTTACTAGCATCTGGACCACATTGAGTGCTTGGCAAGCATGATACCCCCATCTATGAGCGGATAATACCCAGTGGTCTGATGAACCCTGGGGGGGATCCAGGGGCCTGATAGATAGGGACCTTGAGCCACCCCTAAATATTATTTGATTGGCTTCAAACTTTGCACACATTGTTTTCTACATAAATGGAACCAGAATCAGGCCAGGGAGCACAGAGATTCCTACTTTTATTTTTTCCCCTATGGCAGTGGGCCACCCTAATGGGCATGTACTTGCGGGACCTGGCCAAGGAGTTGGCCGGGTTCTCTGCTGGACTCTCCGGGGAACCCTTGCAGAGATTCAAGTCCTTGTCCTCGGGGATTCGGGACTGCTCGAAGTTCATGTCCCGCGCTGCCTACAATGGCTTCGAGGCTTCAGCCCGAGTTGTAGCAGCCGGCATCGCGGCTCGACGCCAGGCATGGCTGCAGTCATCGGACCTCGAGCCATGGGTTCAGGACAAGTTGGTCGATGTCCCTTGCCGAGATGAGAACCTTTTTGGCAAGCCCATGACCGAGAAGGCTGCTCAGCTCGAAACCGAGCACCTTACAAGGACAAGGCTGTCTAGGAAGACCTCTGCCCCTTCTCAGAAGAAGAAGGGCTCGGGTAAAAAGCCCTTTTACCCGAGGAAGGGCACTGCCTACAAACAGTACCCTCAGTATCAGGCTGTCCAAGCAGCACCCCAGGGTCAGCAGGCCAAGGGGCAGGGTAATGGGCCCCATAGGCAGAGGACCCCCAAGCCTCCGGCCCCTGCTCCCACTCAGCAGGGTGGGGGTTTTTGACTCCTTGAGCGTAGTCTCTCCGTCCCTGCTATCCCAAACCTGCACAGGAGGTCACCTTGCCCTCTTTGCCCACCAGTGGCCCCTCATCACCGCAGACAGTTGGGTGTTGGACATAGTCCACAAGGGCTATGCACTACATTTTCACCAACTGCCTCCACCATACTTTCCAGGGGAGCCTCCAAGGCCTTCCCTGCACACAGACCTTCTCCTTCAGGAACTTCAGGGTCTGTTGTTGGACAGGGCGGTGGAGCCTGTGCCTCCCCACTTGCAAGGTCAGGGGTTCTACTCCAGGTATTTCCTGGTACCCAAAAGAACCGGTGGCCTTCGACCTATTCTGGATCTCAGGAACCTAAACAAGTTCCTAGAGAAGGAAAAGTTCAAGATGCTTACTTTTGGAACACTTCTGCCCTACCTCAAGCAGGGAGATTGGCTATGCTCCTTAGATCTAAAGGATGCGTACACTCACATCCTCATTCATCCAGACCACAGAAAGTACCTCAGGTTCATTGTGGGAGGAAACCATTATCAGTACAGAGTATTGCCTTTTGGCCTAACCTCCGCTCCCAGGGTCTTTACCAAATGCCTGGCAGTGGTGGCGGCCTACCTGAGGAATCAGGGAATCTTTGTCTTCCCCTATCTGGATGACTGGCTCATCAGGGGTCAGACGTGCCACGAGGCCAGCCAAGCCACCCTCAGAACTATTGCTCTTCTTCAAAGCCTAGGCTTTGTCATCAACTTCGCAAAGTCCACTTTGCTCCCCTCCCAGAATTTGGAATTCATAGGAGCAAGGCTGGACTCTCTCCTGGCAAAGGCTTTCTTGCCAGAAGACAGAGCACAAAGATTGATAGCCTTGGCAAACCCGTTTCTCCACAGGTCGCTGGTCTCCGCCAGACTCTACCTGAGGCTTCTAGGCCACATGGCTTCGACAGTACATGTGACCCCCAATGCCAGGCTCCATATTTATTTATTTATTTAACAGCTCTTACATACCGCGCTATTTGACATCAGTGCGGTTTACATTAAACAAAATACACTCAGATTTAGAGACTTGTCCAAGTTACAGGTAACAGGGGAATAAAACAAGGATTAACTGGGGAATAGCATATAAATAATTAAATAAAAGCAATTACATAAGACTAGAGATCTTGAGTGGGTATAGAGACATGTCATAAATAACATTTAACAGAGCAGGTATATACAGTGAAATATCATAAGGTGGAACGGTCTAACATCATCATTTAACTATTATTGCTGAGTTGAGATAATGGGGTGAGAGGGGGGGAAATATTGATGTAAGAGAAGTGTTGTAAAAAAAGGTGGGTTTTTAAAGCTTTTCTAAATTGTGATATATATATATATATCATATGAGGGCTGCACAGTGGTGCCTTCGGACTCAGTGGTCACAGGCCACAGGCAGCCTCAGGGACAGGATAAGGGTGTCCAGACACTTTCTGAACTCCCTCAGCTGGTGGCTGCACCCACCCAATCTACTGAAAGGAGTGCCCTTTCAGATTCCTGGGTACACGGTGGTACTGATCACCGACGCCTCCCTGCAGGGCTGGGTTGCTCATTGTCTAGACAAGTGCACCCAGGGCCTGTGGTCCCCTTGGGAGGCGGCACAGCAGATCAATCTCCTGGAACTCGGGGCTATTCGTCTAGCTCTCAAAGCTTTTTCTCCTGCCCTGGCTCATCAATCTGTCCTGGTCAGACAGACAACCAGGTGGCCATGTTTTATGTGAACAAACAGGGCGGCACTGGGTCCAGGCTCCTTTGTCGGGAGCTCAAGACCTTTTTTCCTTTGTCCTACAGCACAACATGCTCCTCAGGGCTGTGTACCTTCCAGGACAGGAGAACTGCCTGGCCGACAGGTTGAGCAGGATTCTGCAGCCCCACGAGTGGCAACTGCATCCCTTGGTAGTTCAGAAGATCTTCCTGAAATGGGGTCTCCCTTGGATAGATCTGTTTGCCAGTCCACTGAACAAGCAACTGCCTCAGTTCTGCTCCAGGCAACCGCATCCCTTGAGGATAGCACCGAATGCTTTTCTGATTCCCTGGTCTCTGGGTCTCCTGTATGCATTTCCTCCCACGCCCTTGGTGGCCCGAACTCTCTTCGAGATTCTTCAGGACAAGGCCACGGTCCTGCTGGTGGCTCCCAGGTGGCCGAGACAACCTTTGTTTCCACTTCTGCTTCAGCTGGCAGTGGATCCCCCACTGCCTCTGGGGTTGCAACCCAACCTTCTTTCTCAGGATCAGGGTTCCCTTCTGCACCCCAATCTCAAAGCTCTCAATTTGATGGCCTGGAGGCTGCAAGGGTAGTTTTGGCTCCTTGGGGCCTACCTCAGGAAGTTGAGGAGGTTGTCCTAGCCTCTAGGAAACAGTCCACTAGAAAAACCTATGCTCTCAAGTGGAAAAGGTTTTCTGTGTGGTGTCAGCTATGTACAGAGGATCCTTTCTCCTGTACTGTACCTGTGGTGCTTCAGTACTTACTGCACTTGTCCAATCAGGGACTTAAGTCCAATTCTGTTCGGGTCCACCTCTCAGCTCTAGCAGCTCACCACTCACTGGTGGAAGAACACTCTATCGGTTCACCCCTTGGTGTCCCGTTTTCTCAGGGGCTTGCTTTTGCTCAAGCCTCCAATCCGTCCTCCGGCCCTGAGTGGGAGTTGAATGTGGTCTTGCAGCAACTGACTCGCTCACCTTTTGAGCCGATGGCTACTTGTCCACTACGCTTCCTATCCTGGAAGACACTCTTCCTGATAGCCCTTACTTCGGCTAGGCGAGTGAGTGAGCTTCAGGCCCTGGTCTGTGATAGGCCTTACACCAGGATTTATAGGAACAGGGTAGTCCTCAGGACTCATCCAAAGTTCCTCCCAAAGGTTGTTTCCTCTTTCCACCTCAATCAGGAGGTGGTTCTTCCAACATTCTTCCCTAGGCCTCATGCAAGCCAGGCTGAAGCAGTCCTGCATACCCTGGACTGTAGGAGGGCCTTATCCTTCTACCTTGACCGTACGCAGGGGCATAGAAGGGCTACTCAGCTCTTCGTATCCTTTGACCCCAATAAGTTTGGGTTGGCTGTGTCCAAGCGTACCTTGTCCATCTGGGTGGCTGACTGTATCACCTGGGCTTACAAGGCGGCTGACCTTCCTTTGCAGGGTCGGGTTACGGCCCACCGTGTCAGGGCAATGGCTGCCTCAGTGGCTCATCTCCGCTCTGTGCCCTTGGTAGACATCTGCAGGGCTGCAAATTGGTCTTCAAGCCAGACCTTTGCGGCCCATTACTGTCTGGAGAGGGAGTCCCGTAGGGACAGTGCTTTTGGCCAAGCAGTACTCCGGAATCTCTTTGAGGTTTAGGCAACTCCTGCCCTCTGTTGGGCTACCGGTGGAGGTTGTGTCCTTGAAATGCCTTTCTTTGCTGCTGAGACTAGAGGGAGTTCTCTTGTTCAGCCTGGGTTCCTCGGTAGCCCAGAGCTTGGGAGTCACCCATATGTGAGGACTGACTTCCTGCTTGGTCCTGGAGAAAGAGTAGTTACTCACCTGTAACAGGTGTTCTCCAGGAGCAGCAGGAATCAGTCCTCACAATCCTCCCTCCTCCCCTGGGAGTTGCAGTTGTACATAGTTTATTTTTTCATTTTTGTGTGCTGTTCTTAGCTATGTCATTTGACTGAGGTAAGATGGCACCTTTAGGCGGGAAGGGAACCGCGCATGCGTGCCTGCATTCCCAAAGGCTTTCATAGAAAGCTGGGGAAATGCTCCGCTGGGGCTTCATCGGCGCCGATGACACCCATATGTGAGGACTGATTCCTGCTGCTCCTGGAGAACACCTGTTACAGGTGAGTAACTACTCTTTCTATGATTAGTCTTAAATGTGCTACACTGTAGCTTCATTGTGTGTCACCTAGTCTTTCTACTTTTTGAAAGAATAAACATCTGATCTACATATACCTGTTCTACTTCATTCATTATTTTATAGACCTCTATCATATCTCCCCTCCGCCATCTTTTTTCCAAGCTGAAGAGCCCTAACCTGTTAAGTCTTTCCTCATAGGGATATCCTTCCATCCCCTTTACCATTTTTGTCACTCTTAGAGGTGATTTGGGAAGGTTACATGCTTGAGCTCGCCAAGCCTCTCTTGAATGCATTCATGATTTCTCCTTGCCAGGCCTCTGCCAAGGGACAGGCAGTTCATCTGATGCTCGCCCGTCTCCTGCAACATTAAGCAGTAGTTCCAGTGGACAAATGGGGCATGGGTCGTTATTTGATCTGTTTTGTGGTTCCAAAGAAGGAAGGCAGGCTCTTGGCATCCCATTTTGGACTGGAAGGGGGTGAACAGGGCATTCAGGAATCCTCAGTTTTGCATGGAGATTCTGCGGTCCATGATAGTGACAGTTCATCAGGGAGAATTCTTAACTTCCTTGGATCTGCATATTCCCATTCATCCTGAACACCAACATTTTCTGTGGTTTGTGGTTCCACAAGGGCATTTTCAGTTCCAGACTCTGCCATTTGTCCTAGTCACGGCCCCTCGGATGTTTACTAAGGTGATGGTGGTGGTAGTGGCAGTGCTGCAAAAGCAGGGCATCTTGTCCATCCTATTTGGATGACTAGTTGGTTCGGGCAAAGTCCTTTCAGGAGAGTCTGGAAGTGATGATCTCTGTCAGCTTCTGGACTTAGGTGGGGTCATCAACTTCGCAACAAGTAATCTGAACTGGGGAGCCTGCTTCAATACCCAGAAGAGGGCAGGATAGCGAAGTTGAAGTCCCAGGTGAGGGATCTTTGACGAGTTCCTTGATCAAGAGTGTGGGATTATTTTCAGGTTCTCGATTCTAGGGCAGCCTCATTGGAGTTAGTGCCTTGGGCACAGCTGCATATCTGGACCCTGTAGGCGATGCTCCTGTTGCATTGGTTCCCACAGTCACAGTCCATGGCCATTCGGCTTGCCCTGTGGAGCAAAACCAGGCAAGTTTGTGTTGGTGGATGGACTCAGTGAGACTTGCTGTGGGGATGCCTCTAGAGACCCTAGACTGGGTGGCAGTGACCATGGATGCTAGCTCTTCAGCTGGGGGGCTCATTGGCTCTTGCAGGTAGCCCAGGGCAAGTGGTCACTGGAGGAGAACCAGTGGCCCATCAATCATTTTGAGGCGTGAGTGGTGCATCTAGCCCTTTAGGTTTTTCTTCTCCTTGTTCGCCAGTGGGCAATGAGGGTTTTGTTCGACAATGTGATGACAGTGGCTTACATCAATTGCCAGGTGTCATAAGGTAGCGCTGTCAGAACCCATGGAACTAGGGAACTCTGAGCAAAACGTAAGGGAAACTGACAGCTCAGGTTCACACATGGGGAAAGGTTGCTATAAGCAACAGATAAAAACAAAGCCACGAGGTGTAAGGGAACGCCCGAACAGAAGCGTAGCACAAAACTCATTAGGAAATAAGGAGCACCTGCATGGGGGCGGAGCCCAAACTAACACCAGCTTAAACACATTTAAAACTCACTTACCGGAAGGTAGAGGGGGAGGAGTGGCAGGAGCTACTGGAGGAGTAGTAGATGCTACGGAGAGAACTGCTAAGCATGAAAGCAGAATCAGTGGAGCTTTAAGGACGGAGCCAGAGAGGTTGCCCGGGGCATATGAGGCTGGTGATTCCCAGGGAAGCTGTTGTGAGCAGCAATGCACAGCTTTTCAATATCCCCAGGAGCATTGCTACGAAGTAAGCAGAGGTGGCAGTCCAGCAGCCAAGTCCAGGAGGTATAGATTACCCAACACCAGGGATTCAGCAGGGGAAAACATTTACCCTGAAGGAAGTTTGAAGCTAACAGAGAGACACCGTGGAAAGGGTTCTTCAGAACAGACCTTTGCTCGACTGAGAGAACAGGAAGTAGCAGTGCCTAAAGGTAGGCGTATTTACTCTAGTAGAAGAGGTTTAAAATACCCTGATTTGCCCTGCACTTACCAGGAACTGTGTAACTCTCAAGGGCCTGACTACAGTGAATATGGTAATTTCCCACGGGCCACTAGTTTAGTGGAGGAGGGGAATGCTTTAGCTCACCGGCAAGAACATTATAACCTCAACGGCAGCTGTGTGCCGGGAGAAGTTTATTCTGATGAGGAAGGAATGCAATTTGAGACTATTGGAGAGTCTTCAGACGGGAGTGAGATGGACTGTACATACACTCTGGCTGATTGCATATCATCTCTTTGTTGAAAGCAGCAAGAACTGTTTAGAAAAGGAAACAGGAGGAAACGTTCTGTAAGTGAAATGAACTGTTTTCTTTTTGCTTTTTGTTCCATTAACTAAGGCTGAAGTAAGCCAAGTTTTGTTTGAAACATTTCTTTAATTGTGTCACCAGACGGAGGGTCTGCAATTCTTTGTGTTCCACTGTTATGAATCCACCCCGGACGGGGAATAAAGCCTGTATTTAACCTTACCCTCTGCTTACAACTACACTTCTTTGGCTAATGTTAAAAACCACAGGTCCCAGAAGGCCTTCCTAAAGCCTTCACAGGGAAGTCTACAGCCATTAAAATACTGCCCCATTAAATTACCCAAGCCTTTTTGCCTCTGGGTACGTTGGTGGGTGACACAGGGTGGCACGTGGCGTTTTCTGGTGGCAGCAGAGGTGATTCTGCTTTTTCACTAGGCAGAGATGCATCTTCTGGAATTATCGGCAACTCATGTAGCCAAGAAGGAGAATGTGAAAGCAGTTAATCTGAGTCAGCATCCATTGCACCTGGGGGATGTGGTCCCTCTTGGGGCCTGTTTTTCAGTTGATTGTGGTGCTTTGGGGTCCTCCCATGATGGATTTGATGGCAATCCTGGTGAACGCCAAGGCAAGTCGATTCTTCAACTGCTGCAGAGAAAACATGGCAGAAGTGCTCCATGCCCTGGTTCAGTCTTGGCCTAGAGGTGGGCTTCGTATGTATTTCGCCCGTGGCCACTCATTGGTCGAGTGCTCCAGCACATCGAGTTTCATATGGGGCATGTAGTGTTGTTTGCCCCAGATTGGCCCAGGTGTCCTTAGTATGCGGATTTGGTGCGGCTTCTGGCGGCAGATCCCCTTCCTCTTCCTCTGGAGATTGATCTTTTGTCTCAGGGGCTGGTGCAGATACCGGACATGGATTAATTCTTGCTTATGGCTTGGTTCTTAAAAGGTCAAGATTGAGGTATAAGGGCTCTTCTGCGCAGGTGATTGATACCTTACTGTGGGCCCGGAGGCGGTCCATATCATTAGCCTATGTGCAGGTCTGTGGCATCTTTGAGACTTGGTTTGGAGAGTGAGGAGTGTGACCTTTTTCAGCTTCTCTCCCAGAAATTTTGGCCTTTTTGCAGACAGGACTTGACAAGGTCTGGCATTGAGTTCTTTGGAGGTACAGGTTGCGGCTTTGGCATGCTTCCAGAGTCTGGTGCAAGGTCAGTGTATAGCCTCGCATGGGGACATTGTCCGTTTTGTTTAGGGTATCAAACATTCTTGACCTCCTTGTTGTCCTGTAGTTCCATCCTGGGATCTGAATTTGGTTCTCTCGGCTCTCGCAGCATCTCCGTTTCAGCCGCTTAGGGGGCCTTCCCTAAATGATCTGACGTTAAAGCTGGTGTTCCTGGGGGGCGATCTGTCTTTCAGAGTTGCAGTCTCTGTCATGCTGGGATCCTTATTTGTTGTTTTACAGAGAGAAGGTGGTTCTTCATCTGGTGCCTTTCTTTCTTCTGAAGGTGGTATTGACCTTTCCCTTAAACCAGGTTGTGGCATTGCCAGTTGAGTCCCAGATTCTTCATTTACTGGATGTGCTTTGGTCGCTCAAATGCTACATGAAGGTTACAGAGATATTTAGGAGATCGGAGTGGTTCTTTGTCTTGAATGGAAGACCCAGGAAGGGTGAGAAGGCCTCTAAGTCATCTATTTCTCGCTGGATCAGGGAAGCTATTGAGTCCGCATACTTGTGGAAGGGGCAAGCGATTTCGGCAGGTCTAAAGGCTCACTCTACTATGACTCAGGCTTCTTTGTGGGCAGAAGTTAGTCTGGTTTCTCCCCAAGAGATTTTTAAGGCAGTGACCCAGTCTTGCCTACATTCGTTTGTGCGTCATTACTGGCTGGATGTCCAGGCCTCACAGGATGCAAATTTTGGGGTACAGGTGCTGAATATGCACCAATGAATGTACATCCGTACCTGACTGGCTAAGAGGAGCTCAAAGACTGGTTTCAGCACCAATCCTCTTGCTGTGCTGTAGAGCAGACTGGGTTTGGATAGAATCTTTGTCGCTGAGGGAGGAGTGGCTCAGTGGTTGGGACAGGTTACCTCAGGCCAGAAGACTGGGGGTTCAATTCTCATATGGGGACAAGCAACCTCAGGCCAGAGGGACTGGGTTCTCTAGTCCCATGGCCACTCCTTGTGGCCTTGGGCAAGCCACTTAACCCTCCATTGCCTCAGGTACACTTAGATTGTGAGCCCTTCGGGGACAAGGGAATAAAAAGTACCTGTTAGTATACATGTAAATCACACTGATTCTAAAGAGCACGGTATAAAAAATAAATAAATAAAAATAAATAGTCAAGTGTGTCTAACAACCAAAACCCCCCTCATTCCTAAGTGTTGACTTATTAAGCTTGATGTTTTAGCAACAGCTTAAGAGACAGAGGAACATTCTTAGGATTGTCCTTATATCTCAGGAGGAATTTTCTAGAGTTCAGCCAGGGTGAACCCGAAAACACACTGAGGTTAGGCATGAAAGAAGCTTCAAAGACAGTATTGATTCATTGTCAGACAAAGAGAGACAGATTCTAGAGTGCATCTGCTTTTCACAAGGTCTAGTGCAGCGATGGCGAACCTATGGCACGCGTGCCAGCTGTGGCACGCGAAGGCCTTGCAGCTGGCACGCGGGAAGGTCCGCCATCGAAAAAAAAACAACAACCCTGTCTGCTGCCGTTGTCGGGGCCGCCGCGGCAGAATCGAGCGTGCCGCGGGGCCCCCCTGTACCCACCGGCAGAGCCTGTCCTCCCCGTAGCAGCTCTCTCTTTGGAGCTGCAGTCAGACTCGCCGGCTTGCAGAGCGCGAAGGGAAGAGTTTCCCTTTCGCGACTCTGTTAAGCCCGCGGGGGCTGATGGGAACTTCCCATCAGCCCCCGCGGGCTTAACAGAGCAGCGAGGGAACTCTTCCCTCGCGCTCTGCAAGCCGGCGCGTCTGACTGCAGCTCCAAAGAGAGAGCTGCTACGGGGAGGACAGGCTCTGCCGGTGGGTACAGGGGGGCCCCGCGGCACGCTCGATTCTGCCGCGGCGGCCCCGACAGCGGCAGCAAACAGGTTTTCTTTTTTTTTTTTAATTTTCCCTGGGCTGGGCTGGGCTGGGCTGGGGGTGGGGGTTAGGAGTGGTGCTGGGCTGGGCTGGGGGGCTTAGGAGTGGTGATGGGCTGGGCTGGGCTGGGGGGGGGTTAGGAGTGGTGATGGGCTGGGCTGGGCTGGGGGGGGGTTAGGAGTGGTGATGGGCTGGGCTGGGCTGGGGGGGGGGGTTAGGAGTGGTGATGGGCTGGGCTGGGCTGGGGGGGGGGTTAGGAGTGGTGATTGGCTGGGCTGGGCTGGGCTGGGGGTGGGGGGTGGGGGTTAGGAGTAGTGATGGGCTGGGCTGGGGGGTGTTAGGAGTAGTGATGGGCTGGGGTGGGGGGGTTAGGAGTGGTGATGGGCACTGGGCTGGGGGGTTAGGAGTGGTGATGGACACTGGGCTGGCTGGGGGGGGTTAGGGGTGGTGATGGGCACTGGGCTGGCTGGGGGGGTTAGGAGTGGTGATGGGCGCTGGGCTGGGGGGGTAGGAGTGGTGATGGGCACTGGGGGGGGTTAGGAGTGGTGATAGGCGCTGGGGGGGCTTAAACTAAAAATTGAGTGATGGGGGATTAGGACTGGGAGTGGGCTGATGGGGAGGTTAGGACTGGAAATGGGCTGGTGGGATTAGGACTGGGAGTGAGCTATGGGGGGCTAGGACTGGTAATGGGTTGGGGGGTTGCTAGGACTGGAAATGGGCTGAGTGGAAGGGGGCTTGAACTGCAAATAGCTGTTGGGGATGGGGCTTGGAATGGAAATGGGCTGAGGGGAAGTGGGGGGCTTGAACTGCAAATAGCTGATGGGGACGGGGCGTGGAAGCGAAAGGGGCTGAGGGGAAGTGGGGGGCTTGAAGAAGGGAATGGATGCTGGGTGAGACTGGAACTAGAAGGGAGCTGATGTTGGGGGAGGATTAGAATGGGATGGGGCTGGGAGAGTAAAATGGAGAGGGGAAAAATATTTTGTGTAGGAGGGATGAAAAATCTACAATTGGCCAGGTATTGGGAGAGTAATTGGGGATTGAGGATGGAGGGGTAAAATTTGTGTGGATGAAATAGGAATGAGGAAAGAGCAAAAGGAGAAAGATTAGTATGTTAAAGCAGATGTAGAGAGAGAGAGAATGGAAAAAAAACTAGAAGAGAGAAGAAAGGACAAATGGACAGCAGACGATGGAGAGTTAGCAGAAAACATGAAGAAACCAGAAGAAAATGGCTGGACCAATTGCAACTGAAAAAAAATGCACAAAAGGTAGAACGATATCTCTTTATTTTGAATTTATTAACTGGAATATGTCAGCTCTGGGAAATGTGCATCATTAACATCTGCGCTTTGTTTGGTACAAGAGGAAATTCCTATTTGACGTTGCCACTTGTTCTCTTTCCCCAGTATTCACTGAAATGTATTGGTTTAATATTTGCAGTGTTGCCTTTTGATAGGTAGGGTATGGTGCTTTGTGAGTCCTGGTAATGCTGTCAGGATACGGCGGGTTTGCTATGGGTTCTAAATGGGCAGCGTTTGTAGTAGTTCCTAATGTGCCTGGCGGTTGGCACTGGATTATAGTAATGTAGAAATCTTTTAGTCTTTCTTTATCCATACACTCATTAAGAGACATGTTTACTAAAAGTTAGTGTATGGTAACATTATGCAAATATTTATGCAAATAAGACCACTTATGCAAATGACGTGCTGGCACTTTGAGGAAATTCTTTGGTTTTGTGCGGCAGTTTGGGCACTCGGGCTCAAAAAGGTTAGCCATCACTGGTCTAGTGTGTTAAAGGATATAATTTACTTTATTTGTATTTATCCAGTTTGATATCCTATTCAGAGCTTAAACACATCTAAGTGATTTCCAGTCTTAAAGATTTACCAACACAAAACAAAAAAAGAACCACAAATACATAAACCACAAAGCACATTGATCTCTTATAGCAACAAATACAAAAAGCACAGAGCACAGTTCTTTAAAAAGAGAAAAGAAAATTCAAGGCAGGGAAGACACAGCAGTTTTAACAAAGGCCCTGCCACCCCTATTCATTAACCTCAACAAAAAAAAACATTTTAAGCAATGCCTACACACTCCCCAGACATGATTAGATGATAAATGCTCATTTTAAGAGTGAGTGGTTCATGGTAAGAGTTGTGGATAACAGCACCTGAGAGAGAGCTAAAAGTGAATAATAAACAGAATTTCATCTAAGGAGATAGATGAAGACGTTTATTTAAGGATTTCCCTCCTTGACTAGAGGTCATCTCCAGAGCAAACTACTGTATATCTCTCTCAAGAAGCGGAGGAGATAAAGCTGAGCACTGCTAAAAGCAACCAACTTGAAAGATAAGATTGCCTGAGATTGTATAAAAAGAAGTGCTGTGTTCTATGAGTTTGTAAGTGACAGAGATAGTGTATGGAACTTTGTAGTGAGTGACTGAGAAAAGTGTCTTTATAGTTTTTTTAGATTTGATATACTGTCTTTGGCACGCATTCAAGGCGGTTTACAAAAAAAATAATAATCAGAAAGGAAAATAGAAAATAATTGCAATGGATTGACAGGAGAGGCGAGGGACATTACAGAACGAAAGTTAAGTAGGAGGCATGAAGAAGTCAAACTGAGTGGTCTGCTCCGACCCTGAACCCTTTTGGAAAGTCTTGAGGAGGACTTTACATTTTTTGTAGCTGTCTTGTAGATGAACTTGGGCTGGGAGGCAATTCCAAAGTGAAGGGGCCAAGAAGAAGAATGCTGAGTGTCTCATGCTTTCATACCGGGCTTTAGAGGGAGGGGGAATGACAAATGTATTGCCATGCAGGGAATGCAGACAAAATGGGGGAGTATAGGGGATCACCAGTAAGATCAGGTAAGCGGAGACACAATTATGCAAGGACTTGTGCACTAATGCAAGAATTTTATGATGAATTCTGGAGGAGACTGGGAGTCAATGATGCAGGATCATAAGTGGTGTAATGTTTCCTTGCATGGGATAGGATCCGAAGGGCCGTGCTTTGAATGGATTGTAATTTCTTAACCTCGTAGGTGGGGATGCCAGCTTAGACTATGTTACAGTAGTCCAAACAGGTTATAACAGTGCTAAAGTTGACTGAAATTTGAACAGCAGGGACTAGAAAGGGCCGAAAGACAGAAGTGTTGAAGGGCTCCAAATGATGCCTTGACTACCTGGCTGACTTGGAGGGAAAATGAGAGGTGTGAGTTAATGATGATACCTAAGAACTTAAAGAACACGTGGATCCCTTTACAGCAACAGGATAAAATCAAAATAAACTTAACTATCTAATTTCTCAACATACAGGGGTGTCCTACACGGAGCGGTGGGTTCACCCCTAAAACTAAGACATGGAGAGGGGTGGCCTGCACGGAGCAGCAGGTGCAGTACTCTTGCCATCTTACTGGGCAGACTAGATGGATCATACTGGTCTTTATCTGCCGTCATTTACTATGATCTCCAGGAACAAGCAGGAATGAGTCTTCACATATGGGTATCTTCGGTACCGACGGAGCCTGCGCGGGAACGCTCCCCAGCATCCAAGAGGAAAGCTTTTGGGAGCATCCCACAGCGCCTGCGCGCTGCCTTCCCGCCTTTCCTAACTGCCTCTCTCCAGTTCTTCTTTTTCCGCAAAGCCAGCAGGTCGTGTTTCCTGTCACCGCTGAAGAATTTCTTATTTTTTCTTTTATTTCGCCGGACCGGTACCGCCGGTTTTTTCTTTCTTTATATAAAAAAAAAAACTACTCTTTTTCTACTTCAGTGCATTTTTTCTTTCTGTGGCCTTAGGCCTACAGAAAATTTTTCCTCATGGAAAAGCCCGCCTCCGGGTTCAAAAAGTGTACGAAGTGCAGTAGCACTATTTCTGTCACCGACACCCATGACTGGTGTCTTAAATGTTTAGGTCCTGACCATTCCATCGCGGACTGTGAGTCCTGTTCCATGATGTCTAAAAGAGGTTTACAGAATCGAGCAGCCAAGCTCAGTACCGTGTTTCCCTCTGATGCAACTTCTGTGGCATCGACGTCTTCCAGAGCTTCTTCTTCCTCCCATGGATCTCAGGTAACCAAACTTAAATCTGGCCGGTCCTCGAAGAGTACATCTCCCTCTAAGTATCGAGATGCCCCCAGGCTTTCTCTCGAGGAATCCACACCGGCAAAATTACCCCGGCGGGAGGCTCCGGCTTCCAAAGCTTTATCTATGGGGTCACAGGTTGACATCGATTGCTCGGCCTCGACCGATCACCTGTTAAAATGTTCTGGGGTACCGGCGGTTCACACCGGTACCGACATCCAGACATTGGTGGCGTCGATGGATCAGAATATTCTGACCATGCAGCGTGCCATCACGGCATTCATACAAGCTGCGATGCCTTCGGTACCGCAACAAACTCCGTTGTCGGTACCGATTCCGGTACCGGACCCGATACCGGTTCCGCTGCCGGTACCGATTGCATCGACATTGACGGCAGCGGTACACTATCCTGTGATGCCCGTCGGTACCGATCCGGTACCGAGTACTCCCGATGTCGATAACCCCCGGTATGCATATCAGGCTCTGCGAGAGCATCCAGACAGGCGATACTTTGATTCCTCTGAGGACTCTGATGAATCAGAGGCCTCTATCGAAGCATCGGGGATCCTTCCTCAGGAACCCTCTTCTCCAAAAAGGAGAATGTCTCCTCCAGAGGACTTGTCTTTTCAAGACTTTATCAGGGAGGTGGCCAGGGGCCTTTCCATCTCAGTGGCCTCTGAGACAGAGCCTAGAGCCAAAAAATTAGATATTTTACAATATCCTAAGGCTCCCAAAGAGGCAGCCACTTTACCAATACATGAGATTCTCTATGATCACATGTTGGGCATATGGGAGACTCCTCTTACCACCTCCCCTCATTCTCGTAGGTTGGACACCATGTATCGTGTTCCTCCTTGTCCTGGTTTTCATAAGACTCAGCTCCCTCACCACTCCATTGTGGTGGAGTCTGCTATGAAAAAGATTAAGAGTACAAAGAGGCACTCTTCTACTCCTCCAGGAAGAGAATGCAGAACCTTAGATGCCTTTGGCAGGAGAATTTTCCAGGCCAATATGCTTGTAGCCAGAATCAACTCCTATAGTCTCTATATGGGGATGTTTCTAAAGGAAGTTACAGATCATCTGCAAATCTTATCTCCTTTTATGTCAGAAAATAAAAGGGAAGAGTTTCTCACCTGGCTTAAACATGCCCAGGATATTTCCAAGTTTTCCAACCGTGCAGCCTTTGACTCTTTTGAAGGTGCCTGCAGAGCCTCGGCTATTGCCATAGGTGCACGCAGAGTTGCTTGGTTACAAGCCTCTGATTTGGAATCCTGGGTTCAGGATGGACTAGGTAACCATCCTTGTACAGGTGACAACCTGTTTGGCAAAGATTGGCAAGCAAAGGCCAACCAGATGGATGCTGAAAATTCTGCTTTAGATAGACTTTCAAAGTCTACTTCTGCTCCTTTTAAAAAGAGATTGTTCAAAAAAGGATTTTTCCCAAAAAAAGGGAAATATTCTTCTGTTTATGGTCAGGCCTCTTCTGCAGGTCGTTTTGCTACAAAGAGGCAACAACAACCAAAGCAGGCCAAGCCTAAGGCTGTGAGGACTGCTACGGCCCAACAGCCTCAGCCTCCTCAGGGCCTTTGACTTACCACTAGAGAACTTAGCCTTTCTGGCTCTAGAACATCCAGAGCCTCTCACCATTCCAGGAAGTTTAGCTCATTTTGCTCCCAGATGGGAACAAATCACAGCAGAGCAATGGACCCTCTCTATCATAAGAGACGGGTGCAAGCTTCACTTCTTAAACCTTCCTCCTCACACTATGGTGAAACAGTTCAATTCTCCAACATCTCTCCTCAACCTTCTAGGTCAAGAGATTGCCACCCTTCTTGCCCAAGGGGCAATAGAAGAAGTACCCCTTCTTCAACAGGGCTCAGGGTTCTATTCCCCCTATTTTCTTATTCCAAAGAAAACAGGGGGCTACAGACCCATTTTAGATCTCAGAGAATTGAACAAGTTTCTATGCAAGGAGAAATTTAAGATGACTTCTCTCGGAACTCTCCTTCCATACCTCCAGAGTCAGGACTGGCTTTGTTCTCTAGATCTCAAGGATGCGTACACCCATGTCCTCATCCATCCAACACACAGAAGGTTCCTTCGGTTCCTTTACCAAGGAAAGCACTACCAATACAAAGTGCTTCCTTTCGGTCTGGCCTCTGCACCAAGAGTGTTCACCAAATGCATGGCAATAGTAGCTGCATTTCTACGCACTCTAGGGATATTCGTATTCCCATATCTGGACGACTGGCTCATCCGAGCTCCATCCCAGTCAGAGGCCCAGGCTTCCCTGGCCTGCACAAGGCGTGTTCTTCAGTATCTGGGACTGGTAATAAACATTCCAAAATCCCATCTCACCCCTACTCAATCTCTAGAGTTCATAGGGGCCTTGCTGGATACCACAACTGCAAGGGCCTATCTCCCTCATGCCCGTTGCCTACGCTTGATGCAGTTAGCCTCACAGATTCAGTTAAAATCCCATTTAACTGCTCGAGAGATGTTACAACTCTTAGGCCACATGGCATCCACCGTGCATGTGGTTCCTTATGCTCGCCTTCACATGAGAGCAGCTCAATGGACTTTGTCCACCCAATGGACCCAGGCATCAGGGTGCCTGTCAGACAAGATAGCAACCTCCAGTCGCCTCTTTTCCTCGCTCCATTGGTGGAAGTCCACTCAAAATCTGTTACTGGGGTCCCCCTTTCAACAGGAGTTACCCCAAGCAACCCTTACCACAGATGCCTCTCCAAAGGGTTGGGGAGCTCATCTACAAGATCTCTCCACCCAAGGCATCTGGTCTCCACAGGAGACATCTCTACATATCAACCTCTTAGAGCTCAGAGCAATCATTCTGGCTCTCAGTCTTCCACACCCTGCTCAGCTACAAGACAGTCCTCATCCACACGGACAACCAAATAGCCATGTTCTATGTGAACAAGCAGGGGGGGACTGGCTCTCTGTCACTTTGCAATGAAGCTCTGAGATTGTGGGCCTTCGCCAGAGAGCATCAAATCCATCTCATCTCAGTCGAGTTCTGCTTCCACACGAATGGTCCCTCCATGGGGACCAGATAGTCAGGATCTTTCGAATTTGGGGAACCCCAGACATAGACCTGTTTGCAAGTCCGTGGAATGCCAAATTTCCCCGGTTCTGTTCCAGGATTCCGTGTCAGGGAGTTCAGGCCAGGGATGCCTTCCTCCTTCATTGGGGGCAAGATTTCCTCTATGCCTTTCCTCCTATTCCCCTCATTCCCAAGACACTGTTCAAGCTTCAGAGAGACAAGAGGTCTATGATCCTCATAGCACCACATTGGCCATGCCAAGTGTGGTACCCTCTACTTCTGCATCTCTCTCAAGCTCCCTCCCTGGACTTGGAGTCTGCTCCAGATCTCCTCTCCCAGGAGGAAGGAACGTTGTGGCACCCAAATCCCCAGTCTCTTCATCTCAGGGCCTGGTTGCTGAAGGCCTAGACCTTCAAGATTTACCTCTTTCTCAGCAGGTGAAGGATATCCTTCATGCTTCCAGAAAGCCTTCCACCAGACGTTCCTATGCTTTTAAATGGAAAAGGTTTACCATTTGGTATGCAGAGAAGGGTCTTAACCCTCTTGCAATACCTCTGAATTCTTTACTGGAGTATTTGCTGCATTTATCCCATGCAGGCCTTAAGACAAATTCAATCAGAGTCCATTTGAGTGCTATTGCAGCATCCCTTAAACCCCTCAATGGACAGCCTATTTCCTCTCATCCTCTTAAAGCAAGATTCATGAGAGGCCTTCTTTTGACTAAACCTCCCATCAGACCACCTCCAGTGGCATGGGACTTGAATCTGGTTCTTGGCCAGCTTATGAAGCCACCCTTTGAACCCTTAGCCACTACCTCCTTGAATTTCCTTTCCTGGAAGGTTATTTTTCTCATTGCAGTCACCTCAGCTCGCCGTATCAGTGAGTTGCAAGCCTTAGTGGCTAATCCTCCTTATACAAGGTTCCATCATGACAAGGTAGTCCTCAGAACTAATCCACACTTTATGCCTAAAGTGGTCTCACCTTTTCATCTGAACCAGGAGGTGTATTTACCTGTCTTTTTTCCAGGACCTCACGCATCAAGTGCAGAGAGGAATCTCCATACCCTGGATTGTAAAAGAGCACTTGCTTTCTACTTACAAAGGACACAGCAACATAGAAAGTCCTCTCAACTTTTTGTTGCTTTTGATCCCTCTCATTTAGGACTTCCAGTCTCTAAGAGAACTCTGTCCAATTGGATTGCTCAGTGTATTTCTTTCGCCTACCAGAGTAAGAACATTTCTCTGGAGGGCCATGTCACAGCTCACAATGTGAGAGCCATGGCAGCCTCTATGGCTTATCTCAACTCTGTGTCCATCGACCAAACTGTTGAGCGGCCACCTGGGCCTCGGTTCATACCTTTATAGCCCATTACTGCTTGGACAAGGACTCCCGCCGGGATGCCTTGTTTGGTCAGGCTGTTCTCAAACACCTGTTCCATACCTAATCAACTCCTACCCTCCATCCCTGACTGGATGCCTGAGATTCATAGGTGGAGGTAGAGCCCTTCCCAGGGACTCACAACCTGGGTGATCTCCCAGGCATCTCTAGCTGGGGAGTCCCCATATGTGAAGACTCATTCCTGCTTGTTCCTGGAGATAGCACAGTTACTTACCTGTAACAGGTGATCTCTGGGAACAGCAGGAATAAGTCTTCACAACCCACCCACCTCCCCTAGGAGTTCTATCTCTCTATCTATCTTTCCTTTCCTCTCTCTCTCTCTTTGTCTCAGCTTTAAAACTCGAACTGGAGAGAGGCAGTTAGGAAAGGCGGGAAGGCAGCGCGCAGGCGCTGTGGGATGCTTCCAAAAGCTTTCCTCTTGGACGCTGGGGAGCGTTCCCGCGCAGGCTCCGTCGGTACCGACGATACCCATATGTGAAGACTTATTCCTGCTGTTCCCAGAGATCACCTGTTACAGGTAAGTAACTGTGCTTTACTATGTAAAGGAGGATAGTAAAGTGTTGGAGGAATCGTCCAAGAGAGGGGAAATGGTAGGGATTGGCCCACTGCCAGTGATCCAAGTGACGGTGATTTTTTTTTATATTGAGTTGGAGAGCATTAGAATAGAACTAGATGGGGATTTTACTAAGACTTGTGTTGAAATGCGTTAGATTGGGCTGGTGTGGGACTGTGTAGACGATAAGAAGGATGTTGTTTGCAGAAATGTAAAAGAATAATCTGTTGAAGAAGAGTAGCCAAGGGGCTGAGAAAAATATTAAACAGGAGTGAAGAGAGTGCTGAACCCTGTGGACCCCGCATGTCGGGGGTATGAAGAAGAGAACAAATCGCCGGAGGACACCTGAAATGATCACCCCAAGAGAGAGGATGTAACTCAGTAGAATACATTTCCACGCAGGCCGATACTATCAAGACAGGAGAGGAGGGTGTTATGGTCTATGAAATCAAATGCAGCAGAGAGATGAAG
This sequence comes from Ichthyophis bannanicus, assembly GCA_033557465.1. Taxonomy (NCBI): domain Eukaryota; kingdom Metazoa; phylum Chordata; class Amphibia; order Gymnophiona; family Ichthyophiidae; genus Ichthyophis; species Ichthyophis bannanicus. Next base: position 17,685,119 of record CM066045.1, on the reverse strand, counting down.
GGAGATTGTTAGTGCACTTATCAGCCCTATGATGAAAATTCAGAGAATCCTGATATAGGGTCAGAATTCATTGAGCCAGAAATATACTGAGGGCTGAAGTTGGATGAAGCCAAATGAACAAGAAAGGCATGAAAAGTTTAATATTTAGCTAAGACTGTAAAAATTATTCTGCTCTTATAATAAGAGCAAATTATAGGGCCACTAAAAAGATTACAATAGGTCATTTGAATTTAGCTAGTTTTCTATGGTTGGTTTACGTAAAGTCAGCATAGCAGAAACACAGAAAAAGACAGATGTTGCAAATTGAGAACCAGGATCCTGAGATCCAACAGATGGTGGTGGGTGACCTCACCAGAGCTAAGACATCCACCACAAGAAAGTGATTGTGTATTGTTTTGTCTTGTTTTATTTATTTTGTTTTGTTTTACGCTGAGCTTATGCCATAAATTAAGCTTTTTTGAGTGATTTAAAGCAAAGTGCTAATGCTTACCTTGTTGTAGCTGATACATCTTTAGGTGCAGCTGTTAGATGTGAGCTACGCTGTAAATTAAAGAAATTACAATAGGGCTTGATCACAAAGAATTGTGCCAGTAGAACGTATTGGGACCTAAAAAGGGGCAGGAGAAAAGCAGCAGGTGAAGGGAACTTAACAGAGCAACAGGCGCACCCTGCTGTAAAGTATGTGGAGATCGGCTTTGAAGAAACAGAATCTTTGGAATCCACAAGGGTGGGATTTGCATCTGAATCATCAGATATTGAACGTTTACTGGCTGAAATGGGTGTTGAAGAGGTCATTGTTAGTAGACTAACTGGGGATGAGGTACAAAGTGATAATGGCAGTGCCAGTTCCAAGAGCACTGCATGGGTACAAAGGGCAATAGAGTTTGAGAAGAATGCCACTGACTTTTCCTTCTCTATTTCATCCCCAGCTGCAGATGCAGGAGTAAAGCCAAGAGAAATAGCCCTCTCCAAGGAAGTGGAACGTCTCGTTAAACCTCTCAGCTATGGAGGCATTTTAAAGTGTTTGAGGATCTGCGGTAAGCAGATGCAATAACTGGGAAGCACATTAGTAGAGGAAAGCTGATGGGCCATCTTATAAACAATAGCATGCAGCATCATTTGCTAAAATAGCATCCTTTCCAGCTTGGTACATAAGAGGGTGCTGATCCTAGGCTGCAGAATTGATCCAGGAGTGGAAATAGCAGTGGTGGAAAAGGGACAGAAAAAATGAAAGCCCTTTCCCAAGCGTAATTCCTAGGCTCTTCCCCCAGCCAGGTGGCATGGCAGCAGGTCCAATGCTCATGAAAGCAAATCACTGTAGAAAAGATAATTCTACTACTAATAATCATTTGTATAGTGCTACAAGGTATGCACAGCTCTGTACATACAGATGAAGACATAGTCCTTGCTCATCAGAGCTTACAAACTAATCAAGTGAAACTGGGGACTAGAGTATGGTAAGATACACATAAGTAGAGGATAAGAGAGTGAGGAGTATCAGGATCCAAAAGTGGCTTCAAAGAGATGGGTTTTTAGCCTGGATTTGAATAGGGCTAGAGAAGGAGCCCAACGCACAGACTCAGGTAGTTTGGATGGAATGAACGAAGTTTGGAATTGGCAGTGGCAGAGAAGGGAAAGATAAAAGGGATCTGCCAGAGTAGCAGCGTTCCTGTGGAGGGGTGTAGAGTGAGATAAGAGAGAAAAGGCAGTGAGGAGCCACAGAATGAATGCACTTGTAGGTCAGTAGGAGAAGTTTGAACTGGATACGGAAACCAATAGGGAGCCAATTTGAGAAGACGGGCTACATGAGCATAGTGGCACTGGCGGAAGATCAGCCGTGCAGCTGAGTTTTGAACAGATTGAAGGGGAAAGAGATGATTCAGAGGGAGACCAGCAAGGAGGAGGTTACAATAGTCAAGGCAGGAGGTGACTAGTGAGTGGATGAGGGTCTTAGTAGTGTGAGTAGAAAGGAAAGGTACTTTTCCAGTACCCAGGTACAACAAAGCTAGTACCACTGCAGTCTCTGCAGATGTAAGGGCAGTAACATCAGCTGCCTGTCCTTATCTGCACATTTTCAAAGGATAAAACCTTTGGGAATTCACTCTTTCACCTGTAGAACCAAAGTAAAACCGCTGGATAGTTTCTTTTGTTACCTAGTCAGTTCTTCACTCAAATATCTTATATAGTACCAAAAACTGTTTCTCAGTAGGGATGTGCAGTCATTTGCAATAATATAGGAAATCTCAACAACATTTCCTATATTGTTTCATGATGTTTGCGAACAAAATCTGAAGAAAAAGCCCTGAAATTTTGTCTCTTCCTGTCTGTCATTCATCGTGTGCACTCTCTCAATAGTTAGGGTTACCAGGTTTTTAGAGAGCAAATCTGGGACATCTGGGCAAGGCTGAGCTGGTCAGAGGTTCTTCCTCCTCAGACATCTTTCCCCATATATTTCAAAATGACCAGTCTAAGTAGAATTTGGTAATTTTAAGAGTTTAAAAAAGACAGTAACAGCCCTTTGAGTTATAAGCTTGCATACATACATACTATATATGGTCAAACTTGATTTTATACATAGAGAGAAATATTCTATATATTTCTAAAATGCTTTCTTTTTTCAGAAAAAAAATTTAATTTTAGATCTTTGCGTACCAGGATTCAGAAGACTGCATTAGAAGGCAGGGCCGGTGCAAGGGGCTGCAGCACCCTGAGCCAATTTTGTTCTCTTGGGCTTTTGTGGCTGAGTATCATGATCCTTGCAGTTTTCTGGGTCATGCTGCGTCTTGGTAGGTGGAACCGACACTTCAGCCATCAGTCTGGGGCTTTCTTCAGGGTGAAGTGGTTATGCAGTGAATGTCTTGAAAAAAGATTTTGACAGGAATGTCATAGAATATAAAAAGATCATTAAAGAGTTTAAGAAAGATGAGGAGGATTAAAAATCAGGTATTGTATATGCATGGGCCAATAATAATGGAAGGTTGGTAACAAGAAGCGAATCACGGAGATGCAATAATAACCCTCCTAAATCACAACCGTCAGTTAAAACTAAAACTAGGCATTTTTCACCAGATCCTGATGTAGAACGTAACACTAAGCAAAGCTGTAGTCAGGCTGAACATCCTTTTGACACCTCGGCTTCCCTCTTTTCCTCAAGACTACCTAATAATCAACAGGATTTTCATATGGATTCCCTATCTATTTAATTTTTATTTATTTTAAATGTATATATCGCATTTTCCTGAAGATCAATGCAGTTTATACGGAACAGCATTTTGAATAGCATCATGAAGAGTACTTATTCAGTTACATAGAACTTTTTATAACTATATACATTAACTTTGAATAGGCCAGTCATATCAAAACTATATACAATTTCATTGTTAGGGAGTGTTGAGGAGGGCGCGAAGTGCATTTTTGCTGGGGGATTTATACAGAAGGGGGGTGGAGGGTCTATAGTGTTGGAAGGGAGGGGTCACAAGGCTCCACAGAGCCATCACCAGTCTCCAGAGCCCAATAAAACCCATCCAAGGGAATACCATCAGTCTTATTATCCACCTCAGGGGGAGGAAGAGGCAGGGGGCTGACCCACAGGAGGTCCTCAGACCAATGGCGGTCCAAGGGGGGTGCAGGGCCAGGTGCGGAGATTAATTGCGGGGCCTCATTTGCATAGGGAGCTTCATTTGCATAAATATTTGCATAATGTTAACATGCATTTTTAGTAAACATGATTCTTAATGAGTGTCTGGATAAAGAAAGACTAACAGATTTCTACATTACTATATTCCAGTGCCAACCTCCAGGCCCATTAGGAAGTACTATAAACACTGACCATTTAGAACTCATAGCAAATCCACCATATCATAACAGCTCTGCCAGGACTCACAAAGCACCAAACCCTACCTATCAAAAGGCAACACTACAAATATTGAACCAATACATCTCAGAGAATACCAATACATCTCCTACTGGGGAAAGAGAGCAAGTGACACAGTCAAATAGAAACTACATGAACAGAATACCTCAGCTTGGTTAAAATGCAGAACATAGACCGTCACCAAAGAACAAGGGATCACAATTTAGAAATAGGAAGACAATAATTAAACTGGGAACCCCAAAAGCCAAACTTGGGATGTACAACAACACTGGAGAAATAAAACTATAAATTAATTTCCTCTTGTCCTAAACAAAACACAAAAGACATTAACAATGCACATTTCCAGAGCTGATATATTCCAGTTAATAAATTCAAAATAAAAAAGTATTTTTCTACCTTTTGTTGCTTGTACATTTTCTTTTTCAGTTGCAATTGCTCCAGTCACTTTCTTCTGGTTCCTTCGTGTCTTCTGCGAGCTATGATGTTTTTATGATTTGGGATGGCACAGAGTCTGATTTTTCTTTTGTAATTTATATTTTATTAGTTTTCCATATTATGGAAAGAACATGCATCAAACAATTTCATCCTCCTCCTTCTCCCTTCCTGATCTTCTTTCCCCTTATATACATCAATATTTATCATATCTCTGTTTTTTCATTGTATCACTCTATACATCTCACCGCCCCTCAACATTACTACTATGGAGCGCAAACCACTCCTTTAATATTCTTTCCCTTTTCCAATTACTCTCCTACTTATTTCCTTAACTTTTTCTCCCCCTGTCATAGCAAAAAACCTGTGAGAGAGTCAGTTGGTCCATTAGATGATAGAGGGGTAAAATGGGCAGTAAGAGGGGACAAGGCTATAGCGGAGAGACTGAATTAATTCTTTGCTTCGGTCTTTACAGAGGAAGATGTAGGGATGTTACCTATGACTGAAGTGGTATTTAAAGGTGATACTGCAGAAGAATTGAAAGAAATATCGTTATACCGGGAAGATGTATTACAACTATTTGATAAACTGAAGAGTAGCAAATCACCTGGACCGGATGGTATACATCCAAGGGTGTTGAAAGAATTGAAATATGAGATTGCAGACCTGCTATTAGTAATCTGGAAATATCATTAAAATCATCTGTAATACCTGAAGATTGGAGGATCGCCAATGTAACACCAATTTTTAAAAAGGGTTCCAGGGGTGATCCGGGAAACTACAGACCGGTGAACATGATGTCAGTACCAGGAAAAATGTAGAAACCATCATAAAGAATAAAATTACTCAGCATGTAGATAGTCCTGGCCTAATGGGAGACAGCCAACATGGCTTTAGACAAGGACGATCTTGTCTTACTAATCTGTTATGTTTTTTTGAAGGTGTGAATAAACAGGTAGACAGAGGTGAGTCAGTTGATATAGTGTATTTGGACTTTCAGAAAGCCTTTGACAAAGTCCCTCATCAGAGACTTTTGGCAAAACTAAAGAATCATGGGATAGGAGGCAGTGTACTATTGTGGATCAGGAACTGGTTAAAAGATAGAAAGCAGAGGGTAGGGCTAAATGGCCAGTTTTCCCAATGGAGAAAGGTGAATAGTAGTGTACCCCACGGATCTGTGCTGGGTCCGCTGCTTTTTGACATATTCATAAATGACCTGGAAAAGGGAATAACGAGTGAGGTTCTCAAATTTGCAGATGACACAAAACTATTTAAAGTTGTTAAAACCCATGAGGATTGTGGCGGAGGCGGGATGGCTAGAAACAGCTGACAGTCAACAGCATACAGATATGTGGACATGCAATAAAGAGCAAATGAATAAGAAACAGAGACTGCAAAAAAAGAGACTGGAGGTGCAGAAGGTGGATCCCTACAATGGTGGATCATGGAAAGGACAGGGCAGTAAACTTCAAGTGGAACTACTTCCGATAATATAATTAACAGAATCCAGAAGTAACAGCGCTGTGGAGAAAAAGCCAAGATTGAGAATGAAGGACATGTACGAGAAAGAGACAATGGTGGCAGGTTGCTTAAAAGAAGTTTAATTTAAGAGCAACAAGGGATAGATGGATAAGCTTAGTAGCTACCAACACTGTTTAAATTTCAAGTTTGTATGTTGTGCGTAAAGGGATGAGAATTCCTTCTCCTGCCGTGTGCAACTAGTACTTCAGTACCTACTGCACCTGTCACACATCGGGCTGAAATCTAACTCGGTGAGGGTATATCTGAGTACCATAGCCATTCACCACCACCCTATTGAGGGAAAACCTCTCTCAGGCCAGCCCCTTGTCTCAGGTTCTTCCGAGGCCTCTTGTTATCCAAGCCCCCTCTTCGCCCTCCAGCGGCAGAGTGGGATCTCAGCATTGTGCTCTCCCAGCTCACCAAACCACCGTTCGAACCCTTGGCCACTTGCCACCTGTGGTACCTGTCTTGGAAAGTGGCCTTTCTGGTGGCCCTTACATCCGCTCGAAAAGTGAACAAACTCTAGGCCCTAGTGGCAGATTCACCATATACAAGATTCTACAAGAACAGTGTAGTGCTCCACACACACCCCAAATTCTTCCTGAAGTTGGTGCCTCCTTTCCACCTCAAGCAAGAGGTGGTCTTCTCCACCTTCTTTTAGCGGCCTCACACTGGCAAGGAGGAACTAGTACTTCAAACCCTAGATTGCAAATGGGCCCTGTCCTCCTACTTACAGAGGATTCAGGCCCATCAAAAAGCACCTCAGGTTTTCGTGTCTTATGACCCCGGCAGACTGGGGCTCCCGTGACTAAGCAAACTCCATCCATTTGGGTGGCGGACTATATTGCCCTCGCTTATGAGCAAGCTGGCCTTTCCCTTGAGAACATCGGTGGCCAACCTCCACTCAGTGCCGGTGATGGAAATCTGCAAGACCGCCACATGGTCTTCAATTCATATGTTCTGAGCTCACTTCTGCCTGGAGAGCCCCACAGGGACAGTGCCTTTGGCTTTGCAGTACTCTGTAATATTCTCAGGGTGTTGGCATCTCCTGCCATCCGACCCTTCTGTGTTCAGGCTACTGGAGTGATAGTGTTGCTGGACGCTAGGGTCTGCAGAGTCTCTCAGTGGGGGCTCACCTTCTGCAACTCATGGCTACCCGATAGGTCGCCGTTGATGCTGTCATGGTTTGGTCCTTGGCAGCCTAGAGCTAGGAAGTCCCATATGTGAGGACTGACTTCCTGCTTGTTCCTGGAGAAAGCATAGTTACTCACCTGTAACAGGTGTTCTCTAGGGACAGCAGGAATCAGTCCTCACAGCCCTCCCTCCTCCTCTGAAAGTTGCCTCCCTATCTTGTTTTCGTTTTTACTGCCGTCCTAGCTATGTCATCTGACTGAGCAAGATGGCACCCTTGGGCAGGAAGGGGACCACGCATACATGGTAGCATGTCCCAAAGGCCTTCTTTGAAAGCTGGGGAAATGCTGTGTGAGGGCTCTGTTGGCACCGACGTCACCCATAGCTGAGGACTGATTCCTGCTGTCCCTGGAGAACACCTATTACAGGTGAGTAACTATGCTTTATTGTCTGATTGTATATATTGTTATCATTTTTACAGTGTATATTTTATTTATTCAATTGTATTTTAGTTTGTATCTGATTCCTCCTGAGGAAGGCTTAGGCCGAAACGCATAGGGGATTGTGAAGTACCAGTGACCACTCACTCGTATCTCACTGTTTTGTGCTCTAAAGGAGAGATTCTGGCCATGAGATGGGGGGGGGGGGCAGAGGGGAGATGGTTGCCACAGGAGGGCTGGAGGACAGATGCTGGGCATAGTGGGGAGACATAGGAGAAAAGGGCAGATACTGGGTGTGGGGTGGGGGGAGATGGTGAGAAAAGGCAAATGCTGGACACTGAGGGGAAGGAGGAAGAAAGAGGAGAGATCATGTGACCAAAGAGATAGAGGAGAGATGCCGGCCGGAGGGGGGGGGGAAGAGAGTTATTGGGGGGAAGGAGGGGAGAGAAGAGCTAGGAGGAAATGACAGAGGGGAGGGAGAAGGAGAGGAAGAGGTGCGGAGATGCTACATATAGAAGAATGGAGAGAAAAAGATATATATATATATATATATATATATATTACTGCTACTACTACTATTACTACTACTGATCACTTGTATAGCGCTACAAGGCATACGCAGCACTTTACCGGCACATGTAAAAGACGGTCCCTGCTTATCAGAGCTTACAATCTAGTCAAGACAAACAACACAACAAGTGAGGACAAGGATAAATCTACGTAAATGGTAAGGAAACACATAGGAGATTAAGCGGATCAGGATCCAAACGTAGCCTGACAGAGGTGACTTTTCAGCCTGGATTTGAAAAGGGCGAGAGATGAAGCCTGACGTATAGACTCAGGTAGTTTGTTCCAAGCATAAGGAGCAGCAAGGTGAAAGGATTGAAGTCTGGAGTTGGCAGTAGAAGAGAAGGGCACAGACAGAAGCGATCTGATAGAAGAACAGAGTTTCCAAGGAGGGGTATAGGGAGAGATGAGAGGAAAGGTAGTGAGGAGCAGCAGAATGAGTGCACCTATAGGTCAGTAGGAAAAGTTTGAACTGGATATGGAAACAGCTAGGGAGCCAATGAAGCAACTTGAGAAGAGGGGTTATGTGAACATATCGAGGTTGGCGAAAGACTGGCTACACAGCTGAGTTTTGTACAAATTGAAGATGATTCAGAGGGAGACCAGCAAGGACGAGGTTGCAATAGTCTAGATGGGAGGTGACTAAAGACTGGATAAGTGTCTTAGTAGTGTGTTTAGAAAGGAAGGGGCAAATTTTGCTGATGTTATAGAGAAAGAAATGACAGATTTTAGCTATCAGTTGGATGTGTGTGGAAAAGGAGAGGGAGGAGTAGCTTCAAATGTAACCACCATTACATAGAATTTACCCACCTACTGTATCCAACCGATTCAACTGTACCTACATTTACATTGAATCTATTGAAATAAATGACTGCTTCTTGGAGCAGCTGGTTCATGAACCAACCAGAGGGGAAGCAATATTAGACCTAGTCCTTAGTGGAACACCAGATGTAGTGCAAGAGATAAGGGTGTTGGGGCCACTTGGCAATAGTGATCATAGCATGATCGCCTTCGATTTAATTAGTGGAGGAGGGATAGTAAGGAAATCCACAGTACTACCCTTTAACTTTCGAAAGGGAGACTATGATAGAATGAGGAAAACAGTTAAGAAAAAACTAAAAGGAGCAGTTGCAAAGGTTAAAGACGTACATCAAGCTTGGGTGTTGTTGAAAAATACTATCTTGGAAGCCCAGACCAGCTGTATTCCACGCTTTAAGAAAAGTGGAAGGAAGTCCAAAAAATTGCCAGCATGGTTTAAAGCTGAGGTCAGAGAGGCTGTTGTTGCCAAAAAAGCATCTTTCAAGAAATGGAAAAAAGAGCCAAATGATGAAACCTGGAAACAGCACAAGCACTGGCAAGTCAAATGCAAGGCATTGATAAGGCAGGCAAAGAGAGAATTTGAGAAGAAGCTTGCTGCGGAAGCAAAAACGCGAAATAAAGACCTTTTCAAGTACATTCGTAGCAAAAAACCCGTGAGAGAGTCAGTTGGTCCATTAGATGATAAAGGGGTTAAAGGAGCACTAAGAGGCGACAAGGCGATAGCGGAGAGACTGAATGAATTCTTTGCTTCGGTCTTTACTGAGGAAGATGTAGGGATGTTACCCACGACTGAAGTGGTATTTAAAGGTGTGGAAGAATTGAAGGAAATATCGATACATCGGGAAGATGTCCTACAACTATTAGATAAACTGAAGAGTAGCAAATCACCTGGGCCGGATGGTATACATCCAAGGGTGTTGAAAGAACTGAAATTTGAGATTGCAGACCTGCTATCAGTAATCTGTGAACTATCATTAAAATCATCTCTAATACCTGAGGATTGGAGGATCGCCAATGTAACACCAATTTTTAAAAAGGGTTCGAGGGGTGATCCGGGAAACTACAGACCGGTGAGCCTGACATCAGTACCGGGAAAAATGGTAGAAACCATCATAAAGAATAAAATTACTCAGCATATAGATAGTCATGACCTAATGGGAGACAGCCAACATGGCTTTAGACAAGGAAGATCTTGTCTTACTAATCTGTTATGTTTTTTTGAAGGAGTGAATAAACAGGTGGACAAAGGTGAGTCGGTTGATATTGTGTATCTGGACTTTCAGAAAGCCTTTGACAAGGTCCCTCATGAGAGACTTTTGGCAAAACTAAAGAGTCATGGGATAGGAGGCAGTGTACTACTGTGGATCAGGAACTGGTTAAAAGATAGAAAGCAGAGGGTAGGACTAAATGGCCAATTTTCCCAATGGAGAAAGGTGAATAGTGGTGTACCCCAGGGATCTGTGCTGGGTCCGCTGCTTTTTGACATATTCATAAATGACCTGGAAAGTGGAATAACGAGTGAGGTTATCAAATTTGCTGATGACACAAAACTATTTAAAGTTGTTAAAACCCAGGAGGATTGTGGAAAATTGCAAGAGGATCTTGATAAATTGGAAGACTGGGCATCAAAATGGCAGATGAAATTTAATGTGGAGAAGTGCAAGGTTATGCACCTAGGGAAGAACAACCCAAACTATGGTTACACGATGCAAGGTTCCACATTAGGAACCACCACCCAAGAAAAAGATTTAGGCGTCCTTGTGGATACCATGTTAAAACCCTCGGCCCAGTGTGCAGCGGCGGCCAAGAGAGCAAATAGAATGCTAGGTATGATAAGGAAAGGAATGGAAAATAAAACAAAAGATATTATAATGCCTCTATATCGTTCCATGGTGAGACCGCACCTTGAATATTGTGTGCAATTCTGGTCGCCATATCTTAAAAAGGATATAGCAATTTTAGAAAAGGTTCAGAGAAGAGCCACCAAAATGGTAAAGGGGATGGAAGGCTACTCCTATGAAGAAAGGCTAAAAAGGTTGGGGCTCTTTAACCTGGAAAAGAGACGGCTGAGGGGAGATATGATAGAAGTCTATAAATTAATGAACGGAGTGGAACGGGTAAACGTAGATCGATTGTTTACCTTATCAGAATATAGAAAGACTAGGGGACATGCAATGAAGCTACAGGGTAAACTATTTAAGACTAATAAAAGAAAATATTTTTTCACTCAACGTGTAATCAAACTCTGGAATTTGTTACCGGAGGATGTAGTAAAGGCTGTTAGTGTAGCTGGGTTTAAAAAAGGTTTGGACAAGTTCCTGGAGGAAAGGTCCATAAACCATTATTAAGAAGGGACCCAGGATATCAATGCTTGAACCAATACAAGCATTGTGGAACCTGTGTCCCTTGGGGAAACTGCTAGGTACGTATGACCTAGATTGGCCACTGTTGGAAACAGAATACTGGGCTTGATGGACCTTGGTCTGACCCAGTATGGCATATCTTATGTTCTTATGTTTATGTTCTTATTATTTACTGTTGATAGTATAATATCCCAGCCAAAATGCAACCACTTAACTCCCATAATAGGAAAATCACATTACTTAGCATCACTATAGCTGTGCTAATAACCCTTGCCCATAGCCTACAAAACAACAACATCAAAAACATCCCCATCATACACAGTCTAACTAGAAGCAACCCCTCATCATGGCATCCATACATAGCACAACACCCCAAAATGAGCAGCCACAGATTAATCCATATCAAATATTCCTCACCCACTCAATTATCAAACACGACGCCATGCAAAAATCTTGAATCAAAATCAATAATACTAGTCAATGCCAGATCAATGAAAAATAAGTTACCTATATTCACAGAACTATTAGACAATCAAAACCCAGATATACTATGTATAACCGAGACATGGCTATCAGACACAGACAGCGTCTACCTGAATCAACTAAGCAACAATAACTATGACACATTCTACACACATAGAACTCACAAAAAAGGTGGTGGAGTTCTAATAATGTTAAAAAAGGATCTAAAAGCTAAAAAAATAACATCGACCCTACCTAACAACATAGATACCATCCTTGTGAAAATTGACAACATAACAATCTGCCTAATTTACAGACCACCAGACCAACAAGCAGAAAACTTGGACCCGTTAATTGACTTTCTAAGTTCATCATCTGATAAATACCCAATTCTAATGCTTGGTGACTTTAACCTCCCATCCTTACCAGCCTCATCCGCAGCTTTCTTTCTAGAATCAACAATAGACATGGATTTTCACCAAATAATAAACACCAGCACACACGGAAAAGGTAGTATCCTAGACATGGTCTTCTTGCCAAATATACTCTACCAACACTATGACCCCACTTCCCTAGGTTGCACACCGATCCCATGGTCAGACCACTACATCCTAAACTTTAATATCACAATAAACAAAACACCAGCTAAACGAACTCAAAATAATGCACCAACCTCAAGATTCAAAAAATACAATGAAGAAGAATTCCTTGACTCAATTATTCCCAACTTGTCTACCTTTCCACCAGACCTAGACGCAGCAGTAACCAACTGGCACAAAACCATCAATAATGCCGCAGCGAAAAAACAAATGACTAAGAAAAACACACAATCCAAGGCTAACCAAACCCCATGGTACAATAAGGATCTAAAACTATTGAAAAAGAAATTAAGGAAAGCCGAATATAAATGGAGGAAAAATAAAGACACAACTGCAAAAGACATATACCTCACGCTCCTTAACAATTACAAAGACGCAATAAACAATGCCAAGAAAAATTATCACACCACTATATTAAATAAGGCAATAAATAGACCCAGAGAACTATTCTCAATAGTACAAAAACTGACAAATAATATTCACAACTCCAGCAATGAAATCAGACATCACGCCTCAGACATTGGCAAACTACTACAGGAACAAAACAACATTTCACCCCTCACTACCAACACCAGTAAACGCTTCTCATATACTTGACACAGACGAATGGTCTGAATTCCAACCCCTCACCAAAGTGGAGCTCAAAAACATAATCACGAACATTAACACTACCACATCACTACTCGACCCGTGTCCAGTGAACTGGATAAAGAATTCCCTAGACATACTCTCTCAATTCATACTCCCAATAATAAATCTTTCGCTAAAAAATGGATACTTACCCCCTATACTAAAACAAGCACAGATTCGCCCAATCCTAAAAAACTCCACCCTCGACAAATCATCACCTAAATCCTACAGACCCATATCAAGTATCCCGTTTATGGCCAAATTAATTGAAAAAGCCGTACAACTCCAAACTCAAGAGTACATTGATAGCTCAGTCCCACTTGATGAACAACAGTATGGGTTCCGCCCAAGACATGGCGTAGAATCACTCCTAACAGTTCTATTCGACACGCTTGTAAGAGGAATAGACAACTCAAAACATGCTTTCCTACTTATATTCATTGATGTCTCTGCAGCCTTCGACAGTGTACACCATTCAACAATGATTAAAAACCTTAGGCAAATAGGTATAAAATCTACAGTTCTAAAATGGTTTACCTCTTACCTAACAGACCGAACCCAAACGGTTCAAATCGGTAACCTCACTTCTGAAACATACAATCAAGAGCTAGGCCTCCCACAAGGGTCAGCATTATCAGCGTTACTATTTAATATTTACTTAAAACCTATCTGTAATATCTTTAAAAAATTTAATGTCCTATATCACCTATATGCGGACGACATTATGATGTATGTCCCCTTCAAAATACCTAACGTCCCTATACAACTAATTAATGAATGCCTCAATGAAATAACCACTTGGCTAAATGAAAAAAACCTCTACATCAACCACGCAAAAACTGAAGCTCTAATAGTAACCAAAAGCACAACCTTCATTCCCCCAGCACATATAACTTTGCAGAACAACGACATCAAACTAAAAGAGGAAATAAAATACCTGGGAGTTATTCTGGATAGACACCTTAACATGGATACCCACGTAAGAAATATAACAAAAAAAGTCTACTTTAAACTGAAAATATTAAAGCAACTCCTCCCACTAATGCTCTTACAGGATTTTCAACGAGTCATACAAGCTATCATAACCCCCCACTTCGACTTTGCAAATCAAATCCTAATTGGTGTAACAAAGCAAACCGTAAAAAATTACAATTAGCTCAAAACGCAGCAGCAAGGACCATTACAAAGGCCCCTCCATTCCAACACATCACCCCGATTTTAGAATATTTACACTGGCTCCCAATTCAAAGCAGAATTGAATACAAAACTCTCTTAACCACCTACAAAAGCATAAATAAAACCGCACCATGGACAATAAACAACCTCATCAAAACAGAACCCACACATAACCCCCAAAGGAGAGACCAGCTAAATAAACTAACAATACCAAAGAATTCATTAGGGCCAAAAAATCCACTAATAAGAAAACCTTCTCCCACGCAGCCCCCATTTTGTGGAACGCAATTCCAAAAGAATTAAGACTATTACCTGAAATCAAGGAGTTTAGAAAAAAACTTAAAACTCATCTCTTCACACTGCACTATGGTTCCGAAACAAATTCACCCAGCACCATCCAGCTCGATAAAGGATAACCCAACCATAGATGACACATATTAAGATAAGGAATGAAGTACTGTGACACTAAAATAATGCACTGAAAACTGAAAAATAAATAACTCTGTATATAGTTTAAACCTGTATATTTGTATATAGTTCTCTAATTGTTACTTGTTAACTGTTAATTAGTAAAAGCAACCTCCAAGTTACTACTGTTATATGTAAAACAGCCTGCTCTGTTGATTGTTGTTATATGTAAACCGCATCTGATCAATGGAAGAAGTGGTATAAAAAAACCTGTTAATTAAATTAAATTAAAATTAAGGAGTCAAAGATGACCCCAAGGTTGCAAGTCGAGGAAACAGGGAGCAGTAGAATCTTATCCACAGAGATTGAGAATGGAGGAACGGGGGAGATGGATTTAGGGAGAAAAATAAGAAACTCGGTTTTGGGCATGTTCAATTTCAAACAGCGGTGAGACATCTAGACAGCAATGTCAGAAAGGCAGGCAAAGATCCGGGTTTGCATTGCCAGAGAGATTTCAGGTATAGAGAGGTAGATCTGAGAGACATCAGCATAAAGATGGTACTGAAAATCATTGCAGGAGATGAGCACACCAAGGGACTGTGTATCTAGAGAGAAAAGGAGTGGGCCAAGACAGACCCTTGGGGTACACCAACTGAAAGCGGAATAGAAGTAAAGGAGGATCCACCGGTACAAACGCTGAAAGTGCATTTGGAGAGATAAAAAGAGAACCAGGATAGCACAGAACCCTTAAAACCAAGCAAAGACAAGGTGTCGAGGAGAATGTGGTGGTCAACATCATCATAAGAAATAGAAAGGAAGAAGGATGGAGATTTTTATCTATTTATTTATTTATTTACATTTCTTTTATACCGCACTATTCGATATCAGTGCAGTTTACATAAAACATACACGTTGCATATAATGAACAGTGTTTACAGGTAACAGGAAATAAAACTTGGATAACTTGGGGTAACTATTTACATTGGATTTTCATATTATACAGGCTATATTTATGAGTGTTTTATAGAGTAGGTTTAGTCATAGTATCTATCTTAGACTGTAAGTGACGCTACTGTATCTTCGTCTATCTTGTAGTACTGAAGGAATAGGTAGTGTTTCACTGCCTTCCTAAATTAGAGTAAAGGCCCTCAGATTTTGCCTGGAATAGGTCACTGGAGACTGACAAGAGCTGTTTCAATAGAATGCATATGACAAAAGCCAGATTGCAATGGATCCAGAAGGACTTGAGAGGAGTGAGAAGAGAGGAGACATGGGGCATAAGAGAGGAATAGGGAGGGAGACAATAGTGGACAAGATGGGGTAAGAAAAAGGGGATAAGGTGTTGGATGGAAAAGAGAGAGGAGAGAGATGCTGAATAAGGGAGGAGAAAAAGGGAGAGATACTGGACATGAGTGGAGAAAGAGAGAAAGGGGAGAGTAAAAGACTGTGGGGATTAAGAGGTTGAGGAAGGAGAAGACTATGCTCGGGTTAAAAAGTGGTAGATGCAGTATTGAAGGGGGATTGAGGACTGGATGGGTGTTGTTGAAAAATACTATCTTGGAAGCCCAGACCAGCTGTATTCCACTCTTTAAGAAAAGTGGAAGGAAGTCCAAAAAACTGCCAGCATGGTTTAAAGGTGAGGTCAGAAAGGCTGTTGTTGCCAAAAAAAGCATCTTTCAGGAAATGGAAAAAAGAGCCAAACGACGAAACCTGGAAACAGCACAAGCACTGGCAGGTCAAATGCAAGGCATTGATAAAGCAGGCAAAGGGAGAATTTGAGAAGAAGCTTGCTGCGGAAGCAAAAACGTGAAATAAAGATTTTTTCAAGTACATTCGTAGCAAAAAACCTGTGAGAGAGTCAGTTGGTCCATTAGATGATAGAGGAGTTAAAGGGGCACTAAGAGGTGACAAGGCGATAGCGGAGAGACTGAATGAATTCTTTGCTTCGGTCTTTACTGAGGAAGATGTAGGGATGTTACCCATGACTGAATTGGTATTTAAAGGTGCGGAAGAATTGAAGGAAATATCGATACATCGGGAAGATGTATTACAACTATTAGATAAACTGAAGAGTAGCAAATCACCTGGGCCGGATGGTATACATCCAAGGGTGTTGAAAGAACTGAAATCTGAGCTTGCAGACCTGCTATTAGTAATCTGTGAACTATCATTAAAATCATCTCTAATACCTGAAAATTGGAGGATCGCCAATGTAACACCAATTTTTAAAAAGGGTTCCAGGGGTGATCCGGGAAACTACAGACCGGTGAGCCTCACGTCAGTACCGTGAAAAATGGTAGAAACCATCATAAAGAATAAAATTACTCAGCATGCAGATAGTCATGGCCTAATGGGAGACAGCCAACATGGCTTTAGACAAGGAAGATCTTGTCTTACTAATCTGTTATGTTTTTTTGAAAGTGTGAATAAACAGGTGAACGAAGGTGAGTCGGTTCATATAGTGTATCTAGACTTTCAGAAAGCCTTTGACAAGGTCTCTCATCAGAGACTTTTGGCAAAACTAAAGAGTCATTGGATAGGAGGCAGTGTACTACTGTGGATCAGGAGCTGTTTAAAAGATAGAAAGCAGAGGGTTGGGCTAAATGGCCAATTTTCGCAATGGAGAAAGGTGAATAGTGGTGTACCCCAGGGATCTGTGCTGGGTCCGCTGCTTTTTGACATATTCATAAATGACCTGGAAAATGGAATAACGAGTGAGGTTATCAAATTTGCAGATGACACAAAACTATTTAAAGTTGTTAAAACCCAAGAGGATGTGGAAAATTGCAAGAGGATCTTGATAAATTGGAAGACTGGGCATCAAAATGGCAGATGAAATTTAATGTGGACAAGTGCAAGCTTATGCACCTAGGGAAGAACAACCCAAACTATGGTTACACGATGCAAGGTTCCACATTAGGAACCACCACCCAGGAAAAAGATTTAGGCGTTATTGTGGATACCATGTTAAAACCCTCGGCCCAGTGTGCAGCGGCGGTCAAGAGAGCAAATAGAATGCTAGGTATGATAAGGAAAGGAATGGAAAATAAAACAAAAGATATTATAATGCCTCTATATCGTTCCATGGTGAGAAACATAGAAATATCACGACAGAAAAAGACCACATGGCCTATCTAGTCTGTCCTTCCATAACAACTACAACAGTCCACTTTTTGCCTTTAGAGATCCTCTGTGTTGGTCCCATGCTTTCTTGAATTCAGTTACTGTCCTCATCTCTACCACCTCCACTGGGAGACTATTCCACGGATCCACTACTCTTTCCGTAAAGAAATATTTCCGCATATCACTCCTGAATCTATCTCCCTTCACCCTCATCCCATGTCCCCTCGTAGCAGAACTTGCTTTCAATTGAAAGAGGCTCTCTCCCTGAACATTTATGCCACGGAGGTATTTAAACATCTCAATCATATCACCTCTATCCCGCCTTTCCTCTAAGGTGTACATATTAAGATCCTTAAGTCTGTCCTCATATGCTTTATAATGAAGCCCATTAATCATTTTGGTAGCAACCCTCTGCACCGACTCCATCCTGTTCACATCCTTTTGAAGGTGCGGTCTCCAGAATTGCACACCATACTCCAAATGAGGTCGCACCAAAGACTTATACAGAGGCATTATCACCTCCTTTTTTCTGCTAGCCATTCCTCTCCGTATGCACCCAAGCATCCTTCTAGCTTTTGCTGTCGCCTTTTCCACCTGTTTAGCTACTTTAAGATCATTAGACACAACCACGCCTAGGTCCCGCTCTTCTTTAGTGGACAAAAGTACTTCACCTCCTATACTGTATTGCTCCCTTGGATTGCTGCAGCCCAAATGCATGACCTTACATTTTTTAACATTAAATCCCAGCTGCCAAATTCTAGACCATTCTTCAAGCTTAGCTAGATCCCTCCTCATGTTATCTACCCCTTCCTGGGTGTCTACTCTATTGCAGATTTTGGTATCATCCGCAAAGAGGCAAACCTTACCCGACAGCCCTTCCGCTATATCACTAACAAAGATGTTAAAAAGAATCGGACCAAGGACAGATCCCTGGGGCACACCACTGGTAACATCCTTCTCCTCAGAGTGAGCTCCATTTACTTGTACTCTTTGTCGCCTCCCACCCAACCAATTTCTAACCCAAGCAGTAACTTTAGGGTCCATCCCTAGGGTGCTCAGTTTGTTTATAAGTCGCCTGTGAGGAACAGTGTCAAAGGCTTTACGGAAATCTAAATACACCACATCTAGAGCTCTCCCTCGGTCCAACTCCCTGGTCACCCAGTCAAAAAAATCAATCAGATTTGTCTGACAAGACCTGCATCTGGTGAATCCATGCTGCCTCGGATCCTGTAATCCGCTGGACTCCAGAAACCTCACTATTTTCTCTTTCAGCAGCGTTTCCAATAATTTACTCACCACCGAAGTTAAACTAACCGGCCTGTAGTTTTCAACCACATCCTTACTTCCGCTTTTGTGTAAAGGCACCACATGAGCCTCTCTCCAGTCCTTTGGCACCACTCCTGACTCCAATGAGGCATTGAAAAGGTCAGTCAGTGGAGCTGCTAGAACGTCCCCAAGTTCCCTCAGTATTCTAGGGTGTATGCCATCCGGTCCCATTGCTTTGTCTACTTTAAGTTGAGCTAGTTTCTCACGAACACAGTCTTCTGAAAATAGTTCAAGATGTCCCTCGCTTCTGTTCTTATTTGTGGGTGTTTTCTGAGGTCCTGCTCCTGGTTCTTCATCTGTGAACACAGAACAAAAATATTTGTTAAGCAATTCCGCTTTATCCTTATCAGCTAATACATATTCCCCCCCTGCACCCTTGAGTCTGACCATACCACTTTTGCTCTTCCTCTTCTCACTAATATATCTGAAAAATGTCTTATCCCCCCATTTTATTGCATTGGCTATTTCCTCCTCCTTTTGAATCTTTGCCTTCTTGACTACTTTGCTAGCTTCTCTAAGTTTTTCCAAATACAGATGCTTGTCTTCTGCTCTCTGTGATCTCTTGTATTTCATGAAGGCCTCCCTCTTTTTCTTCACTTTTTCAGCTACTTCCTTCGAAAACCATAGCGGTCTCCTGTTCCTTTTGCCTTTATTTACCATTTTAACAAAAAGGTTGGTTGCCCTTAAAATACCCCCTTTCAGTTTTGCCCACTGTTTTTCTACATCCCCCAGCTGTTCCCATCCCACTAACGACTCCCTGAGGTATTGGCCCATCTTCGCAAAGTTAGTTTTCCTAAAGTCTAAGATCCTCACCTTGGAATGGATTCTAACAGCCCTAGTCCTAATACTGAACCACACCATCTGGTGATCACTGGAAGCAAAATGATCTCCCACTACAACATCAGAAACACTTTCACCATTGGTAAGCACCAAGTCCAGTATGGCCCCTTCACGTGTGGGGTCTGTTACCAATTGCCTGAATAGTTCTCCCTGTAGAGAATCCAGGATCTCCTTACTTCTAGATGATACTGCAGCAGGAATGTGCCAATCAACATCTGGCATATTGAAATCTCCTATCAGTAGCACTTCCCCTTTCTTAGCAATGCTGCGTATGTCTTCAATTAACTCTCTGTCCACCTCTTCCTCTTGTGAGGGAGGTCTGTATATCACTCCAATGCAAATAGATTTCTCTTTCCCTCTTTCTAGTTTAACCCACAATGCCTCCTCTCTCCCTTTTAAGCTCTGTAATTCCAAAGCTTTAATAGTAGTTTTTACATATAGTGCCACTCCTCCTCCTCTTCTTCCTACCCTGTCCTTCCTGAATAAAGTATAGCCAGGTATAGTTACATCCCAGTCATTGTTTTCTGTGAACCATGTTTCTGTAACTGCCACTAAATCCAAGTCAGCCACTCCCACCAAAGCTTCAACCTCAGGGATCTTATTTCCCATGCTACGGGCATTAATACACACTGCTTTCCATATGTTACCCCTGTTACCCATTTCCATAAAGGTATTTAATGTATCACCTACCTGGGGGCTTTCACTTACCTGGGGGCTTTCTTCACCCATCCCCAAGGAATCTAGTTTAAAGCCCTCTTCAGTAGATTAGCCAGTCTACTACCAAAGATGCGTTGACCTCTTTTGGACAGATGGATGCCATCTCTGCTTTGCAACCCTTGGAAAAGCATCCCATGGTCTAGGAGACCAAAACGCTCTCGATGACACCATCCACGCAGCCATGCATTTGTCTCCAGGATGCGGGCCTCTCTGCCTTGGCCTTTACCCTCAACAGGGAGGATTGAAGAGAACACCACCTGTGCACCTAACTGCTTCACCCTCTGTCCCAGAGCCATGAAGTCACTTTTGATACGTTCCGAGGTATACCTGGCAGTATCATTTGTTCCAACATGGATTAGCAACATTGGGTAATAGTCTGTGGGCTTGATGAGTCTCGGCAAACTCTCCGTAACATCTTGGATTTTGGCACCAGGCAGACAGCATACCTCTCTGGACATCAAGTCTGGTCGGCAGATGGACGCCTCAGTACCCCTCAGAAGAGAGTCTCCAACCACCACCACCCTTCGTTTCCTTCTGGTGACTGATTCTGCAACTTTGGGGTACTTGAACTCTGGTTCTTCCCTTTCCAGGGAGACCGCACCTTGAATATTGTGTGCAATTCTGGTCGCCGTATCTTAAAAAGGATATAGCGATTTTAGAAAAGGTACAAGAGAAGAGCCACCAAAATGGTAAAGGGGATGGAAGGATACTCCTATGAAGAAAGGCTAAAAAGATTAGGGCTCTTTAACCTGGAAAAGAGACGGCTGAGGGGAGATATGATAGAAGTCTATAAATTAATGAACGGAGTGGAATGGGTAAACGTAGATCGATTGTTTACCTTATCAGAATATAGAAAGACTAGGGGACATGCAATGAAGCTACAGGGTAAACTATTAAAGACTAATAAAAGAAAATATTTTTTCACTCAACGTGTAATCAAACTCTGGAATTTGTTACCGGAGGATGTAGTAAAGGCTGTTAGTGTAGCTGGGTTTAAAAAAGGTTTGGACAAGTTCCTGGAGGAAAGGTCCATAAACCATTATTAAGAAGGGACCCAGGATATCAATCCTTGACCCAGTACAAGCATTGCGGAACCTGTGTCTTTTGGGGAAACTGCTAGGTACGTATGACCTAGATTGGCCACTGTTGGAAATAGGATATTGGGCTTGATGGACCTTGGTCTGACCCAGTATGGCATATGTTATGTTCTTATGGATGGTAAATGAGAGTATAGCTGGAGACAGTGTCAACATTCATACTGCTTTGAACCCATAAAATGTGTTAGTCCCAGGGCCAATCTAAGGATATGGGGGACCATTATTCTTGCTGCCCCTGCTCCCGCTGCCGCCGACACTGCTACCATTCTCTGGGACCCGCAGCAGCAGAATGACATTAAAACACAGTGCTTACCTAAACCCTCTGACGCTGTGCCCACAACTTCTGCTTCCTTTAACGCAGACTTCCTGTTTGTATGCGGGTAAAAGCTGCTGGTCAAAGCTGAGCATCGGAAGCTTTGGGTGAGGGCTGTGTTTTAATGTTACTGTCTCTGCTGCAGGTCCCAGAGAGGAGCGGCTGTGGGCTACCCTCAGAGCACTGGCTCTCTGGGTGTCTGCCCAGGCCCCACAAAAAAATCTGTCCTGGACATGCTGCTGATGCAATCTGACTATTTTAGGTTTTAGTTTAATTTTTGTCTACATAAATCTATTTTTAGTTTATACTAATAGATCTTCACCAAGTAGAGTATATATATCTGTTCTAGATGCGTGAATGAGGCTACGTGTTCTGTTAGCATGGAGTTTTTATGTAGGGAGCTGTCACAATAAGAACATAAGAAATGCCCTAAGACACATGTTCCGCAATGCTTGTATTGGGTCAAGCAGTGATATCCTGGGTCCCTTTTAATAATGGTTTATGGACCTTTCCTCCAGGACTTGTCCAAACCCCTTTTAAACCCAGCTACACTAACAGCTTTTACTACATCCAGAGTTTGATTCCACGTTGAGTGAAAAAATAGTTTCTCTTTTTAATCTTAAATAGGTAATCCTGTAGTTTCATTGCATGTCCCCTAATCTTTCTATATTCTGATGATGTAAACAATCGATCTATGTTTACTCATTCCACTCCATTCATTGTTTTATATACCTTTATTATATCTCCCCTCAGCCGTCTCTTTTCCAGGTTGAAGAGCCCTAACCTTTTTAGGCTCTTCTCTGTACCTTTTCTAATAATGCTATATCCTTTTTAAGATATGGGGACCAGATTTGCACACAATATTCAAGGTGCGGTCTCACCATGGAACGATACAGAGGAATTATAATATCCTTTGTTTTATTTTCCATTCCTTTCCTTATGATACTTAGCATTCTATTTGCTCTCTTGGCCACTGCTGCACACTGGGCGGAGGGTTTTAAAATGTTATCTACGATGACACTTAAATCTTTTTTCTGGGTGGTGGTTCCTAATGTGGAACCTTGCATTGTGTAACCATAGTTTGGGTTATTCTTTCCTAGGTGCCTAACTTTGCACTTGTCCACATTAAATTTCATCTGCCATCTGGAGGCCAAGTCTTCCAATTTATCAAGACACTCTTGCAAATTTCCACAATCCTCATGGGTTTTAACAACTTTAAATAGTTGTGTGTCATATGCAAATTAGATAACCTCACTCGTTATTCCAATTTCCAGGTCATTTATGAATATGTTAAAAAGCAGTGTTACCAACACAGATCCCTGGAGTACTCCACTATTCACCTTTCTCCATTGGGAAAATTGGCCATTTAGCCCTACCCTCTGCTTTGTGTCTTTTAACCAGTACCTGATCCACAATAGTACACTGCCTCCTATCCCATGACTTTTAGTTTTGCCAAATGTCTCTGATGAGGGACCTTGTCAAAGGCTTTCTGAAAGTCCAGATACACTATATCAACTGACTCACCTTTGTATACATGTTTATTCACACCTTCAAAAAAACATAGCAGATTAGTAAGACAAGATCTTCCGTGTCTAAAGCCATGTTGGCTGTCTCCCATTAAGCCCTGTTTATGTTTTGTTTATGTTTATGTTTTATTAAAATTTGATATACCACCCACACCAAAAGGCATCTGGGTGGTTTACAATCTTAAAAATAACAGAGCTGCGAAAATAGAAAAGAACGCCATCATGTTAAAAACAGGAAAGAAGAGAAAAGGAACAGAAAACAGGCAAATAAATAATCACATCAAAACACAATAATAGGGAAGCGGGGGAAGGGAACAAGCGTTATGGGGGGAGGTTAAATGCCAAACTAAACAGATAAGTTTTGAGTTTTGTTTTGAACAGCCGGAAACATGTTTCGGACCGGAGGGAGGAAGGGAGCGAGTTCCATAGCCGCGGGCCCAGAAAATAAAAAGCGGAAGAGCGGGTGGATTCCAAATGTGCATGTGAGGGAGGAGGAAGAAACACACGATCAAGGTGAATAGAGCGAAGAGAGCGGTGAGAAGAATGGAAGTAAACTTGATCCGCAAGATAGAGGGGGACACCTGTATGGAGAGCCCTGTGGACAAATGTAAGAATCTTATATTGGATACGAAACAGTACCGATAACCAGTGTTGCTGTATAAGGAGAGGGGTGACGTGATCATACCGGGAAGCATGGGTTAAGAGACGGACTGCAGTGTTCTGAATGCGCTGAATCCGGGTGAGTTGAGATTGGGGCAATCCTGCTAGAACAACATTACAATAGTCGAGCCGGGATATCACCAGAGTGAGCAGAAGGGTAGCTAAGGCAGAGGGAGAAAGAAAAGGGCGAACTACATGACTATCTACATGATGAGTAATTTTGTTCTTTATAATGGTTTCTACCATTTTTCCCGGTACTGATGTCAGGCTTACCGGTCTGTAGTTTCCCAGATCAGCCCTGGAACCCTTTTTAAAAATTGGCGTTACATTGGCGATCCTCCAATCTTCAGGTATTAGAGATGATTTTAATGATAGTTCACAGATTACTAATAGCAGGTCTGCAATCTCATATTTCAGTTCTTTCAACACCCTTGGATGTATACCATGCAGTCCAGGTGATTTGCTACTCTTCAGTTTATCAAATAGTTGTAATACATCTTCCCAGTGTATCAATATTTCTTTCAATTCTTCCGCAGTATCACCTTTTAAATACCACTTCAGTCATGGGTAACATCCCTATATCTTCCTCAGTAAAGACTGAAGCAAAGAATTCATTCAGTCTCTTCGCTATGGCCTTGTCCCCTCTTAGTGCCCCTTTTACCCCTCTAACATCTAATGACCCACTGACTCTCTCACAGGTCTTTTGCTATGAATGTACTTGAAAAAGTCTTTATTACGCACTTTTGCTTCCACAGCAAGCTTCTTCCCAAATTTTCACTTTCCCTACCTTATCAATGCCTTGCATTTAACTTGCCAGTGCTTGTGCTGTTTCCAGGTTTTGTCATTTGGCTCTTTTTTCCATTTACTGAAAGATGCTTTTTTGGCAACAACAGCCTCTCTGACCTCACCTTTAAACCATGCTGACAGCTTTTTGGACTTCCTTCCACTTTTCTTAAAGCATGGAATACAGCTGATCTGGGCTTCCAAGATAGTATTTTTAAACAACACCCAAGCTTGATGTAAGTCTTTAACCTTTGCAACTGCCGCTTTTATTTTTTTCTTAACTATTTTCCTCATTTTTTCATAGTCTCCCTTTTGAAAGTTAAAAGGTAGTACTGTGGATTTCCTTACCATCCTTCCTGCATTTATTAAATCAAACGCGATCGTGCTATGATCACTATTGCCAAGTGGCCCCAACACCTTTATCTCTTGCACCAGATCTGATGTTCCACTAAGGACTAGGTCCAAAATGGCTTCCCCTCTGGTCGATTCATGAACCAGCTGCTCCAAGAAGCAGTCCTTTATTTCATCCTAAAACTTTATCTCCCTGGCATGTCCTGCCTTGACACTGACCCAGTCAATACCAGGGTAATTGAAATCACCCATTATCATTTCTGTGCTGTAACCTTTGTTAGATTCCCTGATTTCTTTGAGAATTTCATCATCCATTTGTTCATTCTGGCCAGGCGGTCGATAGTACACTCCCACTGCCATTGCCTTCCCCTTTTTACATGGGATTTCAATCCATAGAGATTCTACAGCAAATTTTGTTTCCTGCAAATCTTTAATCCTTTATGACTCACTGCCCTCTCTAACATAGAGCGCAACCCCTCCACTAATTTGATCAGCTCTATCATTACAATATAGTTTGTACCCAGGTATCACAGTGTCCCACTGGTTGCCTTCCTTCCACCATGTCTCTGATATTCCAATCATATCTAACCTCTCATTTAGTGCTATATATTCTAACTCTCCCATCTTATTTTTTAGACTTCTAGCATTTGCATACAAGCATTTTAGAGATGGTATTTTATTCATATTAATCTAGCTATCGGTAAGCAAGGGTAATTTGGAATCTTTAAGCTCTGTCTGCTCCGTACTCAAGGGCATTTGGGCTATTTTTGTCTTTATTGGAACCTCTCTGCTGATATGCCCTAACTTCATACTTTTGGTAGTATCCTTCAAGGATACATTGTTCTGAACCAAGCGTTCTTGGGCGACTGTCGGCTCTTCCCTATTATCTAGTTTAAAAGCTGCTCTATCTCCTTTTTAAAGGTTAATGCCAGCAGCCTGGTTTCATCCCGGTTATGGTGAAGCCCATCCCTTCAGAAGAGCCCCTCCTTTCCCCAGAATGTTCCCCAGTTCCTTAGAAATCCAAAACACTCATCCTTGCACCATTGTCTCATCCACGCATTGAGACTCTGCAGCTCTGCCTGCCTTTTGGGTCCTGCGCATGGAACGGGAAGCGTTTTGGAGAATGTTACTCTGGAAGTTCTGGATTTCAGCTTCCTACCTAAAAGCCTAAATTTAGTCTCCAGAACCTCCCTACCACATTTTCCTGTGTAATTGGTACCGACATATACCAAGACAGCAGACTCCTCCCCAGCACTAAGACCTTATCTAGGTGGCACGTGAGGTCCGCTACCTTCGCACCAGGCAGGCATGTTACCAGGCGATCCTCATGTCCACCAGTCACCCATCTATCTACATGCCTAATGATCGAATCACCAACTATAATTGTCCTAACCGTTCCCTCATGGGCACATGGCCCTGGAGAAACTTCCTCGGTGCGAGAGGTTTTTACATCACCTGGAGGACAGGTCCTAGCTACAGAATCACTTCCTGCCACACCAGGGTGATGCTCTCCTGTCACATGACCTCTCTCCTCCATGGCAACAGGGATGCTGCCAGACTGGAGGTGGGACTTCAGGACTATATCCCTGTAGTTCTCGTCTATGTACCTCTCTGTCTTTCTTATGTCCTCCAAGTCTGCTACTCTAGCCTCTAGAGAACGGACTCGTTCCCTGATAGCAAAGAGCTCCTTGCACCTAATGCACACGTAAGACCTCTCACC
This sequence comes from Ichthyophis bannanicus, assembly GCA_033557465.1. NCBI lineage: Eukaryota > Metazoa > Chordata > Amphibia > Gymnophiona > Ichthyophiidae > Ichthyophis > Ichthyophis bannanicus. The sequence continues at coordinate 17,658,241 of CM066045.1, read as the reverse complement.
AACTGGGAGAAAATCATATATGTGACACTCATTGTAAAAGACTGGAAAGCCCTCATCTCACTGCTGGACTGCTGTCTCCATTTTAGTTTTAAAGTTGTGTTTAGATATTTAAGTTCTTTACTTACTAAGGGTTGCTGGGAATACTTATACCAATAAAACTATACCTAATACATTTAATGTACTTTGTTCACCTGAGGCTTAATTAATCTCAGGTCCTTAATGTATGCCTGATGAGGATAAACAGCTGCACCTGAGAGTGGATATGGCACCTCCTTTACTTTTACGAGGTTTAAGCACCTATAAAGCTATTATCCCGGGGGTGGATGGGTTTTGGGGAGGGAGGGAGGGAAAGAAGACTTATTAAAAGCTGGCTGCTACACAGTACCCTGTCCTGTGCTTCTAAGGCAATCTGTGACTAATTTCCAGGGGGAGTCCCACAAGTCTTACTTGAATAGAGGGAGTCTTGGGTTCTAAATTTAACCAGAAAGCTCTTTTCTGTGTTTTAAATTTAAACTGAAAGCTCTTTGCTGCTACTAGGCCTTGACTGATTTAACAAATACACTGGGTTCACAGATTAATCAGCTTTAATCTAAAGAATTTCTTTTTCACCACGATTTAGAAAAATTCCCAGAAGTAAATACTTACAATTGCAGATCTTTCTCCAGAAGTAACAGTCCCCTTTTATAGTCCTTCAAGACTACTAAAAAAGACTAATCCAGATTGTTCAGTTTTCTGACTAGGTATATCGGTGTTCTAGGACCGACTGCAATATCAATAGTGCTGCTCTTTTCTGGGTAAGCTCCTTGTGTGAGTTTTGGAAATTGATACTGTTATGTTATGGTATATTTTCTCTATAGGTCCTGAGTATTGCTTCACAATATGTCCAGTTCTGGTGAGGGTTTAAATTGCTGTTAACTGAGATGGCACCAGAATCAGAAATCATTTTTGGTATGTTGAGTTTGGTAGGAAATGTTCTAGTTTTACTGTGCACCCATTGTTGAGAGAGGGGTTTCTTTGGATGCAGAATGTATGTTCGAAAAAGAAAAACTGAGAACCACAGCACAGTTTAAAACAACAAATTAAAATTAATTATAATAATTTTATTTTGGTGTTATAAACTGCATTGCGGTTCTTGTTTTGTTTTGTTTTTTTTTGCTCCTTGGTATATTATCACCTTCCATTTCCTTTGTCTTTTGCAGAATATATACTGTATTTACTCAAATGTAATGTTCACCTTTTCTGGCCAAAAAGAGGCTCTAAACTCAGGGTGCGCATTACATTCAAGGGCGCCTTACATTTGGAGGCAAAACTGCTCTACACCAGCCCGGCCCGATCCAGCCAACCTCCGGCTTTTCTCCCGCAGTCCGCGAACGCGATCCCTGATCCCCCGTGCAGCTGCTGCTTCTGCTTTTCACAGAGCAGCGGCTGCAATAAAGTTAGAAAAGAAACCTGTGAGAAGCCCTCCGGTCGTCCTAGGAAACTCCTTCTGCAGCGCCCGAGGAAGTGATGTCAGAGGGGGCGGGTGCTGCAGAAGGAGTTTCCTAGGACGACCGGAGGGCTTCTCACAGGTTTCTTTTCTAACTTTATTGCAACCGCTGCTCTGTGAAAAGCAGAAGCAGTGGCTGCACGGGGGATCAGGGATCGCGTTCGCGGACTGCGGAAGAAAAGCCGGAGGTTGGCTGGATCGGAGTCCTAGGAAAGGGAGCAGCTCAGAGATAAGCTCCTGCCCCCCAAGAAAAGCTGCTCTGAAGGTTTGTCCCGCTGCCTTAGTGCACTGGGGCGGCTGGGGCAGCACTAACGGGGGGTGCGCACTACAATCGCTAGCAAACGTTTTTTCAGTTTCAAGCCGTTCACAATAGGGGTGCGCATTAGATTCGATGGCGCATTAGACACGAGTAAATACGGGTATTTACATTAAATACCATGCTGGTCCAGTATGTAGTGTGTCTGACGTCAACATGTTTTTATATTAGATTTTCAGACTGCATAATTAAACTGCTACAATATTTACTGTATATTTATTTATGTAACAGGTTTTTTATATCACTTTATCATTTCATTTAAAGTGGTTTAGATTATAACTTAAACTTGGTAGTGTATATTAAATAGGGACATTAATAATTTGGATTTTTCTGAGGCAATGGAGGGTTAAATGACTTGCTCAAGGCCACAAGGAGTGCTAGTGGGAATCGAACCCTAGTCTCTTGGTTTCCAAGTCAGTGCTCTAACCATATCCTGGGAATATATTGCTTTCTTTATTCTTGGGGCAACCGCCTGACCAGTGTTCTGAGTGAGGGAACTCCCTGCTCCCTGACTAGAGCTCGGAGGGGGGGAGGTGGGTACTTGCTCATCTCTCACCTGGGGATAATGTCTCCTTCCGCTGGCCGCCATTGGGGAGAAGGAGTTGGTGGTGAAGGGAGAAAGGCAGTGTGGCAGAGGGCCTAACCATGGCCCAGGCTTGGCAGCCTCGGAAGAGGAAGAGGAGGAGCTGGTGGTCAACGGGGAGAGGCTGAGCAGGCCAGGTCGGAGGCCCAAGGAGCCCAGGCAGCAGCAAACCCCCGAAGGATGTCCACCCCGGCCGTAGACCTGATAAATTTAAAACAACTAGAGCAATGGAGCAAAATGATTGAAGGGAAGGGAAGGGAAGTGCTGCACAAGAGGGAGAGTTGGGTTATAGGGGACATATAGGGCCATATGGCAGGGGAAAAGAAAAGATACTAGAGCTATAGGACACAGGAGGGGGAATATGGACAAGAAGGGGAGATATCAGACATGAGGTGAGGTCATAGAGGGAGGAGGATTCTGGACACAGGGGAGGTGGGAATAGGGAGATGGAGAATTGATGCTGGACATGGGGAAGGGAGAAACTGGACCCAGGGAGAGGGCATAGATCTACAGAGGGAAGAACTGAACTTGAGAGGACATAGAGAGATGGCGTTTAGATGCTAGACATGGAAGAAAATAGGGAGAAGGGCAGGAATGTGGGACATAGGGAGGTAGAGAAGAGATATTTTGGATATGGCGAGTAAAAGAGAGGTGGAGATGCTGGACGGGGAGAGCGAAGGAGCAGATTTTGGATGGGGAAACATTGGATAGTGAGGATAGAGGGAGGGAAGGGATACTGGACACAGCAGAGAAGAGAGAGGGGAGAATTAATGACAGCCTAGTGAAAGAGAGAAAGATGAGGAATGGGTGGGTTGGGGTTAAGGTTCAAGAGCTGTAGATTGAGGACAGGATGGTAAGAAGAAGGAGAGAAATTTGAGTCCATAAGCAGATGAAAAAATCCATGGAAAAAAGCTGAAAAGAAAAAGATCAATGTCAGAGATGGATGTAGATGAGAGAAGTAGCAGATGGACTTGAATCTCTGGAAAGAGTTATGAGAAAATGCAGGAATGCAGAAACCAGACTGGAACCAACAGGAGCAGAAAAATAAAACTGCCAGACAACAAAGACAGAAAAAAGTATTTTATTTTCATTTTAGGGGCATGTTTACCAACCTGGGCTAACGGCACGCACTGTTTGTGACTGGGTCCCACTGAATAACATTGGACCTAGTAAAAATTACCGCATGCTAACCGTTAGCCCAGCTTAGTAAACACGCCCTGAGTTACAGTTTGTAATGTACATGTGCTTTCTTTATATGCATCTTTCTATTTCTCTGGTGTTGCGCTACACGTAGAGTGTGGCTTCCTGGAGTTTGAGTTTAATTTTTGTCAACGTATTTCTATTTTTAGTGTGTGACCACCTATTCTGTACTTGGTGAGGGTCTATCTACATTCTAAGGGTACGTTTACTAAGAAGGGCTAAAGGTCAACCCGTGCTATTTGCAACTAGGTCCCATGTTATTCAGTGGAACCTAGCTGCAAATAGCACAAAGTTAACTGTTAGCGCAGCTTAGTAAACATACCCCTTAGTGTATGACTGAGAATGAGTCTTCTGTTTGTATGGCGTTCCTATGTAGGAATCTGACTTGTTCAGTTTTCCCAGTAGGTGTGTGGATGTTCTAGGTTCCATTGCAATATTTACGATGCCGCCCTTTTCTGGGTACACTCCTTGTTGTGTGAGTGTTGGAAGTTAGTGCTGTTATGGAATGGTAGATAAACAAATGCATGGAGAGAGGTGACCTGCAGGGACCGGGCAACAAATACACGGAGAGAGGTGACCTGCAGGGAAAGGGCAACAAATACATGGAGAGAGGTGACCTGCAGGGACCGGGCAACAAATACACGGAGAGAGGTGACCTGCAGGGACCGGGCAACAAATACATGGAGAGAGGTGACCTGCAGGGACCGGGCAACAAATACACGGAGAGAGGTGACCTGCAGGGACCGGGCAACAAATACATGGAGAGAGGTGACCTGCAGGGACCGGGCAACAAATACACGGAGAGAGGTGACCTGCAGGGACCGGGCAACAAATACATGGAGAGAGGTGACCTGCAGGGACCGGGCAACAAATACACGGAGAGAGGTGACCTGCAGGGACCCGGGCAACAAATACATGGAGAGAGGTGACCTGCAGGGACCGGGCAACAAATACACGGAGAGAGGTGACCTGCAGGGACCGGGCAACAAATGCATGGAGAGAGGTGACCTGCAGGGACCAGGCAACAAATACACGGACAGAGGTGACCTACAGGGACCGGGCAACAAATACATGGAGAGAGGTGACCTGCAGGGACCGGGCAACAAATACACGGACAGAGGTGACCTGCAGGGACCGGGCAACAAATACACGGAGAGAGGTGACCTGCAGGGACCGGGCAACAAATACACGGAGAGAGGTGACCTGCAGGGACCGGGCAACAAATACACGGAGAGAGGTGACCTGCAGGGACCGGGCAACAAATACACGGAGAGAGGTGACCTGCAGGGACCGGGCAACAAATACACGGAGAGAGGTGACCTGCAGGGACCGGGCAACAAATACACGGAGAGAGGTGACCTGCAGGGACCGGGCAACAAATACACGGAGAGAGGTGACCTGCAGGGACCGGGCAACAAATACACGGAGAGAGGTGACCTGCAGGGACCGGGCAACAAATACATGGAGAGAGGTGACCTGCAGGGACCGGGCAGCAAATACATGGAGAGAGGTGACCTGCAGGGCCCGGCAAGTGCACCTACTCTTGCCACCTTGCCTGGCAGACTAGATGGACCATACTGGTCTTTATCTGCTGTCATAGACTATGTTACTATGTTTTCTGTTCCCTTCCGAATAATTATTGACATTCTGTTTGCTCTTTTGATGTTGCTGCACACTGAACAAAGCATTTTAAAATATTGTCCATGATAGTGTCCACATGTAAATGCTGATTTTAGAAAAGGCTGATTTTACATGTGGATATCTCTATTATATAGAAAGTGCAAGGGGGCATGTTAGGGGTGCAGTTAAGGAGTGACCTGGGTGCGTCAAAAATCTGTATGTGTAATCCCCTGTTCATCCAGAGAATGTACGTGGATGACTGCAGTCGTTCATGTCGGAATTTATACCTGCTCCCTGGCATTCATAGGTTTTAAAAAGCGCTCATTTCATCTAAACCTTTAAAGGAGGGATCCCCTGTTGTTTATTTTCACCTCACAAGTTAATTTAGAGAGAGTTAGCAGCATCTGTCGTTACATGGTAGCATTTCTACAGGTAAGCTTACAAAATAGCCACTATACTGTACATGTAGACCTTGTGAAATTCATCACTTACACATGTATGTTAAGCGTGTTTCCCTGTTGCTTTTGTTGAGGTGTAAATATGCAAAATGGCTCCCCCATCTCCGAATCCGGCACCTACATGTGCACTCCTGCACCTCTGTCTTCAGTAGAAAAGGCTCCCGGTTTAGCAGAGCCTTTTCTAAAATACTGCTGGAATTGTGTACATGGCAACCATGACATCTCACTTGCCACTCCATGTACTTTTTAAAATGAGCCTATAAATGTATTTTCGCTGGATTCACTGTAAGGGCAGATGGGAATGTCCCCACTAATCAACATAAGTGCTGTGCAGTTACTGTGTGTAATTTGAGCAAATATCGTGCAATAACTCCAAAATGTTACTACGCTTTAGTGAAAGGCCCCCTAAAGTGCATCTGCTCTCATCTGAAGTCTGTCTTTAAGTTTGCTTTTGTTGCATCCAATGGTAATGGGGATGATAATGACACAGAGCTTTAAAATAACCCTCATATATATCAACAAATAAAGGAAAGGAAAGGTTGGCAGTCCCATTCACTTGCCTTCAATTCCCTGCCGGCAAACAAAAGATTTGTTTGTTAGTTTGTGCTGTGAAGAGAAGAAGGGCAAGACTAGCTTTTTCTCCGTAAAACAAAGAAAGAAAGAGCGGATACTGAGAAAATATCCTGCACAGCAAAGTGCAAGCAGCAATTTGTTCACCCAGACTCTTAACGAAACGTTGCCGTATCTGACGGCATGTCCCAGGGAACTTTGGCTTTCTACAGGGACAAGTGAAATCCCAAGACAGCAGCTTCCAGCTATTGTGCAGGGACCCTTAACTTAGGAGCATAGGGGAGGCAGACACATTGTGCGCCAGGGGGTACTAGGCTTCTTCCTAGAAAGAAGAGGTAAACTAAAACTAGCCAACTTAATTTTGTTTAAGGAAAATATTTTAAACTTTTCTTTTTACACTGTGGTATAAACAAGTTTGTGATGTTAAAAGTGCTCTACTTGTTTTAGCTGGAGATAAGGTTTATTGAATTTCTTGTTCCAGAGTTCCTTCCTGAGAACAAAGAAAGAGCCTAATTGACGCGCCAACCTTGGAATGTTGGCCAATTTATGGGCTGGAAAGAAGTTAAAGAAAGCCCCTGGCATGCACAACTTCTAAAGCTACCTAATGGCAAAAGGTCCATTCAGGGGCAAGAAGGATCTTTAAAAGTCCTTCTGATTAATTCTCTTTGGAATCTGCTCTGATGCTGCTGTTCACTGGAAGCACTAGAAAATATTCCCAGCAGACTTGCTGTAAGGAAATCACCAGCATTATTTTACTTTTCTCTGCAGTAAAGAGCACTAGTTCCCAAACCTCAGTTTGTAAAACAAAAAGGGGATTTAATGTGGGTTTATGCAGTGATCGCTGCCAGTTCCCACCCAGGTATCATTCAGTACAACATCCAAGCAGAGAATGTGTGGAACAAAGAGATAGGAAAAGCTTAAATTTTTAAAGGATTTGCTTCTCTGAGGTCCTGTTATCTCTCTGTGTAAAATTAGGGTTGCCAACAAGTTCCACCTCATAGGAGGAGGATGACAGCAGTTCTGGCATTACCTCGCTGCATCTATAAACTTATAATTCTCTTTGAGAGACTGGGCGCTTTTGAGCTCCTGAGTTTAAAATATGCCGAGATCAATATTTAGATGATAGATATCTGGTTAAAGATAAAAATAACTTGATACCTTATCTGGTTATTTAGATATTCATAATTGTATTTATGTAATAAATAAAAATAAATTCTCCGGGAACAAGCAGGAAATCAGTCCTCACAAATGGCTGACGTAAGCGCCAATGGAGCCCGCATGGCAACTTCTCTCGAGCTTTTGAAGAAGGCCTTTGGGAGATGCACCATGCATGTATGGTCCCATTCCCACCTAATGGTGCTATCTTGCCTCAGTCTCCTTTTTTCCACGGAGCCCACCGGACATGTGTCTGTTTTCTCCAGAAAAAGTGTTTGTTTTTTCTTTTGATTTTTTTTTCTCCAGTCGTGTACAGGTTCCCTTTCCCGCCCCTGAGCTCGCTTGCCTTGGCATCACATCTTAGGTTCATTCTTTTTTCTTTTCCCTTCAAGAGCTTCTCGACCATTTTTCCTCCTTTTGGCCTCAGCCAGTGTCTTTAAAAATTGTGATTGATGCACCAAAACCATGTCACGCACTGACCACATGACTTCTGCCTCCGATGCCTAGGGCCAGACTATGACTCCTCGTACTGTGCAAAAAGATGACCTTCAAGGCCATCAAGAGTGATCAACAGCAGCAGGAGTCCTTCTTCCATCAGATGGACTCTGCACTGGAGTCTCTGGCTACACCAGCCTCCAGGGCCCCCTCCGGAACCCCAGTGAGACCAGGCTGCTTCAGAACCCTGAGGCCACGGGTCTTCCAGCCGAAACCCAGGGGAAGAGCCCAAAAAAAGCTGGAAACCCTCAAGATCATGTCAGAGGATGAGCCTGGGAAAGTGGGCAAATCCCACAGGCCCCGGACCCACAATCCTCGCCACGAGTCTGAGGGGAAGGAGCGGGAGCAGACAACCAAAGTACCCCGATGGAAATCGTTGGCATCTGGTGACCAGCCTCGGACCCCCAAGGCCATTCTGGTCGAAGACTCCTCCTCAACTGAGCCAGCATTGGACTTGAGCCCCTCAGTGCCCATGCTGAAGGCTATGGAACCATCTGGCCTCAAGACCAGGATGGAAGCCTTGAAGCGCAGTCTGTCTGCATTCATGGCCCAGCCAGGTCATCACTCCCAACTACTAGGCCATGGTGGTAGAGTCGGCTATGCATCAACTTAAAAGCCAAAAAATGCACTCCTTGGTGCCCCCAGGTGAGAGACCCACGCTTTAGATGTCCTGGGCAAAAAGTGCTACCAGGGCTCGATGCTCATTGGCCGGATCCAGGCATACCAGCTGTACATGAGCATGTACCTGAGAGACCTGGCAAAGGAACTCACCAGGTTCTCAGCTGTTCTCACTGAGGACCCTAGCCTCAGGTGTCAGAGTGCTCCAAATCCATGACTTGGGCAGCCTATGACGGCTTCAAGTTAGCGGCTAGAGTAGCTGCAGCAGGCATCAGTGCCTGACACCAGGCCTGGATACAGTCCTCTGACCTGGAGTAATGGGTTCAGGACAAACTGGTCAATGTCCCTTGCCAGGGAGAGAATCTCTTTGGCACACCCATGACAAATAGGGCTGCAGTGTTTTAGTTTGAGTTCCTGACGAGGACCAGGCTTAACCAAGAAGACCGCTGACTCTTTCCGACGGAAGTCCTTGGGTAAAAACCCTTCTACCTGAAGGAAGGCTTATGGAAACTACCCTCAGTATTGAGCCTTCCCAGCCCCCCAACAGGGGCAGCAGGCCAAGGGACAAGAGCATGGTCCTCGTAAGCCTAGGGCTCCCAAATCCTAGGCACCAGCTCCAGCCCAGCCTGGCAGGAATTTTTGATTCCTTGGACAGAGCCTCTCATCACCCAAAAGGCCCAGCCCAGCAGCCCACAGGGGGGCGCCTGGTTCTCTATGCCAGAGGTACTCAAATCCAGTCCTGGAGGGCCGCAAATCAGTCAGGTTTTCAGGATATCCCTAATGAATATGCATGAGATAGATTCAAATAAAATGGAGGCAGTGCATGCAAATATATCTCATGCATATTCATTAGGGATATCCCAAAAACCTGACTGGTTTATGGCCCTCCAGGACTGGATTTGAGTACCTCTGCTCTATGCCCACCGGTGGCCATTCATCACCACTGACTCCTAGGCACTGTAGGTGGTGAAGGAGGATTACCCCTATCATTCCTGGTCTTATTTCACACTAGCCACTAATTCCTCTCTCTATGTTTAAATCTGTTTTATTCAACTAGCCAAGAAAAACAGCTTATACAACGTATACAAACTGTGCACCAGAAACAAAATCCATGAATCCATGATACATAACTCAATAATACATGAAAGAAACTAAAGAGACATACATCATCTTCTTTCCGTCTACGGGAGACACAGGAAAACAAGAAGAAGCACTAAAAGCGACCTCATCTATCCACCAAACTCTGGGCTTAATAAGCTAACCCGTAAAACAAAACAACCCAGAGTAGGCACGTCCAGAGTCTCCCCCCCACATGCCTATTTGTAAGTCTCGAAAAGAGAAAATATATAACAAAGGACAGCAATATATACACATGAGCAACATCAATCTAAAAAAAAAAATGCAAACTGCCCCCCCCCCGTACCTTCCCCCCCAGTCCAAACAAAGAGGTGCAGCCCAACAAGCCCAGCATAGGAAAATAGTAATAGTATCGACAGGCCCAGGGTGAACTCTGCTCCCGAGCCCGTCGCCATCCAAGAAATGGCATCCATACAGACTCCCTCACCATCCCCCCCACCCCCTAACCTACCCCAATCCCCTCTACCCCCCTCCCCCATTTAACCCCCCCCCCCCAATCCCCTGGACAGAGCCATCTAATTCCTCTCTCTAAATTCATCAACCCACACATAAAATTACATGCTCCCATGACCCTATTACATCCTCATAAATTCCAGAGCGCAATTTGGGATTACTTTGATTAGCACTGACCATCATTAATAATAGTCTGACCTTTGGTATTGTCATTTGCTGTCATTTGTCCTATTTTAAAGAAGGCATCTTCTGATCCGTTGGGTCCTTCAAATTGCCACCCTATTTCTACCCTTCCATTTCTTTCAATCTGGTTTTCAGCCCTGCTGTAGCACCGAAACTGTTCTCACTTCCCTCATCAGTGAACTTCATACTCCTTTGACTCTGGTAAAATTACCATAGCTGTCTCTCTAGATCTCTCTGCTACATTCAACCTCATTGATCATTCTATTCTCTATCTGACATTGGCATCTCAGGGTCTTTTTATCCTAGTTTTCTTCCTTTCTTTTAAACCAGTGTTTTCAAGTCACTCTTAACTCCTCTATATCTGTCTCCTTTCCTCTGCCATGTGGGGTTCCTCAGGGTTCCAGCCTTGCTCCTATGCTATTTAATATCCTCCTTAGTTCCCTAATCCTTGTTATATAGGATCTGAATATTAGCGCTTATTACCATGCAGATGACATCCCTCTTTTGCATGTTGACTCTTGTTCCCCTGATCTTTCCTCTATTAATCATTCCTTGGCAATAGTCTAATCTTGGCTGCAAGCTAATCACCTTAAATAAAATCCTGAGAAAACATCAGCTATTTGGTTCACTGGTGGTTTCTCCTTTTTTTCTGTAGCTTCCCACATTGATGACATACCTATCCAGCTTAGCTCCTGATTAAATATTTAGGAGTAGTATTAGATTCAGAACTCTCTTTTTCCCCCAAAACAAGGGCTGTGGGATAAGAACTCCTTTTTTGGCTCTTCGTAAAGCCCCTTCTTATTTATTTATATTCTCTTATATACCGCGCTATTCTGTATCAGTGCGGTTTACATTGAACAAACTGAAATTACATTGAACAGGGCATTATAACTTGGAGATAACTATTTTACAGGGAACATGGGCTATGGAGGGTTAAGTGGCTTGCCCAAGACCACAAGGAGCACCTGTGGGACTAGAACCCCCAGTCCTTCCGGCCCAAGGTTGCTATCCTCTAGTGGGATTTGAACCCCCGACCTTCCGGCCTGAAGTACCTTGCCCCAACCACTAGGCTACTCCTCCACTCCTTGGATTCCCTCTCCATGACTATCCAAAATACAATGTGTGCCATTGAGTCAGTGCTGATTCCTGGCCACCATCAGCCCTTGGGTTTTCTTGGCAAGGTGCGATAGGATGCAGACTCCCAGGCCTTTCTTTCAAGGCAAGGGAGGGTAAAGTGACTTGTCAAAGGTCATAAGGAGTGTGTAATGGGGGTATATGGAATATTACGCATCCCTCTCCAAAAGGATTATCAACAGTCCTCTTTAAGAGAGTCTGCAGCTCAGAGTTCAGGGCTGGGAGGGTGTGGCTCAAAGAGAGAAGTTAAGAACCCAGCAAACTTCAGGAGGGAGAGAGGCCCGTGGAGCCAGAAGTTCTTTCCAAGGCAAACCATGCAAAGACGTTCTGAGGTAGAAGCTTTAACTGGGGCTGGAGGAAAGGCCGGAAGAACCAGCTTGTGGAGGGTTTAACAAGCTGGGACAGAAGTAAAGCTGCTTTTGTTTTCCCTGAATTGCTGTCTATCCTGGGTTTTGCTTTGTGGAGGTTTAACAAGCTGGTAAAGAATAAAAACTGCTTTTGTTTTCCCTGAACTGGTCTGTATTGTAAAGAAAACTCCTTCCCACCATATGCCACATTGCCATATATGGTGACAGCTTGGGATTTCCTCTAACTATGTAACTGAGGGCAAAGCAATGTACCTCCGGGGCTGGGCCTCTACAACAGGTCAAGATATTTTCTTTGTGTGGGCTAAGAGGGCTAACCTCATCCTAGTTAGGGAGCTTGAAGAAGGTTTAGTCAGTGCTGGACAGGCAGGCTTTGTTTTGGCCACTACAGGCTGCTAAAAGTTGTTGGAGCTCGAATACTGCAGGGGAGACCCTGAACTATATGTCAAGACTCCCAAGCCTTCTAAGTCCTAGTGTCACCAGGAAAAGCTACGCTATGAACAGAATCTGGGGGCAGCTATGGGGGAAGGATTTGGGGAGGGGGAGCCTAAGGAAGAAACCCATGGGGATAGCTCAGGGCTTAGCAGTAGTGACCCAAATACAATTGTCCTCTTCCCAGAGTGAAGGCTGGGGGAAGAGCCAGGGTGCTTCAGGAGAGCCCAACAAGAGGATGAATCCCTTAAACATGCCCAAGAGTGAGTTTTGGAGGTGGATGGGGTTCCAGTAGGTAACAGAGAGTCGCCCTGCAAGAACCTTTCCCTATTTTGTGCTAAACGGAGATTTATTATACAGAGTGGCCAAGGGGACTCTAGAGGGAGAAGAGGTAGAACAAATGATAATTCCCCGACCCTGTCATCAGCAGGTATTATCATTGGTCCATAGCGATTTATTAGGGAATCACCCGGAAGCAGGGCCGGATTTACCTTGAGTGAGGCCCTACGCCAACAAAAATTGTGGGCCCCCAGCAGGGGTGGCCCAAGGGGGGTGCGGGGCCTCATTTGCATAAGGGGCCTCATTTGCATAAATATTTGCATAATGTTACCATATACTAACTTTTAGTAAACGTGCCTCTTAATGAGTGTATGGATAAAGAAAGACTAAAAGATTTCTACATTACTATAATCCAGTGCCAACTGCCAGACACATTAGGAACTACTACAAACACTGCCCATTTAGAACCCATAGTAAACCCGCCGTATCCTAACAGCACTACCAGGACTCACAAAGCACCACACCATACCTATCAAAAGGCAACACTGCAAATATTAAACCAATACATTTCAGAGAACAACAATACATGACCTACTGGGGAAAGAGAACAAGTGGCAATGTCAAATAGGAATTATATAAACAGAACACCTCAGCTCAGTTACACATGCAGAACATAGACCATCACCAAACAAGTAATCACAATTTAGAAACAGGAAGACAATAATTAAACTGGGAATCCCAAAAGCCAAACTTGGAATGTACAACACTGTAGAAATAAAACTATACATTAATTTGCTCTTGTACTAAACAAAGCGCAGACGTTAATGATGCACATTTACCAGAGCTGACATATTCCAATTAATAAATTCAAAATAAAGAGATATTTTTCTACCTTTTGTGCATTTTTTTCAGCTGCAATTGCTCCAGACACTTTCTTCTGGTTTCTTCGTGTCTTCTGCTAACTCTCCATCGTCTGCTGTCCATTTGTCCTTTCTTCTCTCTTCTAGATTTTTTTCCATTCTCTCTCTACATCTGCTTTAACATACTAATCTTTCTCCTTTTGCTCTTTCCTCATTCCTATTTCATCCACTCAAATTTTACCCCTCCATCCTCAATCCCCACTTACTCTCCCAATACCCGGCCAATTGTAGATTTTTTATCCCTCCCACACAAAATATTTTTCCCTTCTCCATTTTACTCTTCCAGCCCCATCCCATTCTAATCCTCCCCCAACATCAGCTCCCTTCTAGTTCCAGCCTCACCCAGCATCCATTCCCTTCTAGTCCCTGCATCAGCCCATTTCCAGTCCTAGCCACCCATCAGCCCATTTCCAGTCCTAGCAAACCCCAACCCAATACCAGTCCTAGCCCCCCATCAACCCACTTACAGTCCTAACTCCCCATCACCCCATTTTCAGTTTAAGCCCCCCCTATAACCCATTACCAGTCCTAACCCCCCATCAGCCCACTTCCAGTCCTAACCCCATCAACCCATTTCCAGTCAGCCCCCCATAGCCCATTGCCAGTCCTACCCCCCCCATCAGCCCACAGCCCATTACCAGTCCTAACCCCATCAGCCCACCTCCAGTTTTAACCCCCAGCCCATTTCCAGTCCTAGCCCCCCCATAGCCCATTACCAGACAACCCCCATCAGCCCACAGCCCATTACCAGTCTTAACCCCCCCCAAAGCCCATTACCAGTTCTAAACCCCCCCAACAGCCCATTACCAGTCCTAACCCCATCAGCCCACCTCCAGTTTTAACCCCCCAGCCCATTTCCAGTCCTAGCCCCCCCATAGCCCATTACCAGACAGCCCCCATCAGCCCACAGCCCATTACCAGTCTTAACCCCCCCAAAGCCCATTGCCAGTTCTAAGCCCCCCCAACAGCCCACAGTCCATTACCAGTCCTAACCCCATCAGCCCACCTCTAGCCTTAACCCCCCCCAGCCCATTTCCAGCCCCAGCCCCCCCAATAGCCCATTACCAGTCCTACCCCCCCCATAGCCCATTACCAGTCCTACCCCCCCCCCCCCCCGTCGGCCTAAAGTAAATTTTAATTTAAAAACAAAACCTGCTGGCTGCCGCCGCGGGGCCCCCTCTGCTGCCGCGGCAGCACCGACTGACCCGCGGGGGCCCCCTCTGCAAGCTGACTCCGTCGGTCCCTCCCTCCCTCCGTGCACGCTGTGAGAGGCGCGAAGGCAGAGTGTCTCCTCGCGTCTCTGTTAAGCCCGCAGGGGCTGATGGGAAATTTCCCATCAGCCCCTGCGGGCTTAACAGAGACGCGAGGAGACACTCTCCTTTCGCGTCTCTCACAGCCTACAGCCTGCAGCCTGCACCCTGCACGGAGGGAGGAACGAACCGATGGCTTCAACTTGTAGAGGGGGCCCCCGCGGGTCAGTCGGTGCTGCCTCGGCAGCAGAGGGGGCCCCGCGGCGGCAGCCAGCAGGTTTTTTTTTTTTAATTGTATTAAAAAAAAATTAAAACTTGTTCTTTTTTTGTGGGCCCCTGCCGGCTGTGGGCCCTACGCCATGGCGTACATGGCGTATAGGCAAATCCGGCCCTGCCCAGAAGTGGAAAAAAACACTAGAGCTTGTTTTAGCCCATTTTTCTGGCCCGGGATCCATAAACAGGTGCAGTTACATTGCCAGTCATGCTCCACCTGACACTTCATAATCCTGTCAGAGACCGATCTGCCCCTCTTACTGAAACCCCATTCGAAAGAGTGGCCATGGACTTGGTAGGTCCCCTGGAGTGAGTCTCATGAGGCAACAAGTATATTTTAGTCATACTAGACTATGCTACCTGATACTCGGAATCCATTGCTCTAAGGAATACAGTATGAAGACTACTACGATTAGGAAAGCCCTCTGAAAAGTATTCTCATGGGTGAGAATACTCAATGAGCTCCTCACAGATCAAGAAACACCCTTTGTATCCAAGGTGATGAAACATGTGTGTGTCTTGGTGAAGGTCAAAATGCTGCAAACATCAGTATATCACCCAGAAATGGATGGTCTCATCAAGTGATTCAATACAACTCTGAAACAGATGTGAAAAACATTTGTGCAGGACAACGGGAAGAACTGGGACATTCTCCTATTCTATTTGATGTTTTCATCCGCAAGGTACCTCAGACTTCCAGGTTTTTTTTTGCCTTTTCAGTTGCTCTTCGTAAGATGGCCAAGAGGCATATTAGACGTGGTAAGGAAACCTGAGAAGAAGAACCCCGTGCCAGGCATAATTTGGTGGAATACATTATACAAATTCAAGACCAGCTGGAGAGATGGCCCATGCCGAGCAGGCCAGGGGCTACAATCGGGCAGCTGTGCACTTCACCTTCCATCTAGGAGACAACGTTTTAGTCTTGCTTCCCTCATCCGAGAGCAAGCTACTCTGTAAATGGCAGGGGTTGTATGCAGTGGAAGAGAAATTGGGGCCTATTAACTACAAGATTGCCCAGCCAGATAAATGGAAGAAAGCCAAAATTTACCATATTAACCTATTGAAAAAGTGGACTCCAGTGATGGCTACGATGGCCCAGGGAGATGATTCTGGGCTGGAAATTTCAGCCCCATCGGATCCAGCTCAAGTGCTGATTGGAGACCAGCTCTCTACTGCCCACAGAAGAGATCTAAAAGTTTGATCCACCGGATCCTAAAGGTTTTCTCCACCTGCCCTTCTCCTCATTTATTATGATATCATTACTGACCCTGGGGTGGTTATCCAGCAACGATCCTACCGGATTCCGGAGGCCCGGTGACAGGCCCTCGCCAAGGAGCTGGAATCGATGCTTAACCTGGGAGTTATAGAAGAGTCTGTGACTGCTCATCACCCAACTTCTTGGTTCCTAACCTTGATGGAAGCATCAGATTCTGCATTGATTTCTGGTGGATCACTGCAGCTTCTAAACTGGAAGTGTATCCCATGCCCAGAGCAGAGGAGCTAATTGAGCAACTCGGTGGAGCATGCTTTATATCAACCTTGGATTTGGCCAAGGGATACTGGCAGGTGCTGGAGCTATAGGAAGGGCCAGGAGAACCAGCGTGTGGAGGTTTAGCTGGGACAGAGGTAAAGTTGCTCTTGTTTTCCCTAAACTGCTCTCTGTCCTGGGTTTTGCTTTGTGGAGGTGTAGCAAGCTGGGACAGAAATAAAGCTACTTTTTTTCCCTTAAATTGCTGTCTGTTCTAGGTTTTGTTTTGTGTAGGTTTAACAAACTGGAATAGAAAAAAAACCTGCTTTTGTTTTCCTTGAACTGCTGTCTGGCCTGGGTTTTGCTTTGTGGAGGTTTAACAAGCTGGGACAGAAGTAAAGCTACTTTTGTTTTCCCTGAATTGTATTTGTTTTGGGTTTTGTTTTGTGTAGGTTTGACAAGTTGGGATAGAAAAAAAACTGCTTTTGTTTTCCTTGAATTGCTGTCTGACCTGTGTTGTAAAGAAAACCCCTTCCCACTGCATGTCACATAGTGCCAGTGGGAATCAAACCCTGCGCTTACCACTGCGGTGATTAGGCCACTGCGCTAACCACTAGGCTACTCCTGACTCTGGCAAAACTCTGACCCCTGACTCAGTCCAATGCCGAGCTTTTGACATCCAGGTTCAAGCAGTGGAATTTGTTGGATGAAAGTGTGCAAGTCACAGATCAGAGGAAGCGTCACTACACTTTTTCTAGCTTCTTCACTAGTCAAGTTGGACTCTGCTTTTGCCACATTGTGACCAGTCTGTTTGACATTATCGGATTGCATGTAACCCGGTAGAATGACACCTGTTCACTGACAGCTCTCCCGAGAGCCTCAAAGCCGTGCTGCTACATAATGGGAGCAAGTACCCGTCTCTTCCCCTAGCTCACTCAGTGAGCCTAAAAGATCACAGCAGTGTCAAGACCTTGCTAGAAGCCTTGAAGTGTGCTGAATATGGCTGGGAGGTTAAAATGGCGGCATTTCTGATGGGTCTCCAAGGTGGTTTAACCAAGTTTCGCTGCTATCTTTGTCTTTGGGACAGCAGGGACACTGCAGCGCACTACCACAGGCGGGACTGGCTACAGCGAACTGAATTTTCTGTTGAGACAAAGAACGTGAAGTGGGAGCCACTGGTGGAACCACAGAAGGTGCTGATGCCACCACTGCACATCAAATTGGGCCTTATGAAACAATTTATCACAGCTCTAGAGAAAGAGTCGACAGCCTTCAAGTACCTTCAAGACTTCTTCCCTAAACTGTCTGAGGCAAAGGTCAAAGCTTGTGTCTTTGTTGGACCACAAATAAAAAAGATTCTTGAGTGCATGTTATTTCCCAAGCTGCTTACTAGGAAGGAGAAAGCGGCCTGGAACAACTTTGTTGCAATGGTTTGTAGCTTTTTGGGAAATCACAAGGCTGAAAACTATGTAGAGCTGGTTGAGACTGGTTAAGAATTACGGCACAATGGGCTGCAGGATGTCTCAAAGTCCATATCCTTGATGCTCATCTTGATAAATTCAAGGAGAACATGAGAGCGTACTTAGAGGAGTAAGGCAAATGTTTCCACCAGGATAATACTGGAATTTGAACACCGCTACCAAGGACAATATAACGAGAACGTGATGGGAGACTACATCTGGGGGCTTATTTGTGAAGGTGATTTACAATATAATCGTAAATGTCAAAAATCTACTCCCTTCTAAATGTTGTATGGTCTTTTTTTAATAACTTAAATATAAGTAAATATTATATGTTGTGTTTTTTTATTTTATGTGAACAAAAAGTCACAAGTAAGCCTGTTTTAACAATGGGAATACGTAAATTTCACAAATATCAATCTTCTGTTCACAAAAGCAAAGTTTAATGAGAATGATAATGATTTTCCATACTTTTAAGTTATATGCAATTAGGAAATAACAGTCACTACCCAGGAACAAAAATTGTGTTACACAATGTTATGAGCAGAATCAAATACAAAGTCATACTGAACACTCACAAGATCATAAACAATACTTCTGCCAGAAGCCTCAAATCCTTAATAACTCTACAGTCTAACAGTAGACCTAGGAAACAAAACACCATTAATCTGCTGGACATACCACTAGATAACCCCACAAGCAGCCAAAGAATGAACTGCAGGTCATTCTCACTGTATGCCCCATCACTTTGGAACTCCCTACCACCCCTGACAAGATTCATCCAACTTACCTGCGACTTCCGCAAGAACTTGAAAACCCTGCTTTTCCTAAAACATTTTGGGCCAATCCCAAAATAATGTATCTCTCACCACACAACTAGTTTTAGTTGACATCTCTTTGTACATAGTTAAATTGACTACCTCATTACTTAATGCATTACTATTAAATTTAATGTTCTATGTAATATGCACTGTTGGTTAAAGTTGTTCAATGTTCTTGCAACGAGTTATAATGTAAACTGTTTTGACTTGTAGACAGACAGTATATACAGTAATAAAAAAGAGGTGAAATAAATAAAATCAGCAAAACCTGTCCACAAGATGGCAGCAAAACACAATAAACAATTGGAAATTGAGAGAATCAGGTTCATTCACGTCATAGTACATACTAAATAAACACTGCCCTAACAGTCTTTTCACAAGCAGATATCACTAAAATGTGTCTAGGTAACTTTGGAAATTACTTAAATAAATTCTGTCTTTTCTGTTTAAATATTCCTCCCCCTTAACTTCCCTGCTGACCACATATATTTGGTCCTGGCAATATTCATCCTGCTACGGAAAGGGCAGTGCTTGCTTGAAGCATTCCAGGGCTGTCGCTAGAATTACCAGATTTTTGGAAAGCAAATCTGGGACATCTGGTCAAGGTAGGGCAAAAGTCCTCCCTCTTTGGGCATTTTTTCCTATAGATTTTGGAATGACCGGTTTACGTCACATTCAGGACAGCAGCAGGGCTAAGAAGAGTACATTAGAAGAGTTCTTTGTCTCCATCCCTACCGACAGGCACGTCTTCACTTCAGCCCAGGCCCTTCTGAATCCAGCTCCTCTGAATCTTTCTTTCCCAAGTCCGTGTTAACCCTTTCATTCCCCTTCAGAGGCTTCCTTCTACCCCTGACGTCTTATTGTATTTAATTATTCCTGCTTAAGTACCCAGAGCACAAAAAGCAAAGGTTAAGAACAGAAGATATGCCATACTGGGTCAGGTCAAGGGTCCATCAAGCCCACTCCTATTTCCAACAGTGGTCAAGCCAGGTCAGAAGTACCTGTCAGGTTCCCAAAAGGTAGACAGATTCCATCCTGTTTATTCCAGGGCTAAGCTGTGGATTTCCCCAGTCCATTTTGATAATGGTTTATGGACTTTTCCTCCAGAAACTTGTCCAAACCTCTTTTAAACCCAGCTACAACAGCAGCTTTTACTACATCTTCGGGCAATGAATTCCAGAGATTGATTATGCATTGAGTGAAAAAAAATATTTCTCAGATTAATCTTAAATGTGTTATATTGTACCTTCATTGTATGTTCCCTAGTTTCTCTACTTTTTTGAAGAAGTAAAATGCCGATCTACGTTTACCCGTTCCACTCCACTCATCATTTTATAAATCTCTATTATATCTCCCCTAGAGTAAAGGAACAGCCTAGTGGTTAAAGCAACAGCTTCCTACCTAAGAGATCAAGGTTCATTTCCCACTGGCACTCTTTGTGACCTTGGGCAATTACTTTACCCGTCATTGCCTCAGAAGAAAAGGCCTGGCAATGTACTTCTGGTCATACCTTGCCAAGAAAACCCAGGGGCTGCTGGGTCACCAGGAGTCATTATTGACTTGAAGGCACTTAAAAATTATATATATATATATATCCCCTCTGCCATCTTTTTTCCAAGCTGGAGCCCTAACCTTTTAAGTCTTTCCTTGTAGGAGTATCCTTCCATCTCTTTTACCATTTTCGTTGCTCTTCTCTGTACCTTTTCTAATTCTGCTATATTCTTTTTTCAGATGTGCACAATATTAAAGGTGCAATCAAACCATGGAGTGATACAGAGGCATTATAATATTCTTGGATTTATTCTCCATTCCTTTTCCTATAATTCCTAGTATTTTATTTGCTTTCTTGACCACTGCTGCACACTGAGCAGAGGGTTTCGACTTATTATTTACGATGACTCCCAGATCCTTTTCCTAGATGGTGAGCCCTAGTATGGAGCCTTGCATCATGTAACTATAATTTGAGTTGTTCTTTCCTAAGTTCCTAAGTTTGCACTTGTCCACATTAAATTTCATCTACCATTTGCATGGCCAGTCTCCAGCAAAATGGCTTAGCCAGGCAAAGACCCAAAGCACTATGGTGCAGTAGCTTAGTCAGCCAAAGACAGGAAACTGCCAGTAGGCTGAACATTTTATACCGGTCAGTTCTCTCCCCATTTCAAGGTCTCCTCCTATCATTACCACAGTGGTAAGGACAGCGCTCCCATTTCTGAAAAATGCTAGATTGCATAAAAGGTCAGCTACTATAATTAGTGGGATCACTAGAGATCTCTACATTTCAAAGCTGTTTGAACCTCTAAATATACAGAGACTAGGACAGTGGTTCCCAACCTTGTGCTGGGGCTCTCCTGCCAGTCAGGTTTTCAGACTATTCAGGAAAGAGATTTGCATTCACTACTTCCACTGCATGTAAATCTCTCTCATGCATATTCATTGTGGCTATCCTGAAAACCCGACTGGCTTGGGAGCCCCCAGGACATGTTTGGGAACCACTGGATTAGGAGCAGTCCATTAGAGTGATCAACATGGTATAGAGCAGTCTTCGGGACACACCTAGCCAGTCGGATTTTCAGGATCACCACAATTAATATGCATGAGAGAAATTTGTGTACAATGGAGGAAGTGTATGCAAATCTCTCTCATTCATATTCGTTGTGGTTACCCTGAAAACCCGACTGGCTGGGTGTGTCCCGAGGATTGGGTTGAGAATCCCTGGAATAGAGTATGAGTCAGCAGAAGCTGCAGGGAGGTGATCTCAAGAGCAATGTCGGAAAACGTTTTTCCAAGGAAAGGGTGGTGGATGCCTCAGATCAGGGCCGTACCGAGTGTAAATCTCGCCCTGTGCGACTTGCACATCGGGCGGGTGCGGGCGGGAGAGAAGAGGTGCACCCGATGTGCAAGTCGCCGGCATGCCGGTGAGAAGGCTTAAGAGGCGCATTTTACCTGTCTGTCGTTGCCTGCCGCCACTGAGAGAAGAAAAAGTGGCGGCGGCAGGCAATGGCAGAGAGCTAAAATGTGCCCCTTAAGCCTTTGCGCCCTGTGCGGCCACACCGCTCTCACAGGGCTAGGTACGGGCCTGCCTCAGATGTCCTCCTAGAGAAGGTGAATATGACAAAAATGGTGAAGGAATATAAAAAGGAGTTTGATGCACACAGAGAATCCCTAACTAAAAGAGGATGAAAAGCAAGCATTGAGTGCTTCAGTTCAAAACAGCAGTGAAATGACTCTGCATTTACTAAAAAGGCATGGGGGAAGGGTAACCTACATACAGTAGCAGTTAAAACCCTAATCACAGATGCAGGGGGGAGAATATACAGCAGGGCCAGCCCAAGGGCTTTTACCACCCCAGGCAGGAGCCCCAGCTGTGCTGCCCTCCCGCCATGTCACGCCAAGTCGAGCTGTACCACCTCCCTGCCATTGCTATTTCCTGATTAGCCTGTGAAAGAACTTAGAGCAGCTGAGGCCTGCATAAAAGGCTTCAGAGCCCTGCACTGTTGAGGCATTCCTAGCAGGGGCTATACATTTCAAGCAAAGGTAAGAGTTTGTGGCTTTTTAAATTAGTGCTCTCTGCCTGGGAGCTCTTAAAAGGGTTTTGGTACATTTTTAAAACAAAGTTAAATTATTTTTGGTGATTTAGTTTAAAAGGAGAAATATTTTCTTTACTGGGGTAGGTTTAAAACTCTGCTTTAGTATCTTTCTCAGCTCTTTGAAGCTCTCTCCCTACCCCCCCCCCCCCCCCTCAACTTCCACCCACCCCTAGTGAGCAGTCTTGCTTTATAGGACACTGCCCCAATTAACTACACACAGGGACTTGGAACAGCACATTTTGAACATACTTAAAGAAATTTAGTTGCTTTTACTCTGAAAGGACAGCTGGGAAACTGGCTGGTACTTTGGTAGATCTCTCTCTTTTGTTTTAACAGATACCTAAACTCCACGAACTGAACAATGGCTAGGAAATATCGCATCGCTAAAGCTGTTACCCCCGTTACAGCTTCTGCTTCTTTCCAGACAGAGGTCCCAATGCCAGTTAAAGGACCGGTTCCATGTGCAGGGTGCCTGCATGCTGAAGCTCTCAGGAAACAAGTGGAGGAACTCAGAGAGGAGCTGGCAAGGCTGAGGAGCATTCAAGACAGTGAGAAGTACATCGATGAGATGCTTCTTGCAACATCCAAGCTCTCCAGCAGAGGAGAAGATGGGTGCCTACAGAATGACGAAGGTTGGACACAAGTCATCAGGGCCTGCAGAATCACCAATCCAACTTCTCCAACCCTTGAACTGAAGAACCATTATGCAGCCCTGGAAGTGGAGGAGGTGAAAGCATCCCTGAAAAGGGAAGAACCAGAACTCAAGTACCCCAAGGTCGCAGAATCAGTGACCACAACAAAGCGAAGGGTTGTGGTGGTTGGTGACTATCTTCTGAGGGGTACTGAGGCATTCATCTGCCGACCAGACTTGATGTCCAGAGAGGTATGCTGTCTGCCAGGTGCCAAAATCCAAGATGTTATGTAGAGTTTGACGAGACTCATCAAGCCCACTGACTATTACCCAATGTTGCTAATCCATGTCGGCACAAATGATACTGCCAGGTATCCCTCTGAGCATATCAAAAGTGACTTCATGGCTCTGGGACAGAGGGTGAAACAGATAGGTGCACAGGTGGTGTTCTCTTCAGTCCTCTCTGTTGAGGGTAAAGGCCAAGGCAGAGAAGCTCACATCCTGGAGATAAATGCATGACTGCGTGGATGGTGTCATCGAGAGTGTTTTGGTTTCCTGGACTATGGGATGCTGTTCCAAGGGTTGCAGAGCAGAGATGATGTCCATCTGTCCAAGAAAGGTCGACGTATCTTCAGTAGCAGACTGGCTAATCCACTGAAGAAGGCTTTAAACTAGATTCCTTGGGGATGGGTGAAGAAAGCCCTCAGGTAAGTGAAACATTAAATACCTTTATGGAAATAGGTAAAAGGGGGAAATATGGAAAGCAGTATGTATAAATGCCAATACCATGGGAAATAAGATCCCAGATGTTGAAGATTTAATGGGAGTATCTGACTTCGATTTAGTGGCAGTTACAGAAACATGGTTCACAGAAACCCATGACTGGGATGTAACTATACCAGGCTATACTTTATTCAGAAAGGACAGGGTAGGAAGAAGGGGAGGAGGAGTGGCATTATATGTAAAAAATAATATTAAATCTTTGGAATTACACAGCTTAAAAGGGAGAGAGGAGGCACTGTGGGTTAAACTACAAAGAGGGAAAGGGAAATCTATTTGCATTGGCGTGATATACAGACCTCCCTCACAAGAGGAAGAGGTGGACAGAGAGTTAATTGAAGACATACGCAGCATTGCTAGGAATGGGGGCGTGCTACTGATAGGGAATTTCAATATGCCAGATGTTGATTGGCACATTCCTGTTGCAGTATCATCTAGAAGTAAGGAGATCCTGGATTCTCTACAGGGAGAATTATTTAGGCAATTGGTAACAGACCCCACACGTGAAGGGACCATACTGGACTTGGTGCTTACCAATGGTGAAAGTGTTTCTGATGTTATAATAGGAGATCATTTTTCATCCAGTGATCACCAGATGGTGTGGTTCAGTATTAGGACTAGGGCTGACAGAATCCATTCAAAAGCGAGGGTCTTAGACTTTAGGAAATCTAACTTTATCAAGATGGGACAGTACCTCAAGGGGATGGGAAAGTCTGAGGGATGTAGAAAAGCAATGGGCAAAACTGAAAGGGAATATTTTAAGGGCAACAAACCTTTTTTGTTAGAAAGGTAAAAAAATGTAAAAGAAAAAGGAGGCCCCTATGGTTCTCAAAAGAAGTAGCTAAAAAGTGATGAAAATGAGGGAGGCCTTCATTAAAAACAAGAGATCACAGAGAGAAGAAGACGGGCATCTATATTTGGAAAAACTTAAAGAAGCTAACAAAGTAGTCAGGAAAGCAAAGATACAAAAAGAAGAAGAAATAGCCAATGCAATAAAAAGGGAGGATAAGACATTTTTCTGATATGTTAGTGAGAGGAAGAAGGGCAGAAGTGGTATTGTCAGACTCAAGGGTGAAGGGAAGGAATATGTAGAAGCTGATGAAGATAAAGCAGAATGTTTAACAAATATTTCTGTTCTGTATTCACAGATGAAGGGTCAGGAAGAGGACCTCAGAAAACACCCACAAGGAGGAACAGAAGTGACGTGATCTTGAACGATTTTCAAAGACTGTGTTTGTGAGGAACTAGCTAAACTAAAGTAGACAAGGTAATAGGACTGTATGGGATACAACCAAGAATACTGAAGTAACTTGGGGATGTTCTAGCAGCTCCACTGACTGATATTTTTAGTGCTTCTTTAGAGTCGGGAGTGGTTCCAGAGGACTGGAGGAAGACACAAGTGGTCCCAATACACAAAAGTGGAAGTAAGGATGAGATTTAAAACTAGAGGCTGGTTAGTCTAACTTCTGTGGTAAATAAATTAGTGGAAGCTCAACTAAAACAGAGAATAGTGAGGTTTCTGGAGTCCAGTGGATTGCAGGATCCAAGGCAGCACCTGAATCCTCAGTCTTTATACTTGATGGCATGGTTGCTGAGAGCTTAAAATTCCAGGATATCAACCTCTCTTAACAGGTTAAGGATATCCTTTTGGCCTCAAGGAAACCTTCCACAAGGCGAGCTTATGCCTTTAAGTGGAAGAGGTTCTCTATCTGGTGTTCAAAGAAGGAACTTTCTCAGTTCCCATAGAGACGTTACTGGAGTATCTCCTCCATTTTTCATCTTCTCGTCTCAAGACTAACTCAGTAAGAGTCCACCTTAGTGCCACTGCAGTTTTCCACAAGCCCTTTGATGGACAACCTGTCTCCTCTCATCCGCTTGTAGCGCGGTTTATGAGAGGTCTACTCTTAACTAAGCCTCCCATTAAGCCACCACCCGTGGCATGGGACTTAAATCTTGTCCTCAGACAGCTCATGAAGCCGCCCTTCGAGCCCTTAGCCACTACATTCCTGAAGCTTCTTTCTTGGAAGGTAATCTTCTTAATTGCCCTCACTTCTGCAAGATGCATCAGTGAGTTACAAGCTTTAGTGGCTAGTCCTCCTTACACAAGATTCCACCATGAAAAAGTATTCCTTAGGACTCATCCTCACTTTATGCCAAAAGTGGTTTCGCCTTTTCATTTAAATCAGTCGGTTTATCTTCCTGTCTTCTTCCCTAGGCCTCATGCCTCGAGTGCAGACAGGAATCTTCATACTCTAGATTGTAAAAGAGCTTTAGCCTTTTACCTTCAGAGAACTAGGCAGCATAGAAAGGCTTCTCAGCTTTTCATTGCCTTTGACTCCAGCCACCTGGGGTTACCAGTCTCCAAGAGAACACTCTCCAGGTGGATTGCAAACTGCATATCCTTTACCTATGAGAGTAAGGGACTTTCTCTC
The DNA here is from genome assembly GCA_033557465.1 of Ichthyophis bannanicus. Taxonomy (NCBI): domain Eukaryota; kingdom Metazoa; phylum Chordata; class Amphibia; order Gymnophiona; family Ichthyophiidae; genus Ichthyophis; species Ichthyophis bannanicus. The sequence goes on along the minus strand of CM066045.1, from coordinate 17,632,135 downwards.
GAACATCATGTCACAGCTCACAATGTTAGAGCAATGGCTGCCTCTATGGCCAACCTTCGCTCGGTGTCCATCGATGACATCTGCAAAGCAGCCACTTGGTCCTCGGTCCACACTTTTGCGGCCCATTACTGTTTAGACAAGGACTCCCATCGGGATGCCTCGTTTGGCCAGGCTGTTCTCCAGCATCTCTTTCAGACTTAGAACAACTCCTACCCCCCGTCCCGGGTTTCGATAACAGAGATCCATGGGAGGAATTATGACCCACCTCAGCCTGAGTTTAGCTGCTCTATAGGGTCATCTCCCTGGCATCTCTAAGCTTGGGAGTCCCCATATGTGAAGACTACATTCCTGCTTGTTCCTGGAGATAGTGTAGTTACTCACCCGTAACAGGTGATCTCCGAGGATAGCACCCACCCACCTCCCCTAGGAGTTGTATCTCTATCTTTCTTTCTCTATCTTTCTTTCTCTCCTTTTGTCTCAGCTACAAACCCAACTGAAGAGGGAGAGTTGGAAAGGTGAGAAGGCAGCAGCGCAGGCACAGTGGGATGCTCCCAAAAGCTTTCCTTTAGGATGCTGGGGAGCGTTCCCACATGGGCTCCGTCAGTGCCGACGATACCCATATGTGAAGACTCAATTCCTGCTGTTCCCGGAGATCACCTTTACTTACCTGGGGGGCTCTCTTCACCCATCCCCAATGAATCTAGTTTAAAACCATCTTCAGTAGGTTAGCCAGTCTGCTGCAGAAGACACTTTGACCCTTTTGGACAGATGGACACCATCTCTGCTCTGCAACCCTTGGAACAGCATCCCATGGTCCAGGAAACCAAAATGCTCTTGATGACACTATCCACGCAGCCATGCATTCATCTCCAGGATGTGAGCTTCTCTGCCTTGGCCTTTACCCTCAACAGAGAGGATTGAAGAGAACACCATCTGCAAACCTATATGCTTCACCCTCTGTCCCAGAGCCAAGAAGTCACTCTTGATATGCTCAGTGAGGCAAGCCATGAAAGCAATTCCAACAGAATGGTGCAGGCAGGGAATGCAGAAAGAGGCAAGGGGAAAGGAGATCTTAATTTTTTGTGGGGTTATTACATTTTATTTCTTTCCATTTTTTAAAAGTTTTGCCATGTGGACCTAAACAGACGGACAGGAAACATGAAGCAGGCCACAGAGCACAGGATTTGCAACTGCTGCGATAAGGGTGTGGTTCAGATTTCAAGAGCAGAACTGACAACAAAAAAGCAGCCGTGAGTGAAATGACCGGACATCAAAACTGGGACCAGCAGCAGAGGGAGATTTTTTTTTTTAAATTTTGTTTTATTTCCTTAACATTTGTTTTTTTTTTTTCTTTCTTTTTTTCTTTAAAGTTTTGGCATGGGAGCTGAAAGATTGCCAATGGAAATGGCACCATCCTGGAGAGACTGTAGTGGAAACTGTCAAAAACACAACTACACGGAAGGCAGAGAGTGTGGGCACCTGCCCCTCAGTACAGTTCAACACTCATTAATCCTCCCAGAAACCAAGCAAGGGCAGGTTTGCTTTCGGAAACGCTAGCTTTTCCACCAACTCCAGTGCTAGTCATGAACTATGTGGGAGTCAAGATATCCCCAGCTATGGAGAATATATGTTCACTGGGCACACTGGTTGGAGGGCAGAACAGGAAATGCTGCACAGCCTTGGCCAGACTGCCACTTGTGTGCCCAGTATGCCAGGGGATCTATATGCATGGCCTTGATGGACTCTGCAAGATAGCATGTCACTAAAATTCATACAGGAGTCCAACTTGTGTTATACTGATCTTTGCAGTTTAGCACTGTAGCTGGGGCTTCGATCACCAAAGGTTTTTCCCTGACTGGGGCTCATGGGCCACTGGCAAATATAATGGGGTTGTGGTGGGTGGAAGAGAGGGAGTAGTTGGTGACAGCGTGGTGCTCATGGTACCAGTACTGCTTACCAGCATGCCTTCTATTTCTCTTGCTGCATCACCATCACCACTACCCCCTGCTTCTAGTGCTCCCTTTCCTCTATCTCAGTCACCAGCATTTCCTGTCAGTGAGTTGAACTGTAGAACGATAAGTTCCTTTCAAACATGGGTCACATAGACCAACTAAGGGGTTGCAACTTTATTTCCACTTGACTATGCAAGAAGTCCAACATCACCAAAACCTTTGGTGTGAATGCTTGTCACTGCCGAAAACCCTCTAACTTGACCTGTAGAATATTCACTACTGGGATACGTTTCTGCATAGCATCCTTAAAGGGATTTAAGACCTCTATCACCTGTGTGATATTTGGCCAGTCCTGGTGACCCAGTGGCCTGTTAATGCCGATCTTGGTCTCCAATGACATTTGATGCCAGGCTGCCTGTTCCACTAATCTCTCCAGCATTTCATAAGTGGAATTTCAGCTGGTGCTCAGGTGCCCTTGTTGCTTCCTGCTTCTCACACAGTTCACGCCCACCTTTCAGTAAAAATAATCAGTAATTTTTTGGCACTTCTCAATCTGTTGCCTCAGGATAGGACTGCCACTTGCCTCGCTTCCCAAGCCTAGGGAATTTCTAACTACCAGTTGCAACAGCTATGCAAAGGTTGTGTCCCTTGAAGGATAATTTAAAGAGAAGTGCTGATTAGTCTTGCTGCAGTACCCACCTACTACTCATGGGTATATAAAGATATCTTTAGGGAGCAGTATAAGTAGAATTAGTCTTGTAGGCTGTAAAGGGTGTAGCTGTTCTAGTGCAAACATGTATTAAAGACTAAATTTATAGCAATTAGTGTGAAAAGCAAATAATGGGCACATTTAAATTGCATTATATGTAGTTGATATTTAACTGGAAGATATTTAGAATAAATATCACTGGAGTGGAGGAGTAGCCTGGTGGTTAGAGCACCATCTTTAGGAACCAAAAGACCAGGGTTCAATTCCCCCAAACCCTTCATTGCTTCCAAAGAATCCAAGTTATTCATTTCCCTGTTGAATGTACATTACCAAGTTTAAGTTACAACAAACTGCTTAGATAAAAGTGATAAAGCAGTATAAAAGACCTGTTAAATTAATATTATCAACCAACAGTGTCTTCAGGCCGCCCATTCCTGAAAACCAAGAACCAAACCAGCCATCAAGTTGCAAGTCATGCCAGGTTTGGACTGGGACATCTACAACTTGCCCTTCATTATCAATTTGTAAGCAGCAGTTAGTCAAATTAAGTTTGCCACATACTCTTCCTTCAGCTGCTAGCAAGTAATCTAATGCTAAGCGATTCTGGTATATGGCTGTACGCATCTGTGTGGCTTGTTTAGCTAACAAGGTTAGTGCTCTACTAGTTTCATTGGTTATAATTTCAACAACAGCTTGCAAACGTATAATATGGTCCAACATATACACAGGAGTGCGGTAGCCCCAAGAACCATTTGTGCCCAGGTAGCAGGTCCATAATAGGAAACAATTCTCTCCGGTGGCCATTCTTCAGAGGTCGCATCCCATTTGTCCCACTGGCCGATCTTCAGAGCCTCTCGTTTCTGTCGACTTTTATACACAGGGAATCCCAATTGTTCTCCGTGCGAAAGGGGCAAGAGGAAGAAAGAAGGTCTGATGGTTCCCAATACACACGCCCCTCCCCATTTGGCAGTGAGTTTAGCATATGCTCGTGTTCCACAAATCCAATATAGTCCAGGTGGTGCTTGCCAGGTGCTATGCGTAGCCAGATTTGTCCATATCCTGGCCAAGTGAGGAAAAATGATCAAAGGATTAGAAGGTTCTGGAATATTGGCACCTGACCACCAAGATGTCTTCCCAGTAGTGGCATTGTAATATTTTTGGTTCAGACAGACTAACTGTCCCACTAGTGCAGTCAGTTGTGGTCCCGCTCGTGCAAAACATAGTTTACCTACTATGGAGTGAGCTAGGACCCATTCATTGGTAGTTATATGCAAATCAGTCTGGTTATACGGTATGGAATAGTTCAGTTCTTGTGCTTCCCAAGGCCACTGGTCTCCCATCTGAGTTTCTCCACAGAAGAGACAGTCCGAGACATGGAGGCTGGAGGCCACAGCTCCAGCTAGTTTGATGAACAAATTCTGCGAAGCGTGGAGAACTACAAATTCTGCCTTCATGGCCTCATGGAAGGTATGATGTATACGATAAGGTGAAGAACATGAGTCTTTACATTCAGCTGGATGTATACGATGATTCCAGGATCAGTTCCACCTCCTGCTATGCGCAGGCCAAATCGAAATCCTTGCTTCCACTGGCTGGGGTCGAAGATCTGAAGTCGTACATAAGAACATAAGACATGCCATACTGGGTCAGACCGAGGTCCATCAAGCCCAGTATCCTGTTTCCAACAGTGGCCAATCTAGGTTATACGTACCTAGCAATATCCCCAAAAGACACAGGTTCCACAATGCTTGTACTGGGTCAAGCATTGCTATCCTGGGTCCCTTTTTAATAGTGGTCTATGGACCTTTCCTCCAGGAACTTGTCCAAACCTTTTTTAAACCCAGATATACTAACAGCCCTTACTACATCCTCCGGTAACAGATTCCAGAGTTTGATTACACGTTGAGTGAAAAAATATTTTCTCTTATTTGTCTTAAATAGTTTACCCTGTAGCTTCATTACATGTCCCCTAGTCTTTCTATACTCTGATAGCGTAAACAATTGATCCACGTTTATCCGTTCCACTCCATTCATTAATTTATAGACCTCTATCATATCTCCCCTCAGCCGTCTCTTCTCCAGGCTAAAGAGCCCTAACCTTCTTAGCCTCTCTTCATAGGAGTAGCCTTCCATCCCCTTCACCAATTTTGTGGCTCTTCTCTGTACTTTTTCTAATAATGCTATGTCCTTTTTAAGATACGGTGACCAGAATTGCAAACAATATTCAAGGTGTGGTCGTACCATGGAGCGATACAGAGGCATTATAATTTCCTTTGTTTTGTTCTCCATCGTAGGGGATTGCATGCACTTTTCTTGCACTTTTCAGGTTCCAGTAAGGGTAATCTCTCCAGCTTAGCCTTGCGATTATCTCCAGTCTGTCCTGTAGGGCCACTAGACCAGGTGGCATAGTACACACAGTCCCACTTGGGGCAGTAGTAGTCTGCTTCCGATGGTTTGCCATACGTTGTTGGGGAGTGTATTCCAGTGCATATCCCCCATCTGTATGCACCTTCAGGACACATATACTTATTGTCATAATAGTAAGCTTGTTCCCATGATCCGCACCTGTAGTAATTATTTCTGTTAATTAAGTCACAAGCATCAAAATACAGGTACGCAGGTTGGGTGGGATCAGAGAGTTGACTTATAGCGTTGACGAGGGCTCCATCTTCATCATTCCATCTCAGTTCCAGGACATAGTAAGACGGATTCTGTCGGGGTCTGAAACAAGTACGAGTCTTACCCTTGGTACAGACGTTCAGTTCTGTACCATTATAGATACACCGGCTGACTATGCCAGTACAAGTATAGTAAGAGTGATAAAGTAGAGTCTGAGTGACTTGCATTCCAGTCCGGGTGGTGGTTATACAGGCTGCGCAAGGGGGCAAAGCAAGAGTGGTTCTCAAGAGTCCTAGGGCTACCGCAAGAAGGAAACAGTTAGTAATCATCATGATCATAGTCTTTGGTGATTTATAAAGTCTGAAAGGTAGGTAATGCAAAACTGGAGGACGTCTTTTCCTTTGACGTCCAGGAGCAGGTTGGCAAAGTCGTTATGGTGATGGATCTTTTCTTCGCAGCGTGAGTCGCAACGGTGATGCAGGATTAGCGATCGAGGTCCAGGGGCAGCTCTCAGGAACTGCTGCTGGCTTCAGTCGACTGTGGTGGATCCAGGAGTCGATTTCTGCTACTTTGACTGCTGTTGGGGTTGATAGCAAAACGACATATAGCCCTTTCCAATGAGGCGCTAACGGTGTCTTCTTCCACTCTTTTACCCACACCGAGGCTCCAGGCTTGAAAGGATGCGAGGGCTCTGTTAGATTGATAGGCAACCGATCCTGCACCCAGGTATGAAGGCCCTGCAAAACAGAACTTAGAGCCAACAATTCTTGCCTGGTGATCGCTGATCCAATCTGATTCATATCCCCCCTTATCCCTTGAATTATGGGCGGGGGCCTCCCATACAAAATCTCAAACAGGGATACTCCTAATGGCGTGGTGGGGGCTTAACGTAGTCGGAGAAGGGCTATGGGAAGAACTTGGGGCCACTTTAAGTGGACTTCCTGACAAAGCTTGGATAACTGGGACTTCAGGGTCCGGTTCATTCTCTCCACTTTCCCTGAACTCTTTGCTTTAACAGATACCTAAGCTCCCCAAACAGAACAATGGCTGGGAAAAATCGTATTGCTAAAGCTCTTGCCCCCGTTACACTTCTGCCTCGGTCCAGACAGAGGTCCTAATGCCAGTTGAAGAACCGGTTCCATGTGCAGGGTGCCTGCATGCTGAAGCTCTGAGGAAACAAGTGGAGGAACTCAGAGAGGAGGTGGCAAGGCTGAGGAGCATTCAAGACAGTGCGAAGTACATTGATGAGATGCTTCTTGCAGCAACCAGGCTCTCCAGCACAGGAGAAGATGGGTGCCAACAGAATGTTGATGGTTGGACAAAAGTCACCAGAGCCTGCAAAATCACCAATCCAACTTCTCCAGCCCTTGAATTGAAGAACCATTATGCAGCCCTGGAAGTGGAGGAGGTGAAAGCATCCCTGGAAAGGGAAGAACCAGAGTTCAAGCACCCCATAGTTGCGGAATCAGTGACCAGAAGGAAACGAAGGGTAGTGGTTGTTGGAGACTCTCTTCTGAGGGGTACTGAGGCGTCCATCTGCCGACCAGACTTGATGTCCAGAGAGGTATGCTGTCTGCCTGGTGCCAAGATCCAAGATGTTATGGAGAGTTTGCCGAGACTCATCAAGCCCACTGACTATTACCCAATGTTGCTAATCCATGTTGGAACAAATGATACTGCCAGGTATACCTCGGAACGTATCAAAAGTGACTTCATGGCTCTGGGACAGAGGGTGAAGCAGGTAGGTGCACAGGTGGTGTTCTCTTCAATCCTCCCTGTTGAGGGTAAAGGCCAAGGCAGAGAGGCTCGCATCCTGGAGATGAATGCATGGCTGCATGGATGGTGTCATCGAGAGCGTTTTGGTTTCCTAGACCATGGGATGCTGTTCCAAGGGTTGCAGAGCAGAGATGGCATCCATCTGTCCAAGAAAGGTCAACGCATCTTTGGTAGTAGACTGGCTAATCTACTGAAGAGGGCTTTAAACTAGATTCGTTGGGGATGGGTGAAGAAAGCCCCCAGGTAAGTGAAAGCCCCCAGGTAGGTGATACATTAAATACCTTTATGGAAATGGGTAACAGGGGTAACATATTTTTATTTATTTATTTATTTATTTAGCAAACACTTATATACCGCTGCTTCCTACGATCAGCTGCGGTTTTCTTTACAGAATCATCATGTATCGTACAATACAATGAATTTTTTAAGAATACAATTTTGATTAGAGCAATGATTACATAGCACACGGATTAGAGATATGGAAAGCAGTGTGTATTAATGCCCGTAGCATGGGAAATAAGATCCCTGAAGTTGAAGCTTTGGTGGGAGTGGCTGACTTGGATTTAGTGGCAGTTACAGAAACATGGTTCACAGAAAACCATGACTGGGATGTAACTATACCTGGCTATACTTTATTCAGAAAGGACAGGGTAGGAAGAAGGGGAGGAGGAGTGGCACTATATGTAAAAACTACTATTAAAGCTTTGGAATTACAGAGCTTAAAAGGGAGAGAGGAGGCATTGTGGGTTAAACTAGAAAGAGGGAAAGAGAAATCTATTTGCATTGGTGTGATATACAGACCTCCCTCACAAGAGGAAGAGGTGGACAGAGAGTTAATTGAAGACATACGCAGCATTGCTAGGAAAGGGGAAGTGCTACTGCTAGGAGATTTCAATATGCCAGATGTTGATTGGCACATTCCTGCTGCAGTATCATCTAGAAGTAAGGAGATCCTGGATTCTCTACAGGGAGAACTATTCAGGCAATTGGTAACAGACCCCACACATGAAGGGGCCATACTGGACTTGGTGCTTACCAATGGTGAAAGTGTTTCTGATGTTGTAGTGGGAGATCATTTTGCATCCAGTGATCACCAGATGGTGTGGTTCAGTATTAGGACTAGGGCTGTTAGAATCCATTCCAAGGTGAAGATCTTAGACTTTAGGAAGACTAACTTTGCGAAGATGGGCCAATACCTCAGGGAGTCGTTAGTGGGATGGGAACAGCTGGGGGATGTAGAAAAACAGTGGGCAAAACTGAAAGGGGGTATTTTAAAGGCAACCAACCTTTTTGTTAAAATGGTAAATAAAGGCAAAAGGAACAGGAGACCGCTATGGTTTTCGAAGGAAGTAGCTGAAAAAGTGAAGAAAAAGAGGGAGGCCTTCATGAAATACAAGAGATCACAGAGAGAGGAAGACAGGCATCTGTATTTGGAAAAACTTAGAGAAGCTAGCAAAGTAGTCAAGAAGGCAAAGATTCAAAAGGAGGAGGAAATAGCCAATGCAATAAAATGGGGGGATAAGACATTTTTCAGATATATTAGTGAGAAGAGGAAGAGCAAAAGTGGTATTGTCAGACTCAAGGGTGCAGGGGGGGAATATGTAGAAGCTGATAAGGATAAAGCGGAATTGCTTAACAAATATTTTTGTTCTGTATTCACAGATGAAGAACCAGGAGCAGGACCTCAGAAAACACCCACAAATAAGAACAGAAGCGAGGGACATCTTGAACAATTTTCAGAAGACTGTGTTCGTGAGAAACTAGCTCAACTTAAAGTAGACAAAGCGATGGGACCGGATGGGATACACCCTAGAATACTGAGGGAACTTGGGGATGTTCTAGCTACTCCACTGACTGACCTTTTCAATGCCTCGTTGGAGTCGGTAGTGGTGCCAAAGGACTGGAGAGAGGCTCATGTGGTGCCTTTACACAAAAGCGGAAGTAAGGATGTGGTTGAAAACTACAGGCCGGTTAGTTTAACTTCAGTGGTGAGTAAATTATTGGAAACACTGCTGAAAGAGAAAATAGTGAGGTTTCTGGAGTCCGGCGGATTACAGGATCCGAGGCAGCATGGATTCACCAGAGGCAGGTCTTGTCAGACAAATCTGATTGATTTCTTTGACTGGGTGACCAGGGAGTTGGACCGAGGGAGAGCTCTAGATTTGGTGTATTTAGATTTCAGTAAAGCCTTTGACACTGTTCCTCACAGTCGACTTATAAACAAACTGAGCACCCTAGGGATGGACCCTAAATTTACTGCTTGGGTTAGAAATTGGTTGGGTGGGAGGCGACAAAGAGTACAAGTAAATGGAGCTCACTCTGAGGAGAAGGATGTTACCAGTGGTGTGCCCCAGGGATCTGTCCTTGGTCCGATTCTTTTTAACATCTTTGTTAGTGATATAGCGGAAGGGCTGTCGGGTAAGGTTTGCCTCTTTGCGGATGATACCAAAATCTGCAATAGAGTAGACACCCAGGAAGGTGTAGATAACATGAGGAGGGATCTAGCTAAGCTTGAAGAATGGTCTAGAATTTGGCAGCTGGGATTTAATGTTAAAAAATGTAAGGTCATGCATTTGGGCTGCAGCAATCCAAGGGAGCAATACAGTATAGGAGGTGAAGTACTTTTGTCCACTAAAGAAGAGCGGGACCTAGGCGTGGTTGTGTCTGATGATCTTAAAGTAGCTAAACAGGTAGAAAAGGCGACGGCAAAAGCTAGAAGGATGCTTGGGTGCATACGGAGAGGAATGGCTAGCAGAAAAAAGAGGTGATAATGCCTCTGTATAAGTCTTTGGTGCGACCTCATTTGGAGTATGGTGTGCAATTCTGGAGACCGCACCTTCAAAAGGATGTGAACAGGATGGAGTCGGTGCAGAGGGTTGCTACTAAAATGATTAATGGGCTTCATTATAAAGCATATGAGGACCGACTTAAGGATCTTAATATGTACACCTTAGAGGAAAGGCGGGATAGAGGTGATATGATTGAGATGTTTAAATACCTCCGTGGCATAAATGTTCAGGGAGAGAGCCTCTTTCATTTGAAAGCAAGTTCTGCTACGAGGGGACATGGGATGAGGGTGAAGGGAGATAGATTCAGGAGTGATATGCGGAAATATTTCTTTACGGAAAGAGTAGTGGATCCGTGGAATGGTCTCCCAGTGGAGGTGGTAGAGATGAGGACAGTAACTGAATTCAAAAAAGCATGGGACCAACACAGAGGATATTTAAAGGTAAAAAGTGGACTGTTGTAGTTGTTGTTATGGAAGGACAGACTAGATGGGCCTTGTGGTCTTTTTCTGTCATCATGTTTCTATGTTTCTTTGTAACTCTGGGGTCTGTAAGCTGTGTGTAGCTTCCATCGTATTTGCAGAGCATGGGCTAGCTGCTGGGTTACTTGTGACACAAAAGAGGGCCCATTGTCTGACCCCATGGTCAAAGGTATTCCAAACCGAGGGATGATCTCATGGAGCAAGGCTTTAGTGACTTCTCTGGCCTTCTCAGTTCTGGTGGGAAAAGCTTCCACCCATCCGGAAAAGGTACAGACTAGGACTAACAAGTAGTGTTATCCATTTGCTTGTGGCATCTCTGCAAAGTCTATTTGAATATTTCCCATGGGGGTAACTCCTACTGACTGAACTCTTGGGGGTGGGACAGGACCTTGTCGGGCGTTGTTCTTGGCACATGTCACACATCTTTGGGCTACTGAGGTGGTTAAAGGTCCCAGCAATGAGATATAGAAGTATGGTCTCAGAGCGTTTTCCATTTTAGTTTTTCCATAGTGTGTGGCTTGATGGAAGGCTTGGACAAAAGCAGGGCCTAGTGCCTCAGGAATCACAATCATACCAGGGGTTGAGCTCCCTTCGGGCGGTGGCAACACTATCCATCCAGTCTCTGATAGTTGCCCCCCCTCATGTCGACAGTAATAGTCCATCTCATTCTGGGTGTATCGGGGCGTCCATGCACTAAGAGGCACTGGGAATATGGCTGCTTGAATTGTTACACTAAGGGTAGTAATTTGTCCAGCAATGGCTGCTTCTTGGGCTGCGGCATCAGCAAATCTGTTTCCTCGGGACACTTCCCCATCTCCAGTCCGATGGCCTCGACAATGCATTACAGCAACGTGTCTGGGGGCCCATACTGCTTCCAATAGAGTCAATATTTCTGGGCCATACTTGACAGACTTGCCTCCCGAGGTGATCAATCAACGCTCCTTGTACAGGGCTCCATGGGCATGTAGTGTGGTGAAAGCATATTTGGAGTCTGTGTATACGTTCAAGCTGATTCCTGTTCCAATTTTGAGTGTGCGTGTGAGGGCTATCAATTCAGCCTTCTGTGCTGAGATTCCTGGGGCCAGGGCTGACGATTCTACTACCATGTCCAGGGTCACCACTGCATAACCAGCACATCGCTGTCCGTCAATTATGAGGCTACTTCCATCCACGAAGAAAGTTTTGTCTGGGTGGCTCAAGGGGACATCAGTTAAATCTGGGCGGCTTGAGTATACGGTGTCCATTACTTCCAAGCAATCATGGTCATGAGGGCCGGGACCGGCGGGCAATAGGGTAGCTGGGTTCAGAGTTTGGCTGACACTCAATTTCAATCGAGAATTTTCACATAGCATTCTTTGATATTTCAACATTCGAGCGTTAATGAGCCAATGGTTTCCTTTGTGCTCCATCAGGGTTAAAACAGAATGTGGTACGGTGACTTGAAGATTTTGTCCTAAGGTGAGCTTGTCAGCTTCGCTCACTAAGAGGGCTGTAGCTGCTACAGCTCTCAGGCAAGGTGGCCATCCTTTGGCAACAGGATCCAACTGTTTTGACAGGTAGGCTACAGGTCGTTCCCAAGACCCAAGGGGCTGGGTCAAGACTCCCAATGCGTTTCCACCCGACTCATGGACATATAGACAAAATGATTTCTGCACATCTGGTAGTCCCAAGGCTGGGGATGACATCAATGCTGTTTTCAGGGATTTAAACGCTTTTTCTTGTTCTGGGCCCCATTCCAGGGGTGATCGTTCCACTCCTTTCGTGACTTGGTACAAGGGTTTTGCCATGAGCGCAAAATTTGGTATCCATATGCGGCAATAGCCTGCAGCTCCCAGGAAAGCCCGCACCTGTTTTCTGGTGGTGGGGGTTGGGATACGGCATACTGCTTCCTTTCGCTCCAGTCCTAATTTCCGGGTTCCTTTGGACAGATGGAACCCTAGGTATTTCACTTCTGTCTGACACAATTGCGCCTTGGCTCTGGAGACCTTCTATCCAGCTTCATTCAAGAGGTGCAAGAGATCACTGGTAGCTTGCACACAATCAGTTTCGTTGTTGGTGGCTATAAGCAAATCATCTACATATTGGAGCAAGATTCTTTTTCCTGGAGTCACAGGGTAACTTGACAGATCTTGGTTGAGGGCTGCACTGAAGATAGTGGGTGAATTCTTGAATCCTTGTGGCAATCGAGTCCAAGTGAGTTGTCCTCGTCTTCCTGTGGTAGGGTTTTCCCATTCGAATGCAAACAAAAGCTGACTAGCAGATGCCAGGCGTATACAGAAAAAGGCATCTTTTAAGTCCAAAACAGTAAAATGAGTGGCTTCTGCTGGAATCAGTACCAGGAGGGTGTAAGGATTTGGTACTACTGGATGTATGGTTTCAACTGCACTGGGCGGTAGTCACCCATCCCAGGCTTCTTGATTGGGAGAACGGGGGTGTTCCAGGGCGATTGGCATTCTCTGAGGAGTCCATACTGCAGTAATTTCTTCAAGTGGCGATGAATACCTTCAATTGCTGGTCGTGGAAGGGGATACTGACGCACATGCACTGATTCTGCTCCTGGTTTAAGGGTGACAAGCACAGGAGCTATATTCTTCGCTAGGCCAGGTGGATTATTCTCCGCCCATACTCCAGGCGGGGCTGCAATGCTGGTAGGTATAAAGGAGCTTGCTGCTTTGGATGCAGGTAAATAGAACTGCCATTCTTCTTCTCGGGGACAGTTAACACCATCAGGCCAGCAGATTTTGAGTTTATAGTCATTTCCATTTTTCCCCCTTCAACAAAGGATATCTGTGCTTGGAGTTTCGCGAGCATGTCTCGGCCCAACAGGGGAACTGGGCATTCAGGCATATACAGGAACTGGTGTGTTATCTTCTGTCCCCCTAGTTCACAGGCGCGGTTCTGCAGAAAAGGTCTTGTGGTTCTAGTTCCAGTAGCTCCCATGATTGTGACAGATCGAGAGGACACAGGGGCCACAGGCTTGGCTACTACTGAATGCTCGGCCCCTGTGTCTACCATGAAGTCCATATTCTGGTCCCCAATCTTTAAATTGACCATAGGCTCCTGGGGACCCAGGAAGAACTTGGAGCCCGGTCTGGCCTAGTCTTCATCCATAAAATAGTCCTCGGCGGTTGCCACTCCCTCTATGGCAGCCTCTTCTTGCTGCTGAAACTGTGCGCGCTGCATCCCTCCTCGCTGCTGGAATCGCCCCCCCCCCCCCCGCTCTCCTAGCACTCCTGCCTCCCCTCCAGGGGGTGGAGCCAATGTTCGTGCACTCGTTCTTCCAATGTCCTTCCTCTTTACAATAAGCGCACTGATTTGCACCTAAGGGGGGCCGAGCGCTCCCTCTGCCCCTTCCCCATCCTCTGGCTCTTCTATTAGGATATCCTCCTCCTCGTCCCTCAACTAGTGCTGCAGCAAGCAGATCTGCCTTCTTCATCTTTCTTTCACTTTCTCTTTTGCATTCTTGATCACGATTCACGAATACCTTTTGTGCGACTTCCATTAACTGTGCTGAGTTCATGCCCGCAAATCCTTCTAATTTCTGCAGTTTTCGTTTTATGTCTCCCTGCGACTGACTCACAAAAGCGGCATTTACCATATGTAAATTCTCCTGGGCTGCTGGGTCATATGGGGTGTAAAGTCTATAGGCTTCAGTTAATCATTCATAGAAAGCAGCTGGACTTTCATCTGGGTGCTGAAGAACGTCCGCTACTTTCCCAACATTCATAGCTCTCTGGCCTCCCTTCTTCAGGCCCTGCAGTACGGCCTGGCGGTACCGGGCGAGGGCCTTCTCTCCATCTGCACTATTTGGGTCCCACTTTGGATCTTCGTTTGGGAAATCTACAGCTGCTGCCTGTTGGGGATTTAGGTCTCTCCCATCTTCAGGGTTCTCTTCCAACCATCGAGTGGTTGCTCGCACTATCCATGCCCGCTCTTCAGTAGTAAAAAGGGTAGCCAAGAGCTGGCGGCAGTCAGACCAGGTAGGCTGGTGGGTCTGCATAATACTAGACATCAATTCTGTCAACTCTTGGGGTTTCTCAGTATAGGAGGCATAATGTGTTTTCCAGTTTAATAAATCTGTTGTGGAGAAGGGCACTTAAACTAGACTGGTCGGTCCGACCACAACCTGACCCCCATCATCTACAATAGGTAATCCTGGGACCTGCCGCAGTGGCATTTGGCGAACTTCTCTCGGGCCTGCTGCCCTGCTTCTAAGGGCGTAAAGCAGATTTGCGGACCCGGTGGTAATTCTGCTGCTGGTGCTTGGACTAGTGGATGACCCTGGACTGGCATCTGACCCTCCGCTGGCAGATCCTTCAGGGGATGATGGTTCTGCTGCAGAGCTCTGCTCAGGACTAGGGCTCCGACTTCTCCTTCGGGGAGGGATCTGGTCCTCAGGTGTTGGAAGTGGTGGAGGTGAGTGATCGGGTGGGGGTACCTCAGCTGGAGGTCGTCTTTCCACTTCTGGCTCTACTTGGGGTACTCGTGGAGCTGATGGGACTGGAGTATACAGAAATGTGGGTGGATAACCCGGGACCTCTGGAGGCTCTGGGGCTGCATAAATAGGTGGTTTTTCTTTCTTAGCTGGGACTCCCGTTGCAGTTGCTAACATAATTCTACACTGCCCCTCACGGCAACGCTTCATCCAAGGAGGTTGTTTCTCACAGATATCTAGCCAGGAGTCTATATAGGAAAACTGTTCGGGACCATATCTGCGTACCACCTTGTGCACTCGGGACACAATTTTGACATCAAAAGTACCTTCTGGTGGCCATACGACGTCCAGCACCGGCCACACCCTACTACACAATATTTCTAAGTGGGTCGGTGTCATTTTTTCCCCATAATCACCACTAAATCCCTTCTTAAAATTCGTGATCATACAGTTCAGCAGAGTTTGTACGGACTCAGCCCCTCCCATTACGACGTATGACGTACAAGACAGCAAACAGAAAAGGTGGGTAGGATGGCTGCGGGTAAGGGGTCCGCACAGCCCACAGAACAATAAGGGGGACAAACACCGAACGCTTCCTCCTTTTCGCGACCTGGGCGCGGTCGCCCGGCCAAGAACTGCACTACTTAGGAGTCCGCTCTCGCTTGGTCTGTATTGCAAGACCTCTCAAGCACACGTTACACAACCAAACATGCTAGCATTTCCCAAATTCCAAATTCCCGGGCTAACTGACTAAACCAAAATTTACCAAACCAAAAGGGTCAGTGGCTTCGCCCCGTGCACACTCATGCAGGGTTACTAGGACCGCCCTGGAAGTTGATCAGACTCCCTTTACCTTTACCATACCATATTAGTCTCGAGACATTCCCAAAGCTAACTGACTTAAAACCAGAAAAATCATTACTCACTGTATCCGGTAGCTAATGCGCTGCGCAACCAAACCCTCCTTGGGTTGAATCCTGGACTCCCCTCAGGGTTCGAGGTGTTGGCCAGCCGGACCCAGCAAGCCGCTGAGGCAGGGCGGAACCCTCCGATGCAAGGGGACCGGCGGCGCCTGGGATCCTCTCCGCTGTCGGTCGGCCGCGGTTCCAGCCGGACCAAACCTGGAGGCGGTAATACGTGGTAGTATTCACTTGCGCACCATTCACGTACCCCACCTTCCCGGCCAACGCACCAGGAATATGTTGTAGCGAAGTGTCCGCAATAAATAAAACCAGGAGTCTATTTACTAAGATTCAAGCCAATTTATTTGTGCACAGTCTCAGACACTGTCACATTCAAAATGGTCTGAGCAATAGAGTTCAACAAAACAACATCTTTTATACCTTTCTTCATCAGTTCTATACAGACAAACTTCTCATTGGTCCCGGTGCCCCCTCCCACCCCCATCAAATGGGGATCTCTGACCGGACCTAACACCTGTTCCCCCTGCTCAGGCCTCCCTAGCCATGGCTCAGTTTCTAGACATAACACATTCTGCTATAAGGTCCCTCCTCGGCTTAGAGAATGTGTGAAAGCAAGATACTGGAACACATCTATTATCAACATAAAGGAGCTAAATAGAAGATTCTTGCATTCTTATCAAAGCAGTTTAAAGCAGTTTTCTAACTTCTACTGGCTTTCAGCTCTGCTCAGCTATAATATTCTCAAGTGTGGGTTGGGACTCAGGCCTAACTTACAGGCCTTTTTTATTCCTGCAGGCTATGCAGGCTATTCTAGGCCATAGCCTATCACAATAGCATGTCAAATGTCTGGGTGAGTGCCCCTGTGAGAAACAGTGACCATCACACAGTGTGGTTTGAGATAAAAGCCAAGGTGCAGTCCAGTCATAGCAAGCTCAAAGTCCTAAACTTCAAAAACACTGACTTCAACAAAATGGCCAAGTACCTAAAGGAGGAACTGGCAGGGTGGAAGGGGATAAGGGAAGTGGAATTGCAATGGGCTAAACTAAAAGGGGCAATAAAAGGGGCAACAGATAAATATGTAAGGAAAGTAAATAAAAACAAGAGAAGGAAACCTATTTGGTTTTCCAAAGCAGTGGCTGCTCAAATAAGGGCAAAAAACACAGCCTTCACAAAATTCAAAAGCTTGCAAACAGAAGAACACAGAAATGATTACAGGATCAAACTCAAGGAGACAAAAAGAGAAATAAGGATAGCAAAATCAAAGGAAGAGGAAAAGATGGCTAAAGATGTTAAGTGCGGCGACAAAACTTTCTTCAGGTATATTCGGGAAAGGAAGAAGATCAGAGGTGGAATTGCAGGACTGAGAAGTGCTGGGAACGGACTTGTGGAAAACGACATTGATAAAGCGAAATTACTAAACAAATACTTCTGCTCTATTTTTACTAAAGAAAATCCTGGAGAAGGACCACCTGTGACTCCCAGATATAAAAATGGGAATGAGGTAGATACCACACCATTCGGAGAGGATGAGATGTTAGAACAACTTGCAAAACTGAAAGGGGACAAGGCCATGGGACCAGATGGGATACATTCCAGGATACTGAAAGAGCTCAGAGAGGTTCTTGCAGGGCCGTTAAAGGATGTTTTCAACAGATCCTTGGAAACAGGAGAGGTTCCTCAGGACTGGAGAATGGCTGATGTCGTATCTCTACACAAAAGTGGTGACAGGGAAGAAGTGTCAAACTACAGGCCCGTGAGCCTTACTTCGGTGGCGGGAAAAGTAATGGAGTCGCTCCTGAAAGAACGAATAGTGAACTTTCTCAAAACCAGAGGGTTACAGGATCCGAGGCAACATGGTTTTACCGAGGGAAGAGTACTGGATCAAGGACACACGATGGATGTCATCTACCTGGATTTCAGCAAAGCCTTTGATACTGTCCCTCATAGGAGGCTTATCAATAAACTCAGTAGTTTGGGGATGGGTCCCAAGGTGGTAAACTGGATCAGAAATTGGTTGACTGACAGATGACAGTGACCAACAATATGAAAAGATAAGCACAATCTTTTATCAAACAACAACGTGAATAAGTTAATGATGGTAATGATTGAAGAAAAAGTCTAGTAGGGAGTTCTGAAATACTGTAATTCTTCAATGAATGGATAAGTGCTTAAAGGTCATTGATGCATGAAGGTATGCTGCTTTTGATTCATGCAAAAAAGCACTACCAGTGTTAGTCTGAGACCTGCACTTTATCTGTATCTATATCTGTAGATGTCGGAGTCTAAGTGAAAATTTAAAACAATTATAAAAAAAAGATAAAACAGTAAAAAAAGCATATAAAACGAAAGAAAACTAGGAGTGAAGGTGGCAACATTACAGTAGAAACCCTATCTAGCTGAATTTCTCGTCACTTTTTGAGGGCACTTGTTGCAATAAGGATCTTTAACCCTCTGATATCTTCTAGGGCTACTCTTTTGGTAAAATTTGTTTCAGAATTAGACAAGGATAGAGTCTTGCAAGCATATTTTTAAAAAAAGAATGAGAAATTTTGTGGATATGTAATTTAAATGTTCCCGGATGCTTCTAGGGACACCCAGAGGCGACGTAAATCTTTCCTTGAACTTCGCCCTCAGGCTTTGGCCCTTGGAGCGACGTTTTACCTAAAATTTCCATGCAAATATCATATTGTCCACCAAGGGAAGAGATATATATTTCTTGTGGTAGATGAGTTGGTGGCTTTTCTTGACAGTAAGACTTAATCTATTTTCTTTTTAGTGTTGTTAATGATTTCTTAATTCATCGATAAGATAAAAGGAGTTTTTATTTGTTGCAGGGACCATTCAGGATCTTTTCTTTTAGTTATATTTGAAAGTACTTCCTTGATGTGGACTATTGCTTCTTGTAGTTTAATTTTTTTTCTTTGTTTTTTTTTTCTGAGGCTGTATATTAGTACGGCTTTGAGATTGTACTCTTTTCTTATTGTAATATTGAAATACCTTATAAATAAATAATTAAAAAAAAAAAAAAGATTTAATGCGAAGAAGTGCAGTGTCATGCACTTGGGTAGCAGAAATCCAAAGGAAATGTATGCGATAGGGGCAAAAGGTTGTTGTGCACGGACCAGGAGAAAGACCTCGGTGTGATTATTTCTTTAGATCTCAAGGTGGCAAAACAGTGCGACAAGGCGGTGACAAAAGCCAGGAAGATGTTGGGCTGCATTCGAAGAGGAATTACCAGCAGCAAGGAAGGGGTACTAGTGCTACTGTATAAGTCTCTGGTGAGGCCTCACTTGGAATACTGTGTTCAGTTTTGGAGACCGTGTCTTGCAAAGGATGTAAAAAGAATGGAAGCTGTTCAGAGGAAGGCGACCAAAATGATTTGGAGCCTGTGTCAGAAGCCTTATGAGGAGAGACTTGAAGACCTAAATATGTACACTTTGGAGGAGAGGAGGGATAGGGGAGATATGATTCAGACCTTTAAATACTTAAAGAGAAATAATGAACAAACAAACCTCTTCCAGAGACGGGGAAGCTGTAAAACTAGAGGGCATAACATGAAGCTGCAAGGTGGTAAATTGAAAGGCAATGTCAGGAAATATATTTTTACTGAAAGGGTAGTGGATGCTTGGAATGTCCTCCCCATGGAGGTGGTGGGGGCAAACATAGTGACTGGAGTGGAGGAGTGGCCTAGTGGTTGGGGCAAGGTACTTCAGGCCGGAAGGTCGGGGGTTCAAATCCCACTAGAGGACAGCAACCTTGGGCTGGAAGGACTGGGGTTTCTAGTCCTCCTTGTGGTCTTGGGCAAGCCACTTAACCCTCCATAGCCCATGTTCCCTGTAAAATAGTTATCTCCAAGTTATAATGCCCTGTTCAATGTAATTTCAGTTTGTTCAATGTAAACCGCACTGATGCAGAATAGCACGGTATATAAGAGAATGTAAATAAATAAAATAAATAAAAAAAATTCAAAGTGGCCTGGGATAGACACAGTGGATCACTTTACAGCAACAAGATTAAATCAAAATAAACTGAACCATCTAATATCTCAACAAATAGGGGTGTCCTACATGGAGCGATGGGGGGAGGAGCGGTGGGTTTACCCCTAAACAAAGAAAGAAACAAAGATATGGGGAGGGGTGAAGACATGGGGAGGGGTGCACCTGCTCCTGGTGGGTGCACTACTAAGCAAAGAAATGAGTAGGGGTGCACCTACTCCCTAAAAGACATGGGAAGGGGTGCACCTACTCCCTAAAAGACATGGGAAGGGGTGCACCTACTCCTGCCATATTGCTGGGCAGACTAGATGGACCACACTGGTCTTTATCTGCCGTCATTTACTATGTTACTATGTTAAGCTATCATTAAACATGCTATGCACTAAGGATTTTTTCTGTAGACTGAAAGAATCCTTTTCTTATGTATTACAGGTTTTCTCCCATTATGGGGCAATTTTCCCAAAACAGCCTAAAGTTCACAGGTATTACCTGGAACTAACGTACTGATCACCAGCTGCTAGAATGCAAACTCAAGCTAAAGCTGAAAAACAGTACGCCCCTCATGAATGCAGCAACGTATCTTCCTGAAAATTTAAAGATTGCCTGAGAAATGACTGAACACCACAAGAGTTCTGGGATGACAAAAAACATTGTGCTCGAAGACAATGAAAAGTGTCAGTCAGAGATGAAGAAGTTAAAATGGACAAAATGGATGACCGAAGAAACTCTGAAAATGGCTTAGAAATGCAGAGAAGGTAAAGCCAGAGGAGAAAGAGGTAATCAAAGATTTCCAGGATGCAGCAAGACACGACAGACAGAAGCAAGGCTAGTCCAACCATTAGGGCGGTATCTTCTTGGGGGTGACAAAAAGCAGGGCATTCAAAGCTAAACAATAGATTTCTCCTAGGACAAGCAGGATAAGTCAGCCACAATGGGTGTCGTCATCCGACGGCGCCGAGACGGAAGTGCTCTCCATAGCAGTACTCTCCATAGCAGTGCTCTCCATAGCAGTACTCTCCATAGCAGTGCTCTCCATAGCAGTACTCTCCATAGCTCAGAAGGGCTTAGCCCCTCTGAGCATGGGCCACCTGGCCACATCTCCGGGTCAGCCCCTAGCTAGACACTTTTCGTTCTTCCGCCTTGCCAGCAAGACGGACTCTCCTACTCTCTACACCAAAACCAAGATCAAACAACATTCTGAACAGAAAGAATCGAAAAAAAGAAAGAAAGGGGACCTTAAGCCTAAGAACTACAATCAAGATGCCAAAACCGGTTTTAAAAAATGTCCAAGCTGCTCATAGAAAATGAACTCCACAGACTCACATGATTGCTGCTTGAGGTGCCTCGGAATCTCCCACAGAGTTGAGGACTGCATTCACTGCATAAAGATGTCCCCCCCAAGCAAGAAAATCACAGAAACATGCTCTGCAAGACATGCTACAGGAGGTAAGAAGCCTGACAGCCCTTACTCTGGTGGCCCACGTGGCTACCCATGCTGCTTCTGAACTCTCGATGCTGCAGCCTGCTTCCTCCGCAGCCCCGGATGATGTGCCCTTGCCGGCCTCCATCCGCAGCCGTGATGCCTTTGTGCCCTCGGGTCTTCACCGTGCTTCTTCTGCTCATCCTGCTGCCTCCCTGACATGGCTCTCCTCCGGGGCTCCCTTCAGCATCGTGGGAGCCTCCGTGTGTGCAGGCGGCCATCTTGCCGACACCCTCTGCTCCTGGATCCGCCCCCCATGGCGCCATTGGACGGTGCCACGGCCACGAGTTAGGTAATGGCTCCGCCCACCATGGCACCATTGGGCATCAGCAAGAAGACGTACCAGCCTCCGGTTCCGCCCACCATGGTGCCATTGAGCAGCGTCACAGGGACGATCCAGCCCCCGACTCCGCCCACCGTGCCACTATTGGCCAGCGCCACTGAAATGCACAGAAGAGAAAACAACACTCCCCCTCCCACCGGAGAGCCTCTCCATCGGCGCGGAGCCACCGCTCCAGCCCACTCTGACGTAGCAGAAGCTCAGAGGCACAGAAACCACAGGAGGAGGTAGATAAACTACAGCAGCAGCAGCTCCAGCTCCAGCAGCAGCAGGGCACCCTCCAAGAGACACAGATTTCACCTATCTCAAAAAAGACACAGAAAATCAGGTAACAGTCACAGAAGCAGAAGATCTCCTTCCAGCAGTTCCAGATATGCCAGCCCTGCGCTCTACAACAGCTGTGTGCTCCCCTCAAACCCTGATTCTGACCTCGAACCACAGGATAATCAGGAAACATACTTTCCAATGGCTCCTGCCCCCCAGGATGCCCCACCTGCTCCTACGGCTCTTCACAAGACCACCACCATGGCTCTTCCCCAGCAAGCAGTCCCCGACGTGACGCAACTCTCCTCCTTGCTTGCCAATGTTCTCCAGCAATGGATACAGACTCATGTACCTACTCCAACATCCTCATTGGAGCCAAGGATCTCCAGCCCACCAGCAGCCCCTCTGGGTCCAGCGCCTCCGCCCCCTCCTGCGACGCAGGCAATGGGGATGAGCACGCCATGGCCGAGACCTCGGGACAGGACCTTGCACCTACGACTGCGGATCCCGTGCCCAACAGTCCAGAGGATCTCACCTATCCCAGATTCCTCCACAAACTGGCATCAGCAGTGGCTCTTCCTGCTACCATCCTCCACTCGGACCAGCGACCGGAAACGCAAGCAGCGCTGAAGTTCCTGGAGACTCCCAGGGCCCCTGCACCTATACCCATGCACCCCCTGCTTCACGAAAACCTTCTCAAACTGTGGCAGAACCCTAATTCAGGACACCCCTCCTCCCGCAAACTGGACCTAAAATACCAGGTCTAGCCCCTACCTGGTTTTGACAAAGTGCAGCTCCCACACCAATCCATCGTGGTGGAGTCAGTCCTCAAGCTTTCTAAATCGACACGGATGCACTCCAACAACCCCCCTGGCCAAGACCTTAAACTACTCGATGAGGTCGGTAAGAGGGACTTCCAAGGAGCCATGCTCAGTGCCAGGGTGTCCGCACACCAGCTCCAGCATGCCCTCTACCAGGACGCCCTCCTGAGCCAACTAAAAGACGTTGTCTCTTCACTTCCGCAAGACAACCAAGCATCTGCCAACGCCCCTTTAGCGGACCTCCAAGAATGCACGAAACACCTGGTGCGAGCAGCCTTCGATGCCTTCGATGCGGCCGCACGCATAGCTGGAACAGCCATCTCCGCTCGCCGCCTTGCTTAGCTGAGGGCCTCCGGACTCAGAGAGGACACCCATGAGCACATCGCCGTTGCCCCCTGTACGGGCGACTCACTTTTCGGTGAAAGAGTTAACGACACCTTCACCACTATGAAAGACCACTGCGCCACGCTGTAAAACCTTGTGGACGAGAGCCTAGAGCGCAGCAGCCGCAGGAGCTGCTATCAGCGAAAGCCATACCACGCCAAGCGCCAATACAACTCATATCGGAGCAACCCATATCAGAAGTGGCAACAACCGCAGTACAAGCCACAGGCCCAGAACACCTCCTACCACAATAAACCTCATCAATGCGACCGGAGGCAAAAAATGCCCCTCAAACCTGCCCCTCCAAGCAGAGCCAGCCCTTTTGACAAGCACAGCAAAGCCCCTCTCCCCCCCCCCCCCCACCGGGGGTCGTCTCACCTCCTTCCTACTGACCTGGGAATCCATCACCACAGACAAGTGGGTCCTCCAAATAATCAAGAATGGGTACCACATCCGGTTCCACTCAGCACCATGGCAACACAAACCTCCGCGAGACAGTACAGAACCTACCTCCCTTACAGATCTCTCAATGGAGATATCCTCTCTCTTGACCTTCACGGCAATAGAGGCAGTACCACTAGAGGAGATCCATTCTGGCTTCTACTCCAGATACTTTATGGTTCCCAAGAAGTCAGGAGGCTCCTGTCCCATCCTCGACCTTCGCAACCTCAACAAATCCATTGTCAAGGAGAAATTCTGGATGCACTCCCTTGGGTCCATCCTTCCCCTTATTCAGCACGGGGAGTGGCTCTCATCCCTGGACCTGATGGATGCGCACAGCAGAATCCAGGCTGCCAATCAGAGCCCTGCTTAACACTGAAAAAACTGCCACTACTGAGGCTCAAGAGTGCGATTGGGGAAAACAGGAGAGCATCAGCTGTTTAGCTTTAAAGTGTATTGCACAGCAGAATCCAGGCTGCCAATCAGAGCCCTGCTTAACACTGAAAAAACTGCCACTACTGAGGCTCAAGAGTGCGATTGGGGAAAACAGGAGAGCATCAGCTGTTTAGCTTTAAAGTGTATTGCACAGCAGAATCCAGGCTGCCAATCAGAGCCCTGCTTAACACTGAAAAAACTGCCACTACTGAGGCTCAAGAGTGCGATTGGGGAAAACAGGAGAGCATCAGCTGTTTAGCTTTAAAGTGTATTGCACAGCAGAATCCAGGCTGCCAATCAGAGCCCTGCTTAACACTGAAAAAACTGCCACTACTGAGGCGTGCCCGCGCCTTGCGGGCCCGCGCCTGAGAGCCTCGCAAGAGGGCCCTTTGGCGTGGCCCTTAGGAGGGGCACGAAAGGAGGATATACTATCAGACCGGAATAACCGAAACAGATAAAGTGAGTAAAGTTACTATTTAGAACATTCCTGTACAGCGAACTTTGCTCTAGCAGAGAAATCACACATGATGTGCACATGAAGTAGCTAGATTCGTATTGCCTTCTTTTAAGAATTGGTTATGTTGGTATTACTCATCCTACTGTAGATATCCTTTTAAAGTTAGCACACACAGACATTAAGTGCTAAAGATTTATTCCTTTTATTCTTAACTACTATGGCTACTCCAGCCTACCATCCTGTCTTTCTTTTACCCACTCAACATTACATTCTTCAAGGTGGAGATCCTTTTTTACGACCCCTTTATATTTGGTTACCTACTCTCATGCCAATATACCATATATTCCTCAACTCACTAAGTTCACATATAACATCAATATACAAATATAACGACTTTAATCAACACCAGCAAACAAATCCAAAGATTCATCACAAGAGGTATTATACTCCAAATACAATTTCTATCGAACTAATGAACACAAGGTCAGTAAGAAACAAAATTCACACAATCAGAGACCATATCAGTGACCAACAGCCAGATATCCTATGTATCACTGAATCCTGGCTAACTCCCACTGACAGCGTCCTCCTCAACCAACTGGTCCCACCTTCATATTCTGCCTTTAACAACCCTCGCACTCAGAGAAGAGGAGGCGGAGTTTTGATCATCGCACAAAATCTTTACATCTTCAAAATATAGCCTCTAATTCCTCTGACGAATCCAGCACTATCACAGTGGGTAACAAACACCTAGCCATCAGCCTACTATATAGAGCACCTCATGCCCCAGCTAAAGAGCTAACCTCCATTTTAGAAACCGTCTGTGCAGTCAACTCTCACCATAAACCTCTAATTTTACTAGGAGACTTCAACCTCAACTCCTCTTCCAATATAGATAAGGAAACCTTCTTGCAAGCTATGGACTCCTTACAATATACCCAATTAATAAACGCTCCCACGCACAAATACGGATCCATGCCAGATCTCATCTTTGCCCCCAACCACATCATAAATAATGGCAACTTCTCATCACCCATAATTACCCCAGTTCCATGGTCAGATCACCATAGAATTAAAATAGAATTCAAAAGCACGTTTGACAAGCTCTATAAAATAAAAGCTACTACGTTTACCCCAAGAAGGTTCAAAGCCTTCAATAGAGATCAATTCTTACTAGACACAATACCTCACCTTAACTCAGCTGAACTTGATTTGAACAAACAAGTAAACAATTGGTATGACACCATCAGCACTGCAGCCAAGGCTATAACAGACTCAAAAAAGATCAAAAGGAAACATCACGCACCATGGTATTCAAATAACATACGCGATGCTAAGAGAGAATTAAGGAAGTTAGAACGCCAATGGAGACGATCCAAATCTACCACCTCTCAGGATTTATATTTAATTCAGCAAAAGAATTATAATGATCTCATCAACAAATCAAAAAAGAATACCACACAAACACTATCCAGAAAGCTTATAACAAACCTAGAGAACTTTTTGAGATAGTAAAATACCTAGTTAATGAACCTTGTTCTGATAAAGACATCCTGATCAATCCTGAAGTGTTTGCGGATTATCTTCGAGAACAAATAGGCCAGACTCCACCTTTAAAACAATCTGAAAAAAACAATCTTATTTTACCAAGTACAATTTGGAACAAGTTTCATATTCCCTCAACTAAGCAGCTTTCAGACATCATTGCTGCACTTAACACAAGTACCGCACCCACAGATCCTTGCCCAGTACCTTGGGTCAAAGCTACTAAGTCAAACTTCATTAATTTTATACACCACCTCGTAACCAACTCCTTAAATCAAGGAATCATGCCAGAACAGCTGAAATTAGCCACAATCAGGCCTATCCTTAAGAAAACCAACCTTGAAAAAAACAATCCAGCTGCATATAGACCAATTTCCAGCTTACCACTCCTGGCAAAAATTATCGAGAAGGTAGTACAACTACAGCTCCAAGACCATATTGATGAGCATGCGCCACTTGACATACATCAGCATGGCTTCCGCCCGAACCATGGAGTTGAGACGCTGCTACTTTATTTATTTAATGATATCACTCAAACCATAGACAACTATAATAGAGGAACCTTAATGATTTTCTTAGATATTTCAGCGGCCTTTGATTCAGTGGACCATTCAATACTATTAGCCAGACTAAAGAACATCGGTCTAACTGGCACCGTCCTAAACTGGTTTGAGTCCTACCTAATTGGTAGACAGTTCCAAGTTAAAGTCGGTCTAAACACTTCACATCATACAGTTATCAAACAAGGCGTACCACAGGGATCTGCACTCTCATCACTTCTTTTTAACCTCTTTATCCAACCAATATGTCACATAGTATCAACTCATCATATAGACTACACAATTTATGCAGATGATATTATGATCTACACTCCGATTGATATCAACTGCCCAAACTACAACAAGATTTCAAACTGCATTACCAGCATTTCCATTTGGCTGTCAAATAACAACCTTGCAATAAACTTGAAGAAGACTGAAGCACTTATTGTCACTAGAAACACCAACTTTAATCCCCCACCATACATCACATGCAACAGTACTGAGATTCCAATTAAGGATGAGGTAAGATACCTCGGGGTAACCCTCGATAAGAAGCTAGACCTACGATCTCACATAAAGAAAACTGTTAAAAGCGCTTATTACCGAATGAAAATAATAACCGAGGTATCCGGATGCCCAACCCGGCATGGGCCCCACCCCCTTTCCCCTCTCCCCCACTGACAAAGCACACAGACATCAGGTATTGGTGCAAACATCGCTTGGTCGCAGCTTTATTAACGGTAAGAACACCGGCCCAACATGGGCCAACTCAGCAATCAGAACAATAACTGAATACCCCCCACCCATCATCCGGATGGTGCCCCCCACCAGCCATTTGTAGCAAAGTGGAGCACCATCCAACCCCCCCCCCCCCGTTACCCCCTCGTGCCCGCCTAGCCGTTACACTGGCTCCCAATCATTGCTCGCATCAGATACAAGACTATCATAAACCTATTTAAGATAAAAGAACACACATCAGCCAACAGCCTCCACCTGCTCATACAACCGGAGACCAGCGCACGTCCCAGAAGAAGTCAAACACGCAACCGAGTCAGCACCCCAAATGAGTACAAGCACACACGCAAGGACACAACAGACAGAGCTCTCTCCATGGCTGCTCCAACAATATGGAACAATCTACCGGACGATCTAAGGGCAACTCCAGACCTCAAAGACTTCAGAAAACAACTGAAAACCATCCTGTTCATAGAGCACTATGGTCACATCACATAACCTAAGAGAATGGATAACAGCACTCCAATCCTCCCAAACAACTGAATATATATAAAATATGATTCTAGCACCACTGTAAATAGCCCACCCTGTATATAGCTCAAACAAATTAAGCACCCAACACATCCCTCACACAACTAAGTTTTATCCTCACTGCATGTACAACACACACACTTTACCTGATTGCTTGCTGTGATACCACCTTGATTATTAAGATAAGGCGGTTTAGAAATACTGTTTAATAAATAAATAAATAAATAGCAAAGGCCGGCTGAAGGGGTTGCCTATTTTCCGGGTAGAGACCCCAGCCGGGACGTCTCCCCCAACCTAAAGAGCCGTGCCGCTCACCTGGAAAGCGGCATACAGCTGAACTGAGCCGCCGGGTCAACGAGCACCAGCTCGCCACCCCGCACGCCCGACCCAAAGGGCACCACCCCCCCCACCAGCTGCAACGAAATCCATCCCTTTCCCCCCCCAGCCGAAAAAACAAGGGAGGGAGGGAGGGAACCTTTTTCCAGCGCGAGCAAGGAGAAAGAGAGGGATCGCCGGCCGGCAATCCCACCTTGCTCCCGCTGCCCGCCCCGTGTCCGCCTACGCGGACCAGTCACCGGGCTCCACGAGGATCACATGGAGCCCGGCGCACGTACGCACCTGCCTTCCCCCCCCCCCCCCCCCCCCCAGCGAAAGAGGCCTGCCTCGTGGTCGGGCCCCGGGAACCCGGTTACCAGGCCGGCCACGGGACCGGGGCCCGGCGGCACGGCCGATCATAACCGAGGTATCCGGATGCCCAACCCGGCATGGGCCCCACACCCTTTCCCCTCCCCCCCACTGACAAAGCACACAGACATCAGGTATTGGTGCAAACATCGCTTGGTCGCAGCTTTATTAACGGTAAGAACACCGGCCCAACATGGGCCAACTCAGCAATCAGAACAATAACTGAATACCCCCCACCCATCATCCGGATGGTGCCCCCCACCAGCCATTTGTAGCAAAGTGGAGCACCATCCAACCCCCCCCTCCCCGTTACCCCCTCGCGCCCGCCTAGCCGTTATAGCAAAGGCCGGCTGAAGGGGTTGCCTATTTTCCGGGTAGAGACCCCAGCCAGGACGTCTCCCCCAACCTAAAGAGCCGTGCCGCTCACCTGGAAAGCGGCATACAGCTGAACTGAGCCGCCGGGTCAATGAGCACCAGCTCGCCACCCCGCCACCGGCGCTAGGTAGCTCGCTATCCTAGCACCGCCCCCACCACCGAAAGCTGCGACCAGCACCAAGACTCCAATGCCTTCTGCCAGTCGTTCAAGAGTAAGTCCTGCCCCACCGGGGCAAGGTGAACCCTATCCAGCCAGTACAGACCGGCACAAGCGACGTCGGCCCAAGGGTGCCGAACTTGGAGCCCACCCGTCAGCTGCACCCAGCGCCCAATCTGACAGTTGAGCTTACACAAGCCCCTCGACCAACGCTGCTGGGTCCAGCAAGCAGGGCGAGGAATAATGTCCGACCAGATGATGGCCACCCCAGGGAGGACCTCCCGCAACCGGGCAATGTCGCCCTGAACAGTCATGATGAGTTGCCGGCAAGCCCGGCCAGCAACATCATTGCCCCCCAGGTGGAGCAGCAGCCCGACTGGCCGCTGCCGCCGTCGAAGTTCCGCGTGCACAAGATCTAGGAGCTGTCCCCAGTGCATGCCGCGGAGACCCCTCCAACACAGCCGCACTCCTGCCATGGCGAGACCAAGGTGAACACCCAACGGCCGAACCGCCGCTCGACGCTCCGCCCAGTAGCAGAAGGAGTGCCCGATGATCCACCAGTCCCCAGCGGACACATCACCTGAAAGCAGAAAAGAGCGGACTGCCACCAGCAAGCAATTCTGCAACAGGAAGAAAATAATTAGTACCCCCAGGCCCCCCACCCCCCGCACCGCCCGTAGGCAGACCACCGCCCCGGCACCGCACAGCACTATACTGCACCACCAGAAACCGATGGGCGAACATACCCAGCATAAGCTCCCGACCGCCATCTACCAATGCGCTGAATAACCCGCGTGTCCAGGCCTGCGGCCGCCGCACTAGTAGCCGCCCCAATCCGGAACGAATGTGAAGCGTAACTCCGCTCCGCGCAACCCAAGGCACGCAAAACCAAGCGTAGCACAGCCGTAAATTGAAAATGAGTCACCGGCTTGCCGTCCGCATGAATGAAAAAAAAATAGGCCACGTGCCACCGGTCGCTGCCGCACGTACGCACACAGAGCACGAACAGGACAGGACAACAAGGGGGGGCATGGCGCACAGCAGGACCCAGCCCCCCTCTCCGGACTGCTCCATCTTGGACCGTGGCAAGAAGATCTGGACACGCGCGGGATCTACCCGGACATGCCCAACTTCAAGCCCACCGAAAGCCCCTTGTCTCGCAGACCGAGGAACAAGCTCGGACACCCGGAAGGCGCCGAAAAAAGCCGTAGTCAACAGCGCATGAAACAACATTGCCTCGAAGCCGGAGACAGCCACCCGCGATAAAACCTCACAAATCTGCAACAAAAGCTCGTGAGGTAGTGGGAGCCGCCAATCCCGCGACCCCGGCTGCACGCGAGCTCAGCCGGCGAGCAACCGCCCGACTAGAAAGGAGACACGCGGGTTCCCCAACCAGCAGCCTTACAAAAGAAAGAGAATCCCTCTAACGCACCAGTGACCGCCGACCGAGCCCAGCCCTCCTTCCTCGCCCACAACACAAAACGGCCGACCAGGCTATCAGGCACCGCCCCCCCAGCCCAACCCTGCGCGCTCAAGAAAGCACTCACCTGAGAGTAGCCCCAGCGATACGTCGCCCAGGTACTGCGAGCCACCGATGCTGCCAGCAGAACCCTTAGGTCGGGGTCCCAATCGTCCAGAGATGCTCCGGGACCCGCGAGGGCAACTCGTCCGCCCCAGGAGCCAGCCGCCAGAACTGCGCCCACCGAAAATGGGACAAAGCGTCAGCAATGACATTCTGGGAGCCCGGCACATGCCGTGCCCGGACTGTGACATTCAGGCGCAAGCAGGCCAGCACGAACACCCTCATCAACGAAGCAACCTTGGGGCACCGGGGAGCATGACGGTTAATGACCTTGACAACCGCAGCATTAGCACACCAGAAGACCACCCGCCGAGCACGCAACCGGTCCGGCCATACCCAACGAGCAACCACGATTGGGAAAAGCTCCGAGAAGGTGATGTTCCGAGTCAAACCGGAGCGCACCCAACCGGCAGGCCAAGGCTCAGCACACCAGGCACCGTGGCAAAAAAGGCCCCAAAACCAAAAACACCCGCCGCGTGGGTGAACAACTGAAGGTCGAGATTCGAGAGCTCAGGCAACTGAAGGACAGAGCACCCATCAAAGCCAGCCAGAAAAGCGTCCCAGACCCTCAGGTCTTCCCGCATCCCTGCGGACACCCTGAGCCGATGGTGAGGCAACCGCAGCCCAGCCACCGCCAAGGACAAACGCCTCGTAAAGGGGCGCCCCATGGGGAGGACACGGCAAGCAGAGTTGAGATGCCCAACCCACGACTGAAGGACACAGAGGTAAGTCTTAGAGGCAGAAGAGACTGAGGCCACCAGCTCCCGGAGGCGACGGATCTTCGGCGCCGGCAAACGGACGACCATAGCAACCGTGTCGATCTCAATGCCGAGAAAGGTGAGGCAAGTAACCGGCCCAACCATTTTATCAGCCGCAATGGGAATGCCGAAGGTGGCAGACACGCGCGGAAAGGTGCTCAAAAGAGTGGGACAGGTAGGGGTCCCCTCAGGCCCAACAAAAGAAAATCATCTAGATAGTGCACAATGCATGAGACCCCCGACTGCCGTCCCACAACCCAATGCAAGAAGATAGTGAAGGCCTCGAAGTAAGCACAAGAGATTGCACAGCCCATGGGCATGCACATATCGAAATAGTACCGCTCCTCGAAGCGAAAGCCGAGCAAAGGGAAAGCCGAAGGATGTACTGGCAACAGACAGAAAGCTGATTCGATCTCCACTTTAGCCAGGAGGGCACCCGGCCCGCATTGACGGACCAGGGAGACGGCAGCATCGAAAGAAGAGTAGTGCACCGTACAGAGCTCGCGAGGTATGTGGTCATTGACCGAATCGCCCGGAGGGCAAGAGAGGTTGTGTATCAACCGGAACTTGCCCGGCTCCTTCTTGGGAATGACCCCCAACGGAGAGACTGTGAACGGGGAAAAAAGGGGGGTACCAAGAAGGGGCCCGCGACGCGGCCGAGGGCACACTCCGCAGAGATGTTCTGCCGCACAAAATCCCCGTGGAGCCGCCCGGAAGCGGCGTTGCGGGAGCCACCCTGCGCGGACGCACCCCGCACGGGGATGCAGAAACCTCGTGAAAAAACACCCTAGAAGCGAACCGGCGGCCCTACCACGCCGGGATCGCCCGTACTCGAGCAACCAAGGGCGCATCACCGCGACCCGGACGGGGGTACGAGCCTAAACCCCCGACGCCTCACTTACCCCCCGCAGGAGCCCCCGCGACCCCTTTCCTGCTGCACTTCACGGCCGCGTGCGCGCCCCCTCACAAGGAGCAAGCATGCTTGAACTTGCAGTCTGGGAAGGGGCAGGACGCCTTGTTGAAGCGCCAGCAAACGTCCCCCCCGACGACACCCCCCCTTGGCAGTGGGAAGGCAAGACCGGAGGCACGAAAGGAACGCCCACCTGACGGCTGTGGAGATGGTCCCGCCTTGACAACAGCTGCGCCGGATCACCCAACCCGACCCCTCATGGACATCTGGGTCAACCACAGGTTGACGTCCTTCGTCCCCCACTGCAAGTGACTGTTCTCCTCCATCTGGTCCCGAAACTCCTCGTCATAATTCAACCAGGCCCACCCATCGTGGGCCTGGGACGCCGCCAGAATGTTATCGGCATGGGCCAGCAAAGCCCCATACTGGTCTGGGAAGTAATGCCCCCAGACACTCGCCAAACACAAGAAAGCGCGGGTCCAGTTGAGGGCATTGCGGCGCTTCCCTTTAACTTTTCCCACCCCCCACGGAGCCCGGAACGGAGTCGAGGACCCCACCATCCGTCCCGCCAGGATACTCACCACTCACCCCGGAAGAGGCGACTGGAGCACCCCCGTCGGACAGACCAGGCGCCGCAGCAGCCAACTCCGATGTGGAACCCGAAGGACCCGCATCAGCCGGCCTGTCGGAAGAAGCCATGGATGTTGAAGGCGTAGAATTCCTCGGGACCTGCGGAGAGAAAGAAGAAAAACCAGCAACCGGGGCCCCAGGAGTACTGGGAGCTGCAGGTGGCCCGGCCCCCCAAGCACGAGCCGAAGGCCCCAACCCACCGGCTTCCCACGCCGCAGCACCCCGGCCGCCCCACGCCCATCACCGAACCAACCCCCCCAGCCGCCCCCCCAAGGCCCCAAACCCCCCCACGGGACCGCCCCGTGCCCCCAAGGGGCGGATGGACCGAGAAAACTGGGAGGAGGAGGGGAAACCAGTGGGAGAGGGGCAAGACACTCCTCTACCAGGGGAGAGGATGAGACCGGAGGCCAGCCGGCCCCCGCAGGGAGCGGGTCGGGAACCGGGGCCCACGGGGACCCGGGCCCGCCAACAACCGGACAACCCAGCACGTCCACACCCCCAAGCGCCAGCAGCGCAGGACCCCACCCGAGACCCCCGCTGGAGGGGCCAGCTCGCCCCGGGAGGCGCACCCGGCCGTCGGTACGGGCACGGGAAGCCCACCAGCGGTCCCCCGGCCCCAGGCCCCTCTAGCCCTGCTGCACCCACGCCCCTGCCGGACTCCAGGAAGGACACGGGGGGCCGGGGACACAGAACGCACCGCCCGACCGCGGCCCGCGGGTAGGGCCCCACGCCGCACAGCCCCACGCCCCCGAGCAGCGCCCCGCAGCCCCTTGGCCGCACCCCGCACTGGAAAACGCCGGGCCATAAGGAGAAGAGCAGCGGCCCCAGCCAAAACCAGCACCGAAAATTAAAGTGCCGCCCAGCTCCTGCTGAGTGCTTGAGCACCTTATTGCCTTGTTGTTCCTTTTTTATTATTATTATTTTTTATTTTGGGTTCGGCGTTGAAAGTGTGGTGCGGTTTTAGAGGGGGGCCCGCTGAAAATCACCAGCCCTCCAGCCCGCAAAGTTGACCCCCCCCCCCACCAAAGCAGCACCAGGGGCCGCGGGGAACAAGGCAAAAGCCCCCACGTGCCCAGCAGCCGCTGAGACTCCCTTAGGTAAGTAATGAGTAGATTTTCTGTGTGCAGAAGGGAACCGAGGCACCCGCGACCACCCGGGGGAAGAGGAACGAGGCCGCAGGAAGGCCCAACCCACCCGCAGCCCGCACGAAGCTCCCCGACGAACCTTTTTCCAGCGCGAGCAAGGAGAAAGAGAGGGATCGCTGGCCGGCAATCCCACCTTGCTCGCGCTGCCCGCCCCCGTGTCCGCCTACGCGGACCAATCACCGGGCTCCACGAGGATCACGTGGAGCCCGGCGCACGTACGCGCCTGCCTTCGCCCCCCACCCCCAGCGAAAGAGGCCTGCCTCGTGGTCGGGCCCCGGGAACCCGGTTACCAGGCCGGCCACGGGACCGGGGCCCGGCGGCACGGCCGATCATTAGACGCCTCAAGCCTCTTATCTCTTATGAACACTTTCGTACAGTCTGCCAGGCACTTATTACCCCCATTCTGGATTTTTGCAACCCTATCTACAATGGGCTGTCAAAACATGCTCTCATACCTCTTCAAATGGCACAGAATACAGCAGCCAGAATAATTAACGGTTCCACAAATCATGACCACATTACCCCCATCCTTAAAGATCTCCACTGGCTCCCGATAACCCTTCGCATAAAGTATAAGTTAATCATAAACATCTTCAAAATGAAGCACAACAGTTCTGCAACCAGCCTCCATGCCCTCTTATCCCGTGATACCAGCAACAGACCTAGAAGATTATCCACCTCAAACACCCTCAATACCCCAAGAAACTTCGCTAAATCACGCAAATGTACATCACAACGAGCAATTTCTTTGGCTGCCCCTTTGATTTGGAACTCTCTCCCTCCTGATTTACGTGCAATTGATGTTTTAAGTGACTTTCGTAAGCAATTAAAAACTTTACTTTTCATTGAGCACTATGGATCAACAAATGAATAAGATATCATCTATTGTATATATTTTATAAATAATCCACTATATTGTTAACCCTTGTTATTTTTCCTACATTACCATATGTTGTCATGTCTATACTGTTTATGTTTCCCTTGTTTATACCTTGTATTTCTTGTGACCGCTTTGATTGAAGGAAAAGGCGGTATAAAAAACTTGTTAAATAAATAAATAAATAAATATCAGCATCCACAAAGACCACCGCAAGTTCCTTCGCTTCCAGATCCTGGGGAGACACTTCCAATACAGAGTCCTCCCCTTTGGACTATCTCCGGCACCAAGAGTCTTTACCAAATGCGTGGCCGTTGCAGCCGCCCACCTGTGCAAACAGGGCATATGCGTTTTTTCATACCTGGATGACTGGTTGATTGCAGCCCCCTCCCTACAGGAAGTCACAGCGGCGACCCAACAGACCATCGCTCTCCTGACATCCCTGGGCTTTCTAATCAACTTCCAGAAGTTGCACCTGAAACCCACCCAACGCCTCGAGTTCATCAGAGCCTTAATAGATACAACAGTCTCCAGGGCATTCTTGCCCCACTCCCGAAGGGAGGCTATCGTCCAGCTGACCTGGCGCATCTCAGAGACCAACTCCACGTCCACCAGGACACTCCTCCGCCTCCTGGGCCACATGGCAGCCTCAACCCAGGTCGTCTCTACGGCGAAGCTCCACATGCACCACCTGCAATGGCACCTGAGGTCACACTGGAGTCAGTCAGCACTTGCAACCCCTCAGCTCACGCATCCGCATGGATGCCGCATCCAAAGCGTCTCTTCTGTGGTAGACCCGCAGCACGAACCTTTCACATGGCCGTCCTCTGAGGCAATCTGCCCACCAGCTGACTATAACCACGGACACCTCGCCATCCGGCTCTGGGGCGCACTGCCTCCATCTCTGCACCCAGGGAGCTTGGTGGCGAAGAAGCGGTCCTCACATATCAACCTCCTGGAGCTCAGGGCAATGCAACACGCCCTCAAGACATTCCAGAATCTGATTTACGGAAAACGCATCCTTCTTCGAACCGACAACCAGGTAGCCATGTTCTACATCAACAAGCAGGGCGGAACGGGTTCCCGTCCCCTCTACAGGGAAGCTCTACAAATCTGGATACTTGCCCTTCGCAACCACTGCCTCATCCAAGCATCCTACCTACCAGGGCTTCAGAACAGGCTGGCAGACCGCCTCAGCCAACAGCTCAACTCTCACGAATGGAAGCTCAACTGCCAAGTGGCCCTCACCATTTTCCAGAGGTGGGGGCAACTGCAAATAGACCTCTTTGCCATGGAGGAGAACACCAAATGCGACACCTGTTTGAAGCGTCCATCACAGAGCAGCATCGTCCCAGATGCATTCGACGTGTGCTGGAGGGACTGGTCTCTAGTGTACGCCTTCCCGCCCTTCCCTCTGATACCACTAACTCTACAGCGCATCATCTCGGACAGAGCACAAGCGATCCTCATTGCCCTCTACTGGCCGCGCCAGGCATGGTTCCCATTCCTCAACCGCCTGGCACGGTACATGCCCCTTCGCCTTCCCCTGAGGCTGGACCTTATCTCACAGGACGACGGCAACACCCTGCACCCCAATCTGCGGACCCTGTCCTTAGCAGCATGGAGGCTGAGGGGGTAACTCTGGCTCCCCTCCACCTCCCGCCAGAGGTTGCACAAGTGGTGCTTGCGGCAATACGCCCGTCAACTAGGAAGTTGTATGGCCTGAAATGGAAGCGCATCACCATATGGTGCACCTCCTGGCAGCTCAACCCCTTTTCCTGCCCCACGCTGCAGACGCTGCAATACCTCACCGAGCTCTCCCAAAAGGGGCTACAGCCTCAGTCAATTCGAGTCCACCTGGCTGTGATCGCAGCGTTCCATGACCGCTGCGGCGACGTCTCCATCGCAGCCCAGCCCATCGTCACACGCTTCATGAAAGGACTCGCCAACTTGCACCCCCCATGCACGGAACCGATCCCTCACTCATCCTCTGCCAGCTTACTCAGCCTCCCTTCGAGCCCTTTGCAGGCAGGCATGAAGCACGTGTCATGGAAAGTACTATTCCTGGTCGCCATCACATCAGCCAGACGGATAAGCAAGCTGCAGGCCTTGGTGGCGCACCCGCCCTATATCCAGCTCACCAGCGACAGAGCCTCCCTCCGGACACACCCAAGATTCATGCCTAAAGTGGCCTCTGCCTTCCACATCAACCAGTTCATAGAACTACCTAGTTTCCACCCTGAACCACACTCCTCCCCAGAGGAGCAACAGCTACACACTTTGGACTACGTCAGGGTCCTCCGTATCTAGCTCCACCGGACATCACCGCAGCGCAAGGGGACACAACTGTTCGTCTCCTCTGACCCCAACAAACCAGGGCGTCTGGTCTCCAAAAGGACCCTATCACTCTCGATCTCTGCTTGCATCGCCTTCTGCTTGGAACGAGCGGGTACGGAACCCTCGCCTCCAATAAACGCACATCAACTCCGGGCGATGGCCTCTTCCATCGCCAACTTGAAGTCAGTTCCTGAGGCAGATATCTAAAAAGCGGCCACATGGTCATCCCCGCATACGTTCCAAAAACACTATTGCCGCGACCTCACCGACAAGAAGCTTGCCTTCGGCCAGGCTGTCCTAGCCACGGCTGACCCGTGCTGTCTGTAACGCTGTACCATGGGACTGACTGAACTGTTTACCAAGCGAATTTATGCTGCACTGATACTGCATATTTGAACTGTTGTTGTTGCTACTACCCCATTGCACTGTTGTTGTTGTTGCTCACATATTGTTCTGCAACGTGTTATGTGCACCTCTGCCACTTGCACCCTTTTGCACTGACTTGCAGTTGTAGTAGCAACCCCCCGCAGCTGCATTGTTTTGTTTTTGCACTACTTGCGTACCTGCACTGTAACTGCAGGCATAGCCTAGTAACCCTTCCTCAATGAAAGGGAATGTTTTTTCATTATTTCATGACCTTGCCTTTTTCACTTCAACTGCCCCTTGCACCTCAGCTCTTCCTAGCTTGGGAAGCACCTATTGTGGCTGACTCATCCTGCTTGTCCTAGGAGAAAACAAGGTTACTTACCTGTAACAGGAGTTCTCCATGGACAGCAGGATAAGTCAGCCACACATTCCCCCCTCCTCCCCTACAAGGGACGGTCTTTTCCCGGGTACGCGCCCCTAGCGTTGGTCTCAGCTAGTAACTCAGTGGCTAGCTAGGGGCTGACCTGGAGGTGTGGCCAGGTGGCCCATGCTCAGAGGGACTAAGCCCTTCTGAGCTATAGAGAGTACTTCCGTCTCAGCGCCATCAGATGACGACACCTATTGTGGCTGACTTATCCTGCTGTCCAAGGAGAACTCCTGTTACAGGTAAGTAACCTCGTTTTTTCAGCAAAGGGAGGTGTAAGGCTCATGATCTGCCTAGAGGGGTCCAGCATCTTGAACCAACTGTGGGGCTAGTTCTAAAGCTGGGGTCACCAACCTCCAGAGGGCCGCGGGCCGCACAGACAACTACCGGGAGCCTCGCGGGCCGCACCCCCCTTCTCCCCGCCCCCGCGAAAAAAAACAACAAACGCAAAATTATGAAAACAATGGCTGATCACCTTTATTGAATTTAATGAAATGGCTGATGATTCATGCTAGCAGACAAACGCTTAAAGTCCGGCTTCACAGATGACACTGACAGGAGAAGGGACGCTTGCAGGTGGTCGTCAGTGAGCTGCGAGCGCATGGATACAATGGCGGGAATCCTTGGTGGGCCGCACGTAATGTTAACCGGGGTAGAGCCTCGCGGGCCGCACGAAGGGACCTCGTGGGCCGCAGGTTGGTGACCCCTGTTCTAAAGAGACGTATTACAATGACACATGTAAAGAAATAGAATCAGAAACTGTCAGAGGAAGAACAAGATCAGTCTACCTAAAGCTACAAGAGTTAAAAAGAAAATTCCAGCCTCAAACTGGAATGCTAAAAGATTGTCAAGGATCTATGTTGAATGATGCTGAGAAGTTCAAGAAAAGCTGGAAAGAGTACACTGAGTTGTAATTGTGTAAATCATAAAAAATTAAGGCCACATTAAGAAATACCTGAACAACTGAAAGCTCTCATACCAACCTTTACATCAATCAAGAAACAACAGTTTGAATGAAATTAGGAGATAAAGAATGGTTTTAAATTAGCATATGACAGTATGCTAAAAAAGTATATGACAAGGCTGTCTACTTTCACCATACCTCTTCAATTTACATAATATAAGATATGCCATACTGGGTCAGACCAAGCTCCATCAAGCCCAGTATCCTGTTTCCAGCAGTGGCCAATCTAGCTCATACGTACCTAACAGTTTCCCCAAATGGCACAGGTTCCACAATACTTGTATTGAGTCAAGCATTGATATCCTGGGTCCCTTTTTAATAATGTTTATGGACCTTTCCTCCAGGAACTTGTCCAAACCTTTTTTAAACCCAGCTACACTAACAGCCTTTACTACATCCTCCGGTAACAAATTCCAGAGTTTGATTACACATTGAGTGAAAAAATATTTTCTCTTATTTGTCTTAAATAGCTTCATTGCATGTCTCCTAGTCTTTCTATATTCTGATAACATAAACAATCGATCTAAATTTACCCGTTCCACTCCATTCATTAACACTAGAATCCCCAAAAGGCATTTTACCTAGAAACCCCAAAGTGCGTCAATTGACGCATTATCATGACAACTGAAGTTACTTATTTGTTAAATACGTGCAGTATGTGACATCATTACATGTCATGTGTTTATTGTTTATAATGTCGGAGTAAAACTGTAAACAGTGATTGAGATGTGCCACCTAGTGGGAATATGAATTTATACCTAGAAGCCCCCAAGTTTGTCAATTGACATATCCAAGACAATTGAGTGTGTCAATTGACGCACTTTAGGGCTTCTAGGTATAAATTCATTTTCCCGCTAGGTGGTGAATCTGTTATTAATTTTCGATGCACATATTTGTGACCGCTTTGATTGAAGGATAAGGCGGTATACAAAACTGTCTAAATAAATAAAATAAAAATTTGAACATCTTGACCTCGCTAACAAAGTCATGGAACATGACTGACATGGTTCTAGCAGTGGCGCTGGTATACAACTTCGAAGATGCATTTGCGTCAATTGATGCACTTTGGGGCTTCTAGTGTTAATTTATAGACATCATATCTCCCCTCAGCCGTCTCTTTTCCAGGTTGAAGAGCCCTAACCGTTGTAGTCTCTCCTCATAGGAATAGCCTTCCATCCCCTTTACCATTTTGGTGACTCTTCTCTGTACCTTTTCTAATAACGCTATATCCTTTTTAGGATACGACGACCAGAATTGCACACAATATTCAAGGTGCGGTCTCACCATGGAACGATACATAGGCATTATAATATCCTTTGTTTTATTTTCCATTCCTTTCCTTATCATACCTAGCATTCTATTTGCTCTCTTGGCCACCGCTGCACACTGGGCGGAGGGTTTTAACATGTTAT
Source organism: Ichthyophis bannanicus (assembly GCA_033557465.1). Classification (NCBI taxonomy): domain Eukaryota; kingdom Metazoa; phylum Chordata; class Amphibia; order Gymnophiona; family Ichthyophiidae; genus Ichthyophis; species Ichthyophis bannanicus. The sequence goes on along the minus strand of CM066045.1, from coordinate 17,591,862 downwards.
CCACCATGATGCCTAAATCTTTTTCCTGGGTGATGGTTCCCAACGTAGAACCTGTGATAAGGAAGCTTATCATAGCTCAGGTAGGAGCTATAGAAAAGATGATGTGACTCTGAACAAGCAACCTGTCAGTTCTGGTAGAAGCAAGAAAACAGAGTTTTCACATAAAAGACTACCAGTCCCAGAATGCACCAGGTTTCCAGCAGCCATGAGAGGGGCTGAAGTGAGAGAATGTGTGTGCAATCAAGAGAGCTATGAGGTAATCCCTAAGCACTCATCTCAAAGGGAAGGGCCTGATTCAACACAGCTGCGCTGTGTTAGGGAGCAGCACACATTAGGAAAGAATAAGAATAGAGCTTATTCTTCAGATAACAGTTACTACAAGCTCCAGCCCAGCTTCAGGGAGAACTTCAAGAACAGCTTCAGCAAAAGCCACAGAAAGAGCTTGAGGGAGAGCTTCAGCAACGGCTACAAGCACCAGTATCACCTGGAGAAACAGAAGCCAAGCCAAGCAGATAGAGAGAGAAGGAAACTCTCTGGAAGGAAGAGAAGAAAGGCCATTGGAAGGTCTGGGAGATTCCAAGGCAGTACTCATACTGGGAGGTATTCCAAAAGCCAGCAGAGTCCATTGGACTGGATTCAGCCAGAGGAATGGAGTGGCAGAGATAGGAATCACCAGTGGCTACCTGGAAGAGAGAAGACTGCATGTGGAAGGGACTTTCAGACCAAGGCCAGAAGGTATGTGAGAGAAGATCCAGTGTCCAGGGATCAAGATTGGAAGGCTGGACATCAGAATTGGATTACATATTGGCCAGGCTATACAGAGAGGAATAATGATAGCAGGAGAGGCTCAGGTATGAACACTGATCCAGACCCTATCTATAATAGAGAATGGCAGCAAGGGAATAAGCATTCTCATGATAGTGCCTTAATGAAAGACTCATCTGTGCCAATGTATGATATTGACCCTATGATTGTTGATGCAGGGGGAAATACAGCAGATGAAACTATTTACATGGACTGTTCTTTATCTAAATGCTATTGCTAGTTTTCTATGAGCAAACACATCAGCCATCACAAAGAAACCTAACTTTGTTCTTTATTTCCACTGAAAACAGCTCTTAAAGCAGGATTTGGGCTCACACAGTAGCAGCCAGCCAGCTAAAGGCTTTCAGCTGGTCCATGGATAGTAATTAGGGCTGCACCTGATTGTGTGTGTGAGCAAGGGAGAATCACTGCTGAGATCTGCATGGAAAATAAGCAGAAGTTAACCTAACCAGCAAAGTTTATTCTTTTCTTTGTGCCTTTGTATTTGGTAATTATTTGCTAAGAAAACATTAGCTAATTGCCTGACAAGCTGAAGGTTGTTTCTGGTTTACTTTGTGACTTTTTGTTATCCATTTTAAACACTGCAAGCAAGTAACCTCATTTATAGTGCTATCAAGCATACATGTGCTGGGTGAATTAAACCCCATCAATAAAAGAAGTATTTTATTGATCTTACCACTTGGTTTCACAACTCAAATTATTGTCATCAGCTGTGTTTGGGAGTGAATGAACTACAATACCCACAATACCTTGCAAGAATCATATGAATATATGCATCGTCAAGATTGTGTAAGTTCTCACCCTAGGCAGCCGTCTGACAAACCTTAACATAAGATATGCCATACTGGGTCAGACCAAGGTCCATCAAGCCCAGTATCCTGTTTCCAACAGTGGCCAATCTAGGTCATACGTACCTAGCAGTTTCCCCAAAAGACACAGGTTCCGCAATGCTTGTACTGGGTCAAGCATTGATATCCTGTGTCCCTTCTTAATAATGGTTTATGGACCTTTCCTCCAGGAACTTGTCCAAACCTTTTTTAAACCCAGCTACACTAACAGCCTTTACTACATCCTCCGGTAACAAATTCCAGAGTTTGATTACACGTTGAGTGAAAAAATATTTTCTTTTATTAGTCTTAAATAGTTTACCCTGTAGCTTCATTGCATGTCCCCTAGTCTTTCTATATTCTGATAACGTAAACAATCGATCTACGTTTACCCGTTCCATTCCGTTCATTAATTTATAGACTAATATCATATCGCCCCTCAGCCGTCTCTTTTCCAGGTTAAAGAGCCCTAACCTTTTTAGCCTTTCTTCATAGGAGTATCCTTCCATCCCCTTTACCATTTTGGTGTCTCTTCTCTGAACCTTTTCTAATAACTCTATATCCTTTTTAAGATACGGCGACCAGAATTGCACACAATATTCAAGGTGCGGTCTCACCATGGAACAATATAGAGGCATTATAATATCTTGTTTTATTTTCCATTCCTTTTCTTATGATACCTAGCATTCTATTTGCTCTCTTGGCTGCCGCTACACACAGGGCCAAGGGTTTTAACATGTTATCCACAATGATGCCTAAATCTTTTTCCTGGGTGATGGTTCCTAATGTGGAACCTTGCATTGTGTAACCATAGTTTGGGTTGTTCTTCCCTAGGTGCATAACTTTGCACTTGTCCACATTAAATTTCATCTGCCATTTTGATGCCCAGTCTTCTAATTTATCAAGATCCTCTTGCAATTTTGCACAATCCACTTGGGTTTTAACAACTTTAAATAGTTTTGTGTCATCTGCAAATTTGATAACCTCACTCGTTATTCCACTTTCTAGGTCATTTATGAATATGTCAAAAAGCAGCGGACCCAGCACAGATCCTTGGGGTACACCACTATTCACCTTTCTCCATTGGGAAAATTGGCCATTTAGCCCAACCCTCTGCTTTCTATCTTTTAACCAGTTCTTGATCCACAGTAGTACACTGCCTCCTATCCCATGACTTTTTAGTTTTGCCAAAAGTCTCTGATGAGGGACCTTGTCAAAGGCTTTCTGAAAGTCCAGATACACTATATCAACCGACTCACCTTTGTCCACCTGTTTATTCACACTTTCAAAAAAACACAACAGATTAGTAAGACAAGATCTTCCTTGTCTAAAGCCATGTTGGCTGTCTCCCATTAGGCCATGACTATTGTGATGAGGAGAGTATGGCTGAGTCCGTGGAATTGGAAGAAAATCAGATATTTACCTTTAAAGAAAGAGACAGGCAAGGAATCAGTAGCTCTCAAACTGCAGGCAGAGGAAAAAAAAACACGCAGCCACTGAGGACAGGACACACCCAAGCTCTGCTAATCCAAGGGCAGGCTTGGAAACTAATGAGGGACACCTGGATGAAGGGGAGTGCACGGTAGTTCAGAAACACTCTTATAAACCCAGGGAAATATTGAAGGAAAGGACGGACAGAGAGAACAGCCATAGAGAGGGCAACAGGAACAGGAGTGCCAGGATGAGGCAGCATACGCAGCAGCATGCTGGAAAGAAAGATACAGGAAACCAGCACTCGAGAGAGCTGACCAGGGAGAACACTGGAGAATTCAGTGGGGAGAGAAGCACCAGAGAAAGGCCCAGAGAGTTCACCGTGGAGGAGAACGGTGGAGACTTCCGAGGGAATCTCAGAGGTGAAAGCCCTAGTCAGAAGGAAAGCCAGGATTTCAGGGAAACTGCAATTGGTTTTAAAACTAGGAGAGCTGTGTCAGAGAGAAGTACTGATAAGGGTCAGGCTGCAGTGCCAACCATTCCTGAACCAGCTAAAGAGCTGCAACTTCCAAAAAGGTGCATGAATAAAAGGGTAGCCAAAAGTGCCGTAAGCCAGTTAGAGGCATTGTGTCATTTGATGCAAGAAAAGAATCTCCGCGTTCCTGGTGGAAACCCTGTACATAGGGGAAAGCCTCAGTGGAAAAAGGTTCTGGAACTTTTAGAGAATATTAAGCCTGAAGTTTTTCATGTTGGCTTAAAGCCAGATTTACCGGACATAGGTCCTGAGGAAATGCAGATAGACTATTATGAATCTGATGAGGGGTCTGAAGATTCACTAATGGATTGTTCTATGTGTCAGAAGGCAGAATAAAAAGTTCTTGAATAAAAGAAGGGAAAAGCCTATAACCTGAATGTCCTAGAAGGCAGTGTGAAAACAGGGAGAAATGTGTTTAGCCAGGAATGCTAAAAAAGCCTGTTGCTGACGAAAGGATATTTCTTTTGGGTTTGGAGAGAAGAGAAACCTTGCTTGATTGCTGAATGATTTGAAAAACAGTGACACATGTTAAAAAGCTACATAAAGCAGTTTCATTGTTTGGTTTGGTATAAATGCCTATTGATTGTTTGGAGAAAGAATCCTGTTTGTTTTGCGTTGAGCCTTAATGCTCTTTAGAAAAAGAAATAAATTCCTGTGTTTTGCCTTGTACACCCTCGGTCTCCACACTACTTGTTTTTTTTCTAAACACCACAACTACAAATCCCAGCAGCCCGGTACTGGATGAGGAAGAAAACTCTTTAATTAAAGGACTAACAAGTGCAGCCCTAGGCTTATAGGCTGTTGCCTGGGCCAGGGGCTTCCACACTATCTACATGCTGAGTAATTTTATTCTTTATGATGGTTTCTACCATTTTTCCCGGTACTGACGTGAGACTCACCAGTCTGTAGTTTCCCGGATTATCCCTGGAACCCTTTTTAAAAATTGGTGTTACATTGGCGATCCTCCAATCTTCAGGTATTAGAGATGATTTTAATGATAGTTCACAGATTACTAATAGCAGGTCTGCAATCTCATATTTCAGTTCTTTCAACACCCTTGGATGTATATCATCCAGCCCAGGTGATTTGCTACTCTTCAATTTATCTAATAGTTGTAATACATCTTCTCGATGTATCGATGTTTTCTTCAATTCTTCCTCACCTTTAAATACCACTTCAGTCATGGGTAACATCCCTACATCTTCCTCAGTAAAGACCGAAGCAAAGAATTCATTCAGTCTCTCCGCTATCGCCTTGTCGCCTCTTAGTGCCCCTTTAACTCCTCTATCATCTAATGGACCAACTGACTCTCTCACAGGTTTTTTGCTACGAATGTACTTGAAAAAATCTTTATTTCGCGTTTTTGCTTCCGCAGCAAGCTTCTTCTCAAATTCTCCCTTTGCCTGCTTTATCAATGCCTTGCATTTGACTTGCCAGTGCTTGTACTGTTTCCAGGTTTCGTCGTTTTGCTCTTTTTTCCATTTCCTGAAAGATGCTTTTTTGGCAGCAACAGCCTCTCTGACTTCACCTTTAAACCATGCTGGCAGTTTTTTGGACTTCCTTCCACTTTTCTTAAAGCGTGGAATACAGCTGGTCTGGGCTGCCAAGATAGTATTTTTCAACAACACCCAAGCTTGATGTAAGTCTTTAAACTTTGCAACTGCTCCTTTTAGTTTTTTCTTACCTATTTTCCTCATTTTATCATAGTCTCCCTTTCGAAAGTTAAAAGGTAGTACTGTGGATTTCCGTACTATCCCTCCTCCACTAATTAAATCAAAGGTGATCATGCTATGATCACTATTGCCAAGTGGCCCCAACACCCTTATCTCTTGCACTAGATCTGGTGTTCCACTAAGGACTAGGTTTAATATGGCTTCCCTTCTGGTCGGTTCATGAACCAGCTGCTCCAAGAAGCAGTCATTTATGTCATCTAGGAAGTTTATCTCCCTAGCATGTCCTGCTGTGACACTGACCCAGTTGATACCGGGGTAATTGAAATCACCCATTATTATTACTGCGCTGTAACGTTTGTTAGCTTCCTTGATTTCTTTGAGCATTTCATCATCCATTTGTTCATTCTGGCCCGGTGGTCGATAGTACACCCCCACTGCCATCGCCTTCCCCTTTTTACATGGAATTTCAATCCATAGGGATTCTACAGCAAATTTTGTTTCCTGCAACACTTTAATCCTTTCTGACTCAATGCCCTCTCTAACATAGAGCGCAACCCCTCCACCAATTTGATTAGCTCTATCATTACGAAATAGTTTGTACCCAGGTATCACAGTGTCCCACTGGTTGTCCTCCTTCCACCATGTCTCTGATATTCCAATCATATCTAACCTCTCATTTAGTGCTATATATTCTAACTCTCCCATCTTATTTTTTAGACTTCTAGCATTTGCATACAAGCATTTTAGAGACTGTATTTTATTCATATTAATTTGGCTATTGGTAGACATGGGTAATTTGGGAACTTTAAGCTCTGTCTGCTCCATACTCCAGGGCATTTGGGCTACTTTACTCTTTTTTGGATCCTCTCTCTTTTGGTAGTATCCTTCAAGGATACATTCTTCTGAACCATCTGCTCTTGGGCGACTGTCGGCTTTCCCCTATTATCTAGTTTAAAAGCTGCTCTATCTCCTTTTTAAAGGTTAATGCCAGCAGCCTGGTTCCATCCCGGTTAAGGTGAAGCCCATCCCTTCAGAAGAGCCCCTCCTTTCCTCAGAATGTTCCCCAGTTCCTAACAAACCCAAACCCCTCATCTCTGTACCATTGTCTCATCCACCCATTGAGACTCTGGAGCTCTGCTTACCTTTTGGGTCCTGCACGTGGAACGGGAAGCATTTCGGAGAAGACTACCCTGGAAGTTCTGGATTTCAACTTCCTACCTAAAAGCCTAAATTTAGCCTCCAGAACCTCCCTACCACATTTTCCTATGTCATTGGTACCGACATGTAGCAAGACAGCAGACTCCTCCCCAGCACTATCTAAGACCTTATGTAGGTGGCACGTGAGGTCCGCTACCTTCGCGCCAGGCAGGCATGTTACCAGGCGATCCTCATGTCCACCAGCCACCCAGCTATCTACATGCCTAATGATCGAATCACCAACTATAACGGCTGTCCTAACCCTTCCCTCATGGGCACATGGCTCTGGAGAAACTTCCTTGGTGGGAGAGGGATTTACATCACCTGGAGGACAGGTCCTAGTTACAGGATCACTTCCTGCCACACCAGGGTGATGCTCTCCTGTCACGTGACCTCTCTCCTCCATGGCAATAGGGACGCTGCCAGACTGGAGGTGGGACTTCAGGACTATATCCCTGTAGGTCTCGTCTATGTACCTCTCTGTGTGTCTTATGTTTTCCAAGTCTGCTACTCTAGCCTCTAGAGAACGGACTCGTTCTCTGAGAGCAAAGAGCTCCTTGCACCTAGTGCACATGTAAGACCTCTCACCAACTGGGAGAAAATCATACATGTGACACTCAATGCAAAAGACTGGAAAGCCCCCATCTCGCTGCTGGACTGCTGTCTGCATCTTAGTTTTAAGTTTTTGTTTAGATCTTTGAGTTCTTTACTTACTAAGGGTTGCCAATAAAACTGTACCTAATATGTTTAATATACCTTGTTCACCTGAAGCTTAATTAATCTCAGGTCCTTAGTGTATGACTGATTTGGGTAACGAGCTTAACCTGAGAGCACCTCCTGTCTTTTAAAATGTGTAAGTACCTATAAAACTACGATTGTCCCAGGGGTGGGTGGGTGTGGGGAGGGAGGGAGGGAAATAACACTTATTAAAAGAGGGCTGCTACACAGTACCCTGTCCTGTGCTGCTGAGGTAAGCTATATTCTTATTTGATTTAAATTATAGCTCTTTGCTGCTGCTAGGCTCTAACTTATTATGAAATTTAAACTACAAGCTCTCTGCTGGGTATGAAATTTAACCAGAAAGATCTCTTCTGTGTTTTAAATGTAAACAAACTGCTGCTACTAGGCACTTACTGATTTAACAAAAAATTGTGGGTTCACAGATTAATTAGCTTTAATAAAAAGAATTCCTTTCAGAAAATTCCCAAACGTATATACTCACAATTGCAGATCTCTCTCCAGAAGTAACAGTCCCCTTTTCTAGTCCTTGCATCATGTAACCATAGTTTGGGTTGTTCTTTCCTAGGTGCATAACTTTGCACTTGTCCACATTATATTTCATCTGCCATTTGGATGCCCAGTCTTCCAATTTATCAAGATCCTCTTGTAATTTTCCACAATCCTCTTGGGTTTTAACAACTTTAAACAGTTTTGCGTCATCTGCAAATCTGATAACCTCACTCGTTATTCCCTTTTCCAGGTCATTTATGAATATGTCAAAAAGCAGCGGACCCAGCACAGATCCCTGGGGATACTCCACTATTCACCTTTTTCCATTGGAAAAATTTGCCATTTAGCCCTACCCTCTGCTTTCTATCTTTTAACCAGTTCCTGATCCTCAATAGTACACTGCCTCCTATCCCATGACTTTTTAGTTTTGCCAAGTCTCAAATGAAGGACCTTGTCAAAAGCTTTCTGAAAATCCAGATACACTATATCAACTGACTCACCTTTGTCTACCTGTTTATTCACACCTTCAAAAAAACATAACAGATTAGCAAGACAAGATCTTCCTTGTCTAAAGCCATGTTGGCTGTCTCCCATTAGGCCATGACTATCTACATGCTGAGTAATTTTATTCTTTATGATGATTTCTACCATTGTTCCCGGTACTGACGTCTGTAGTTTCCCGGATCACCCCTGGAACCCTTTTTAAAAATAGGCATTACATTTGCGATCCTCCAATCTTCAGGTATTACAGATGATTTTAATGATAGTTCACAGATTACTAATAACAGGTCTGCAATCTCATATTTCAGTTCTTTCAACACCCTTGGATGTATACCACCCAGTCCAGGTGATTCGCTACTCTTTAGTTTATCAAATAGTTGTAAAACATCTTCCCGGTGTAGCGATATTTCTTTCAATTCTTCTGCAGTATCACCTTTAAATACCACTTCAGTCATAGGTAACATCCCTACATTTTCCTCAGTAAAGACCGAAGCAAAGAATTCATTCAGTCTTTCCTCTATAGCCTTGTCCCCTCTTACTGCTCCTTTTACCCCTCTATCATCTAATGGTCGAACTGACTCTCTCACAGGTTTTTTGCTACAAATGTACTTGAAAAAGTCTTTATTACACGTTTTTGCTTCCATAGCAAGTTTCTTCTCAAATTCTCTCTTTGCCTGCCTTATCAGTGCCTTGCATTTAACTTGCCAATGCTTGTGCTGTTTCCAGTTTGTCATTTGGCTCTTTTTTCCATTTCCTGAAAAATGCTTTTTTGGCAGCAACAGCCTCTCTGACCTCACCTTTAAACCATGCTGACAGTTTTTTGGAATTCCTTCCACTTTTCTTAAAGTGTGGAATACAGCTGGTCTTGGCTTCCAAGGTAGTATTTTTAAACACCCAAGTTTGATGTAAGTCTTTAACCTTTGCAACTGCTCCTTTTAGTTTTTTCTTAACTATTTTCCTCTTTTTATCATAGTCTCCCTTTCGAAAGTTCAAAGGTAGTACTGTGGATTTCCTTACCGTCCCTCCTCCACTAATTAACTCAAACGCGATCATGCTATGATCACTATTGCCAAGTGGCCCCAACACCCTTATCTCTTGCACCAGATCTGGTGTTCCATTAAGGACTAGGCCCAATATGACTGTATATTGATAACTGAGGTGCAAAGATTGGCGGAAGACTCATCAACAACTTTCGTTATTTATTTATTTAGACAGATTTGTATGCCACCTTATCCTTCAATCAAGGTGGTCACGTCACATCACAATTGGGAGGTTACATTTAACATTAGGGTACTTTGAAATGTTTAGACAGTACTATTACTTAACAACATTTAGACAGTACAATTGGAGGGTAACATTTAACATGATGGTATTTAATAACATATTATATTAAATTTGTGTGTGTAGATAGGATGAGTGCGTGCCTAGTTGGGGGAGGTTGTTGTATTTCTATTTGTGTAGGGGATATTGTCTGAGTGCTCATATGTTTCTATAAAGTTCCCCCAGTTGAAACCCAAGTGTAACCTCCAGTTCGATGTAAGTGCTTAATAGTGAGCCTGTTATGCACAATACTGTTGTCTGTGAACCGCGCTGATTTTTAAGATTGCGGTATATAAAAACAATAAAATAAAAATAAATAAATAACAGTGTTTTGAGGTCTTTGTGGAAGTCTGTGAGATCATCTAATGCCCTCAGGCTCGTTGGGAGGGAGTTCCATAGTGTGGACGCCAGTAGTGATGGAGCTCTTTTTGAAGTTGTTTTTTTTTTTTTTGTGATAGCCTGCAGGTGTGCCGATCATGTTGTCGTTATTGGTTCTTCTTGGTCTATTGCTGATATCCCTTTTTTATGACGTCTTGGAGTACGTCTGCTGAGAGATGGTGAATAATTTTGAAGATGATCATGATTGTTTTGTATTTAGCTCTTGCAACCATTGGGAGCCAGTGTAGTTGTTGTAGGACAAGAGTAATGTGCTTGATCCTTGGAGTGTCTGTAATGATGCGTGCTGTGGTGTTTTGTACAATCTGTAGTGGGTGTAGGGTCTGCTGAGGGAGGCCTTGATATAGTGAGTTTCCGTAATCAAGCAGTGGTGTGATGAGTGCTTGGCACACTGTGCGGAAGTGGTCCTGATGGAGTATTGGTTTGATATGTCTGATTGTCCTCAAACGTTGATAGGCCTTGTTTGCAGTTTTGGTGATGTGGGATTTCAGGTTCAGAGCTCTGTCCAGTGTGATGCCCAGATACTTAACTTTTTCTTTGACTACTATGGGGTATGTTTACTAAACTGCGGTAATGCCATTCACGGTAGGTTCCGCGGTAAAGGTAGAGATGCCCATATAAAGGCATGGGCGGTACATCATTACAGCAAGCTGACAGAGAACGCGCATTACAAGGTGCCTTAGAATAACGAGCGTTACAAGGCGCCTTGTAAAGCGCCTTGCAAGGCGCCGTGTAAGGCACCTTGTAAGGTGCCATGTAAGGTGCCCTGTAAGGTTCCTCAGAAGGCGCCCTGTAGGGCCTCCTAGGCTAAGCGCCATATTAGGCACCCATGGACAAGTCACCGCAGAAGGCACCCTGGGCTATGGAATCATAGGTTAAGGTGGCCTAACAAGGTTATGGTGTCCTAGGTTAGTGTGCCCTAGGGACTGCAAGGTGCCTCAGGTTGACATGCATGACCTGTGCGGAACAGAGACAGATGTAGCCCTAACACTAGATAGAGCACTCAGGAAAGGCAATGGTGAGTGAAGGAGGGAGAAGTGGGAGCCGCTGGACCTGCCATATCTGCGGGCATCCCATGTGCCTGCCAGTACTGATGACAAACATGGTGGGGCAGCTCTACCACAGCACAGGGTGTTGGCAATGTAAAGTACCGGAAAAACAGTTGGTGGCAGACGATGGGAATTCGTGTCCCCCAGTGGAGGTGGAGGTGGCAGGATAGTTACAATGATGGGTGGACAGAGGAGTGGTGGTGCCATGCAGATCAGGCACAGGCGAGGCAAGCACGATGAGGCGCAATGCAGGAAAGGGTAGCAGTGCAGGACATGGGCTGGCAGCCTGCACAGGCAGACAGGACTCTACATAGCTGACAGATGCAGATAGATGGACCGAGGGAATGTTGGTAATTGTGGCGAGGGTATTATGGGCTGGAAGCACAGATCTGCAAAAATATGACCTCTACAGGCATGCACACTATTTGAGTAGGACAGGCATGAGAGGGAACAATGAGGAACTGAACCAATGAACATTGCCAAGAATGGCAATGTATTAACCAGTAGGCTATACCTCCATGGTGTATGTCACAGCAGTACCCATGATGCAATGCACATGCTGAATAGCTGTCTACAGCTGATCACCAAATGGGGTCTGCACCTCTCCGGTACCTCAGCTGGGAAAGACGAACTGACAGTGTGTGATACTGGCACAGAGTAGCTACAGACCATGCCATTGTGCAGGTTCTGTAGTCACCCTGAGGGAGATTGGTGCCCAGCACTAGGTCCGCAGTACATGTGGTGCTAGAGATAGGTCCTGCTGTACATCCCCATCACTACCAGTGTGTGACAGGTGTTCTGTGCAGTGCAGCTGAAGGTAATTTGATGTCTATCTGTATCCTGCAGTCACATGTGGCCCTGTGGGACCAGACACCAGCCAGATTAGTGTGTACCCCATGTGAGGGTCTGGCTGACATGGGCAGCTGTTATCAGGGCAGAGGGGTTCCTAGAATTGCATGAGGTGTGTGTAGCAGTGGCTGTATAGGTCACAGTGGTATACACCACATACCCCAAAGGGCCCACATCACACTTTTGTAGGTAAAGAACAGTGCCCCCGCCCCAGGGAAGCAACCTCCATCCTGTTTGTACAAGACAGCCCTCCAGGGTTGGTGGGCCAGAGCCATACCTATGACTGGGACAGTGGCAGACCAGCAGCAATGCTGGGGTTAGGTCTGGAAACCCCAAGTGCCTCCCACCACTGTCTGCCAGTCACCAGCAGACAGCACAGTCAGACTGTATCTTAAAGGTGTTCCGACCATGCACAGTCTAACTGCAGACAGTCCACCAGGAACTATGTGCAGCAAGCAGGCATCTCAGTGATTGGGACCCCAGCATTGGGGAACACAAATATATCACTAGAGACAAATAGTGTAGAGCGCTATGTGGGAACCTAGACCTGCCATGGTCACTGCTCGTTCAGAGTGAGTGCCCTCCCAGCATGCCATGCTGTGGCCACCCTGTCCATGCAGATGGTGGTCAGGCACTACAGTGTCCTAGCCATTGCCCTACACCCTGTGAAGATGCATCCTGGCCAATCTGCCCTGTCCGGGCCATACCCAGAATACCCTGCTCCTCATTATGCATCTAATCAAGCTAATGCTGATAACAGTGGGACATTTTGGGCCCAGTGAAGTGTGGGCAGCCACAGAACAATGGTTAGACATACAAACACACTCACTCCTTTTGCAGCATTATACAAAGATAGGGGTGGTTGGCAGCCCTGCCCACCACACTAGTCCTGATCACAGTGCCAACATTGCTAAACTGTGCAGGGGGTAATAGTAGTGCTCTGATGATAACATCATCCCAATGCTGGGGCCAACAGCCTGCCGCTCCATGCATCATTGGATTGTGGAGCCTGTGTGAGTGGGTGTTTTCACCCCTGTTCGCCGCTGCTTTGGGCTTTGCACATGTTGCTATTGTATCTGCATTGTAGGGTAAAATATAGGGACATGCTCTGCAGGAACCACAGCTGGGACTTGCACCTGTGACCCTCTGCTCCTGGACACACTGGCTAGGTGTACTGCACCATACTGTTGCCACAGATGCATGGTAGTCCCTGGGGCTACCTGAACTTTTCCTCAGCCAGACCTTTTGTGTTGCACTGCACACCACGTACTGATGCAGAGCATGGCCTAGGTCCACTGGAGGGAGGTGGCACTGCCCCCTCCAGTACGGGCACACGCCCCCCTGCCAAGCTGATGTGGCCATTTGCTGTCGGTGCTGGAAGTGCGCAGTCCCAGGCCATCCACTGTGTAGGTAGGCGCCCGCCTAGGGAGCAGGTTCCGGGGTGGGGGGGGGGCATACGTGGACATCCTCACATTCCCCCATCACTGCCTACCACTATTATGTCCCCGCCACATGGGGGCGGGATGGCTGGGGGGATGTCAGGTCTGTGCCCTAGCGACTATTGGCTAGGGTGGGCCAGGTAGATATTGGTGGATTGTGTTTGGTCTTGGTTAACTGCTGTCTTGCTGATCTCCGGTGTCTATGTTCCTAGGCGCCCGCCTGGTCCACCCTGTTCCCCAGCTGCCCATGCTACATGTCCCGCCTGCGGCTCCCTATGCCCCATTTGCACCATCGCCATAGTGGCCATTCATACTTTGGCACTATGGTATTGCTATACATGGAGCACTACTATCACAGTTTTTGGGCTCCCTGCCTGGGCTGTACATTGCTGACACATAAATGGTTTCTCTCTCCTGCATATGTGCCTCTAACGGCAGGTTTTCAATCGCGTTAGGATTCAGCTGTTTAGATCAGCGCGTTAGTGTGAATGGAGCCTCTCCCCGCCCACACTCCACCCATTGACCCCTTCTCTCTGCCCTCTCTCCACCTTCTGCGGTGTTTTACCGCACCGCAGAACATCTACGATCGTTAAGTAACGATAACACGCGTTATGAGACGTTTTAATGTCTCATAACGCGCGTTAACGTTACTTAACGATCGTTAACGTTACCGCAGTTTAGTAAACATACCCCTATTGTTTGTCTAGGATGCTGATAGCTTGTGGAGGTGTGAAGGTGGGGTTCCTGGTGACGAACATTGTCTCAGTTTTATCGTAGTTGACCGTTAAGTTGTTGGCTATGAGCCAGTCATTCATGTCTTCGAGGCATTTAGTTATTGTTAAGGTGTTTAGTGCTAGTAGGTTGATTGGAGCGTACACCATGATGTCGTCAGCATAAATGTGATAGTGGAGTTTGTGGTGCTTCATGATGTTGCATATGGGCTGTATGTAGATGTTAAAGAGCATTGATGATAGGGCTGAGCCTTGAGGTATTCCCTGCATGACGGGGAATTGCAGTGATTTCTTCTGGTCACATTTGACTTGTTGTATTCGCCCTTCCAAGTATGATGTAAACCACTTTAGGGTATTCTTGCGTAGTCCTATCTGTTGTAAGCGTTGCAGTAGTTTAGTCTGGGACACAGCATCGAAGGCCGCTGAGATGTCCATGAACATTAGTAGGAAGCCGTTTTTTGTTGTCCATGCCTCTTAGGAGATTATCAAAGAGGGAGGTGAGTAGTGTTTCCACACCGTGTTGGGGCTTGAATCCATGCTGATGGATGTCCAGTGGGGCATTTATGTCAGTGTAGTCCTGAAGTTGTTTTTGCACTGCCTTTTCCACGATTTTAGCAAGGAATGGCAGGCTGGAGATGGGACAGTATGATTTTGGTTCGGAGGGGTTCAGATTGCTACTTTTGAGTATTGCTTGTATCATTGCGTGCTTTAGGGGTTGTGGCATGTATCCTTGTTGCTGAAGATACCACATTACTGGCTGAAAGTGAAAACGATCTGAAACATCTGCTTATCAAGATGAAGGATCATAGTCTTAAAATGGGCCTGCATCTTAACATGAAGAAGACAAAGATCCTAACAACTGGCAAAATTAATCTTTTCATCCTTGATGGAGAAGAAATAGAAATAGTAGACAACTGTAACCTGCTTAGATCAATAATCAATAAAAAAAACCCCGACAAGCAGTCAAGAAATCTGAAAACATACTGTTCTTGAAAGAGCGGCTATAAAGGACCTAGACAAGATATTCAAGTGCAGAGATATATTTCTGCATACAGATTTCTCCAAGCCATGGTACTTTCAATAACATCATGTGCATGTGAAAGTTGGAGAGTGATGAATAAAGACAGGAAGAAAATTGATGCCTTCAAATTGTGGTGCTGGCAAAAAATACTGCATAGACCATGGACCACCCAATGAAAAATCAATCGGTTCTAGAGGAGATCAAGCCTAATCTTTTCTTAGAAGTTCACATGACAAGACTTTGACTTTCATGCTTTGGACATATCATGCAAAGAGAGAGATTATTAAAGAAAGACATTGTGCCTGGCAAGGTTGAAGGTCAACGCAAAAGAGGAAGGTCAGCAATGTGATGGATCAATATAATAACAGCTATGGATGCCACTCTGTCAACAATTAGTCACCTGACTGAAGACAGAAAACAGTTTAGGACAATCTCCACTATGTGTGGTTTTGATGGTTCTTGTAGGATGAAGAGTGAGCATTTTATGTCATCTTAAAGTGGTTGGGGATTGAATAAAACCAGCATCTAGAGCTATGCCAACACACAGATATTTGGAAAGTGGAGAATTCAACCTCTTAAGACCTCTGAGCAAATGGTTGCATGATGCACTATGGCCCATAGTTGGAATTGATTTTGAGCAGAAATTGTGGCAATTTTTAGGAAATGTAGATTAATCAAACATTTGAAAGCTATATGTGTGATTTATTAATGATAATTAAAATAGAAATTGTGGGAACTTCTGGAATGTGTACATTAAATGTATATTGTGAATTATGTATGAATTTGTGAGTTATGAATGAAATTGTGAGTTTGAGTCTATGAGTTTTGAGAATTATACATTAAATGTAATATATTTTTGTATAAATTTATATTTGTGAATAAATTTTTTTTGAAACACATCACTAATTTGGCAGCTTATTCATCATTGCGATTTTATGATATAAACATATGTAAATTCGGATAGGTTTTTACAGTTGTTTATGCATAGTGGGAATATTCATGAATTGATAATTGGCAAACTAGTGGTGATTTGTTTTAAGTGCTCTAAATAACTACCACACTGAAACAGACAACATGAGAAGAGCCTACCACTCAAAGCTTATAAACACATCAACAGACCATGTGAACTCTTTGACATTGTCAAACAGCTAGCCAAAACCCCTAACTACTTGAACCAGCTTCCAAACATACCACCGCAACATCTTGCAGCACAATATAAACAGCTTTAACAGAAACCCAACTCACAACCCCTAACAGGGGCTCTACAGATCAACCAACAGTAAGGATTTGAGGATTTATTTTATTAAATTACTAGCTCTCTGACTGGGAGCTCTTAAAAGGGTTTTTGTATATTTTTAAAGCAAGGTTACTTTCTTTTTGGTGCTTTAGTGGAACTTTCCTTCAGCAGAGTAGCTTGTTGAACTCTAGTAACCTCCTTAGCTTTGGGAACTGCTAACACCTAATCAGGAGTTAGTGGGCCTGATTACCTAAGAGGCGACAAGGCAATAGCGGAGAGACTGAATGAATTCTTTGCTTCGGTCTTTACTGAGGAAGATGTAGGGATGTTACCCATGACTGAAGTGGTATTTAAAGGTGCGGAAGAATTGAAGGAAATATCGATACATCGGGAAGATGTATTACAACTATTAGATAAACTGAAGAGTAGTAAATCACCTGGGCCGGATGGTGTACATCCAAGGGTGTTGAAAGAACTGAAATATGAGATTGCAGACCTGCTATTAGTAATCTGTGAACTATCATTAAAATCATCTCTAATACCTGAAGATTGGAGGATCGCCAATGTAACACCAATTTTTAAAAAGGGTTCCAGGGGTGATCCGGGAAACTACAGACTGGTGAGCCTGACGTCAGTACCGGGAAAAATGGTAGAAACCATCATAAAGAATAAAATTACTCAACATGTAGATAGTCATGGCCTAATGGGAGACAGCCAACATGGCTTTAGACAAGGAAGATCTTGTCTTACTAATCTGTTGTTTTTTTTTTGAAGGAGTGAATAAAGAGTTGGACAAAGGTGAGTTGGTTCATATAGTTTATCTGGACTTTCAGAAAGCCTTTGACAAGGTCCCTCATCAGAGACTTTTGGCAAAACTAAAGAGTCATGGCATAGGAGGCAGTGTACTATTGTGGATCAGGAACTGGTTAAAAGTAAATCTAGAAGTAAGGAGATCCTGGATGCTCTACAGGGAGAACTATTCAGGCAATTGGTAACAGACACCACACGTGAAGGGGCCATACTGGACTTGGTGCTTACCAATGGTGAAAGTGTTTCTGATGTTGTAGTGGGAGATCATTTTGCATCCAGTGATCACCAGATGGTGTGGTTCAGTATTAGGACTAGGGCTGTTAGAATCCATTCCAAGGTGAAGATCTTAGACTTTAGGAAGACTAACTTTGCGAAGATGGGCCAATACCTCAGGGAGTCGCTAGTGGGATGGGAACAGCTGGGGGATGTAGAAAAACAGTGGGCAAAGCTGAAAGGGGGTATTTTAAAGGCAACCAACCTTTTTGTTAAAATGGTAAATAAAGGCAAAAGGAACAGGAGACCGCTATGGTTTTCGAAGGAAGTAGCTGAAAAAGTGAAGAAAAAGAGGGAGGCCTTCATGAAATACAAGAGATCACAGAGAGAGGAAGACAGGCATCTGTATTTGGAAAAACTTAGAGAAGCTAGCAAAGTAGTCAAGAAGGCAAAGATTCAAAAGGAGGAGGAAATAGCCAATGCAATAAAATGGGGGGATAAGACATTTTTCAGATATATTAGTGAGAAGAGGAAGGGCAAAAGTGGTATTGTCAGACTCAAGGTTCAGGGGGGGAATATGTAGAAGCTGATAAGGATAAAGCGGAATTGCTTAACAAATATTTTTGTTCTGTGTTCACAGATGAAGAACCAGGAGCAGGACCTCAGAAAACACCCACAAATAAGAACAGAAGCGAGGGACATCTTGAACAATTTTCAGAAGACTGTGTTCGTGAGAAACTAGCTCAACTTAAAGTAGACAAAGCGATGGGACCGGATGGGATACACCCTAGAATAATGAGGGAACTTGGGGACGTTCTAGCAGCTCCACTGACTGACCTTTTCAATGCCTCGTTGGAGTCGGGAGTGGTGCCAAAGGACTGGAGAGAGGCTCATGTGGTGCCTTTACACAAAAGCGGAAGTAAGGATGTGGTTGAAAACTACAGGCCGGTTAGTTTAACTTCAGTGGTGAGTAAATTATTGGAAACGCTGCTGAAAGAGAAAATAGTGAGGTTTTCTGGAGTCCGGCGGATTACAGGATCCGAGGCAGCATGGATTCACCAGAGGCAGGTCTTGTCAGACAAATCTGATCGATTTCTTTGACTGGGTGACCAGGGAGTTGGACCGAGGGAGAGCTCTAGATGTGGTGTATTTAGATTTCAGTAAAGCCTTTGACACTGTTCCTCACAGGCGACTTATAAACAAACTGAGCACCCTAGGGATGGACCCTAAAGTTACTGCTTGGGTTAGAAATTGGTTGGGTGGGAGGTGACAAAGAGTACAAGTAAATGGAGCTCACTCTGAGGAGAAGGATGTTACCAGTGGTGTGCCCCAGGGATCTGTCCTTGGTCCGATTCTTTTTAACATCTTTGTTAGTGATATAGCGGAAGGGCTGTCGGGTAAGGTTTGACTCTTTGCGGATGATACCAAAATCTGCAATAGAGTAGACACCCAGGAAGGTGTAGATAACATGAGGAGGGATCTAGCTAAGCTTGAAGAATGGTCTAGAATTTGGCAGCTGGGATTTAATGTTAAAAAATGTAAGGTCATGCATTTGGGCTGCAGCAATCCAAGGGAGCAATACAGTATAGGAGGTGAAGTACTTTTGTCCACTAAAGAAGAGCGGGACCTAGGCGTGGTTGTGTCTGATGATCTTAAAGTAGCTAAACAGGTAGAAAAGGCGACGGCAAAAGCTAGAAGGATGCTTGGGTGCATACGGAGAGGAATGGCTAGCAGAAAAAAGGAGGTGATAATGCCTCTGTATAAGTCTTTGGTGCGACCTCATTTGGAGTATGGTGTGCAATTCTGGAGACCGCACCTTCAAAAGGATGTGAACAGGATGGAGTCGGTGCAGAAGGTTGCTACTAAAATGATTAATGGGCTTCATTATAAAGCATATGAGGACAGACTTAAGGATCTTAATATGTACACCTTAGAGGAAAGGCGGGATAGAGGTGATATGATTGAGATGTTTAAATACCTCCGTGGCATAAATGTTCAGGGAGAGAGCCTCTTTCAATTGAAAGCAAGTTCTGCTACGAGGGGACATGGGATGAGGGTGAAGGGAGATAGATTCAGGAGTGATATGCGGAAATATTTCTTTACGGAAATAGTGGATCCGTGGAATAGTCTCCCAGTGGAGGTGGTGGAGATGAGGACAGTGACTGAGTTCAAAAAAGCATGGGACCAACACAGAGGATCTCTAAAGGTAAAAAGTGGACTGTTGTAGTTGTTGTTATGGAAGGACAGACTAGATGGGCCTTGTGGTCTTTTTCTGTCATCATGTTTCTATGTTTCTATGTAAAAGATAGAAAGCAGAGGGTAGGGCTAAATGGCCAATTTTCCCAATGGAGAAGGGTGAATAGTGGTGTACCCCAGGGATATGTGCTGGGTCCGCTGATTTTTGAGATATTCATAAATTACCTGGAAAGTGGAATAACGAGTGAGGTTATCAAATTTGCAGATGACACAAAACTATTTAAAGTTGTTAAAATGCAAGAGGATTGTGGAAAATTGCAAGAGGATCTTGATAAATTGGAAGACTGGGCATCAAAATGGCAGATGAAATTTAATGTGGACAAGTGCAAAGTTATGCACCTAGGGAAGAATAGCCCAAACTATGGTTACACAATCCAAGGTTCCACATTAGGAACCACCACCCAGGAAAAAGATTTAGGCGTCATTGTGGATACCATGTTAAAATCCTCGGTCCAGTGTGCTGCGGCGGCCAAGAGAGCAAATAGAATGTTAGGTATCGTAAGGAAAGGAATGGAAAATAAAACAAAAGATATTAGAATGCCTCTATATCGTTCCATGGTGAGACCGCACCTTGAGTATTGTGTGCAATTCTGGTCGCCGTATCTTAAAAAGGATATAGCGATTTTAGAAAAGGTTCAGAGAAGAGCCCCTAAAATGGTAAAGGGGATGGAAGGATACTCCTATGAAGAAAGGCTAAAAAGGTTAGGGCTCTTTAACCTGGAAAAGAGACGGCTGAGGGGAGATATGATAGAAGTCTATAAATTAATGAACGGAGTGGAACGGGTAAACTTAGATCGATTGTTTACATTATCAGAATATAGAAAGACTAGGGGACATGCAATGAAGCTACAGGGTAAACTATTTAAGACTAATAAAAGAAAATATTTTTTCACTCAATGTGTAATCAAACTCTGGAATTTGTTACCAGAGGATGTAGTAAAGGCCGTTAGTGTAGCTGGGTTTAAAAAAGGTTTGGACAAGTTCCTGGAGGAAAGGTCCATAAACCATTATTAAGAAGGGACCCAGGATATCAATGCTTGACCCAGTACAAGCATTGTGGAACCTGTGTCTTTTGGGGAAACTGCTAGGTACTGTGATGAAGCTGACACTACTGAAGCTATGGAGGTAGGAGAAAACTCAGTTTCTTTTAAAGAAACTGGTTTACAGAGAATGCAGTTACCAAGAAGTGCAGCTAGAGGGAGTAGGCATGAGGCTGCAGAAGGTAGGCTGACACACCCAGATTGTAATGATGCAATAGCTAATCAAACACACCTGAGTAGAGGGCCAGAAAGCTCACTAAAGAAATGGCTTTATATGCAGTGCTCGGTCAGGAGAATAGAGAGAGAACCACCAATACAGAGAGGACCACGAATAGAGAGACGACCACAGGAGCAGAGAGGACCACAAATACAGAGAGCAACAGAAACCCCTGCTGCTAAGGAGAGAGAAAGGGGAAAGCTCCAACTATGGAAGGAAAGGCAGTTAAGTTTGCAGTCCTTACAAGGAAGGGACAACTTCCAGGAAGGACAAGCCCATGCTGAAAAGCTCCAGAAAGTAGTCTCCAGGGAAGACAGTATAAGCAGGAGAGTGCCTGGTAGAGGGAATACCAGCAATGCACGTCTCAGAGAACAAAGGTGCATTTACCCCTCCTTTCCTGAATATGTGCCAGGTCCCAGAAAGGCTTATAAACCAGAGAGCCATAGATATGAGAAACAAAGCTGGGGAAAGCTTTGGAAACCTGTGCAGAAGGTCCTAGATAAAAGCCATATTAATTGTTTGCCAGACCAGGTCCAGCCATGCTGGAAAGTCTTGGAGAGAACTACTGAAGTACAACCAGTTTTGCCTAGGGAAAGCTCAGGCTTAGCAGACACCATATCTGAGCAAGAGGATATGCAAACAGACCTTGTAGAATCAGAATCATTGCTACCTGAATATCCTATGGACTGTACTCTCTGTGTAGCTGAGAGTATAGAATCTTTCACAGAGTCATAGCATGACATGCTTTAGAAAATGTCATTGCTTTGTTGAGCTGAAAAGAAGAAGCTTTTTGTGTTTATTTAACCTGTTGATATTGAAAAATCCTGCTTGAATGGAAAATACTGTGAAGCTCTTATAACAGTTTTGGACTTTGTAAATACTTTGGTAGAAATCCTGAATCAAGGTGAATTCTGTTGTCTTCTTGGAGAACCTTAGCGCATCAAGGGAATAAAACCTTATATTTAACCCAGCACAAGGCTCACACAACTATTCTTTATAAAGAAGGGAACTACAAGGACCATAATGCACCTGGTCTAAGTTAACGTTTCCGGCTTCAAACAAACAATAAATGTCCGGGAGAGCGTTTTTGGAAGGAGTGTGGAGGTGTGCTGAGCTGGAATCGCGCTCAGGCTGAGCTGTGACTATTCTTGTGAAGCCGACGCTGCCCTGAGAATATCGGGCAGGCACGCCCGGGACACCCTGCTCTTGGTGGGGCCTCGCTGGAGTTAAAGAGCCATGTCTGTGACCCTTTGCAGGAGAGCGTTTTTGGAAGGAGTGTGGAGGTGTGCTGAGCTGGAATCGCGCTCAGGCTGAGCTGTGACTGTTCTTGTGAAGCCGACACTGCCCTGAGAATATCGGGCAGGCACACCCGGGACACCCTGTTCTTGGTGGGGCCTCGCTGGAGTTAAAGAGCCGTGTCTGTGACCCTTTGCTGGAGAGCGTTTTTGGAAGGAGTGTGTAGGTGTGCTGAGCTGGAATCGCGCTCAGGCTGAGCTGACTGTTCTTGTGAAGCCGACGCTGCCCTGAGAATATCGGGCAGGCACGCCCGGGACACCCTGCTCTTGGTAGGACCAGGATTGCTTAATTTTCCTTTTGCTTCTCCGCGACCGCGGAGCACGACCGCGGGGCGTTTACTGAAGGGGCGTGTCTAAAGGGGCAGGCCTCGCCCCTTAGACGCCCCTTCGACGCCACTTGCGGCGCCTACACGACATCGGCTTCCT
Organism: Ichthyophis bannanicus; assembly: GCA_033557465.1. Taxonomy (NCBI): domain Eukaryota; kingdom Metazoa; phylum Chordata; class Amphibia; order Gymnophiona; family Ichthyophiidae; genus Ichthyophis; species Ichthyophis bannanicus. The sequence continues at coordinate 17,569,344 of CM066045.1, read as the reverse complement.
TGAGGGGTAGAGTCTACATGTATGGACATTAACTTTGCTGTTCCATTGGTTTGCACGCTGTAAGTTTCAGGGGATTGTCTCTTTCTTGTGGCGTATTGTGATTTATTTGCCTTAGTTTTTTTTTTAATATGGGCAAACGGAAGGCAAAGGCAGTTGTCAAGTCTCAGGATGCTGGTACCGGGGTTACTAAACCGGTAGGCCCCTTAGACAAACATGTAGTTCCTCTACCCTTAGCACAGTCTTCTCCCGACGGGGTTTCTTTAAACCCCGATGGAAGATCTCCTCCTCTCTGTCCTAGTTCTGCTGTTTCTTTAGTGTCTAAGGCTCCCTTTGATGTTCTTTCTGAGGTGAGGTCTGGTATAGATCTTCCTAATCCAGTTCTGGGAATAGATTTAGGTGCCCCCTTTGAGACACCGGATGTATCCCCTGAGGCAGATGTGACCCTAAAAGATGTTTTGAAGGCTGTTAAAGTTATTGATTTAAAAGTATCTTCTAAGTTAAATTCTTTGGCTACTTTTACCCAGGAAACTGCAATTGCATTGCAGCACCTGGATAATAAGGTAATTTCACTAGATATTGCTGTTTCTAAATTGGAGTCCCAAGTTCCTGCTTTGCAATCAGTCAATGTTTCCGCGATTAAGGATTCCCTAGTTTTACATGCTAAAATGGAAGCCTATGCGTCGTTGAAACTTGAGATTTTTAAATTTTCCTCAATCCTCTTTGCTTTCTGCTAGTATTTTGTTGGAAAAATATCTCAGGGAAGTGTTGGCTATATCGGAGTCTATCGTAGTCTCTCAAATTTATTATGTGCCCTCAACTTCTAAAAGGGAGAACACTGCTGATGATGCACTGGATGAGATAATTCCCACTATTGCTAATCTCACCGCTTTTATTGAAGATTCCTCTGACACTATTACTTTGAGGTCCACATTGTTAGTTACCTTTCCTTCAGTTTTAATTAAGCAGCGTATTCTTAAAGCTTATTTCAAAGCTAAGGCAGTTAAGTTTTGTGGACAGGTTGTAATGGTTTTTCCAGATGTGGCACGTGCTACCCAATTGCGTAGGAGGCAATTTCTTGCATTAAAACCTCGGGTTTTGGCTCTCGGTGCTACCTTTTTTTTGAGATTCCCATGTAAATGCGCTATTGGTTTTGATGGCACTTCTTATATTTTTACTGATGTCTCACATCTGGAAAAGTTTTTGCAGGACAGACAGAGTTTAGTAGGAGACGGCTCCATTAAATGTTAATCACCTTCCATAATTGTGGACCTTATGGTCTTAGGTTTCTTTTTTTCAGTATTTTGTATTTCCTATTTGATCTAAAAGCTCTCTCTTGATGTGGACTATATCATGTATATTTGCCTTTTCTTATATTGTTAATGGCTTTGCCATGTATACCGATTGTCTTGATTGACCTGTTTATTATTTCTTGATCATGTATTTTGATTGGAAAATTCAATAAAAAAATAAATAAATAAATATCCGCCCTGACCCTTTAGCACACCGGGAGGGGCTGTGACAGTACATATGACCTAGATTGGCCACTGTTGGAAACAGAATACTGGGCTTGATGGACCTTGGTCTGACCCAGTATGGCATGTCTTATGTTCTTATGTTAGCAGCTGAGGCCTGCATAAAAGGCTCCAATGCCCTGCCCTGTTGAGGCTTTCCTAACAGGGACTCTACAGATCAACCAACAGTAAGGATGTGAGGGTTTATTTTATTAAATTGCTAGCTCTCTGAGTGGGAGCTCTTAAAAGGGGTTTTGTATATTTTTAAAGCAAGGTTAGTTTCTTTTTGGTGCTTTAGTGGAAATTTCCTTGAGCAGAGTAGGTTGTTGAACTCTAGTAACCTCAGCTTTGGGAACTGCTAACACCTAATCAGGTGTTAATTCCCTCCCTAGCCACCCTGACTCCCACCTACCCCTAGTGAGCAGTCTTGCTTTATAGGGCACCTCCCCATTTAACAAAGCACAGAGAATTGGACCAGCACATTTTGAATATAATTAAAGAGATTTAGCTGCTTTTTCTCTGAAAGGACAGCTGAGAAACCAGCGGGTACTTGGTAGATCTCTCTCTTTTGCTTTAACAGATATCTAAGCTCCATGAACAGAACAATGGCTGGGAAAAATCGTATCACTAAAGCTGTTGCCCCCGTTACAGCTTCTGCCTCGGTCCAGACAGAGGTCCTAATGCCAGTTGAAGGACCGGTTCTATGTGCAGGATGTCTTCATGCTGAAGCTCTGAGGAAACAAGTGGAGGAACTCAGAGCGGAGGTGGCGAGGCTGAGGAGCATTCAAGACAGTGAGAAGTACATTGATGAGATGCTTCTTGCGGCAACTCAGCTCTCCAGCAGAGGAGAAGATGGGTGCCAACAGAATGACGATGGTTGGACACAAGTCACCAGGGCCTGCAAAATCACCAATCCAACTTCTCCAGCCCTTGAATTGAAGAACCATTATGCATCCCTGGAAGTGCAGGAGGTGAAAGCATCCCTGGAAAGGGAAGAACCAGAGCTCAAGTACCCCAAAGTTGCAGAATCAGTGACCACAAGGAAACAAAAGGTATTGGTGGTTGGAGACTCTCTTCTGAGGGGTACTGAGGCGTCCATCTGCCGACCAGACTTGATGTCCAGAGAGGTATGCTGTCTGCGTGGTGCCAAAATCCAAGATGTTACGGAGAGTTTGCCGAGACTCATCAAGCCCACTGACTATTACCCAATGTTGCTAATCCATGTTGGAACAAATGATACTGCCAGGTATACCTTGGAACGTATCAAAAGTGACTTCATGGCTCTAGGACAGAGGGTGAAGCAGTTAGGTGCACAGGTGGTGTTCTCTTCAATCCTCCCTGTTGAGGGTAAAGGCCAAGGCAGAGAGGCTCGCATCCTGGAGATGAATGCATGGCTGCGTGGATGGTGTCATCGAGAGCGTTTTGGTTTCCTAGACAATGGGATGCTGTTCCAAGGGTTGCAGAGCAGAGATGGCATCCATCTGTCCAAGAAACGTCAACACATCTTCGGTAGTAGACTGGCTAATCTACTGAAGAGGGCTTTAAACTAGATTCGTTGGGGATGGGTGAAGAAAGCCCCCAGGTAGGTGTAAGCCCCCAGGTAGGTGATACATTAAATACCTTTATGGAAATGGGTAACAGGAGTAACATATGGAAAGCAGTGTGTATAAATGCCCGTAGCATGGGAAATAAGATTCCTGATGTTTTTATTTATTTATTTATTACAATTTCTTATATACCGCACTATTCGGTATCAGCGCGGTTTACATTATAACAAGATGACCAATGCAACAAGCTATTTGGTTTTACATATAACAGGAGTACAAACTTGGATAACTGGAGTATAAACTTGGATAACAGGGGTGAACTATATACATGAAATAATTACAATGAACAAGAATGAAGGCAACTAAAACCTAAGGGAGGTATGTGCAGAATCTGGGTGTTGGCACTATCTCAGAACTACAAAACCAAAGGGCGAGCAGGATAAGGGTCACTGGCACTTTATTAATGAACAACCCCGACGCGTTTCGGCAGGTGCCTTCATCAGGGGGTAAAAGGACTGCAAAAACAATTAAAAACATATAAAATACATCAATACACACATAATAAAAATATTAAATACAGTAATTGTACAAAAAAATGGATAAAAAATATATATAGGAATATGTAAAAATCCATATATGACCACAAGTAAAATATACTTACTTCTTGTACTTCTAGTAATGCATAAAAGAAAGCGCATAAACAGTGTGTGACCAAGAGTACAATGAAAATAGCTGTAAAAGACACAATAAATACATTAAAATGCAGAGTTACATACAAAATCACATTGAATAATAAAATGGGAAACCCAGACCAAAGCAAACATGTTCAAAAATGTAAATAATAAAACAATAACATATGTATCTCGAAGAACCATAAAATATCTAATATATAGAATACATAATAAATAATTATAATAATAAAAAAATGATAAAAAATAATAGTAATAATAAAAACATATATCTATAAAAATTATGTATATAAATATATAATTAAATTATTTAACTACATCAGTATAAACCCCATCAATATAAATAATAATGTATAATAAATAATTATAATAAATAAAAAATAAAAATATATATGTATATAAATATATAATTAAATTATTACATCAATATGAATGCCAACCAAAAAAAATAAAAATAAAAAAATAAAAAGAATAAATTGATTACCAACTAAAATCATAAAAGCAATCATGGATCTCAATGAAAACAAAACATAAAATCATTTAAACAAATAAACAATAAAATTGTTAAAGGATATATGTCATTACATATCACTAAGCACGGCATAGCAAACAACGTACATCTCTTTTTGAGATCCCCATCTATTTGAATCAAAGAAAAAGGCCACTCGTACCTTAGGCAATTACATGAGTGAATATAATTTATTAAAAAGAGGAATGGCTGCTCAACATTGATAACCAAATGTGTTTGAGGTGGATAATAGGACAACTAGCAAATAATTTAGCCTATAAAAAAAGTAACTTTGTACGCATTTTATAACTTAAGAAACTTAAAAATGTGGCCAAAAATAGCTCCAAGAATATATAAAGAAACTTCATTTAAAGAAAGGAGGGAAGAAGGGAGGGGGGAGGGGAAGGAGGGAAGGAAAGAGCAGGAAAGAAGGGAGAAAAGGAGAAAATTAAACCACGTTAGTTACAGCCAAACATTTGAGTCTCACCATACACTTCCTCGTTTTTTGCATAAACCAGTTTTGCAAACTGTATTCAAAAAGAAAAATAGCCCAAAAATAAATGTAATGCCATAACTGATAAAAATGAACCATATCAGAAAAAAAGGGGGAGATATAGTTAAATACTTACATAAGGCTAATAGGCGAAAGGAAGGAACATTTGATACCGCGTATGTGAACAAACAGTGTATGAAAAAATCATATATATAAATCAGCTTTATAAACTGTTTTTTTTAAAAAGTAAAATGTAAATCATTGTTGCATAAACTTAAAACAAAGGAAGGCTAGAAAAACAAACCTTCAAACCAGCGAACAAAACCGGAAACAACTTAAAGAAAGCCGCGCTGAAATTTGGCGCGATTTAAAAGAATCACAAGACCAAAATGTTGCATAAATGTGGGTGCATTTAAAGTGTGATGTAAACGGGTAATAATAAAAATATACTAAAAATAACTTATAAAATTCAAAAAGTGTGTGAATAAAATGATTGGACCTAGGTACATATACAAACATTAAGCTTTTTTTCTTTAATGTCAAATTCAAACCTTTTGAGCATCATAAGCACCGTATTACATAAACAGAATGGGAACCACACATACCTTCTCCGGCAACAAGAATTGGAGACAGTTTTTTTTAAAGGCCGCGCTAATATTTGGCGCGATCTAAAAAGATCGCAAAACCAATTTGCATACAGATTGTAATGTAAACCGGAATAGTAAAAATCCAACTAAGGATGACTAATGAACTTACCATAGGTATATGTATAAAATAATTAAGACCAAGTTACATATATAAACCATTAAGTTTTTCTTCTTTAATGCCCGATTAGGGAATCCAAACCTTTAGAACATCATAAGCAACGTATTAAATAAACAGAATGAGAACCGCACATACCTTCAGGCCGGCAACAAGAGCCGAAGACAGCTTTGGAAACCGCACTGAAATTTGGCGCGATTTAAAGAGATCACAAGACCAAATTTAACATAATTGCATATGCATAAAAATGTGATGTCAGCGGGTAGCGGTGAAAATTTCATACTTAAAATAACTCATCAACTAGCCAAAAAATGTATATAAAATAATTGGGACCAAAGTAAATAAACAAAACATTACGTATTACTTCAAAAGTAAATAAACAAAACATTACGTATTACTTCAAAAGTAAATAAACAAAACATTACGTATTACTTCTTCCAAAGTAAATAAACAAAACATTACATATTACTTCTTACAAAGTAAATAAACAAAACATTGAGGCAGTATAGGGGGTGAAGTACTTTTGTCCACTAAATAAGAGTGGGACCTAGGCATGGTTGTGTCTGATGATCTTAAAGTAACTAAACAGGTAGAAAAGGCGATGGCAAAAGCTAGAAGGATGCTTGGGTGCATACGGAGAGGAATGGCTAGCAGAAAAAAGGAGGTGATAATGCCTCTGTATAAGTCTTTGGTGCGACCTCATTTGGAGTATAGTCTGCAATTCTGGAGACCACACCTTCAAAAGGATGTGAACAGGATGGAGTCGGTGCAGAGGGTGGCTACTAAAATGATTAGTGGTCTTCATTATAAAGCATATGAGGACAGACTTAAGGATCTTAATATGTACACCTTGGAGGAAAGGCGGGACAGAGGTGATATGATTGAGATGTTTAAATACCTTCGTGGCATAAATGTTCAGGGAGAGAGCCTCTTTCAACTGAAAGCAAGTTCTGCTACGAGGGGAGATGGGATGAGGGCGAAGGGAGATAGATTCAGGAGTGATATGCGGAAATATTTCTTTACGGAAAGAGTAGTGGATCAGTGGAATAGTCTCCCAGTGTAGGTGGTAGAGATGAGGACAGTAACTGAATTCAAAAAAGCATGGGACAAACACAGAGGATCTCTAAAGGTAAAAAGGGGACGGTTGTAGTTATTGATATGGAAGGACAGACTAGATAGGCCATGTGGTCTTTTTCTGTCATCATATTTCTATGTTTCTAATAAGAGATGGCTACAATTGTACTCCTGGCACCAATTGGGTTATATTTGAGGCAATCTCCAAAGAAAGGATCGAATCCACCATATCAGGACTCAACACAACCACCTCCCCTCTCGATCCCTGCCCAGTGAACTGGATAAAAAAGACAAAAAAGGAGTAAAGCCAACATTGTAAATGAATCCCTCAAACAAGGTTAGATGCCCAATAGCCTCAAGATGTCCATTATCCGCCCGACCCTTAAGAAACCCAGACTTGATTCTCTGGATCCTACCTCATTCAGACCAGTAGCAAGCCTCCCATTCACTGCAAAAATCATTAAGAAGATAGTTCAACAGCAACTGCAGGACCATCTGGACAAAAACAACACACTTGACCTACAGCAGCATAGATTCCGACCTTCTCATGGAGTCAAAACCCTCATGATCTCATTAATAAACACCCTAACCAAAGAAATACAGACCATACATACTGGATATACCCTGATCTTTCTGGACATATCTGCAGCGTTCGATACCGTCTCACACAGCATTCTCCTACACAGATTAGAAGAAACTGGCATAGAAAACAAAGTTCTAGAATGGTTCAAGTCTTACCTAACATACAGGTATCAATTAATTCAAACCCACACTGCCACCTCCTCCCCATTTCAACAAACTCAAGGAATACCACAGGGCTCTGCACTCTCAGCTATGTTCTTTAACATTTACCTTCAACTACTCTGCTCTATAATACAGACCCACAATGTCAACTTCCACATATACGCAGATGACATTATGCTTTTTAGACCCATCACAACCGCAAATCCAACAAACCCACAGTTAATAAACTGCTTCAACGATGTCTCCAGATGGCTCCAGGAAAACAACCTCACAATAAACTTAAAAAAAACAGAAGCCTTATTTGTTGCAAAGGATTTAACCTTCACCCTTCCAACACTCCTCACCCTAGGAACAACCCAAATAAAAGTCCAAATGCACATAAAATACCTAGTAATTATTCTTGATCAAACATTATCTTTTAAGCCACAGATTGCAAAAACAGCAAGGACAATATTCTTCAAAGCTAAGATGTTACAATGCCTCAGACCACTCGTAAACCCACAGGACTTCAGATCAGTCACACAAGCAATGACGTTCCCTCACCTGGACTATTGTAATGCAATATACCAAGGACTCCTGACCACCACACTCAACCCACTACGGACAGCCCTCAACAGAACAGCCAGGATCATCCAAAGGGGGAAGAAGTATGACCATATCACACTGATCCTGAGAGAGCTCCACATCCTCCCTCGAGAAGCACGGATCAAGTATAAAACACTGGTACTGATCCATAAAGTGCTTCACCAATAACAAACTTCACACCTTCATACCCTACTAATACGGCCGAACTCCGGAAGACCAGCATGGCAGGCCACAAGCAATTTACTGATTGTGCCCAAAACACATGCTAATTTACTGTACATAGTTGTTAATATTTGTTATCCCTGTTTTATTCCCTGTTATCTGTAAACTTGACATATGTTATATGTTTTAAGTATAAAGTTGTTAAATTGTAAACCGCGCTGATGATGAATAGTGCGGTATATAAAAGCTGTTAAATAAATAAATAAATAAAATGAAAGGATTTAGTTTAATCACCAAACTTGTAACCGCTCATTTGACTTGTACGCGCCCTCATTATGGAACTCTTCAGGCCGAAATCTGGAACAAAAAGGACCTCTCCTCATTTAGGAAACAACTAAAACCCATTTATATAAGGAACACCTGGGATCAGAACAGAGCAGCACCCACTGAAGCCAGGCCCATGATGATCACTGGACAAACTGAGACTGAGAGACAGACAAGGGTTCTAGATACGATATGAAACCCTGATTCATACCAATTTCAGGAATGTAAATATGTTTGAACTCCCCTGATGATCGTAAATACGTCATGACTTGTTTTAATGGATCCCCTCTTGTTTATTGTAAACCACTTTGACCCGGTGAAAAGTGATATATAAGCACAGCTTAATTAATAAATAAATAAATAAAAATGTTGGGGTTCGGCCACTACTAGTGCAGGTTACTACTCTTCGGCCTGGCCTCTGCCCTCAAGGTCTTCACCAAATGTCTGGCAGTAGTGGCCGCCTTCCTCCACCTCCAGGGGGTATTCTGGCCAGTATGCAATAGAGCTTCGGTGTCCTGTCCTCCAGTTGATATCTCTGGACCTCAGGGCCTTTTCTCCATACGTCCTCCAAGAGGTATTTGGGTTCCTTTTCTCCTTAGCTGCAGCAGTATTCCTTCTAGGTGCTGCTTGAGGGTCTCTGGCTGTGGATCTCCAGACCTCTGGCTTTCTCCAGTCCTCTGAAGGTTGTTTCCCCCAGGAATCTCTCCAGGCATACGTACTTCTCTGAGCTCCTCTCTTGGACCGTCTGCTTCCTTGTCCTTGTTCCTTCAGGTTCCGGTTGTTCCTGTTCCTCCTGTTCCCGTCCTGGTTCTTGTCTCTCTTCCTCTTCCTGTCCTTCTTCCTCCCTCCTGAAGATTCCCTTCTAGTTTTAAAGGGCTTAGATTGCAACTCCTCCCTTGCATACTTCAGGTGTTGTGGATTAAGCTCTCTCCTAGAAGGTGTTTGATTAGGGATGACATAATGGTTTCTCTGATTAGACTCATGCTTTTCCACTTTAGCTCCTCTAGGGGCTTTCTGCAAACTGGTGCATCCTGGAACATGTAGTCTTTTAGGAAAACAAGCTGTCTTATTTCTCTGACCTGCCAGCACAGGTCCCTTGATCAGAGTAAATTCCCCTCTTTTGTCCTTACTCCATGAGCTTTGATAAGCTTCCTTATCACAGACTTCTACTGTCCAGACCCCCCATCTGCCCTCTGTAGACAGAATGGGACTTCAATGTAGTATTGACGCAGCTCACTCGCCCACCATTTGAGCCTTTGGCAACCTGCCACCTGAGATACCTCTTGTGGAAGATCATGTTCTCCAGGACCAAGCAGGAAGTCAGTCCTCACATATGGGTGACATTGACGTTGATGGAGCCCACATGCGGAGCATTTCCCCAGCTTTCTAAGAAAGCCTTTGGGAATACACCCACGCATGCGCGGTCCCCTTCCCGCCGAAAGGTGCCATCTTGCTCAGTCTGTCTTTTTCCGTGGAGCCCAGCGGACGTCTGTCCTTGTCACCCGGAAAAATTTGAATTTTTTTCTGCGATTCTCGCGCCTCTTTGTCCAGTTTGACGCCGGTTCCCCTTCCTGCCCGGGTTCGGTATGCCAGTATCGACCCGATCTCTATTTTTCGGGTTTTTGCCCTCGTGACACGCGTTCGCGCTCTTTTTTCTTTTCCCTGGAGGGGAAGTCAGGAAGTCGAGGAGGTTGTCTTAGCTTCAAGGAAGCAATTCACCTGAAAGACCTATGCCCTGAAATGGAGTAAGTTCTCCCTGTGGTGTGATCAGCGCCAGGAAAACCCCTTCTCCTGTCCTGTGCCAGTAGTGCTTCAGTACCTACTGCACTTGTCTAATCAGGGTCTTAAGTCCAATTCAGTTAGGGTACACCTCTCTGCTCTGGCAGCCCACCACTCAATGGTGGAGGGGCACTCCTTGTCGGTTCACCCCCTGGTGGCCAGGTTACTCAGAGGCTTGCTCCTGCTAAAGCCTCCTCTCCGTCCACCTGCCCCTGAGTGGGAGTTCAATGTGGTTTTGCAACAGCTCACTCGCCCACCCTTTGAGCCTATGGCTATGTGCCCTTTTCGCTTCCTTTCTTGGAAGACTCTCTTCCTAGTGGCACTGACTTCGGCCAGGCGAGTGAGTGAACTTCAAGCCCTGGTCTGTGACAGGCCATACACTCGTTTCTATAAGAACAGAGTGGTCCTTAGGACTCATCCTATCGAAGGTGGTCTCCTCCTTCCACCTCAACCAGGAGGTGGTTCTTCCCACATTCTTCCCTAGGCCCCATGCAAGCAGGGCTGAAGAAGTCCTCCACACCCTGGACTGTAGAAGGGCCTTGTCTTTCTACCTTGAGCGTACTAAGGGTCATAGAAGGGCTACTCAGCTCTTCGTCTCCTTTGACCCAAACAACTTGGGGGTTCCTGTCTCCAAGCGTACCTTGTCCATATGGGTGGCGGACTGTATCACCTGGGCTTACAGGGCAGAAGACCTTCCCTTGCGGGGTCGAGTTACAGCCCACCGTGTCCGGGCCATGGCTGCATCAGTAGCTCATCTCCGCTCTGTACCGTTGGCAGACATCTGTAGGGCTGCAACTTGGTCCTCAAGCCAGGCTTTTGCAGCCCATTACTGCCTGGAGAGGGAGTCCCGTAGGGACAGTGCTTTTTGTCAGGCAGTACTCCGGAATCTCTTTGAGGTTTAGGCAACTCTGACCCTCCTGCCTTCTTGTTGGGCTACCGAGGGGTTCTGGTCTCAGTGAAATTCTTTCCTTCATGCTACGGCTTCACAGAGGGAGTTTCTTTTTCAGCCTGGGTTCCTGGTAGCCCAGAGCTAGGGAGTCACCCATATGTGAGGACTGACTTCCTGCTTGGTCCTGGAGAAAGAGTAGTTACTCACCTGTAACAGGTTTTCTCCAGGAGCGGCAGGAATCAGTCCTCACAACCCTCCCTCCTCCCCTGGGAGTTGCAGTTGTACACAGTTCAATTGTTTTTTGTGCTGTCTTTTAGCTATGTCATCTGACTGAGCAAGATGGCACCTTTGGGCGGGAAGGGGACCGTGCATGCGTGGGTGTATTCCCAAAGGCTTTCTTAGAAAGCTGGGGAAATGCTCCGCATGGGGGCTCTATCGACGTTGATGTCACCCATATGTGAGGACTGATTCCTGCTGCTCCTGGAGAACACCTGTTACAGCTATCCATGATGTCTTTGTCTAATGATCTCTCTCTTTGCATGATGTGTCCAAAGTATGAAAGTCGAAGTCTTGTCATCTGAGCTTGTTTGACTGGTTTGTTCTTCGGGCAGTCCATGCTTTACGCAGTATTAGCCCCCAGCACCATAATTCAAAGGCATCAATTTTCTTCCTGTCTATCTTTTTCACTGTCCAGCTTTCACAGCCATATGAGTAACTACTCTTTCCTGGTGGCGTTCATCTCCACTCACATGATGTTATTGAAAATACCATGGCTTTAACAAGTCGAATCTTTGTAGGGAGAGAGACATCTCTGCTCGTGAGAATCTTATCTAGGACTTTCATAGCCATTCTGCCAAGAGCAATGCGCCGTCTGATTTCTTGACTGCTTGTTGCTTCTTTATTGATAGTTGATCCAAGTGGGTTAAAGTTGTCCACGCTTTCAATTTCTTCTCCTTCAACGATGAACTTGTTGATTTTGCCAGTTGTCATGATCTTTGTCTTCTTTACATTAAGGTGCAGGCCCATTTTGAGACTATATTCTTTGATCGTGAGAAGCAAATGTTCCAGATCATCTTCACTTTCAGCCAGTAATGTGGTATCATCAGCATAGCGAAAGTTGTTGATGAGTCTTCCACCAATCTTCACACCTCTGTTGTCTTCATACAGTCCTGCTTCTCTGGTGATTTGTTCTGCATATAAATTAAGCAGGTAGGGGGAAAGTATGCAGCCTTGTCTTACACCTTTGCTTATTTTAAACCATTCTGTTTCTCCTTGTTCCGATCGAACTGTTGCTTCTTGATCAATGTGCAGATTGTGCATGAGAACAATCAGGTGTTCTGGTATACCCATGCTTCTTAATGTAGCCCAGAGTTTCTCATGGTTTACACAGTCAAAAGCCTTGCTGTAGTCGATAAAGCACAAATAGATATCCTTTTGGTATTCTTTAGTCTTTTCAAGGATCCAGCTCACATCCGCGATGATGTCTCTCGTTCCTTACCCTTTCCTGAACCCTGCTTGCACTTCAGGTAGTTCTCGTTCCAGGTATGGTTGTAGTTTCTGTTGAATAATCTTCAGCAGAATCGTGCTGGCATGTGGGATCAGAGCGATTGTGCAATAATTTCCACAGTCAGTTGGATTACCTTTCTTTAGTATTGGTATGAACACAGATCTTTTCCAGTCAGTTGGACATCATGTTGTCTTCCAAATTTCTTGGCAGGTTCTTGTAAGTACAGTAACTGCTGCATCAGATTGCTGTAATACCTCTGTGGGAATGCTATCAATGCCTGGTGCTTTGTTCTTTGATAAGGCTTTCAATGCTGCTTCAGCTTCTTCTTTCATCACCAATGGTTCTGGATCATAAGGTACAGGTTGAAATGGCTGTTGGTCCACTTGATCTTTATCATATAAAAACTCTGTATATTCTTTCCACCTTTTCTTGATCTTCTCAGCATCATTCAACATAGAACCTTGAGCATCTTGTAACATTCCAATTCAAGGCTGGAATTTTTTCTTTAACTCTCGTAGCTTTAGGAAAGCTGATCTAGTCCTTTTTTTATTGATTGTTGATCCAAGTAAGTAAAGCTGTCAACTATTTCCATTTCTTCTCCATCAGTAATGAACTTACGGCTGCAGGACAAGGGAATTGTTGGCTCAGGGTTGACTTGGTGCAAATCCTATCTAATGGAAAGATGGCAGCAGGTACGAACAGGAGCCACAACATCTAAGTCCTTCCAGCAAATACATGGTGTACCGCAGGGCTCTTCACTCTCCGCCCTCCTATTCAACATATACATGCAGCCCATATGTGAAATAATCCGATCATTCAACATATCATGTCTCATCTACGCAGACGATGTGCTACTTTTCACCCCATTCACGGTCAATCATCCAGACTTCTCCCTGTTAGTAAAATGCTTTGAGGCCGTAAGTGACTGGCTCCAATCACAGAGCCTCAAGATAAACTTTAGCAAGACTGATGTAATGTTCATTACTAGTAATCAGTCCTTCTCCCCACTGCCGACATTAAAGACAAGAGATGCTGAACTTCCAAGTAAACCCAGCATCCGATACCTAGGCGTAACGCTAGACCAGCAGCTCGAATTCAAAACGCACATCAGCAACACCATCAAACAAATCTACCACAAACTACAAACATTGCGACATCTCCAACCCATGTTGCAACTGGACGACTTCAGAACAGTTTTTCAGGCACTGGTGACCCCCCACTTCGACTACGCCAATGTGACTATGGTTACACGATGCAAGGTTCCACATTAGGAACCACCACTCAGGAAAAAGATTTAGGTGTCATTGTGGATAGCATGTTAAAACCCTCGGCCCAGTGTGCAGCGGCAGCCAAGAGAGCAAACAGAATCTTAGGTATCATAAGGAAAAGAATGGAAAATAAAACAAAAGATATTATAATGCCTCTATATCGTTCCATGGTGAGACCGCACCTTGAATATTGTGTGCAATTCTGGTCGCCGTATCTTAAAAAGGATGTAGCGATTTTAGAAAAGGTTCAGAGAAGAGCCACCAAAATGGTAAAGGGGATGGAAGGATACTCCTATGAAGAAAGGCTAAAAAGGTTAGGGCTCTTTAACCTGGAAAGAGACGGCTGAGGGGAGATATGATAGAAGTCTATAAATTAATGAACGGAGTGGAACGGGTAAACGTAGATCGATTGTTTACGTTATCAGAATATAGAAAGACTAGGGACATGCAATGAAGCTACAGGGTAAACTATTTAAGACTAATAAAAGAAAATATTTTTTCACTCAACGTGTAATCAAACTCTGGAATTTGTTACCGGAGGATGTAGTAAAGGCTGTTAGTGTAGCTGGGTTTAAAAAGGTTTGGACAAGTTCCTGGAGGAGAGGTCCATAAACCATTATTAAGAAGGGACCCAGGATATCAATGCTTGACCCAGTACAAGCATTGCGGAACCTGTGTCTTTTGGGGAAACTGCTAGGTGCGTATGACCTAGATTGGCCACTGTTGGAAACAGGATACTGGGCTTGATGGACCTTGGTCTGACCCAGTATGGCATATCTTATGTTCTTATGATCCTGCATGGACTACCCAAGCACTACGCTAAACCCATTACAGCTGGCAATGAACGCTGCAGCACGCTTCCTACATGGATCCTCTAGAAGAGATCACATCACCCCCATCTTAAAAGACTTACACTGGCTCCCAATCTACTGCCGTCTCATCTATAAAGTAGTCATGATGACCTTCAAGGCCATTAACAAGACGTCAGCCACCTCCCTATCGGACCTCCTCCACCCCTCTCCAGCGAACACAGCAAGGAAAACATTCGCCACCAACACCCTTCAGACCCCCAACGAAATAACAAAATGCACCCAGGCAACAAAAAAACGAGCTTTCAAATTCTATGCCCCAGCTGTTGGAATGCACTCCCAACCACCATCAGAGCAATCACAGATCTCGCCCAATTCAGAAAAGCACTAAAGCATCACCTCTTTTTCCTACACTACTGTCAACCCAGTAATTCAACCCAGTAATTTAACACCACCAACCATACACCTTGCCATGTCAAGTTTGTATATAACTAAAAAGATGTAGATAGTTACCCCAGTTGGACCAAGTTGTATGTACCCGTTCATTGTAAGTGCACAGCAGTATGTCTGTTATGCGCAAAAATGTTAAATGTAAACCGCACTGATTTTAAAGAGC
Source organism: Ichthyophis bannanicus (assembly GCA_033557465.1). NCBI lineage: Eukaryota > Metazoa > Chordata > Amphibia > Gymnophiona > Ichthyophiidae > Ichthyophis > Ichthyophis bannanicus. The sequence continues at coordinate 17,554,077 of CM066045.1, read as the reverse complement.
GCGGTATATAAAAGCAAGAAATAAAATAAATATATTCCTTGATCTTGAGCAGCAAATGTTTCAGATCATCTTCATTTTCAGCCAGTAATGTGGTAGTATCAGCATAGCGAAGGTTGTTGATGAATCTTCCACCAGTCTTCACACCTCGGTTGTCTTTATACAGTCCTGCTTCTCTGATGATTTGTTTTGCATATAAATTAAAGAGATAGGGGGAAACTATGCACCCTTCTTGTGTACACCTCTGCTGATTTTAAACCATTCTGTTTCTCCTAGTTCTGTTCGAACTGTTTCTTCTTGATCAGTGTAAAGGTTGTGCAAGAGAACGATCAGGTGTTCTGGTATACCCATGCTTCTTAATGTGGCTCAGAGATTTTCATGGTTTACACAGTCAAAAGCCTTGCTGTAATCAATAAAACACATATGGATATCTTTTTGGTTTTATTTTGTCTTTTCAAGGATCCATCTCACATCTGTGATAATGTCTCTCGTTCCTCGCCCTTTCCTGAAACTTGCTTGCACTTCAGGCAGTTCTCGTTCCAGGTATGGTTGTAGTCTGTGCTGAATCTGTGCTGAATGATCTTGAGTAGAATCTTGCATGTGGAATCAGAGCGATTGTGCAATAGGTAGGTTGAAAACTGGATGGTAAGAAAGAAGCATGAAATCTGAGTCCATAGAGAAGGAGAAATATAAAAGAAAGAAAACTGAAAAGAAAAAGATCAGTATCAGATAGATATAGGGGAGGAAGTGAAGAAATGGGGAAGGTGGAAGAGAAAAGAGGTATCAGTTGGACTTGAGACCCTTGTTAAGAGAAGATGCAGTAACTAGAGACTGGAACCAACATGATTAGAAAAATAAAATGCCCAACAATAAATGTAGAACAAATTGAAGCTACTGACACAGGAGTTAGTGGGCCTGAGTAGCCTGTGAAAGAACTGAGAGCAGCTGAGGCCTGCATAAAAGGCTTTAGTGTGTGGTCACTTATTCTGTACTTGGTGAGGGTCTATTTATGTTCTAAGTGTATGATTAAGACCAGGTGTTCTGTTAACATGGAATTTCTATGTATGGATCTGTAGTAATTTGGCTTCTTCAATTTTCCTGGTAGGTATATGCATGTTCCTGGGCCCACTGCACTATTTACAGTGATGTCCTTTTGTTGAGGGAGTTTTGGAAGTTAGTGCTGTTATGGAATAGTAGATTTGCTGTGCTGTGTTTCTCACGTTTTCTTCTGTGGCGTCAACTGTAGGGTGTTGGTGAGGGGTTTGTTGGAATATGGATGATCTTTGAGATTTGCAATTTTATTTATTTATTTGTGCTTATTTACCGCCTTTCGTGAATCAAAGCGGTTTACAAAGAACTCAGAACTGGTAACAGTTACATTTAACTGAGTTGACATAATTAACAATATAAACTGATAACAGTAACATTGATGACATTAATAACGAGATAAACAGGCTAATAGATAAAACAACTTATTCTCTCTGGTCACTAGGCTGCTTCTCCAACCACCGCCACTGATAATTTCATAGAAGTGAAACAGATGTACTTCCTGTCTTCTGCAAGAGACAGGAAGTGCCCTTGTTTTACTTTTACAAACTCCTTGATGCTGTTGGCTGCAACATAGCACAGCCGTAGGAGTGAAGGAAAATGCTCCTGCAGCTGTGTAATTAATGCAGGCTATGGCAGGGCTGCAGGAAGGAAGGAATGAGTAGGTAGGTTTGCTGCTGGGGGTGGGACTGGCATTGGATGAGGACTGCTGCTGGGGAGGCTAGGACTGGAAATGGTCTGATGCTGGGGGATGGGGGAACTGGGACTGGAAGGGAGATGATGATGGGACGGACTGAGACTGGAGGAGGACTTATGCTGGAGGGGTGGGGTAGCTGAAACTATAATGGAACTGATTTGGGGGGGGGGGGGGACTGGAACTAGAAGGGAGATATTGCTTGGAAGGACCAGGACTGGAAGGGAGATTATTCTGGGAGGGACTGAGACTGGATTTATTTATTTATTTATTATTTATTTATTTATGCTTTTCTTCTATACCGCTTTTTCCCAAGATCAAAGGCGGTTTACAATTAACATATTGAACATGGTTTTACATGGAACATCGTATTTTTTTTTCAAACTATGTACAATTAACTTTTCATGAACAATAACATGGAACATATAATTATACAAATGCTGTAATTATTTACATTAGTCAAATATTACATTATGGATGAGGACTAACATATATATTAACTATATAAATTTTATAAGAACATAAGAACATAAGACATGCCATACTGGGTCAGACCGAGGTCCATCAAGCCCAGTATCCTGTTTCCAACAGTGGCCAATCTAGGTCATACGTACCTAGCAGTTTCCCCAAAAGACACAAGTTCCACAATGCTTGTACTGGGTCAAGCATTGATATCCTGGGTCCCTTTTTAATAGTGGTTTATGGACCTTTCCTCCAGGAACTTGTCCAAACCTTTTTTAAACCCAGCTATACTATCAGCCCTTACCACATCCTCCGGTAACAGATTCCAGAGTTTGATTACACGTTGAGTGAAAAAATATTTTCTCTTATTTGTCTTAAATAGTTTACCCTGTAGCTTCATTACATGTCCCCTAGTCTTTCTATATTCTGATAGCGTAAACAATTGATCCACGTTTATCTGTTCCACTCCATTCATTAATTTATAGACCTCTATCATATCTCCCCTCAGCCGTCTCTTTTCCAGGCTAAAGAGCCCTAACCTTTTTAGCCTCTCTTCATAGGAGTAGCCTTCCATCCCCTTCACCAATTTGGTGGCTCTTCTCTGTACTTTTTCTAATAACGCTATGTCCTTTTTAAGATACGGTGACCAGAATTGCACACAATATTCAAGGTGCGGTCGTACCATGGAACGATACAGAGGCATTATAATATCCTTTGTTTTATTCTCCATCCCTTTCCTTATGATACCTAGCATTCTGTTTGCTTTCTTGGCCGCCGCTGCACACTGGGTGGAGGGTTTTAACATGTTATCCACGATGACTCCTAAATCTTTTTCCTGGGTGGTGGCTTCTAATGTGGAGCCTTGCATCGAGTAACTATAGTGTGGGTTGTTCTTTCCTAGGTGCATGACTTTGCACTTGTCCACATTAAATTTCATTTGCCATTTGGATGCCCAGTCTTCCAATTTATCCAGGTCCTCCTGCAGTTTTCCACTTTCCTCTTGGGTTTTAACAGCTTTAAACAGTTTTGTGTCATCTGCAAATTTGATAACCTCACTCGTTATTCCCTTTTCCAGGTCATTTATGAATATGTCAAAAAGCAGCGGACCCAGTACAGATCCCTGGGGTACTCCACTATTCACCTTTTTCCATTGGGAATATTGGCCATTTAGCCCTACTCTCTGCTTTCTATCTTTTAACCAGTTCCCGATCCACAATAGTACACTGCCTCCTATCCCATGACTTTTTAGCTTTGCCAAAAGTCTCTGATGGGGGACCTTGTCAAAAGCTTTCTGAAAATCCAGATACACTATATCAACCGACTCACCTTTGTCTACCTGTTTATGCACACCTTCAAAAAAACATATCAGATTAGTAAGACAAGATCTTCCTTGTCTAAAGCCATGTTGGCTGTCTCCCATTAGGCCATGACTATCTACATGCTGCGTAATTTTGTTCTTTATGATGGTTTCTACCATTTTCCCTGGTACTGACGTCAGGCTCACCGGTCTGTAATTTCCCGGGTCACCCCTGGAACCCTTTTTAAAAATTGGTGTTACGTTGGCGACCCTCCAATCTTCAGGTATTACAGATGATTTTAATGAAAGTTCACAGATTACCAATAGCAGGTCTGCAATCTCATATTTCAGTTCTTTCAACACTCTGGGATGTATACCATCTGGTCCAGGTGATTTGCTACTATTCAGTTTATCAAATAGTTGTAATATATCTTCCCGGTGTAGCGATATTTCTCTCAATTCCTCTGCAGTATCACCTTTAAATACCACTTCAGTCTTGGGTAACATCCCTACATCTTCCTCAGTAAAGACCGAAGCAAAGAATTCATTCAGTCTCTCCGCTATAGCCTTGTCTCCTCTTACTGCCCCTTTTACCCCTCTATCATCTAACGGTCCAATTGACTCTCTCACAGGCCTTTTGCTACGAATGTACTTGAAAAAGTCTTTATTTCGTGTTTTTGCTTCCGCAGCAAGTTTCTTTTCAAATTCCCGCTTTGCCTGCCTTATCAATGCTTTGCATTTAACTTGCCAGTGCTTGTGCTGTTTCCAGTTTTCATCATTTGGCTCTTTTTTCCATTTCCTGAAGGTTGCTTTTTTGGCAGCAACAGCCTCTCTGACCTCACCTTTAAACCATGCTGGCAGTTTTTTGGACTTTCTCCCACTCTTCTTAATGCGTGGAATACAGCTGGTCTGGGCTTCGAGGATAGTAGTTTTAAATAACGCCCAAGCTTGCTGTAAGTCTTTAACCTTTGGAACCGCTCCTTTTAGTTTTTTCCTAACTATATTCCTCATTCTATCATAGTCTCCCTTTTGAAAGTTAAAAGGTAGTACTGTGGATTTCTTTACTATTTGTTCTCCAATAATTAAATCAAACATGATCATATTATGGTCACTATTGCCAAGTGGTCCCAATACCCTTATTTCTTGCACCAGATCTGGCGTTCCACTAAGGACTAGGTCCAGTATGGCTTCCCCTCTGGTCGGTTCATGAACCAGCTGCTCCAAGAAGCAGTCATTTATTCCATCTAGAAACTTTATCTCTTTAGTTTGTCCTGCCGTGACACTGACCCAGTCGATACCGGGGTAATTGAAATCACCCATTATTACTACTCTGTTGTGACTTTTGTTAGCTTCTGTGATTTCTTTGAGCATTTCATCATCCATTTGTTCATTCTGGCCAGGCGGTCGATAGTACACCCCCACTGCCATCACCTTCCCCTTCATAAGTGGAATTTCAATCCATAGAGATTCTACAGCAAATTTTGTTCCCTGCAAAACTTTAATCCTTTCTGACTCAATGCCCTCTCTAACATAGAGCGCAACCCCTCCACCAATTTGATCAGCTCTATCATTACGATATAGTTTGTATCCAGGTATCACAGTGTCCCACTGGTTATCCTCCTTCCACCATGTCTCTGAGAGTGCAATCATATCTAACCTCTCATTTAGTGCCATATATTCTAACTCTCCCATCTTATTGTTTAGACTTCTAGCATTGGCATACAAGCATTTTAGAGACTGTATTTTATTCATATTAATCTGGCTATTGGTAGGCATGGGTAATTTGGAATCTTTATTCTCTGTCTGCTCCTTACTCAAGGGCATTTCGGCTACTATACTCCCTTTTGGAACCTCATTGCTTTTGGTAGTATCCTTCAAGGATACCTTCGTCCGAACCATGCGCTCCTGGGTGACTGTCGGCTTTCCCCTAATTTCTAGTTTAAAAGCTTCTCTATCTCCTTTTTAAAGGTTAATGCCAGCAGTCTGGTCCCATCCTGATTAAGGTGAAGCCCATCCCTTCGGAAGAGCCCCCCCTTTCCCCAGAATGTTCCCCAGTTCCTAACAAATCCAAAACCCTCATCCTTGCACCATTGTCTCATCCACGCATTGAGACTCCGGAGCTCTGCCTGTCTTTTGGGTCCTGCACGTGGAACAGGAAGCATTTCGGAGAATGCTATCCTGGAAGTTCTGGATTTCAACTTCCTACCTAAAAGCTTAAATTTAGCCTCCAGAACTTCCCTACCACATTTTCCTATGTCATTGGTACCAACATGTACCAAGACAGCAGACTCCTCCCCAGCACTATCTACGATCCTATCTAGGCGGTGCGTGAGGTCCGCTACCTTCGCACCAGGCAGGCATGTTACCAGGCGATCCTCACGTCCACCAGCCACCCAGCTATCTACATTCCTAATGATTGAATCACCAACTATAACAGCTGTCCTGACCCTCCCCTCATGGGCACGTGGCCCTGGAGAAACGTCCTCGGTGCAAGAGGGTTTTACATCACCTGGAGGACAGGTCCTAGTTACAGGATCACTTCCTGCCACACCAGGGTGATGCTCTCCTGTCATGTGACCTCTCTCCTCCATGGCAGCAGGGATGCTGCCAGACTGGAGGTGGGACTTCAGGACTATATCCCTGTAGGTCACGTCCATGTACATCTCTGTCTTTCTTATGTCTTCCAGGTCTGCTACTCTAGCTTCTAGAGAACGGACTCGCTCCCTGAGAGCAAAGAGTTCTTTGCACTTAGTGCATACGTAAGACCTCTCACCAACTGGGAGAAAATCATACATGCGACACTCAATGCAAAAGACCGGAGAACCCCCATCTCGTTGCTGGACTTCTGTCTGCATCTTAGTTTAAAGCTTGTGTTTAGGTCTTTTAAATTCTGTATATACTAAGGATTGGTGTAGATGCTTATACCAATAAAAGTGTATCTAATACCCCTAATACACCTTGTATACCTGAAGCTTAATTAATTAAGCTCAGATCCTCCGTGTATGACTGATTTGGATAACGAGCTGCACCTGAGAGCAGCCCCTTTCTTCTAAGATGTGCAAGTACCTATAAAGGTACAATTAGCCAAGGGGTGGGTGGGTGCTGGGGAGGTAGGGAGGGAGAAAAGTCCTACTAAAGAGGGCAGTTACAAGGTACCCTGTCCTGAACCCTCAGCAGGAAGGAGGGGGGTACCACATAAAGCCCAGTTAGTTGAGAGAGGCAAGGTAAGTTACAGCTGAGAAGGGTAAGAGAAAGTTTAAAAGGTAAACCTCTACAGCAATGGAGTGGGTAAGGAACCCAACTATGGACAGATAGAGAGCTATGTGGAGACAAACAGATGCACAGTTATTTGGAAACAAGACTCACAGTTATGCAGCAACTCAGTAAAAAATCACCTTTGGGAGAGCACTGGAAGCACCCCTCTTCTTAGAGAGCACCAAGGCAATCTGAACTAAACCCACGTGTGCAGCACAGAAAATGGAAGACCACAACACTAATTCAGCAGGAGGGGGAGGGGAGGAGTCCTTCAGGGAAGGGTAAGAGAAAGTTTAAAAGGTAAACCTCTACAGCAATGGAGTGGGTAAGGAACCCAACTATGGACAGATAGAGAGCTATGTGGAGACAAACAGATGCACAGTTATTTGGAAACAAGACTCACAGTTATGCAGCAACTCAGTAAAAAATCACCTTTGGGAGAGCACGGGAGAGCACTGGAAGCCCAAACTTTTTATGGTGGTTTGATCTTATCATGGATATATAATTTATTAATATTCAACTATTTATATTATATGTTTTATTTTGTTGACAGAGAGTAAACAAACACCATACATAAAAGAGAATAAATAAATAAATAACATTCAAATATTTAAAAAGTTAAAATCATATAAAAGTGCTCAATGTTGGAAACTAAAAAGCTGACAACCATATGAAGTGTCTCCATCTTTATAATATTAATATAAACCAAGCAAGTGAAAAAGCTATAAACCTATACAAAAGTGGAGACACTGTCACACAAATGAGTGCATTAGGGAGGATATAGTAAGGGATGAGGAGGACAAATTAATTAAACAATGTATTCCATTGGAGAACCCATATTATTAAAAGAGTTATGTTATCTCCAGACATGATATAAAGGGGTTAGCAGTGTATCATGCCTTAAAACTCCAGAGAGAACTCAGGGGGCCATCAGTACCTGCGTATAGATATAACTTATAGAGCGCTGCAACCACTAGATGAGATGAAGGCTTTTAGTGAATTCAGTGGCCATAACTGGCTGGAAGGAATGCCAAGTGTGTGGAAAGGCTGGGGAAGGAGAGGGGGGCGACAGAAATGGGGGGGGGGGGGATATGGAGAGAAAGGAAGAGGGCAGGAGGAAAAGGTGAAATGTAGGGATTAGATTTTCTCAGAGAAAATAGCGGCCAGAAAAGTCAGGTCTAGGGCTGATGGGAGAGGGGCAGGGGTTAGAGTGGAAGTTCAAGTTGATGATAGAGATTAAAGTACCTGGTAGAGCTGTCTGGAGGAGTTGGATGAGATGAAGATTAAATCAGAATAGTATGATTGTTTAGCGGCATGAATCATAGAGAGGTATTGATGCTGGCAAGTATGGAAGTGGGCATGTGACTCGGGAGAAGGATGCTTGCGCCGGGCCTGCTCAGCATGATGGAGATGGGTGCGCTGCAGGTAGAGTCCCAGATGATACCAAGAGTGATGGGTAGACAGGCAGAAGGAGGAAATAGGGCATAAAGGGTCTATTTGATCTAGGGTAGAGGACAATGTATGGGTCCAGCTATCTACCTGGTCATTCATAGAAAGGAAAGTTGGACGGAAGGAGATTGTCAGCAGAGGGAAACTGTTGAAGTGTGGATGGTGTGATATGATGCTTGAGGTGGGTGTGTGGTATAGGAGAGATGCTGGATGAAGATGATGCAGAGGGGAAAGGGAAGGTGAAAAATAGGCAATAATGGTCTGACCATGGCAGCGGGAGGATAGAGACAGTAGATAGTGTAAATGGAGAGCTGGCTGGCATGAGAATGAGGTCCACAATGTGGCCTGTGGCATGTGTGGTGCTGATGTAAAGACAGAGTCTCTAACAGAGTTAAAAGTACTTTGTCCTTGGGCCTAGAGAGCAAATCAGGATGTGTATTGAAGTCACCTAGGATCACCAGGTGGGGAGATATGAGAGAGACCTCAGAGAGTAAGAGTAAGAGTGCATCCCAGAGATCTGGGCGGACAAAAGGTGGAGCATAGAGAAGGAGAAAATGAATTGGCTGGGAGGTACCCAGATGGAGCAGTAGGGACTCAGGGTATCGCAAAGGGGGATGAACCTCCATGAAAGGAAGGGAGGAGTGGTGGAGGACTGCCACACCCCCTCCGCTCCTGTCTTGGCAGGATGTAAGGAAGGCAGATTACCCCGGGGGGGGGGGGGGGGGGGCAGCGATGCAGGAGGGCTGTCTCCCCTTCCCAGAGCCTGGTTTCAGTAAGGAACAAGGCATCTAGTGAATGTTGAAATGTTAAATTCTGAATAAGGTGTGCTTTGGAGGGAAGCGAACGGCAGTTTAAAAGAGCTAAGGAGAGGAGAACAAGAGAGGTTGCAGAGCACCGCTTAGAAAATGAGGAAGGGGCAGGCAGACAGGGCAAAAGATTAGCCACATTGCGGGAAAGGAGACCAGGCAGAGCTGGCCGGGTGAGTCAGAGCGCCGGCCCCACAGAACAGGAATAGTGGCCATGGCCAGTACAGCTACAGAGAATAGGACCCAGAAGACGGTCTGGTGTGCTTTTGAAGAGCGAGGGGGAGACTGACCTGGGACACTGGAGCAGTGTGTGTTGATAGATATATGAGACTGCACAGATAATGGCTCAGCCTTGTCGCTCCAAGGATCATGTCCTGCTCCTTGGGTGCGCTCCTTTGGTGTGTGCCCTGGGCGCTAAATGCCACAAGCACCGTGCTTTAAGTGCCTGGGATACCTCGGTGGGACACGATGTGCATGGCCAAAAAATGGTTTGACTTATGCCCTTTTTAAACATATCTTTCCCAATTTTGGGATATTTTCTCATGTTCATTTAATTAATTTTTTCTTTGGGCATGCACTGAGGTTTTTTAAACACACAAAACAGTTATATGCATGTTAATTCATAAGCATATATGTGTACAGGTGATTTGCTTGCACTTTAAATTTTTAGCTGCCTAGACTAACCAAATGCATGCTCATAAATGCACACCCCTAAACTCCACAAGTAAATAGCAGCATTCTGAACTTGCCATTTACATGTATATGCAATATACACGGGCAGCCTCTACTATTTGCATATGGAGATATGAGCAAGCCTTCTAATAAGACCTCCCTTAACTTTCTCACCTCTTGCAAACACATCACCACTTCACTCCACTCCCCCATTTTTTCACTTTAAAACTCTGTTATTGCTCTGGAAATAAACACTACCATGCCACTATTGCAATCCACTGTGTAAATCATCTTCATATTTGTGCAATATTGCCCTTAGTTCATTCTGTACTATCCAGAGGAAGGGAGCGTGACTCACAGAAGTTACTCATCAATGTACTGTTGGTCTTGTGAAAAGGAATCACATCTTGTTGTTTGACCTTTGTTTCTTGCTAGAAGGGAAAGCTTTTCATTCAGTTAATCAAAGTCCTAAAGGAATCTAACTGTAAAAGGCTTGTCACTAAGAAAGACAGTTATTGATTTATTTAAAGATTTACAACAAATACTTGTTTTTCTGGGTGCTTAGTTTCTGTACTCCTCTGATATGATAATGAATTGCAGTTTTACAATGTTTGCACTCTTAAGTATGAAAAATAGTGTCATGCACTTGATTGATTGTGATTTAATTTCATGACGGGGAAGCTTTGGAGGAAGGTACACAGCAGGAAACATTTGGAGCTAAGGAGGAAGAAGTCCACATGTGAGGAAGTGGGAGTGTTTTTATAGCTTCTAAAATTTTTTTTACATGTGTCTCTACTATGGTCAAGCCACTCTGAAGGAGCCCGCTTTCATCTTCTCTGGAAGCTAAGCAGGGTTGGGCCTTGTTAGTATTTCGATGGGATGCTGTAGGTTTATTGTGCATAAGAAAGGTCTGGCAATCTGCTTCTCATTGCACCTTGCCAAGAAAACCCAGAGGATAGGTTTTTCAGCTTGGAGAAGAGATGGCGGAGGGGGGATATGATTAGAGGTCTATAAATTAATGAATGGAGTGGAATGGGTAAATATAGATCGGTTGTTTACACCATCAAAAATTATAAAGATGAGGACATGCAATGAAGCTACAACATAACCCATTTAAGACTAATAAGAGAAAATATTTTTCTACTCAACGTGTAATCAAACTCTGGAATTCGTTACTGGAGGACGTAGTAAAAGCTGTTAATATAGCTGGGTTTAAAAAAGCATAAACCATTATTAAAGAGAACCTGGGAAATCCACTGCTTAACCCAGGATAAGCATTGTGGAACCTGTGTGCCTTTTTGGGAGCCTGCCAGGTACTCGTGGCCTGGATTGGCCACTGTTGGAAACAGGATACGGGGCTCGATGAACCTTGATCTGACCTAGTAAGGAATTTCTTAGTACTTATGTCTCCAGGAATCAGCATTGACTTGACAGCACATTGGGCCCTTTTATTAAACGACACTAATAGTCAATGTGTGGTTTAGCGAGCTTCAACTAGCCGCAGTAAACTCTACATGTGGGCAGGCCAGCTACTAACCACTGAAACGCACATTAACTGGCACTCACAGTTGCATAGCATGGGGTCACCTAACGGCACCTCTATATATGGTGTTAGCCGCCCCTATGTTACTGTGCTGCTCATTAGGGTACCCCAAAGCATGTTAGCTGTCAGGAACATATAAGTCATGTCCCTGAAAGATAACATGGAGGCTTTGCATTTAATGTACATTGGTATTATATGTTAAGTGCAAACTCTTAGGGGCACTAAGTAAAAGGGCCCCTATGTATTTCTCAAGCAAGTACCTGTGGGAATTGTTACAGTTGTATGTCTCAGAGTGGACCCTACAATCCGGGTGTCTAACTTCTCAGCAGTTACTTGTTTGCATGTGGCAAAATTGTCCTGGGCTAGAATGCAAATGTGGTCCAAATTGTGGAATTCCTTACTAACCGCTTTGCAGTTAGAGAGAGAATTATTTGAAATTTAGGAAGAGGTTGAAAGCCTTCCTTTTTAGGGAAGCATTTGACTTTATTTTCAAACAAACTGAAATAAAAACAGAAATATGAGGGCAGAAAAAGACCACATGGCTTATCTAGTCTGCCCTTCCATATCACCCACTACAAGAGTTCCCTTTTTTCCTTTAGAGAGCCTCTGTGTTTGTCCCATGCTTTTTTAAAATTTAGATACTGTCCTCATCTCTACCACCTCCACTAGGAGACTATTCCATGCATCTACCACTTTTTCCGTAAAGAAATATTTATTCAAGTGCGAGCGCGGAGTCGCGAAGGACGCCGGTAACCGGGCGGTCGGCCCGGTCCCGGCCCTTCCTTCCGGCTTCTGAAGAAAAGAAGGGGGGGGGAAGAGGGAGCGAGCGTGCGGAGGCTGATGACGCCGGCAGCATTTTTTAAATGGATTGGCTCCGCAGATGAAGAGAGCAGAGCCAATCAGAGCTGCCGGCGTTAGACGGGGTTATAAGGAAGGAGCTGTTTATGCTCCCCCCTTTTCGGCGGCGGTTTTGGAGACAGGAAGGCTTCCCGCCCTCCCTCCCTTCAGTTTGGTATGTGGGGGTGGTGTTGTTTTCGGAGTGTCGCAGTGGGGTGGTGTTGACAAGGCGGGATCCCGGAGGTTTCCAGGGCCCGGAGTCGTTTGGTCATACTTGGGCGGGGGCGGGGTGCCCCCGACCCGGATAAGCCCTGCTGGCCTTTGCTAGTCATATGGCGAGGTCGGGGAAAGGGCGGTAGGAAATTGGCCGGTGGTTGGACACGGCCGGAGCGGATGCGACCCCACTTTGCTAATTATGGCTGGGGGGGTATCACTCCGCTGGTGGGAGATTGTTTACAGAACTGTTTGATATTGTAAAGTTAATTGTTTGAAATATAATAAAGCTGCGACCGGTTGGTACTTCCAATAAGAAAATTGTGTCTGTGAAATTTGTAAGGGTGGGGGAAAGGGTGGGGGAGGGGGTGAGAAGGATGAGGGAGGTAGGGGTGAGTAAGGATGGGCTTAGGGCACCGGATGCGGCCTGCCACGGTTACTGCATATCACTCCTGAGTCTATCCCCTTTCACCCTCATTCTATGTTCCCTCGTAGCAGAGCTTGCTTTCAATCAAAAGAGGCTCTCCTCCTGTGCATTTATGCCACGGAGGTATTTAAAGTCTTAGTCATATCACCACTGTCCCGCCTTTCCTCTAAAGTATACATATTAAAGTCCTTCAAGTCTGTCCTCATATGCTTTATAACAAAGAACATTAACCATTTTAGTAGCCACCCTCTGCAGTGGCTCCAACCTGTTTATATCCTTTTGAAGGTGCGGTCTCCAGAATTGCACACAATACTCCAAATAAGGTTGCACCAAGGACTTATACAGAGGCATTATCAACTCCTTTCTCCTGCTGGCCATTCCTCTCCCTAACAACACTACTACTGATCCTTATCAGAGCTTATATATGATGCTTCATTCAACAAAAACAGCTCCAACTTCTCACCTAATCACAATATCATTCAATCAGCAAACCCAAGAGGAGATAGAGCAAACCTCAGAAAATCCTGTGCAGAGCTAATTGCCCACAACGGAGTCAAGCATCTGCCAGACTTAACACATCAACGGTCTGCTCAGATATCTCTCCACCTTGCTTGAAATACAGAGCGTGTATGCCATACAAACTTACATACCATTTCATACCCCACTTAACATCCTTATGTACAGCAAGTATTCCTTTATACAGCAAAAATTGTTATGAACAGAAAATTAGCGTAAATATAGGTGTGGGGTATGCAGAGCATTGTTCACCAAGGCTCCCACTACTCAAATGAATCAGAGATCACAAATCAACCCCGAGACGCCCGCCTGGACGTCCCTTCAGCGTTTCGCCTTCGCTGCTTCAGGGGGGATACAACTAAGAGAGAAAATAAAATAAAAACCGTTGCTATAATATACATACCGTGATACTCACAAGTCCCTCCTACTTCCCATATTAAAAACCAATTTATCTCACCCAACCGATACTCAAAACGAAATATATTCTATGTCGCCATATGAAATTCTTTTTAGATAGTCGCTCACTCATCAGCACTTCCTCTAATCCAATTTCACAACTCATAGCCAAGGAATAAGATGCTGACTTAAATAGGGGAAAACCTTTACCCACGTCTTGTTAACAACAGGACACAAGTACGGACCCAATACGTCAAATGCATTCTTTCCAATCAACACCCGAGTTCAGCCCCTCGGGAATGACCGTTCACAATGAGTAAATCCAACGTTGCTCTCTATACGTAAGGTATTGCTTCCGCGTCATGTCCCGGAAACCCGATCTTACATGCTCTATACAAAAACATAACAAATCACTAAAACTATGTTTCTTCTGCAAACAATGTTCAACCATAGGAGCCTCCTGCCTTTTACACCTTAATCTACTTTTATATTCACCTAATCTAATCTTAAACGGACGGATCGTCTTGCCCACATACAACAATCGGCAAGGACAAAAAATCCCATACACAACAAAATCTGAATCACAAGAAGTGATTCCTCTCCCTATGCATCCAAGCATCCTTCTAGCTGTCCCATCACCTTTTCTCCTGCATAGCTTCTTTGAGATCGTCAGACACAGTAAAGCCTAGGCCCCGTTCTTCTTTCGTGGCAGAAGTACGTCACCCCCTGTACTGTACTGTTGCAGCCCAAATGCATGACCCTACATTTTTTTAGCATTAAATCTCAGCTGCCAAATTCTAGACCATTCTTCAAGCTTAGCTAGATCCCTTCTCATGTTATCTGCACCTTTATGGGTGTCTACTCTGTTGCAGATTTTGGTATCATCTGCAAAGAAGCAAACCTTACCCAACAACCCTTCCGCAATATCACTAATAAAGATGTTAAAAAGAATCATAGAAACATAGAAACATGATGACAGAAAAAGACCACATGGCCTATCTAGTCTGTCCTTCCATAACAACAACTACAACAGTCCACTTTTTACCTTTAGAGATCCTCTGTGTTGGTCCCATGCTTTTTTGAATTCAGTTACTGTCCTCATCTCTACCACCTCCACTGGGAGACTATTCCATGGATCCAATACTCTTTCTGTAAAGAAATATTTCCACATATCACTCCTGAATCTATCTCCTTTCACCCTCATCCCATGTCCCCTCTTAGCAGAACTTGCTTTCAATTGAAAGAGGCTCTCTCCCTGAACATTTATGCCACGGAGGTATTTAAATATCTCAATCATATCACCTCTATCCCGCCTTTCCTCTAAGGTGTACATATTAAGATCCTTAAGTCTGTCCTCATATGCTTTATAATGAAGCCCACTAATCATTTTAGTAGCCACCCTCTGCACCGACTCCATCCTGTTCACATCCTTTTGAAGGTGCGGTCTCCAGAATTGCACACCATACTCCAAAAGAGGTCGCACCAAAGACTTATACAGAGGCATTATCACCTCCTTTTTTCTGCTAGCCATTCCTCTCCGTATGCACCCAAGCATCCTTCTAGCTTTTGCCGTCGCCTTTTCTACCTGTTTAGCTACTTTAAAATCATCAGACACAACCACGCCTAGGTCCCGCTCTTCTTTAGTGGACAAAAGTACTTCACCTCCTATACTGTATTGCTCCCTTGGATTGCTGCAGCCCAAATGCATGACCTTACATTTTTTAACATTAAATCCCAGCTGCCAAATTCTAGACCATTCTTCAAGCTTAGCTAGATCCCTCCTCATGTTATCTACACCTTCCTGGGTGTCTACTCTATTGCAGATTTTGGTATCATCCGCAAAGAGGCAAACCTTACCCGACAGCCCTTCCGCTATATCACTAACAAAGATGTTAAAAAGAATCGGACCAAGGACAGATCCCTGGGGCACACCACTGGTAACATCCTTCTCCTCAGAGTGAGCTCCATTTACTTGTACTCTTTGTTGCCTCCCACCCAACCAAACAGTAACTTTAGGGTCCATCCCTAGGGTGCTCAGTTTGTTTATAAGTCGACTGTGAGGAACAGTGTCAAAGGCTTTACTGAAATCTAAATACACCACATCTAGAGCTCTCCCTCGGTCCAACTCCCTGGTCACCCAGTCAAAGAAATCAATCAGATTTGTCTGACAAGACCTGCCTCTGGTGAATCCATGCTGCCTCGGATGCTGTAATCCGCTGGACTCCAGAAACCTCACTATTTTCTCTTTCAGCAGCGTTTCCAATAATTTACTCACCACTGAAGTTAAACTAACCGGCCTGTAGTTTTCAACCACATCCTTACTTCCGCTTTTGTGTAAAGGCACCACATGAGCCTCTCTCCAGTCCTTTGGCACCACTCCCGACTCCAACGAGGCATTGAAAAGATCAGTCAGTGGAGTTGCTAGAACGTCCCCAAGTTCCCTCTGTATTCTAGGGTGTATCCCATCCGGTCCCATCGCTTTGTCTACTTTAAGTTGAGCTAGTTTCTCACGAACAGTCTTCTGAAAATTGTTCAAGATGTCCCTCGCTTCTGAAATCGGACCAGGACAGATTCCTGCGGCACTGCACTGGTAACCTCCCTTTCCTCAGAATGAACTCCATTTACCTGTACCCTTTGTCACCTCCCACTCAACCAATTTCTAACCCAAACAGTAACTTTAGGGTGCATCCCAAGGGTGCTTAGTTTGTTTATAAGTTGCCTGTGCGGAACATTGTCAAATGCTTTATTGAAATCTAAGTATACCACATCTTGGTTTCTCCCTCAGTCCAACTCCCTGGTCACCCAGTCAAAGAAATCAATCAGATGTATCTGATAAGACCTGCCTCTGGTGAATCCATGCTGTCTCAGATCCTGCATTCCATTGGACTCCAGAAACCTCACTATTTTCTCTTTCAGCAGCGTTTCCAATAATTTACTCACCACTGAGGTTAAGCTAACCGACCTGTAGTTTTCAACCACATCCTTACTTCTGCTTTTGTGTAAAGGTGCCACATGTGCCTCTCTCCAGTCCTCTGGCACCACACCTGACTCCAAAGAGGCATTGAAAAGGTCAGTCAGTGGAGCTGCTGGAACTTCCCCAAGTTCCTTCAGTATTCTAGAATGTATCCCTCTGGTCCCATTGTTTTGTCCACTTTTAGTTTAGCTAGTTCCTCATGAACCCAGTCCTCTGAAAATCATTTGAGATGCCCCTTGCTTTTGTTCCTGTTTGTGGGTGTTTTCTGAGGCCCTGCTCCTGGCCCTTCATCTGCGAACACAGAACAGAAATATTTATTAAGCAATTCTGCTTTATCCTCATCAGTTTCTACATATTCCTCCCCTTCACCCTTAAATCTGACAATACCACTTTTGCCCTTCCTCCTCTCACCAACATATCTGAAAAATGTTTTATCCCCCCCCCCCCCCCCATTTTATTGCATTGGCTATTTCCTCCTCTTTTTGAATCTTTGCTTTCCTGACTACTTTGCCAGTCTTTCTAAATTTTTCCAAATATAGATGCCTGTCTTCCTCGCTCTGTGATCTCTTGTATTTCATGAAGGCCTCCCTCTTCTTCTTCACCTTTTCAGCTACCTCGTTTGAGAACCATAGTGGGCGCCTTTTCCTTTTATTTACCATTCAAACAGAAAAATTGGTAGCACTTAAAATATCCCCTTTCAGTTTTGCCCATTGTTTTTCTACATTCCCCAACTGTTTCCATCCCACTAACGACTCCTTGAGGTACTGACCCATCTTGGCAAAGTTAGTTTTCCTAAGACCCTTGCTTTTAAATGTATTTTATCAGCCCTAGTCCTAATACTGAACCACACTGTCTGGTGATCACTGGATGCAAGATCATCTCCCACTATAACATGAAAAACACTTTCCCCATTGGTAAGCACCAAGTCCAGTATGGCCCCTTCACGTGTGGGTTCTGTTACTAATTGCCTGAATAGTTCCGCTGTAGAGAATCCAGGATCACCTTGCTTCTAGATGACACTGTAGCAGGGATGCACCAATCAACATCCAGCATATTGAAATCGCCTATCCCTATGATGGAGGTCTATATATCACGCCAATGCAAATGGATTTCTCTTTCCCTCTTTCTAGTTTAACCCACACTGCCTTCTCTCTCCCTTTTAAGCTTTGTATTTCCATAGCTTTAATATTATTTTTTACGTATAGTATCACTCCTCCTCCCCTTCTTCCTACTCTGTCCTTTCTGAATAATGTATAGCATGGTATAGTTATATCCCCATCATGGTTGTCCAT
The DNA here is from genome assembly GCA_033557465.1 of Ichthyophis bannanicus. NCBI lineage: Eukaryota > Metazoa > Chordata > Amphibia > Gymnophiona > Ichthyophiidae > Ichthyophis > Ichthyophis bannanicus. The sequence goes on along the minus strand of CM066045.1, from coordinate 17,536,200 downwards.
GAACCATGTCTCTGTTACTGCCACTAAATCCAAGTCAGCCTCTCCCATTAAAGCCTCAACATCTGGGATCTTATTTCCCATGCTACGGGCATATATAGACACTGCTTTCCAGATGTTGCCCCTTTTACCTATTTCTATAAAGGTATTTAATGTTTAACTTACCTGGGAGCTTTCTTCACCCATCCTCAATGAATCTAGTCTTCAATAGGTTAGCCAGTCTGCTACTGAAGACATGTCGACCCTTCTTGGACAGAAAGACTCCATCTCTGCTCTGCAGCCCTTGGAACATCATCCCATGGTCCAGGAAAGCAAAACGCTCTCAATGACACCATCCATGCAACCATGCATTTATATCCAGTATGCAAGCTTCTCTGCCTGGTCTTTACCCTCAGCAGTATCATTTGTGCTGACATGGATGAGCAACATCGGCTAATTGTCAGTAGGTTTGATGAGTCTCAGCAAACTCTCCATAACATCTTAGATTTGGCACCTGGCAGACAGTATATCTCTCTGGATATCATCTGTTCGGCAGATGAATGTCTCAGTACCCCTCAGAAGAGAGTCACCAACCACCACTACCCTTCACTTCCTAGTGGTCACTGATTTTCCAGGAACAAGCAGGAAGTCTGCATGGAGCAATTCCCCAGCTTTCAAAGAAAGCCTTTGGGATTGCTGCCATGAATGTGTGGTCTCTAACTGCCCAAAGGTGCCATCTTGCTCAGTCTCCCTTTTTCCGGGGAGCCCTTCGGATGCACATCCTCGTCCCTCGGAAAAAGTGTTTCGTCTTCGGCCTCTAGTCTGTGTTTTTTCCGGTAGCACCAGTCCTCTTCCATTCTCCCCTGCTCTCTTTTTTCTCCTGGAGTGAGGGGACATCCTTCCTGTAAAAGGTTTTCCTTTTTGCAGGCTTCGTGCCCTTTTTCTTCCCTCAACCACTGGCCACAAAGGTCTTCAACCTAGCGGGGGCCCTTTTTGCCCCAATGGCCACCGGTTTTAAAAAATTCAACAGATGCTCCCAAAACATGTCGCGCACAGACACCCATGACTGTTGTCTTCGGTGTCTTGGGGCTGACCATGACCCAGAGCTCTGCTCTCTTTGCAAGAAAGTGTCCTCCAAGGCCCTGCTAAGTCGTAAGCAGAAGTCCAATGACATCTTCCGAAAGGTGACCCTGGAATCTTCAGCGGCACCCTCGGTCGTCCCTCCGCTGGTGGGATCCCCTACTTCGGCCCCGTGCTCTCGGCGGCACTACGACCAGGGGTCCCCTGAAGTGGAGAGGCATAAGAAGAAGATGACCCCCTCTCCTCCTCCATGCCAGACCCGGTAACCCCGGTGTCAGCATCGCAGGGTCCCACGCCCGCATGGGAGTCCCGAATGCTGGCATTAGAGCGCAACATATCTGCCTTCTTAGCTGACCAGCAGGCGCTCATGCCCAGCACAGCTGGCCCACGCCTTGAGACCAAGGTTCCCTCAAGAGGGACACCGAAACCCGCCCTAGAAACCCCCAAGAGCCATGGTCCTCGTGAGAGTCCTCAGCATTGGTCTCGTTCACCTTCCCAGTCCTTGGGAGTGAGATTCTCCAAGGCCTCTGGCTCCAAGCAGACTTCGGCCTTTGGACAGCCCGATCTGCCTGAGTCGGACTCCTCCTTGGACCTCTTGGGCTGGGTGTCGGACGGGGATACTTCCCCGGAGACCCGTGCCCAAAGGGCGGTCGAGGAGGTACTGCTGCACCTTCGAGGCCAGGGGTCCTATTCCCGCTACTTTCTCGTTCCGAAAAAGATGTGAGGCTTACGTCCCATCCTCAATCTCCGAAACCTAAACAAGTTGCTGTTGCGGGAGAAGTTCATAATGTTATCGCTTGGCATCCTGATGCCCTTCCTTCAGCAGGGCAATTGGCTATGCTCCTTGGATCACAAGGACACTTACACCCACATCCTAGTCCACCCCCAGCACAGGCACTACCTGCACTTCAGGGTGCAGGGGAAACACTACCAATACAGAGTGCTCCCTTAGGGCTCACGACCACACCGTGAGTTTTCACAAAGTGCCTCTCCACGGCCGCTGCCTCCCTCAGGTGGCAGGGCATACCCATCTTCCACTACCTCGATGACTGGCTCGTCACTGGGTCCTTGATCGGCAAAGCCTGCCTTGCGGCATCGCGCATGACCCTTCTCCTCGAACGCTTCGGCTTTTTGGTCAACTACTCTAAGTCCCACCTTGAGCTGATGCAGATCCTGGAGTTCATCAGCGCACACCTTGATACAGTGCGGGCAACTGCCTTCCTACCCGCGGACCGCACAGACTGCCTCCGGGCCGTGGCGACCCAGGTCCAAAACAGGGTTTGGGTTACAGCACGGGGCACGCTGCGCCTCCTCGGGCACATGGCCTCCACTGTTCATGTGGTCCCCCATGCATGCATGCACATGCGGACAGTGCAGTGGTGCCTCAGGGCACAATGGAGCCAGGCTTTTGGCCATCTCAGAGACCCTATCTGGGTCTTCCACAATCTCCAGAACTCCCTGAGTTGGTGGCGGGACCCCCAAAATCTCCTTCAGGGCATGCCCTTCCAGACCCCACAGCACGAGCTCCTCCTAATGACGGATGCTTCCCTGTTGGGGTGGGGAGCCCACTACGGTGCATTGTGCACACAGGGGCAGTGGTCGCCTGAGGAGTCTCAACAACAGATCAACCTGCTTGAACTTCGGGTGGTCCGACGAGCCCTGAGGGCCTTTGAGGGCTATCTGTGGGGAAAGTCAGTGTTTGTGCAGACCGACAACCAGGTAGCCAAATTTTACATAAACAAGGAGGGGGGAACAGGATCCCGGTCCCTCTGCCGGGAGGCAATCCTCCTTTGTGCTTCGCTGGGGGATGACCCTACGAGCGGTTTACCTCCCAGGCCAGGAATGTCCTTGCGGAAAAACTTAGCAGGATCCTCTGCACACACGAGTGGTGCCTGGATCTGGAGATCGCTGACCTCTTGTTCCATCGGTGGGGGTCCCCATCCATGGACCTGTTCACCAACCCGGTGAACGCGCAGCTTCCCCGCTTCTGCGGCCCGGTTCCGCACCCGAGCAGAGTGGCCCCGGATACGTTCCTCTTGAGATGGACCTCCGGCCTTCTTTATGCGTTCCCTCCCACTCCTCTCATTGCGTGGACCCTCCACAAGGTTCAGCGGAACTGGGCTTCGGTGATCCTGCTGGCTCCCTCGTGGCCTCGGTAGCCTTGGTTCCAGCTTCTGCTCCGGCTCTCATCCGAGCCTTCAGTCCCTCTGGCCTGTGCCCCAGCCTGCTAACACAAGAGAAGGGTCAGCTGCTCCATCGAACCTAGCCTCGTTCCTCACAGCCTGGTGGCTGAACGGGTCGCCTTAGCGCCTCTGCACCTCCCGGAGGAGGTCAAGGAGGTTCTCCTCGCAACAAGGAAAGACTCCATGAGATGGACGTATGCCTTTAAGTGGCACCGCTTCTCAGTCTGGTGCTCCGAGCTCCAGATCGACCTGTTCTCTTGCTCTACCTGGTGGGTTCTTCAGTATCTTCTCCACCTCTCGAAGGCAGGGCTGGTCCAATTTGGTCAGGGTACACCTGAGCGCCATTTCGGTGAACCACCTCCCCATCGAGGAGAAACCCCTTTCGGGACAGCCCTTGGTATCCCGCTTCATGCGAGGTCACTTGCTCTCTCCTATCCGGCCTCAATGTGGTGCTTATGCAGCTTACGCAACCATCCTTCAAGTCTGTGAACTCCAGGATCTCATGGCTGATGCTCCATACACCAGGTTTTACGGTCCTCTGCACCCACCCCAACTTCCTACCGAAGGTGGTCTCGGACTTTCATCTCAATCAGGAGATAGTCCTACCGACCTTTTTCCTGAGACCGCATGCCGACCAGACATCAGCGGTATCACATACACTCGACTGCAAGAGGGCTTTTGCCTTCTACCTGCAGCATACCCAAGCTCATTGCAAGTCCGACCGGCTCTTTGTCGTCTATGATCCCAATCGTTTGGGGCAGGCAGTCACCAAACGCACCATCTCCGTCTGGGTGGCGGACTGCATCGCCTTCGCCCAAACAAAGGTGGGTGCCCTACTGGATAGACGGTTCACTGCGCATGGCATCTGGGCCAAGGCGGCTTCGGTGGCTTTGTTTTGCTCAGTGCCTCTATCGGACATCTGCCGGGCTGCGACCTGGTCTTCAGCGAACACTTTCACTTCACACTACTGCCTGGAGAGGGAGTCCTGCCGGGACAGTGCCTTCGGTAAGACTGTACTCCGTAATCTGTTCTGGGTATAAGCAACTCCTGCCCTCTGACCCTTCTTCGACTGCTACCAAGAGCTTCGCCCTGGGGACCCGAATACTCGGGCTCCTTCAGGCATCAACTTCTGCTCATGGCCTTGCGGAGGCATTTTTGAGTTACAGGCTCTGTAGCTTGTAGCTGGGGAGTCCCATAAGTGAGGAGTGATTTCCTGCTTGTTCCTGGAGAAAGCATAATTACTCATCTGTAACAGGTGTTCTCCAGGGACAGCAGGAATCAGTCCTCACTACCCTCGCACCTCCCCTGAAGAGTTGCTAATTTTTTGTCTTTCCCTTGCCATCTGTTTAGTAGGGCTAGAAACATAGAAATATGATGACAGAAAAAGACCACATGGCCTATCTAGTCTGTCCTTCCATATCAACAACTACAACAGTCCCCTTTTTACCTTTAGAGATCCTCTGTGTTTGTCCCATGCTTTTTTGAATTCAGTTACTGTCCTCATCTCTAACACCTCCACTGGGAGACTATTCCACGGATCCACTACTCTTTCCGTAAAGAAATATTTCCGCATATCACTCCCCAATCTATCTCCCTTCACCCTCATCCCATGCCCCCTCGTAGCAGAACTTGCTTTAAATTGAAAGAGGCTCTCCCCCTGTACATTTATGCCACGGAGGTATTTAAACATCTCAATCATATCACCTCTATTCCGCCTTTCCTCTAAGGTGTACATATTAAGATCCTTCAGTCTGTCCTCATATGCTTTATAATGAAGATCACTAATCATTTTAGTAGCCACCCTCTGCACCGACTCCATCCTGTTCACATCCTTTTGAAGGTGCGGTCTCCAGAATTGCACACTATACTCCAAATGAGGTCGCACCAAAGACTTATACAGAGGCATTATCACCTCCTTTTTTCTGCTAGCCATTCCTCTCTGTATGCACCCAAGCATCCTTCTAGCTTTTGCCGTCACCTTTTCTACCTGTTTAGCTACTTTAAGATCATCAGACACAACCACGCCTAGGTCCCGCTCTTCTTTAGTGAACAAAAGTATTTCACCCCTATACTATATTGCTCCTTTGGATTGCTGCAGCCCAAATGCATGACCTTACACTTTTAAACATTAAATCCCAGCTGCCAAATTCTAGACCATTCTTCAAGCTTAGCTAGATCCCTCCTCATGTTATCTACACCTTCCTGGGTGTCTACTCTATTGCAGATTTTGGTATCATCCGCAAAGAGGCAAACCTTACCCGACAGCCCTTCCGCTATATCACTAACAAAGATGTTAAAAAGAATCGGACCAAGGACAGATCCCTGGGGCACACCACTGGTAACATCCTTCTCCTCAGAGTGAGTTCCATTTACTTGTACTCTTTGTCGCCTCCCACCCAACCAATTTCTAATCCAAGCAGTAACTTTAGGGTCCATCCCTAGAGTGCTCAGTTTGTTTATAAGTCGCCTGTGAGGAACAGTCTCAAACGCTTTACTGAAATCTAAATACACCACATCTAGGGCTGTCCCTCGGTCCAACTCCCTGGTCACCCAGTCAAAGAAATCAATCAGATTTGTCTGACAAGACCTGCCTCTGGTGAATCCATGCTGCCTCGTATCCTGTAATCCGCTGGACTCCAGAAACCTCACTATTTTCTCTTTCAGCAGCGTTTCCAATAATTTACTCACCAACGAAGTTAAACTAACTGGCCTGTAGTTTTCAACCACATCCTTATTTCCGCTTTTGTGTAAAGGCATCACATGAGCCTCTCTCCAGTCCTTTGGCACCACTCCCGACTCTAGCTAGGTGACCTTACTGAGCAAGATGGCACCTTTGGGCGGGAAGAGGACCACGCATGCGTGGCAGCAATCCCAAAGGCTTTCTTTGAAAGCTGGGGACTTGCTCCGCGTGGGCTCTGTCGGTGCCGACGTCACCTCATAAGTGAGGACTGATTCCTGCTCTCCCTCGAGAACAACTTACAGGTGAATAATTACACTTTCTGCAACTTTGGAGTGCTTGAACTCTGGTTCTTCCTTTTCCTGGGATGCCTCCACATAATGGTTCTTGGGCTTGAGGAGTTGGATTGGTGATTCTGCAGACCCTGGTGACTTACTAACCTTGGTCCTTCTGTAGGTTCCCATCCTCACCTCTGCTGGAGAGCTTTGATGTTTCAAGAAGCATCTCATCAATGTACCTCTCACTGTCTTGAATGGTCCTCAGCCTTGCCACCTTTTCTCTGAGCTCCTTCACCTGTTTCCTGAGAGCCTCAGCATGTAGGTATCCTGCACATGGAACTGGTCCTTCAACTGGCATTGGGATCTCTGTCTGGACAGAGGTAGAAGCTGTAATGGGGGGGGGGGGGGTGAGCAACTGCTTTGGCAATGCGATTTTTCCCAGCCATTGTTCAGTCAGTGGAGCTTTGGTACCTTGCTTTGAAATGGAGAGACCCTGTTAGGAATGCCTTGGAAGATTCTGAAGACTTTTATACAGTCCTCCATTCTTTCACAGGCTAATCAGGCTCATTAACCCCTAATGAGGTGTGAGTGGCTTCAAAGAACTTGCTTTGAAATGGAGTTACCCTATTAGGTCTCTACATTTCAAAGCAAGCTCATTGAAATGGAGAGACCTAACAGATTTTCTCCATTCAAGTCTATGAGGAAACAGAAGCACTACATGCTTGATTTTCTAACATGATACCTTTGTGGGAAGTCCTAAAATGAACCTATTTGAAGCCTATTTTTTCCTAGAGCAAACATTATTAAGGCAGTCTAAGAGAAAACCACTGCTTATCTCTGGGGATAAGTAGCATTGAACTGGCAAGTTTTGGGATATGCCAGGTACTTGTGATCTGGATTGGCCACTGTTGGAAACAGGATACTGGACTTGATGGACATTTTGCTTGACCCAGTATGGCAGTTCTTATGTTATTTTCTGACAGGAAATGCATTCAAGGTTCAGGTTGAGCTTCATTATGAGAGCTCTTCAGTTGCCGAAGTTGAAGATGGAGATTGTGGTACCCCCCAACAGACAGCTTAAATGCAATAAAAAAAGTCAGATGCACTGGGTCAAAGAAAACATATTTCATGGAAAGAAATTGTATTATGCATTTATATGGAAACTTACGGAAAACCAGTGCTCCTAGCTGTACCACCCCTGACCATAAGAAAACAGATTGTTTAAGTTTCCTCTGAGTTTCTTTGGAAACATCTGGAAATATTCATAACACAGGTACACTAAAAAAATTTTTTTTAAAACTGCCTCTAATGTTTCGATTGATTTTTACGTTTTTTGGTGCGCTGAATCCAAATCTGGTAACCAATTTGCTCCATCACGTACAGATTTTTTGCTACATTGGGTTAGCAGTTTGAGGTGAACGTTTCAGATTGAGTGCGATCGAGATAAAAGTTTCTTGGATGAATTCTTTATACTAATTGTTTAGTAGTTATTCAAATAAGAATAAAGAAAATTGTAACAAGGCAGCACATAAGAATAGAGTAATGTCAACAAAACACACTGTGATGGTAGCAAAATTGTCTGCACTTAAAACAGCCACATACATGTGCACAAACATTGAGCATATAAGAGCGAGGTTAGACACAAAGCAAAGCAAAGAAATGTGCAAAAAATGTTGTACAGGTATGTATGTAAGAATAGAAAACGCAAACCGCACCATTGCAATACATGAAGACAAACACCCGATGGTGTGAAAATAAAATTCTAATAAATGAGATCCGACACTGTGGTAATAACTAGCAAATTTTTATTTCAAAGTTTAGTAAAAACACGATATTTGTCAACACAGTTTAGATTTTAAAGTCATTCTTGGGTCAATCAATCTCCTGGTGGGCCCGTTTCTTCTTCCCCTGAATGCTTCTCTTGGTGCGCTGCTTGGCGTATTTTTCATCTGGGGTTTCCCGCAGCAGCAACCAGCAGAAATCAGCCATCATAGTGGTGTTCCATCTTCCTTGGTACCTTCTCTCTGCGTCCTTGATGTCCTGGTGAAACCTTTCACCTTGTTCTTCACTGTACGCCCCCAAGTTTTCGGGAAAGTAGTTCACATGGGAGTGCAAGAAATGGACTTTCAGGCTCATGTTACAGCCTTGTTCTTTGAAGGCATTGAGCATCCTGGCAACAATATCCTTATAGTTCTCATCCTGCCTGTTCCCCAAGAATTTGAGAACAACATCCTTGAAGGAATCCCAGGTTTCTTTTTCCTTCTCAGACATCGTTTCAGCGAATGCTCCATCTGAAATGAGTTTCCTTATATCAGGGCCAACAAACACTCCTTCCTTTAGCTTTGCTTCACAAAGTCGGGGGAACTTTGAGCAAAGGTACCGAAAGCACTCACCATCTTTTGGAAGGGACTTGATGAATTGCTTAATGAGACCCAACTTAATGTGGAGAGGTGGTAATAGAATTTTATCACGAGGTACCAAGCTCTCATGAAGAACATTTTTCTCACCGGGTCTCAAATACTCCCGAATTGGCCAGTCTTTTTTCCCCCAGTGTAGGTCGCGGGCCCGGCTATCCCACAAGCAAAGGAAGCAGGGATATTTGGTGAAACCGGATTGCTGCCCTAATAGCATGGATAGAATTTTAAAGTCTACACAAATCATCCACTTATGCTCATCATAACGAATCTTCTGAAGAATCGGGGCTAAATTCTCGTATTTTTCTTGGAGAATAACAGAGTGAGCAATAGGAACTGAAGCGAATGTGTTGCCATTATGAAGAAGAACACCTTTTATGCTGTCTTTTGACGAATCAATGAACAGCCGCCATTCAGCAGGATCATCCTTGAGTTTAAACTTTTCCATCACTCCGTATATATCGTTGCAAAATACCAAATCTTCCTCTTTGCTGAAATACTTCAAAAATTGTGTCTCGCGGTTGCGGTACCAATAAAAAGTTGTTCCTGGTGACAATAGATTTTTCTGTTTAAGCCGAGAACCTAGCAGTTGGGCAGCATCTTTTGGGAGTCCTAAATCCCGGACTAAATCATTCAATTCAGCTTGAGAGAAAAGTTCAGGTTTCGGATCTGGTTCAGTTTCAAACTCGGAAGTACTGGACTCATCGGGAAAAGCCATCTGATGAGTCTCATCATGATCAGAACCATCCACACAAATATGATCCAAAGATTTTGGTGGTTCAGGCACAGGTACTTCGTTGCTATGAGGCATAGGCCTAATTGCTGAGGGAAGGTTGGGGTAACTTATTACGTTCTTATTTTTTAAGTTGTATCCCTTCACAATGCAAGAGCAAAAATAGCAGTCACTGCTGTGGTCTCTTTGTTCATGCCACATCATAGGTATTCCGAAACGAAATGCTTGTTTTTTACCTTTCATCCATAAGCATAGATCTTCCTCACATGTCTTGCACACTTTGTGAGGAGCCCACAGTTTGTCTTGATCGCCTAACTTCAAACCGAAATAGGCGAAATATACTTTTTAATAAATGCAGAAATGTTCCTCTGCCGCTTTTTCACGGTATATTCCCCACAAATAAAAAAAAAACTGTCCGGAGAGTTGACGCAACCTCTGGCTCTGTGAGCCATCACAAATACACAGCACTGCAAACTACAACTGTAGTGAACCACTTCGGAATAAAGCTGGATTACGACTGAGCAAACAAAAGGTAATAATGAACTTGCAAGAAACTGAAATTTGACAGGAACGTTCATGTCGCAACCACCGTGTTTGAGCGAGCGAACGAGGCGAGGCGAACAGGAAAGAACATGCGCCAGCGCGAGTACTGGATTTAGCCCCCTGCCTCCCAATTGTCCTGTTAATCTATAAAATGAATACAAAACACTCTAAAATATCATGAGGGAGTGTTTCTAGTTAGTTAACCATTACAACCTCTATTTTGGGCCAAGAAAATAAACTGCAGTCGGCTAAAAAGAAATTATGTGAACATTCCTTATATGGGTAAGAAATCTAATTTTGCAAGAAAACGTGACATGATTGAACATTTTGGCTATTTTTCCTGGATTCAGCACCCCAATATCTATAGGAATCAGTTGCAAAACTGGAGGCAGTTTTTTGGTAGTGTACCTGTGTAATTTAAGACCGAAGAACAGCTTGTCATGGTTTCAAAAGTATATCTTAAGAAGCCAGCCTGTTTGAATGTAATGCTAAAGCACCATTATGGTAGCAGAAGTTGTCAATTCAGGTTCTGAGCACTCTAAAAAATCACATCAGTATATTGCAGTTTATTGACTTGATATACTATTTTTTATTGCAAAATGTTAAGTGGTTTACAATACCAACAACAATTATTTAAAAACTATCCTCCAGTCTCCCCACTCCCCAGAATATATAAAACAGAGCCCCCAACTCAACCCCACCCCACCACAATAAAAACACCAAAACCTAGGTCCACCCTCTCCTCCCCCCTCCAGGCTATTTCCCCACCCCACAAATCCCCCCCCCCCTTTCACAATTCAAAACCTCCACTTAAAACTCTGCCACTGCATGGTCAAAAAACATTCCTTTAGTCATTATTATTCCCAGCATCCTCTGGTGTGAATTCCAGGTCCACCCTGACCTACTCAGGCTTCTGCTGCTGCTACTTGTGGGCTCCATGCAATTGCTTTTCAGGTACTGGGGAGGTTTGCTGCCCATCTGCATATTCCTCCCATTGTCCTCAGGGGTGACTCCGAGGTCCACCCTGACCTACTCATGCTTCTGCTGCTGCTACCTGTGGGCTCCATGCAATTACTTTTCAGGTACTGGGGAGGTTTGCAGCCCATCTGCATATTCCTCCCATTGTCCTCAGGGGTGACTCCCAGGTCCACTCTGACCTACTCAGGCTTTTGCTCCTGTTGTGTCTGGGTTCCATCCATCTTATGTTTCCTCTGTTGATCAGTATTTTTCTGCTCCATCAGTTGTGGGAACTTGTCATCTGTAGCAGTAACTTCTTGCCTTCTGTGCTCACCTAAAAGCATTCCCTACTGCCATTTCTAAGCATACTCCCTGCAATTATTATCATCGGCAGGCAACCACTTCCCATAAAGGAGAGGGACCCTAGGCAAGGGACTGATGCAGTTCCATCTGGCAGACTGTAGGAACTTGTCATCTGTGGCCAGCTTGCCAACTGTTTTTTGTTTGGGCAGCAACTACCGTATTTCCCAGAATATAAGACATGTTTTTTTTATATCAAGAAAGGATGGTGCGGCCTATACAACGGAGCAACTTATCTAATAAATTTACATGATGGACCACACCCCTAGATCCGCATATAAATACTCTCATCTGTGCAGTCTCTCTCCCTGGACCCTCTGCTCTATGCTCAATGCTTGCAAGCAGACCCTCCGTTCAGCAGACTGGTGCTTACTTGGACTATACTCGCAAATAGCATACCAGACAAATTTCAGTATCAACACAAATCTTCTTTTTAACCCCATAGAAATTGTAAAAATGTTGACACCAAAGGCGCGGAACTCATACACCGCGGAATTCAAATTGAAAGTTATTCATTACACAGAAGAACATGGTAACGGAGCTGCTGAGCGAAATTTTGGGAGACTGGAGAAAGACGCAGGGAAAACTAATCTTGATGAAACATAGCAAGAAGGCAGATTGCAGCTATAAAGCAAGGTGGCCTGAGTTAGAAGCACATCCACTTCAATTCGTCAAAGAGCAAAGGGCCCAGGGCCGTGGACTGTGCACTGTGCAAGTGCGATGCAAAGCAGTTCATACCTGTTCCTTGTAATGAGCTGTTCTTATGTAAACCGTGCTGATTATAAAAAGTGCGGTATATAAAACCAAATAAATAAATAAATACCGCCAGGGAAATGAATATCGAGGGATTCAAGGCTGGTCATTCGTGGTGCTACTGATTTATGATAATTTATTTCTTAAGCATTAGACAAAGAACAACCATGTGTTAGCAGCTTCTCGCTGATTTATTGGATAAAGTACGTGAACAAAGAAATCAGCACATACACAGTGACACCAAACTTCATAATCAACATGGATGAGATTCCCTTAATCTTCAGCATTTCATTAGGGAGAACGGTCAATCAAAAGGGGTTAGAACAATAAATATTGGTACCACCGGACACAAAAAGACACACTTTACAGTGGTGCTGGCCTGCTGTGCAAGTGCAAAGAAGCTGCCACCTAAGATTATATTCAAAAGGAAGACAATGCCACGTGAAACTCTACCAAGCAACGTTGTTGTTGATGTGAATGAGAAAGGATGGACGGATAGGTGAGAGCATGATGCTGAAATGGCTGCAGCGCTGCTTTAATAGTTACAGTTACAGTTTATTTGACTTGATATATCGCCTATAGCAGTGAAACTAAGCGGCCAGACGGATTTTTCAAGAGACAGAAAGTGCTACTTGTCATGGATAGCATGAGAACCCATTTTACTGAAGACATAAAGAAGAAAATAAAATCTCCAGGAACAAGCAGGAATGAGTCTTCACATATGGGTACGTCGGTACCGACGGAGTCTGCGCGGGAACGCTTCCCAGCATCCAATCAAAAAGCTTTTGGAAGCATCCCTCCATGCCTGCGTGCTGCCTTCCCGCCTTTCCCAACTGCCTCTCCTCAGTTTTCGTTTTCCGCGGAGCCGGCAGGACGTCCTCCTGTCACCGCAGAAAATTCTTGTTTTATTTCTTTAGTTTTCTTGTGGTCGCGGCTGTCTCCCTGAAGTCACCGGTACCGCCGGTGTTTTCTTTTCTTTTTCTGTGAAATCTCCTTTTTCAAGGGATATTTTTTCTTCATAGTGTCTCACGGTTTCTCAGGCCTTTCAGGCCTCCTTCTTTTCCTTCGTGGAACCGCCAGCCATTTTCTCCAAGAAATGTTCAGACTGTGGCGGTACAACTTTATTTTTAGACCCTCAATATCGGTGTCTAACCTGCTTGGGTCCTGACCCTTTTCCTCCGGAGCCGTTAGGCAGCAGTTTGGTGAGAAGAGGTTTTCAACATCGAGGTTCCCTCAATACACGGTTTCCCTCCGACGTCAGGGCACCCACCGTCCCTTTCTTCTTCTACACAGGATCAGGTAACCCACAAACAGTCTGTTAAGACTAGCCAGCCCTCGAGTGGTAGGTCTCATGCACAGCATCTAGACGGCTACGGCCTTGCCCTCGAGGGCCCACTGGCTTCAAAACCCCGGCGGGAGTCTTTGGTCTCCAAAGCCTTTGAAGGGTTTCAGGTTGTTCCTGGGGTTCACCCCTCACAGAACATACCTGAGCCGTGTCTGGTGGTGGCATCCGCTTCGAGCGGTACCGATACCCCGACATCGGCACTGGTGTTGGATGATACACTCCTCACCAGAGATGGTCATCTGGCATCCTCGGTAGCTTCGGGACCGGTGGATACCCTCCAGACTGACTTTCCATTATCGGTACCAGTACCGATTCTACCACCGACATCGGTACCCTCCAGACCTGCATCGATAGCCTCGCTTCCCTCGATGCCGAGTCTCGAATCGATCTCCAGTCTGGAGGACTGGGTACCGACTCGCGTTGGTACCGGCTCCCAGCGGTACACAAGGCTCGGTTCCGATAATTCGGATCCGCAACTCTCGGTTCCCCCGAGGCCGTTTGAGTTGCCACCAGTTGGCCTTAATCCACCGGTATCAGACACGGTACCGAAGTCGGTACCGATGTCTACATTACCCTTGCGGTCGGTGCCTTCCATGCTTCGCTCATCAGGCTCTTTGCCCTCGATGCCGAGTCTGGAATCGATCTCTAGTCTGGAGGACTAGGTACCAACACGCGTTGGTACCGACACCGATCGATACCGCAGACTCGGTACCGAGGATAGCGACCGGAGGCTTTCGGTTACCTCGGTACTGATTGAACTGCCAATGGCTGCTCCGATGTCTGTGTCGGCCTCAGCTCCGACATCGGTACCGGTATTAGCATCGGTACCGGTATCCACAGTAGCATCGTGGCCAACTTCTGCCATGCTTCTTCCAGCAGGATCGCTCCCTTCTATATCAAGCTTGGAGTCGATACCTGGCATGGACAATGTGGTAATGATGGTCGCTGCTCCTGACAGCCAGTACCGGCGACCATCCCTTAAGCATTCCAAACTGCACCGTGCAGGATCTTCTATTCCTATATATTTGGATAGCTCTTTCGGTGCTCAGGCTAGTTCTTCAGATCTAACCTGTCCAAGGGAGATTCCTGTTGGGGATCCCTCTTTTCAGAGTTTCCTCCTGGATATAGCAAGATCCCTTGCCTTTCCTATCCCTGGACATGATCTTGCACAAGGCTCTGTTTCTACCAAAGCAAAGGAGAACATAATGCTTCCTTTGCATCATTCCTTGCAGGATCTCCTTCTAGGAATGTGGGAAGCACCTTTAAAGGTACCCCCACCTTCCAGAGCAACTGATCTTCTATATCAGGTGCCCCCCTCTCCAGGGTTTCAAAAGACTCAACTTCCTCATCATTCCATAGTAGTGGAATCAGCAATGAGGCGGGTAAAGAGTAAGAAAAAGCACTCTTCTTATCCGCCAGGTCGTGAGTCTAAGACATTAGATGCCTTTGGACATCAAACCTTCCAGACATCTATGCTTTCTGCAAGAATTCTCTCATATATTTTTTATATGAGTCTATCTCTTGAGGAGGTCACAAAGCAATTACATCTTTTGACTCCTTCTCTTCCAGAGTCCAAGAGTGCAGACCATTCTTCACTGCTTAAGCATCTTCAGAGTATCTCTTGCTTTCTTACTCGTGCTTCCCTAGACTATTTTGAGTCTGCTAGCAGGACTTCTGCTATATCTATAGGGGCACGACGTAGAGCCTGGCTCCAGGCTTCAGACTTAGACAAATGGGCACAGCAAAGACTGGGACATACTCCTTGTACTGGAGACAATCCTTTCAACAAGGAGTCTTTATGTCAGGTTACTCAGTTGTCCACTGACTTACCTGTTCCTAGGGGCTGTTCTGCACCTTCTTCTGTCCCAGTAGGTAGGAAATGTCCTGCCAAACCTTCTTCCCATAGGAGAAGAAGGTTTTATGCATTATCTGCCCATCATGCAGATGTTCCCAAACAAGGGAAGCATCGTCCTGGTCTGCAGAATTCAACCTCTCACCGAGCTCAGCAAACCCAGCAACTGCAGGGTTTCTGATCAATCTTCATCAGATGCTTGTGACTCTGGGGGTTAGAATCTGCAGTTGCTTCTTCTCAATAGGGGCAGTCCACTGCTTTCATTCTAAACCCTAAACATGGATCTCTTCCCAAAAGACATCCATTTTTTCTATGTTCTATGAGCTGTCAGGATGTTCATGCCTATAGGGCACAGGGTTCTCCTCTTCTTCCTGCTAGGGAAAGAGGTCTAACCACTATCAAACGATAGTTTCCTGTGCCAACATGTCTTTTTTCCTTTCTATAGACTCACTACTTTGTAAGTCTTCTTCAGCTCCATTCTCTTTACCTTCTTACCAAGTTTTTCCCCTGTAAGAGCGGTATTCCTTCACTGGAGGGTTTTTTCTTCAGCCTCTCTAGTTTTGTTACTTTTCCAGTGCGGAGTTTTCCTCTCTGAGTTGCCTCCTCTTTTTCAATCTTGCTTTGAGGCAGTTCATCAGACATGTCCAGAGTTTTCTACTCCTGTTCTGTCTGTTCTTTCTGTTTTTAAACAGTAACATTCTTTCTGCTGTCTAGCAAGCAGCTGCCTATACAGGAGCCTTAATGTTTGGACCACTGGTTCTTGTCCACCAGCAACCAGGTTGTCCTCCACTAACATTCTGTCTGGTCTTAGTAGTGGCTCCAAGTCCAGTGCTGTTATCTGTCTTGGAAATTATTTCACTACAGGCTTGTTGAATTGTCTTCTCTTTCTGCCATCTCCATTCCCCTGGGTTTGGCAGCATAGTTGACATAGGTACTGGCTCTCCAGCAGCCAGTTCTATCGCCTCATTCTCCTGCATCATGCTCTCTGCAACATACAGAGAAGCTCTCCACTATCGGCCCTTGCTAGAGAGCATGGGTTTTTTTTTCTCCAACAGCTATCCTAGATGGTTGGAAAAGGCTTTTTCAGTCATGTCTCCCATGACTAGAAAGGTTCTCCCTTTGTTCACTATCTCCTTTTTAATTTAAAGGACATTGGCCTTCTCTTACATGAAAGCTTAAGGAGTTGCCAATTCCCTGCTTTGGTCCATAGTATTTCCAATCGGGAATATGCTTTTCTCCTTCCAGCTCGTCCTCATGGTAAGAACGCATGATCTTTATCTTTATCTTACTATGATACCTTTTTTGCCCTTAAGCAGGTCAGCATGGTATCTCATTTTTATGCGTCTTCTGTTCACTTACCATGCTAGAGTTCTAGAATACTCGGGACTTGCTGGCTGCAGGCTGATATCATCCTCTGCTTTTCACGTAACCATCCTGGTTATTCCACTAGCTAGCATCCCTGTAGCTCATAACCAGTGGGAATAGATTGTCTATATATCTTCTCAAGTAGGTTCCACCTTCTTGTTATTAGATGAATCTTTCCTCTCCACATTTTCTATGTGAATACCGTTCTGTGGGCATATCTCTGTCTGCTTCATTGCAGACACCCATATAGAGGCCTATATATTCATATCTATAGCATACATCTTACAGATGTCTGTCTATCATTTGTGTGTATTTTATGCCCTTCATATCTCACTATAGATATATTCTTATATATATATATATATATGTTATATATATATATATATATATATATATATATATATTTATGTATCTGTCGAGATATTTTACTATCGGTAGATATGTATTCTGCATTTATCTACCTGACTGTCGAGGCTCATATAGCTATATGATTCTGACAGATGGGCTTTACCCATACCTATGCTATCCAGCATGTTTGGGGTTCTACACTCACAACCACTTTGGTGGTAGTTAACAACTTCCACCATAACCTTAAGGTTTAGGTACCTCTGAAGCTCTCCATGTTCCAGTATCTCTCCTAGCTGACTCCAGTTAGGAGAGACATTGCGGATCTTCAGCTAATCACAGGCTCTAATGCTTCAGGCGTTTGTCCTTTCTTTTGGGATACAAGGGGTTTCCATACCTTTTCCTCCCACAAGGACTGTGCCTTTTCTCCAATTCGGTTGGCCTTCTCTTTTTGCTCCCAAGGGTGAGCCACTCTGTCGCCAAAAGAGTTCGGCTTTTATCATAAAGCCTTCCGCTGAAGGCCCACCGTTTTTGGTACTACCCCAGTTATTACCGGGGTCCCCTCTTACCTTTCAGGAATCTGACCTCCACTGTATTTTCCTACAGGTTTATTACCTCCACTTCACAGTGAGGTCCTCCTTGAGGTTCCTCTACTGGGTTCCCCAGTAGATCCCATGAACCTCCTTACTGCTGTGTAATCCTGTTAGGGGAGGTCCATATTGCAATATTTCTTTCAATATAATTGATGATAATTATCATCCACACATGGACTCCTTGTCTGCAGTCCTATGCTAGGTTAGCTGTTCCACAGCACCTTTCTTTCTTCAACTCCTACCCTCCATCCTCAGGATGCCTGGTGTTGTGGGGGATAGCATGTTCCAACCTATGACATGCTGGGACTCCAGGCATCTCAGCGTGGGAGTCCCCATATGTGAAGACTCATTCCTGCTTGTTCCTGGAGATAGCACAGTTACTTACCTGTAACAGGTGATCTCTGGGAACAGCAGGAATAAGTCTTCACAACCCACCCACCTCCCCAGGAGTTGTATCTCTATCTATCTTTCCTTTCCTCTCTCTCTCTTTGTCTCAGCTTTAAAACTTAACTGAGGAGAGGCAGTTGGGAAAGGCGGGAAGGCAGCACGCAGGCATGGTGGGATGCTTCCAAAAGCTCTTTGATTGGATGCTGGGAAGCGTTCCCGCGCAGACTCCGTCGGTACCGACGTACCCATATGTGAAGACTTATTCCTGCTGTTCCCAGAGATCACCTGTTACAGGTAAGTAACTGTGCAATCTCTGAACACTGTCCTGGTTATTATACCTGGTGGTATGACAAAAATGTTTCAACCGTTTGACATTTCCGTCAACAGAAGATTCAAAGCTGTGTTGTGTCACCTATGGGAAAACTAAATGTGCCACAGAGAATACAGTTTATTTCTTTAAATTTTGTTTATAGAGGGCCCGAGTCCGTTCTCGACGTCGATCTCCTTTGTACGTCCGGGCTGACCCGGACATACAAAGGAGATTGTGATTCTGATCCCACAGGGCATGTCTAGCCCCGCGGGATCAGAATCGCAAACAGCACTGTACATGCAGGCCGGGATTGCGATTCAGTCCTGGTCTGCACGTACAGCGAAGCCCGACTAACTCAGTCAGAGCATTTAAATGGAGTCACGGCACCATGGCGTCATGTTTCCATGGCGTCGCAGCTCCATTTAAATTCTGCGATGCTGGCCACAGATGAAAAAGTTAATTCCCCACAACCCGACCCCTAAGGCCACGGTCGGGCTGTGGGGATTTAATTTTGCCCCCCCAGCCCCTTCTGCACCCTGGTGCCACCGAAAAGGAACATCCAGGGAAGTTATTTCACCCCGGGGGGTGGAATAACTTCCCCGGCCATTTTGCCAGCCCTGGACATACAGGGCCGACATTAGAATTGGCCCTGTAAGTCCAGGGCCAGCGACCGCCCACTCTCCCGCCTGGGCCGCCTCTTCCCCGCCCCCAACTAAGTTCCTCGCAGAATCGGTGAGGAGGTTATTTGGGGGCCTGCAGCCACCACGAATAGCAGGGATGGACATCCCGTTGGGCGTCCATCCCTGCTAGTCGTGGTTCAGAATGACTCCCATACTGTCTTTCTACTATCCAAAGCATTTACATAAAACATAACAGGATAACAGTGTGAGAGCGACTGGTTTACAGTGAACATTCACAGTTTCATGGCTAGCAGTCGTATGTGCCATGCCACTTTTGCAGAAGTCTCTGGGTGGGTGGCGACAGCTTGGTGGGGGAGTGTGAGTGATAAAATAATAAAATCTGGTTTTGTGAAGGCTGAGATACTAAAGATCCCCGATAATCATGAAGATGAAGATGATAGAAGACAATAATTTATTTATTTATTTATTTAACAGCTCTTATATATCGCGCTATTTGACATCAGTGCGGTTTACAGAGAAGAGCAGTGCTTTTTACAGTGCTCTGCTAGAGAAGTGGATATTTGTCTCCTGTGACACCTTGCTGTGAGTTCTAGCTGTTTATTAATTATTTATTGTTTGTCTAACTGTTTATTTAATTATTTATTGTTTGTCTTAGTGGTGTGCTAGTTTAGCCATCTCAGCTATAACTTACCTTGCCTCTCTCAACTAACTGGGCTTTGTGTGGTAGCCAGGTTAACTGTTCATTTTAAATTAAATCTCTCTCCCCAGAACCTGCTGTGTGTTAAACTTTTTTTCCTGTCCTAGCCTGCCTGAGTGAATCCTCCCCCTCCCCCCCCTGCTGAGGTATTGTGTAGCCTTCTTCCTGTTTCCTCCACGTGTGCATAGTCTGTTTTAGTCTGCTTTTCTCTGATCAGAGAAGAGCAGTGCTTTTTACAGTGCTCTGCTAGAGAAGTGGATATTTGTCTCCTGTGACACCTTGCTGTGAGTTCTAACTGTTTATTAATTATTTATGTTTGTCTAACTGTTTATTTAATTATTTATTGTTTGTCTTAGTGGTGTGCTAGTTCAGCCTTCTCAGCTATAACTTACCTTGCCTCTCTCAACTAACTGGGCTTTGTGTGGTAGCCAGGTTAACTGTTCATTTTAAATTAAATCTCTCTCCCCAGATCCTGCTGTGTGTTAAACTTTTTTTCCTGTCCTAGCCTGCCTGAGTGAATCCTCCCCCTCCCCCCCCCCCCCCCCCGCTGAGGTATTGTGTAGCCTTCTTCCTGTTTCCTCCACGTGTGCATAGTCTGTTTTAGTCTGCTTTTCTCTGATCAGAGAAGAGCAGTGCTTTTTACAGTGCTCTGCTAGAGAAGTGGATATTTGTCTCCTGTGATACCTTGCTGTGAGTTCTAGCTGTTTATTAATTATTTATTGTTTGTCTTAGTGGTGTGCTAGTTCAGCCTTCTCAGCTATAACTTACCTTGCCTCTCTCAACTAACTGGGCTTTGTGTGGTACCCCCTTCCCCCCTGCTGAGGGTTCAGGACAGGGTACCTTGTAACTGCCCTCTTTAATAGGACTTATCTCCCTCCCTCCCCAGCACCCACCCACCCCTGGGGTAATTGTAGTTTTATAGGTACTTGCACATCTTAGAGGAAAGGGGCTGCTCTCAGGTGCAGCTCATTATCCAAATCAGTCATACACAGAGGACCTGAGATTAATTACTTAATCTTCAGGTACACAAGGTGTATTAGGGGTATTAGATACACTTTTATTGGTATAAGCATCCACACCAATCCTTATTATATACAGAATTTAAAAGACCTAAACACAAGCTTTAAACTAAGATGCAGACAGAAGTCCAGCAACGAGATGGGGGGTTCTCCGGTCTTTTGCATTGAGTGTCACATGTATGATTTTCTCCCAGTTGGTGAGAGGTCTTACGTATGCACTAAGTGCAAAGAACTCTTTGCTCTCAGGGAACGAGTACGTTCTCTAGAGGCTAGAGTAGCAGACCTGGAAGACATAAGAAAGACAGAGAAGTACATGGACGAGACCTACAGGGATATAGTCCTGAAGTCCCACCTCCAGTCTGGCAGCATCCCTGTTGCCATGGAGGAGAGAGGTCACATGACAGGAGAGCATCACCCTGGTGTGGCAGGAAGTGATCCTGTAACTAGGACCTGTCCTCCAGGTGATGTAAAACCCTCTCGCACCGAGGACGTTTCTCCAGGGCCATGTCCCCATGAGGGGAGGGGCAGGACAGCTGTTATAGTTGGTGATTCAATCATTAGGAATGTAGATAGCTGGGTGGCTGGTGGACGTGAGGATCGCCTGGTAACATGCCTGCCTGGTGAGAAGGTAGCGGACCTCACGCACCGCCTAGATAGGATCATAGATAGTGCTGGGGAGGAGTCTGCTGTCTTGGTACATTTTGGTACCAATGACATAGGAAAATGTGGTAGGGAAGTTCTGGAGGCTAAATTTAAGCTTTTAGGTAGGAAGTTGAAATCCAGAACTTCTAGGGTAGCGTTCTCCGAAATGCTTCCTGTTCCACGTGCAGGACCCAAAAGACAGGCAGAGCTCCGGAGTCTCAATGCATGGATGAGACAGTGGTGCAAGGATGAGGGTTTTGGATTTGTTAGGAACTGGGGAACATTCTGGGGAAAGGGGGGGCTCTTCCGAAGGGATGGGCTTCACCTTAATCAGGATGGGACCAGACTGCTGGCATTAACCTTTAAAAAACAGATAGAGAAGCTTTTAAACTAGAAATTAGGGGAAAGCCGACAGTCACCCAGGAGTGCTTGGTTCGGACAAAGGTATCCTTGAAGGATACTACCAAAAGCAGTGAGGTTCCAAAAGGGAGTATAGTAGCCCAAATGCCCTTGTGTAAGGAGCAGACAGAGCATAAAGATTCCAAATTACCCCGGCCTACCAATAGCCAGATTAATATGAATAAAATACAGTCTCTAAAATGCTTGTATGCCAATGCTAGAAGTCTAAACAATAAGATGGGAGAGTTAGAATATATAGCACTAAATGAGAGGTTAGATATGATTGCACTCAGAGACATGGTGGAAGGAGGATAACCAGTGGGACACTGTGATACCTGGATACACACTATATCGTAATGATAGAGCTGATCAAATTGGTGGAGGGGTTGCGCTCTATGTTAGAGAGGGCATTGAGTCAGAAAGGATTAAAGTTTTGCAGGGAACAAAATTTGCTGTAGAATCTCTATGGATTGAAATTCCATTTATGAAGGGGAAGGTGATGGCAGTTGGAGTATAATATCGACCGCCTGGCCAGAATGAACAAATGGATGATGAAATGCTCAAAGAAATCAAGGAAGCTAACAAAAGTCACAACAGAGTAGTAATAATGGGTGATTTCAATTACCCCGGTATCGACTGGGTCAGTGTCACAGCAGGACAAGCTAAAGAGATAAAGTTTCTAGATGGAATAAATGACTGCTTCTTGGAGCAGCTGGTTCATGAACCAACCAGAGGGGAAGCCATACTGGACCTAGTCCTTAGTGGAACGCCAGATCTGGTGCAAGAAATAAGGGTGTTGGGACCACTTGGCAATAGTGATCATAGTATGATCATGTTTGTTTTAATTAGTAGAGGACAGAGAGTAAAGGCATCCACAGTACTACCTTTTAACTTTCAAAAGGGAGACTATGATAGAATGAGGAATATAGTTAGGAAAAAACTAAAAGGAGCGGTTCCAAAGGTTAAAGACTTACAGCAAGCTTGGATGTTATTTAAAAATACTATCCTCGAAGCCCAGACCAGCTGTATTCCACGCATTAGGAAAAGTGGAAGAAAGTCCAAAAAACTGCCAGCAAGGTTTAAAGGTGAGGTCAGAGAGGCTGTTGCTGCCAAAAAAGCAACCTTCAGGAAATGGAAAAAAGAGCCAAATGATGAAAACTGGAAACAGCACAAGCACTGGCAAGTTAAATGCAAAGCATTGATAAGACAGGCAAAGCGGGAATTTGAGAAGAAACTTGCTACGGAAGCATAAACACGAAATAAAGACTTTTTCAAGTACATTCGTAGCAAAAGGCCTGTGAGAGAGTCAATTGGACCATTAGATGATAGAGGGGTAAAAGGGGCAGTAAGAGGAAACAAGGCTATAGCAGAGAGACTGAATGAATTCTTTGCTTCGGTCTTTACTGAGGAAGATGTAGGGATGTTACCCAAGACTGAAGTGGTATTTAAAGGTGATACTGCAGAGGAATTGAGAGAAATATCGCTACACCGGGAAGATATATTACAACTATTTGATAAACTGAATAGTAGCAAATCACCTGGACCGGATGGTATACATCCCAGAGTGTTGAAAGAACTGAAATATGAGATTGCAGACCTGCTATTGGTAATCTGTGAACTTTCATTAAAATCATCTGTAATACCTGAAGATTGGAGGGTCGCCAACGTAACACCAATTTTTAAAAAGGGTTCCAGGGGTGACCCAGGAAATTACAGACCGGTGAGCCTGACGTCAGTACCAGGGAAAATGGTAGAAACCATCATAAAGAACAAAATTACACAGCATGTAGATAGTCATGGCCTAATGGGAGACAGCCAACATGGCTTTAGACAAGGAAGATCTTGTTTTACTAATCTGATGTGTTTTTTTGAAGGTGTGCATAAACAGGTAGACAAAGGTGAGTCGGTTGATATAGTGTATCTGGACTTTCAGAAAGCTTTTGACAAAGTCCCCCATCAGAGACTTTTGGCAAAGCTAAAAAGTCATGGAATAGGAGGCAGTGTACTATTGTGGATCGGGAACTGGTTAAAAGATAGAAAGCAAAGGTTAGGGCTAAATGGCCAATATTCCCAATGGAAAAAGGTGAATAGTGGAGTACCCCAGGGATCTGTACTGGGTCCGCTGCTTTTTGACATATTCATAAATGACCTGGAAAAGGGAATAACTAGTGAGGTTATCAAATTTGCAGATGACACAAAACTGTTTAAAGTTGTTAAAACTCAAGAGGATTGTGGAAAACTGCAGGAGGATCTGGATAAATTGGAAGACTGGGTATCCAAATGGCAGATGAAATTTAATGTGGACAAGTGCAAAGTTATGCACCTAGGAAAGAACAACCCACACTATAGTTACATGATGCAAGGCTCCACATTAGAAACCACCACCCAGGAAAAAGATTTAGGAGTCATCGTGGATAACATGTTAAAACCCTCCGCCCAGTGTGCAGCGGCGGCCAAGAAAGCAAATAGAATGCTAGGTATCATAAGGAAAGGGATGGAGAATAAAACAAAGGATGTTATAATGCCTCTGTATCGCTCCATGGTACGACCGCACCTTGAATATTGTGTGCAATTCTGGTCACCGTATCTTAAAAAGGACATAGCGTTATTAGAAAAAGTACAGAGAAGAGCCACCAAATTGGTGAAGGGGATGGAAGGCTACTCCTATGAAGAGAGGCTAAGAAGGTTAGGGCTCTTTAGCCTGGAGAAGAGACGGCTGAGGGGAGATATGATAGAGGTCTATAAATTAATGGATGGAGTGGAACAGATAAACGTGGATCAATTGTTTACGCTATCAGAGTATAGAAAGACTAGGGGACATGTAATGAAGCTACAGGGTAAACTAAGACAAATAAGAGAAAATATTTTTTCACTCAATGTGTAATCAAACTCTGGAATCTGTTACCGGAGGATGTAGTAAGGGCTGTTAGTATAGCTGGGTTTAAAAAAGGTTTGGACAAGTTCCTGGAGGAAAGGTCCATAAACCACTATTAAAAAGGGACCCAGGATATCAATGCTTGACCCAGTACAAGCATTGTGGAACCTGTGTCTTTTGGGGATATTGCTAGGTACGTATGACCTAGATTGGCCACTGTTGGAAACAGGATACTGGGCTTGATGGACCTCGGTCTGACCCAGTATGGCATGTCTTATGTTCTTAAACAAAATACACTCAGATTTAGAGAACTTGTCCAAGTTACAGGTAACAGGGGAATAAAACAAGGATTAACTGGGGAATAGCATATAAATAATTAAATAAAAGCAATTACATAAGACTAGAGATCTTGAGTGGGTATAGAGACATGTCATAAAGCAATCAATCAAATAGCCCCACCTTCCCTCTCCTCACTTCTTATCAACACCCCCACGAACAGGCTAAGAAGATCCGCAGCCGCTAATACCCTTGTTGTACCAAATGAGTACACTAAATGTAACCAAGCAACCAGAGATAGGGCCTTCACCTTATTCGCTCCAACTTGCTGGAACAATCTCCCTCCACATATCCGATCAATAAAAGACATATCTCAATTTAGAAAGGTCCTTAAACACTACCTATTCTGTCTTCACCTTTTAGGTCCTAACCCTACTCCCCCTCCCCCCATCTCTCAAATCACCCACACAGCCTCTGACACCCCAACAACATAGTCCTGATAAAACACGAACCAGACCCTCTGCACACTCAGTCATGATCTCCAATGTGTAATTTGAACTGTAAATTGTCCACAGGTGAATTATCTGTTTGTATATAGTTTGTATATAGTTTCCCCTGTTATCTCCAAGTTACCGACCCTGTTATAATGTAAGCAAAGGATTGTTTCCAATGCGAAAATTTGTTATCTGTGAACCACGCTGATACCAAAGAGCGCGGTATATAAGAACTCTAAATAAATAAATAAATAAATAACATTTAACAGAGCAGGTATATACAGTGAAATATCACAAGGTGGAACGGTCTAACATCATCATTTAACTATTATTGCTGAGTTGAGATGATGGGGTGAGAGGGGGGGAAATACTGATGTAAGAGAAGTGTTGTAAAAAAAGGTGGGTTTTTAAAGCTTTTCTAAATTGTGATATATCTTTTATCAATCTGATGTTTAATGGAAGCTTATTCCAGCACCTTGGAGCAAAGGATGAAAATGATCTGCTAATGGTAGTTTGAGTACATTTTACTAATTTATTTATAATGAAAATGAACTGGCTCCTGAAAATGCAGAATCATTTCACAGTGACACCGAAGATGAGGACTTCAACGGCTTTCCCAAAAGTGATACAGAATAAATCTGATGTGGAATGCTGCTATGTTGTTATGCACTTTATTGAAGAGTGTTATTGGAAAGTGAAAGTGAAACAGTACAAATGGGGTTTAAAAAAAACAGCACTATTGTCTTGTGCTTTATTCCTAGAGCCACAATTTATACTGGTAAAATGCCTAATTTTGGTCTCTGTGACTTAAACTCAGGAGCGACTTATAATCTGGGAAATATGGTAAGCCTCTTTTATTAACAAAATTGCCCTAAAATGAAAACTAAATAAAATAAAAATAAAACACAAAATGAGAATTGATTAAAACAAAACTAAACTGAATAAACCTGCAAACACAGGAAACTAAAATAAATGAATATTTTTGCCTGCGCACCTCTAATTAGTAAGCCCCCAGCGCCCTGGTGCCATTCTCCTCCGGAAAATGTGGCCTTCCACGATCTTGTCAGGGATATGGTCAGAGCCCTCTTGGTGCAAACCAAGGCAGAGGAAGATCCTCGCACCGAGGAACTGGAGATTCTCTAGTACGAGTCTCCTCCCAAGGAGACTCTCATGGTGCCCGTGCAGCTGATCCTCGAGCGGCTGCTACTTAGAATGTGGGAGATGCCAGCCTCAGTGCCGGTGGTGAGCTGGTACCTCAACGCCATCTACTGCGTCCAAAAGGGCCCCGGGTTCCACAAGCCCCAACTCCCACATAACTCCATGGTTGTTGAGTCGATCATGCAGAAATTGAAGAGCCAGAAGACCCACTCCTCAGTCCCTCCTGGAAGGGATGCTAGAGCCCTCATCACCCTCGGGCACAAGTGTTACCAGGGCTCCATGCTGAGTTGCTGGATTCAATCCTTTGAACTGTACATAGACATGTACCTAAAAGCACTAACCCAGGAGTTGTCCAGGTTTTCAGTGAGGCTTACTAGGGAACCCCTCCAATGGTTCCAATCCTTGACCTCCGCGATCAAGGGCTGCTCTAAGTTCCTTTCCTGGGCAGCCTATGACGGCTTTGAGTCAATGGCTCAGGTAGCAGTGGCTGGCATCGAAGCCCGACGCCAAGCCTGGCTGCAGTCTTCAGACTTCAAGCAATGGGTCCAAGACAAGCTGCTCGACGTCCCCTGCACCGGGAAAAAACCTTTTGGCAAGCCGACATGGTGACTTGACAGAGGCTCTCCAAAAAGACCTCGTCCTTTTCCCATAAGAAACCATTGGGGAAGAGACCCATGTTCCCGAGAAAAAAGGGGCCCTTTCATCAGTCACCACTACCAGCCCCTCTTGGGCCAGCAACAGGGTTCTCACCTTAAAAGACAAAGCCATGGAACTCAGAATCCAAAGGCACCGAAGCCCCAGGCTCCAACTCCCACATAAACAGAGGGGAGATTTTGACTCCCAGGGCAGGGCCTCCCCTCCCCCGGGAGACCTTCACCAGCCCACAGGGGGCCGCCTGGCACTCTTCACCCACAGGTGGGCCAAGGTCACCTCGGATCAGTGGCTACTGCAGGTGATAAGGGAGGGATACTTCCTTCACCTACAGCAGGTACCACCCAGGTTCTTCCCAGGAGAACCAGTGTAACCTCTCCTTCACCAGACCCTTCTGCTCTCAGAGCTCGCAGGTTTACTCAGGGACAACACAGTAGAGCCTGTTCCCAAACATCTATGGGGAAAAGGTTTCTACTCCAGATACTTCCTTATCCAAAAAGAAGTGGGGGGCCTCAGGCCCATACTAGACCTGAGAAACATAAATACTACTACTACTACTGAGCATTTGTATAGCGCTACCAGTCGTATGCAGCGCTGTACAGACATGTAAGAGACAGCCCCTGCTTATCAGAGCTTACAATCTAGTCAAGACAAAACACAGGAGGTGTAGGCAGGGATAACAACTAGGGGAAAGAAAAGGAGATCAGGTGAGTCAGGATCCTAAAGCAGCAGCGAAGAGGTGAGTTTTCAGCCTGGATTTGAAGAGGGTTAGAGAAGGTGCCTGGTGTGCAGACACAGGTAGTTTGTTCCAGGCATAAGGTGCAGCAATGTGAAAGGAGCGAAGTCTGGAGTTAGCAATAGAAGAGAAGGGCACAGATAGAAGTATTTTGCTAGAAGAGCAGCGTTCCCAAGGGGGGTTATAAGGAGAGATAAGAGAAGAAAGATACTGAGGAGCCGCAGAGTGAATGCATTTATAGGTCAGGAGGAGAAGTTTGAACTGGATGCAGAAACGGATAGGGAGCCAATATAGTTCATCCCCCCCCTGTTATCCAAGTTCATACCCTTGTTCTATGTAAAACCAAACAGAATGTGTGTTTTGGTCATTTTGTTATACTGTAAACCGCGCTGATGCCGAATAGTGCGGTATATAAGCAACTGTAATAAATAAATAAATAAATAAATGACGAGGCTGGCAGAAGATTAGCCGTGCAGCAGAGTGTTGAACAGATTGAAGGGGAGAGAGATAATTCAAAGGGAGACCAGCAAGGAGTAGGTTACAGTAGTCAAGACGGGAGGTGATTAAGGAGTGGATAAGCGTTTTAGTAGTGTGTTCAGAAAGGAAGGGGTGGATTTTGCTAATGTTATAGAGAAAGAAATGGCAGGTCTTAGCTATTAGATGGATATGTGTGGAGAAAGAGAGAGAGGAGTCAAAGACAACCCCCAGATTGCGGGCCGAGAAAACACGAAGGATTGCAGAGTTATCCACAGAGACTCAGAAAGGAGGAAGAGGAGGGGAGGTTTTAGGGGGAAAGATAAGAAGTTCAGTCTTGGCCATGTTCAATTTGAAGTGGCGGTGAGACATCCAGGCAGCAATGTCAGCAAGGCAGGCAGAGATCCAGGTCTGGATTGCCGGAGAGATTTCAGGCATAGAGAGGTAGATCTG
This sequence comes from Ichthyophis bannanicus, assembly GCA_033557465.1. Lineage (NCBI taxonomy): Eukaryota > Metazoa > Chordata > Amphibia > Gymnophiona > Ichthyophiidae > Ichthyophis > Ichthyophis bannanicus. Next base: position 17,507,534 of record CM066045.1, on the reverse strand, counting down.
GGAGTCATCGGCATACAGATGGTACTGAAAGCCATGGGAAGAGATAAGTGCACTAAGGGACCTGGTATAGAGAGAGAAAAGGAGCGGACCCAAGACAGATCCCTGAGGTACACCAACTGGGAGCGGGGTAGCAGAGGAGGAGGAGCCACCAGAACACACACTGAAAGAGCAATGGGAGAGATAGGAGGAGAACCAGGATAGTATAGAACCACTAAAACCAAGCGAGGACAGGGTATCGAGGAGAAGGTTGTGTTCAACAGTGTCAAAAGCAGCAGAGAGGTCAGGAAGGATGAGGACAGAGTAAAGGCTGTTGGATTTTGCCAGGAACAAATCACTGGAGACTTTGGCAAGAGCCATTTCAGTAGAGTGTAAAGGACGAAAGCCAGACTGTAAGGGATCCAGGAGGGCATGAGAGGAGAGGAAGTCAAGGCAGCGATGGTGAACCATGCGTTCAAGTAGTTTAGATATGAAGGGAAGGAGAGAGATGGGTCGATTGTTAAAAGGACAGGTAGGATCAAGTGAGGGTTTCTTAAGGAGAGGTGTGACCACAGCATGCTTGAAGTCTGCAGGGACTGTTGCAGTGGAGAGCGATAGGTTGAGAATATGAGAGATGGAAGGGACAACGGTGGAGGAGATGGGGCATAGGAGATGGGTGGGGATAGGATCCGAGGATCAGGTGGTGAGTTTGGAGGAAGAAAGAAGGTGTGTGGTTTCCTCTTCAGAGATCACAGGAAAGGAAGAGAGGGTAGCAGAGGTAGGGGGGGGGAGAGTTGGGAGTGGAGATGGGGAGGAGGGGAAGTAGCTGACTTAGTGGGGAATTGGAGGGTGATCTTGTGGATTTTGTCATGGAAATAGTCAGCCAGGGTTTGGGCAGAAAGGGAGGGAGGGATCAGAGGCGGAGGCACTTTGAGGAGAGAACTGAGAGTAGTAAAGAGATGGCAAGGATCGGAGGCAAGAGAGTTAGTCAGATGGACATAGTAGTCTTGTTTGGCAAGAGCTATGGCTGACTGGAAAGAGACAAGCATGAATTTGAAAGTCTGCACAGGAGCAGGATTTGAGTCAAGCACGCTCAGCAGAACGGGCACAGGAACGTAGATAGCAGGTAGTGGATGAAAGCCAGGGCTAGGGTGTAGAACGTCTCACAGGACGTGGGATGGACGGATTGAGAGCATCCAGAGCCGAGGAGAGTGCAGCATTATAGGAAGTTACTGCCTCGCCAACAGACTTAGATGACAAAGTGGAAGAAAGAGATGAAGAAATGGTGAAGATTTCTAAATAGGTTGGAGGAGACAGGATGAGGCTGAGGCAGTGGGTGATGAAGATTAAAGCTTAAAAGGTGATGGTCAGATAAGGGGAGAACTGAGCTACAGATGTTCGAGGGTAAGCAACTCGAGAAAAATATCAGGTCAAGGCAGTGGCCATGTTGGTGAGTGGGGGCAGTGGAACAAAGTTGCAGGTCAAACGAGGAGGTAAGGGAGAGGAGCTTTAAAGCATAAGGATCAGAGGGGTTATCAACATGAATGTTAAAGTCCCCAAGAAGAAGAGTGGGGGAGAGGAATCCAGAAAGGAAAGCCAAGAGTCAAAGTCAATAAGGAAGGTAGAAGCAGATTTGTCAGGAGGACGATAAATAACAGCTACCCGGAGAGGAAGTGGAGTAAAAAGGTGGATGGAGTGGACTTCAAAGGAGAGAAAGGAGTGAGACTGAGGCAGCAGGAGGGGTTGGAATTGGCAAGAGGGAGAAAGTAGAAGCCCAACACCACAACCACGGCCAGTGGGACGAGGCGTGTGAGAGAACTGATAGCTCCCATGAAAGAGAGCAGCAGTAGATGTGGTATCATCAGGGAGGAGCCAGGTCTCAGTTAGAGCAAGAAAATGTAGAGCATTAGAGATAAAGAGGTTATGAGTAAAAGCAAGTTTATTAGAGACAGAGTGTGCATTCCACAAGGCACATGAGAAAGGGAGAGTGGAAGGGGAAAGAAGTGGGATATGGATAAGATTGGACATGTTGCATAAAGATCTCTTCTCAGAGTGAAACAGAAGTCTAGAGGGACCAGAATTGGGGTTGATATCTCCGGATGAGAGAAGGAGAAGGAGTAGCAGAGTATGGGGTAGAGGAGACAGTACGGCAGAAACGAGGGTGAGGTTGCCTTAGAGAGAAAGGAGATGGTTGAATGAGAGAGAGAGCGCGATGAAGCTCAAGAGCTGATGATAGGGTAGAAGACAGAGTGGAGGGGGAAGTGAAGATGGCAAAGGTGGGACAAGGAGGGAAGGAGTGAAGGTGCTGGTAGGAGGGGAAACTGTTCAGGAGTATGAAGAAAAGGAAGAAAATGTGATGTGGAGCCATGGAAGAGGAACAGAGAGGGGCTATGCTGCAGATGTTAACTTACAAGCAATGAGGATTTTGCAGGCTATGCAGCAATGAGGTAGCAATGGATTCTACAGGCAATGCAACATATGTTTTCTTACAAGTAATGAGGTAGCAATGGGTTCTGTTACTGAACATAAGAACATAAGATATGCCATACTGGGTCAGACCAAGGTCCATCAAGCCCAGTATCCTGTTTCCAACAGTGGCCAATCTAGGTCATACGTACCTAGCAGTTTCCCCAAAAGACACAGGTTCTGCAATGCTTGTACTGGGTCAAGCATTGATATCCTGGGTCCCTTCTTAATAATGGTTTATGGACCTTTCCTCCAGGAACTTGTCCAAACCTTTAAACCCAGCTACACTAACAGCCTTTACTACATCCTCTGGTAACAAATTCCAGAGTTTGATTACACGTTGAGTGAAAAAATATTTTCTTTTATTAGTCCTAAATAGTTTGCCCTGTAGCTTCCTTGCATGTCCCCTAGTCTTTCTATATTCTGATAACGTAAAGAGTCGATCTACATTTACCCGTTCCACTCCGTTCATTAATTTATAGACTTCTATCATATCTCCCTTCAGCCGTCTCTTTTCCAGGTTAAAGAGCCCTAACCTTTTTAGCCTTTCTTCATAGGAGTATCCTTCCATCCCCTTTACCATTTTGGTGGCTCTTCTCTGAACCTTTTCTAATAACGCTATATCCTTTTTAAGATACGGCGACCAGAATTGCACACAATATTCAAGGTGCGGTCTCACCATGGAACGGTATAGAGGCATTATAATATCTTTTGTTTTATTTTCCATTCCTTTCCTTATGATACCTAGCATTCTATTTGCTCTCTTGGCTGCCGCTGCACATTGGGCCGAGGGTTTTAACATGTTATCCACAATGACGCCTAAATCTTTTTCCTGGGTGGTGGTTCCTAATGTGGAACCTTGCATCGTGTAACCATAGTTTGGGTTGTTCTTCCCTAGCTGCATAACTTTGCACTTGTCCACATTAAATTTCATCTGCCATTTTGATGCCCAGTCTTCCAATTTATCAAGATCCTCTTGCAATTTTCCCCAATCCTCTTGGGTTTTCACAACTTTAAATAGTTTTGTGTCATCTGCAAATTTGATAATTTGATAACCTCACTCGTTATTCCACTTTCCAGGTCATTTATGAATATGTCAAAAAGCAGCGGACCCAGCACAGATCCCTGGGGTACACCACTATTCACCTTTCTCCATTGGGAAAAATGGCCATTTAGCCCAACCCTCTGTTTTCTATCTTTTAACCAGTTCCTGATCCACAGTAGTACACTGCCTCCTATCCCATGACTCTTTAGTTTTGCCAAAAGTCTCTTATGAGGGACCTTGTCAAAGGCTTTCTGAAAGTCCAGATACACTATATCAACCGACTCACCTTTGTCCACCTGTTTATTCACATTTTCAAAAAAACATAACAGATTAGTAAGACGAGATCTTCCTAGTCTAAAGCCATGTTGGCTGTCTCCCATTAGGCCATGACTATCTGCATGCTGAGTAATGTTATTCTTTATGATGGTTTCTACCATTTTTCCCGGTACTGACGTGAGGTTCACCGGTCTGTAGTTTCCCGGATCACCCTTCGAATCCTTTTTAAAAATTGGTGTTACATTGGCGATCCGTCAATCTTCAGGTATTAGAGATGATTTTATCTCATATTTCAGTTCTTTCAACACCCTTGGATGTATACCATCTGGCCCAGGTGATTTGCTACTCTTCAGTTTATCTAATAGTTGTAATACGTCTTCCTGATGTATCGATATTTCCTTCAATTCTTCCGCACCTTTAAATACCACTTCAGTCATGGATAACATCCCTACATCTTCCTCAGTAAAGATCGAAGCAAATAATTCATTCAGTCTCTCCGCTATCGCCTTGTCGCCTCTTAGTGCCCCTTTAACTCCTCTATCATCTAATGGTCCAACTGACTCTCTCACAGGTTTTTTGCTACGAATGTACTTGAAAAAATCGTTATTTCGCGTTTTTGCTTCCTTAGCAAGCGTCTTCTCAAATTCTCCCTTTGCCTTCTTTATCAATGCCTTGCATTTGACCTGCCAGTGCTTGTGCTGTTTCCAGGTTTCATCGTTTGACTCTTTTTTCCATTTCCTGAAAGATGCTTTTTTGGCAACAACAGCCTCTCTGACCTCACCTTTAAACCATGCTGGCAGCTTTTTGGACTTCCTTCTACTTTTCTTAAAGCGTGGAATACAGCTGGTTTGGGCTTCCAAGATAGTATTTTTCAACAACACCCAAGCTTGATGTAAGTCTTTAACCTTTGCAACTGCTCCTTTTAGTTTTTTCTTAACTATTTTCCTCATTTTATCATAGTCTCCCTTTCAAAAGTTAAAAGATAGTACTGTGGATTTCCTTACTATCCCTCCTCCACTAATTAAATCAAAGGCGATCATGCTATGATCACTGTTGCCAAGTGGCCCCAACACCCTTATCTCTTGCACTAGATCTGGTGTTCCACTAAGGACTAGGTCTAATATGGCTTCCCCTCTGGTTGGTTCATGAACCAGCTGCTCCAAGAAGCAGTCATTTATGTCATCTAGGAACTTTATCTCCCTAGCATGTCCTGCTGTGACACTGACCCAGTCGATACCGGGGTAATTGAAATCGCCCATTATTATTACCGCGCTTTAACTTTTGTTAGCTTCCTTGATTTCTATGAGCATTTCATCATCCATTTGTTCATTCTGGCCCGGTGGTCGATAGTACACCCCCACTGCCTTCCCCTTTTTACATGGAATTTCAATCCATAGAGATTCTACAGCAAATTTTGTTTCCTGCAAAACTTTAATCCTTTCTGACTCAATGCCCTCTCTAACATAGAACGCAACCCCTCCACCAATTTGACCAGCTCAATCATTATGATATAGTTTGTACCCAGGTATCACAGTGTCCCACTGGTTGTCCTCCTTCCACCATGTCTCTGATAGAGTCCAATGATATCTAACCTCTCATTTAGTGCTATATATTCTAACTCTCCCATCTTATTTTTTAGACTTCTAGCATTTGCATACAAGCATTTTAGAGACTGTATTTTATTCATATTAATTTGGCTATTGGTAGACATGGGTAATTTGGGATCTTTAAGCTCTGTCTGCTCCATACTCGAGGGCATTTGGACTGCTTTACTCTTTTTTGGAACCTCTCTGCTTTTGGTAGTATCCTTCAAGGATACATTCTTCTGAACCATCTGCTCTTGGGCGACTGTCGGCTCTCCCCTATTATCTAGTTTAAAAGCTGCTCTATCTCCTTTTTAAAGGTTAATGCCAGCAGCCTGGTTCCATCCCGGTTAAGGTGAAGCCCATCTACTGGCTATATGGGTGATTGTTATGATGGGCTTAGAGTCTAAGGAAGCGGTTCGTCACTATGGAGCTCCACTGGATGTTACGTGAAGGCTGTAGCTCTTATTGTGCAGCCTGAGTGGCCTCGGTGGGTGGACTGTGGAGGCGCGTTCCCTTTTGCTCCACTCCCTGACGCCGATTGGGTCCTGGTGGTGTGCAGCCGGTCGATACATTTACCAGCAATGAGAGATCGCCCAGGACAGTATTATTTATTTATTTATTTATTACAGTTTCTTATATACCGCGCTCTTCGGTATCAGCGCGGTTTACATCATAACATAACTACCATAACGACAAGTTGTCAGGTTTTACATCGAACAGGGATACAAACTTGGATAACTGGGTAAACTATATACATAAGCTATTTACACAGCAAGGATAGGTAAAAATTAGATAATGAATATGAGGGAAACCCTCGTGAGCGGGGAGAGCAGTATGGTTGAGCCTCTGGTCCATGCCTCTCAGGGCTGCCCTTTAAAAAGTTGCTGCTGGTGCTGGATTGGGCCTCGGGGAGCCGATCGTGGAGGAGCAAGACCTCCCACTCTACTCCCCGATGCTGGAACGGCCCCCTGGATGACGAGCTGCCACGGCCGAGAGGACGATGCCGAGGGCGGTTGCCCTTTAAAAAGTTGCTGGTGATGCTGGATTAGGCCTCGGGGAGCTGATGGGGGAGGAGCAAGACCTCCCGCTCTACTCCCCGATCCTGGAACGGCCCCCTAGATGACTGGAGCTGCCGAGAGGAACGTGTCATCCCCTTGGACCGGAGTAGCTCTCCCAATAGCTCAGAGGAATTCAAATTCTTGTTTGTTTTTTAAATTCCTCCGAGCTCCCAGCCTTCCCTTTCCTGTGTCTGGTCCCAACCCTTCCTGCCTCAGTGTATATCCAGCCGGCAGGCTCGACCAAGGAGAGGAGGGCGGGAAGGCATGGCTGACTCATACTGCTGTCCACGGAGAACCACTGTTACGATAATTAACCACACTTTCTCCGTGGACAAGCATTATGAGTCAGCCACGCATAGGTGACTCCCGAGCAGGGATGAGGTGGGGAGTCATGGGACGTGTTAGTAGGGGTTCCCCACCACATCGGCAGGGGCTGTGGTAAGGGAGAGCCGGCAAAAGTTAGGCCATGACCATAGTTCTTAAAACCTATATACAGAGTCACGGAGGCTGTAGCTGGATTGCTATAACCAGGAAGTTTAATGAGACTATGAACGAATCAAAGATTGTACACAGTCGTGGGGCGAAACACGACAATAGTGCAGGTCGGTCAGCAATAGTGCAAATCGGAACAAGAACAAATAGTGCAAGTCAAACAGTGCAGGTAAAAACAGCCAATAAGTTTCTGGTGAGGGAGAAGTTCAAGATGCTCTCCCTTGGAACACTGCTGCCTTACCTCCATCAGGGAGATTGGCTGTGCTCCTTGTATCTAAAGTATGCATACAGCCACATCCTGATCCACTCCTCCCACAGGCAGGTTTGTGCTTGGAGGAGGGCACTACCAGTACAGGGTGCTACCCTTCGGCCTGGCCTCCTTGCCAAGGGTCTTTACCAAATGCCTGGTGGTGGTTGCCGCCTACCTGCGCTTACAAGGGACTTTCGTCTTCCCCTTTCTAGACGACTGGCTCATCAGGGTTGGTACGGCTTCAGAGGTCAGTCAGGCCACAGAGTGTGCAACACTCCTTCTGCAGCACCTGGGGTTCATCATCAACTACCCCAAATCCCATCTCTCTCTAGCCCAAAACCTGGAATTCATAGTTGCTCAGTTGGACGTAACAGGTCAAGGCCGTCCTTCCAAGACAAAGGGCAGAACACCTCAGGCAACTGGCAGTAGAGGTAGAATGCCGCTGGTCAGTGCCGGCTCGTCTCCTTCTCTGCCTGCTGGGCCATGCTTGATGGTCCACATCACGCCCTCAGCCTGCTTACAGATGCAGACAGCTCAGTGGTGGCTTTGCTTGCAGTGGATTCAGGCCATGGGAAGGCTACAGGACAGGGTCAGGGCTACTCGCCAACTAGCAGAGTCCCTCAACTGGTAACAAAATTGCACCTCCTCCAGGTGGGAATGCCCTTCCAGGCACCCGTGCCGCAGAGGACCCTGACTACAGTTGCCTCCTTCCTGGGTTAGGGGGCACATTGTGGAGACTGCTGCACACAGGGCAGCTGATCTCAGGAGGAGTCACTTCTACAGATCAATCTCCTGGAGCTCAGGGCAATCTTCTTGGCCCTACGAGCATTCTGCCACTGCCTGCGACACCGGCCTATGCTGATCCAGACCAACAACCAGGTCACCATGTTTTATATCAACAAGCAGGGGGGCATAGGCTCATACTCCCTATGCCAGGAGGCGGTAGCCCTCCTCTCCTTCGCAGCACGCAAAAGCATGCTTCTGCGAGCGATATACCTCCCGGGCCAGGACGCCTAGTGGACAGGCTGAGCAGAGTCCTTCGCCCACATAAGTGGCGCTTAAACCCCAGAGTAATGAAGCAGCTCTTCCACCTCTGGGGCAGGTCCGTGATGGACCTATTCGCGCCTCCAGACAACACACAACTACCCCGCTTCTGCTCCCATCAGTCACTCCCAGAGAGAGTGGTGGCAGATGCCTTCCTGATCTCATGGTCCGAGGGCCTACTCTATGCATTCCCACTGACCCCTCCTGATCACAAGGACCCTCTTCAAGGTTCAGAGCGAAACCTGGGGGCAGTTATTCTGATTGCCCCCAGGTAGCACAAGCAACCTTGGTTCTCTCTGCTGCTCTCCCTGTCGATGGCACTCCCAGTCCCTCTGGTCTGAGCCCCGGACCTCCTGTCTCAGGAGGAGGGCTCCCTCCTGCTCCTCAATTTGGGCTCGCTAACGCTAACAGCATGGCTGCTGAAAGGTTAGTGTTGGTCCCTTTCAATCTTTCAGGGGACGTTGAGGAGAGCCTATTGGCCTCCCAAAAACCCTCCACAAGACAGGCTTATGCCTTTAAGTGGAGAAGATTCTCTGCCTGGTGTGTAGAATGCCTTTGCCTGCCATGTGCAACGTATTTCAGTATCTACTGCATCTCTCACACACCGGGCTGAAATCTAACTCAGTGAGGGTACATCTGAGTGCCATAGCCACTCACCACCTCCCTATCGAGGGCAAATCCTTCTCAAGCCAGCGCCTGGAATCCAGGTTCCTCCGGGCCCTCCTGTTATCCAAGCCCCCTCTCTGCCCTCCAGCAGCAGAATGGGACCTCAACGTGGTGCTCTCCCAGCTCACCAAACCGCCGTTCGAGCCCCTGGCCACTTGCCACCTGCAGTATCTCTCTTGGAAAGTGTTTTTTCTAGTGACCCTCACGTCCATTCGAAGAGTAAGCAAACTCCAGGCCCTGGTGGCAGATCCACTATATACGAGGTTCTACAAAAATAGGGTAGTGCTCCGCACACACCCCAAATTCCTCCCAAAGGTGGTGTCTCTTTTCCACCTCAAGCAAGAGGTGGTTTTCTCCACCTTCTTTTCGCGGTCTCACGCTGGCAAGGAGGAACTAGTACTTCATACTTGACTGCAAACATGCCCTGTCCTCCTACTTACAGAGGACTCAGGCCCATCAAAAAGCTCCTCAGCTTTTCGTGTCTTATGACCCCAGCAGACTGGGGCTGCTTGTGACTAAGCAAGCTCTGTCCACTTGGGTGGTGGACTATATTGCCCTTGTCAATAAGTGAGCTGGCCTCTTCCTCGAGCACTGGATCACTGCACATTGCATGAGGGCGATAACCGCGTCTACTTTCCACCTCAACCAAGAGGAGGTCCTCCCCACCATCTTCCCGCGGCCTCATGGCGACAGGGAGGAACTAGTACTTCATACACTAGATTACAAACGGACCCTGTCCTTCTACTTACAGCAGACTCAAGCCAATCAAAAAGCTCCTCAGCTTTTTGTGTCTTATGATCCCAGCAGACTGGTCTCCCTGTGACTAAGTGAAAACGTTTTCCTTGGGTGGGGGACTGTATTGCCCTCGTCTGTGAGCGAGCTGGCCTCTCCTTCGAGCACTGGATCACTGTCCATTGCATGAGGGCGATGGCCGCGTCAGTGGCCAATCTCTGATCTGTGCCCGTGACGGAGATCTGCAAGGCTGCCACATGGTCTTCAATTCATATGTTTGCAGCTCACTACTGCCTGGAGAGCGCATCCCACAGGGACAATGCCTTTGGCCAGGCAGTGCTCCGTAATATTCTCGGGGGGTGTAGGCAACTCTTGCCCCCCAACTTTTCAGTGTTCAAGCTAATGGAGTGATAGTGTCGCTGGATGCTAAGGTCTTGCAGAGTCTTTCAGTGGGAACTCACCTTCTGCAACTCATGGCTAACCCTGATAGGTCGCCGTTGGTGCAGTCGTGGTTCGGTCCTTGGCAGCCTGGAGCTAGGGAGTCCCATATGTGAAGACTGACTTCCTGCTTATTCCTGGAGAAAGCGTAGTTACTCTCATAACAGGTGCTCTCCAGGGACAGCAGGAATCAGTCCTTACAACCCTCACTCCTCCCTTTGGAGTTGCCTGTCTACCTTGTTTTAGATTTTACTGCCATCCTAGCTATGTCACCTGACTGAGCAAGATGGCACCCTTGGGTGGGAATGGTACCATGCATGCGTGGTAGCATGTCCCAAAGGCTTTCTTTGAAAGCTGGGGAAATGCTCTGTGTGGGCTCCGTTGGTGCTGACATCACCCATATGTGAAGACTGATTCCTGCTGTCCCTGGAGAACACCTGTTACAGGCGAGTAACTATGCTTTCTCAAAAGTGGTCTCTATACGCTTTTAAAACTCCCATAATCCCCTGTTGCACAACAGTTAAGGCTCTAATAATTTTCCCTATATAAAATGCAGTTAAGGTTCTAATAATTTTCCCTATATAAATATTTTTTTCATCTCTGACTATCTTCTCTATGTCTCTATCCCTCAAGGATTATCCCTAACATGGTGTCCTCAGGACTGTGGCAGTCAATTTTACAACGTTTTACTGCACTACAATAGTTCTACCAAAATAGGGTACTGGTCCTTTAAATTTTTGGTACTGAACCGTCAGGTTGACTCTCTCAAGCTTTCTGCTGACCATCTAGGAGCTCCTCTGGGGCCCAGATTGTCCTCGGCCCAACTTCACTAAATATTGGAGACACAGTCCCTTTAAATTTAAAAATGGCTACAGATCAGTAGTGCTTCAAGGCACCTCTGACCTACCCTAACCTCAAATTCCCACTTTCTTCTGGTTTTTCTTACTTTTGGTGCTGCCGGTGCTTAGCTAAGCACAGCTCTGCTGTTTTCAGTCTCTATCACAAACCCTGAGGCCCTCCTGATGCCGCGATCCACAGTGGCTGCCCCCTTCTGAGGTGCCGATGCGGCCTGGACTCTATGGACCAAAGGTAATTATTTTACACTATTTATGACAGTATGGGGTGAAGTACTCCAATGCATGAAAAAGAAGTTGGCCTTAGAGGTCATCATATCAGATGATCTTGAATTGGCCAAATACATAGAAAAAGTCACAGTGAGAGCCGAAAGATGCTTGGTGCATAGGGAGAGGAATGGTCATCAAGAAAATGGAGGTGAAAGTGCCTTTATATGAGTCTCTGGTGAGACCTCATTTAGAGTACCGTGTACAGTTTTGGAGACTGCACATCCCAAAGGATATAAACATGATTCAGTTGGTCCAGGGGACAGCTACTAAAACAGCAGTTTTTGTCACGAAACATACAGGGATAGACTTAAAGACCTCATTATGCCCACTTTAGAAGAAAGGTGGGAGAGGGGAGATATGACAGAGACATTTAAATACCTCCATGGTATAAATGCACCAGAGGGGGCCTTTTTCAATTGAATGGAAGTTCTGGAATGAGGGTTCATAGGCTAAAGGTGAAAGGAGATAGATTCAGGAGTAATCTAAGGAAAATTTCTTTGCAGAAAGCAGTGACTGTGTGAAACAGCCTCCAAGTGGAGATAGCAGAGATGAGAACTGTATCTGATTTCAAGAAACATGGGACCAGGAAAGGGGATCTTTGAGGCAAAGGAAGGGATTGTAGAACCTAATAGTTCTTATGGATGGGCAGACTGCATGCACCATATGGTCTTTATCTACCATCATTTTTATGAATCTCTGTTTCTATAATATGTGGAAGTCGGAATCAAGATGTAGAGATTGTGATGTACACAATTCTGGCAGTATGTTAGAAACATCTCTGCTGAAAGAGGAGCCTTTTATAAAATTCTGCACATGTATTTGCTGATATGTGGAGCCGGAGGATCCATTTTGCAAATCAAGGTGGGAATCTTGGCAACTTCCATGTGTAGGTAGGCGATGGCATTCATAGGTGAAAGCTGGTATTTCACACTATGTGTACATGCCAGCACTTAGACCTGGATGTCAGCCCTTTTGCAGACCAACTCATGGGCACAATGGGGCTGGTTTAGAGTCTCAACTAAGCCATTTAGCTCTAAGGACAGTAGCTGAATGTTGCCGGTATATAGAGAGAGAGGGAGAGTTGGGCAGAAAGTCTTAACTCCACCCTTACTCTGCCCCGGCACTTTACAGATAGTGCTGGGGCATTTAGAGGGATTTTCAGCAGGAGTGGAAATCCACTGATAGGAGGCAGCTGCTAAGCATGTAAGAAGTCCCTTTGAACACTGATCCCTAATTTAGTAGGGGATATAAAAAAGGGGGACAGTGAAGGCTTGCGGCACTAGATCCCAGTCAAAAGCAGAAGGAAACTACTCCTGGGTGGAGCTGTTTTAGAATGTAGTAAACATACATTTGATTTTTTCATAAATACCATTTATAAATTACTACCTATGATTAAGTGATTTGTTTTCTTTCTTTAGTGATAGGCATAATCTGTTCTCTTTCAGAACAGAGTGTCAGACTAGCATAGTGCTGTTCAAACTGGTAGGGACATTCGGAATGTAATGTGCTTGCCACTGATAAAATATTACTTATGGAGATAACTCCTCCAGGATTGAGATCAGGGTCAAAGTAGAATATAAACCTGCTTGAGTAACTTAGGGGTTGGTCAGCGTATGAATTGATATATAATTGAATGAGTTTGGGAATGGGGTATTTGGCATGAGATTCAAATTGGAGGGATTTTGAGGGTTACAGAATTACATTGGGGTGACTGTTTTGTCATCATTAAGGGGACAGTTTTCTAATGCTGGATATTTAATTTTCAAAGCAAAATATTCAGTACTTTACCTTTGAAAATTTCTTACAGGTACAAAGAACCTGAACATAGAGCTATCAGAAGGGGGGGGGGGGGGAGATGGGTAACGACCCAGGGGAGGGATGTCAGCATCCCGTTTCAGTGGCCGGGGCACCAGCAAGTCATACTACTACTGCTGTAAGTTCTGGCTGGGGAGAAGTCCTCTCTAGTGATGTAGCCGCACACTAGTGGCTGGCAGGGATCCTCCTCCAATAAAGGGCACCACATCACTGAGGGACTGTCCATGTTAAGAGGTTTGCAGAGGGATACTTCCTGGACTGCCTAATGTCACACAGGATCTGAGCTTCCCCGGAAGCCTAAGCACAGAACTCCATCCCATTTGATAGCAAGGATGATCCTCCTGATATAAATGGCAGGTCGTATACGTTTTAGTCATACCAAATAAGTCTTTTGGATGTTTATGCTTTAAGAAATAAAATTGCTCTCCTCTCTGATCTGATTTTGGAACATAAGCTATTAAGCCTCTGCCTGACTGAAGACAGCCGAGTCCTTCTAGCTCTTATACGCCTGGTCCCCTAACCAAACAAGGGGAAAGATTCCTTTATCTTTCCTAACAAGCTGCATATTATAGAATGTAATATTGCTCTTCTTCTGAAGCACTCCTGGTCATAGTTTCTAACTGGGTCTTGGGCAACTGGATTTAGAGCAAGCCTTTCTCAGGCGTTCAAGACAAGTTGCATTCAAGTCCTGTAGTCACTTTCCTGTCTCCAGAGGGCTTACAATCTAGCAGGCCGATGCAGAAACTCTGCGCTAGAGCCCAGTGCTTAAAGCTCTAGTGCAGGGTTTCATAGTGTGACTTTAACGCTAACTCTTTGTGGTTCAGAGCCCCGGACATGATTCCACTCAGACATCAGCCATTTCCCTAGACCAGCGCATGCTGGCTCTCAAGAGGAGTTTGGCATCACTCCTGGAAACCTCGGTACCAATAACATCAAGAGCTTCAGGAATGCAGGCTTCATTACTGAGCCTACAACCAGGCATATTGGGCCCAATGCTGGTATCGTCTGAGCACCCGAGACTGATTCCTTCAATGGAATTGCTCGATGCCCTCGGTATCCAACAGACTCAGACTCCCATGCCTCTTGGTTCCGATACCTCACAGTATCAGTATCGACATCAACCATCGACTTCCATGAAGCATCAAGGTCAAGCCCAAGACCGCCGATACTTTGATTTCTTGCCAGACTCTGATTTAAGTTCTTTCGAAACTGACGAGAATGCCCCGACATCCCTTTGGACCCTTTGCCATCTCAAGAAAGGCATCGATCACCACCAGAACATATATCTTTCAGGACTTCAAATGTGACATGACAGCAGGGTTCTCCATCACAGAAGCCTCAGAGAAGGAACTGAAGGTGGAAGAATTGGAGATACTACAATACCCTCCCATGCCCAAGGAGGTAGTTACCTTACTGGTGCAACATATTCTGCAGGATCTTTTGCTCCAGATGTCGGAGGCCCTGCTCACAGTTCTGCCTGTCAGCAAGAGATTCGATACTATGTACCGAGTACCAGAGTGTCCAGGCTTCCAAAAACCTCAGCTCCCCCACCACTCGATGGTGGTAGCATCTGCAATGTGCTGAATAAAGAGCTCAAAGAAGCATTCATCCATGCCTCCTGGCAGAGACTCAAGGACACTAAATGCCTTTGGGTGTCGGTGTTTACAAGCATGCATGTTGGCCTCCGGAATCAACTCTTACATACTATGGGCATGGGCATGGGCATGTTTCTGAAGGATGTTATCAGGGATCTAATAACATCTGGTAACATCCTGAGGATAAACGGAGTGTATTCCAGACACTCAAGTAAGGCCAGAACACTTCCAAGTTTCTTACCAGGGCCTTTTTTAATGCTTTCAGATCCACAAGTAGAGCTTCAGCAGTCTGCATTGGGGCTTGCAGAATGGCCTGGTTACAGGCATCAGACCTCAAACAATGAGTCCAGGATAAACTGGCCAATATCCCATGTACTGGAGAACAATCCTTTTGGCAAAGATTGGAGGAAAAAAGCAGGGGAGATTGAAACAGATGGTTTCACCCTAAAACACCTTTCCAGGAAAATTGCTGACCCATCCAAAAGGAAGGCTCTTCCCAAGAAGCTTTTTTATTCTAAAAGAAGAGATACTATCCTTCTTACCCGCCTTCAGCTGCCTATCAACCTCAGTATCCTCAGCAGAGGCAGCAGGGTCCTTGCCAGTCCAAGAAATCCAAGGCACCTAAGCCTCAACCAGCTGCACAGGCACAACCTGCATCTGTTTTTTTTATTCCTTCCCAGAGAACATTGCCAATCTGCCTCTGGAGGGCCCCCCAACATAGCAGGCAGGTTTTGTCACTGAGCACTGGATGCTTCATTGTCCAAAGAGGCTGTCAGCTTCACTTTGAAACCTTACTCCCCAGCACCTTCATGGAGGATTATCCCATACAACTCCTTCAAAGCACTCTCTTGAAAGGGGACCACCCTGCTGTCTTAGGGTGCTATAGAAAGAGCTCCTCCCTCTCAAGAAAAGTTGGGCTTCTACTCTCCATATTTTCTCATTTCACAGAAAACAGGAAGCTTCAGGCCCATCTTGGATTTCAGAAACCTAAACAAGTTCATGGTCTGAAAAATATTCACAATGATTTCACTAGGAACTCGTCTACCAAACCTCCAGAGACACAATTGGTTCTGTTCTCTAGACCTAAAAGAGGCATACACGCATTTACTGATATATCCCTTGCACAGACAGTATCTGCACTTCATGTTTCAAGGAAACCATTATCAATACCGAGTTCTCTTCTTCGGTCTAGCCTCTGCCCCAAGAGTCTTCACAAAATGCATGGCAGCCATCGCTGTCTACCTGCGTATCTTGGGGGTATTCATCTTAGAGTTCATTGGAGCATTCTTAGACACTTGACAGGCCTGAGCTTTCCTCCCACAGGATCGTTGTGCCTGCCTCATCGAGCTGGCAAAGGGGGTACAACAGCAAAGCTGAGTAACAACTTGAGAGAGGCTACGACTTTTAAGACACATGGCCTCCACAGTCCATGTTGTCCCCTACACTGGATTATGCATGCAACAAGTGCAATGGACTCTGTCTTCTCAATGGACACAAGCAAAGGGTCATCTCAAAGACAAGGTCCACATTACCCCTCAACTGAACAAGTCCATTCAATGCTGGTGTCTCCCACAAAACCTACTTGTCAGGTTCCTTTTCAGATGCCTCCACTTCGATGCACCCCAATGACAGATGCTTCCAAGCTTGAAGTTGGGGGGTGCATCTGAATGACCTGACCACACAGGGACTATGGACACAACAGGAATCTGCCCTGCAGATCAATCTGCTAGAACTACGGGCACTGGCAAATACCCTTTGGGTTTTTCAACCCCAACTATTGGGGCAACCTGTTCTAGTCAGAACGGACAAACAAGTTGCCATGTTCTACATAAACAAACAAGGGGGAATGGGGTCCCTTCCACTCTGCGAAGAAGCAATTCTCCTATGATCCTTTGCCATCTCTCTCCGCATCCACCTCAGAGAAGTGTACCTCCTGGGTGAACTCAATGTCCTAGCAGACAGATTAAGCTGTATCCTTCCTCCATATGAATGGACGTTGCATCGGGAGAAGACTGCTTGGATTTTCCAGACGTGGGGAACCCCACTCATAGATTTTTTTGCCACTCTATGTTTAAACAGCTTCCACTCTTCTGCTCCAAGGTTCTGTTGCAGTACTGACAGGCCCTGGATGCCTTCCTTCTCCACTGGGGACACAGACTGCTCTACGCATTCCCTCCCGCCCCCTCGATACCCAAGACACTGTTCAAGCTACAGTCCGACAGGGGCTTGATGATTTTCATAGCCCCCTTTTGGCCCCGTCAACTGTGGTTTCCTTTATTTCTTTGCCTTGCGCAGATTCAGCCACTCAGCCTGGGATGTGCACCCAGTCTCCTTTCAGGACCATGGGATGCTCCTCCATCCTAATTTTCACTCCTTATGCCTGACAGCATGGCTGCTGAAAGACTAGTGCTCGCCAACCTCATCCTATCACAGGCATCTTTGCATCTCTTAAAGATTCTACCAGATGATCTTATGCCTTTAAATGGTGTAGGTTTGTCCTTTGGTGCTCCCCAAAGGACCTTGACCCCTTTTCTTGCCCGGTGGAGTCGTTTCTACAATTTCTCCTCCACTTATCCTTGACAAGTCTTAAGACTAACTGAGTTCATCTTAGTGCCCTTGTGGCCTCTCACAGACCAGTGGATGAACTGCCTATCTCCTCACACCCCTTAGTAGCATGTTTCATATGAGGTCTCCTGCTGTCCAGGCCACCCATTAAGCTGCCTCCGGTGGCCTTGGATCTGAACGTGGTTCTGGCACAACTTCTAAAGCCACCTTTCAAACTTTTAGTCACCACTTCACTGAAGTTTCTATCTTGGAAGGTCATCTTCCTTATTGCCACATCCGCCACATCAGTGAGCTTCAGATTCTAGTGGCAGATTAATTCATTTACATTCTCTTATATACCGCGCTATTCTGCTTCAGTGTGGTTTACATTGAACAAACTGAAATTACATTGAACAGGGCATTATAACTTGGAGATAACTATTTTACAGGGAACATGGGCTATGGAGGGTTAACTGGCTTGCTCAAGACCACAAGGAGCACCTGTGGGACTGGAAACCCCTGTCCTTCCGACCCAAGGTTGCTGTCCTCTAGTGGGATTTGAACCCCCGACCTTCCGGCCTGAAGTACCTTGCCCCACCCACTAGGCCACTCCTCCACTCCAAATTCTCCAGATACCCCCTATACTCGGTTCCATCATGACAAAGTGGTTCTGCATACTCATCCGCATTTCCTTCCGAAGGTGGTTTACTCTTTCCATCTAAACCAGTCGGTAATCCTTCCGATTTTCTTCCCTAGACCACATGTGTCTCAGCTGAAGCAGCACTACAGACTGCAAGCAAGCACTGGCCTACTACTTAGACAGAACTGAAGCTCACAGAAAATAGACACATAGAAACATGACGGCAGAAAAAGACCACATGGTCTATCTAGTCTGCCCTTCTATATCAAACACTATAAGAGTCCCCTTTTTTCCTTTAGAGAGCCTCTATGTTTGTCCCATGCTTTTTTGACTTTAGAGATTCCACTCATCTACCACTCTTTCTGTAAAGAAATATTTTCACATATTACTCCTGAGTCTATCCACTTTCAACCTTATCCTGTGTCCCCTCGTAGCAGAGCTTGCTTTCAATCGAAAGAGACTCTCCTCCTGTGCATTTATGCCACAGAGGTATTTAAACATCTCAATCATATCACATCTGTCCCACCTTTTCTCTAAAGTATACATATTAAGGTCCTTAAGCCTATCCTCATATGCTTGGTTTGCAGCTTGTCGTGCTGTGAGGGCTTGCGTGCATCAGTGATACTGAGAGCTAAACTATCGGTAGTTTAACTACTGGCAGGGTCTCCCAAGATGGACAGGTCTCAGCTGAGGTGCCAGACCAAGACAAACCACCCATCTGGGCAGCAGCAGAATGGGAGAGTGTTGACGGCGGAGGATCACATTTTTGTGACAACGGCAACAACACCAAACTTAAACTGCGCGGAAGAAAGGCCCGGCAATCTACTTCTGTATCTTGCCATGAAAACCCAATGGATAGTTACAACAAAACAAATTATGCTATGGTGCTGGAAGATGAGACCCCCAGGTTGGAAGGCACTCAACTAGCTACTGGGGAAGAGCTGAAGACTTTTCAGAGTAAAGCCAGCATTTATGATGTGGTTGGATCAAAGCCCTCGGGAAGTCTGACTGCTGATGTAGCTGCGCATGAAATGAGAGTCAGAAGCTGTAAAGATGTCTTACACATTGGAACATGGAACGTACGAAGCATGAACCAAGGGAAGTTGGAGGTGGTCAAGAATGAAATGGAACGTGTACAACTTGATCTATTCGGTGTCAGCGAACTGAAATGGACTGGCATGGGGCACTTTGCATCAGATGATCACATGGTCTACTATGCTGGAAATGAAAGACAAAGAAGAAATGGTGTTGCATTTATAATAAAGAAGAAACTTGCAAGAACTGTAATGAATTACAATTCAGTCAGCGAACACTTAATCTCTATTCGTCTACGAGGATTGCCTATCAACACAACTATAATTCAAGTATATGCCCCATCAACAGCTGCAGAAGAGAATGAAATTGAAGAGTCCTATGAACAAGTACAAGCTGAAATTGACAGAACATGCAAACAGGATATCCTGATAGTCATGGGTGACTGGAACGCAAAAGTTGGCAACAAAGAAGAAGGCAAAGTAGTTGGAAAATATGGACTTGGCAACAGAAATGAAGCTGGAGAAAGACTGATAGAATTCTGCAAGACCAATGATCTGTTCATCTCAAACACCTTCTTCCAGCAACACAAGCGGCAACTGTACACATGGACTTCACCCAATGGATTGTATAAAAATCAAATTGACTACATCTGTGGAAGTCAACGATGGAAAAGCTCTGTAACGTCAACAAAGACAAAACCTGGAGCTGACTGTGGTACAGATCATCAACTACTAGTATGCAAACTCAAGCTAAAGTTGAAAAAGAGCAAACCACTCATGAATGCAGCAAAGTATGACCTTGAGAATATACCACTGGAATTTAAAGACTGCCTGCAAAATCGATTTGCTGCTTTAGATACAAATGACAGAGCTCCAGAAGAGTTATGGAATGACATCAAGAAGGTTGTGTTGGAAGAAAGTGAGAAGTCTCTACAAAAGGTGAAAAAGCAAAAACGGCCAAAATGGATGACGGAAGAAACTCTGAAAATTGCCCAGAAACGTAGAGAAGCTAAAGCCAGAGGAGAAAGAAAGACAATCGCAGAACTCAGAGATTTCCAACGTGCAGCAAGACAGGACAAGAAAAGTACTACAATGACACTTGCAAGGAAATAGAAGCAGAAATTATTAGAGGAAGAACAAGATCGGCTTTCCTAAAGCTACGAGAGTTAAAGAAAAAGTTCCAGCCTCGAATTGGAATGTTACAAGATGCTCAAGGTTCTATGTTGAATGATGCTGAGAAGATCAAGAAAAGGTGGAAGGAATATACAGAGTTTTTATATGATAAAGATGAAGTGGACCAACAGCCGTTTCAACCTGTACCTTATGATCGGGAACCATTGGTGATGAAAGAAGAAGTTGAAGCAGCATTGAAAGCCTTATCAAAGAACAAAGCACCAGGCATTGATAGCATTCCCATAGAAGTATTGCAGCAATCTGATGCAGCTGTTACCGTACTCACAAGGCTCTGCCAAGAAATATGGAAGACAACATCATGGCCAACTGACTGGAAAAGATCTGTGTTTATACCAATACTAAAGAAAGGTGATCCAACTGACTGTGGAAATTATCGCACAATCGCTCTGATCCCACATGCCAGCAAGATTCTACTAAAGATTATTCAAAAGAGGCTACAACCATACCTGGAACAAGAACTACCTGAAGTGCAAGCAGGGTTCAGGAAAGGGCAAGGAACGAGAGACATCATTGCAGATGTGAGATGGATTCTTGAAAAGACTAAAGAATACCAAAAGGATATCTATTTATGCTTTATCGACTATAGCAAGGCTTTTGACTGTGTAAACCATGAGAAACTCTGGACCACATTAAGAAGCATGGGTATACCAGAACACCTGATCGTTCTCTTGCGCAATCTGTACATTGATCAAGAAGCAACAGTTCGAACGGAACAAGGAGAAACAGAATGGTTTAAAATAAGTAAAGGTGTAAGACAAGGCTGCATACTTTCCCCCTACCTGTTTAATTTATATGCAGAACAAATCATCAGAGAAGCAGGATTGTATGAAGACAAGAGAGGTGTGAAGATTAGTGGAAGACTCATCAACAACCTTCGCTATGCTGATGATACCACATTACTGGCTGAAAGTGAAGATGATCTGAAACATTTGCTTCTCACAATCAAAGAACATAGTCTCAAAATGGGCCTGCACCTTAATGTAAAGAAGACAAAGATCATGACAACTGGCATAATCAACAGGTTCATCGTTAAAGGAGAAGAAATTGAAATTGTGAACAACTTTAACCTACTTGGATCAACTATCAATAAAGAAGCAACAAGCAGTCAAGAAATCAGACGACGCATTGCTCTTGGCAGAATGGCTATGAAAGACCTAGATAAGATTCTCAAGAGCAGAGATGTCTCTCTCCATACAAAGATTCGACTTGTTCAAGCCATGGTATTTTCAATGACATCATATGGATGTGAAAGCTGGACAGTGAAAAAGACAGATAGGAAGAAAATTGATGCCTTTGAATTATGGTGTTGGCGGCGAATACTGTGTATACCATGGACTGCCCGAAGAACAAACCAGTCGGTACTAGAGGAGATCAAACCTAAGCTTTCTTTAGAAGCTCAGATGACAAGACTTCGACTTTCATACTTTGGACACATCATGCGAAGAGAGAAATCATTAGAGAAAGACATTATCCTTGGCAAGATAGAAGGTCAACGCAAAAGAGGAAGGCCAGCAATGAGATGGATTGATACAATAACAGCAGCTACGGGTACCAGTCTGTCAACAATGAGCCGCCTGACTGAAGACCGAACACAATTTAGGATAGCTATCCAGAGGGTCGCCATGAGTCGACTCCGACTCAACGGCAACAACAACAACATATGCTTTATAATGAAGACCATTAACCATTTTACGAGTAGCCACCCTCTGCTCCGACTCCAACCTGTTTATATCCTTTTGAAGGTGTGATCTCCAGAATTGCACACAATACTCCAAATGAGGTTGCACTAAAGATTTATACAGAAGCACTATTACCTCCTTTCTTCTGCTGGCCATTCCTCTCCCTATGCACCCAAGCATCTTTCTAGCTTTCGCCATCGCCTTTTCTACCAGTTTAGCTACTTTAAAACCATCAGACACAATCACGCCTAAGACCCGTTCTTTCATGTACAGAATTACGCCACCCTCTGTACTGTGCTGCTCTCTTGGATTGTTGCAGCTAAAAATGCACGACCCTACATTTTTTAGCATTTCCTTTGATCCTAGTCACCTGGGCCTACTAGTGATGAAATATACTGTATCTAGCTGGATAGCAGTTTGCATTTCTTTTGCATATGCAGAAGCAGGAATCTCATTAGGAGGTCATGTCACTGCTCATAATGTGTGGGCTATGGCAACCTCTGTAGCTAATCTCCATTCAGTAGCCATTGAGGACATTTGCCAGGCAGCTACCTGCTCCTCTATCCACACTTTTGCTGCACATTACTGTCTGAACAGAAAACTCCCATCAGAATGTTGACTTTGGACAAGCTGTATTCCAGCACCTCTTTGAGATTTAAACTCAACTTCTACCCTCCATCCCAGATTTCTACAAGATACCAGACTTTCATTGGGAGAGTATTGCCTCCTGGAATTGAGTCCAATGTCCCACAACTCTTCCAGACTCTTCGGCTACACCCTTTTTTGCCTCATGAATTGCACTACTCTCCCCCCATACCAGTCTAGTACCTGGGAGCTAGTGAGTCCCATATCTGAAGACTGCATTCCTGCTTGTTCCTGGAGATAGCGTAGTTACTCACCTGTAACAGATGATCTCCAGGAACAGCAGAAATCAGTCTTCCACCAGTCAGAGCAATTTATAATTAATAAAACTGAGTTTTACATTGAACCGAATACCGCTCAATAAGGGCAACCAGTGGAGCTCTTTCAGAATTGGGGTGATGTGGTTCGTTCTAGGTGCTCCGAGGATTCTTGCAGCAGTATGCTAGGCAAGTTGAAGTGGACGTAACTCGCTTTTTGGTAATCCATGGAAGATAGCATTGCAGTAGTCAAGTTGTAGGAATATCATAGCATGGAAGACGGATCAAAAATAATGAGTCTCAAGGAGCGGCTGTAGGTGTTGGAGTGTCCTAATTTTATTGTAAATGGGTTTTGTTGCTTTGCTTATGTGTGATTGTAGGGTGAGGTGTTGATCAATGGTTACACCAAGGTTTCGGACTTCAGGTTTAACCATTGTTACCTGTAAACACTGTTTCATTATATGCAACGTGTACGTTTTATGTTCTATGTAAACCGCACTGATGTTGAATAGCGCGGTATAAAAGAAATGTAAATAAAATAAATAAATAAATTGTCACACCCTTGCCCCTTACTTCCAGTATGGAGGGGCATGGTTATCATAGAAAGTTTCACCTTTTAGCCTTTAACTGACTTGTTCTTTTGCAATGCCTCTTGGGAAAGGTAATTCAGTCACAATTCACTTGGCTTCAGGTAAAAACACTTGTAGTTGGCTCGAATAGTAAGGCAATGACAGAATTTATTGACTCAAATGCAAAGGTTCACAAATACTACCCTTGGATTCTTTCTCCAGGATTCTTCACAATACACATCAGGACATAAATAAACTCAAAGCAAACTTTCAGCTTATAGTGCTCTTCAGCTCAAAGATAAAGCCTTCTAACAGTCAATGCTACCAGCTTGGCTAGCATTGCTGTTTAAAACAAACAAAAACCGCATTTCTCAATGGCAGTTTTCTCTTCTCATAGTCCCAAACACTTCCAGGCTGTTTGTCTCCTTACAAACAAAGTCAAACTTTTAACAGGAACAAAAATGTCTCATAAGCAAATAATGCTCTATTCCAGGCTTTAGGAATATTCAAAAACAAAGCCTAAAACTTTACTTCCTTTCACCATTAGCTCGGCTTCTTGCCGGTGCACTGCTCTGGATAACAGGTGTTTAATAAGCCCAATCAGAGAGCTTCAGCTTGCTCTGGCTTTCTCAGCAAACGTATTTCTTCTTCAACACAGGACATGCACAAAACCATCTACAGGCTTTCAAAGTTACCTGACTCTGAAGGTTTTCTCTTAAGGGTGGTTTTCCTTTAATCCCTCTGCAGTAAAGGATTGGCACAAGGAGCAATCCATGTATGAGTCCTCATCATTCACAGCTAGGTCTGGTTCACCTAGTTGCATAGGCTCTACCTCTCCTTCCAGTTCACAGGGTTCAGCTGACTGCCTTCCGTTAGAGCTGAGAGTATCTCTTGCAACTCTGCACTGCTCTGTATTAGACAAGCTTTCAAGGCTTGTAGCAGCTTCTCCTCCCTCGTGCTCTGGCCACCATTCTCTGTGCTTCCTCGTCCTGTCCTCTAGCTTGTGTTTCTGCTTGGGTCTCTCCCTGAGACTCTCTCTGGGACTCTCCTCCTCCTCTCTCTCTCTCTCTCTCTCTCTGCTTCTTTCTCTATCCTAGACTTAAATCCCCAAAGCTCCAGCCCCACCTCTTCTCGTCTCAGGTGACGGAGATCAGCTTGCCTCCTGGCAGCTGGTTAATTAGGGAACTTAGTGATGTAAGGGTCCTTTACCCTGGGTCTGTATTCCCTCTCCTTTTCTCCACTAGGGGAGCTCTGAAACCTATCCCATCTGGGAATTTCCTGTTTTCTAGTTGTGATTGGGGTTCTGTTTCTCTGACCTTGTAGAATAGGTCCTTTTATAAGGGTGAATTCCTTTCCTTTATCCCTTTCTCCTCTGTCATGATAAGCATCCTTATCACATACCCTCCTACCCATGATATTACGGGCTGGCGGAGGTGGTGAATGTCCCTCCGAACAGTCAGTAATTCTCGAGAGGGCATCCGCGTTTTTATGCAGTTTTACTGCCTGATGTTCTATTTTAAAATCAAAGGCTTGTAGAGCCATATACCAGCGAGTTAACCGGGTGTTATGATTTCTCATTTGCTGGAGCCATTTTAGCGGGGCATGATCTGTAAATAATAGGAATTTTCTTTCTGTAAGGTAAAAACGTAGTGCTTCTATGGCCCATTTTATAGCAAGGCACTCCTTTTCAATGGTAGAGTATTTTTGCTCCGCTGGAGATAGTTTCCTGCTGAGGAACATCACCGGTTGTTCCTCTCCCTCATGTCTTTGGGACAAAACGGCTCCTAAGCCTACCTCCGATGCATCGGTTTGCACCAGGAAGGGCTTCTTGAAATCTACTCCGCGCAACACCGGACTTGTGCATAGCTTTCCTTTTAACTGAGTGAAGGCCTTCTCAGCCTCTGGGGTCCATCTGAGTTGATTCGGGCAATTTTTCCTCAGCATGTCCATAAAAACGGAACTTTCTTCTGCAAACCGGGGTATGAATCTTCTGTAATACCCTATTAGTCCCAGAAAGCTCCTTAATTGTTTCTTGGTTCTTGGTTGAGGAAATTCCTTGATACTAGCCACCTTGTTGATCAAAGGCTTGACCTTACCCCTTCCTACCGTGTGTCCTAAATACTTCACTTCCTGTTTTGCAAAAGAGCATTTTTTTGGGTTCAAGGTGATGCCAGCTTGCCTCATAGAGCATAATACAGTTCCGATTCTCACGAGGTGTTCTGCCCAACTGCCACTATGAATTATGACATCATCCATGTAGGCGAAAGTGTACTCTTGATGTGGTCGCAGAACCTGGTCCACCAACCTCTGGCAGGTGGCGGCAGCTCCGTGAAGACCAAAAGACATCCTTTTGAACTGAAATAACCCCATTGGGGTACTGAACGCGGTCTTTGGCTGAAATTCCTTCGTCAGTGGAATCTGCCAATATCCCTTCGTGATGTCTAATGTAGTCAAATATTGGGCCTGCCCCAATTGGTCCAAGAGCTCCTCAATTCTAGGCATCGGATAGGCATCAAAGACAGATATGGCATTCAACTGCCGGAAATCTATACAAAACCTTAAGGTGGCGTCTGGCTTCGGCACCAGGATTATGGGACTACACCATGGGCTCTTGGATTCCTCTATGATGCCCATGTCCAACATCTTGCGGACCTGTGCCACCACTTCTTGTTTTTTTGCTTCGGGTAATCGATAAGGTCTTTGCCTGATTATCTTTCCAGGTAGAGTCACGATTTTGTGGGCCACCAGCCGGGTTTCACCGGGAATCGGGGTTAGCACATCCGGAAATGTCTCCAATAGTTTGGTTAATTCTCCTTTCTGTACCGAAGACAGATCTTCCCCTATTTGTGGCCCTGGGCTTTCCTTGCAATCCGCCACGTGGGGTCCTAGGTCTTCCTCTTCAGGCACTTCCATTTTCTCCTCACAAGTGGCTGTGACACTTCTCACCTTCAGCCCTCCGGTTGAACCGAAACCTCCCGCTCCATGTTCCATGGGGGATAATGCCGGGACCTCTTCCAACGGGGGAAATCCCACCCTTTCACAGATTAGCTAGGCCACAGGTCACCAACCTCCAGAGGGCCGCGGGCCGCACAGCCGACTACCGGGAGCCTTGCGGGCCGCACCCCCCTTCTCCCCGCCCCCCGCGAAAAAAAACAACAAACGCAAAATTATGAAAACAATGGCTGATTACCTGATAGCCATGAAGCGCGACTTCTGTGCGTCATCACACTGCAGTTCGATCAAGTCCATTTGAAGGTCAGAGGGCACGTCGGTGGGGTTCATCTCGAAGGGGGCACTGAAGAGGGCAAAGTCTTGCGAGTGCTTGGTGAAGTCTTATTGCTGATTGGTCCTCTAATTTGCGCGCTGCTCTTGGGAAACCGGTCACGTGCTGTTGAACCCGCCGAGCATGCCGCGGGCCGCAGATACAATGGCGGGAATCCTTGGCGGGCCGCATGTAATGTTAACCGGGGTAGAGCCTCGCGGGCCGCACGAAGGGACCTCGTGGGCCGCATGCGGCCCGCGGGCCGCAGGTTGGTGACCCCTGAGCTAGGCGATCCGATCGCCAACCTTTACCGGGAGATCTTTGTGTCCAAAGTTGAACAATAACACTTTTATATTCCCCCTGTAGTCCGGATCAATTACACCAGATCCAACATCCAAGAAATGCTTCAGAGCCAGCCCTGAGGATGGGGCTATCCGCCCATAACATCAGATTGGTATCTCAGTTTTCAAGCCAGTATCAACGAGGGCTTTTCCTCGGCTACGTATCATTCCATCCTCCACACTGCATAAGTCAAATCCCGAAGCTTGTGGAGATGCCCTCCGGGGAGCCTGGGGCTTCTCTGATACCTTACAGAATTTTAGTGTAAAAATCTGTCTACCTGGAGGCTTGTTTTCCCGGGGATTTTTCCTTGCGTTCCCAACTGGTTCTCGGGGGTTTTCAAAAAGAGGCCCGGGGACCACCATCACCATTCCCTCCCCCTTCTGGCTAAGGTCTTTTTCCAAACCCTGCTTAAATTGGGGCCAGTCCCTTCCCAATACTAAGTCATACGGGAGTTTGGGAACCACTGCCACTTGGATCTCTCTCTGCACCCCTAATCCTTTGATCATTAATTTGTATGTGGGGTAAAAAGAAGCAGCACCGTGAATGCATCTAATTTGAACGCTGCCTTCTGACTTCCTCTGCTCGGACTTATTCTGGGCCTCTATTGCTCGCCAAAGCCTTTGTGACAACATGCTTTGGTCCGCACCAGAGTCCAAGAGAGCGTTAGTAGTAATCCCTTGTATGCTAACCGATAAGAGAAAACCTTCCCCAAGTTGTTTCATAGCTGTTCCCATTAAGTTAGTTCGAGCTTTGCAACCCTTTTGCAAGTGTCCCCATTTCCCACATCGGAAACATTTTTTTCCAGCCCACTTCCCATCTTGAGTAGGCAGATAAACTTTTCCATACTCAACAGTATTCTCCTTCCTCTTTTCTGATGCAGCAAAACTGACCTCAGCACCTATCTTTGGAGTGCTTCCCTTTTGCTGATGAGCTAACTCAGCCTCCATAAAACGTTCAGACAAAAGGGTTGCCTCTCCCATGCTTTGGCAATTCTGCTGGATAAGAAAGGACTGTATGTCTTTTGACACTGCTGCCATAAATTGTTCTAACATTATCATATCAATGACCATTTCTAACGTTTTTCCCTCTGGCGCCAGCCATTTCAGTGCTAAACCACGAATCCGCTGGCTTAAAGCCTTTGGCGTCTCGCCAGCTCTCAGGACTGTGGCTCTAAACATGCGGCGATATACTGTGGCTGTTAACCCTAAGCGATCCTTAATGGTACTCTTTACGGCCTTATAATCCATAGCTTGGGCTGCTGGCATGGCTCTATAAGCGGCCAGTGCCTCTCCAGTTAAGGATGTAGCTAGATGCACTGCCCACTGGGTCTCTGGCTATCCTATAGCCTGAGCCACTCTTTCAAAGGACTCAAGAAAGTCGTCTATATTGTCCTCTGGGGTAAGCTTCCCAAAACTAAACGCGCCAGTATTATGAAAGTCTACTGGACTGGGGGGCGGAGCCTAGCGCGAGCAGAGATGGCCGCATAATAGCAACTCTCCGCTGAATCCTGTTGAATCCTGGGCCCTAGCTGAGTGATCCTTGCTCCCTTCCTCCCCGGACCCCCTCAGGAGAGTTGGGAGATGGCGGCCGGTAAGCCCACCCGCCTGGAGTTTGGGGCGTCGTCGAATGCAGGAGTTAAACGGCAGAAGGCAGAGCCGCCCTCGCCTCAGAAGGCCCTGCAATCATTGGAACCCGCGGCCAGATTGTCGGAGGTCCTGGCCGAAATAAAAGCGGTGCGCTCAATGGTGGCCGCGAACGGAGAAATGCTAGCGGAGGTGCAAGCTGAGATCCTAGAACTAAAAGAGCTGAAGGAACAGTTACTTGCAATGGAAGGCCGGGTCTCGGTGGTGGAAGGCCACGTGGCGTCGCATGATGCACGGATCAAGCAGGTGGAGCGGCTCTGTAAGCGGGTGGACGTCCTAGAGCAACATCTGGAGGATCAGAGCAACCGGGCTCGGAGGAATAACATTAGAATTGTGGGGCTTCCGGAGGGAGTTGAAGGGAGTAATGCGGTGGAATTCCTGGAGAAAGTGCTCCCGAAAATGCTGCGGTTGGAATTCTCGCAGGCCTTTGAAGTCGATAGGGCCCATCGGATCCCCACGAGTATCAGCCCACAAGTGCGGGTGCCGCGCCCGATGATCTTGAGGGTGCTGCGGTACTCTCAAGTGGCAGCGATAATGGCGGCTTCGCGAACACGGGCCCCTATAAAATATGAGGGTCACACTGTTGCGCTATATCCTGACTTCAGTAAAGCTACTGTATCCCGGAGGAAGCAGCTCCTGGCATTTAGACCGAGGTTGCAGAAGCTACAAGCCCGATATGGTTTGTTCTATCCCGCACGGATGCGGATCACGCTACATAATCAAACCAGATCCTTCGATGACCCGGCGGCCCTGCAAGCTTTCTTGGAGGAAAAGGAGGCGGCCTTCATGCAATGAACTCCGCTTTCTCCTGAGATTCTGGCTGCATGGTGTTGGTGCTCTGCTTGCAGTAATGGGGATGCGGAGTATTGGATGCTTGATGCTTTGACTTCTGCTTGGTGAAATGAGTGCGGACCCCTGCAGCCCCGAGGCTAGCTCTGGACCTCTGGGCTGGGGAAGCCGGACCCTTGTGTAATTCCTTGCTAGTAGCTTTAGGAGACCTGTGTTGATTGGGTTCGGGAATGTCATTGTAGTGGGTGGGTTGGCGGTTTTGTGGGGGGCTAGGGGGGGGGAGGTGGGGAGGTTAGGGGAAGGGGCAATGGGATAGTATGGTAGTGATAGTCTAATGTGTGTTCGTTGCTAGAGTGATAGGATATTTTATGAATGTTCGCTAGGGCTAAATCTGGGAGGGAGCGGGTGGATGGGGTATCTCGCTGTGGGGGCTCGCCCGGAGATTTTGTTAATGTGGGGGGGGGGGGGTTGTTAGGGGGGTCGTCCTGGGAACACTGGGTATATCTTCTGAAACAGGGCTGTTTGTTATTATTTGGAGAGGAGTACTCTGAATTGGTAGGCTGATCTTGCTTCATGAGGCCAATTAAAGTGTTATCTCTGAACGTCAAAGGGGTCCTTCATCCTATTAAAAGGAAGAAGATACTTCTTTTTTGTGCCAAACAGGCAGCAGACATTATTCTACTGCAAGAAACGCATTTGTCATCCCCTGAAACAAAGAAACTCGGCATGGGGAATTTCCTTTTGGTTGGGCATTCTCCTGCGTGTGGGAAAAAAAATGGGGTTGCTATACTTTCACACAAAAAGTTAGACCTGCACGTGATGCAGGAACAGGCGGATTCCGCAGGTAGGTGGGTTTGGATATTGGTTCAACTTGGGGGAGTTAAATTGGCACTTATGAATGTGTATGGCCCAAATGTGGATGACGTGGCATTCTTCCAGAAACTTTCTGAGGTGGTACGAGAAAGGGAGGAATATCCTTGGATCATTGGGGGGGATTTTAACCTAGTACTCGACCCACTCCTAGATAAGTCCCCATACCGCTCCCGCCACCGCAGTAGAGCGGATGTGGTTCTCTTATCTCTTATGCGGGATGCAGGGTTGGTAGATGTATGGCGGCTATTTCACCCGGTAGACAGGGAATATACTTTCTACTCTACCCCGCATGATTCTCATTCGCGGATAGATTATTTTTTAGTGTCTCAAGCTCTCCTTAGCTCTGTGATACATTCTCATATAGGGGAAATGCATATCTCGGATCATGCTTATATTTCTCTGGAGGTGCGGGTGGAGGGGCAAGGAAAGGGTACCCCAACCTGGTTCTTTCCTAGAGAATTTCTCAAAGATCCAGACTATTGTGCTGGTATCCGTGCTGCCTCTCTTAGATACTTCGAGACAAATCTACCTGACGCTACCCCAGCCTGGGCTTGGTGGGAAGCCTTTAAAGCGGTAATCAGAGCAGAAACCACCAGCTATAAAATTAAAGTGGCTAGGGAACGGAAGAGGAAGCTGCAGGAGCTTTCTGTGCAAATTCAAGCTGGGGAACGCCTGCTAGTTGCTAGGACAGACCCGTGCATTTTGCTGAGGCTGCAAAAGCTGCGTCACCAATATAATATGTGTTTGAGCACTGAGGTGCATGTGGTGGACGGGCAGGTGCGAGGTAGGTGGTATGGGGAGGGTAACAAAGCGGGGCGGTTGCTGGCGCGCACACTCCGCCCCAGATCTGCCCGGCCAAAAGTGACTGCTATCCTTCATGGGGCGCGTGGATTGTTGACGGCGGAGAAAGATATGGCTGAAGTGTTTCGGGAATTCTATAGCGGTCTGTATACCTCCGAGGCGGCGGCAGACCCGGGGGCCTTTCATGAGCTATTTGGTCCGGTGCCGCACCCTAAGCTCTCAGCTGCTCAGGTGAGTTTGCTGGATGACCCCTTGACTTTGGAGGAGCTTCGTGAGGGTTTAAAGGGCATGAAGCAGGGTAAAGCTGCAGGGCCGGATGCAATCCCGGCTGAGTTCTACCAGGTGTTCGCGGACGATCTCTTGCCCTACCTTTTAGTGTACTTTCAGGTACTGCTGGAGCAAGTACCAGGGGTGGGGTCCTTTAGTGATGCGATCATTGTTCTCTTGGAAAAGCCAGGGAGAGATCCCCATAAAGTGGAGAATTATCGGCCGATATCACTATTAAATGCAGACTACAAACTATTCTCTACAGTCTTAGCGCACCGCATGGCTCAGGTGGTGCCCACACTTATACATCCCGATCAATGTGGATTCATCCCTGGACGGTCCACTTCGGATAATGGGCGGCTATTGTTGAATTTGCTCTCTGTAGCGGAGACTTTGCAGGAGCCTATAGTAGGGCTTTCCGTAGATGCGGAGAAGGCCTTTGACCGGCTGGAGTGGGGGTTTTTAAACCAGGCTTTAGTGTGGTTCGGATTTGGGGAGCGGTTCCGGCATATGGTCCAGCTCTTGTATGCGTCCCCCTCGGCTAAGATTCTGGTGAATGGCACGCTTTCCTCTCCTTTTCGCCTCCTGCGGGGGACTAGGCAAGGATGCCCGCTATCCCCCCTACTCTTTAACATTGCACTAGAGCCCTTGGCCATACTGGTGAGGCAGGATGAGGAGATAAAGGGGCTGGAAGTAGCAGGGCACCAGGTGAAGTTATCGGCCTATGCAGATGATCTGTTGTTCCTGCAACCTCCTGCGATAAGAAGAGTGTTGGAAATTATCTCTGTTTATGCCGACCTTTCTGGTTACAAAATTAATTGGACGAAATCCACGGCCTTTCCAATGAATAGGTTGACCTTCTCCACCCAGGTGGCAGAATTCCCTTTCAAATGGGAAGCCTCTCAGGTTAAATATCTTGGGGTGCAATACTGCGCGTCCCTTCAGGAGACGGTGCAGTGCAATGTGCGAGTCATTAAGGAGCTGGTGCAGAAGTTCACACTGCAATGGTCCCCCTTGCATCTCTCCTGGTGGGGTAGGCTGCATTCCATTAAGATGGTTTTGGTTCCCAAGATTAACTATATCCTGGGGATGCACCCCCTATGTTTCCCGAAGTCCTTTTATAAAGGGGTGGAGCATCTGTTGACGGCCTTTCTCTGGCATGATAAACCCCCCCGGATTGCGGTGCTTAAGTTAAAAGCCAGCAAAGAGAGGGGCGGAGTGCAATTTCCGGATTTTGAGTGGTATCATCAAGCACTCATATTAAAGCAAGGGCTGCAGTGGATGGACTCCGGTCCGCCTGAGGTGACGCCGATTTGGGCCCAACTGGAAAAGAAGCTCATGTCCCCCGCCCCACTGGATCTGATGCTCGGTATGCAGGTAGGTGAACAGGAGAATGGTCTTACGGTTATTCGTGCCACTCAGATAGCCTTTAAGTTTCTGGAGGGTGCCACGGGGTGCGATCAGCGCCTTTCAGTTTTTCATCCTATTTGGATTAACCCCAAGTTGAAAATCGGGAAACGACCCATTGATTGGAAAAGGTGGCAGACTGCCGGGATTTGGGTCGTTGGGCAGGTGATGATGGGTGGTGGGTGGAAAGGTTTTGAGACTCTCCAAACGGAGTATGGTATTCATGCCGGCTGTTACTTTCAGTGGCTCCAGTTACTTCACTGTTTAAAAGGGGCTATACGGGAAGGGATGGCCATTGTAGACTGCTGGGGGCTTAAGAAGGTAGTGGATACGATTGTAGATACTGACCGGCGTATGGCCCATATATATGCAATCTTGAGAGATGCGATAGTGGGGGAAGGGAATACGGTCGGCCGTAGTTGGGAGTTTGAGGTCGGGTACGCGATCCCTCCCCGCTCCTGGGAGTTACTGTGGGGCGCAGTTAGCAGGGTTTCAAAAGCTGCATCCCTTACACAGTCACTGTATTTTGTGCTCCACCGAGCATATCTTACGCCCGTCAAGGTGTCGAAATGGGATTCAGCGGCTTCCACTAAGTGTTGGTCATGCCGGTCGGTTCTAGGCACCCTACGGCATATGTTATATGACTGTTGCTATGTTCAGAGTTTCTGGCAGGAAGTATGGAGCAAGATCAGCCGTATATTGGGGCTCTCGGCTCCGCTGGGATGGGACATTGTTATTTACCGCTCCTGCGCGAGCAGCCTACAGCTTGACAAAGACCAGTACTTTCTGTTCAACTTCCTGATGGCTGTTGCGCTGAAGGTGATTATCACCAACTGGAAAGATTCCACTAAGTTGGATGTCTATCTGTGGTGGGGCTTGGTATGTACCTATTCTGGCTTCGAGAAAGCGTTAGAGGTGCAGGCAGCCCGGGGGGCTCAGCGGCGACGGCAGCGTAGCCTTGGTGCCTCCGCCACTGCCCCTCTGGGGGATAGATGGCAGATGTTGGATGATTATGTGGCACGAGCTAAATGTACTGTTCAACCATAGAGGTACAATTGACGATAGCTGTATTGTGAAGGTTACTATGTGGGGGTTCCCAAGGGGACCGGGGGGGGGGGAGGGGGGGTGGGAGGGGCTTTATGTTGTTGATTGTGGGTGTATTGTTTTGTTTTTCTGTTGGCTGTTGTATTGTTTATAAAAGGTTTAAATAAAGGATTTAAAAAAAAAAAAAAAGAAAGTCTACTGGACTGTCCACACGAGGTGTAGCTGGTCCTTCTGGTGTTGGTACTCCTCCGCCTCCTTGGCTCCGGAGCGTGATCAAAGCTTCCACCAGGTCTAGGACAGGCTTTTGCTGTTCCCTTATTGCAGCAATTGCACTGTCCTGCGCTAACTCCTGCTGACGTGTGAACTGGGTCGCCATCCAATTCACCAGCTCTTTAGGATCCATATCTTCGGTGACCTGCAAGAAAAAAGAGAGAGAAAACACCAAGGGCGGCACCCCACAACAGCTTTTTTTCCCCCCCTTATATGTGCCCCCTTTAATGCACAAGCATTCTCTTTTCCCTCCATCCAGTACAAGCCATGCCTAGGTATCTCTTACCTTGTTCAGGCGTCGACTCTCGCTTATACAGGTGTCATTTTTTTCTTGGCACTGCAACCGGACCAGTCACCCTGCTCACCACACCGTCAGGAAAAATCCTGCTGCCACGTTCTTCAGCTTGGAAATCCTTGCAGCTGTATACTGAAGTGACCTCCTGGTATATCCTTGAGTGTAAAAATCCTAAAAACTACGCCACTGTCATGCCCTTGCCCCTTACTTCCAGTATGGAGGGGCATGGTTATCATAGAAAGTTTCACCTTTTAGCCTTTAACTGACTTGTTCTTTTGCAATGCCTCTTGGGAAAGGTAGTTCAGTCACAATTCACTTGGCTTCAGGTAAAAACACTTGTAGTTGGCTTGAATAGTAAGGCAATGACAGAATTTATTGACTCAAACGCAAAGGTTCACAAATACTATCCTTGAATTCTTTCTCCAGGATTCTTCACAATACACATCAGGACATAAATAAACTCAAAGCAAACTTTCAGCTTATAGTGCTCTTCAGCTCAAAGATAAAGCCTTCTAACAGTCAGTGCTACCAGCTTGGCTAGCATTGCTGTTTAAAACAAACAAAAACAGCATTTCTCAATGGCAGTTTTCTGTTCTCATAGTCCCAAACACTTCCAGGCTGTTTGTCTCCTTACAAACAAAGTCAAACTTTTAACAGGAACAAAAACTTCTCATAAGCAAATAATGCTCTATTCCAGGCTTTAGGAATATTCAAAAACAAAGCCTAAAACTTTACTTCCTTTCACCATTAGCTCGGCTTCTTGCCGGTGCACTGCTCTGGATAACAGGTGTTTAATAGGCCCAATCAGAGAGCTTCAGCTTGCTCTGGCTTTCTCAGCAAACGTATTTCTTCTTCAGCTCAGGACATGCACAAAACCATCTACAGGCTTTCAAAGTTACCTGACTGAAGGTTTTCTCTTAAGGGTGGTTTTTCTTCAATCCCTCTGCAGTAAAGGATTGGCACAAGGAGCAATCCATGTATGAGTCCTCGTCATTCACAGCTAGGTCTGGTTCACCTAGTTGCATAGGCTCTACCTCTCCTTCCAGTTCACAGGGTTCAGCAGACTGCCTTCCATTAGAGCTGAGAGTATCCCTTGCAACTCTGCACTGCTCTGTATTAGACAAGCTTTCAAGGCTCATATCTGGGCCTGGGCTTGTAGCAGCTTCTCCTCCCTCATGCTCTGGCTCCTGTGCTTCCTCGTCCTGTCCTCTAGCTTGTGTTTCTGCTTGGGTCTCTCCCTGAGACTCTCTCTGGGACTCTCCTCCTCCTCTCTCTCTCTCTCTCTGCTTCTTTCTCTATCCTAGACTTAAATCCCCAAGGCTCCAGCCCCACCTCTTCTCCTCTCAGGTGACGGAGATCAGCTTGCCTCCTGGCAGCTGGGTAATTAGGGAACTCAGTGATGTAAGGGTCCTTTACCCTGGGTCTGTATTCCCTCTCCTTTTCTCCACTAGGGGAGCTCTGAAACCTATCCCATCTGGGAATTTCCTGCTTTCTAGGTGTGATTGGGGTTCTGTTTCTCTGACCTTGTAGAATAGGTCCTTTTATAAGGGTGAATTCCTTTCCTTTATCCCTTTCTCCTCTGTCATGATAAGCTGTCTTATCACACCATATATCAAGCTGGCGTCTTCCAACCTTATTGCCCAGCAAAAAACACAATTTCATTTACCTCACTTTCTTGGATTGACTATGTTCTGGTCATTTTTCAGCTTGTGTTGACACCTAGTGCCACCTCCAAGGAAAGCTTATTAAAAGTTGCAGGAAGCTGACTTCCTTAGACTTTGATGAATTGGTGTCAAAATGTCAGAGTTGATGAGACCTTCTCAGACCTCCTGTTTTATAAACAGTCAAACATCTGGAATGCTACCTTCTCTAAGACTCTGGATGAGGTGGCACCACAAAGAGAATGTGATGTAGCCTCTCATCATGACGACCCCTGATATCACCTAGGTCTTTGCCTGTTAAAAAGAGAAGCCCATCTTTCAGAAAAGTCTTGGTAAAAATTCAACTATCTAGCTAAGCTTGCAATGTGTAAGTAACATCTTTCAATTTATAGAGGGTAATTTTGTAAACTCCTGCACAATTAACGCTCATCCCCATGCATATGTTTGGGGCCTATTTTATAAAGTGAAGCACACACATATTTTACTTCATAAAACAGAAGCCTCAGTCTGGTCATGGTGGTTATACCTGCTCTAGGGCAGGCATAAATGCTCGCACCTTAATTGTTCAGAAAGGTGCATAAGTTATCATTTAGACTCCGCCTACACTCTGTCCAAGCTCATCACCCGTGTAAAAGTAAGCATGATCGGACTTACACACACACTTACAGAATAGCAACTGACTAAAAAATACGTGTAAACCCTTTATGTTCAATGCTTTTTTATTAGAAAATCAATGCTCCCAGACTGTGAGTTCTCTGACTCAGTTCCAGAAGATACAATGAGCCACGGAGTTCAAACTCTTTAAAATAGTGACTTACTTTCCCCACATTCCTTTTAAAATCAGATCCGTAAGGTGCATATTTGCTGAGCTAAAAATACTTACTGCATGTATCTAATACATTTGCACCAAAACAGCTTCAACAGCTTTTCAAGGTGGTCAGAAAACTTTCTTCTCCGGGAACAAGCAGGAAATTAGTCCTCACATATGGGTAATGTCAACGCCAATGAAGCCTGTGCAGAGCAAATCCCCAACTTTCAAAGAAAGCCTTTGGGAGTTGCTACCATGCATGCATGGTCTCCTTCCCTCCCAAGAGTGCCATCTTGTTCAGTCTCCTTTTTTCTGCGGAGCCCATTGGACGATTGTCCCTCGTGTCCCGGAAAAAATGATTTTTCTGTGCCTTTTGGCGACCGGTCAACACCAGTATCCTTCCTGCCTCCGGCTTCGGTATCAGGTTGGTCCTGTTTTTTCTTTGTTTTTTTACCTTGCGCGTCTTCGTGCCCTTTTTTCCACTTTTCCTCACTGGCTGGTAAGGTCTTCAACCTAGCTGGGGTCCTTTTCCCCCCAATGGCCAACAGTGGGTTTTAAAAAATGCGATTGGTGCGGGAAAATAATGTCCCTCACCGATATGCACGACTGCTGTCTCCGGTGCCTTGGTCCAGACCACGACCCTGCGGTATGTCCTCTATGCAAGACCTTGCAGAGCCGCCAGCAGCAGCACAAAAGATTTTTCCGGAATCTCCCGTGCCTCCGAGAGCCAGGACCTCATCTGAAGCCTTGATATCTTGGAGGGATCACTCCGAGCCCGAGCATCATCGGGACTCCTCAGAAAGGGGGTCTCCCTTGCGGGAGCACAAGAGGAAGAAGAAGTCCTCAAAGGCGGCGTCTCTGGATGGCTCCAAAGACCAGGTTCCTCACAGGACCGATGGCGGAGTCCCGAGCGTCGGCCGGGATCGTCAGAGAAGGAGCGCCTGGCCATAGTCCCTCGACAAGAACCGGACCAGCCGAGGCAAGTACCGACTGTTCTGGTCGTGGACTCCCCTCCAGGTGAACCAGCGTTGGGTCCGACCATGTCGGCCTCCGAGTCGGTAGCTGCGGAGCCTCCGGAACTCGTGTCCAGGATGGCGACTTTGGAGCGCAGTTTTACTGCCTTCATCGAGCAGCAGTGGGCGCTGATGTCTGCCATGTCTGGCTCCTTTGCCCCTACCACCGGGCCCTCAATGTCCAAGTTGACCCCAGAGGCAGAGCCAATCCTCGAGACCTTTCGGACTCGAGTCAATCCTCGGCCGAGGTCACTCTCAGACTCCTGTTTGGGACCGAGGTCATTGCCACCGAGTCAGTCGGCATCGGGGCTGATGGTGCCCGGGTCCTCGATGCCCAAGGAGCCCCTCGAGTCCTCCTCAGAGACGGAGGACAAAGAGACCCCGGATACCCGGAGGCATCAGGACGTTCCCTCAGATTCTCCCATGTCTGAACCTCAGAGAAGGTCCCCACCAGAGGATATGGGTTTCCTGGACTTCGTGCGGGATATGTCCAAGGCGTTGGCTTTCCCCTCGGAGTCTGAGGAGGAGCCTCGAGCCGATGAGCTTGAGATCCTCCAGTATGAGGCATCTCCTCAGGAGTCCATCACGGTACCCATTCCTCCGATCCTGGAACGACTCATGCTCCGCATGTGGGAGACACCGGCGTTGATGCTGGTGCTTAGCAAACGGCTGGACTCAATGTATCGAGTCCGTCGGAGCCCTGGATTCCAGAAGTCGCAGCTGCCACACAATTCCATGGTTGTGGAATTGGCCATACATCAGCTTAAGAGCCAGAAGACACATTCCTCATTGCCCCCCAGCAGGGAGGCCTGCAACCTGGATGCTCTTGGCCGAAAGTGTTTCCAGGGCGTGATGCTGAATTGTCGAATCCAGGCGTACCAGTTGTACATGCGCATGTACCTGAGGGACCTGGCAAAGGAACTCGCCGGGTTCTTGGCTGGTCTCTCTGAGGAACCCTTGCAGCGCTTCAAGGGCCTGTCCAAAGCTGTCCGTGAATGATCCAAGTTTATGTCTCGGTGGCCTATGATGGGTTCGAGTCGGCGGTTCGAGTAGCTGAGGCGGGCATTGGTGTGTGCTGTCAGGCTTGGCTGCAGTCGTCCGACCTCGAGCAATGGGTTCAGGACAAGTTGGTTGATGTCCCATGCCAAGGGGAGAACCTCTTCGGTAAACCCATGACCGACAAGGCCACAGAGCTGGAGACCGAGTTCATGACGAGGACACGGCTCTCTAAGAAGACCTCTGCCCCTTCTCGTAAGAAGGGCTTGGGTATAAAGCTCTTTTACCCGAGAAAGGGAACTGCTTACCGAAACTACCCCCCTTACCAAGCCTCCCCGGCTCCCCCACAGGGGCAGCAGGCCAAAGGACAGGGGCATGGCTCGTGTAAGCAGAAGGCCCCCAAGCCCAGGCTCCGGCTCCGACCCAGCCGGGTGGGGTTTTTTGACTCCATCAGCATTGCCCCTCTCCCAGCAGGGACGGGGCAGCCCACAGGGGGTCAGCTAGTCTTGTATGCCCACAGATGGCGGACCATCACCACCGATTCCTGGGCATTGCAAGTGGTCAGGGAGGGATACCTTCTCCATCTAGCCCAAGTGCCTCCATACTACTTCCCAGGAGAGCCTCCAAGTTCTCCCCTTCACCAGGACCTTCTTCCGAAGGAGTTGGCAGGTCTTCTCGAGGACCGTGTGGTGGAACCGGTGCCCCACGACCTCAAGGGCAAGAGGTTCTATTCTAGGTATTTCCTCATCCCAAAGAGAACAGGGTACCTAAGGCCCATCCTCAACTTGCGCAACCTCAACAAATTCCTGGTGAGGGAGAAGTTCAAGATGCTCTCCCTTGGAATATTGCTGCCCTACCTCCACCAGGGAGACTGGCTATGCTCCTTAGACCTAAAGGATGCCTACACACACATCCTCATCCACCCAAGCCACAGGCAATACCTGTGCTTTGTGGTGGGGGACAACCACTACCAGTACAGAATGCTTCCCTTTGGCCTTGCTTCCCTTTGGCTTTTGGTCGCCGCCTTCCTCAGGCTTCAAGGGATCTTCACCTTCCCCTATCTTGACGACTGGCTCATCAGGGGCATGTTGGCCATAGAGGTGCAGCAGGCCACAGTCCGCACCATCCAAGTCCTGCAGGACTTGGGGTTTGTAATCAACTACCCCAAATCCAGTCTCTGCCCATCTCAGGAACTAGACTTCATTGGGGCAAGGCTCAATACCCTGCAGTCGAAGGCCTTCCTGCCTACAGACAAAGCAGACAGGCTTATAGCCCTCGCAGGGAAAGTGCACCGCAGATCCTCAGTGTCAGCGAGGCAGCTGCGCCTCTTCGGGCACATGGCCTCCACGGTCCATGTCACTCCAGATGCCCGCCTCCACATGTGAATTGCACAGTGGTGCCTCAGAGACCAATGATCCCAGGCACTGGACACCTCCAGGACAGGATCAAGGTGACCAGGCGTCTGGTACAGTCCCTGACCTGGTGGCTCTCGCCCCAGCACTTGAGGGCAGGTATGCCTTTTCAGGCACTTCCCCATTCCAGAGTCCTCACCACAGATGCCTCCTTACTGGGCTGGGGGGCCCATTGTCAAGGGTTCCGCACACAGGGAGTGTGGTCCCTGGAGGAGAGTGTCCAACAGATCAACTTGTTGGAGCTCCGAGCTATCCGCCTCACCCTGAGGGTTTTCAGGCAGGATCTGGTTCACAGGTCAGTCCTGGTCCAAACGGACAACCAAGTGGCTATGTTCTACGTGAACAAACAGGGGGGCACGGGATCACGCACCCTCTGTCAGAGGCCATGGACCTGTGCTCTTTTGCAACCCGGCAGGCTGTCTAGTTCATCGGGAAGAATCGGCTCCCTTTTTCTTATCTTCCATTTTGGGAGCTCCATTCTCATTAAAAGGCATCAACCCTACTTTTGATAACATCTGGAAAGCTGTGTATACTCATACTCATAGTGTGGAGAATAAAGTCCTGGATCTAGAAGCAGTAATGAAAGAAGATGACTTGGATTTAGTGGTGATCACGGAGATGTGACGCACGGAGAGCCATGACTGGGATATAGTTATACTGGGCTACAAGCTATTCAGGAAAGCAGGGTAGGAAGAAAAGGAGGAAGAGGTGGGCCATATGTAAAAGATAATGTTGACCCATTAAGCATACATTGTCCTACTTCCTCACAACCAGTTTTATGTCAGACCTTTTCCCATTGCTAGCCCAGTTCCAACTAGATAACCTTTTGATTCATTTTAATATTTTATTACATCAATATATTATCTTTTAAATCTCATTATCAAACTTCATCAAATTATTCAAACCATGTTCTGTGTGCTGTCTCCAACACAGCATTGTGTTTTGAATTCTGTTATACACGTTCAATTCTGCCTCAGAGAAAAAATTATCTCTCAGCAAATGTTGTCTGTTGATGTCATCAGTGCACTGTCTTTCAACGCCAGACTTTGCATCGCCACAGCGTATTTTCCACAGCTTTTTCAGTGGCTTCAATTGTCCTTTCTGAAGCTTTCTTCTTAAAAATGGCTGTGGCGTCTTTCTTCTCCCTGATGTCAGAGCCTCCTTCTTAAAGGCCTCTTTTTAAATTAAAGAATACCATTCCAACTCAGAATTGAATCCTTTAGATGTCATGGTTTGCAAATGATAGAGCCAAAGCTGTTCCCTATAATTCAATATTACGTCCTGATCCCCTCCACTGCTGCTCTCTGGAACAAAATCATTCCCTCTCCGTGTTCCATGGCTCTGTTGCATCAGTATTCTACTATGGGGGCTGTTAAGGTCATTGTCTCTAACGATGATCAATATTCTCGCAATCATATTTTTATAGATCTCTCTATGGGCAATGATATAGACCACATAAGATGTCAAACAAGTGGTTGGTCATATAAAGCCCATAAATATGCCTTCTTGATGTCTGCTTTGGGATAATCACATTGTGCAAATCTTTAGCTTAGATCTTAAAATCCTCCTCAAATGAACATATTCTTCTCAGTTGTAAAAACTGACTCACTGGGAGACTTGTCTTCAGCTGATAAGGCAGATAAGTAACATATACGGAGAAATAATTTTTTCCCCTGAGACAGAACTGAACGTAACATAGTAGCACAGTAGTACCATAATAAATGACGGACGATAAAGACCAGTATAGTTCATCTAGTCTGCCCAATAAGATGGCAAGAGTAGGTGCACCTGCCGCTCCGTGCAGACCACCCCTCCCCATGTCTTTGTTTAGGGGTGAACCTACTGCTCCATGTAGGACACCCCTATTTGTTGAGAAATTAGATAGTTAAGTTTATTTTGATTTTATCCTGTTGCTATAAAGGGATCCACTGTGTCTGTCCCATGCCATTTTGAATTCTCTCACTGTGTTTGCCCCCAACACTTCCATCGGGAGGGCATTCCAAGCATCCACCACCCTTTCAGTGAAAAAGTATTTCCTGACATTGCCTTTCAATTTACCCCCTTG
The DNA here is from genome assembly GCA_033557465.1 of Ichthyophis bannanicus. Classification (NCBI taxonomy): domain Eukaryota; kingdom Metazoa; phylum Chordata; class Amphibia; order Gymnophiona; family Ichthyophiidae; genus Ichthyophis; species Ichthyophis bannanicus. Next base: position 17,465,464 of record CM066045.1, on the reverse strand, counting down.
CAGCTTCATGTTATGCCCTCTAGTTTTACAGCTTCCCTGTCTTTGGAAGAGGTTTGTTTGTTCATTATTTCTCTTTAAGTATTTAAAGGTCTGAATCATATCTCCCCTATCCCTCCTCTCCTCCAAAGTGTACATATTTAGGTCTTCAAGTCTCTTCTCATAAGGCTTCTGACACAGGCTCCAGATCATTTTGGTCACCCTCCTCTGAACAGTTTCCAGTCTTTTTACATCCTTTGCAAGAGTTGGTCCCCAAAACTGAACACAGTATTCCAAGTGAGGCCTCACCTGTGACTTATACAGTGGCATTAGTACCTCTTCCTTTCTGGCTGGTAATTCCTCTTTGTATGCAACCCAACATCCTCCTGGCTATAAGAGAGTTCAAAATGCAATGTAGTTTGGGAACATAGCATATAGAACTTGGTTTAAATGATGATTTGATAAAGTTTGACAATAAAGAACAACCCAAACTACGATTACACAATGCAAGGTTCCACATTAGGAACCACCACCCAGGAAAAGGATCTAGGCATCATTGTGGATAATATGTTTTCTCCAGGAACAAGCAGGAAATCAGCCCTCACATATGGGTTATGTTGGCGCCGACAGAGCCCATGCGGAGCAAATCCCAAGCTTTCAAAGAAAGCGTTTGGGAGTTGCCTCCAAGCATGCGTGGTCCGCTTCCTGCCCAAAGGGGCCATCTTGTTCAGTCTTCTTTTTTCCATGGAGCCCTTCAGACGTAGTCTGTTCTCTGTCCCGGAAAAAGTGTTTTCTTCTTGCCTTTTGGCTGTTTTTCTTCCAGCTAGCACCGGTACCCTTCCTGCCCGCCCCTGGTACCCCGGTATTGGGTCAGCTCTCCTTTTTCTTTTCTTTTACTTTTTGAGCGTTCCCGCCCTTGTTTTTCCCTCGCTGGCAGCCTAAAGGTCTTTGACCTTGCTGGGGGCCTTTTTCCCTCCATGGCTAACAGCGGGTTCAAAAAGTGTGACAGGTGTGGAAAAATTATGTCCCTCACCGATACGCACGACAGCTGCCTCCGGTGCCTCGGCCCGGACCACAATCCGGCTGTTTGTGGCCTTTGCAAACTTATGTCTTCGAAGGCCCTGAGAAGCCGCCAGCAGCAGCATGAAAGAATTTTCCCTGATTCCCCTATGCCTCCGAAAGCCAGGACCTCGTCCGAGGCCTCCACGCCCCGGGTGGAGCGCTCCGAACCCCAGCGATGTCGGGGGACCTCGGAGAGGGGTCCTCCTTAAGGGAACCCAAAAGAAAGAGAAAATCCTCGATGTCTGCGTCTCTGGATGGTTCAAGATGACCAGATCCCTCGCAGGGCTGGTCACGGAGCCCCGAGCATCAACCCAAGGCGTCGGGAAAGGAGCGTCCAATCAAGCTCTCTCAGAAGGAGCCAGCCACGGACCAGCCCTGGCCAGTGCGTCCTATCCTAGTCGAGGACTCCCCTCCGGGGGAACCGGCATCGACCCCGATTCCATTGGCGCCCGAGCCAGATGCTGCAGATCCTCCTGAGCTCAGGCCTTGGAAAACAGGATCACTGCCTTCCTGAAGCAGCAAAGGGCACTAGTATCTGGTATGTCCGGTTCCTCTGCCCTAACCACCGGAGACTCAACAATGAAGTCGACCCTGAAGGCTATGCCGATCCTCAAAGTCCCACGGGCCCGAGTAGATCCTTGGTCGAGGTCCCGCTCGATCTCCCATTATTCTGGATGGAGATCGTCACCAGCAAGCCAACAAGCGCCGGAGCGGCCCAACCCCTCGGGGCCCGAGGACTGCCACCTGTCCTCCTCGGATGCCTCCATCTGGGAGTCAGAAGACGAGGTGTCTCTGGACACTTGCCTTCACCGGGATATCCCTTCCAATTCCCCAGTATCAGAGCCTCATCGGAGATCTCCCCCCCTGAGGACATGGCCTTTCAAGACTTCGTTGAGATATGTCCAAAGCTTTGGCTTTTCCAACGGATCCTCGAGCAGATGAACTCAAGATCTTTCAATATGAGGCTCCTACTCGGGAAACCCTCACGGTGCCCATTCCTCCCATCCTGGAGAGCCTTATGCTTCGCATTTGGGAAACACTGGCGTCGACATCGGTGATTAGCAAGTGGCTCGACTCGATGTACCGAGTCCACTGGAGCCCAGGGTTTCAAAAGTGTCAATTGCTGCATTATTCCATGGTCGTGGAATCGGCCATGCGTCGACTAAAAAGTCAGAAGATGCACTCCTTGGTACCACCCAGCAGGGAGGCCCGCACCTTGGATGCCCTTGGCAGAAAATGTTACCAGAGCGCGATGCTGAATGGCCGAATCCAGGCCTATCAGCTGTACATGGGCATGTACCTAAGAGACCTAACAAAAGAGATTGCCAGGTTCTCGGCTGGTCTCTCCGAGGAGCCCTTGCAGTGCTTCAAGGCCCTATCCAGAGCCATCGGTGAATGCTCCAAATTTATGTGTCGAGCGGCCTACGACGGGTTTGAGTCAGCAGCCAGAGTAGCCGCGGCGGGCATCGGTGCACGCTGCCAAGCCTGGCTACAGTCGTCCGACATTGAGCAATGGGTACAAGACAAGTTGATCGATGTCCCATGCCGGGGGGAGAACCTATTCGGCGAGCCCATGACAGAAAAGGCCACCAAACTGGAAACCGAGTTCATGAGGTCTAAAAAGACCTCAGACCCTACCCAAAAGAAGGGCTTAGGGAAAAAGTCCTTCTACCCGAGGAAACCCGCTGCGTACCGAGGTTACCTCCCTTATCAGGCCTCCACAGTGCCCCAACAGGGGCAGCAGGCCAAAGGGCAGGGGCATGGTCCATGTAAGCAGAAGGCCCCTAAGCCCCAGGCTTTGACCCAGGCTCAACCAGGGGGAAGCTTTTGACTCTTACAGCATGGCCCCTCTCTCCAGCGAGGCCAGACAGCCTACAGGCGGTCGGCTGTCTCTGTTTGCCCACAGGTGGGGAACCATCACAACCGATGCCTGGACATTATAGGTGGTCAAGGAGAGATATCTCCTTTGCCTAGCCGAAGTGCCTCCACACTACTTTCCCGGAGAGTCCTCCCGGCCTCCCCTTCACCAGGACCTTCTCTTGAAAGAGTTGGCGGGTCTTCTCGAGGACAGAGCGGTGGAATCAGTGCCCCATCATTTCAGGGGCAAGGGGTTCTACTCCACATACTTCCTCATGCCAAAAAGATCGGGGGGCCTGAGGCCCATCCTCAACCTCCACAACCTCAACAGGTTCCTAGTGCAGGAGAATTCCAGGATGCTCTCCCTTGGAACATTGCTGCCTTACCTCAGCCAGGGAGACTGGCTATGCTCCTTAGACCTAAAGGATGCTTACACACACATCCTAATCCACCCAAACCACAGGCAATACCTATGCTTTATTGTGGGGGGCCTTCACGTCCAATACTGGGTGCTTCCCTTCGGCCTTGCCTCGGCCCCCAGGGTATTCACGAAGTGCCTAGCGGTAGTCGCCACCTTTCTAAGGCTTCAGGGGATTTTCATCTTCCCCCTACCTGGACGACTGGCTCATCAGGGGCATCTCGGCCCCCGAGGTGCAACAGGCCACGGCACGCACTATCCAGGTCCTTCAGCACTTGGGCTTCATAATTAACTATCCCCAAGTCCAGCCTGAAACAGGCTCAAGAGCTGGAATTTATCGTGGCAAGGATCAATACTCTCCCAGCCAAGGCGTTCTGCCTATGGACAGAGTCAACAGGCTAATGGCACTGGCCAAAAAGGTACAGCGCTGATCTTCGGTGGCGGCATGACTCCTGTTGCGCCTCCTCAGGCACATGGCCTCCACAGTCCAAGTCACTCCAAATGCCCACCTCCACATGCAGATTATGCAATGGTGCCTCAGGGACCAGTGGTCCCAGGCAATGGGGCGCGTCGAGGACAGAGTCAGAGACACCGGGTGCCTGGCGCGGTCCCTAAACTGGTGGCAGTCTCCCCACCACTTGCAAGCAGGCATGCCTTTTCAGGCCCCGCAGCACTCGAGGGTACTCACCACGGACGCCTCCCTGCTGGGCTGGGGATTCCACAGCCAGGGGTTCCACAGCCAAGGCATCTGGTCTCCAGACGAGAGTGCACAACAGATCAACCTGTTGGAGTTGTGTGCGATCTGCCTTGCCCTAAGGGTGTTTCGGAAATCCCTGAGCCACAGCTCCATCCTAGTCCAGACCGACAACCAAGTTGCCATGTTCTACGTGAACAAACTGTCGGGAAACTATGGACCTGTGCTCATTCGCAGTCCAACAGGGCATTCTTCTCAAAGCAGTGTACCTGCCGGGCTACAGCAGTTGGCTAGCCAACAGGCTCAGCAGACTGCTCCAGCCCCACGAATGGCAGCTGGACCTAAAAGTGGCCTACAGGCTCTTTTGGATCTGGGGGTACCTGAGGCTGGACCTGTTTGCCAGCCCGGACTAGCACCAGTTCCCCGTTTCTTTTCCCGGCAACCATACCCCAACAGGGTGGCCGCCGATGCCTTTCTGATCTCGTGGTCAGGGGATCTTCTGTATGTGTTTCCCCTGACAGCTCTGATCGCCAAGACCCTGTTCAAGATCCTTCGCGACAGAGCCCCGATCATTCTGATAGCCCCACAGTGGCCTCGGCTACCGTGGTTCCCGCTCCTTCTACAGCTAGCGGTGGAGACTCCTATTCCTCTTGGGAAAGGTTTATGGCTCCTCTCCCAGGAGGGGGGCTCTCTCCTGCATCCCAACCCCAGCTCCCTGTCACTGATGGTGTGGCTGCTGAGAGGGTCTTTCTAGCTCCGCTCCTACTTCCGCAGGAAGTTGAGGATATCCTGCTGACCTCCCTCAGAACGTCTACCAGACGGGCTTACGCCTTTAAGTGGTGCAGGTTTGCACTCTGGTGTACGGCTCAGGGAATCGACCCTTTCTCCTGCCCAGTGGCCATGGTACTACAATATCTTCTCCACCTTTCTGACTCGGGACTCAAATCCAACTCCGTCAGAGTACATCTCAGTGCCCTTGTGGCCAACCACCATCCGATAAACAGGAAGCCACTCTCGGTGCACCCGACAGTATCCCGGTTACTCAAGGGCTTTCTCCTGTCTAAGCCCCCGGTTTGCCCTCTGGCGCCCGAATGGGAACTCAATGTGGTGTTGGAGCGGCTCACCCTGCCATCTTTTGAACCGATGGCTACGTGCCATCTCCGCTATCTCTCATGGAAAGTGGTGTTCCTCGTCACCTCACCTCCGCCCGAAGAGCGAGCGAGCTCCAGGTCCTCATGGCGGAGAGGCCTTATACCAGAATAGGGTAGTGCTTCGCACACACCCCAAGTTTCTTCTGAAGGTAGTGTCCTCTTTCCACCTCAATCAAGAGGTGGTCCTCCCTACTTTCTTTCCCAGACCGCCCGCCAGTTGCGTTGAGGCCATCCTCCATACCCTAGATTGTAGGAGAGCTTTATATTTCTACATTCAGCATACTCAAGACCAGTGGAAAGCATCACAGCTTTTTGTTTCCTACAACCCCAGCAAGCTGGGGCAGGCGGTGACCAAGCGCACGCTGTCCACGTGGGTGGCAGACTGTATCGCCCAGGCCTATGAGGAAGTAAAACTTCCATTGGAGGGCTGTGTCACGGCTCACAAGGTCAGGGCCATGGCAACCTCCATGGCTCATCTGCGCTCTGTCCCTCTGGCAGACATCTGCCGGGCCACCACCTGGTCTTCGATTCATACCTTCGCAGCTCATTACTGCCTGGATAGAGAGTCCCTATGGGACAGTGCCTTTGGCCAGGCTGTACTCCATAACCTTTTTTGAGGTCTAGGCAACTCCTGCCCTCCGACCCTTTTGTGCTCAGGCTACCGGAGTGCTAATTTCTTGTCAGTTGAGAGTTCTTTCCACTGCAACTGCTCGCAGCTCTTGATGAGGGAGCCTTTTTTGGCTATGGGTTCCTGATAGCCTGTAGCTGGGGAGTTCCATATGTGAGGACTGACTTCCTGCTTGTTCCAGGAGAAAGCATAGTTGCTCACCTGTAACAGGTGTTCTCCGGGGACAGCAGGAATCAGTCCTCACAACCCTCCCTCCTCCCCTTGGAGTTGCAGTCCTCCTGTATTTACTGTTTTTTGTTCTTTGCTGTCTTTAGCTATGTCATTTGACTGAACAAGATGGCCACTTTGGGCGGGAAGCGGACCACATATGCATGGAGGCAACTCCCAAACGCTTTCTTGGAAAGCTGGGGATTTGCTCCGCGCGGGCTCCGTCGGCGCCGACATAACCCATATGTGAGGACTGATTCCTGCTGTCCCCAGAGAACACCTGTTACAGGTGAGTAACTACGCTAAACCCTCTGCCCAATGTGCAGCAACAGCCAAGAAATCAAATAGAATGCTAGGAATCATAAGGAAAGGAATGGAGAATAAAACAAAGGATATTATAATGTCTGTGTATCACCCCATGGTGGGAACTCACCTTGAATATTGTGTCACCATTTCTGGTCTCCATATTTTAAAAAGGATATAGCAGAATTAGAAAAGGTACAGAGAAGAGCCACCAAAATGATGAAAGAATAGCCCTACAAGGAAAAGCTTAAAAGATTAGGGCTCTTCAACTTGGAAAAGAGATGGCTGAAGGGTGATATGATAGAGATCTATAAAATAATGAATAGAGTGGAATGGGTAAACGTAGATCAGTTGTTTACTCCTTCAAAAAGCAGAAAGACTAGGAGATGCAATGAAGCTATGTAGCACATTTAAGACTAATCGGAAAAATATTTTTTCACTCAATGTGTAATCAAACTCTGGAATTCATTATCGGAGGATGTAGCAAAAGCTGTTAGTGTAGCTAGGTTTAAAAGAGGTTTGGACACGTTCCTGGAGGAAAAATCCATAAACCATTATTAAAGAGGACCAGAGAAATCCACTGCTTATTCCTGGGAGAAGCAGCATGGAATCTGTGTACCTTTTTGGGAACCTGACAAGTATTTCTGACCTGGATTGGCCACTCTTGGAAACATAATACTGAACTTGATGGACCTTTGGTCTGACACAATATGGCATATCTCATGTTCTTATGAGATTTAAAGGATAGTATATTGATGTAATAGAATATTAAAATGGACCAAAAGCTTATGTAGCTGGAAGTGAGCTAGGAGTGTCAAAAGATGTGATAACGTACTGGTTTTGAAGATGTAGGACAACTTATACTTAATGGGTAGACAGTCAACTTCCTACTAAGGTATTGGCATGTTGACTTTAGTAAAAAATAATATTGCAGCAACAGTATAAACAGATGCTCCATTCCTTCTTTCCAGATTAACGCATATTACCTCCTCCTTACCTAATAAACCTGCAGTATTCTTCGCCAGCACCATAATTCAAAGGCATCAATTTTCTTCCTATCTTTCTTCTTCACTGGCCAGCTTTCACGTCCATATGCTGTTATTGAAAATGCCATGGCTTGGACAAGTCAAATCTTTGTATGGAGCAAGACATCTCTGCTCTTGAGAATCTTGTCTAGATCCTTCATAGCCATTCTACCAAGAGCAATACATCATAGGATTTCTTGACTGCTTGTTGTTTCTTTATTGATTATTGAGATCCAAGCAGGTTATAGTTGTCTACTATTTCTATTTCTTCTCCATCAAGGATAAAATGATTGATTTTGCCAGTGGCCAGGATCTTTGTCTTTTTCATATTAAGGTGCAAGCCCATTTTAAAATTATGGACCCAAGATTCAGAGATGGCAGGTAGCCAATCTAACGAGGCAAGCCTCTGCTACTGAACTTTAAACCCAGGGTCATATCCGGCCCCAGCAGTGAATATTTGGGTTGCCTGGATTTGCAGGAAGCTAACCAGGCAGCAGCGATATTCTGCCTCTGCCTGATTAGCTTCCATAGCAAACGTTAGGCCAACCTTTGCTGTGCCTTACTTTCACCACTTAGCCATAACCGGGCAGCAGCTCAATATCGCCACTGCCTGGTTATGGCTGGGTGCCACACCCGGAACACATCGGGGTATGCAGCGGTGGCACCTGCGGATATTCAGCAGTACTAACTGTGTTAGTGCTGCTAAATATCCCAAATAAAGGGAGTAACATGGTTAGCAGGTCTGGCAACTGTATTATTCCCTTTGAATAGTTCTATGTTCCTTGATCTTGGTAAGAAGATGTTTCAGATCATCTTCACTTTCTGCCAGAGATGTAGTATCATCAGCACAGTGAAGGTTGTTGATGAATCTATCATTCATCTTCACACCTCGGTTATTTTCATACAGTGTCTGATATAGTATAGGGGGTGAAGTACTTCTGTCCACAAAGGAAGGGTGGGACCCCTAGGCGTTATTGTGTCTGATGATCATAAAGTAGCTAAACAGGTAGAAAGCTGTTGCCCCCGTTACAACTTCTGCCTCTGTCCAGATAGAGGTCCTAATGCCAGTTGAAGGACCGGTTCCATGTGCAGGGTGCCTGCATGCTGAAGCTCTCAGGAAACAAGTGGAGGAACTGAGAGAGGAGGTAGCAAAGCTGAGGAGCATTCAAGACAGTGAGAAGTACATTGATGAGATGCTTCTTGCAGCAACCAAGCTCTCCAGCAGAGGAGAAGATGGGTGCCAACAGAATGTCGATGGTTGGACACAAGTCACCAGGGCCTGCAGAATCACCAATGCAACTTCTCCAGCCGTTGAATTGAAGAACCATTATGCAGCCCAGGACGTGGAGGAGGTGAAAGCATCCCTGGAAAGGGAAGAACCAGAGATCAAGTACCCCAAAGTTGCAGAATCAGTGACCACAAGGAACCAAAGATAGTGGTGGTTGGAGACTCTCTTCTGAGGGGTACTGAGGCGTCCATCTGCTGACCAGACTTGATGTCCAGAGAGGTATGCTGTCTGCCTGGTGCCAAAATCCAAGATGTTACGGAGATTTTGCCGAGACTCATCAAGCCCACTGAATATTACCCAATGTTGCTAATCCATGTTGGAACAAATGATACTGCCAGGTATCTCTCAGAACATATCAAAAGTGACTTCATGGCTCTGGGACAGAAGGTGAAGCAGTTAGGTGCACAGGTGGTGTTCTCTTCAATCCTCCCTGTTGAGGGTAAAGGCCAAGGCAGAGAGGCTCGCATCCTGAAGATGAATGGATGGTGTCATCAAGAGCGTTTTGGTTTCCTAGACCATGGGATGCTGTTCCAAGGGATGCAGAGCAGAGATGGAATCCATCTGTCCAAGAAAGGTCAACGCTTCTTCGGTAGTAGACTGGCTAATCTACTGAAGAGGGCTTTAAACTAGATTCATTGGGGATGGGTGAAGAAAGCCCCCAGGTAGGTGAAACATTAAATACCTTTATGGAAATGGGTAACAGGCGTAACATATGGAAAGCAGTGTGTATAAATGCCCGTAGCATGGGAAATAAGATCCCTGATGTTGAAGCTTTGGTGGGAGTGGCTGAGTTGGATTTAGTGGCAGTTACAGAAACATGGTTCACAGAAAACCATGACTGGGATGTAACTATATCTGGCTATACTTTATTCAGAAAGGACAGGGTAGGAAGAAGGGGAGGAGGAGTGGCACTATATGTAAAAAGTACTATTAAAGCTTTGGAATTACAGAGCTTAAAAGGGAGAGAGAAGGCATTGTGGGTTAAACTAGAAAGAGGGAAAGAGAAATCTATTTGCATTGGTATGATATACAGACCTCCCTCACAAGAGGAAGAGGTGGACAGGGAATTAATTGAAGACATACGCAGCATTGCTAGGAAAGGGGAAGTGCTACTGATAGGAGATTTCAATATGTCAGATGTTGATTGGCACATTCCTGCTGCAGTATCATCTAGAAATAAGGAGATCCTGGATTCTCTACAGGGAGAACTATTCAGGCAATTGGTCACAGACCCCACACGTGAAGGGGCCATACTGGACTTGGTGCTTACCAATAGTGACAGTGTTTCTGATGTTGTAGTGGGAGATCATTTTGCATCCAGTGATCACCAGATGGTGTGGTTCAGTATTAGGACTAGGGCAGTTAGAATCCATTCAAAGGTGAGGATCTTAGACTTTAGGAAGACTAACTTTGCCAAGATGGGCCAATACCTCAGGGAGTTGTTAGTGGGATGGGAACAGCTGGGGGATGTAGAGAAACATTGGGCAAAACTGAAAGGGGATATTTTAAGGGCAACCAACATTTTTGTTAAAATGGTAAATAAAGGTAAAAGGAAAAGGAGACCGTTATGGCTTTCGAAAGAAGTAGCTGAAAAAGTGAAGAAAAAGAGGGAGGCCTTCATGAAATACAAGAGATCACAGAGAGAGGAAGACAGGCATCTATAGTTGGAAAAACATAGAGAAGCTAGCAAAGTAGTCAGGAAGGCAAAGATTCAAAAGAAGGAGGAAATAGCCAATGCAATAAAATGGGGGGATAAGACATTTTTCAGATATGTTAGAGAGAAGAGGAAGGGCAAAAGTGGTATTGTCAGACTCAAGGGTGCAGGGGAGGAATATGTAGAAGCTGATAAGGATAAAGCAGAATTGCTTAACAAATATTTATGTTCTGTGTTCACAGATGAAGAACCAGGAGCAGGACCTCAGAAAACACCCAGAAATAGGAATAGAAGCGAGGGACATCTTGAACAATTTTCAGAAGTCTGTATTCATGAGAAACTAGCTCAACTTAAAGTAGACAAAGCGATGGGACCGGATGGGATACACCCTAGAATACTGAGGGAACTTGGGGACGTTCTAGCAGCTGCATTTACTGACCTTTTCAATGCCTCGTTTGGAGTCAGGGGTGGTGCCAAAGGACTGGACTGAGGCTCATGTGGTGCCTATACACAAAAGCGGAAGTAAGGATGTGGTTGAAACTACAGGCTGGTTAGTTTAACTTCAGTGGTGAGTAAATTATTGGAAACGCTGCTGAAAGAGAAAATAGTGAGGTTTCATGAGTCCAGCAGATTACAGGATCCGAGGCAACATGGATTCACCAGAGGCAGGTCTTGTCAGACAAATCTGATTGATTTCTTTGACTGGGTGACCAGGGAGTTGGACTGAGGGAGAGCATTAGATGTGGTGTATTTAGATTTCAGTAAAGCCTTTGACAATGATCCTCACAGGCGACTTATAAACAAACTGAGCACCCTAGGGATGGACCCTAAAGTTACTGCTTGGGTTAGTGGTAGTATGACATATTAAGGTTGTTACCAGTGGTGTGCCCCAGGGATCTGTCCTTTGTCCGATTCTTTTTAACATCTTTGTTAGTGATATAGCGGAAGGGCTGTCGGGTAAGGTTTGCCTCTTTGCGGATGATACCAAAATCTGCAATAGAGTAGACACCCAGGAAGGTGTAGATAACATGAGGAGGGATCTAGCTAAGCTTGAAGAATGGTCTAGAATTTGGCAGCTGGGATTTAATGTTAAAAAATGTAAGGTCATGCATTTTGGCTGCAGCAATCCAAGGGAGCAATATAGTATAGGTGGTGAAGTACTTTTGTCCACTAAAGAAGAGCGGGACCTAGGCGTGGTTGTGTCTGATGATCTTAAAGTAGCTAAACAGGTAGAAAAGGCGACGGCAAAAGCTAGAAGGATGCTTGGGTGCATACGGAGAGGAATGGCTAGCAGAAAAAAGGAGGTGATAATGCCTCTGTATAAGTCTTGGTGTGACCTCATTTGGAGTGTAGTGTGTAATTGTAGAGACCGCACCTTCAAAAGGATGTGAACAGGATGGCGTCGGTGCAGAGGGTGAGGGATGCATAACTGAAGCTATGTTACATGCTGGCAAGGTCTGGTGGGGGCCTGGGAAAGTGCCCAGTCTGTGTGAGACAGGCACAACTGGGGGATGGTGGAGGAACTGCCTGGACACCTGTATGGTGAGGCTATACATGTGCTAGGATGGGGGATAGCCCCAGAGTGAGTGGAAGGTAGTCATGCCATATATAGGCAGGTGCCCCATCTGACCCCTGCTACTGAATATGTGTTGACAAGTGCTGACAGCAATGTTCTGGTAGCCCAACTGAAGGGGGGAAGCACTTATTGGGCAATGTTGGAGCACAGAGTTATCTGGATTTGCCCAATGCTGATGACTGTGTAGAGGTGTTAAGCATATGGTGGCGGATGGCACTGTGGATAGGGCAGCAGTACCAGACAGCCTCTCCAGAGCTGTAGCAGGATGCTGGGATGCCAGTGTTGCAAAGCATGGTTGTAGAAGATATAACACATGTATCTTGTGTCATGAAGTTGTTAGAATTACTGTTGCACAGGGTGGCTACTAAAATGATTAGTGGTCTTCGTTATAAAGCATATGAGGACAGACAAGGATCTTAATATGTACACCTTAGAGGAAAGACGGGATAGAGGTGATATGATTGAGATGTTTAAATACCTCCGTGGCATAAATGTTCAGGGAGAGAGCCTCTTTCAATTGAAAGCAAGTTCTGCTACAAGGGGACATGGGATGAGGGTGAAGGGAGATAGATTCAGGAGTGATATGCGGAAATATTTCTTTACAGAAAGAGTAGTGGATCCATGGAATAGTCTCGCACTGGAGGTGGTAGTGATGAGGACAGTAACTGAATTCAAAAAACCATGGGACCAACACAGAGGATCTCTAAAGGTAAAAAGGGACTGTTGTAGTTGTTGATATCGAAGTACAGACTAGATAGGCCATGTGGTCTTTTTGTGTCGTCATATTTCTATGTTTCTATGATATATCGCTATGTGGAATAGAAGTACTTAGATTTGCAGAGACCTGGTCTTCTACCTAAGGTTCCCACTTAATTTTGTAGCAAAGGTATAATTTTAAAGTTACAGGGACCTTTGCATTGTAGGCTGATACATAGAAGTAAAAGTTCAATTTAAATATTTCAGTTTCCATTGTCTGTTACAAGCCTGCTTCACAGGGTGGGGCTAATTGAATCACCTCTACAGCTTGTCCACAAGTACCTGATCAACTCTGGTTTTCACAGCTTCAAGAGACTCCACACAGCTAAGCTTTCAGGTTTTTCTATTGCCTTTTTTTTAATATAGATTTTAACTGTTGGATTTACATTTTTAGGAATATTCTGACTGCCTACATTCCTTGCATAGCCATTAAATCGGATATGTGAGTGTGCCCTCAGTTCATGTAAGGCCTACTGTCCAGGGACACTTAGGTTCCCATCCACCCTACCCCTCACCCCACCCACCCCAGGGCTGCATTGCCTATATAGTCATTATATATATATTGACATCTGTACTTCTAAATTAGGTGTTACACCCACCTTTTCTCCTCCTTCTCCTAGGACTGCTTAATCAGCATGTCGTATATTCAGTGCAATAACTGTGGTGCTTTCATTCTGAGAAGAATCATTTGGAACCTAAGAGCTTGCCCTATATGCCTCAAGTTAGCTGCCATGCATAAAGAATTGACTCTACTAAGGGAAGAATTAGCTGCAATAACACCCACCTCTTCTAGGGTACAAATGGAACAAAATCCAGCACCGCTTCCACAAAGAATCAAACAGCCCAGGAACAAATGGATCAAAGTAGACTCTGGTAGGTTGCGACCTGTAATGCAGAGACACCCTATACATCAAGAGGTATCCCTGCATAATGTCTTCTCTGTCTTGGATAATGTGGATGCCCAGTCCGTGGAAACTAAAGCACTCTTAAATGAGAGAGTCAATGCCCAATCTACTGATAATGCACCAAATATAAAGAAAAAATTACAAAACAGAGAACTACTACTACTTGCATCATCAGAGGCACCAACTTGGGAACACAGTTAATAGGAGAGAAGATGGTCAAATGCCTCCCAGGCTCTTCAGCCAACAGGAATATAAACCAGATTGTTGGTATAGTTAGTGCAGAAAGTGAGCACTCCAAAACTGATGTTGTCATCCACTTGGGCACAAATGGCCTGGCTAGAAACAGTTCACCAAACTACAACAGCAAACTGCCATGGAAGCATCAGGAAAAAACAGTCCAGAAACGTGGCAGTGAAAGGGCAAAGGGAACTTTATTGATCCTTAATAAAGGAGGAGTTTCCAGAAAACCCGACACAGGCCGTGTTTCATATGCTACTTCTTCAGGGGTACTATGGCTCACTATAATTATAAATCAACACATTAATGCATTTAAATACCATACTTTAAATAAAATGAAATACATTGTTTAAAATAATAATTAAAACATAAAGTCAAACTTGATCATAAATAACATTAACAACATACCAACAAATATAAAACAGCCAACAATAAACAAGTGTTCAGTCATACATAAATAATTGATAAAATAAAAATCAATAAAATACTACATGCGAATTAAAACATATATATGAGATAAAAACATGAAAAGAGTGTAACGACGGAAACATGATAATTAAAAAACATACTTAAAATCATACCATTGTGAACAATACACTGTTGTATATCTTTAAATTATTTCTAAGAAGAGAAAAGGAGGGATGAAGAACAAAAAGAACGAAGCAGGAGTGAACCGGAGGTTTATTGAAAAGGAATAAAAAGTTTTGTGTTTCTAAACTAAGGGGGTTATAATTGTGCTCATGAAAACCCACCTATAAAGAGATCTTATCTAAGACATTTGTTGAATTTGTTACACCATAGAGTGAGCCCATCGTAACAAATAAACAAGATCAGGCACTAAACAAATAAAAGAATATAAATATAAAGGGCACGACCGTGGTCTATAGCACCACGGTGTTAGCAAGTGGTTACGTAAATATTTGTAAATGAGCAATAGTATCCCTGAAGAAGTAGCATACGAAACATAGCCTGTGCCAATTAATTTATATGTTTATATTTCAGTTAGTGTTTATAGCAAACCAGGGCAGTTTCCTTTTATATTTTATCCTCTGTTTTTTCATTACTTCTGAGCCTCCAATAAGATAGCCACAGTCATTTTTCCCACGGTTAGGGGATTTACATATACAGCGCATGTTCGGGCGTTTTTACAATCGAACAGTAAGTTTCAGCCTGACGGCAGTTTTTACACGGTGAACAAGATCCCTTGGGGTTCTTCTTTTGTTTCAAGCTCCTGCTGCCAGCGTTTTTGTTATAGTTTTCAACCCATATGGTACATTTGAGTTAGCATTGTGGTTTAAAACCCCACATTTAATTGTTTCGGTTTCTATTCTCCCTCTGATATGCAGATATTTATGTACGTACAAAATGACAGTTGCCTTCTCCGGTTAAAATTGTCGCTTGCCATGGTTGTCTGGTTATTTATGATTGTAGAATAAACATTTAGGTTTATATATGCATTAAGGGGGCATTATTTAGATACAAAAGGTTCCACTTTATTCCCCCGGTAAGTTCAGGTTAGGACACCCTGAAACTGAAGTACGGCTCCGTAAATCTTTTATTTTGTGAGAAGGCAGATAGGCATTTAAATGTATATTGTTTTTTAATTATTTCTGCTACCATCAGGTAAAGTCTTCTAAAGGATTTTAATATATACAAATTTTGATTACATCATTTTGAATATGCTTTCAGATGGAAAGTTTTTAATACAAGGTATTTGTAAATCACATTTTGGTATGTTTTGGGTCTTACAGAGAAGCCTGAAGGTGGTTTAAGGGCACAACCGTGGCTTATAACACCACGGTGATAGCGAGTGGTTATACAAGTATTTGCAAGGTACTCAGTTTGTATTCTTTTATTTGTTTAGTGCCTGATCTTGTTTGTTTGTTATGATGGGCTCACTCTATGGTGTAACAAATTCAACAAATGTCTTAGATAAGATCTCTTTATAGGTGGGTTTTCATGAGCACAATTATAACCCCCTTAGTTTAGAAACACAAAACTTGTTTTTTTATGTAATAGTTGATCTATGTGGGGAATTTCATATATTAACTAACTTTTATATGTTAATCATTTTTATGTAATATTAATGATTTTAATTCCATATGGGTTCTTTATTCCTTTTCATCAACTCCGGTTCACTCCTGCTTCATTCTTTTTGTTCTTCACCCCTCCTTTTCTCTTCTTTTAGAAATAATTTAAAGATATACAACAGTGCATTGTTCACAATGTTATGATTTTAAGTATGGTTTTTAATTGTCATGTTTCCATCGTTACACTCTTTTCATGTTTTTATCTCATATATATGTTTTTAATTCACATGTAGTTTTTTATTGATTTTTATTTTATTATATAATTATTTATGTATGATTGAACACTTGTTTATTGTTGGCTGTTTATATTTATTGGTATGTTTTTAATATTATTTATGATCAAGTTTGACTTTAGGTTTTAATTATTATTTTAAACAATGTATTTTCATTTTATTTAAAGTATGGTATTTAAATGCATTAATGTATTGATTTATAATTAAAGTGAGCCATAGTACCCCTGAAGAAGTAGCATTCGAAACACGGCCTGTGTCGGGTTTTCTGGAAACTCCTCCTTTATTAAGGATCAATAAAGTTCCCTTTGCCCTTTCACTGCCACATTTCTGGACTGTTCTTTTCTGGCTAGAAACAGTCCTCTGCAGTTCAAAGGGACTTACAGACTCTGGGAGAGACACTCAAGCCCATTGTTAACACTATAGCATTTCCAGAAGTTCTATGTGTTCATGGTAAGGGGGCAAAAAGACTGTATCGCATAAACAACTTTAATACATGGCTCCAAACCTGGTGCAAAAAAGAAGGATTTAGATATATTGGCAACTGGGGAAACAGATGGATCAACAAGAGACTATACTGTGCTGAGGGACTGCATCTCTCCGTCGCAGGGAGAAGGATTGTAAGCGAAAAATTCAGGCAGTATGCGGAGAAACATTTAAACTAGGGAAAGGTGGTGACGGATGGAGATGGATAAGTTCAGGACGTCACTCCCAGCAAAAGCATAATAACATTGGAAAAAGCTACACTTTTAACCACACATCAATGGGAAGTGGGAAGCAGCATGTAGAACAAAATCCATGCAAAACACAGGCAAGCCAATCAACAAATGCTGGAAAGCAATGAGCACAAATGCTCGAAGCCTAGCCAACAAAGTTCCTGATCTGGAAGCCCTAATGGTGGAAATGGACTTGGACATTGTGGCCATTACAGAAACATGGTTTAACGAGTCACATGAATGGGATATAGCCATAGCTGGCTATAATCTATTTAGAAGAGATAGAGAGGGTAGAAAAGGAGGAGGAGTAGCCCTATATGTCAAAAGCAATATTAAAGATGCTGAAATGCAAGGGACGTGGGGAAAAGAAGAAGCGCTGTGGATTGTGTTGGAAAGAGGAGATGGCGCTGTCATCCATACTGGTGTAGTCTACAGGCCTCCAACTCAAACCAAAGAAATGGATAGCGAATCGATTGCCGATATTGCAAATATAGCCATGAAAGGGGAAGTGATCATATTGGGTGACTTTAATCTACCTGATCTGGATTGGAGTATTCCTTCTGCAAATCTGGAAAGAAGTAAAAAATTGTGGATGCCTTCCAGAATGCATTACTGGATTTAGTGCTCACCAATGGAGACAGCATGTTGAATATCCGGGTGGGTGCCCATGTGAGCAGTAATGATCATCACACGGTGTGGTTTGAGATAAAAGCCAAGGTAGAATCCAATCACAGCAAGCTCAAAGTCCTAGACTTCAAAAACACTGACTTCAGTAAAATAGCCAAGTACCTGAA
This sequence comes from Ichthyophis bannanicus, assembly GCA_033557465.1. NCBI lineage: Eukaryota > Metazoa > Chordata > Amphibia > Gymnophiona > Ichthyophiidae > Ichthyophis > Ichthyophis bannanicus. The sequence goes on along the minus strand of CM066045.1, from coordinate 17,447,897 downwards.
GGAGGAGTTGGCAGGGTGGGAGGGGATAAGGGAAGTGGAATTGTGATGGTCTAAACTAAAGGAGTCAATAAAAGGGGCAACAGATACTTATGTAAGGAAAGTAAATAAAAACAAGAGGAAAGGGAAATCTATTTAGTTCTCCAAAGAAGTGGCTGCACAAATAAAGGCAAAAAACACAGCTTTCACAAAATTCAAAACTTTGCAAACAGTGGAACCCGGAAAAGAATACAGAATCAAACTAAAAGAGAGAAAAAGAGAAATAAGGATAGAAAAATGAAAGGCAGAAGAAAAGATGGCTAAAGATGTGAAGTGTGGCGACAAAACCTTTTTCAGGTATATTTGGGAGAGGAGGAAAATCAGACGTGGGATTGCAAGACTCAAAAGTACTGAAAACGGATTTGTGGAAAGTAACATTGAAAAAGCAAAAAAGCTAAACAAATACTTCCACTCTGTTTTTACTAGAGAAAATCCAGGAAAAGGACTACCTGTGATTGACAAGTATACAAATTGAAATGGAGTAGGTACCATACTATTCACAGAAGATGATGTGTTAGAGCAGCTTTCAAAACTGAAAATGGCCAAGGCCATGGTACCGGATACATTCCAGGATACTGAAAGAGCTCAGAGAGGTTCTTGCAGGGCCGTTAAAGGATGTTTTTAATAGATCCTTGGAGACAGGAGAAATTCCACAGGACTGGAGAAGGGCTGATGCGGTACCTCTTCACAAAAGTGGCAGTAGGGAAGAAATGACAAACTACAGGCCAGTAAGCCTTACCTCGGTGGCGTGAAGAGTAATGGAGGTGCTCCTAAAAGAGCGAATAGTGGACTTCCTCGAAACCAACAGATTGCATGATCCGAGGCAACATGATTTTACCAAAGGATGACCTTGCCAAACAAATCTGATGAGTTCTTTGACTGGGTGACCAGAGAACTAGATCAAGGGCATGCAATGGATGTGATCTGCCTAGATTTCAGCAAAGCCTTTGATATTGTTCCTCATAGGAGGCTTTTCAATAAACTCAAGAGCTTGAGGATGGGTCCCAAGGTGTTAAACTGGATCACAAATTGGTTGACTGATAGACGACAGAAGTTGATAGTAAACAGAACTCACTCGGATGAAAGGAAGGTGATTAGCAGTGTGCCCCAGGGTTTGGTCTTGGGGCCAGTACTGTTCAATATATTTGTGAGTGATATTGCTGAAGGACTGAATAGAAAAGTCTGTTTTTTTGCAGATGACACGAAAATTTGCAACAGAGTGGACTCCCCTGAGGGAGTGGATAACATGAGGAAAGATCTACAGAAGCTGAAAGAATGCTCTAATGCTTGGCAGTTAAAATTTCATGTGAAGAAGTGCAGTGTCATGCACTTGGGAAGCAGAAATCCAAGGGAATTGTATGCGATAGGGGGAGAGAGGTTGGTGTGCATGGACGAGGAGAAGGACCTCGGAGTGATTGTTTCTGAGGATCTCAAGATGGCGAAACAGTGTGACAAGGCGGTGGCAAAAGCCAGAAGGATGCTGGGTTGCATACAGAGAGGAATTACCAACAGAAAGGAAGAGGTCTAATGCCACTGTACAGTTGATGGTGACGCCTCCCTTGGAATATTGTGTTCAGTTTTGGAGACCATATCTCGCAAAGGACATATAAAAGCTGGAAATAGTGTCGCGAGCACTACCCTGGCGGTAAGTAGAGGTCAGGGTAGGTCGGACACAACTGTATAGGGAGGAGATTGGCCAGTAATCCAGAGGCCCAATTGGCTTTTGGTCCTGTTAGTTTCTTGGATCCTAATCTCCAAAGAAATCAACTGCACAAGTGATGGGAAAATAAAGGCTTTTATTTCCCTTTCACGCAAGGGTTCAAAGGATTGGGCAATAACAACAACGCAAATGTCCTTACTTCAGGTAAGAAAAAGTAAAACAAAAGTTTAAAACAAAACTATTACTTTCACAATAGCGCTGGTATTCACACAACAGGAATGTTCTAGGCAGCAACACATACAGCTTACAAGCCTGGCAAAGATTCTAGGCTTCCCGTGGTACAGTACGTACAGTCCATTTCTGTATCTGAAACCTCATTTGCCAGTTCCACTTGCATTGGCTCATAGGCGGAAGCCTCTGACTCTGAGTCCCTGGGTTCAGGTAGGTTATAGTCAGGTTTCTTATATAGCTCTTCTAGCACAGCCCAATGTTCTGGGTAACTCGTAGGGCGTCGGCTCTGTGCTGTTTTATATTGAGGAAACTCCTCTCTCCTTAGAGGTTTTATGGCAGCTTTATAAAAACATTTATTATTCAAGCCTTTTTTATCAGGTAAACTTTTCCTATAGCTTGTATCATAAAAAGCTTTACCTTGGGAATTTGGCTTCTCTGTTTCCAGTGAAGGTTGAGGCCTGCAACAGTTTCTCCGTTGGCTTGCCTGTACAGCACGGCTTAGGTCTTCAGGCTGTGACCCTGTTGGTTTTGGACAACAGCTGCAGCAATGCCTTTGCCACTCTGGGCAAACAGCTTTTACTCCTCTGTGAGCTGAGACCTTCCCAGGTTCCTCCTTAGCTCTCAGGCAATCACCTTTCACTCTGGGTGATCTTCTGGCAGTGGAATATTCAGGTTTGCATTCTAACCTCTTTTCCTCTGTCTTGCCTTCCTTCCTGCTGCACGCTGTCCTGCTGCATTCACTCTTGTTGCCTCCTCTCCAGCTGTCTCTCCAGCTGCCTTCACCGCTGCCTTTCCCGCTGCTCTCCTTCCAGTCTTCCACACCCTCCTTAAGAAGTCCTTCTGTGTTCGAGGATTGGAAGCTGGCTGGCATTACCTCATGACCAGTGGGGCATGGTTCCTCAGTCACTCTGGAGTCCCTCTTGCTCCCTCTATCTGGTTCCTCCAGATATTGCAACTTGTACCTTTTTCTCTATTTAAAGCATTTTCCTTTCTCTCAACCAGGTCTGCTGTGTGACAATAGTTCAGAGGAAGGCGACCAAAATGATTTGGAGCTTGCATCAGGAGACTTATGAGAAGAGACTTGAATATCTAAATATGTATACGCTAGAGGAGAGGAGGGACAGGGGAGATATGATTCAGACCTTTAAATACTTAGAGTATTAATGAACAAACAAACCTCTTCCAAAGACGGGGAAGCTGTAAAACTAGAGGGCATAACATGAAGCTGCAAGAGGGTAAACTGAAAGGCAATGTCAGGAAATACTTTTTCACTGAAAGGGTGGTGGATGTTTGGAACGCCCTCCCGATGGAAGTGGTGGGGGCAAATACAGTGACAGAATTCAAAATGGCATGGGACAGACACAGTGGATCCCTTTATAGCAACAGGATAAAATCAAAACAAACATACCTATCTCTTATATCTCAGTAAATAGGGGTACATCCCTAAACAAAGGTATGGGGAGGGGTGACCTGCACGGAGCGGCAGGTGCACCTACTCTTGCCGCCTTGCTGGGCAGACTGAATGGACCATGCTGGTCTTTACCTGCCGTCATATACTATGTTACTATGAATAACGTGGATACTGCAGCAGATAGCACATGTTAATGCTTAGGAAACATCATACACAATATGCACATTATGATTTACAAAATAAACTAAAAACAAACTAAAAAGTGTCAAGTTCTAAACACCCCAAACTGTTGGCTGGCCTCGATAGATTTTTGGTCTTATCCATCATGGCATATTTTGTTTTCATGTCATCGTGTGCTGCTGGGATGCTTAGTTCAATGATGAACTCCTCACCCTGAAGTAACGCACAACTCTAAAAAAATACTCTGCACAACACCTAGGTCACACACCTTCACCAAATACAGAAAAAGGGAACATAAATTAAAAATCGAAATATGTAGACAAACACTAAATTGGAACCCCCAAGTGCAGCCAAAAGAAAGAGGAAATGTGCTTCCTCCTATACTGTACAAAATTCAAAAGATACCAGATGCACGTTTCCAAAAACTGTGAAAGAAAAAGCAAAGATCTAATGCAAAAGAATGAGCAGGAGAAAAAACCCCTGCATAATTCTGGGGAAAAACAGGGCGATGAATGCATCGGTGAGAAATCCCATCAGTTGCTAAGGGCAGATGGAAGGCAGAGGGGGAGATGGAGGTCTGAAGGTTCCCCAACCCTGCCCTTGCAGAATACCTCACTTCAGTTGTGCAGAGAACAAAGGCAGACTTTCACTAAATACAGAGCATAGTTAATACTCCTGGGGGAATTCTGTGCAACTGCGCAGTGAAGAATTTGCGCAGAATTCTGAACTTGTTTTGTATAAGAACATAAGAAATGCCATACTGGGTCAGACCAAGGTCCATCAAGCCCAGTATCCTGTTTCCAACAGTAGCCAATCTAAGTCACAAGTACTTAGCAGTTTCCCTAAAAGACAGAGGTTCTACAATACTTGTATTGAGGCAAGCAGTGGATATCCCGGGTCCCCTTTAATAAAGGTTTATGGGCCTTTCCTCCAGGAACTTGTCCAAATCTTTTTTAAACCCAGCTACACTAACAGCTTTTACTACATCCTCCGGTAACAAATTCCAGAGTTTGATTACATGTTCAGTGAAAAAATATTTTCTCTTATTACTCTTAAATAGGTTACACTGTAGCTTCATTACATGTCCCCTAGTCTTTCTACATTTTGATGGCATAAACAATCAATCTATGTTTACCCTTTCCACTCCATTCATTAATTTATAGACCTCTCCTCAGCCATCTGTTTTCGAGGTTGAAGAGCCCTAACCTTTTTAGTCTCTCTTCATAGGGGTATCTTTCCATCCCCTTTACCATTTTGGTGGCTCTTCTCTGAACCTTTTCTAATAACGCTATATCCTTTTTAAGATGCGGTGACCAGAATTGCACACAATATTCAAGGTGTGGTTGCACCATGGAACAATACAGAGGCATTATAATATCCTTTGATTTATTCTCCATTCCTTTCCTTATGATATCTAGCATTCTATTTGCTCTCTTGGTCGCCGCTGCACACTGGGTAGAGAGTTTCAACATGTTATCCACAATGATGCCTAAATCTTTTTCCTGGGTGGTGGTTCCTAATGTGGAACCTTTCATCATGTAATCATAGTTTGGGTGGTTCTTTCCTAGGTGTATAACTTTGCACTTGTCCAAATTAAATTTCATCTGCCATTTGGATGCCCAGTCTTCCAATTTATCAAGGTCCTCTTGCAGTTTTTGACAATCCTTATGGGTTTTAACAACTTTGAATAATTTTGTGTCATCTGCAAATTTGATTGCCTCACTTGTTTTTCCCATTTCCAGGTCATTTATGAATATGTTAAAAAGCAGCAGACCCAGCACAGATCCCTGGGATACTCCATTATTCACCTTTTTCTATTGGGAAAATTGGCCATTTAGCCCTACTCTCTGCTTTCTATCTTTTAACCAGTTTCTGATCCACAGTAGTACACTGCCTCCTATCATATGACTTTTTAATTTTGCCAAAAGTCTCTCATGAGAGACCTTGTCAAAGGCTTTCTGAAAATCCAGATACACTATATCAACTGACTCACCTTTGTCTACCTGTTTATTCACACCTTCAAAAAAGCATAACAGATTAGTAAGACAAGATCTTCATTGGCTAAAGCAATGTTGATTGTCTCCCATTAAGGCATGACATGTTCAGTAATATTGCTCTTTTTAATGGTTTCTACCATTTTTCCCGGTACCTACATCAGGCTCACTAGTTTCCCAGATCAGCCCTGGAATTCTTTTTAAAAATTAGCGTTACATTGGCCATCTTCCAATCTTCAGGAATTACAGATGATTTTAATGATAGTTCACAGATTACTAATAGCAGGTCTGCAATCTTATATTTCAGTTATTTTAAACACCCTTGGATGTATATCATCCGGTCCAGGTGATTTGCTATTGTTCAGTTTATCAAATAGCTGTAATACATCTTCCCGATGTATCGATATGTCTTTCAACTCTTCTGTGGCATCACCTTTAAATACCATTTCAGTCATGGGTAAAATTCCTACATCTTCCTCGGTAAAGTCTGAAACAAAACATTCAGTTTCTCTGCTATGGCCTTGTCCCCTCTTAGTGCCCCCTTTACCCCTCTTGCTACAAATATACTTGAAGAAGTCTTTATTATGCATTTTTGCTTCCACAGCAAGCTTCTTCTCAAATTCTCTCTTTGCCTGTCTTATCAGTGCCTTGCATCTAACTTGTCAGTGCTTATGTTGTTTCTAGTTTTCATCATTTGACTCCTTTTTCCATTTCCTGAAAGATGATTTTTTTTTTTTGCAACAACAGCCTCTCTGATCTCACCTTTAAACCATGCTGGCAGATTTTTGGACTTCCTTCCACTTAAAGCATGGAATACTGCTGGTCTGGGCTTCCAAGATAGTATTTTTAAACAACACCCAAGCTTAGTATAAATCTTTAACCTTTGCAGCTGCTGCTTTTAGTTTTTTACTTAACTATTTTCCTTATTTTATCATAGTCTCCCTTTTGAAAATGAAAAGGTAGTGCTGTGGATTTCCTTACCATCCTTCCTCCATTTATTAAATCAACTGCGATCATGCTATGATCACTATTGCTAAATGGCCCCAATACCCTTAACTCTTGCACCAGATCTTATTCTCCACTAAGGACTAGGTCCAAAATGGCTTCCCCTCTAGTAGGTTCATGAACCAGCTGCTCCAAGAAGCAGTCATTTATTTCATCTAGAAACTTTATCTCCTTAGCATATCCTACCATGACACTGACCCAGTCGATACCGGGGTAATTGAAATCACCCATTATTATTACTGTTCCGTAACTTTTGTTAGGTTCCCTGATTTCTTTGAGCATTTCATTATCCATTTATTCATTCTGGTCAGGCGGTCGATAGTACCCCCCCCCCCCCCCCTACTGCATATCGCCTTCCCCTTCCCCTTTCTACATGGAATTTCAATCCATAGAGATTCTACAGTGAATTTTGTTTCCTTCAAAACTTGAATCCTTTGTGACTGAATGCTCTCTCTAACATAGAGTGCAACCCCACCACCAATTTGATCTGCTCTATCATTCTGATAAAGTTTGTACCCAGGTATCACAATATCCCACTGTTCGTCCTCCTTCCACCATGTCTCTCAGATACCAATCATATCTAACCTCTCATTTAGTGCTATATATTCTTACTCTCCCATCCTATTTTTTAGACTGCTGGAATTTGTATGCAAGCATTTAGAGGCTGTATTTTATTCATATTAATCTGGCTATCGTTAGGCAGAGGTAATTTGGAATCTTTAAGCTCTGTCTGCTCCGTTCTCAAGGGCATTTGGGCTACTTCTGTCTTTATTGGAACCTCTCTGCTGATATGCCCTAACTTCATTCTTTTGGTAGTATCCTTCAAGGATACATTGTTCTGAACCATGCGCTCTTGAGCTACTCTCGGTACTCCCCTTCAGCCTCACCTCCGCCCCAAGAGTCTTCACTGAGTGCCTGGCAGTAGTGGTGGCCTGTCTCTGCCTCCACGGGGTCTTCGTCTTCCCCTACCTTGAAGACTGGCTCATCAAGGGGGACACTGCCTCAGAGGCCAGACAAGCCACTGGCCACAGCATTCAGGTATTGCAGTACCTGGGCTTCATGATAAATCATCTGAAGTCCAACCTAATTCAGACACAGGCTCTGGAGTTCATCAGGGCCCGCATGGACGCCATACAGGCCAGGGCTTTCCTTCCCCTCGACAGGGCGGACCATCTTTTGGCCCTCGCTGCCGAAGTTCAAAGGCACCATGCAGTGTCAGCCTGAGCACTCCTCCGCCTCCTGGGCCACATAGCCTCCACAGTCCATGTAGTCCCCAACGCGCACCTCAAAATGTGGAGGGCTCAGTAGTGCCTCCGATCCCAGTGGACCCAGGCCACAGGCAGGCTTCGGGACCAGGTCACCGTCTCTCGCCAGCTTGCGGAGTCCCTCACCTGGAGGCAGGATGCTCGTCACCAGAAGGCAGGTATGCCCTTCCAACCCCCGAATCCCTGCAGGATCCTCATGACGGATACCTTCTTGATGGGTTGGGGGGCCCATTGCGAGGAGCTGTGCACCCAAGGGGCTTGTCCCTCAGGGAGAATCAGCAGCAGATCAGTCTGCTCAAGCTCAGGGCCATCTCCCTCACCCTGAGGGCTTCAGACACTGCCTGCAGCACCAGTCGGTGCTCGTCCAGATGGACAACTGGGTCACTATGTTCTAGGTGAACAAGCAGGGCGGCACAGGCTCCTACCCTCTCTGCCAGGAAACCATGGCCCTCTGCTCCTTCATGGTCAGCCAAGGGATGGCTCCTCAGGGCTGTCTACCTGTGCCAGGACAATGCCCTGGCAGACAGGCTGAGCAGGGTTCTCCAGCCGCACAAGTGGCATCTGGACTCAGAGGTGGTGCTCAGACTTTTCTGACTGTGGGGTAGCCCCAGCATTGACCTCTTCGCCAGCCCGGTCAATACTTAGCTGCCCCAGTTCTGCAGCCCCTAACCCCAACCCTCCCAGGTGGCCGCCGACACCATCCTCCTCTTGTGGAAAGGGGGCCTCCTTTATGCATTTCCCCCCACGCCACTGATAGCTCGGACCCTTTTCAAGGTCCAGTGTGACAAGGTGTCGATCATCCTGGTAGCCCCACAGTGGCCCAGACAACCGTGGTTTCCCCTGCTGCTCCGTCTCTCACTGGAGCCCCCAGTTCCCCTCAGGAGCTCTCTGGGACTCCTGACACAGGAGGGAGGACTCGATCCTCCAGCCTAACCCAGGCACCCTATCCCTCACAGCATAGTGGTTGAGTCACCCTAGCCTCTCTGCAGCTTCTCAGGGAGTTGGAGGAGATCATCCTGGCCTCTTGCAAGGACTCCACGAGATGGACTTATGCCTTCAAGTGGCAGCGGTTCATTGTGTGATTCATAGAGTAGTGCCTCGACCCGTTCTCTTGCCTGGTGCACTCGGTCCTTCAGTACCTCCTCCACTTATCGCAGTCTGGATTTAAGTCCAACTCTGTCAGGGTGCATCTGAGCGCCCTCTCGGCTAATCATCACTCCTTTGAGGGTAAGCCCCTCTCCACACAGCCCCTCATCACCAGGTTTATGCAGGGCTTATTGCTCTCCATGCCTCCCTTGTGGCCTCTGCTGGTAGAGTGGAATTTCAGTGTGCTCCTGACACAGCTCACTAAGCCACCTTTCGAACCCTTGGCTACCTGTTCCCTCTGCCACTTGTCCTGGAAGGTCGTCTTCCTTGTGGTGCTCACCTTGGTTCACAGGGTCAGTGAACTCCAGGCGTTAGTGGCCGAGCCTCCCTACACTAGGTTCTATAGGAACAGGGTGGTGCTCCATACTCATCCCAAGTTCCTACCGAAGATAGTTTTTAACTTCCACCTCAATCAGGAAGTGGTCCTTCCTACCTTCTTCCTGTGACCTCATGCCAACACAACATCGGCCGTCCTCCATACCTTGGACTCCAAACGAGCCCTGCCTTTTACCTGCAACAGACCCAGGGCCACTGCAAAGCCACACAGCTTTTCGTCTCCTTTGATCCCAGCTACATGGGGCAGGCAGTCACTAAATGGACCATATCCCTCTGGGTGACGGATTGCTGGAGTCCCCCTGGAGCGCCGGGTCACGGTGCACAATGTCAGGGCAATGGCAACCTCGGTTGCGAACCTCCAGTCAGTGCCGATGGCTGACATCTGCCGGACCACCACCTGGTCCTCTGTTCACACCTTTGCAGCCCACTACTGCCTGGTGAGGGAGTCCCGATGGGACAGCGCCTTTGGCCAGGCCATATTCTAACGCTCAAATAACACTCAAATAACGCTCAAACCTCTAGCAACGAAATCACTGACATCTCAGGACAAACACTAGCTAATCATTACCAAAACAAATCAAAAAAACCTCAAATGTCTCTAGATACGATTAACACCTCACACCAGTCTGTTGACGAATGGTCAGACTTTTACCCCATTTCAAGTACGACATTAAAAACTATCATATCCGGACTCAATACCACAACTTCTTATTTAGACCCATGCCCAGTGTCATGGACTGCCAACTCTACTATCCTTCATTCTCTCAATAGTCAACCTCTCATTATCCCAAGGTTACCTTCCACAATCGCTCAAACACGCACAAATATGCCCAATCCTAAAGAATGGCAAACTAGATAAAACATCCCCAGTATCATACAGGCCCATTTCTAGCATACCATTTTTGGCCAAAATAATAGAAAAAGTAGTGCAATTACAAACACAGGAATTCATTGACACATCTTACCCACTTGACGACCAACAATATAGATTTCGGCCACGCCACGGAGTAGAAACACTACTAACAATATTAATTGATACTCTCCTAAGAGGAATCGACAATCATAAACAAGCTTTCATCCTCCTCTTCATTGACATATCAGCGGCCTTTGATAGTGTACATCACTCAATAATGCTCAGCAACCTAAGGCAAATAGGTATAAACTCTACAGTACATAAATGGTTCACCTCCTATTTACACAATAGAACACAAAATGTACGAATAGGTAATCAGACTTCAACTACATATAACCAAGAAATAGGTTTACCACAAGGATCTGCACTATCAGCCCTACTTTTTAACATTTACATAAAACCGGTCTGCAATATCTTTAAAAAATTTGGAGTACAATATCACCTATATGCAGATGATATTATGATGTACATTCCTTTTACTATCCCTAACCTACCGTTACAACTCCTCTCAGACTGCTATAACGAAATCACAATTTGGCTAAAAACTCAAAACCGCCACATAAACCATGCTAAAACCGAAGTCCTAATCGTATCAAAAAATCAATCATTTATCCCCCCAACCCATATAACACTACAAGATCAAGAAATTAAAATAAAAAATGAAATAAGATATCTAGGTGTTATCTTAGATACACACCTTACAATGGAAACCCACATTAGAAATACCATAAGGAAATCTATTTCAAACTTAAAATTCTCAAACAACTACGCCCGCTATTATTTGTACAAGATTTCATTAATAGAACACAAGCTATCATAACCCCTCACTTTGATTTTGCCAACCTAATACTAATGGGCATTTCAAAACAGAACATTAAAAGAATGCAACGGCAAGAATTATAGTAAAAATAAACTCACTCCAACACATAACACCAATACTAGCATCCCTTCATTGGTTACCAATACAAAGCAGGATAATATACAAAACAATAATAACCTCATTCAAAGCATTAAATGACATGGCTCCGACCACCCTATGTAATCTAATATGCAAAGAAACACCTAAACCTACTCACAGAAATGAACAATTAAATAAACTAAAGATCCCAAAGGACTTCATAAAAGCACATAAATTAACCAACAAGAGAGCCTTCTCTCACATAGCTCCAACTATCTGGAATTCCCTACCAGAGGATCTACGATGACTAACAGAGATCATGGAATTCCGCAAAAAATTAAAAACGTATCTATTCAATAAACATTATAACACCATGGAAAACCTTGAACTCAATTTAGATAAAGGCTAAACAGGTAACTGACCACATAAAACACAAACCTCCTACCTAAATGGACAACACACATAGTTCAATCGAAATGACGATCCAATCTCTTATGCCCTAATACCTCCTCATGTATATAGTTGTTTCTGTAATGTATTGTCTTATGTTATTTAGACATTACATTTGTTAGTTAATTGTTTTAACACGGTTCCAGTTTAAATTCACTGTTTAGTTTCCTAGACTTAACTTTGTTTAATTTATGATATTTTAAGATGTTCTATGTAAAATTAAGATGTTCTATGTAAAACAAACTTCGCTTTGTTATTTGTTGTTATTTGTACACCGCAACTGATCTCTGGAAGATGCGGTATAAAAATGAGTGTTAAATAAATAAATAAATAAAATATTCTGAAACCTCTTCGGGGCTTAGGCAGCTCCTGCCCTCCAACCCTTCTTGTTCAGGCTACCGGAGCCATGGTTCTCCCTGGACACTGGGGTCCTCTGAGTCTGCCTTCAGATTCACTTGTGGCTGCTCACAGCTGGGCCGTGATTTTTCTACCGGTCCTTGGTAGCCTGGAGATATTCCATATGTGAGAACTGACTTCCTGCTTGTTCCTGGAGAAAGCATAGTAACCTGGAACAGGTCTTCTACAGGGACAGCAGAAATCGGTCCTCACAACCCTCCCTCCTCCCCTTGGAGTTGCTGTTCATTTTTGGCCATCTTCTTGGTTGGGCTCTAGCTATGGCATCCGACTGATCAAGATGGCACCCTTGGGCGGGAAGGGGATCACGTATGCATGGTGGCATCTCCCAAAGGCTTTCTTTGAAAGCTGGGGAGATGCTTCTGTGAGGGTTACCCGATTAGCCTTTCCTCCGCCTCCCACTCCTCCCCTGAATGCCCCTAACACGCCCAGACGCTAACCTCATGGCATCTGGGCGCATTAGGGACATAGCCGGGATTTTCACAGGGCACTACCTGTGTAGGTGCTCATCGAAAATCCCGGATATGGCATTTACATGGGAAACTAGGGCAGTTACCTGTGTAAATGCCTTTGAAAATCAGGCCCATAGCAGCAATATTCAGCCACAATTCATATAACTAAGTCAATGGTGTGAAACTGCAATCCTGGAGAGCTGCAAACCAGTCAGACATTCAGGATATCCTGCATGAATGTGCATGTGATACATTTATGTGCGCTGCCTGCATTGTATGCCGATATATCTCATAAGTATTCATTAGGGATATCCGGAAAACCTGACTGATTTCTGGCTCCCCTCCCCTGAACTAAGTAGATTAAATTAGGGCAGCAATTTCTCCATCATCCCTTACACCGCATATCTATAAAGATAGCGGTTGAATGTTGCCACTATGCATATAGAAGAAACACCTTCGTTCTGCCCTACCCTGGCATTATATGAATAGTGCCAGAGTGGTCTGAGAAAATTCTCAGAGGCACTATGGGCGGTATACTCAATGAGATTAACACTGTTAGCGGACCTGCTAACCTCTTTAATTGCAGTCACAGGGATATTCAGCAGCACCAAGGTGGTTAGTGCCGCTGAATATCTGTGACCACTACTGCTGCACACCTCAATGCTAGCTGGCTAGCACTGGGGCATTCTGTGGGTGGCATGGAGTCAGCACCCAGTGATAACCAGGCAGCAGCAATATTGAGCCGCTGCTCGGTTATCACTAAGCGGCAAAAATTAGGCACCTGAAAGCGTGGCCTAACTTTTGCCAGAGAAGCTAGCCAGGCTGAATATCGCCTCTGCTAGGTTAGCTTCCTGCTTCTGCAGCTAACTTGGATATTCAGTGCCAGTGGGCGGTGTAAATTGTAGTGGTGACGGCTAGCTGCTGTAGTCGCTCTATCCGCCGCTGCTGAATATCCCCCCATGGGGGGTCATTCCGAAACGCAAATGGGCTGCCTGGATGTGGGGGATAGACATTTTTCTTGCAAAAATGTCTAAACCCATATTCCTAAATCACGCGGTCCTGCATGTACACAGCGTGAAAATGAGGAGCTTAGAACATGGGCTCGAGCGGGTGGAAGTGGGACGTGGCAAGCTGCAGAGACATGGAAAGCGTATTTAGGAAAGGCCTGGGTACATCCTGAGTGTTTCCCACAGATGCCTACATTATACCAGCGGCAACATGAAATAAGGCCAGCACTTAGAAAAATATCTGCTCTGATCTTCAATACATCCATATAGGTGAAAGGCTGTGACATGTCTATTGAACTGGTGTGTCTGCTGTCTGGGAGGGCACAAGATGCAGCTGTAAAGAATAGAATGCACAGGTGAGAGACATTTGTAAAGTTAGGGAACAATAAAGAACACCTCTAAAGAAATATAAACTGCAATAGTCTTTATCCTGGCTATGCTGACATTTACTGTTGTGCTAAAGGGGCTATTCTCAGCTTCCCAAATAATTCCAGTGTTCGGAAAGATGGGAATGTACATAAGAACATAAGATATGCCATACTGGGTCAGACCAAGGTCCATCAAGCCCAGTATCCTGTTTCCAACAGTGGCCAATCTAGGTCATACGTATCTAGCAGTTACAATGTAGATGTAAGGATGGTATGTGAGGTAGTAGGAACAGATTCATGTTTGGCAGAGAAATGCAGATCAGATGTGGTGTCCTGAGACGCCATGCCATGATGTCTTCACAGCAGTTGTTTATAGGTGCAGGGCATGGTTTTTGCAGATGCATGTTATTTGTGACTATATGTGTGTGTGTGTGTGTGGTATGATGGTGCAGGGGAGGCCCTGGTTTGCTCATCCACAGCCCTGGGGGGACATCTATGCCTGGGCAGTACCTGGACTGTGGGGCTGACTGCAGCATCAGCAGGAGCCATTGTGAATGGGCAGTATATTCTGAAAAGCTGCTCTGCAGCAACATAGCAGGGCATGTCCCTGTCAATAGTGGGGGACCCTTGGAGTGGAGGCATGCTGCAGTGCAAACAGCACTGATACATATCTGACTGCATATCCTGTTTCATGAATACCTTGGATTTGAAGCGGACATCTCTCACTGACTGCCCAACCAGATCCCCCTACTTAACTCCCCTGCTACCAACTAAGAGGTTACGTCAACTGTCTAGCCCTGTTTCCCCCTTGTCCAGATCTTCACTGTTGGCCCCCTGGTGATGGCCCCCCCCTCCCTTTGTCTAAACTGCTTTGACCTGGTAAAAAGCAGAATATAAATACAGCTAAATAAATAAATATTTGTGACTGCAATTACTAGGTTGTTCTTCAAATGCCATATTTGTTTTGCTGCAGGGTCTGTCTGGACAAACATTTCACTTTCCACTTGCTTATTCAATAGCTTTGGTGCATGTACATAACCTTGTATTGCTATGGACATGCAACAGACTAGTATATATAGTCTGGTTTGTATGACCGTATCTGTTTCATCTGAATTAATGTGTTGTTTACATGAGCACACCACTGTCAGTGTGAGCATCAGCTTTGGAGGTGTGCATTTTGCCGGCAGGGGCATGGCTGCACGGAGCATCTGAGATGTCTCTCTTGTCAGAATACGGTGAGCACAGGGACATAGGCCATGCCGGGGACGTATATCTCCCTGATTCCAGAACTGCGGGTGCATTTATACCCACAGTGTTTGAATCAGGTTTATTACGTGCCTGTTTTCAGGTTAGACATTTCTGCCGGTCAAACATGACTGTTATAGAATTACGCTCCACATTTATTTTTTATTTATTTAACACTTATTTATATACCGCATCTTCCAGCGATCAGTTGCGGTGTACATTTAACAACAATTAACAATGCAGATCTTGTTTTACATAGAACAGTTATAACTTTTTACAATGAACATCTTAACTTGAACAACAAAGTGTATGTAAAAACTATGCGGAATAGTTCAATAAATCAACTAACACAGATTGTGTAACAATTTAAACTGAAGTACTGTTTCTAACTCAATTTTAACTATATACAAGTGGGGTATTGATGCATTGGAATGGAATGATTATTCATTTAAGTTGTACGTATTATTGTAATAGGGAGTGCCATTGAAAATTCGTGGAAACATCTGTGTTTAGTAGCTGCTGCTAAGCATATAAGTCCCTTTGAATATCGACTTACTGGTTTTTGGAAAATATTCTGATTTCTTTCCTTGATATGTGGGTTCAAATAAAAGAAGGAAGTCAAGACTTCTGTTTCACAGGTTGTCATCCACGTTTATGAAAGAAAATATTATGGTTGGGCAGTTTTTTAGATTGAGGAGGGTTCCTGCCTTTCTGAGCTAAAATCTGTACTCTAATGAAAAGTGAGGGCCCCTTTTACTTAGCTCGGGCTATCTGCTGCATGGCTCATTTTATTCCTATGAGCTGCGTGGTGGAGTATTAGGAAAAGGGGCCCTAAGTAGTATGCAAGGCCGTTCTTACCAATGCTCTGGAAGTCGTGACCTCAAGCATGCCATTCTGAAGTATATCAGGGTATAGTGATTCCAAATCCAGAAAATCTAACCACACCTCCACTGTAACTGTAGAAACCATAACATAGGTGTGATACTCTACACATAAGAACTTGCTAAAGAGACCGACGGCATTAAAAATAAGTCCACAAAAATGAAGACAGGTTCGTAAAGGGATCACTTGGCAGATACAGTAGGCACCTGGGCATTTTAGGCACCATGTAGATTACCAGACTTTCTACCATCAAAAAAAAGAGCTTATTTTTCTATCATAAAAGCTTTCATTAAAGTCTCATCTGCTCTCCCCTGAATAGCTTGTTGTAACTACACTGTGCAATCATGAAGGAGCCTCCTATACTTGCATCTGACCCATGGTCTGCAGTGGAGATTTGTCTTCAAGCCCTAGTGGGATCAATAAGGGTTTATAGTGTGGATGCTGAATTCTTTGGCTCTCTGAATCATTTTTCAGAGGTACAGTAAGCCTTCTAAATATCTTCTTATGAAAGTCTGGGATGGGGTCATGCTCTCACATCATGTTCTAGTTGAAATATAGCATAGAACATAACATTTCTTAAGGTGGTTTATGGAAGCTTGACATAGTTTTAGGATCTGCTGTTGATCTCTCCTAGTACCTTGCAGCCTATATGTGATCTACCCTCAGGTTATCATTGAGATGGAACGTGTAACAATATTTACTTTTATACTTGGGGAAGACAAAATTTGATTCCTGTTTATTAATTTTTATTCTTAAATATGCTTTGGTTTGTTTTACTTAGAAATTGCCCTGAAGCAAGCAGATGTGCCAAACTATCAACAAACAGTTATTATAATCTAGGAAGATGACATCAGCCGAAACATAGCAACATATATTTAGCCATCAATGTTTTTGACTGTGGCTATGAAGGATGACATTGTAGAAATAGATCTGAAGAGGGAAGTGAGCTCCAGCTATATTTCCTTCTAAAAGCCGCCCCTCTTCTTCTCCTTAAGAATCAAACTGCTGAGTAGGGCAAATTGAATTGCAAGTGGTCTCCCATTTTTCAGTCTATGATGATCCAAAGTCACACCTGCCAGTTCATTGTTTTCTCTTGAGTGGATTAGATTTTATACAGCTCAGACACCCTCTAAGTACGCTTTTCAGAGGAGCGTGCATCAGCCAGCAAGGGATGGGGGCCTGCACCACTGTACTGGCTCTGTCATTTGTAAAGAATGGATGCAGTCTTTTGCATAGTAGATGGAACAAAGTATTGTTCAAGCTATGGAGGTTATTTTAGAAGCATTCCCACCGGTAAATAGCAGTATATACACATGTAGATCACATACACATATAAATGGCGATTTCTGGACACTGTTGTTTACATGTGGAGACCCACACCATGCAGAGTTTTCAAAGGAGCATGGTTTGAGTGTGATTTGGGCATAGATTGGGCTGGTCAGAATCTTTCATGTGTATTCCCTAACTTGCATTTGGAATGCATTTGTGTAAAAAAAACCCTTGTCATTGACTTTTGCACCAGCTGAGAGGCACGTACAGATTTTTAAAAGGTGCTTGTTTCAGCAAGGTTTAACACAACAGATTAAGGGAGTAATTCTCCTTAATCCTCTATTTTTTTATTTCCCCTCATAATTTTAGAAAAATAATTGCTGCTTCACTAGTTAAATGTCCCTTCGCACATACACAAGGAAGTTGCGTAATCACTGCTTCCATGTGTATCGCCACTTTTACGTGGAAGTTGCCAAGCTCAAGCTACTCTTTTTACGCACATGTAAATTTGTAAAATGGTTGCTCCCACTGTGCATGAAGACAAAGACATGTGAACTCTTGCATATCTTTATACATAATTTACAAAACGCCCCATGTTCAGCAAAGCTTTTCGTTAAATACAAGGGGAACTGAGCATGTCCCAACTTGATGGTTTCATTTTTGACCTCCATGACCTATCTAAAATGGACTTTCACATGTCCATAAGTAGAACCCACATTTATTCAAGAGAAAGAAAATGTGATGGTCTTTACTCTTAGCATGGAAAATAACTTGGGGCATGTTTACTAAAGTGCAGTGAGGTGTTGCACTTACTGTACCATAACTGCAAAAGTTAAGGTGTGACAAGCCTGTGCTGCAAATGCAGGATGCATGCCAGCATCTGCTCTGCTTTTCCGCACAGGCCCACATTATGCGCCAAGGAATGTAACGTGGGCCGCTGCCTAGAGAAAATGAGACACCTTTACTTCATACTGCATAACCCCTGGCTGGCCCCTGACTACAACTCCACGCTCAATTCATAATCCCCCTCCTAATCGCAAGCCCCCCACATGCCAATCACACTTCCCCCATTCCTCCCCAGAAAGCACAGACCCTTTCACAAGTGAGCCCCTCCCCAGGATCTGCTCCAGAGTACCATAGTGCTCCAAGTGGTGATGGATTCAGCAAGAGTCCCCCCCTCTACTCCTGCCCCATCTGCTGGAAGATCCAGAATGGTGATGGCAACCGTTAACAGTAGTCTCAAGGTAGTATTACCATGAAACTATCTCTAGGGGTTGCAACAACCATTTTGATTGCCCTGGCAAATGGGGCAAGAGCAGAGGGAGACTGTTTCTGCCTCCACCACCACTTAGATCACCAGAAAGCCAATGGATAGGTCCCAGGAAGAGGTGAGAGGATGGGGGGGGGGGGGGGAAGGTAGGGGTTGAGTCTTGGCAGGTGGTCAGTTAGGGATGGGGGTTTCATTTTGCTTTCTGAAGAGGAGGTATGCTAGAAGGGCATGGGTTATGGAAGAGGGATCAAAACATGGGGGGATTGTGATCAGTTGGAGGGGTTGTGAATGGAATATGGAGAGGTTGAGCTCTGGAGCCAGCTAGAGGTTTTCTTCATATTAGATGCTTTAGCAGGAGATTGGACATTGTCTGACTCATTTAAGGGCCCTTCGGTTTCTTTGGATTGAGCATGCTCATTAGCCAAGGCAGAGAAGGCATTATGCAGGGATATCTCTTGATGTATATGATGTCTCTGTGTTACAAGTCGCAGTCTTCCAGAACCCACTGTGGTCCATTTGTTCCTGGGGTGTTTGATTCTTTGTGGGAGCAGTGGTGGACTTTGTTCAGTTTGTATCCTAGAAGAGGTGCGTTTCATTGCAGCCATTTCCTCCCTCAGTAGAGTCTCTTCTTTATGCATGGCAGCTAGGTCTTTCCTTAGTAGGGTTAATTCGTCATGCATGGCAGCTGACCTGAGGTACATAGGACAAGTTCTTAGGCTCCAAATTTTTTATTTATTTATATTCTCTCATATACCACGCTATTCTGCATCAGTGCGTTTACATTGAACAAACTGAAATTACATTGAACAGGGCATTATAACTTGGAGATAACTATTTTACAGGGAACATGGGCTATGGAGGGTTAAGTGGCTTGCCCAAGACCACAAGGAGCACCTGTGGGACTAGAAACCCCAGTCCTTCCTGCCCAAGGATGCTGTCCTCTAGTGGGATTTGAATTCCTGACTTTCCTGCCTGAAGTACCTTGCCCCAACCACTAGGCCACTCCTCTACTCCTTGGAATGAAAGTACCACAGTTATTGCACTGAATACACGATATGTTGGTTAAGCAGTCCCAGAAGAGGAAGAAGAAGAAAGGATGAAGAAGATGTGGACTTTAACCCAAGTAAGAAAGGATAGGTGGCATATATGTGGCCACAATAAAGGCAATCTAGCCCCTGGGGTGGGTGAGGTGAGGGGTACGGTGGGTGGGAACCTAAGTGTCTTTGGCGAGTGGGCTGTTCCTGAACCATGGGCACACACCGATATCTGATGTAAGTCTATACAAGGAAAGCAGTCAGAATGCCCCCAAGTTTAGTCTAAAACCACAGTTAAACGCTATAATAGTAATTCCCGCAGAAATGAACAGTTAGAATTTATAGTTTTAAGCCAGCAGAGAAGATAGAAGGCTTGCCCTTAGCTGAAATGGGGCCTCTAAGCTTGTGTAAAACTAGCTCAGACCAGTGGCAGGCCAGGTGTACAATGCTCCAAATCAGCTCCTCCATGGGGAGAGGGTTTCACCAACCAGTGCAGCAGGAGTAAAAGACCTCGTTTGTTAGTAGTCAAGATTGATGCAAAACTATGAGGCACCCTAGGTGAACCTCATCCCTTGTGCCCCTGTGCTACCACTCGTGCCCCCTCCCCGGCCCCCACTGCCGCCACTACTGCCCCTCTCTGGGACCTGTGGTGGTGGTGGCAATGGCTCCAAATGGCCCTGCAGCTCTTATCTATACCCGTGGGGCTATGAGGCTGTTTGGCTTCCGCCCCCTGCAATGCTTGATAACAACTTCCTTTTGCTTGGGGGTGGAAGCATGCAAACAGTATGTTGGCATCAAGAATCAGAGCCACCCCTGGAACACTGGTTGGGCTAGGTAGCTACCTAGTTCACCTGATGGTCGCATCAGCCCTCGCTGGTAGTGCAGCTGCAGTTGACACCTCTTGAGGTGGTGTTAAGTGCAGCCGCGCAATCGGTAGTTATGATAGCTAGTGCATGGAGTTGTCCCACGGACTGTCACCAACTGGCACACCTACTCTTTTCCCATACTCTTCCCAGTCCTTGCTGTACCATGCCCTAAGCTGTTAGTGTGAGATTTTTTACTGCACTGGCTGCTTTAGTGGGGCCGTGCTAACAGTTAGTGCACACCAAAACACTTGATAACCATTACTACACTTTAGTAAAAATGCCCCTTAAGACTCCCAGCAGTGACTCTTAACCTTGTCGATTCCATGAAATTTTCCTTTTGTTATAAACTCCCATAAAATAAATAACTAAAGTTTTTCTTACTATTTTTGGGGGGATAATAAGAAGTTTATGCAGATTATGATACCATTTAATGGACCAATGAAAAAAAAACAGTTGGTGAGGTACATGAACTTTTGAAACCACATAGGTCATCTCATGGTGTATTCACTGAAATTGTAAATGGCCCTGAGCCAAAAGTGGGCATACACAAGCTTTGGTAAGTCTAGGAAGGGGTGAAACAAGAAGGCTATAGTCGAGCAACAAAGTTATTTCTGGAGGTAGGAGATGCAAGAAAAGACCTAGTTCTGGCAACCTGTAACCAGGACATGCGGTAGTATATATATGTCCTGGACAGGAATCAAAACAGCTGTCAGCAGGAAATGTGGCCTATGTTGCTGAGCAAACTAACCAGCTAGTCCTCTCAGCACTGTCAGGAATTTATAGGTTCCATCAGGTGTGACTGAAAGGTTAAAGAAGGAAGCTTTTATAGCCATTTAATTTATAGCAATTGAAAAGTACGCAAGATAAAAGTAAATGTGAAAATTTCAAAATGAAATCCTCATACAGGGCTTGATGATCTGACCCACTATGGCATTTATGTAGAGCTTGTAAAGCGGCTAGCCATCACCGCTGAACTTTAACCCCAGATAGTTAATGCTGAGGCCATATCCATTGAATATCCTGGTTCACCACCGATAGTCGCTGCCCGGATAGCTTTGGTGGCAAAAGTTAGGACAGCCTTTTCTGTGTTTGTAGTACGAGTACCTGAAAGATAGCTTGTGAGAATTAATCCTGGAACAAATGCAAGGATTGTTAAATTTGTCCAGAAGGGTCAAAATGCTCCTGTTATGTATTCCTGCCTTTTGCCTATCCTCCCATCATTTTTCTAAGGGGGGTAGGTAGCAGTGGGGACTACCTGGTAAGTTTACAACTCCCACCAAGCCTCTTCCCTTCCCTTTATCTCCCTCTTTTTCATCCCTTTTATCTTTTTTATCTTTATCTTTATTTGCCAAATTTGATATACCGCCTTTAATAAAATATAATGTATGTCTCCCAGACTCCAGCCCTTCTCATTTACCTTTCTAGGGTTTGTGAGTAAAGTGAAAGATGCCACCTCCTTTCTCCCTTCACCAAGCCCTTTCTGTGAAGAAGAAGTGACTTAGTGGTTAGAGTTATGTGCTAAGAAGCAGGAATTCACGGTGCATATGCTGTTTTCCCACCTTGGTCAAATCAATGGATCCCCTGTGACCTCAATATCCACTTAGACAATGAGCTCTTTGGGGAATGGACCTATTATACTTGAATTTGAAAACGTGATAAGCCACCCGGAACATTATTTGAAAAGGCAAGCTAAAAATTCTATTCCATCTCTTCCCACACTTAAGTCTGGAAGTCATGAAAACATCCTGTCAGGTGACTGCATTTTTCAAAACTGTAAACAAATTTAAGTTTGTGAACGTACCTTGAGTGTAGGACTGAGTATGTCCAGCCATTCTTGGTCTCTCAGTCATAGTTCATGAACCTTTATTCCATGTCCCATAGGACCATCAGAGGACATTGCTATGAGACGCACATCTGGGCAAACTTCCCTTCCCTCACAGCTGTCGGGAAGAGTTGCCCCTCCTGAGCCAACAACCTGGCCAAGAGATCTCCAATAGAAGAATTGAGGGCTCTGGCCTCATTTTGCATCATCAACACATTTGGCCTCATGCACAGGGACTGTACATATGACGAAGTGTACACTGCATGGGTAATTGTATAAAGCTTTTCCCACAAGTAAAGCCTATTTTACACGTGGAAAAGAGCTTTAAAAATATTGCGTGACCACATATACACACAGAAAGATGATGTGTTTTTACACAGACTGCACATTGATGTTCCCAGGAGTGTAGTTTGGGTAGAATTGCAACGTATGTGCATATTTTCTAAAATACACGGATACATACATAGAATATATGCACAAATTAACACCATCTTCAGACTATGTGAATTTCTATGCTATAAAGGCTGGTGCTGGGTGGCCATGTTGTCTTTTTTCCTCATCTTGGTCATATAAAAAAAAAATCACTCCTTTACTTTACCTTAGGGAGTGGATTTTTGAAGTGGCAGGCACTCATCTTGACACTGTTTAAAAAAGCAGGACTACTTCTGGGTTCCTGTATATTCCTGCTCGCTCACGAGCACTACACAAAATTATCCTCTACATGAAATAAAAATAACAGGAATCGGCAAGAGCCCTGCTTGAACTGCGAAACTTGATGACTTTAAGGGCTGGTGATGTTTTTCTTGACTGCACATAACTCTCCCATTAAGCAACCCCTTTGGCAACTTTCAGACTGAGTACACCTAGGTCATTTCTCAAAGAAGTTTATAATATTTGCTTATATGTTATATATATTGCAAATGATTTGCTTTCATTACTCATAGGGAGTTTCTGTTTAGTGGTAAACAAATTTTGGCTAATTATGCTAATGGGCACTTGGTGCAATATGATAACTTGCTAGCTTCCGGGCTTCTGTGTATTGGGAAAGGGTACCTTTCATAAGGAGCGATTGAGCAATTAATCATTGTTTGTTATGTCATCAAGTGCATTCTGGCTAAAACCTCCTATCACCGGGTTCCTGACTTCTTATCGCTTTCCCCTATAATCCTGAAAACAGGATAAGATTTACGAGCTGTGCTTTGGCATTTCGAAACTCAACTAATTAGACTGATTGCTAGTCATCAATTTCTTGCTTATATTCAAGGCATTTACTGAACACTATAAATACACCATTTTTCTATGTTCTGGTGACAACTAAATTGTCTCACTATGATATGAACGGATTAAAGAAAATGTCTTATCAACATAAAAGAGAAATTTTTGATATACATGGGGGTGTTATTTTATTTTTCTAATTAGAAATAAATATGTTCAAGAATTCTCTTGAAAAAGAAAAGAACACACAGTGTCACAATTCAGACATCTAACTTTTATAAGTTTTTCATATGGCTACAGTATAACTTTGAGGGTCTGTTTACTACAATGCAGTAAGATTTTGCAGTTACTGTGAGTTAACTGCAAAATTAATGCTTAATAACTGCAAAGCCTTGATGTTGACCGCGGAAGCCAGAATCTGGCCCGAGGACAGCCCGGTGTGCCCCTTCTACCTGCGGGGATGTCCTCATTGCAGGCGCCCCAGACATCCATAACTCTGGCCCCCTAAATCCCCACCACCCAATCCATGGCTGGCCTGTTGTTGCATGGATCAGGCAGCGGGGACCCTCCTGCACACGGTCACGGCCCCGGGGGTGGCTCACCTGCCCTGATCCTTCCAAATGTGTTACTTTATACCATCTCTGAGGTGGTATAAGCAACACGTCCCAATAGGCCTGGCAGAATGTACAGGGATGTGACCTGAATAGGCTCTGTATGTGCTACTGGGCTGGCCCACTCCCGCTCTGCCCTAATCCTGCCCCCCTGCCGGATCTCCCCGTCCAGAAGCACAGGACATATAGAGAGTGCCGGTGGGGGAACAGGGTGCAGGTCTCATGAGAGACTCTAGGAAAAATTAATAGTTCATGGGATAAGAGGCAGTGTACTATTATGGATCAGGAACTGGTTAAAAGAAAGCAGAGAGTAGGTCTAAATGGCCAGTTTTCTCAGTGGAGAAAGATGAATAGTGGAATAACCCAGGGATCTGTGTGACTTGGAAATAGGAATAACGAGTGAGGCGATGAATTTGCAGATGACACAAAATTATTTGAAGTTGTTAAAATACAACAAAATTGTGTAAAATTACAAGAGGACTGTGGCAATGTGGAAAGGGGTTTTCTTTACAATACAGGCCAGACAGCAGTTCATGGAAACAAAAGCATTTTTTATTCCGTCCCAGCTTGTTAAACCTCCACAAAGCAAAACCCAGAACAGACAGCAGTTCATGGAAAACAAAAGCAGCTTCACTTCTGTTCCAACTTGTTAAACCTCTACAAGCTGGTTCTCCCAGCCCTTCCTCCAGCCCCAGTTAAAGTTCCTACCTCATAACTCCTTTGCACAGCTTGCCTTGTAAGGACCTGGCTCACAGGCCTCTGTCCTTCCTGTAGCCTGCTGGGTTCTTAACCTCTCCCTCTGAGCCACCCCCCTCAAGGCCTGAACACTGGGCTGCAAACTCTCTTAAAAGGGACTATTGATAAACCTTTTGGAGAGGGACAGTTAACATTTTATATACCCATTACAAGGACCTTGATAAATTGGAAGACTAGACATCTAAATGGTAGATGAAAGTTAATGTGGACAAGTGCAAAATTATACACCTAGGAAAGAACAACCCAATCTACGATTACACGATGCAAAGTTCTGTATTAGGAATCACTACCCAGGAAAAAGATTTAAGCATCATCATGGATAATTTATTTATTTATTTGTGCTTTTATACGGCTTTTCAGGAATCAAAGCGATTTACAATAAACTCAAAAAACAAAAGCAGAAGTTAAATTAAACAAGATAGATAAAGTGCATAAAATCATAAAAAACATAAAAACTACATTATCAACTTTGTATAGAGAGTACTGAAATTACAGAATCATGAAAATTGAAATAAATAAAGATTGATTAAATAACAGACTCTCCAAAATAATCCTTAAACAAATGAGTCTTTAAAAGTCTGCGAAAAGTGTTTGGATCCTTAGCATCTTTTAAGACTTGAGGTAGAGAGTTCCATAAAATTGGTGCATAAAGGGGAAAAGTTCTCTTTGAAGTGGAAGATTTGCATGTTCTATAGTCGTTAGGAACTACTAGAGAGTTTTTATTTCCGCTTCTTCAAGGTCTGTTTTCAGGAGAGATTAGAATAAGTAACTTTAGCTGATTTGGTGACTCTGAGTTAAGAATTTTGAAAGTAGTATGAATTGCTTTAAATTTTCATCTGCTCTTTATTGGAAGCCAATGTAAGTGTTTTAGGATCAGAGTGATATGATCTTTGAATGAGGCATTAGCAGTTATTCTGGCCGCTGTATTTTGAGCTAACTGAAGATGGCGAATCATTTGTTATGGAAGCCCGGTGAGTAAGATGTTGCAGAAATCCAAATATGGAAAGATCATTGCTTGGACTGTTGATCTAATCCTTTGTGGAGAGCAGAGGTCTTAAATGTTGCAGCATTTTTAATTTTGAGTAGATAGATTTAATTATATTGCTTACATGCTTGGAGAATTTGAGCTGAGGATCAAGAGTGACTCCTAAATATTTGACCTCTTTTTTAACTTGAATCTTTTTTTCATTTAGTTTGATTAAATTTGAAGGAGTGAAGGTGATGTCCTTAGTTATAAATAAAACTTCTGATTTTGAATGATTTATATGAAGATTGTGTTTTCCACCCAGGATCTGATGTTCATGAAGCGCTCTTCTATTTTCTCCAGAGATAATTGACTAGGGGGTATGTTTACTAAACGGCGCTAACGTTGCAGCTGCGACGTTATTGCGCGATACGTGACGTTATCGCATGATAATTACCATGCGAGAATGTCTCCGGCGGCATTAAGGTGCACAGAGAGCGGAGTAAGGCTCCCCAGAGGGCGGAGTAAGGCTCCCCAGGGGCGGAGATAAGGGGTCAATGGGCGGAGAGTGGGCAGGGAGAGGCCCCATGCACACTAATGCCATGAAATGAAGGTCTGAAAATTAGCGCCAGTGAAAACCTTGCGCTAGAGGATGGGGCAAGGTACTTCAGGCCGGAAGGTCGGGGGTTCAAATCCCACTAGAGGACAGCAACCTTGGGCCAGAAGGACTGGGGTTTCTAGTCCCACAGGTGCTCCTTGTGGTCTTGGGCAAGCCACTTAACCCTCCATAGCTCATGTTCCCTGTAAAATAGTTATCTCCAAGTTATAATGCCCTGTTCAATGTAATTTCAGTTTGTTCAATGTAAACCGCACTGATGCAAAATAGCGCGGTATATAAGAGAATGCAAATAAAAATTTCAGTCGGCAATGTGCAGCAAAGGCAGGGAAACCAAGAAAAGTGATAGTAGTGATACATGTGCAGCAACATCATAGTGCACAAGTACAAGAGGGCACTACGGTGAGGCTGCAAATGGGGTACAGGGGGTTGCAGGTGGGACATGCAGTATGGCAGCTGGGGCACAGGGTGGGCTAGGCAGATGCCTAGGTGACACATAGGAATGTAGAAGCAGAAAATCAGCAAGACAGCAACTGACCAAGGGCAAACATGGCCACGAGTGTGTGTCCCACAGTGTCCCAAGGGACAGTACCCAGCAAATACCCCAAAGGGCACAAAATATCAGAAGGCGGTGCCGGGGGTAAGTGTGGATGTCTATGCAGGCATCCACACCCCATATCACGCACCATAGGCAGCCGCCTACCGGCACACTGGATGGCCTGTGACTGCGTACCACCAGCACTACCGGCAGAAGGGCATGTCAGCATGGTAGCGGAGGGACAGTGGCATCTGCCCAAAGCAGAGCACAGCCAAGCCCCGTTTAGGTGTGTGCCGTGCACTGCAACAGATAAGGTTTGTCCGATGAACAGTCATGGTATCCCCAGGGAATGATCTGCCCTAGTGGCAATAGTTTGGTGCAGTACACATAAGAACATAAGATATGCCATACTGGGTCAGACCAAGGTCCATCAAGCCCAGTATCCTGTTTCCAACAGTGGCCAATCTAGGTCATACATACCTAGCAGTTTCCCCAAAAGACACAGGTTCCGCAATGCTTGTACTGGATCAAGCATTGATATCCTGGGTCCCTTCTTAATAATGGTTTATGGACCTTTCCTCCAGGAACTTGTCCAAACATTTTTTAAACCCAACTACACTAACAGCCTTTACTACATCCTCCGGTAACAAATTCCAGAGTTTGATTACACGTTGAGTGAAAAAATATTTTCTTTTATTAGTCTTAAATAGTTTATCCTGTAGCTTCATTGCATGTCCCCTAGTCTTTCTATATTCTGATAACGTAAACAATCGATCTACGTTTACCCGTTCCACTCCGTTCATTAATTTATAGACTTCTATCATATCTCCCCTCAGCCGTCTCTTTTCCAGGTTAAAGAGCCCTAACCTTTTTAGCCTTTCTTCATAGGGGTATCCTTCCATCCCCTTTACCATTTTGGTGGCTCTTCTCTGAACCTTTTCTCTGAACATAGCCAGTGTGTTCAGGGGCAGAAGTTCACAAGTTCAAGTCCCAGCTGTGGCTCCTGCAAGCCATGTCCCTATATTTTACCCAGTACTAAACTGTGCTAAAAAGTCCGAACCTTTATTGCAGATAAAATAAACATGCCATAAATGCCTATATTTTACCCTACAGAGCACAGACACCATAAACATGTGCAATCCCTAGAGCAGAGTTCCCCAACTGCAGTTCTGGAGGGCCAAACACCATTCAGGTTTCATGCTGTCCCTAATAAATATGCCTGTTCTGCATTTCTATGCCCTGCCCCCACTGTATGCAAATGTATCTCATGCATATTCATTAGGGACAGCATGAAAATCTGAACCGTGTTTGGCCCACCAGGACCGGAGTTGGGAACCTCTGCTCTAGAGCAGTGGCCAACAGGGGCACAAACATCCACACCCACAGGCTCCACTATCCAAAGCCTCATGGAGAGTCAGGCTGTTGGGCTCTGCGCGGAGCAGCATCTCCCAATACTGGCACCTGCATACCTTAGCAATGCCGTCCTAAACATGGGAACACGTTCCACATATATCAAAAGGTTGCTATGATTAATGTCAGATAACAAATCCTAAGTTAAACACAATTTGTTGACAGAGATTCATCATAGCAACCTTTCTGATATCTGGGGGTGATGTTCCAGTTTTTGCTTCTGACAGTGTTTAACACCCTGGGGAGTGACCCCAACAGTATTGCCTACCATAGCAATGCCCGCACTGTGCCCAGGACTGGTATGGCGGCCAGGGCTGCCAAAAACCTCTATATTTGCACAATGCTGGCATAGGTGTGGTAGTGTGTGTTTGTCTATCCAGTGTTTTGTGACTGCCTACACCTTACTGAGCCCACATTGCTTGCACTGCTTCCAGTGTTAGCCTGCCAATGTGCATAATGAGGAGCCAGGTACTGTGAGTATGGCCCAGACAGGGTGGCCTGGGCAGGATGCATCTGCACAGGGCACAGGGCAATGGCTGGGACATTGTAGTGCCCGACCACCACCTGCACGGACAGGGTGACCACAGCATGTCATGTTGGGGGGTCACTCTCACCCTGACTAAGCAGTGACCATGGCATAGCTAGGTTACCCCATAGTGCTATACAGTATTTCTCTCAAATGATATCTGTGAGTTTTCTTTTCTGGGGCCCAATCACTGACATACCTGCTTGGTGTGTGTGCTCACATCCCATTTTTGGGTGCACACAGTTCCTCCAGGAACATGCACTATATACTAGCTATCAGACTGTCTGCAGATAGCATGTGTATGGCTGGAACACCTTGCAGGGTGCAGCGGGTGGAGACTGACTGTGCCCTCTGCTGGGAATGTCAGATAGTGGTGGGGGGCAGCTGAGCTTTTCTAGGCCTACTGCCTGTCTGCCAGTGCCCTATGTGATGCGTACAGATTTGCATTGACTGCCCTGTAGGGTGCCTATTCCCAAGCAGGACTGGGGTTGATGGTCGCCTCTACTGCCACCATTGCAGAGATGTAGAATGTGGATCTGTTGGTGGGAGATCCTGTCCCCCACCCTGACCCACAGAGGGCGTGTTGGGTGGTGCTACATAATCCGCTTTTGGGTCCAACCACCGCCCTTCTCTTATAACATGTGACCATGGCAACCACACAGGATATGCACTATTCTGGGTGCATCATAGTCCACAAGGGCTAGATGTGACTGGGAAATACAGATGGACACAGGTGTATTTGCAAGGACTACCTATCACACACTAGCACTGATGGGGACCTGCAGCACAGCCTATCTCAGCCAAGCCAGGTGCTGCGGACCTGGTGCTGGGCATCCCACCTCACCCTCAGGGTGAGCACAGGAACCGCACAATGTCACAGTCTGTAGCTACTCCGTGCCTGTAACACACACGGTCATTTCCCTCTACCAGGCCGGGGTGCATACCCCATCTTTTGAGCAGCTACAGGCTGCTGATCTGCATGTGCAGTGCATCATGGGTACGGGTGGGTTTACTCTATCCTGGTAACCACAGCAGACAGTTTGTGTGGTGACCTGCAGTCTTTTTGTAGCCAGGCAGCGGTGTGTTAGATGTTATAGAGATGTAGCCCACTGGTTACTTCAATGACTGTAGAGGCAGAGGTCATGGGTTTGATCCCACAGTGGTGTTATTTAATAAGGCTGTCTGAGGCATTTCCTTTTAATTTAAATCAGTGCTGCCAGCAAAAACACCTTCACAGTGCCATAGCCTAAGGTGCCTCATAAGGCGCCCTATAAGGCACTCTATAAAGCACCCTATAAGGCGCCCTATAAAGCACATTATAAGGTGCCTTGGCGGACAGGATACTTTATAATGTGCCCTATGGAGTGCCTTATAG
Source organism: Ichthyophis bannanicus (assembly GCA_033557465.1). Classification (NCBI taxonomy): domain Eukaryota; kingdom Metazoa; phylum Chordata; class Amphibia; order Gymnophiona; family Ichthyophiidae; genus Ichthyophis; species Ichthyophis bannanicus. Next base: position 17,417,732 of record CM066045.1, on the reverse strand, counting down.
GGCGCCTTATGCAGCACCTTAGGTTACGGCACTGTGAGGGTGTTTTTGCTGGCAGCACTGATTTAAATTAAAAAAAGGAAATGCCTCAGACAGCACTGATTTAAATTAAAAGGAAATGCCTCAGACAACCTTCTTACATAACACCACTGCGGAATCAAACCCATGACTTCTGCCTCCACAGTCATTGCAGTTACCAGTGGGCTACATCTTTATTGCTTCTAACACTGCGCTGGCATGAACTTAGGGTTAACGCACGTTAACGTCCCACGGCGCCTACTATCGCGCGATGCAGATTCTTGCTACCTTGCCGCCGGAACGCCCACTCCTTATATGGCATTCTTTACATTATCGCTGCAACTAGCACCGGTAACATTAAGATGGTTTAGCAAACATACCCCTAGGGTTAATTTCTATATAAATCATAATATCATCAGCATACAAATGATAGAGTATGCCATAATCTTTAATTATATTGCAGATAGGCTGTATGTATAGATTAAAAAGAAGAGCTGAAAGTGCTGATCCTTAAGGTAAGCCTATCTTTTGGAAGAATGGATTAGATGTGATGTTACCAACTCTAACTTGGATGCTTTGGTTTGACAAGTATGACAAACCATTGTAAAACTTTGCCTTTTAGACCTGTTTCCTGTTGTCTAATTAGAAGGTAATCGTGTATTATGGAATCATACGCTGCTTTAATGTCCAAGAATATTAAGATGAAACCTGAGTTGGGTTTTTCTAGGCCTTTTAGAAGCTTGTCAGTTAAAGTTAGAAGGAGAGTCTCCATTCTGTGTTCTTTTCTAAAACCGTGTTGCTGAAGATCAAGTGGAGCAAAGCTGTCAACGTGGCTTTGTAGTTGTATATGAACTGCTTTTTCTAATACACAGGTCTGCAAAAAAATTTTTTCGAGAGCTGTTTTGGTTATTCCATGTAATCTTTTTGTTTTTTGGTGCGCTGAATCTGAAAATGACCTCCATTTTGTCATAGGACATCACGTTTGCTGACAATTTAGGTAACTATGTTAAATAAGGCAATACCTCAAAATAAATGGAAATAGACTTATAAAATTAAAGTTTTATTACAATATTTTCATGAAAATCCTTTTTTGAACTGAAATGAGCTCACCTACACACACTAAACTCGATTTTTCTTCCTTGTGAGGCTCCTCTTGGTGCATTTACGCTTGTGAGTAGCATCTGGAATGTCTCTCTGAAGCATCCAACAGTAGTCTGCCATCATTGTAATGCTCCATTTTCCCTGGTATCTCCTTTCCATCTCTTTAATGTCTTGGTGGAATTGTTCACCTTGTTCCACACTCACAGCTCCCAAATTTTCAGGAAAATAGTCAAGGTGGGACTGGAGGAAATGCACTTTCAAACTCATCAGGCAACCTAAAGCTTGAAATGCTTTCAGCATTCATCCGACGATCTTTTTGTAGTGAGGATCTTTGTTATTGCCAAAAGTTTCTGTACGACTTCTTTAAATGCAATCCACCCTTCTTTTTGAGGATCCGTCATGGTATTGGTAAACTCTTGATCAACTATAAGCCTTCTAATGTCTGGTCCGACGAACACACCTTCCTTCAATTTTGCCTCCGACAGGCCTGGAAACTTGGTGACCAAGTATTTGAAGCATTCTCCATCTCTTGGAAGTGATTTTATGAATTGCTTCATCAATCCCAATTTTATGTGGAGAGGTGGTAGAAGAACTTTATGGGAAGGTACCAAAGTTTCTCGGAGGACATTTTTTCACCGACTGTTAGCACCCTCGGCTGCCAACTCTTCTTGGTCCAGTGATTTTGTTGGTCTTGACTGTCCCATAGACACAGAAAACAAGGATATTTGGTATACCCAGCTTGTTGCCCGAGCAGCATGCACAAGACCTTCAAATCCCCACACACTTGCCAACCATGGTCTTCATATTTAAGTTTACGAAGAACCAATTCCATGTTCTCGTGGGTTTCCTTCAAGTGTACGGAATGACCTACAGGTATGGAAGCGTAAAACCGTTGTGGAGTAAAACTGCTTTTAGACTTCTTTTTGAAGAATCTATAGAAAGACGCCATTGCTCTGAATCATATTAGATTTTAAATTGACCCATCAGACCTTCGACATCAATGCAATAAACCAACTTGTCTTCCTGGGCGAAGTAAGGAACGAACTCCTTTTCACGATGTCTGAACCATGAAGATGACACTCCTGGCAAGAATAAATTCTTGCTTTTCAGCCTTGATCCGAGTAACTCAGCGGCATCTTTGGTAAGATTCAAGTCTCTTACCAAATCATTCATCTCCTCCTGAGAAAACAATTTTGGTCTTGTATCATCTTCAAAGTCAGAACTTGATTCATCATCTGGTTCAGGTATGACTTCACCTTCATCGGAGCTAGGTATCTCTTCCAAGGTAGCAGGGGGCTTGGGTACTGGTATATCTGTGCCATAGGGGATGGGACGAATTACCGAGTGAAGATTGGGGTATGAAATGGAATGCTTCCATTTGGAATTAAACCCTTTCACATCGCATGAACAAAAGTAACAGTCGTCACTATGGTTCTTTTGCTCTCGCCATACCATAGGAATCCCATAACGGAAAGATTTTTTTACCCTTGAACCAGTTTTGGAGGTCCTCAACACACCGTTTGCACACTTTATGAGGCGCCCAGACTTTATCTTGATCTCCAATTTTTAGTCCAAAGTATGCAAAGTATACTTTTTTCACAAAGTCTGTAATAGTCTGCTGTTGCTTCAACACTGTATATTCACCACAGATGAAACAAACTGTCTGGCGAATTAATACACTTTTGCGGAGCCATAACATAACGGTTGAAGAATGACGAGCTAACACGAATTGCGATGAAAAAGTGTGAACAGCCTAGAACCAAGAACCTGATGATGATTTGTGCACAAGTGTGGCATGCAGGAGAGAGCAGCTCTGTGTCTGTACACGAGACGTCACAGTGCTGGCCATGCCCCCCTGCACTGACCAGAGCTGCTGCTATCTGCCCTGTGTCTCCCTCCCACTGGATTCTTCAGGAAAGATTAACCCCTTCTACCATTAGAAGCACGGACTTAAAACTTGCTTAGCTTATGTATATATTGTTGACCATCAGATTTACAGTGCTATATTTTTTTTTACATAACTTGGACAACCCCTTTAAGGTTTTTTTTGGCATTTTATATCTTAAATGCACTTATGTGAATTAATTAATAGTAATTTGAATTAATTAATAGTAATTTGAAAAACTTTGATACATTTGAAGACAATTTTGCATGTTGTGGCAAATTATGATGTCTAGGAGTTTTTTCAATATTTTATTTGTTTTCAGCACACCAAAATACATGGAAATTAGATGAAAATAATCAAACAGCTTTTTATGGTGAGCTCCGGTGTTCATTAAGAGATTACATACATCAACAGTTTGCACATTCACATATATGAGATACCACTGGTCATATACATACAAACAGATGTGAAAGTGTACCCATAAATTATCAGATACAATATATCCACATATCATAACACTTCAAACATCACAACTTATGACTCCTGGTATTCAGAAAATGGATTGGATCCCGACGCCTACTCGGACGTCCCTTCCACGTTTCGCATCAGCTGCTTCAGGAGAATGTATGTATGTATGTATTTTTCTGAGGCAATGGAGGGTTAAGTGACTTGCCCAAGGCCACAAGGAGTACTAGTGGGAATCAAACGCTGGTCTCGGGGTTCCTAAGCCAGTGTTCTTAACCATTAGGCTACTCCTCCACTCCACGCCTGTATGCTGGGTAACCATTCTGCTTTGTGATTGTGCTGTATAGGGTCCTCATATAGCTTTCCAGAAGGTTTCGGTTTCGGCTTTGGTTGGAGGTGCTTTTACCATATTAATGCTCTTCCCCGATTCCTTGTAGAATTGTTTTGGGTTCTCTCTAAATAGCTTATTCTGATATCTTTCTTTCCTGTTTTCTTCATATCTTCGAAGTTTTTGTGCTTCTGTCGCTATTTTCAATTTATTGTTGGAACATATAAATTTCAGGTCTTCTGTTAATGCAGCATGCTTCAGCTTGATGTCTTGGATCTTCCTTAATATCTTGGATGTTCTTAATCCTTTTAGATACCCATCCATCAGCGATACCTCTGCATGCAATGATTGTATTTTTCCTTTGATGCGCTTTTTCCAAGGAGGAACTGTTATGTTCTCTTTTTCTTCTGGCCCTGCACTCTAGTTGGTAATATTCTTGCAGTAATAATTTTAGCTACACAATATTGTATTTGATTAATTCTGGTGATGTCAATAAACGGTCCCTTTATACTGGATATGCTCTTGTTCATCTTAATTATCATGCTTCTAGCCTTAGGTGCTAAATTTAGCTTGGGTAATCTTTCCTTGCTTGGAGCCCGGCATATTCATCTCTTTCCATATGGACTGGGAGTTCTATCTTGGAATTCCTCCGCCTCTGGGTCTTTCTCTTCCCTTTCTTCTTCCTCCTTTGCATCTTCCAATTCAGTTAATTTGTTGACCCTTCCTTTATTCAGCTCACTCTCCTGCAGTTCCAAATCTCTCAATTCCATCTTCCCTTCAACCTCTCTTTCCTTTTCTGTGATTTCCTTTCTTCTGGGACTCTCACCCAGATTCCCTCCTCCCTGTATTTCTTTGTGCACAGAATCCCTTAGTTGCTTCAAGATGTTATCATTCATATACTTCTTTTCTTTGATATTAAATTTGCATCTGTTACTTTTTGCAGTTTTTCTAACAGCACATTTCTTCTTTCTTCCAGCTTTTGGCGGACTCTCTGTGTAGACCCTCTTGATGTTAATATAGGGTTTGTAGCATAAAGATAGCAGTACATTACTTCCTCTTTATCTGCAGAATTCCACTTAACTGTAGTTAATCCTCTTAACTTTTTCATTAATTTCTGTGGTTTATCTCCTGCCACAGTGGGTCCATGAACAGGCTCACCGTGGCCTTTATCTGTGGCAGGGATGTTATCTGCTTCTGCAGTACTTGCACTATCGTAACCACAATTGTTAGCCCTAGTTTATAAGCTACGGGTGGGCACCTTTTTATCCTGGGCAATGTGCAGCCAGTATGTATTTTTCTTCTTCGTGCCTAACATATTTTAATTGTAGTGTCATCTTGCTGAGATTTGGTATAGATGTTATATAACTATGTGAAGGTACTCAGCAAGACTTGAGGAGGGGACTTTATTCTCTCCCCCCAAGAGATGCCCATCAGTTCAACAGCTGCTGCACACCCCTTTGACCCTGCTGCTGCATGCCCTTCTCCCTCTGAGGGGAATCTATATATCACACAAATGCAAATGGATTTCCCTTTCCCTATTTCTAGTTTAACCTACAGTACCTCCTCTCTCCCTTTTAAGCCCTGTAATTCTATAGCTTTAATATTATTTTTTTACATATAGTGCCACTCTTCCAGTAACACATTTAAGACTAATAAGAGAAAATATTTTTTCACTCAACAAGTAATCAAAGTCTGGAATTCATTACTGAAGGATGTAGTAAAAGCTGTTAGGGCAGCTAGGTTTAAAAAAGGTTTAGACAAGTTCCTGGAGGAAAGGTCCATAAACCATTATTAAAGAGGACCAGAGAAATTCACTGCTTACCCTGGGGCAAGCATTGTGGAATCTATGTAGCTTTTTGGGAACCTGACAGATACTTGTGACCTGGATTGGCCACTGTTGGAAACAGGATATTGGGCTTGATGGCCCTTGGTCTTGCCTAGTAAGGCATTTCTTATATTCTTAAGAGTGAGGAGGGGTGACGGCCCCTGGGTTACACAGATTTTCTCTTTTTCTTCATCCCCTCCTCAGCCCCCAAGGATCCCTTTTGACTCACAGAATCTTCTGCTTTCTCTTCTCTCTGCCCCAGAGTAAAGCCAGCATTTATGATGTGGTTGGATCAAAGCCCTTGGGAAGTCTGACTGCTGATGTAGCTGCGCATGAAATGAGAGTCAGAAGCTGTAAAGATGTCTTACACATTGGAACATGGAACATACGAAGCATGAACCAAGGGAAGTTGGAGGTGGTCAAGAATGAAATGGAACGTGTACAACATGATCTGTTAGGTGTCAGTGAACTGAAATGGACTGGCATTGGGCACTTTGCATCAGATGATCACATGGTCTTCTATGCTGGAAATGAAAGACAAAGAAGAAATGGTGTTGCATTTATAATAAGGAAGAAACTTGCAAGAACTGTAATGAAATACAATGTAGTCAGCGAACGCTTAGTCTCTATTCGTCTACGAGGATTGCCTATCAACACAACTATAATTCAAGTATATGCCCCAACAACAGCTGCAGAAGAGAATGAAATTGAAGAGTTCTATGAACAAGTACAAGCTGAAATTGACAGAACATGCAAACAGGATATCCTGATAATCATGGGTGACTGGAACGCAAAAGTTGGCAACAAAGAAGAAGGCAAAGTAGTTGGAAAATATGGACTTGGCAACAGAAATGAAGCTGGAGAAAGACTGATAGAATTCTGCAAGACCAATGATCTATTCATCTCAAACACCTTCTTCCAGCAACACAAGCGGCGACTGTACACATGGACTTCACCCAATGGACTGTATAAAAATCAAATGACTACATCTGTGGAAGTCAATGATGGAAAAGCTCTATAACAACATCAACAAAGACAAAACCTGGAGCTGACTGTGGCACAGATCATCAACTACTAGTATGCAAACTCAAGTTAAAGTTGAAAAAGAGCAAACCACTCATGAATGCAGCAAAATATGACCTTGTGAATATACCACTGGAATTTAAAGACTGCCTGCAAAATCGATTTGCTGCTTTAGATTCAAATGACAGAGCTCCGGAAGAGTTATGGAATTACATCAAGAAGGTTGTGTTGGAAGAAAGTGAGAAGTCTCTACAAAAGGTGAAAAAGCAAAAACGGCCAAAATGGATGACGGAAGAAACTCTGAAAATTGCCCAGAAACGCAGAGAAGCTAAAGCCAGAGGAGAAAGAAAGACAATCGCAGAACTCAGAGATTTTCAACGTGCAGCAAGACAGGACAAGGAAAAGTACTACAATGACACTTGCAAGGAAATAGAAGCAGAAACTATTAGAGGAAGAACAAGATCGTCTTTCCTGAAGCTACGAGAGTTAAAGAAAAAGTTCCAGCCTCGAATTGGAATGTTACAAGATGCTCAAGGTTCTATGTTGAATGATGCTGAGAAGATCAAGAAAAGGTGGAAGGAATATACAGAGTTTTTATATGATAAAGATCAAGTGGACCAACAGCCGTTTCAACCTGTACCTTATGATCGGGAACCATTGGTGATGAAAGAAGAAGTTGAAGCAGCATTGAAAGCCTTATCAAAGAACAAAGCACCAGGCATCGATAGCATTCCTATAAAAGTATTGCAGCAATCTGATGCAGCTGTTACCGTACTTAAAAGGCTCTGCCAAGAAATATGGAAGACAACATCATGGCCAACTGACTGGAAAAGATCTGTGTTTATACCAATACTAAAGAAAGGTGATCCAACTGACTGTGGAAATTATTGAACAATCGCTCTGATCCCCCATGCCACTGAAGATTATACAAAAGAGACTACAACCATACCTGGAACAAGAACTACCTGAAGTGCAAGCAGGGTTCAGGAAAGGGCAAGGAACGAGAGACATCATTGCGGATGTGAGATGGATCCTTGAAAAGACTAAAGAATACCAAAAGGATATCTATTTGTGCTTTAATCGACTATAGCAAGGCTTTTGACTGTGTAAATCATGAGAAACTCTGGGCCACATTAAGAAGCATGGGTATACCAGAACACCTGATCATTCTCTTGCGCAATCTGTACATTGATCAAGAAGCAACAGTTCGAACGGAACAAGGAGAAACAGAATGGTTTAAAATAAGCAAAGGTGTAAGAATCAAATCATCAGAGAAGCAGGATTGTATGAAGACAACAGAGGTGTGAAGATTGGTGGAAGACTCATCAACAACCTTCGCTATGCTGATGATACTACATTACTGGCTGAAAGTGAAAATGATCTGAAACATTTGCTTCTCACAATCAAAGAACAAAATGAGTCTGCACCTTAATGTAAAGAAGACAAAGATCATGACAACTGGCATAATCAACAGGTTCATGGCGACCCTCTGGATAGTTGTCCTAAATTGTGTTCGGTCTTCAATCAGGCGAATCATTGTTGACAGTCTGGCACCCATAGTTGCAGTTACTGTATCGATCCATCTCATTGCTGGCCTTCCTCTTTTGTGTTGACCTTCTATCTTGCCAAGCATGATGTCTTTCTCTAATGATCTCTGTCTTCGTATGATGTGTTCAAAGTATGAAAGTCGAAGTCTTGTCATCTGAGCTTCTAAAGAAAGCTTAGGTTTGATCTCCTCTAGTACTGACTGGTTTGTTCTTCGGGCAGTCCATGGTATATGCAGTATTCACCGCCAGCACCATAATTCAAAGACATCAATCTTCTTCCTGTCTGTCTTTTTCACTTTCCGTCTTTCACCACAGCATATGAAATAATAAAAAAGAAAAAAGAAGGTAACTAGCACAGCAAAGCAGTTAAAATTAATGCTGAATTACACCTATCAGACACCATTAATATATGTGAAGTAATCATTAGGAGCCAACATTAATTATCAAAGTGTCAAGTTTAATTCTTGTATCAAAAAAGGTCTAAAGGTTGTTTGGCTTATAAAATATTCAGCCAGCACAGCAACCAGATAAAGTTGAAAAGCGGCAACCACTGCTAAATGTCTCCACACACCGCCTCTGCACTATCTAGAGTGAGATGGTGCCAGCTAGGCATGTCCACAGCAAAGATCTTTTTTTTTTTATTCAAAGGCTCAGGGCACCCATCAGACAGACTAGGCAGTAACCTGTTGGGGGAGGGGCACAAAGAGCAGGGCATTCAAAGCTAAGCAATAGATTTTGACAGCCAGGAAGGGTGTAAAGTTTAATGTCTGCCTAAGGTGCCAACATCTTGAATCTACTCTAGAGCCAGTCCTGTTTATTCATCAGAATGTACCTGTTCAGTTACTCTTCGGGAGCTAAACCATTTGTGCATTTGTCCCGTTCATCCCCATTAAAGTCTATGGGGGATGCTATTTTACAGTGGAGCGGTGAGACTTTCCATTTATTTTTAATCAAACCTGCCTGAAACTTGATGGCAGGCATTTGTAGCAGCACTATAAGCCATCAGGACTATCACAAACCCCCCAGGGGCACCAGAAGAGGGGCAAAAAGTATGTACAGTGGCAGTATGAGTACTGGAAGCCACCATCAGAAGGGCTAAGTGCTACATTGCGTGCAATGAACACCTCAAGATAGTGGAAGAGAGAAAACCAGCATCACAATGGGTGGAAGCACACTAAGGTATTTTGAGAGAAGTAAAATTGCAGGGAGACCAGCACAGCACCTATATTGGCTGCAAGGCCTTAAATATGCCAAGGGGAGTAGCACTGCATTCAGATCAGCTACAAGGCTCTAAATAATTCCAGTCCCAGGAGGGCCAGCACAGCACCCAGATCAACTGCGGGACCCTGAAACACCAAAGGAGAGCCAACACAACAGCAGAAGAGAAGACATGAGTCCATACCACAGGAGTGGGGTGGGTTCAGCTATGCTTTGTGCTTGCAAGAGAAAAGTCCTCTGAGTACTTTGGTCCCAGCACAGGAACCTTAAGAACAGAGAAAGATCCCCTGAAAAACATTCATGGACTGCTTAAATTACTTGCTGGGGGATTTAAATAAGAATCAGAGGATTCACTATGGTGAAGGCCCCAAAAGCAGTGTGAGTGGGGTGGCAGCAGTGGTGGTAACTTGAGAAGATGAGGAAAACCAATGCAGCAGCAAGACAGGCTAATGTTGTGCCAGAAGACCAATAGCCGACAAGCAGAATGATGGATGTGACGACTATCTGTCACCCATAATAGCTAGGGTTGATTCGTCTATTACGCTGACTAGGAGGTCTCCCCTTTCTCTGTCAGTACTCCTTGCTTGTCATTCCTGATAGAAGAATACCATCTTTCACTCAAGGGTATAGCAGTAGCTGAACTCCCCTGCATGAGCCTCTAAAGAACCATAACACAAATTTGAAAAGAACTTTGAAGAGAGAACTCAAGGCTCGTTGATAGTAGTAAGCTGATAGTGTCTCCTCACTGTAACAAGTTTAATTTCTCCCAGTCTTGCATGTAAAGTGGATAGCAGAACACCCAAAGAGGTGTAGAATGACAACCCAATGTTACTGTGGATGTTAACAGCGTTTTGCAGACATAGAAACATGACGGCACATAAAGACCACACAGTCTATCCAGTTTGCCCTTCCATACCAACTACTACAGTCCCTTTTTGCCTTTAGAGATCTTCTATGTTTGTCCCTTGCTTTCTTGAATTCAGGTACTATCATCGTCTGTTACCTCCACTGGGAGACTACTCCATGCATCTACCACTCTTTCCATGAAGAAATATTTCTACATATTACTCCTGAGTTTATTCTCCTTTCACATTCAGGGAGGAGTGTCTCAGTGGTTGGGACAGGTTACCTCAAGCCAGAGGGCCAGGGGTTCAATTCCCACATGGGGACAAGTAACCTCAGGTCAGAGGAACTAGGGTCTCTAGCACCATGGCTGCTCCTTGTGGCCTTGGGCAGGCCACTTAACCCTCCATTGCCTTAGGTACACTTAGATTGTGAGCCCTTCAAGGACAAGGGAATAAAAAGTGCCTGTTAGTATACACATGTAAACCGCTCTGATGCATAAGTAAAGGACAGTATATCAAATGCCTAAACCATAAACCATCCTATAACCCCCCCCCCCCCCCCCCCCGTTGCAGAGCTCTTTTTCAATTAAAAAATGCTCACCCTCTGTGCCACATAGGTATTTAAACATCTCTATCATGTCTCTCCTTTCCTGACTTTCCTCCAAAGTATACTTATTGAGATCTTTAAGTCTGCCCCCATATGCCTCACTTATGTTCTCACTAGCCACTCTGTGCACCGACTCCATCCTGTTTATATCCTTTGGAAGGTGCGGTCTCCAGAATTGCACACAATACTTCAAATGAGGTCACACCAACTATTTATACAGAGGCACCACCACCTCCTCCTTTCTGCTGGCCATTCCTGTCCCTATGCATCCATAACATCCTTTTGGAGTGGAGGAGCGGCCTAGTGGTTGGGGCAAGGTACTTCAGACAAGAAGGTCAGGGGTTCAAATCCCACTAGAGGACAGCAACCTTGGGCCGGAAGGACTGGGGTTTCTAGTCCCACAGGTGCTCCTTGTGGTCTTGGACAAGCCACTTAACCCTCCATAGCCCATGTTCCCTGTAAAATAGTTATCTCCAAATTATAACGCCCTGTTCAATGTAATTTCAGTTTGTTCAATGTAAACCACACTGATGCAGAATAGCGCGGTATATAAGAGAATGTAAATAAATAATTTTTGGCTTTTGCAATTACCTTTTCTACCTGTCTAGTAATCCTTATGATCATCAGAAACTATCATGCTCAGGTCCCGCTCTTCTTTCATGGACAGAAGTACTTCATCCCCTATACTGTACATAACCTCCACACCGGCCCGATCAGCGACGGCGGTGGGAGCAAGCAGGTAAGCTCCTCTCTGCTCCCCCTCACCAAGGCCAATCAGATCGAAGAATCCTCCACCAGCGGGACTTTTAAACCTGCAAAGGCTCTGGCACGAGAACATCACCTCCACACCGGCCTGATCAACGTCAGCAGTGGGAGCAGGCAGGTAAGCTCCTCTGTGCTCCCCTCACCAAGGCCAATCAAGCCGAAGAATCCTCCACCAGCGGGACTTTTAAACCTGCAAAGGCTCTGGTGCAGGAACATCACCTCCACACCGGCCCAATCAGCGTCGGCAGTGGGGGCAGGCCAGTAAGCTCCTCCCTGCTCCTCCTCACCAAGGCCAATCAGGCCGAAGAATCTTCCACCAGTGTGACTTAAACCTGCAAAGGCTCTGGTGCGGGAACATCACCTCCACACCGGCCCGATCAGCATCAGCGGTGGGAGTAGGCAGGTAAGCTCCTCCCTGCTCCCCCTCACCATGGCCAATCAGGCTGAAGAATCCTCCCCCAGCGTGACTTTTAAACCTGCAAAGGCTCTGGCACACCCGCGCCTGACGGGCCCGTACCTGAGGGCCCTTTGGTGTGGCCCTTAGGTACGGGCCCACGATGAGTACATTCCCACTCACTAGTCACCAACGAGCCAACAGAAGCAACATTCAAAACCCGACATAAGCAAGAACCATAAGGAGAGTGCCCACTTCGCTCCTCTTGATCCCCCAACCAAAAGGCCCTGGAACCGACACAGAACTCACACAGGAGTGCCCACACCTAATTGGAACAGCACCTCACTCCACCACCCACCGACTCAGACACATAGCTTATTCAGAAACGACCTGCTCCACTGGACCGGAAACCAGCACAGGAAACAGGCAGGGGACTCCCTCCCGCTCCCTGCACCGAGAAGCACTCTGCTCCACAGAATCTCAACTTCAAAATATGATAAAGATGCTGCCAAACAACTAAAGAACATCCACATTCCAGAAACGGACAAAAAAGTGAGTAGACCTGAATCTCTAATACAATTACTCCAATCCTAAGAAATAAAAAGAGCCCTAATATATACTGAAATCAAAATAAAGACCCATCATGGAAAAAACCACACTAGTAGTAATCTGCCTACTACTCCTGTAACTTGAAAGTTGCTGCACAAAAGCTAGCAAAGACTATCTACACTCTCCAGCACATCCAATACCAATACTACAATCCATGAGATATTCAATCCACAAAATAACCAACAATCTAAATCTGAGCCACCTCAATAGGCCCCGAAGACTACTCAACATAAACCCACTTACACACAAGGAAATAAAGAATATGAAAGAACCACACAAGAACTCCCTCAACTGCGTTTTAGTCAATGCTAGATCTATTCGCAACAAGTTTAACACCATATTGGACTACATACAGAACCAAAACATAGACATCATGTGCATCACAGAAACATGGCTCACCGACCAGCATAATATCATTATAAATCAAATTACCTCAAAAAATTACACAATACACAACTCCACTAGACCCTCATGAAGAGCTGTAGGTGTTCTAATCCTCGTGAGATCACATCCCAAATTTACAACTATCTCCAGCTCTCAATCCAAAGAGATTAATATATTAACCATATCAAACAAACACTTAGCACTCTGCCTCATATATAGAGCGCCAGGTTCAAATGAAGAGGAGCTCGCAACCATCCTGGAACAAGTCTGTGCACACACTATCCATAATAAACCCCTCATCATCCTAGGGGACCCTAACCTTCCATCACTACCTACAAAAGAAAATGAAGCCTTCTTAGATGCAATGAAAGGCATACAATATAATCAATTAATGCACTCACCGACCCACAAGAAAGGAGGGACCCTAGACCTCATATTCTCTCCAAATCAAAACAGCAACAAAGACCCTGTAAAAAATATAACAGTACTCCCAATCCCATGGTCTGAACACCACATGGTAAACTTCTCCATTTCCACTCAGACAACAAAGGACATGGCTGACCCAACACCCAAAGAAAAAAGAAAATTCAGATCCTTCAATAAAGAGCAATTCATCAAAGACCAGCACTAAACCAAACATCAACAAACCTTGATACTATCAGCACTAACTGGCATGATACTCTCCAGAATGTAGCAACCCCATCCCAAAAAACAATCCAAAACAATAGGAAACACAGTGCCCCCTGGTACTCAATTGAGATCAATGAACAAAAAAGGCAACTTAGGAAACTGGAAAGACTATGGCGATGAACTAAAAGCTCACAACAACTAACAAGATACAACGAACTGCAAGCTATATACCATGACACAATAAACAACCATAAGAGAGAGTACCACTCAAACATAATAATGAGCTCCATCAACAGACCAAGAGAACTCTTCACCATAGTAAATTGGCTAATAAAAGAACCAATGGAATCATATGACTCTAACCCAATTTCACCACAAGACATAGCAAACTTCATGCAACAGAAATACACCAAGACATCACTTGAGAAGCTACATAAAACAAAAGTGGAACACACCACAGACTTCACTTGGAATAAATTCCAGATACCTAAAAAAAGCAGTTTGATAAGATTATAACTAATATAAACACAACAATCTCACCCAATGATCCATGCCCTGTTAGCTGGATCAAGCAAGCAAGAGAGTTCCGACTTCCATATATCGAAAAAATAGTGGAATCTTCGCTTACCCAAGAATACCTCCCCCCCCCCCTCAACTCAAGAATGCCTCCATCAGACCTATCCTTAAAAACAATAATCTCGACAAAAGGGACCCAAGTTCCTTTCGCCCAATTTCTAGTCTAACATTCATAACGAAGATAATTGAAAAAATAGTACAGTACCAATTACAAGACCACATAGACACATTTGACCCTCTTGATCCATATCAATATGGATTTAGACAAAATCACAGTGTTGAAACACTGATTACATCACTTCTGGATACTTTTGTCACGGGCATAGACAACATAATACATGGCTTCGTTCTTTGTTTTATTAATATCACCGCTGCATTTGACTCTGTCAACCACAACACACTACTACAGAGACTCCAAGAAACAGGAATAAATGGAATAGTACTAGACTGGTTCATCTCCTAATTGTCACATTGTTTTTGATTCTCACTTGTTGGTTACAAACAGTCCAAACCATTTAAACAGTATCAAGGTGTTCCACAAGGCTCAGCACTCTCCGTACTTTTATTTAATATATACCTTAAACCATTATGTAACATCATAAGACAACATAACATCCATTATAGAATCTACGGAGATGATATAATAATATTTGCCCAGATCAACATCAACAAACCAGACTACTCCCAAATCACAACGTGCTTGAAGCAATGTCTGAATGGCTCAAACAACAGGATCTTCTCATTAACTTTAAAAAGTCTGAAATGATCCACATCACTAGAAATACTAAATACACCCCACCTGACTCACTCAAGATACTAGAACACACCCTAACCAACAAAAAAGAGGTCAAATATCTTGGAATTACGTTTGACCAACATCTCAGCTTCCAACCGCATATAAAAAAGACAACCAGGTCAGCCTACCACAAGTTGAGAACCCTCCGCAAACTAAAACCACTATTATCAGATTACGACTTCAGATCTGTATGTCAGGTGATACTAACTCCTATAATTGACTAACTGTTCATGAAACCTGTTTAATGTATACCAAGTATATTGTCCTGTTCATTGTAAGCACAGATCAATTATTTGAGACGTGTAGTTTTTATGTTCTTTGTAAACCGCACTGATGACGAATAGCGCGGTATAAAAGAAACTGTAAATAAAATAAATAAAATAAATAAATATAATATATCAAGGACTTCCTAAGAAAACAACCCTCCCTCTGTAACTCGTCCAAAACACCGCAGCAAGAATCATTACAGGCACTGCAAGATACAATCATATAACTCCAACTCTTAAACAACTGCACTGGCTTCCTGTTGCTACACGGGCTAAATACAAATGCATAATAATCATCTTCAAAATATTAAATAATCTATCCCCACCAACGCTTCAACCACTGATCCAAGAATCAACTACAACAAGAACAAGAAGAAATACAGACACTAGCATCATTGAAACCCCAGAAAACTACAAAACATCAAAGCAATTTACTTGCATCAGAGCTTTCTCTCTGTATGCACCCCAACTGTGGAATTAGCTACCTTCCCCATTACGAGCAATCAAAGACCTACTTGATTTCAGAAAAGCCATCAAGACCCATCTATTCTGTGAATACTATGGTCCTACCTAATAAAACTAATGCCACAGTCAGACCTTACAGATATTGCAATAGACAACTGATTATTGTAACTATATTACATCAACTACAACAATGTTTCTGTACATAGTTAGCCATTATTATTGTTAAATGTATCTAATACCTATATACTCCTCTAAGTTTCTACTCCCTGTTCTATGTAAAAGCTTATTGCTATGTTTGTTCCATTTGTTCTATGTAAACCACCTTGAATTTGACGATAAGGCGGTATATAAAACCTGTTAAATAAATAAATTAATTAATTAATTTTTGCAGCCCAAGTGCATGACCCCGTTTTTTAGTGTTATATCTTGGCTGCCAAATTCTTGACCATTCTTAAGCTTTGCTTGATCCCTCTTCATGTTATCTACTCCTTCTTTGGTGTCTACTTTATTGCAGATTTTGGCGTCATCTGCAAAGAGGCAAACTTTGCTTGACTGCATTATTGCGGATGTAGCTAACACTACCTCAATGGGTGGAATTAGCTGCATCAGCGATGCTGTCTCGGCACAATCTGTACATTTTACTGCTTTAACTGCTGTGGAAATACTGGGCATACTCAACAGCTAACGTGCAACGTTTGCAGCTTCCATGGAGCTTTTGTAACTACGCTCAGCAATAGCTCCTAAAGCCAATTGCACTTTAGTAAACATACCACTTAGCAGAAATAAGTATCAGGGAGCAGGTGCTGAACTGGTTCTCTTCTTTTCTGCAGGACCGCACCTTTAAGGTCCAAATTTAAAATGATTCTTGTTCTACCATATCATCATTCCCTTGTGGAGTGCCTCAAGGCTCCATTCTCTCACCTACTGTGTTTAATATCTTTTACACCACTTGCTATGCTGGTTCATGATCACAATGAATCTGGCTTCTTTCATGCAGATGACATTCTCTTGGTGTGATACTTTGAGATATATCTTCCTTTCCCAATCTCACATCTATCAACTCATGCCTTAACTCTGTGGCTCTGTGGTCCATTGGCTAGCATCTCACCACCTAAAGCTAAATCCTTCAAATTCTCAAGCCCTTTGGATTACCTTTAACTGTAAGTCCTACTATCCAAGGTATTGCGGTACCCGTAGTAGACTGGCTGACACACCTAGGAGGCATCTTTGACTCCGAATTGTCATTTGAACTGTAAGTAGCCACCACAGTTCACTTTTATTTTTATTCCCTCTATCGTCTTACTTCTGTGAAGCCAATTTTGTCTAATCAAGCTCTTCGCACCTTGATCCATGCCTTCATCATATCTTAATTAAATTATTGCAATGCAATCTACTGTAGCATATGGTCCACTCATCTAAAACTGCTCCAAAATACCATAATTTGCTTGTTTGGCAACACATCTAAATATGACATTATGCCTCCATAGCATCGATATCATTGGCTCCTGTTGCTTTATTGTTTCCATTTCAAATTACTGATGCTGGTTCATAATAAAGAAGCAACAAGCAGTCAAGAAATCCGACAATGCATTGCTCTTGGCAGAATGGCTATGAAAGACCTAGACAAGATTCTGAAGAGCAGAAATGTCTCTCTACATACAAAGATTCAACCCGTTCAAGCCATGGTATTTTCAATAACATTATATGGATGCGAAAGTTGGACAGTGAAAAAGATAGACAGGAAGAAAACTGATGCCTTTGAATTATGGTGCTGGCAGTGAATACTGAGTATACCATGGACTGCCCGAAGAACAAACCAGTCGGTACTAGAGGAGATCAAACCTAAGCTTTCTTTAGAAGCTCAGATGACAAGACTTCGACTTTCATACTTTGGACACATCATGCAAAGACAGAGATCATTAGAGAAAGACATCATGCTTGGCAAGATAGAAGGTCAACGCAAAAGAGGAAGGCCAGCAATGAGATGGGTCGATACAGTAACAGCAGCTACGGGTGCCAGTCTGTCAACAATGAGCTGCCTGACTGAAGACCGAACACAATTTAGGATAGCTATCCAGAGGGTCGCCATGAGTCGACACCGATGGCACTTAACAACAACAAGAATGCTGATTTATCTATCTTCTTTGATCACTCTCAATTTGTCATCACGCTTGCTCTGCTCTCAACATTCCAATCTCTTGACCTTTCCTCCAGTCTAACGTGCCAGATTTGAGGCTTCCTGCCACTTTGAGTTTTATTTTCTGGCTCCCTCTATGTGGAACTCACTTCCTAGTTATCTTCATACTGAAACCTCTTATGCTAAGTTCAAAACTCTCCTGAAATCTTACTACTTTGAAATGTTTTTTTTCAGCTTTGTTAGATTAGTTTTCTGCATCTGGTTCCGGCAGTTCTGCAAGTCTCTACTGTTATGCATATTTCTGTGTGTAGCTATTTTATTTTTGTTTAGATAAGGTTATGTACAGATCAGTGTGTGATTGTTTTTTTTATTTTTAAATTTTAAAATAAGGTTTGTTTTTAATTCTTTTCTGTTTTTAATTGGAGTTTTTACTTTTCTTGATTAGGATTATAAACCACTCTAGCTAATCGGCAGAGAGTGCATATTAAGTTCTTAGTAAATAAAAACATGCCTCACATGGCAAGGTTTAAATATCCATTTGTCTGAATATCGGGCCTTACATGGATAAATAATCATCTTGATAGTGGCTGATTATTGCTGCCTGCCCTCGCTCCATCCTCCTTCTGTCTTTTTTCTTATACAGATAATATAGGTCACTCAGTCATATTTTCAGTCAGATACAATCTTTATAAGTTTTCAGAATATATGGATAACAATGTGATATGTTAACTAGCCACCGATAAACATAAAACCTCATTAGAATATCAAGCTGACTTCTTTTTTTGTGTACAAATATTTACAAGAAAAACAGAGCAAGAAAGTTGCCCCTAGTTCACCTACATGCAATATATAGTTTACAAATGTCAGGAAAGCCACGTTAATCCCTTTGGATATCAGGCCCATGATTTCTAAGGAGTAAAGAACTTCAGAAATACATTTATGAGTAAATTAAATGTTGCCAGTTATTATCATTGGTCTTTAAACCTCCCATTTTTCTTTTACTCTGGGTACAAAAGTTCAAGAAGTGGAAACTATACAGTTCTTAAAACCTTGTAATCTTTGCTCTAAATTCACATTCAACCAGTCATTGCTTGCTGTTCTGTTTTTCTAGACATATTCACGTTCAAACTCATCGCAACAATACCAGTAAAGGACAAGGTGAAATACTTAGGTGTCACAATGGACAGTAATTTAAACCTTCAATCTTATATAAGCAAAACCGCTGCGAAGACATACCAACAAATGAAGCTCATCCAGAGACTCAAACTGATACTCAGCCAGGACCATTTCCACACTGTGTGCCAGGCAGTCATCACCCCAGTACTGGACTACGGAAACTCCTTATTTCAAGGACTGCCTAAACAGGCTACCCATCCACTCCAGCTAGAACAGAACACTGCAGCCCGAATCATAACCGACACAGCCAAGCACGAGCACATTAAACCTATACTCCGAAAGCTGCACTGGCTTCCAACATCTGCATGTGCAAGATACAAAACAACCATAAACATATTCAAGATCATACACCTATGAACAGCAGATGCCCTCCACAGTTTGATAACCAGCGACACACTCAACTGACCCAGACGAACCAACAGCAGCAATAGACTTCGCATATCCGCTGGATATCATAAAACTAAACAAGGGACCTCCAAAAGAGCCATATCCCTCTCAGCACTGGCCCTCTGGAATTCCCTCTCGGATGAACTGCGGGCAATAAGTGACCTCAAAGACTTCCGCAAATCCCGTAAAACCTTTTTATTCATGGAATTTTATAACCAAACATCCTGAAGACTCTTTACGCACACCTGAATGTACGATAATCCCATCCACTACAGTCTATATGTACGTCGTGTTGCCCCCTGTTTAATGTTGTCCCAGACTGTGTAAACAACCACTTTGATTGAAGGAGAAAGTGGTATACAAATCTGGATAAATAAATAAACCAGTCATTGCTTGATGTTCTGTGTTTCTAGTCATATTCACATTCAAACTCATTGCAGGCAATCAATGCTTGGCTTTGTACATTGTTTGTAAGCATGATGACCTTTCAACGTTTCTATAAAGATCTCAACAGCACATAGATTAGACCTTTTCAATGTTACATTTAATCTTTTCATCATTTAAACTTATTGCAAACAGATATTACTGAACTTTTTGTTCTTCCAAGGTATCAACTGCTCAGAAGTCCAAATAAACTGTTCAACTTTCAACACTCTATCCGGCAAACAGGCTACTGCATCCTGAACTGTGCACATTGTTAGTAAGCATGTTGACCTTTGAGTGCTTCTATCTAGATCTTTTTTTAACAGCATCTAGATTGTATCTTTTCAATCTTATATGTGAAGACAAATGATAGATAGTACGTGGAGATTTGAGCTAAGACATAGAGGTTGGGAGATACACAATTCTGGTGGTATTTTAGAAAAGGCTTTGCCAAAGGACTGACTGAAACAAATGCTTTTTAAAACATAGACATGCCAGGTTACTGCCGTAAATCCCGACATGTACAATGTTTGCTACTATACATATGTTCTCATCAGGAGTCAGTGGGCCTGATTAGCCTGTGAAGGAAATGAGAGCAGCTGCGGCCTGCAAAAAAGGCTTCAGAGCCCTGCACTGTTGAGGCAATTCCTAACAGGGGCTATACATTTCAAGCTCCAGCGACTGAACAATGGCTGGGAAAAATTGTATCACCAAATCTGTTGCCCCCATTACAGCTTCTGCATCTATCCAGACAAAGGTCTCAATGCCAGTTGAAGGACCAGTTCCATGTGCAGGATGCCTGCAGGCAGAAGCTCTCAGGAAACAAGTGGAGGAACTCAAAGAGGAGGTGGCGAGGCTGAGGAGCATTCAAGAGAGTGAAAAGTACATTGATGAGATGCTTCTTGCAACATCCAAGCTCTCCAGCAGAGGAGAAGATGGGAGCCTACAGAATGACAAAGGTTGGACACAAGTCACCAGGGCCTGCAGAATCACCAATCCAACTTCTCCAGCCCCTGAATTGAAGAACCAGGTCTGGAAGTGGAAGAGGTGAAAACATCCCTGGAGAGGAAAGAACCAGAGCTTGAGCACCCCAAAGTTGCAGAATCAGTGACCACAAGGAAGTGAAGGGTAGTAGTGGTTGGTGACTCTCTTCTGAGGGGTACTGAGGCATCCATCTGCCGACTAGACTTGAGGTCCAGAGAGGTATGCTGTCTGCCAGGTGCCAAAATCTGAGATGTTACAGAGAATTTGCCAAGACTCATCAAGCCCACTGACAATTACCCAATGTTGCTAATCCATGTCGGCAGAAATGATACTGCCAGGTATCCCTCTGAGCGTATCAAAAATGACTCCATGGCTCTAGGACAGAGGATTAAGCAGTTAGGGGCGCAGGTGGTGTTCTCTTCAATCCTCCCTGTTGAGGGTATAGGCCAAGGCAGAGAAGCTTGTATCCTGGAGATGGATGCATAGCTTGTATCCTGGAGATGAATGGTGTCATCGAGAGTGTTTTGGTTTCCTGGACCAGGGGATGCTGTTCCAAGGGTTGCAAAGCAGAGATGGTGTCCATCTGTTCAAGAAAGGTGGACATGTTTTCAGTAACAGACTGGCTAATCTACTGAAGAGGGCTTTAAACTAGATTCGTTGGGGATGGGTGAAGAAAGCCCCCGGTAAGTGAAAGCGCCCAGGTAGGTGAAACATTAAATACCTTTATGGAAATGGGTAAAAGGAACAATATATGGAAAGCAGTGTGCATAAATGCCCTTAACAGGGAAATAAGATCCCAGATGTTGAAGCTTTAATGGGAGAGACTGACTTGGATTTAGTGGCAGTTACAGAAACATGGTTCACAGAAAACTATGACTGGGATGTAACTATACCAGGCTATACATTATTCAGAAAGGACAGGCAGGAAGAAGGGGAAGAGGAGTGGCACTATATGTAAAAAATAATCTTAAAGCTTTGGAACTACAGAGCTTAAAAAGGGAGAGAGGAGGTAGTGTGGGTTAAACTAGAAAGAGGGAAAGAGAAATCTATTTGCATTGGCGTGATATACAGTCCTCACTCACAGGAGGAAGAGGTGGACAGAGAGTTCATTGAAGATATTTGCAGCATTGCTAGGAAAGGGAACGTGCTACTGATAGGGGATTTCAATATGCCAGATGTTGATTGGCACATTCCTGCTGCAGTATCATCTAGAAGTAAGGAGATCCTGGACTCTCTACAGGGAGAACTATTCAGGCAACGGGTAACAGAACCCATACCTGAAGGGGCCATACTGGACTTGGTGCTTACCAATGGTGAAAGTGTTTCTGATGTTATAGTGGGAGATAATTTTGCATCCAGTGATCACCAGATGGTGTGGTTCAGTATTAGGACTAGAGCTGTTAAATTCCACTCAAAATCGAGGGTCTTAGACATTAGGAAATCTAACTTTGCCAAGATGGGCCAATACCTCAGAGGGGATGGGAACAGTTGGAGGATGTAGAAAAACAGTGGGCCAAACTGAAAAGTGATATTTTAAGGGCAACCAACCTTTTTGTTAAAATGGTAAATAAAGGTAAAAGGAAAAGGAGACCACTATGGTTTTCGAAAGAAGTAGCTGAAAAGAGGGAGGCCTTCATGAAATACAAGAGTTCACAGAGAGAGGAAGACAGGAATCTATATTTGAAAAAAACTTAGAGAAGCTAGCAAAGTAGTCAGGAAAGCAAAGATTCAAAAAGAGGAAGAAGTAGCCAATGCAGTAAAATGGGGGATAAGACATTTTTCAGATATGTTAATGAGAAGAGGAAGGGCAAAAGTGGTATTGTCAGAATCAAGGGTGAAGGGGAGGAATATTTATTTAATCAGTTTTATATACCACCTTATCCTTCAATCAAAGTGGTCAACAAGACAACAGAGGGACTACATCGAGGGGGGGGGGAAGACAACAAGATAGTACATTACAGTAAACTACAGTACATTACATTAAATTATACATAAACTACAGCAAAATTACATTTCATAATTCATTACAATTACATTAAACAAATAACTGCAATCTTACAAAATGTTAAAATAATTTAAACATTATAGGAAAATTGAAATTCAAAGGGTTAAAACATTTTGTTCTATTGGAATTAGATTAGTTGCCATATGCTTCAATAAATAGGTACGTTTTACGGGACTTTCGAAAATCTTTGATATCATACTCATTTCTTAAATCACTAGGAAAAGAATTCCATAGTTGTGGTGCCATAAAGGAGAAAGCCCTATTAGATGTCATTTGTTTGGATCTATTAAACCTCAAGTGGGAACTAAGTCTCTTAGTAGACTGTGAGCGTCTGGGCATTGAGCCTATGTCCTCAGAAATAATATGTGGAAGCTGATGAGGATAAAGCAGAACTGCTTAACAAATATTTCTGTTCTGTATTCACAGATGAAGAACCAGGAGCAGGACCTCAGAAAACACCCACAAACAGGAACAGAAGCAAGGGGCATCTTGAACAATTTTCAGAAGACTGTGTTCATGAGAAATTAGCTAAACATAAAGGACTGGAGAGAGGCAGATGTGGTCCCTTTACACAAAAACAGAAGTAAAGATGTGATTGAAAACTACAGGCCAGTTAGTTTAAATTCAGTGGTGAGTAAATTATTGGAAGCGCTGCTGAAAGAGAAAATAGTGAGGTTTCTGGAGTCCAGGATCCGAGGCAGCATGGATTCACCAGAGGCAGGTCTTGTCAGACAAATCTGACTGATTTCTTTGACTGGATGACAAGGGAGTAGGACCGAGGAAGAGCCCTAGATGTGGTGTATTTATATTTCAGTAAAGCTTTTGACACCTTTCCTCACAGGCGACTTATAAACAAACTGAGCACCCTAGGAATGGACATAAAGTTACTGCTTGGGTTAGAAATTGTTTGAGTGGGAGGCGAGAAAGGGTTCAGATAAATGGAGCTCACTCTGAGGAGATGGAGGTTATCAGTTGTGTGCCCCAGGGATCTGTCCTTGGTCCAATGCTTTTTAACATCTTTATTAGTGATATAGCGGAAGGCCTGTCAGGTAAGGTTTGCCTCTTTGCGGATGATACCAAAATCTGCAATAGAGTAGACACCCAGGAAGATGTAGATAACATGAGGAGGGATCTAGGTAAACTTGAAGAATGGTCTAGAATTTGGCAGCTGAGATTTAATGTTAAAAAATGCAAGGTCATGCATTTGGGCTGCAGCAATCAATGGGAGCAATATAGTATAGGGGGGGGGGTGAAGTACTTTTGTCTACTAAAGAAGAGCGGGACATAAGAACATAAGATATGCCATACTGGGTCAGACCAAGGTCCATCAAGCCCAGTATCCTGTTTCCAACAGTGGCCAATCTAGGTCATACGTACCTAGCAGTTTCCCCAAAAGACACAGGTTCCACAATGCTTGTACTGGGTCAAGCATTGATATCCTGGGTCCCTTCTTAATAATGGTTTATGGACCTTTCCTCCAGGAACTTGTCCAAACCTTTTTTAAACCCAGCAACACTAGCAGCCTTTACCACATCCTCCGGTAACAAATTCCAGAGTTTCATTACACGTTGAGTGAAAAAATATTTTCTTTTATTAGTCTTAAATAGTTTACCCTGTAGCTTCATTGCATGTCCCCTAGTCTTTCTATATTCTGATAACGTAAACAATTGATCTACGTTTACCCGTTCCACTCCGTTCATTAATTTATAGACTTCTATCATATCTCCCCTCAGCCGTCTCTTTTCCAGGTTAAAAACCACTAACCTTTTTAGCCTTTCTTCAAAGGAGTATCCTTCCATCCCCTTTACCATTTTGGTGGCTCTTCTCTGAACCTTTTCTAATAACGCTATATCCTTTAACATACGGCAACCAGAATTGCACACAATATTCAAGGTGCGGTCTCACCATGAAACAGTATAGAGGCATTATAATATCTTTTGTTTTATTTTCCATTCCTTTCCTTATGATACCTAGCATTCTATTTGCTCTCTTGGCCACCACTGCACACTGGGCCGACGGTTTTAACATGTTATCCACAATGACGCCTAAATCATTTTCCTGGGTGGTGGTTCCTAATGTGGAACCTTGCATCGTGTAATCATAGTTTGGGTTGTTCTTCCCTAGGTGCATAACTTTGCACTTGTCCACATTAAATTTCATCTGCCATTTTGATGCCCAGTCTTCCAATTTATCAAGATCCTCTTGCAATTTTCCACAATCCTCTTGGGTTTTAACAACTTTAAATAGTTTTGTGTCATCTGCAAATTTGATAACCTCACTCTTTATTCCACTTTCCAGGTCATTTATGAATATGTCAAAAAGCAGCAGACCCAGCACAGATCCCTGGGGTATACCACTATTCACCTTTCTCCATTGGGAAAATTGGCCATTTAGCCCTACCCTCTGCTTTCTATCTTTTAACCAGTTCCTGACCCACAATAGTGCACTGCCTCCTATCCCATGACTCTTTAGTTTTGCCAAATGTCTCTGAGAGGGACCTTGTCAAAGGCTTTCTGAAAGTCCAGATACACTATATCAACTGACTCACCTTTGTCCACCTGTTTATTCACACCTTCAAAAAAACATAACAGATTAGTAAGACAAGATCTTCCTTGTCTAAAGCCATGTTAGCTGTCTCACATTAGGCCATGACTATCTACATGCTGAGTAATTTTATTCTTTATGATGGTTTCTACGATTTTTCCCGGTACTGACGTCAGGCTCACTGGTCTGTAGTTTCCCGGATCACCCCTGGAACCCTTTTTAAAAATTGGTGTTACATTGGCAATCCTCCAATCTTCAGGTATTAGAAATGATTTTAATGATAGTTCACAGATTACTAATAGCAGGTCTGCAATCTCCTATTTCAGTTCTTTCAACACCCTTGGATGTATACCATCTGGACCAGGTGATTTGCTACTCTTCAGTTTATCTAATAGTTGTAATACATCTTCCCGATGTATCGATATTTCCTTCAATTCTTCCGCACCTTTAAATACCACTTTAGTCATGGGTAAGATCCCTACATCTTCCTCATTAAAGACCGAAGCAAAAAATTCATTCAGTCTCTCCGCTATCGCCTTGTCGCCTCTTAGTGCCCTTTAACCCCTCTATCATCTAATGGACCAACTGACTCTCTCACAGGTTGTTTGCTATGAATGTACTTGAAAAAGTCTTTATTTCGCGTTTTTGCTTCCACAGCAAGCTTCTTCTCAAATTCTCCCTTTGCCTGCCTTATCAATGCCTTGCATTTGACTTGCCAGTGCTTGTGTTGTTTCCAGGTTTTGTTGTTTGACTCTTTTTTCCATTTCCTGAAATATGCTTTTTTGGCAACAACCTCTCTGACCTCACCTTTAAACCATGCTGGCAGTTTTTTGGACTTCCTTCCACTTTTCTTAAAGCGTGGTATACAGCTGGTCTGGGCTTCCAAGATAGTATTTTTCAACAACACCCACGCTTGATGTAAGTCTTTAACCTTTGCAACTGCTCCTTTTAGTTTTTTCTTTACTATTTTCCTCATTTTATCATAGTCTCCCTTTCAAAAGTTAAAAGGTAGTATTGTGGATTTCCTTACTATCCCTTCTCCACTAATTAAATCAAAGGAGATCATGCTATGATCACTATTGCCAAGTGACCCCAACACCCTTATCTCTTGCACTAGATCTGGTGTTCCACTAAGGACTAGGTCTAATATGGCTTCCCCTCAGGTCGGTTCATGAAACAGCTGCTCCAAGAAGCAGTCATTTATTTCATCTAGGAACCTTATCTCCCTAGCATGTCCTGACGTGACACTGACCCAGTCAATCCCGGGGTAATTGAAATCACCCATTATTATTATTGCGGGACCTAGGCGTGATTGTGTCTGATGATCTTAAAGTAGCTAAACAGGTGGAAAAGGTGACAGCAAAAGCTAGAAGGATGCTTGGGTGTATAGGGAGAGGAATGGCTAGCAGAAAAAAGGAGGTGATAGCGCCTCTGTATAAGTGTTTGATGCGACCTTATTTAGGTTATTGTGTGCAATTCTGGAGACCGCATCTTCGAAAGGATATAAACAGGCTGAGGTCAGTACAGAGGGTGGCTACTAATATGGTTAGTGGTCTTCATTATAAAGCATATGAGGACAGACATAAGGATCTTAATATGTACATCTTAGAGGAAAGGCGGGATACAAGTGATACGTTTGAGATGTTTAAATACCTCCATTGCATAAATGCACTGGGGGAGAGCCTCTTTCGATTGAAAGGAAGCTCTGCTACAAGGGGATATGGGATGAGGGTGAAAGGGGATAGATTCAATAGTGATATGTGGAAATATTACTTTACGGAAAGAGTGGTGGATATGTGGAATAGTCTCCCAGTGGAGGTGGTAGAGATGAGGACAGTATCTGAATTCAAAAAAGCATGGGACAAACACAGAGGATCTCTAAAGGAAAAAAGAGGAATGTTGTAGTGGTTGATATGGAAGGACAGATTAGATAGGCCATGTGGTCTTTTTCTGTCGTCATGTTTCTCTGTTAATGAGGAATACACGTAGATTTTTTTACCTGCCCAGGCCACGCCCTAATCTCACCCCTGTTCCATCCCCTTATGATCCACGTGTAAATTTAGGCCTTTATAAAATTGCTATTTCAGTATAGATGGCATTTCTCCAGGACCAAGCAGGAAGTCAGTCCTCACATATGGCTGACGTCGGCGCTGACGGAGCCCCCGTGCGGATCATTTCCCCAGCTTTCAAAGAAAGCCTTTGGGAATGCAGCACGCATGCGCGGTCCCCTTCCCACCCAAGGGTGCCATCTTGCTGTCTTCTTTTTTCTGCGGAGCCCGACGAATGTGTTTTCGTTTCACCCGAGGAAAAAGTCTATTTTATTCTGTGTGAACCCGTTTTCTTCGGTTCGACGCCGGTTTCCCTTTCCCGCCTGGGCCCGATACATCGGTATCGAGCCCGGACCTCTTTTTTCATTTTTTGTCCTTAGTGACTAGCGTACGCGCCATTTTTTCTGTTTTCACTGGCAGCCCTGTCTTTTGACCTCACAGGGGCCCTTTTTCCCCCGATGGCTGCCGGCGGGTTTAAAAAGTGTGATTGGTCCGACAAACATGACTGCTGCCTCTGGTGCCTCAGACCCGATCATGACCCGATGATCTGTGGTCGTGTGGGAAAATGTCCTCTAAGGCGTTGAGGAGTCGGCAGCACCAAAAGGAAAGAATCTTCTTTGACTCTGTGTCCGGTTGGGCCCGGACCTCGTCAGAGGCCTCGAAATCTCGGGACTCCAGCCCTGAGCAGCGTCGAGGCTCCTCTGAAAAGGAGTCACCCTCGTGGGAGCATCGCAGGAAGAAAAAAACCCGCGAGGGCGTCGTCTGTGGATGCACTTGGCTCCTCGAGGGCCAAGTCGTATAGCCCCGAGCGCCGTCCCGGGTCTTCGGAGTCGGAGAGGCCTGCAAAACAACCTCGTGTGGAGATGGAGTTCCTGGGTCATGTGAGTACTGTAGTCCTCGTGGACTCTCCTCCAGGGGAGCTGCCGCCGGGGCTCGAGTCGGGGGCTGCTGAGTCTCTTGAGCTCAGACTCGGGTTGAGGCCTTGGAGAGCAGCTTGGCTGCCTTCATGGAACAGCAGCGGGCACTGTTCGCCGGTCTCACCGGTGGACATCGACGTCCAAGTTGACCCCGGAGGCCGAGCCGATCCCCGAGTCCATGCGCGCTCGTGTCAATCCTCGGCCAAGGTCTCCCTTGGCCTCCCGTTCGGGACCGAGGTCGTCGACACCGGTACCCTCGGTGTTGGGGCAGATGGCATCGGTGCCTGCCCGACCGGAGCCGCTTGATTCCTCCTCCCAGGAGTCCGGCTGGGAGACGGAGGATGAGGAGTCACCCGACACCTTTCGGACTCGGTGCATCCCTTTGGACTCACCCGAGTCCAAGCCTCAGAGAAGGTCCCCACCATAGGATACCTGGTTCTCGGACTTCGTGCGGGATATGGCCAAGGCCTTGGCATTCCCCACGGATCCCGAGGAGGAGCCTCGAGCCGAGGAGCTTGACTCTCCTCTGAAGGAGGCCTTTACTGTTCCGGTTCCTCTGATGCTGGAACGGTTGCTCTTCCGCATGTGGGAGGTGCCAGCATCGACACCGGTTTTAAGCAAGCGGGTCGATTCCATCTATCGAGTCCGCAAGAGCCCCGGGTTCCAAAAGGCAATTACCGCACCACTCCATGGTTGTGGAATTGGCTATGCATCACCTGAAGAGTCAGAAGATGCACTCCTAAGTGCTTCCTGGTCGGGAGGCCCGGAACCTGGATGCCCTCGGTAAGAAGTGTTTCCAGGGCTCTATGCTTGCTTGCCGTGTCCAGACCTACCAGCTGTACATGGGCATGTACCTTCGAGACCTGGCAAAGGAGATTGCTGGGTTCTCTGCTGGTCTCTCCGAGGAACCTTTGCAGAGGTTCAATGTCGAGTGAGTGCTTGAAGTTTATTTCGAGCAGCTTATGATGGCTTCGAGGCTTCAGCCCGAGTAGCCACGGCCGCCATCGGTGCATGCCGTCAGGCCTGGCTACAGTCATTGGACCTCGAGTCATGGGTGCAGGACAAGTTGGTCGATGTCCCCTGCTGAGGTGAAAACCTTTTTGGCAAGCCAATGGCTGAAAAGGCTGCAGAACTCGAGACCGAGACTCTTACCCGGACTAGGCTGTCCAGGAAAACCTCTGCCCCTTCTCAGAAGAAGAAGGGCTCGGGGAAAAGGACCTTTTACCCGAGGAAGTCATCTGCCTATAAACAGTACCCTCATTATCAGGCCTCTGTAGCTCCCCAACAGGGTCAGCAGGCCAAGGGGCAGGGACATGGGCCCCGTAGGCAGAAAGCCCCCAAGCCCCCAACACCGGCTCTTGCACAGCAGGTAGCGGGGTTTTGACTCCAGTGGCATAGCCTCTCCTCCTCAGCTGGCCCTCAGCACAGGAGGCCGGCTGGCCATGTTTGCCCACAGGTGGTCAGCCGTCACAAGGGATACCTGGGTGCTCAGTATAGTCCACAGGGGCTATCTTCTCCACTTTCACCAGGTACCCCCCTCCTATTTTCCAGGGGAGCCTCCAAGACTCCCTCTGCACAGGGAATTACTCCTGCAGGAGTTGGCAAGTCTTCTAAAGGAACAGGCCGTGGAACCGGTGCCTCACCACCTGAGGGGTCAAGGCTTCTATTCCAGGTACTTTCTAGTACCAAAAAGAACAGGAGGCCTCAGACCCATCCTAGACTTGCGAAATCTCAACAAGTTCCTGGAGAGGGAAAAGTTCAAGATGCTCACCCTTGGAATCCTGCTGCCCTACCTCCAGCAGGGAGACTGGCTATGCTCCTTAGACCTAAAGGATGCGTATACTCACATCCTCATTCATCCAGACCACAGACAATATCTCAGGTTTGTAGTGGGAGGAAACCACTATCAGTACAGAGTACTGCCCTTTGGCCTAACCTCCGC
Source organism: Ichthyophis bannanicus (assembly GCA_033557465.1). Lineage (NCBI taxonomy): Eukaryota > Metazoa > Chordata > Amphibia > Gymnophiona > Ichthyophiidae > Ichthyophis > Ichthyophis bannanicus. The sequence goes on along the minus strand of CM066045.1, from coordinate 17,387,425 downwards.
CCCCAGGGTGTTCACCAAGTGCCTGGCGGTGGTGGCGACCTACCTAAGGCTTCAAGGCCTCTTTGTGTTTCCATACCTGGACGACTGGCTTATCAGGGGCCAGTCTCCACAGGAGGCCAATCAAGCCACCCTTCGCACTGTTGCTTTCCTTCAGCACTTGGGGTTTGTTATAAACTTCACAAAGTCTGTTTTGCACCCTTCACAGAACATGGAGTTCATAGGAGCAAGGCTGGACACTCTTCAGGCCAAGGCCTTTTTACCCGTGGACAGGGCCACAGATTAATGGATCTGGCCAGGCAGTTCCACAGCAATTCTCTGGTCTCTGCCAGGCAATTCCTGAGGCTTTTAGATCACATGGCTTCTACAGTCCATGTAACCCCAAATGCCCGGCTGCACATGAGGCCAGCTCAGTGGGGCCTCAGAACTCAGTGGCACCAAGCCAAAGGATGCCTTACGGACAAAGTGAGGGTGTCCACGCTACTAGTCTCTTCTCTGAAGTGGTGGCTTCATCTTCCCAATCTACTGCAAGGGGTGTTTTTTCAGACACCTCCACACTCTCAAGTGCTGACCACTTTGCCAAGGAGCATGTACTCAAGGCCTGTGGACCCCTTGGGAGGCTGCTCAGCAGATCTCTTAGAACTGAGAGCTATCCGCTTAGCCCTGAGAACCTTCTCCCATCTCATCTCTCACCAGTCTGTCTTGGTCCAAACGGACAATCAGGTTGCTATGTTCTACGTGAACAAACAAGGGGGCACAGGGTCCCTTCTTCTATGTCAGGAGGCGCAGAGACTGTGCTCCTGTGCAGTCGATCACGGCATCCTTCTCAAAGCAGTCTACCTCCCAGGTCAGGAAAATTACCTGGCGGACAGACTGAGCCGGATCTTGCAGCCGCACAAATGGCAATTGAATCCCTTAGAGGTTCAACAGATCTTCCTGAGATGGGGCCTTCCAACCATAGATCTCTTTGCCAGTCCTCTGAACCGTCAACTTCCAAGGTTCTGTTCCAGACAACCGCATCCTCTCCGAGTAGCAGCGGATGCGTTTCTCATTCCTTGATCCACAGGCCTCCTATATGTGTTTCCTCCCACGCCTCTAGTGCCCAAGACACTGTTCAAAGTGCTCAGGGACAGGGCCTCGATGATCCTTGTGGCCCCCAGATGGCCGAGGCAACCATGGTTCCCACTTCTTTTGCAACTAGCAGTGGACACTCTTCTTCCTCTGGGGATGCATCCCGATCTCCTGTCTCAGGAGCACGGATCTCTTACACCCCAATCTCCAGTCCCTAAACTAGATGGCCTGGCTGCTGAAAGGGTAGTTCTAGCACCCTTACTGCTGCCTAGGGAAGTGGAGGACGTGGTCTTGGCCTCTAGGAGGCAATCCACCCGAAAGTCTTATGCCCTTAAGTGGCGTAGGTTCTCTGTCTGGTGTACTCAGCACAACGAAGATCCTTTCTCATGCCTGGTACCAGTGGTGCTGCAATATTTGCTTCACCTGTCCAACCTAGGCCTTAAGTCCAATTCTGTGAGAGTGCACCTTAGTGCTCTTTCAGCACACCACTCCCCAGTGGAAGGTCGGTCTCTTTCCAGCCATCCTTTGGTGGCTCGCTTCCTCAGAGGCCTGCTTTTGCTTAAACCTCCACTGCGTCCTCCTGCCCCTGACTGGGACTTGAATGTGGTCTTGCAACAGCTTACTTGTCCACCTTTTGAACCTATGGCTACCTGCCCTCTACGTTCTCTCTCCTGGAAAGCATTGTTTCTGATAGCCCTTACCTCAGCGAGGCGAGTGAGTGAGCTTCAGGCCCTAGTATCAGATGCTCCTTATACTAGGTTCTATAGGAACAGAGTAGTCTTACGGACTCACCCTAAGTTCCTTCCTAAGATTGTCTCCTCTTTCCACCTCAATCAGGAGGTGGTTCTCCCTACTTTCTTTCCCAGGCCGCATGCCAGCCGGGCTGAGATGGTCTTGAATACCCTGGACTGTAGGAGGGCATTGTCCTTCTACCTTGACCGTATGCGGGAGCACCGGAGGGCTGTTCATCTCTTCGTCTCTTTTGACCCCAATAAGTTTGGGTTGGCTGACTCCAAGCGTACTTTGTCCATATGGGTAGCTGACTGTATCGCCTTGGCTTACAGGGCAGCCGGCCTCTTGTTGCAGGGTCGAGTTACGGCTCATCGTGTCAGGGCGAAGGCTGCGTTAGTGGCTCATCTCCGCTCTGTTCCATTGGCAGACATCTGCCGGGCCGCTACTTGGTCTTTGAGCCAGACTTTTGCGGCACACTACTGCCTTGAGAGGCAGTCCCGCAGGGACAGTGCTTTCGGGCAGGTGGTACTCCATAATCTCTTTGGGGTTTAGGCAACTCCTACCCTCCGGCCCTGGTGTTGGGTTATTGTTCGGGGGCATTATCAGAGAAGATTCTGTTCTTGCATGCTGAGGCTCTAGAGGGAGCTCATTGTTTCAGTTTGGGGCCGCTGGTAGCCCTGAGCTGGGGAGTCCCATATGTGAGGACTGACTTCCTGCTTGGTCCTGGAGAAAGAGTAGTTACTCACCTGTAACAGGTGTTCTCCAGGAGCAGCAGGAATCAGTCCTCACAACCCTCCCTCCTCCCCTTGGAGTTGAAGTCATATGCTTTATTTTTGCTATTTTTGCTGTCTTTTAGCTATGTTATCAAACTGAGCAAGATGGCACCCTTGGGCGGGAAGCGGACCGCGCATACGCACTGCATTCCCAAAGGCTTTCTTTGAAAGCTGGGGAAATGCTCCGCATGGGGGCTCCGTCGGCGCCGACATCACCCATATGTGAGGACTGATTCCTGCTGCTCCTGGAGAACACCTGTTACAGGTGAGTAACTACTCTTTCCATGTCTAAATGCCTGATTTTCCATGTGAACATTGAAAATAAGGATTCTAAAATAACTCCCTTAAATTTATTTAAACTTATTGCAATCAAAGATTTCTTAGTCTTCAGTTCTTTCAATACATCAGCTTTTAAAAACATCCAAACATGCTGGTCATCTTTTAACACCGCATCTAATATGGTCCACACTTTGCCTGTGGTTGTGTGAGTGACAGAGTCTCTTGCAGGATCTATACAGTAAAACTCTTGAAATGAATCCCTCATCTATAATCATCCTTCAAAAACTAGCATGCTTTCAAATTTGTTCACTTACTGGTAAAATACATTCACTCTTTCATTGGTTTGTTTATTTATGAAATCTTATCTGCCACCACCTCCGACAAAAGCCAGTAAAGATGGTTTGCCATAAAACGGAATCTATTGTTTATTGTTGTAATAACCTAGTGCCATCAAAAGTCGAAACTCTTCACTCCAGTCATCACCCCCCCCCCCCCCATGTCATCCTTCACTGGCAGTTCCTTCCTGCCAATTGGATGGTGAAACGCTTCCCTTAATTTTAAATATGACTCCTTTCATCTACAGTAATTGTGCAATCTCCTGTCTATTCAAACAATTGTAAGAATGCATTTGTATCCAGTGCCACACTGAGGAACAACGTTAAAGAAATAAGTTCCATAGATTTTGAACAATAAAGGCAGTTTTGTTGAAGTCTTCATATGTAAAGGCTTTGATCACTTCCCCTGATTGTTGCTTTAATTTGATGAATAGCTAAACAAAATGATGAACTAAATAGATTTCAAATTCCTTAGGGCCTAATATTCAGAACCACTGATATTAAATACCGCAGCAGTTCGACGCACCCTTTAAATGCAATCCAGATATTCAACGCCTGCTTCTGGATAGTGGCTGTAACTGCCTTCGCTCTGCCCATGGGCCATCCCAGCACTATATGGATAGTGTGGAGGTGCTCTATGGAGATATTCAGAGGCACTATACAGATAGCATCACTTGCTAGCGCTCTCAGCGCCATTATCTGGATAACTTCCAGTGGGTTAATGAATTTTTTAGTCTTCTACATGCTAAACAGTGGCTGCATTTAAAATATCCCTCTACTAGATTTCTCTCTTAATGATACTATATTGTTAAAATTCTAAGGGAGTAATTCCAAAAGGAGGGTGCCCAAAGGTACACACCATCCACGCGTGCAAGTCACATTATTCTGATGACTTATGCACATAGATAGACACAGTTTTGAAGGACTACAAGCAGTCTTGAAGGACTACCAAAAAGGACAGCTACAAGGAAATAGATCTACACTTGTGAGTATTGATCTTCTGAAATAAATTCTAAATCTTGGGGGGAAAAGGGAATTCTTTGGTTTAAACTGATAGATCTATGTGTTTTAGAATTCAGTGTTTTTGCTGAGACAGTCAGGTCATAGTACCATAGTAACATAGTATATGATGGCAGATAAAGACCAGCATGGTCCATCTAGTCTGACCAGCAAGGTGGCAAGAGCAGGTGCACCTGCCGCTCCATGCAGGTCACCACTCCCCATGCCTTTGTTATGGGGTGTATCCACTGCTCTGTGCAGGTAACCTCTACTTGTTGAGACATCAGAGACAGTTAAGTTTATTTTGATTTTATCCTTTTTCAATAAAGGGATTCACTGTGTCTCTCCCATGCAATTTTGAATTTTGTCAGTGTATTTGTCCCCGCCACTTCAATCGAGAAGGCATTCCAAGCATCCACCACCCTTTCAAAGAAAAAGTATTTCCTGACGTTGCCTTTCAGTTTACCCCCTTGCAGCTTCATGTTATGCCCTCTAGTATTACAGCTTCCCCATCTTTAAAAAAGGTTTGTTCATTAATACTCTTTAAAGGTCTGTATCATATCTCCCCTGAGTATACATATTTGGGTCTTGGAGTCTCTTCTGACACAGGCTACAAATCATTTTGGTTGCCTTCCTCTGAACAGTCTCAAGTCTTTTTATATCCTTTGTGAGATACGGTTTCCAAAACTGAACACAATATTCCAAGTGAGGCCTCACCAGTGGCATTAGTATCTCCTCCTTTCTGCTGGCAATTCCTCTCTGTATGCATCCCAGCATCCTTCTGGCTTTGGCCACAGCCTTGTCAGTGTTTCGCCACCTTGAGATCCTCAGAAACAATCACTATGAGGTCTTTCTCCTGGTCTCTGCACACCATCCTGTTGCCCTGTATCTTGTACAGTTCTCTTGGATGTCTGCTTCCCAAGTGCATGACACTGCACTTTTTCACATTAAATCTTAACTGCCAAGCATTAGACCATTCTTTCAGCTTTTGCAGATTTTTCTGCATGTTATCCACTCTCTCAGGGGAATCCACTCTGTTGCAAATTTTTGTACCATCTGCAAAAAGACTGACTTTTCCATTCATTCCGTCATCAATATCATTCACACTGAACAGTAGCGGCCCCAGGACCAATCCCTGGGGCATGCCACTAATCACATTCCTTTCATTCGAGTGAGTTCATTTTACCATCACCTTCTGTCATCTATCAGTCACCCAATGCCTGATCCAGTTCACCACCTTGGGACCCATCCTGAGGCTGGTCAGTTTATTGGTTAACCTCCTACAGTATGAGGAACAGTATCAAAGGCTTTGCTGAAATCTAGGTAGATCACATCAATCACATGCCCTTGATCTAGTTCTCTGGTCACCCAGTCAAAGAACGCAATCAGATTTGTTTGGCAAGATCGTCCTTTGGTAAAACCATGTGCCTCGGATCATGCAACCTGTTGGTTTCGAGGAAGTCCACTATTCTCTCTTTCAGGAGCACCTCCATTAGTTTTCCTGCCACGGCATGTAGTTTGTCACTTCTTCCCTATTACCACTTTTGTAAAGAGGTACTATCTCAGCCCTTCTCCAGTCCTGCAGAACTTCTCCTGTCTCCGAGGATCTATTAAAAACATCCTTTAAAGGCCCTGCAAGAATCTCTCTGAGCTCTTTCAGTATCCTAGGGTGTATCCTATCTGGTCCCATTTCTTTGTCCACTTTTCAGTTTTGCAAGCTGTTCAAACACATCATCTTATGTAAATGGTGTAGTATCTGCTCCATTTTCATTTGTATATTTGTCAATCACAGGTGGTCCTTCCCCAAGATTTTCTCTAGTAAAAACAGAACAGAAGTATTTGTTTAGCAAATGCTTTTTCAATGTCAATTTCCACGAATCCGTTCTCAGCACTTTTGAGTCTTGCAATTTCACCTCTGATCTTCCTCTTCTCCCGAATACACCTGAAAAGAGTTAATCACCACACTTTAGATCTTTAGCCGTCTTTTTTCTGCCTTTGATTTTGCTATCCTTATTTCTCTTTTTATCTCTTTTAGCTTTATCCTGTATTCTTTTTGGTGTTCCTCTGTTTGCGAACTTCTGAATTTTGTGAAAGCTGTGTTTTTTGCCTTTATTTGTACAGCCGCTTCTTTGGAAAACCAAATAGGTTTCTTTTTACTCTTGTTTTTATTTACTTTCTTTATATATGTATCTGTTGTCCCTTTTATTGCCTCCTTTAGTTTATCCCACTGCAATTCCACTTTGCTTACCTCCTGCCACCCTGCCAACTCCTCCTTCAAGCACTCGGCCATCTTGCTGAAGTCAGCTTTTTTGAAGTCTAGGACTTTCAGCTTGCTGTGAAGGGATTCTGTCTTGACTTTCATCTCAGACCACATTGTGTGATGATCACTGCTGCTCACATAGGCACCCACCCGAACATTTGACACACTTTCTCCGTTGGTGAGTGCTAAATCCAGCACCGAACTTTCCCTAGTTGGTTCCATCACCATTTATCTAAGCCAGCGTTTTTCAACCACTGTACCGCGGCACACTAGTGTGCCGTGAGATATTGTCTGGTGTGCCGTGGGAAAAATTCCAATTTCATCCGTAACATGTGGCCTCGGCTCACAAATTAGGGTTGCCAACCAGCCGGTTTTCAGCCGGCCTGGCCGGTTTTTCCATGGCCAGGCCGGCTGCCGGCACAGTTGTAAAACCAGCCATTGAAAAGCCGGTTTTTTGCTCTGGCCGCAAGATCGGGAGCGGCCAGAGCAAAAAACCGGCTTTTGTGCCGAAGTCTGCGGCGCGAACGCGATCGCGATTCCCTATAGCAGTGCAGCCGCTGGTTCTGCTTTGTACAGAGCAGCGGCTGCACTACACTTACATTGAAAAGTAAAGAGAAACTGTGTCAGGAGCCCTCCGATCATGCAGAGCCCGAGGAAGTGATGTCATGGGGGCGGGCTCCTCACAGGCTGTCTTTCCTTTTCAAATTAACTTTAGCTGCAATAAAGTTAATTTGAAAAGGAAAGACAGCCTGTGAGGAGCCCGCCCCCATGACATCACTTCCTCGGGCTCTGCGATGACCGGAGGGCTCCTGACACAGTTTCTCTTTACTTTTCAATGTAAGTGTAGTGCAGCCGCTGCTCTGTACAAAGCAGAAGCAGCGGCTTGGGCAGAGGGGGGTGTGTGTGTGTGAGTGAACCAGCAGGGGGGGGGGGAGTGTTAGTGAACCAGCAAGGGGGGGGAGTGTGAGTGAACCAGCAGTGGAGGGGGGGGGGTGGTGTGAGTGAACCAGCAAGGGGGGGGGGCGATGGTGTGAGTGAACCAGCAGGGGAGGGGGGGTAAGTGAGTGAGTGACCCAGCAGGAGGGGTGAGTAAGTGACAGGGGGGTGGGTGAGTGAACCAGCAGTGGAGGGGGGGGTGTGAGTGAACCAGCAGGGGAGGGGGGTTGGTGTGAGTGTTTGATTCCTATTCAAGAGAATTACTTTATATATAGTCAATATAGGCACAGAGGTAAATTTTTTTAACATTTTCTAATGGTGGTGTGCCTCGTGATTTTTTTCATGAAAAAAGTGTGCCTTTGCACAAAAAAGGTTGAAAAACACTGATCTAAGCAATGCATTTTGGAAGGCATCCACAATTTTTTTACTTCTTTCCAGATTTGCAGAAGGAATGCTCCAGTCCGCATTGGGGAGATTAAAGTCACCCAATATGATTACTTCCTCCTTCATGGCTACCTTTGTAATATCAATAATCACATCTCTATCCATTTCTTCAGTTTGAGTTGGAGGCCTGTAGACTACACCAGCATGGATGATAGTGCCATCTCCTCTTTCCAACACAATCCACAGCGCTTCTTCGTTTCCCCATGTCCACTGCATTTCAGCAGCTTTAATATTGCTTTTGACATATAGGGCTACTCCTCCTTTTCTGCCTTCTCTATCTCTCCTAAATAAATTATAGCCAGCTATGGCTATATCACATTCATGTGACTAGTTAAATCATGTTTCTGTATTGTTTTTATTTATTTATTTAACTAGGCTTTTCTACCAGTCAAAGCAGTATACATTCAGGTACATATATATTTTTTTGCTTTGTCTCTGAAGGGCTCACAATCTATGTTTTTGTACTGAGGCAAAGGAGGCTCCCAAGGCCACAAGGAGCACCAGTGGGACTAGAAACCCCAGTCCTTCTGGCCCATGTTTGCTGTTCTCTAGCAGAATTCAAGTCCCTGGCCCTCCAGCCTGAGGTAACTTGACCCAGCCACTAGGCCACTCCTCCTCCACAATGTCCGAATCAGTTTCCACCATTAGGGCTTCCAGTTCAGGAACTTTGTTAGCTAGGCTTTGGGCATTTGTGCTCATTGTTTTCCAGCATTTATTGACTGGCTTGCCTGTATTTTGCATGCATTTTGTCCTACATGCCTCTTTCCATTTGCCATAGATGTGTGGTTTAAAAGTATGGCTGTTTCCAATGTTATGCTTTTGCTGGGAGTGATGTCCTGAACTTGTACTTCTCCATCCATCACCCCCTTTCACTAGTTTAAATGCCTGTCCACATACTGCCTGAATTTTTCACTTAGGATCCTTTTCCCTGTGATAGAGAGATGTAGTCCATCAGCACAATATAATCTCTTGTTGGTCCATCTGTTTCCCCAGTCGCCTATATATCTAAATCCTTGTTTGCACCATGTTTGGAGCCATGTATTAAAGTTCATTATGCGATGCAGCCTTTCTGCCCCCTTACCAAGAACAGGTAGAACTTCTAAGAATGCTACAGTGTTAACAATGGGCTTGAGTTTCTCACCCAAAGACTGGAAGTCCCTCTGAACTGCAGAAACACTGTATCTAGCCAGGTAATTTGTATCCAAGTAGATGACAATGTCAATTTTGCAGTGCTCACTTTCTGTACTAACTGTACCAACAATTTGGTTCGTACTTCTGCTGGCTGAAGAGCCTGGGAGGCATTTGACCATCTTCCCTCCTTTGAACTGTGTACTCAAGTTGGTGCCTCTGATGGATGGAATCTCCAAGTAGTAGTAGTTTTCTGTTTTGTGATTTTTTTCTTCACATTTGGTGCATTATCAGTAGATTGGTCATTGACTTTGTCATTTAAGAGCATAGTTTAGCATAGAAAGTAAACTAAGAGTAAATAGACTTTGACATTTGTTTCTAGAGAGTGTTTCATTTCAATCAAATCAGAGTATAGCTTAAACATAGACAGTTAAATAAAGTAAACAGTTAATGAAATAAAGTTGTTTCTAGAGAGCTACAAGAAGGTTACCAGTGGTGTGCCACAGGAATCTGTCCTTGGTCCGATTATGTTTAACATCTTTGTTAGTGATATTGCGGAAGGACTGTCGGGCGAGGTTTGCTTGTTTGTGGATGATACCAAAATCTGCAATAGAGTAGACACACAGGAAGGAGTTGATAACATGAGGAGGGATCTAGCTAAGCTTGAAGAATGGTCTAGAATTTGGCAACTAAAACTTAATGCTGAAAAATGCAGGGTCATGAATTTAGGCTGCAAAAATCTAAAGGAGCTGTATAGTATAAGGGGTAAGGTACTTCCGTCCATAAAATAAGCCCTGGGCGTAATTATGTCTAATGATCGTAAAGTAGCTTATCAAATAGAAAAGGCGACTTCGAAAGTCAGAAGGATGCTTGCGTGTATAGGGAGAGGAATGGCCAGTAGAAAAAAGAAGGTGATAATGCCTCTGTATAAGTCACTGGTGTGACCTCATTTGGAGTATTGTGTGCAATTCTGGAGACCTCACCTTCAGAAGGATATAGGCAGGTTGGAGTCTGTGCAGAGGGTGGCTACTCAAAGGATTAGAGGTATTCGTTATGAGGCATATTAGGACAGACTTAAAGATCTTAATATGTATTGTCACGCCCTCACCACTCGCCTCCAGCTTAGAGGGGCGTGGTTGTATAAGGAACTTTCCCCTTTCAGCCTTAACTGACTAATTCCCCGCAATCTTTTCTGGGAAATGTAGTTTAATTGTGCTATATATGGGCTTCAGGTAGAAAGCTGTAGTCGGGCTCCTTGGGGTAAGGCAATGACAGAAATTTATTGAGCACAAAAAAGGTTCATAAATACCACATTCAGGCATACTTCTCCAGGCTTCTTCAAAATACAAGAGGTTATAAGCAAAACAAAACCCAAAACCAAAGTGGCAGCTTAAAGTATTCTTCAGCTCAGAAAAACATAGCCTTTTAACAGCAAGGCTACCAGCTTCCTCTAGCCTTGCTGGTTAAAGAACAAAACACAAAACAGGCTCTCTTCTGTGGCAGTTTGCCTTCTTTTCCAGTCTCCAACCTTTCCAGGCTATTTTCCAATTAACAAGCAAAACAAAAACTCCAAACAAGAACAAACTTTCAACGTGCAAGCAAAGTTCTATTCAGGTTTCTCAGGAAAAATTCAAACGTAAAAAGAAAGCTTTTTCCTCACAGTTAATTTGGCTTCTTGCCGTCTCACTTCTTACAGGTAGCAGGTGGTTAACAAGTGGAGTGGAGGAGTGGCCTAGTGGTTGGGGCAAGGTACTTCAGGCCGGAAAGTCGGGGTTCAAATCCCACTAGAGGACAGCAACCTTGGGCTGGAAGGACTGGGGTTTCTAGTCCCACAGGTGCTCCTTGTGGTCTTGGGCAAGCCACTTAACCCTCCATAGCCCATGTTCCCTGTAGAATAGTTATCTCCAAGTTATAATGCCCTGTTCAATGTAATTTCAGTTTGTTCAATGTAAACCGCCTTGATATTATGAAAGGCGGTATATAAGAAATGTTAAATAAATAAATAAATTCACAACTCCAGCTTGTTCTTACGTCTTAGTAAAACTTCCTCTCTTTACCACATGGGAATTTACAATCCATCTATCTGCTTCTTATTGTTACCTTTCTCTTGAGGGCTTCCTCTCAGGGCTGGCTTTCCTTCAACCAGGGCCAGATTTACGTATACGCCATGTACGCCATGGCGTAGGGCCCACAGCTGGGAAGGGCCCACAAAAAAGGAACAACTTAGGCTTTTTTTTTTAAATAAAATTTTAAAAAAAAACCTGCTGGCTGCCGCCGCGGGGCCCCCTCTGCTGCCGCGGCAGCATGGACTGACCCGCGGGGGCCCCCTCAGCAAGCTCGATCCCTCCCTCCCTCCCGTGCAGGCTGTGAGAGACACGAAGGCAGACTGTCTCCTTCGCATCTCTGTTAAGCCCGCAGGGGCTGATGGGACATTTCCCATCAGCCCCAGCGGGCTTAACAGAGACGCGAAGGAGACAGTCATCCGTCGCGCCTCTCCCAGCCTGCACGTCGGGGGGCCGGGAGGGATGGCGCTTGCCGCGGGGGCCCCCCCGGGTCAGTCCATGCTGCCGCGGCAGCAGAGGGGGCCCCGCGGCGGCAGCCAGCAGGTTTTTTTTTTAAATCAAATTTTACTTTAGGCCGGGGGAGGGGGAGGGGGAGTGTAGGACTGGTAATGGGCTATTGGGGGGGCTGGGACTGGAAATGGGTTGGGGATTAAGGCTGGAGGTGGGCTGATGAGGTTAGGACTGGTAATGGGCTGTGGGCTGTTGGGGGGGTTAGAACTGGTAATGGGCTTTGGGGGGGGTTAAGACTGGTAATGGGCTGTGGGCTGATGGGGGCTGTCTGGTAATGGGCTATGGGGGGGCTAGGACTGGAAATGGGCTGGGGGGGTTAAGACTGGAGGTGGGCTGATGGGGTTAGGACTGTTAAAGGGCTAGCAGCAGTAGGTGGGGATTAGAACTGCTAATGGGCTGTGGGGGGGTTAAGACTGGTAATGGGCTGTGGGCTGATGGGGGGGCTAGGACTGGAAATGGGCTGGGGGGGTTAAGACTGGAGGTGGGCTGATGGGGTTAGGACTGGTAATGGGCTGTGGGCTGATGGGGGGGGTTAGGACTGGCAATGGGCTATGGGGGGCTGACTGGAAATAGGTTGATGGGGTTAGGACTGGAAGTGGGCTGATGGGGGGGTTAGGACTGGCAATGGGCTATGGGGGGCTGACTGGAAATGGGTTGATGGGGTTAGGACTGGAAGTGCACTGATGTGGTGTTAGGAATGGTAATGGGTTATAGGGGGGGCTTAAACTGAAAATGGGGTGATGGGGGTTAGGACTGTAAGTGGGTTGATGGGGGGCTAGGACTGTTATTGGGTTGGGGGGTTGCTAGGACTGGAAATGGGCTGATGGGTGGCTAGGACTGGAAATGGGCTGATGCAGGGACTAGAAGGGAATGGATGCTGGGTGAGGCTGGAACTAGAAGGGAGCTGATGTTGGGGGAGGATTAGAATGGGATGGGGCTGGAAGAGTAAAATGGAGAAGGGAAAAATATTTTGTGTGGGAGGGATAAAAAATCTACAATTGGCCGGGTATTGGGAGAGTAAGTGGGGATTGAGGATGGAGGGGTAAAATTTGAGTGGATAAAATAGGAATGAGGAAAGAGCAAAAGGAGAAAGATTAGTATGTTAAAGCAGATGTAGAGAGAGAATGGAAAAAAACTAGAAGAGAGAAGAAAGGACAAATGGACAGCAGACGATGGAAAGTTAGCAGAAGACACGAAGAAACCAGAAGAAAGTGGCTGGAGCAATTGCAGCTGAAAAAAATGTACAAAAGGTAGAAAAATATCTCTTTATTTTGAATTTATTAATTGGAATATGTCAGCTCTGGTAAATGTGCATCATTAACGTCTGCGCTTTGTTTAGTACAAGAGCAAATTAATGTGTAGTTTTATTTCTACAGTGTTGTACATTCCAAGTTTGGCTTTTGGGATTCCCAGTTTAATTATTGTCTTCCTGTTTCTAAAATGTGATTACTTGTTTGGTGATGGTCTATGTTCTGCATGTGTAACTGAGCTGAGGTGTTCTGTTTATATAATTCCTATTTGACATTGCCACTTGTTCTCTTTCCCCAGTAGGTCATGTATTGTTGTTCTCTGAAATGTATTGGTTTAATATTTGCAGTGTTGCCTTTTGATTGGTAGAGTATGGTGCTTTGTGAGTCCTGGTAGTGCTGTTAGGATATGGCGGGTTTGCTATGGGTTCTAAATGGGCAGTGTTTGTAGTAGTTCCTAATGTGTCTGGCAGTTGGCACTGGATTATAGTAATGTAGAAATCTTTTAGTCTTTCTTTATCCATACACTCATTAAGAGGCACGTTTACTAAAAGTTAGTATATGGTAACATTATGCAAATATTTATGCAAATGAGGCCCCTTATGCAAATGAGGCCCACACCCCCCTTGGGCCGCCCCTGCTGGGGGCCCACAATTTTTGTTGGCGTAGGGCCTCACTCAAGGTAAATCCGGCCCTGCCTTCAACCCTTCTCTGGCTAAGGCTTGGCACAAAGAGCAATCCGTGAGGGTGTCTTCCTCATTCAGCTCAGCATCAGGCTCTCCTAGTTGCATAGACTCTGACTTTCCTTCAGGCTCACCGGGCTCGGTTAACTGCCTCTCGTTAGAGCTGAGAGTGTCTCCTGCTCCTCTGCATTACCCAGCATAAGTCAGGCTTCTCCTGCTCTGCTCAGCGTTAATCAGGCTTCTTAGGCTCGTACCTGTGCCTCGGCTTGTATCAGCTTCTCTCTCTCTTTCTCCTCTTCTTGCCTTTGCCTTAGCCCTTGCTTCTGGCGTTTCTTCCACCCTCTCTCCTTCTCCTCTTACTCCTCCTCCTCTTCTATAATCTAGCTTAGGCTTATATCTCCAGGGTTCTAGCCCCAACTCCTCTCTTCCCAGGTGAAGGAGATCACTCTGCCTTCTGGCACCTGAGTAATCAGGGAGCTTACTGACGTAAGGGTCTTGGACCTTAGGTCTGTATTCACTCTCCCTTATTTCACTAGGGGAAACATGAAACCTATTCCAGCTAGGGGTTTTCTGGTTCCTAGGTGAGGTTGTGGTTTTGTTACCCTGACCTTGCAAAAGGGGCCCTTTTACTAGGGTGAACTCTTATCCTTTTTCCCTTTCCCCTAAGTCAGGATAGGCTTCCTTACCACATACCCCCCTACCCAAGATATTACGGGCTGGCGGAGGTTGTTGGAGTTCCTCCAAACAGTCTGTAATCCTTGATAAGGCATCCACGTTTGATGTAGTTTTCCTGCCCGCTGTTTTACCCTGGATAGACTTTCCACTGCAGATCTTTCCTGCCAGGGCCTAAGCACGTTTATATGCTATATTTGCCTGCGACCCGTACTACTCTCTACCTCATAGGATACCAGGCCTACTTGTTTGGTCACTTTCCATGGTCCCTTCCATTGAAACTCAAATTTGGGAGTGGCGCCTGCCACCTGTACCAGGACCTTCTCTCCCAGGGCTAACTGGCGGTGCTTTGCCTTCTGGTCATATCGCTCCTTCTGGCGAGCTTGACTAGCCTGTAAATTCTCTTCAGCCACCTGGGAGGTCCTACTCAACCGCCCTCTTAAATCGTGGAGAAAGTGAGGGACTCCCTTAGCCTCCTTCTCTGGCTCTAACCATTGCTCCCTTAATATGTCTAGGAGACCCCGAGGGGCTCGACCATACATTAACTCATAGGGAGATACGCCTAGGGAATCCTGTATCTGTTCCCGGCAGGTGTAAAGAACGAAAGGAAGCAACACATCCCATTATGTCACATTCCCGTCTAAACCCCGTCTTAACATTTGTTTCAATGTTTGATTCAGCCTTTCCACCAGGCCATTGGACTGGGGGTGATAGGCGGCCGTTTTCACATGATGCACCCCAAAAGCGTCCCAAACCTGGGCCAGATATTTTGACACAAAATTGGTCCCACGGTCTGTTAACACTTCCCGGGGAAAACCCACTTCGCAAAACAGTTTTACTACTTCTAACGCTACTGTTTTGGCTGAGATATTGCGCAAAGGGACTGCCCAAGGAAACCTAGTGGCCTGATCCACCATGACTAAAATATATTGGAAACCTCGGGGTGTTTTTACCAGGGGTCCAACTATGTCCATGGCGATTCATCCGATAGGGTCAGATATTATGGGTGTCGGAATCATGGATACTACTGGAGGCCGGGCAGCCGTGACCCGCTGACATGAAGGGCATGCGGCACAAAACCGGGCGGTTTCTTTAAAGACCCAGGGCCAGTAGAAACGTATAAGGATCTGATCTAGGGTCCCCTGTACCCTTTTGTGGCCACCCACGGGATGGTCGTGGGCAAGCCTTAAGACCAACCCTTTGAAAGCTGTGGGCACCACCAGCTGTTTCCTGATCATCCCTGTCCAGGGATCTTGACTATAATATCTCTTTGTCTAAAAGGAATCTCGGGAGGGTATCTCATACTACCTGGGCGTACTCAAATGCTTGGGTGAGTGCAGGGTCTGCTCGTTGTTCATAGGGAAAGGTTGGGAACTTTTCGACCAATTCTGCTGGCACCCAGGGTAACCCTTGGCTAACTTCCATCCCAGCCCTTCCCTGTGTCCTACACCGCCTCTCGTGGTGTTTTAGAGCTTTCCCCTTCTTAATCCTAGAAGATGGGGAAGCCACCAGGTCATCGTGTGAGGGCAAAACTCCTAGGGAATCTTCTGGGGACCCGTCCTTTTGGTCTTTTGCCATAGTCTGGGACCGGGTAGATACAAGCCCGACCTTTTGCCGTAGGCCTTTCCCCAGTCCCCTCCTAAACTGCAGCCAGTCTCTTCCCAATACCAGGTCGTGGGGGAGTTTTGGAACCACTGCCACCAGAATTGCTTTCTGCACCCCTAACCCTTTTATCACTACTTTGTACATGGGGTAAAAAGAAGCAGCACCATGAATGCATCTAATTTGAACCCTACCTTTTGGCCTCCTCTGTTCAGACTCATTCTGGGCCTTAATTGCCGCCAAAGCCTCTGTGATACCATACTTTGGTCGGCCCCAGAGTCAAGCAGAGCATCGGTAGTGACCCCCTGTATGCTAACCGTTAAGAGAAAACCCTCTCCTAGCTGTTTCACACTTGTACCGATTAGGCCAGTGCAGGCTTTGCAACCCCTCTACAAGTGTCCCATCTTCCCACAATGATAACATTTCTTTCCAGCCCACTTTCCTTCTTGAGCAAGCACACAAGTTTTCCCAAACTCTGCATTATTTCCCTGTTTCTTTGCTGATGAACCAAAACCGACCTCTGCCCCTGCTTTTGGAGCACCGCCCTTTTGCTGCCGAGCTAACTCAACTTCCATGAAGCGTTCAGTCAAAAGGGTTGCCTCTCCCGGGCTCTGGCAGTTTTGCTGAATCAGAAAGGATTGTATTTCTTTTGGTACTGCAGCCATAAACTGCTCTAATATTACCATATCCACCACCATATCTATAGTTTTCCCTCCGGAGCCAGCCACTTTAGGGCTAAACCACGAATTCTCTGGCTTAAGGCCTTAGGCGTTTCTCCGTCCTTCAGGGCCGTGGCTCTAAACATGCGGTGATACAACTTTTTTGTTAACCCTAAGTAGTCTCTAATTGCATTTTTCACTGCATTATAGTCCATAGCCTGCGCTGCTGGCATAGCTCTATATGCGGCTAGTGCTTCTCCTGTTAAGGAGGTTGCTAATCCCACTGCCCACTGGCTATCTGGCCATCTTACAGCTTGAGCCACCCTCTCGAATGACTCCAAAAAGTCATCTATGTCATCCTCAGGGGACAGCTTCCCAAAATTAAATGCCCCACTGTTGTGTGAGTCTACCAGACGGTCCATTTGAGGCATAGATGGTCCTGCTGGTGCCAGTATTCCTCCGCTTCCTTGTTTCTGGAGTGTAATAAGGGCTTCCACTAAGTCCAGGACAGGCTTTTGCTGCTCCTTCATGGCTGCAATCGCACTCTCCTGTGCCAGCTGTGCCAACTCCTGCTGGCGTTGAAATTGAGTGGCCATCCATTGTACCAGCTCTTTTGGATCCATGTCTTGGGATACCTGTAAGAGAAAATAAAAACACCAAGGGCGGCACCACTCAACAGCCTTTTATGCCCCCTTTATCCAAAAGCATTCACTTTTTTTTTTCTCAGTCCGGTCCAGCCCACGCCTTGGTACCCTTTACCTTATTCAGGCGTTGACTCTCGCTTCAAAAGGGTGTCCTTTTCCTGGTGCTCCAACCTGGACCGCTCCCTCATTTGGCCAACTCTGCCAGCGAAGTCCTGTTGCCACTTCCACCAACCTTCGGCTGTAAATCCTTGCAGCTGTATATCCTGATATGTAAAATCCTGGTATATCCTTAAGGGTAAAAATCCGTACAACTACGCCACTGTCACGCCCTCACCACTCGCCTCCAGCTTAGAGGGGCGTGGTTGTATAAGGAACTTTCCCCTTTCAGCCTTAACTGACTAATTCCCCGCAATGTTTTCTGGGAAATGTAGTTTAATTGCACTATATATGGGCTTCAGGTAGAAAGCTGTAGTCGGGCTCCTTGGGGTAAGGCAATGACAGAAATTTATTGAGCACAAAAAAGGTTCATAAATACCACATTCAGGCATACTTCTCCAGGCTTCTTCAAAGTACAACAGGTTATAAGCAAAACAAAACCCAAAACCAAAGTGGCAGCTTAAAGTATTCTTCAGTTCAGAAAAACATAGCCTTTTAACAGCAAGGCTATTAGCTTCCTTTAGCCTTGCTGGTTAAAGCACAAAACACAAAACAGGGTTTCTTCTGTGGCAGTTTGTCTTCTTTTCCAGTCTCCAACCTTTCCAGGCTGTTTTCCAATTAACAAGCAAAACAAAAACTCCAAACAGGAACAAACTTTCAAAGTGCAAGCAAAGTTCTATTCAGGTTTCTCAGGAGAAATTCAAGAGTAAAAAGAAAGCTTTTTCATCACAGTTAATTTGGCTTCTTGCCACCTCACTTCACAGGTAACAGGTGGTTAACAAGCACAATTCACAACTCCAGCTTGTTGTTAAGTCTTAGTAAAACTTCCCCTCTTTACCATGTGGGAATTTACAATCCATCTACCTGCTTCTTATGGTTACCTTTCTCTGGAGGGCTTCCTCTCAGGGCTGGCTTTCCTTCAACCCTTCTGTGGCTAAGGCTTGGCACAAAGAGCAATCCATAAGGGTGTCTTCCTCATTCAGCTCAGCATCAGGCTTTCCTTGTTGCATAGACTCTGACTCTCCTTCTGGCTCACCGGGCTCGGTTAACAGCCTCTCGTTAGAGCTGAGAGCGTCTCCTGCTCCTCTGCATTGCTCAGCATAAGTCAGGCTTCTTCTGCTCTGCTCAGCCTTAATCAGGCTTCTTAGGCTCGTACCTGTGTCTCGGCTTGTATCAGCTTCTCTCTCTCTTTCTCCTCTTCTTGCCTTTGCCTCAGCCCTTGCTTCTGGCGTTTCTTCCACCCTCTCTCCTTCTCCTCTTACTCCTCCTCCTCTTCTATAATCTAGCATAGGCTTATATCTCCAGGGTTCTAGCCCCAACTCCTCTCTTCCCAGGTGACGGAGATCACTCTGCCTTCTGGCACCTGAGTAATCAGGGAGTTTACTGACATAAAGGTCTTGGACCTTAGATCTGTATTCACGCTCCCTTATTTCACTAGGGGAAACATGAAACCTATTCCAGCTGGGGGTTTTCTGGTTCCTAGGTGAGGTTGTGGTTTTGTTACCCTGGCCTTGCAAAAGGGGCCCTTTTACTAGGGTGAACTCTTATCCTTTTTCCCTTTCCCCTAAGTCAGGATAGGCTTCCTTACCACAGTATACTTTAGAGGAAAGGCGGGATAAGGGCGATATGATAGAGTCCTTTAAATACCTCTGTGGCATAAATGCACAGAAGGGTTTTTTTCTATTGAAGGCAAGCTCTGCCATGAGGGGACATAGGATGAAAGTGAGACTCAAGAGTAATATGTGGAAATATTTTTGTATGGAAAGAATGGTAGATGCGTGCAGTGGAGCCCTTTTCTGAAAGGGGCACGTCTGGGCTGTCTGCATGGTCCTGAGTAGGACAGATCTGTTAGGACCCAATTCTGTATCGTGGGAACAAAATGTTTCCACGGCTATAGAATCAAGCCCAAGGATGTCCCGGGGTGCCCCTGCATGCCTGTGGGGATGTCCTCCCTGCAGGCTCCTCTGGCTTCCGTGGCTCAGACCCCCCTCTTCTCCTCTGCCCAACCCGGTGATCGGGGACTGGATCAGGCAGTGGGGACCCTCCTGCACCTGGCCCCAGCCACGATCACCGGGTCAGTGCTGATTATTCCATCTTTGAGGTGGAATAATCCGCACATCCCCTCTGACCCCACAGAACGTACAGGGCTGTGACTTGACTCAGCCCTGTATGTCCTGCTGCCTTGGCCAGCCCCTGCTCCACCCAGCCCCTGCCTCTCCCACTCCCCGCCAGCTCTCCTCATCCTGCTCTAGCCATATGGAGAGACCAGCGGGGGAATCAGGGAGGGCGGCCTTCGGGGCTGCACATCCCTCTGGGACATGCAACTTCGCAGGACCCGTCTCAGAATCAGGCCATAGTCTCCCAGTGGAGGTGGTGGACACAAGGACAGTATCTGAATTTAAAAAAGCATGGGACAATCATAGAGGAGCTCTAAAGGTAAAAATGGGACTATTGTAGTTGATATGGAAGGGCAGACTAGATAGGCCATGTAGTCTTTTTCTGCCATCATGTTTCTGCGTTTCTATCTAAATCAGATCAGAGCATTGCTTAACATAAAGGTAGAATAGTCCTGAGCAGAAAGAAATAAACTTGTTTCTAGTGACCTTTACAAAGAAGCCTCCAGTTAGGAGGCAAAAGATCTGTGATGTAGTCTTGAATAAGTATTAAAGGCAAGTTATGGATTAAAGGGGAAATTTAAAAGGCCCCTTCTGTCAAACCAAGGGCTGTGTGAGTCACCCAGGAAATTGGTAAGCCTTTTCCTTAGAATCAAGCCAACTTTTAATAGGTCTTCATTCCCTCCCTCCCCACCCCCACCCCCACCCATCTCTGGGATAATTGTAGCCTTATAGGCTCTTAAATCTCTTAAAGGGAATGAGTTGCTGATATTCACTCTCAGGTGCAGCTGTTTATCCTCATCAAACATACATTAAGGACATGAGATTAATTAATCTTGAGGTGAACAAAGTCCATTAAACGTATTAGTTATAGTTTTATTAGTATAAGTATCCCCAGCAAATCTATGTACTTAAACAACATAAATACATAAACACAAGCTTAAATCTAAGATGCAGACATCAGTCCAGCAGCGAGATGGGAACTTTCTAGTCTTTTGCATTGAGTGTCACATGTATGATTTTCTCCCAGTTGGTGTGGGGTCTCATGTGTACACTAGGTACAAGGAGGTCTTTACTCTCGGTGAATGAGTCCGATCTCTGGAGGCTAGAGTAGTAGACTTGGAAGACATAAGCAAGACAGAGAGGTACATAGATGAGACTTACAGGGACGAAGTACTGAAGTCCCATCTCCAGTCTGGCAGCATCCCTATTGTCATGGAGGAGAGAAGTCACGTGATATGAGAGCATCAATCTGGTGTGGCAGGAAGTGATCCTGTAGCTAGGACCTGTCCTCCAGGTGATGTAAAACCCTCTTGCACCGAGGAGGTTTCTCCAAGGCCATGTGCCCATGAGGGAAGGGTTAGAACAGCCTTTATAGTTGGTGATTCGATCATTAGGCATGTAGATAGCTGGGTGCCTGGTGGAGATGAGGATCACCCGGTAACATGCCTGCCTGTGCGACGGTAGTAGACCTCACGCGCCACCTATACAAGTTCTTAGATAGTGCTGGGGAGGAGTCTGCTGTCTTGGTACATGTTGATACCAGTGATATAGGAAAGTGTGGTAGGGAGGTTCTGGGGCCAAATTAGGCTTTTACGTGGGAAATTGAAATCCAGAACTTCCAGGAAAGCATTCTCTGAAATGCTTCTCATTCTACACACAGGACCCAAAAGACAGGCAGAACTCCAGAGTCTCAATGCGTGGATGAGATAATTGTACAAGTATGAGGGTTTTGGATTTTTTAGGATCTGGGAAACATTCTGGGGAAAAGAGGGGCCTTTCCGAAAGGATGGGCTCCATCTTAACTGGGATGGAACCAGGCTGATGGCATTAACCTTTAAAAAGGAGATAGAGCAGCTTTTAAACTAGATAGTCGCCCAAGAGTGCATGGTTCAGAAGGATGTATCCTTGTAGGATACTAGCAAAAGACTGACATTAATGCATATAATCAGAGAGATTCCAGTAAAGACAAAAGTAACCCAAATACCCTTAAGTACAGAGCAGACTGAACTTAAAGATTCCAAATTACCCCTGCTTACTGGTAACCAGATTAATATGAATAAAATACAGCCTCTAAAATGCTTGTATGCAAATGCAAGAAGTCTAAAAAATAAGATGGGAGAGTTAGAATATATAGAACTAAATGAGAAATTAGATATGATTGGTATCTGAGTGATGGTGAAAGGAGGACAACCAGTGGGACACTGTGATACCTGGGTACAAACTATATCTTAATGATAGAGCGGATCAAATTGGTGGAGGGGTTGCGCTCTGTTAGAGAGGGCATTGAGTCACAC
Source organism: Ichthyophis bannanicus (assembly GCA_033557465.1). Classification (NCBI taxonomy): domain Eukaryota; kingdom Metazoa; phylum Chordata; class Amphibia; order Gymnophiona; family Ichthyophiidae; genus Ichthyophis; species Ichthyophis bannanicus. The sequence continues at coordinate 17,365,824 of CM066045.1, read as the reverse complement.
AGGATTAAGTTTTGCAGGAAACAAAATACACTGTAGAATCTCTATGGATGGAAATCCCATGTAAAAAGTGGAAGGTGATGGCAGTGGGGGTGTACTATCAACTGCCTGGCTAGAATGAACAGATGGATGATGAAATGGTCAAAGTAATCATGGAAGCTAACAATATTTACAGCACAGTAATAATAATGGGTGATTTCAATTACCCCAGTATTGACTGGGTCAGTATCATGGCAGGACATGCTAGGGAGATAGAGTTTCTAGATGAAATAAATGACTGCTTCCTGGAGCAGCTGGTTCATGAATCGACAATAGGGAAAGTCATCTTGGACCTAGTCCTTAGTGGAACACAAAATCTGGTGCAAGAGATAAGGGTATTGGAGCCACTTGGCAATAGCGATCATAGCATGATCACGTTTGATTTAATAAATGGAAGAAGGAAGGCAAGGAAAACCAGAGTACTAAATTTTAACTTCAAAAGGGAGACTATGATAAAATGAGGAAAACAGTTATGAAAAAACTAAAAAGAGAAGCTGCAAAGGTTAAAGATTTACATCAAGCATGGATGTTGTTTAAAAATACTATCTTGGAAGTCCAGACCAGCTGGAAGCAAGTCCAAAAAATTGCCAGCATGGTTTAAAGGTGAGGCCAGAGAGGCTGTTGCAGCCAAAAAAAGCATCTTTCAGGTAATGGAAAAAGGAGCCAAATGATGAAAACCAGAAACATAAGCACTGGCAAATTAGATGCAAGGCAGGCAAAGAGAGAATTTCAGAAGAAGCTTGCTGTGGAAGCAAAAACGCATAATAAAAACTTTTTCAAGTACATTCGTCAGTACATTCGTCAAGTACATTCGTCAGTTGGACCATTGGATGATGAAGGGGTAAAAGGGGCACTAAGAGGGGACAAGGCCATATTGGAGAGATCGAATGAATTCTTTGCTTCGGTCTTTACTGAAGAAGATGTAAGGAAATTGCCATGCCTGAAATGGTATTAAAGCTGATGCATCAGAAGAATTGAAAAAAATATCAATAAACCGGGACGATGTATTAGAACTAGTTGATAAACTGAAGAGTAGCAAATCACCTGGATGAGATGGTATTTATCCAAGGATATTGAAATATGAGATTGCAGACCTGCTATTACTAATCTGTACTCTATCTTTAAAATCATCAGTAATAACTGAAGATTAAAGGATAGCCAATGTAATGCCAATTTTTAAAAAGGATTCTACATGTGCTCCGGGAAACTAGTGAGCCTGATGTCAGTACCACAAATAATGGTAGAAAGCATTATTAAGAACAAAATTTCTGATGGCGGAGGAGCAGGGACGCTGTTCGTAGGTGCGGACTGACTGGTTGGCAGACGCTGTCTCGATGGGGAAGAAGAGGAAGCAGTTGACACCTAAGCCCCCAGTAGCCTCAACGCCCCGAGGAGAGGCAGCACAAGCATCCATTGTACCTTTCTGCACCGTCCGTTCGGCGTCGATGGCTTCAGCAGATCCGCCTGGTGGTGTGGCGGATCTGAGCAGTGACGGTGTGGAGTTGAGTCCCGTCCAGCTGTTGCCGCCGCGACCCGGTAGAAGTCGGGAAGAGGAGATCGTAGCTGAAGTGTCTCCGGGTCGGGAGGTCAGCTCCGTGGGTGGGGGCGCCTCTTCTCTTCTGAATGGGAGTCCTGGTGAGCGTCCTGGTGGTGTTGAGGAGGTACATTCTGCCCAGGAGGGCTCAGGAGGAGCTCGGAGGAAGATTGGCTCGACGGAGGTTGTGGAGCCCCGGGTAATTTGCGGCTTAAAGAAACCAGCGAAAGTAACTTTAGATAGCTTATGGGAAGCTATCTCTTCCCTCCAGAGCTCCCTTGCTCCTGTTGTGGGGGCATTGTCTCAAGAGTTTCCGTTGGTGAAAGGGAGGTGTACTGCGGTGGAAACGAAGTGCGAGGCCCAGGCTGTAAAAATTGCCCAGCTGGAGTCCAGTGTTGGGGAATTACAAGTTTTGGGTGAGACTATTGCCAAGGACCGTTTAATTTCTTTGAGGCGGTTTGAATATATGGACAATTTATTGAGGAGGAATAATCTCCGCTTCTTGAATTTCCCCAGATCCCCTCTGTTGGACCCTTTAGTTTTGGTTCGTAGATATCTTATGGAAGTATTACTGATGCCTCAGGATAATTTACCCCCTATTGTTAAAGCTCAATATGTTGTAATTTCCTCTGAGTCTAAAGGTGAGGGGTCTGGGGTCCCTGTTGGGGACGGCCCGATGGGCTTATCTGATTTCTTAGAGAGTTCCCTAGAGGTTGTGACAAGCAGAGCAACTATGGTAGTAGGTTTTGCATTTGAATCCGACCGCAATGCTGTCCTTAGACTTTATTTCCGCAGGATTTCTTCTTCCCAGTTTTTGGGCTCTAAAATACTTGTATTTCCAGATTTATCTCGGGACACCCAGAAGAGGCGTAAGGGGTTTTTGGCTTTGCGCCAGAGAGCTGTCGCCTTGGGTGCTCAATTTAAATTGCGGTATCCTTGTAAATGTGATGTATTATATCAGTCTAAACATTTTCTTTTTTTTGAGCCCAAACAACTTATTGATTTTCTTCAGGTGAGGGAGGCTGGGGGGGCAGGGTAGCTCCTGTACTGGCAGCCATTAATATGATCTATGCTCATATGATAGTGGGGTTTCCCACTTTTTCTTTGTTTAAATTTCTTAAGTTTGGAACCATTTTGAGGTTTGTTAAGTATGGGGTCTAACTAAATGGGGTGAATATGAATATGTTATTGGGATTATATGTGGTTTATTTTCTTGTGTATTTCGTATTTCCCCCCTTTTTTCTCTTTGTATTCTTTTTCAATTGTTGTATTGGAAACTTAAATATAAAAAAAAAAAAAAAAAGAACAAAATTTCTGAACATGTAGATAGTCATGATTTAATGGGAGACAGCCAAGGATGTATTGTTTTTATACAGACTTTTGAGTCATTCAGGCATTTTTTTCAGTAGTAGGACGTTTTATTGCTTAAATTTAATCATATTTCCTTCAATGAATATCAGAGCAAGATGGCACATGTACTTATGATTGGATATGGTTTGCCCATCCTCCTTTCCAAGTTCATTCTTTCTTTTTTACTCATCACTTCAATTATATATATATATTTTTAAAAGAATATAATGCTGCCCCTCCTCTCTAATATTCAGAAGTTCACAAATGGAGGAACACAGAAAACAATACAGGATAAAACTATAAGAGACAAAAAAGAGAAATAAGAGTAGCAAAATCAAAGGCAGAAGAAAAGATGGCTAAATCTGTGAAGTGTGGCGATAAAACCTTTTTAGGTAGATTAGGGAGAGGAGGAAAATCAGAGGTGGAATTCAATGACTCAGAAGTGCTGAGAATGGACTCGTGACATAGAAAAAGCAAAAATGCTAAACTACTACTACTAAGCATTTGTAAAGCGCTACAAGTCGTACGCAGCGCTGCACACAGATATGTAAGAGACAGTCCCTGCTCATCAGAGCTTACAATCTAGTCAAGACAGACAACATAGAAGGTGTAGACAGGGATAAAACAAGGGGGAAAGGTAAAGAAACAAGGAGAACAGGTGAGTCAAGATCCAAAAGCAGCAGCGAAGAGGTGAGTTTTCAGCCTGCATTTGAAAAGAGTCATGGAAGGTGCTTGGCGTACAGACACAGGTCGTTTGTTCCAGGCGTAAGGTGCAGCAAGGTGAAAGGAGTGAAGTCGGGAGTTAGCAATAGAAGAGAAGGGCACAGATAGAAGCAATTTGCCAGAAGAGCGGAGTTTCTGAGGGGGAGTGTAAGGGGAGATAAGAGAAGAAACGTAATGAGGAGCTGCAGAATGAATGCACTTATAGGTCGGCAGGAGAAGTTTGAAGTGGATGAAGAAACAGGGAGCCAATGAAGTGACTTTAGAAGAGGGGTAATATGGGCATGACGAGGCTTGCGGAAGATTAGCCACGCAGCAGAGTGTTGAACAGATTGAAGGGGAGAGAGATGATTCAAAGGGAAACCAACAAGAAGCAGGTTACAGTAGTCAAGACAGGAGGTGATTAAGGAGTGGATAGGCGTCTTAGTAGTGTGTTCAGAAAGGAATGTGCGAATTTTGTTGATGTTATAGAGAAAGAAATGGTAGGTCTTAGCTATCAGATGGATGTATATGGAGAAGGAGAGAGAGGAGTCAAACACAACCCCAAGGTTGTGAGCCGAGGAAACAGGAAGGAGTAGAGAGTTATCCACAGAGACTGAGAAAGGAGGAAGAGGAGAGGAAGTTTTAGGGAGAAAGATAAGAAGCTCAGTCTTGGCCATGTTCAATTTCAAGTGGCGGTGAGACATCCAAGCAGCAATGTCAGAAAGGCAGGCAGAGATCCGGATCTGGATTGCCGGAGAAATTTCAGGCGTAGAGGTAGATCTGGGAGTCATTGGCATAAAAATAAATAAAGATGGTACTGAAAGCCATGGGAAGAGATGAGCACACCAAGGGATTGGATATATAGAGAGAAAAGGAGCAGACCCAAGACAGATCCTTGGGGTACACCAACTGAGAGTGGGAGAGCAGCAGAGGAGGAGCCATCAGAACTAACACTGAAAGAGCGATGGGAGAGATAGGAGGAGAACCAGGATAGTACAGAGCCCTTAAAACCAAGTGAGGACAGGGTATTGAGGAGAAGGTTGTGGTCAACAGTGTCAAAAGCAGCAGAGAGGTCAAGAAGGATGAGGACAGAGTACAGGCCCTTGGATTTTGCCAGGAACAAGTCACTGGAGACTTTGGCAAGAGCCATTTCAGTAGAGTGTAAAGGATGAAAGCCAGATTGTAAAGGATTCAGGAGGGCATGAGAGGAGAGGAAGTCAAGGCAGCAGCGGTGAACCGCGCATTCAAGTAGTTTAGAACCTAAGAGGAGGAGGGAGATGGGTCGATAAAGGACAGGTAGGATCAAATGAGGGTTTCTTGAGGAGAGGTGTAACTACAGCATGCTTGAAGGCTGCAGGGACAGTTGCAGTGGAGAACGATAGGTTGAGGAGATGAGACTTAGGAGACGGGTGGGGATAGGATTAGAGGAACAGGTGGTGAGTTTGGAGGAAGAAAGAAGGTGTGCAGTTTCCTCTTCAGAGATCACAGAAAAGGAAGAGAGGGTAGCAGAGGAAAGGGGGGGGGAGAGTTGGGAGTGAAGAGGGGGAGGATGGGAAGTAGCTGACTTTGTGGGAATTGGAGTGTGATCGTGTGGATTGTGTCATGGAAATAGTCAGCCAGGTTTTGGGCAGAAAGGGAGGGAAGGGTCAGAGGCGGAGAAACTTTGAGGAGAGAGCTGAGAATAGTAAAGAGACAGCGAGGATCAGAGGCAAGAGAGTTAATCAGATAGACATAATAGTCTTGTTTGGCAAGAGCTATGGTTGACTGGAAATACTTCTGCTCTGCTTTCACTTCAGAAAATCCTGGAGAAGGACCGCCTTTGATTGACAAATATACAAATGGGAATGGAGTAGATACCACACCATTCACAGAAGGCGATGTGTTAGAACAACTTGCAAAACTGAAAGAGGACAAGGCCATGGGACCAGATGGGATACACCCAGGATACTGAAAGAACTTAGACAAATTCTTGCAGCGCCGTTAAAGGATGTTTTTAATGGAGACAGGAGACGTTCCACAGGACTGGAGAAGGGCTGATGTTGTACCTCTTCACAGAAGTGGTAGTAGGGAAGAAGTGACAAACTACAGGCCGGTAAGCCTTATCTTGGTGGCAGGAAAAATAATGGAGGGGCTTCTGAAAGAGTGAATAGTAGACTTCCTCAAAACCAACAGGTTGCTTGTTCTGAGGCAACATGGTTTTACCAAAGGGCGATCTTGCCAAACAAATCTGATTGAGTTCTTTGAATGGGTGACCAGAGAACTAGATCAAGGGCATGCGATGGATGTAATCTACCAGGATTTCAGCAAAGCCTTTGATACCGTTCCTCATAGGAGACTTATCAATAAACTCAACAGCTTGGGGATGGGTCCCAAGGTGGTGAACTGGATCAGAAATTGGTTGACTGACAGACGACAGAAGGTGACGGTAAACGGTACTCATTTGGATGAAAGGAAGGTGATTAGTAGTGTGCCCCAGAGTTCGATCCTAGGACCGGTACTGTTCAATATATTTGTGAATGAAATTGCTGAAGGACTGAATGGAAAAGTCTGTCTTTTTGCAGATGACACAAAAATTTGCAACAGAGTGGACTCCCCTGAGGGAGTGGATAACATGAGGAAAGATCTACAAAAACTGGAAGAATGGTCTAATGCTTGGTAGTTAAGATTTAATGTGAAGAAATGCAGTGTCATGCACTTGGGAAGCAGAAATCGAAGGGATCTATATGTGATAGCAGGTGAGAGGTTGATGTGCTCGGACCAGGAGAAGGGCCTCGGAGTTATTGTTTTTGAGGATCTCAAGGTGGCAAAACAGTGTGACAAGGTGGTTGCAAAAGCCAGAAGGATGCTGGGTTGCATACAGAGAGGAATCACCAGCAGAAAAGAAGAGATACTAATAGAAACATAGAAACATGACGACAGAAAAAGACCACATGGCCTATCTAGTCTGTCCGTCCATATCAACAACTACAACAGTACACTTTTTACCTTTAGAGATCCTCTGTGTTGGTCCCATGCTTTTTTGAATTCAGTTACTGTCCTCATCTCTACCACCTCCACTGGGAGACTATTCCATGGATCCACTACTCTTTCCGTAAAGAAATATTTCCGCATATCACTCCTGAATCTATCTCCCTTCACCCTCATCCCATGTCCCCTCATAGCAGAACTTGCTTTCAATTGAAAGAGGCTCTCTCCCTGAACATTTATGCCATGGAGGTATTTAAACATCTCAATCATATCATCTCTATCCCGCCTTTCCTCTAAGGTGTACATATTAAATATGCATTATAATGAAGCCCACTAATCATTTTAGTAGCCACCCTCTGCACCGACTCCATCCTGTTCACATCCTTTTGAAGGTGCGGTCTCCAGAATTGCACACTATACTCCAAATGAGGTCGCACCAAAGACTTATACAGAGGCATTATCACCTCCTTTTTTCTGCTAGCCATTCCTCTCTGTATGCACCCAAGCATCCTTCTAACTTTTGCCATCGCCTTTTCTACCTGTTTAGCTACTTTAAGATCATCAGACACAACCACGCCTAGGTCCCGCTCTTCTTTGGTGGACAGAAGTACTTCACCTCCTATACTGTATTGCTCCCTTGGATTGCTGCAGCCCAAATGCATGACCTTACATTTTTTAACATTAAATCCCAGCTGCCAAATTCTAGACCATTCTTCAAGCTTAGCTAGATCCCTCCTCATGTTATCTACCCCTTCCTGGGTGTCTACTCTATTGCAGATTTTGGTATCATCTGCAAAGAGGCAAACCTTACCCGACAGCCCTTCCGCTATATCACTAACAAAGATGTTAAACAGAATGTGTAATGTCACTGTACAAGTCGCTGGTGAGGCCTCACTTGGAATATTGTGTCCAGTTTTGGAGACCATATCTCATAAAGGATATAAAAAGGCTGGAAGCGGTTCAGAGGAAGGCAACCAAAATGATTTGGAGCCTGCGTCAGAAGACTTATGAGAAGAGACTTGAAAACCTAAATATTACACTCTGGTTGAGAGGAGGGACAGGGGAGATATGATTCAGACCTTTAAATCCTTAAAGAGTATTAATGAACAAACAAACCTCTTCCAAAGAAGGGGAAGCTGTAAAACTAGAAGGCATAACATGAAACTGCAAGGGGGTAAACTAAAAGGCAATGTCAGGAAATACTTTTTCACTGAAAGGGTGGTGAATGCTTGGAATGCCCTCCTGTTAGAGGTAGTGGGGGGCAAATACAGTGACAGAATTCACATTGGCATGGGACAGACACAATGGATCCCTTTATAGCAACAGGATACAATCAAAATAAACATAACTAACTCTTATATCTCAACAAACAGGGGGGACCTACACGGAGCGGTGGGTGCACCCCTAAACAAAGGCATGGGGAGGAGGGCACCTGCACAGAGCTGCTGGTGCACCTACTCTTGCCACCTTGCTGGGCAGAATAGATGGACAATACTGATCTTTATCTGCTGTCATATACTATGTTACTATGTCACTATATGTCCAACACTGAAGAAACCAGAATTGGATCCCACTGACCCAGAGTCATACAGATCCATCGCTAGCCTGCCATTTACAACCAAGATCATTGAAAAAGCCATCCAACACCAACTGTAAAACCATAATCGACAAGAACAACCTAGACCCACAACATCATGGATTCCACCCTCTGCACGGAGTGGAAACCCTGTTAACCACCTTAGTTGACACACTGATAGAAGGAATACAAAACAACAAACACGGATTCTTACTGATCTTCTTGGACATATCCTCAGCATTTGACACCATGAACCATCACACTCTCCTACAATATCTCTGTTCTGGGGGAATCCAAGTCAAAGGCCTCCAATGGTTCAGATCCTACCTGACTGATAGACACCAACAGATAAAAGTTGTCTCAAACACCTCCACCCCATACAAACAGACACAAGGAGTACCCCAGGGATCTACCCTCTCCCTACTTCTATTTAATACCTACCTCAAACCCCTCTGTACACTCATCAGATCCCACAACCTCAACTTTCACATCTACGCTGATAACATTATGATTTATGGCAGAGTCAACACACAACAACCCTCCTACTCCACATACCAGGAATGTTTTACTAATGTTTCCAACTGGTTGAACAACAACAACCTGACAATCAACTACAAAGAAACTGAAGCACCATTTATAATGAAAGACAAAACTTTCACCACACCAAAAGCAATAACCCTAAATAACACAGAAATCAAAACAAAATGGAAGTCAAATATCTCAGAATCACCCTGGACCAACACCTCACCTTCAAGGCCCATATAAGCAAAGTCACCAAGGCACTATATTACAAAGCAAAGACTTTGCAATGCTTCCCACCACTACTTGAACCAATGCATTTCCGCTCTGCAATGCAAGCTATAATCCTACCACAGCTCGATTACTGCAATGCAATTTACCAGAGTCTCCCACAAACCATGCTACTGCCCTTTCGCACTGCCCTCCACGCAACAGCATGCATCACCATGGAGCATCAAGACTTGACTACATTACACCCATACTTAAGCACCTTCACTGGCTCCCACTACCGAGCCGCATAGCATACAAAACCCTCCTCCTAACTCACAAACCATCCACTCTGACCCCCCTACTCACTTCTGCACACTGCTGCAAACCCCCAAGCTGACCAGATTGAGATGCACCTCTGCGAGGAACACATTGACCATTCCATATGCCCGGACCAAACTCATTCAACAAGCCTTCCAACTCTATGCACCATCCCTCTGGAACAAACTACCGGACTCCCTAAGGACTATCTCCAACACCAGCACATTCAGGAAGCACCTAAAGACACACCTCTTCTCATAACACTTCAGCCCCACCACATAATCCTCCCCTCACACATGCAAGCTACCCCCCTACACAACGATCAATATATTTGTATATAGTTATCTAACCCCTCCAAATTAACCACTGCATGCTGTATATACAGTAGTTTTATAGTTTCAATTGTTTCAGTGTAATCACTATTATATATCTTGTTTCATGTACATCGCTTTGACCCAGAGAAGACAGTATATAAATCCTGCTAAATAAATAAATAAAATATTATAATGCCTCTGTATTGTTCCATGGTGCGACCGCACTTCGAATATTGTGTGCTGTTTTGGTCACCGTATCTTAAAAAGGATTTAGCAGAATTAAAATAGGTACAGAGAAGAGCCACTAAAATAGTAAAGGGAATGGAAGGATACCCCTATGAGGAGAGGCTAAAAAGGTTAGGGATCTTCAACCTGGAAAAGAGACAGCTGAAGAGAGAGATAGTATTCTATAACTTATGCGCATATCCCTACATTCTGCCCCACTTCCGCCCTTGTGCATTGCCACTCCACTGGTACACATGCTGGCACATACGTGGTCTATAATTAATGAATGGAGTGTAATGGGTAAATGTAGATCGATTGTTTATGCCATCAAAATGTAGAAAGACTAGGGGACATGCAATAAAGCTACAGTGTAACTATATAAGACTATTAAGAGAAAATATTTTTTCACTCAATGTGTAATCAAACTCTGGAATTTTGGAGCATGTAGTAAAAGCTGTTAGTGTAGCTGGGTTTAAAAAAAGGTTTGGACAAGTTCCTGGAGGAAAGGTCCATAAACCTAAAGGTGACCCGGGAAATCCCTCCTTATCCCATTACAAGCATTGTGGAACCTGTGTCTTCTGGGGAAACGGCTAGATACTTGTGACATAGATTGGCCACAGCTGGAAACAGGATACTGGGCATGATGGACCTTGGTTTGTGCCAGTATGGCATATCTTATGTTCTTATGTTCATATTTGCATACGTCAGGCAGGTGCAATTCTGTGAGTACACACGTATGTGTCAGCATGTGTACCAATGGAGTGGCAATGTGCAAGAGTGGAAGTGGGGCAGAATGTAGGGATATGCGCATAAGTTATAGAATACTATAAACTATGTGCATGCCTTCCAAAATGTAGGGGCAGTCATTTACACTTGCTATGGGGCAGGCGTACATGTTCACACCTAATATGTATTTGTTGGGGGCTACGTATGCCCTATCCTATAAAGTAAAGCACACAAGTGTATGTGCATACATCAGATGTGCCATTATAGATTTATCTTCTTATTGGGCAATTCTGATGGATATAGTAATTCTTTCTGATTTCATTCTATACCGCATTGCTTAATCTACTGATAAAGATCTGAAAGTATTGAAGATGCTGTTGAAAGGCAGGTTAGTGAACTTTTTACAGTCCAGTGGGTTGATCCAAAGCAACATGGTTTTACCAGCGAGACGTCGTGCCAAATGAATCTGATTGATTTCTTCAACAGGGTGACGAAAAAACTAGACATGCCTGGATGAGTTGTACCTGGATTTCAGAAAAGACTTTGATTCAATTCCTCATAGGAATCTTATAAATTAACTGAGTGGCTTGGGGTGGATCCCAGGTATGTCAACTGGATTAAAAATTGATTGATAGATGATAGAGGGTAGTGCTAAATGGCATTCATTCGGAAGAAAGAAAGGTGAGTAGCGGAGTGCCTTAGGAGTTGGTCCTGGGATGAGTAGCAGAGTGCCTTAGGGGTTGAGTCTGTGGATGATACAAAGATCTGCAAGACAGTGGACATCTCAGAGAGAGTAGTCAAAATGAGAAGTAATTGATGAAAACTAGCACAGGAAGTTGGTATCAGATGGCAGTGAGAGGCAAAAGCAAATAGCCTCACGGTGCCAAAGCTCGAAGTTAAGTGTCTCAGGGCTGTTTGTGACGATTGCCACCACTGTGAGTGTCAGAGAGAGGCAACAGCAGTGGCAATGGGTGCCGTGGTGGGGGACACAAGGCATGAGGTTCACCTAGGGTGCCTCACCTCCTTGCATTGGCCCTGGAGATAGGAGAGGAGAGGCAGATGTGCATGGGCCAGGAGAGAGACCTTGGAATGATTGTGTCTGAGGATCTCAAGATCATGAAACAATGTGACAAGGCCAAAGCCGGAAGGATGCTAGGCTACATAAAGAGGGGCCTTAACTGAGGGGAAGGAGGAGGTGATAATGCCCCTTTTCAGGACACTGGTAAGGCATTACTTGGAGTACTGTTTTCAGTCTTGGAGGCCATCTCGCTAAGGACAAAGAGACTAGCGTCAGTACAGAGGAAAGTGATCAAAATGGTAAGGTCTCCATTAGAAGACATAGGAGAAGAGGCTGGAGGCCCTAAATGTGAATACCCTAAAGGAGAGGGTGGATAGAGGACCTTTAAATACATGAAATGTATTACAGAACAAACAAGCCTTCTTTAAATGAGGGGATGCTCTTGAACTAGAGCACATGATACTGCATGAGGCTACAAGGAGGCAGAATCAAAAGCAACGTCAGGAAATATTTCTTCATGGAAAAAGTGGTGGATGCCAGAAATGCCTGCCTCAAAGACGTGGTGGAAGCAGAAATGGTTCTGTAATTCAAGAAGGAGTAGGATAAACACAATGGATTCCCAAAAGGCAAGAGAATGGTAACCTGTGGATGGGCGCTCTGGTTATATAGCTGGAGGCCCTGGACTGGCAGCAGAAAGAATGACATCCTTGCTGATCTCACATTGGGCTGGACTTAATCAAGTGTAATATTTCTGAGGATTGCTGAAAACCAGTCATGCAGAAAGTAACCTGTATTGCACAGCAGGTAGGACCCCCCACCTCCAAAAGGCCGGGGGAAAGTAATGTGTAGTGCACCACAGATTCTGACCTGGCAACCCTACTGGGCAGACTGGTTGAATAATGCCAGTCTTTATCTATCTGCACACACAAAAATGCTTTGGAGTTCAGCGCCTTTCTAATCATTATACAAAAATTTACTCTAAGAGTCTTTACCTATCTGAAATCATCCTCTATGGTCCCAATTCGGCCAGAGCTGCAGTATGGGGAGAGCTGACATGAGGCAGGAGGGGACGGAGTGTGGGCGGAGCAGGGATAGATGACTTTGGAGGATAATTCAAAACTGCTGTTAAATTTTAAGAAAAAAGTGCTTAACTTTCAGGAAGAATTGAGCTTGAATTGAGGGAAAATTCAAGCTCAATTCTTCCTGAAAGTTAAGCACTTTTTTCTTAAAATTTAACAGCAGTTTTGAATTATCCTCCAAAGTCATTTTTACCTACGCTTTTGGTAGCAGGCATTTAAAATAAAGGTCGTTGATGTTAATAAGGCTGTAAGTCCATTAGACGATAACATGATAGTCTATTGGCTGCCCATGTGTACTGAGACCTTCCGCTACCATTCTAAAAGCGTGTGGTATTTGTAAGTGTGGATATCACTTGATTTTTGTATATCTATCAAGTCTTTGGAAAGTTACGTTCTATACTTTCAAGGTGTGGTGCAGAGGTTTTTACGTATATTGATTATATCCCTCTGGCAAAAGAGACCATTTATTGAATAGGTTACTGGTGTCAGGAGGCGGATCCAGTGAGGATATACCAGTGACATCACAAAAGGAAATGATGTTTCTCAGTCTCCAAGCTGCTAGAGGATGGTGACAACCCAGTGGTCCGGGACTATCCTGGAGTTCCTTCAGGAACAACAATTAGCAGGTAAGTCTAATTTACTCTTACCCAATATGGACGTCTGCGGGAGCATCTACATAGACATCTCCAGAATAGTATGGGGGTCATTCTAGTCCTCGTTTAGCAGGTCTGGACGTCCGATCCAGACATCCAGACCAGCTAAATGCCCAGATCACACTGACAGCCACAGAGCTATCTGCACGTTTAGCCGACTTGTGTGGGGGACTCTGTTCTTGGGCGGGAGGGGTGGGCCGGGGGAGGAACAAGGGCGGCCGGTGGGTGGGAACGCGACCCCGAATGTATAGGGCCGATTGAGGTCGACCTTGTATATCTGGGGTTGGCCATGTAGACGGGGGACTTATTCCACCTCGGAGGCGGAATAAGTCGCCCTGGACATTGGGGAGCCGCAGAGCCAAGCAAAATCAAAGAGGTGAGGGGGTACAGGGGGTTCCCCGCAGCCGACTCTAGCTATGGAAGGCCAGATCAGGGGTCGAGGTCCAGGGAAAGAAATTTATTTTCTGTGGCCGGGGATCGCAGCTACTGAATGGAGCCGCAGTGCCATGGCAACGGGACACCGTGGCACTGCAGCTCCATTCAGGAGCCTGGCTGAGTTTGCCGGGTAGATGGCTGGATATCTGGGATACCTGAATCAGGGTACATCCCGGCCGTCCAACTACTATGCTGCGATTCTGCGGTTACGTCCATCTGGACGTCTGGATGTTCCGAAGATGCACAACTTAGAATTGGCCTCTATTTCAGAACCTGGACATCTAGAAATAGCCTAAAGGTTATAGAGTAGTGGGATAGAAACAAAAAGGCCAGGCTTCAAATTCCACTGATGCTATTACTGAGTTTGTGCTGAATACTGGGGATGATGAAGTGCTTTTGTTTTTACACCCTCTGAATGTTTTTCAGCCAAAACCACCATTTTTCAGATGCCTGTTCATGTCTGGAGCATGTCTAAGCTTAGACGTGATGCCTGACGTTACTAAGATCAGGCAAGGATGTCCAGGTTCCTGGGAATACCCTAGCCATGGCCCCATTCCGAGTTGGATGCTTTTAAAATGGCTCTGAAGATATCTCTTTGCTTTGGATGTCTCTGTGCCCATTTTTGGACATCCAAAGCACAAATAGGACTTCCAAAATTATTCCCTATATGGCCAAAATTATCTATCTGAAAAGGGGCAGGATTAGTGGAATTCTGAGAGTTGTGCCACTTATTCATCTAACATATCTAGGTAGTGACATTCAGCCTCTTGGGAAATAATTTTTATAAAGCTTTTTCCATGTGTAAAGCTTGTTTTACATGCAAATAAGGGCTTTTATAAAATTGTGCGACCACGTAAATATGTAAAAAGTACATATGAAACTGTGCACCTATTTTATTGCAGGCTGTGCAAAGGTGTTCCTGGAGGTGTAGTTTGAGCGGAAAGCTGGATGCATGCACATGGTTTGTAGAATACACTTGACCACTGATAGAATACATGCACAAATTTACACCTTTTTTTGGAGCAAGCGTAAATTTGTGAGATCGGCATTTGTGAACTATTGGGGTTGGCTCTGGGAGTCTATTTTATAAAGGCACTTAGGCACCAGTGCTGCTGAAATAGGCTTAAAACAGATGGAGCCTGATTCTATCAGGGGCACGTCCGGGCTGCCTGGACAGCCCCTGGCAGGATGGGCCTATTTGAACCCGATTCTGCACTGTGGGAGCAAGACGCTCCTGTGGGTGCAGGATCAGGCCCCGAGACGGCCCAATGTGCCCCTGCTGCACTGTGGAGACGTCCTCACTGCCTGACGACCTGCCCACCAGTGCGCCGATCTTTGCAACCCCGCCGCCTGATCCCTGGTGGGGGCAGCCGGGGCCCTGATCAGGCAGCAGTGACCCACCTTGTGCTGCCACTTGGCCCAAGGGGGAGGTTCCGAGCTCCAGGGAGGACTGCTGGGGAGGATAGGTGGGGCGCTCCGTGCTTATTCCACCTCAAAGCGGAGCTTCCCTCTCCCCCCCCCCCCCCCGGTGATCCCTGGATGTACAGGACCGCTTCTGTCACTGGAATCGGCCCTGTACATCCAGGGGTCAGTCCCGCCCCCATCCTGCCCACTCTCTGCCCCGTGCCACCTCCATCCCTCGCAGCGGCTCTGTGTGTGTGCAGGGGGGACGCGAGGCAGCATACTACTACTACTGAGCATTTGTATAGCGCTACAAGACATACGTGGCACTGCACAGACATGTAAGAGACAGTCTCTGCTTGTCAGAGCTTACAGTCTAGTCAAGACAGACAACACAGAAGGTGTAGACGGGGATACATCTAGAGGGATGGTAAAGAAACAAGATGATCAGGTGAGTCAAGATCCAAAAGCAGCAGCGAAGAGGTGAGTTTTCAGCCTAGATTTGAAAAGGGTCAGAGAAGGCGCCTGACGTACAGACTCAGGTAGTTTGTTCCAGGCGTAGGGTGCAGCAAGATTAAAGGAGCTAAGTCTGGAAGGGCATACGGCAGGGGTGTGCAGCCCCGCTATCCTCCTCTTAGAATCGGAGCCCACAGAAATAGCATGTATAACTTGAAAACATCTAATTTGCCTGCAGATATAGAGCACACTGCTTAAATGGATACCACCTCTGAATATAGGTGTAATCTGAAAATGTCCAGGTTAGATGTTTCAAATCATACAATCACCACATGGCTGAATATTAACTCACTATACCTGTTTTATTTTCATGTATTTGGCTCACACCTTTTCAGTAGTAGTTCAAGCCAAGTTCCCTTTAGGTACAGTAGGTATTTTCCCTGTCCTCTGAGGGCTTATAGTCTAAGGGGTATGTCTACTAAGCCAGGCTAATGGTTAACCCAGACTAATGGGATTTAGTTGCAGATAGACCGGTTTAACTGTTAGCCTGGCTTAGTAGATATACCCCTAAGTGTGCACCTGAGGTAATGGATGGTTAATTAACTTGCCCAAGGCCACAAGGATTGTCAGTGAGATTTAAACCCTGGCTTGCTGCTCAAACCATTAGGCCACTCCTCCACTCCATCAGAATCGCCCAATAAGATTTTTAAGAATATGGTAGCAAACGAGAGAAATCCAGGCACATTTTAAAAGTTCAAACTGTTTTGCACATTCTGTTATGTGGCAGAGTAAAGAATGCATGAATCTACTGGATAATCCAATAAATAAAGTAAGGAATTTCACTATACAGGTATGTAGTTTATATATGTTATCTGTTATCAAATAGCCTTGTCAGGGAAGACAACATGAGCTTTATATTTTGGAGTTTCTGAACATAAAAGATCTTTAAAGCATCAATGCAGTAAGGCTCCAATGGTTATCCCTTTGTTATAAAGGGGTTGAAGAGTCAGGGTCTGGACCTCAAGGAAGGCCTTGGGTACAACAAAAGCAGCCACTACATCTTCAGTGCAAATATAATAAACTTTTATTTCTTCCAAACAGAAAATAAAATCCCTGGCTTACCAGCTGCAAGTTCCCTTACACATGCTCTGTTCAAAACTTCTGCTTAGATCTGTCATCTCCTGGCCTTTCCTCCATTTGTCTGAGCCCCTCTCCACAGCTCTGGGCTGGAGTTTTCATGTTCCCCTGTGGTAAGGTCACCAGATGTCCCCGATTTTCAGGGATTGTCCCTGATTTCTGACTCCTGTCCCTGGCTCTCATCAGCTTGGTGACTTCCTATCCTCAATTCCAGCAATGGTGACAGAAGGGCCATTTCGGGGGAGGGAGAGGTGGCAGCAGGCAGAACAATTCTGGAGTGACAAACTAGCATTTAAATGTGCAGCAGTGGCTCGGGGCTTTTGAGTGCATATGCACACTCGAGGCCTGCCGGGTCCTGGCCCCTCTGATAGAGTGTTTGTGTCAGAAGGGACTGCATGCAAAAGGTCTTGTGCACGCACCTATGCAAAGACCCCACACCATGTGCACCGGTCTTTAGGGCAGGAGGGCAGCAAAGTAGAGAAGGTGGAGGCACCGACACTGGATAAGGGGAGGGAGCAAGTTGAGCAAGAGAATGGGAAGAAATGCTTGATATGGCCTGTAGAGGGAGGAGAGGTAAGGAATGAAGGAAAGGAGAGATACTGGATGTTTGGGGAGGGAGTTAGAAAAGAGAAGGGGATATGCCAGATACCTGGGGGGTGGCAAGATAAAGAAGGGAAGATGCTGGACACATGGGAGAGGAAATGTAAGGCAGGGGAGATGCTTCATACTAGGAGGATGGAGATGCTGACTACTTGGAGGGGGCATAAGGAAGGGAAGGGAAAGAAAGATGCCGGACACCTTGAGGATGGGAAGGATGGAGGGGAAGGGAAGATGCTAGACACCTGTGGGGGTCGGGGATGGATAAGGAAGGGAAGATGCTAAACGTGTGGGGATAGAGGATAGATAAGGAAGGGAAAGGAAGATGCTAAACGTGTGTGTGGGTGTGGGGATGGGGGATAGATAAGGAAGGGAAGGGAAGGTCCTAGACATGGGTTGGGGTGGGGGACGGATGAGGAAGGAAAGAGAAGATGCTGGAGACTTGGAGCGGATAGTGATGGGAAAGGGAGATGTTGGACACCTGGGGGACGGGGTAAGGAAATATGCTGGACTATGCGATGGTGGGGGAAGGAAAGTGAAGAGGAATTGGTGGACACAGAATAGGAAAAGAATGGAAAATACTAAACACATAGCAGGGAGAAAGAGTGCAGAGAGAAGGGGAAGTTAGTGAGAGGGTGGAAAAGGAGAGAGAGAGATGAGGAATGGGAGGGCTGGGGCGAGGGAGATGGAAAGTTATAGGTAGATGCAATAAAAAAGGGGGAAATTGAGGACTGAATGATGTGGAAGGGTAAAATCAGAAGGGATAGAGAAGTAGAAAAATAAATGGAAGAAACTTGATAGATCAATGTCAGAGATGGATGTAAGGAAGGAAGTGAAAACAAGAGAAGAGAAAAGAAATGACTAAATTGACAGGAAACCCTGGAAGATCGCTAGAGCAAACTAAAAAGAGGAGAGGCTCTTAAGAGGTGGGAATGCCGATGAAAGATCTCCTGAACTTAAAAAATGCATGGTTCATCTTTGGAAGAGCGTTTGTACTAGTGAGAAAAGGCGGGTCATCATTTATCAAGAAAACAGATTCACATAAGTAGTATGGCTAGACTCTGAAGCAGCCAAGTCCAGATCGAGGTGTGAAGTCCAAACTTTTATTAGGAATATCTAACCCAACACGGTCGTGTTTCGGCAGAGCCTTTGTCAGGGGTTAAAACTACAAGTAAAACATATATATAAAATCAAGAGTCATATCAAACATAAAAACATATCTTACAAAAGGAATAATATAAAACAGTGAAAACAGGCAAAATTAGAATGAAATAAAACAGTAATAAAATGAAGTAAGGAGGAGAACATCTAAAGTAAGTGAATGGGTTAATTAGCATCAGGAATAAAATAAGAATTAATAAGTCAATAAGTTAATCAATTTATGAATTGATGAGACTTTCAAGAGGAAAGGATAAATAAAATTACATTAAATTAGAATCCATCATATTAAAAATAGGCTATACTAAAACATACGTAATGAGCCCCATTCTGGGAGTGGGACAGGAGCCAGAATCGGGCCCGAGGACAGCCCCGTATGCCCCTCCTGCCTGCGGGGATGTCCTTTGTGCAGGTGCCCCAGACATCCGTGGCTCTGGCCCCCCCACTGCCCGACCCTAGACTGGCCTCACATGGCCTGCATCGGGCGGTGGGGGCACCCCCGCACTGGACCCTGGCCCTGGGGATGGCTTCCCTGTCCCGATCCAGCAAAAGATGCCGCTTATACCACCTCTGAGTTAATCAGACTAGTTAAACTCAGCTCTCCCCTTCCTCCCTTCTCTGTCTCTGTGGATAACATTCTACTCCTCCCTGTTTCTTCAGCTTGCAATCTTGGGGTCATCTTTGACTCTTCCCTCTCATCTGCATACATTAAACAGATACTTAGTTAAAACCTGTCGCTTCTTTCTCTGTAACATCAGCAAAATTTGTTTCTTCCTTTCTGAACACACTACTAAGACCCTTATCCATTCTCTAGTCACCTCCCGTCTAGATTATTGCAATCTCGTCTTCGCTGGTCTTCCTCTGAATCATCTCTCTCCCCTTCAATCTATTCAAAATTCAGCTGCGTAGCTAATCTTTAGCCAGTCTTGCTGTGCTCATATAAACCCTCTTCTCAAGTCGCTTCATTGGCTCCCTATCCGTTTCAGCACCCAATTCAAACTTTTCCTACTTAACCTATAAGTGCAGATAACGAGTGAGGTAATCAAATATGCAGATGACACAAAAGTATTCAAAGTTATTAAAACCCATGAGGATTGTGAAAAATTGCAAGAGGACCTTGAAAAATTGGAAGACTGGATGTTCAAATGGCAGATGAAATTTAATGTGGACAAGTGCAAAGTTATGCACCTAGGAAAGAACAACCCAAACTATGGTTACACAAATGCAAGGTTCCACATTAGGAACCACCTCCTAGGAAAAAGATTTAAGTGTCATCGTGGATAACATGTTGAAACCCTCCACCTAGTGCGCAGTGGCGGCCAAGAGAGCAAATAGAATGCTAGCTATCATAAGGAAAGGAATGGAGAATAAATCAAAGGAAAAGGTACAGAGAAGAGCCACCAAAATGGTAAAGGCGATGGAAGGATACCCTTATGCAATGCAATGTGTGCCTTTGAGTCAGTCCTGACTCCTGGCGACCCAGAAGCTCCTGGGTTTTCTTGGCAGTGTCACTGGAAGTAGATTGCCAGGCCTTTCTTCCGAGGCAATGGAGGGTTAAGTGACTTGCCCAAGGCCACAAGGAGTGCTAGTGGGAATCAAACCCTGTTTGCTTGGTTATCAAGCCAGTGTTCTAACCACTAGGCTACTCCTCCTGTTAATGTAACCAGGTTTAAAAAAGGTTTGGACAAGTTCCTGGAGGAAAGGTCCATAAACCATTATTAAAGTAGACCCAGGATATCACTGCTTGACCCAGTACAAGCATTGTGGAACCTGTGTCTTTTGGGAAAACTGCTAGGTACTTGTGACCTAGATTGGCCACTGTTAGAAACAGGATATTGGGCTTGATGAACCTTGGTCTGACCCAGTATGGCATCTTATGTTCTTATTCTGGGGTTCCTCACTACCTTTCCTATCTTATCTCTCCCTACACACCTCCTTGGGAACTCCACTGTTCTGGCAGATCACTTCTAGCTGTTCCCTTCTCTGCCACTGCCAACTCCTGATTTTCACCATGCTGCTCCATATACCTGGAACAAATTACCCGATTCAGTATGTCAGGCTCCATCTCTGACCTATTCAAATCCAGGCTAAAACCCACCTGCTTTTGGATCCTCATCCCCCTACTCTCCTGTTCTTCATCTATGTGCATCTTTACCATTCTGATGATAAGTAGTAGCAGTAATGATGCCATTTAGTGGCTCATTGTTATATCTCACTGTTTTTCCGCTTCTTTGTTGTACATCATGGTTCCTATGCTCCAGCTATGTGCAGTGTGTCTT
This sequence comes from Ichthyophis bannanicus, assembly GCA_033557465.1. Classification (NCBI taxonomy): domain Eukaryota; kingdom Metazoa; phylum Chordata; class Amphibia; order Gymnophiona; family Ichthyophiidae; genus Ichthyophis; species Ichthyophis bannanicus. Next base: position 17,345,134 of record CM066045.1, on the reverse strand, counting down.
TATTTGTAACTCTGAAAGAAATAAGTACTTCTATCCAGCTTAGGCACAAGTACAATGGCTGATGACCAGATATTACTAGACTCTTCAGTCACTCCATGTTTAAGCAGTTCTCTCACTTCAGAGGCCACAGCTTATTGACATGACTCTGGAATTCAGTACAATCACTATCGGATGACTACACCGGTGTTTGTGATGACCCCATGGCAAGATAGATCAGTCCTTCTGGAATACTGAAGAAGGCATCAGCATTTTGTTTTACCAGTCATTCTAAATCGGTCTTGTGTGTGTCCAACAGCTGGTGTTTGAATGGGACATGTAGTGGCTCAGGGTTCACTAGCACCTCTGGTCCAAACTATTCCCCATGAACTAGAATCGATGTTGTGGAAGATTTGGGCCTTTTTCCATTTGGGCTATCTTACAATTCACTTGCCTCACTCTCTTAATGACTTTATACCGTCCTGGACACCAACACGATAACTTGCTGTCCGATAATGGTAACAGACCAAAACTCAGTCTCTCTGTTGAAAGACCCATGGGACCATGGACTCATTATATTCTTGGACTTGTATACCTTGAACTCTCTCCAAAAAGAGTCTGGTGGCCTCTCCATCTTTGTTTAGCCTATCTTGCATTTGAAGCCATTGCCCACCAGGTTCTGTCCTGGGGCTTGCTCCTACTCCCTCATCTCATGGACCACATCCAGAATTCCATGGGGGTCTCCTCCCATAAAGCAGCTCAAAAGGGGAAAAGCTTGTTGAACTCTAGGGCTCCTCTCAGACTTCAAATAGTATGTACAGCAATAAGGAATCCCAGAACTTGCCATCCTCAGCAACAAATTTCCTCAACATCTGTTTGAGAGTTTTATTGCTACTACTACTACTATTAATTATTTATATAGCACTACAGGGCATATGCAGCACTGCACTGCCACATGTAAAAAGACCCTGCTCATCAGATTGATCTTGGTACTAAGGGGCAGGTCAGACCCTGGCAGGCTTGGTTAACTGACATGTTGGGCAAGACTGGCAGTAAAGCTGAACCTGCTTATATAGCCCTGGCTAATAAAACTGGGCTAATATTTGCTTGCATTTCTCTTCTCCTAGATGGCCCTCTAGCAAATGGCTATGAATTGACTACTGTACTACTACTACTACAACTAATACTCTTTAACATTTCTATAGTGCTACAAGGCATATTCAGCGCTATACACATAAGAGAATCTCTTCTTGACATAGTTTACAATCTAATAAAGACAGACAAATAGTACAATAAAGAGACTAAGGAATTCCATTTATATGGAAATGAATGACGCACACATGGGTGTAAAACAGGAGTAGAAGGGGGTCAGGATAAAAAAAAAAGCTTTGAAAAGGTTGGTTTTTAGTCTAGATTTGCATAGAACCAGGGACGAGGCCTGATGTACCTAACTCACGGAATCTATTCCAGGCATTTGGCACTGAAAGGCAGAAGGAGCAGTGTCTGGAGTTGTCGATGGGGGAAAAAGGCACAGATAAAAGGGATTTACCTGATGAGTGGAGTTCCTGAGTTGGGGTGTAGGGAGAGAGAAGACAGGAGAGGTAACATGAAGCAGTAGAATGAATACACTTGAAGGTCAGTAAGAGAAGTTTGAAGTCTATGCAGAAGTAAGCATTTGTATAGTGCTACAAGACAAATGCAGTGCTGCACAGACATTGTTCAATGTAAACTGTTCCATGAAATATGTTGTTATTCTGTAAACTGTGCTGATCATGAATAGTGCGGTATAAAACCCAATAAATAAAAATATAAATAAATAAAATAAATGTAAGAGATAGTCCCTACTCATCAGCGCTTACAATCTAGTCAAGGCAGACAATACAAGGAGATCAGGTGAGTCAAGATTCGAAAGCGGCAGCAAAGAGGTGAGTTTTCAGCCTGGATTTGAAAAGGGTCAGAGAAGGCGCCTGATGTACAGACTTAGGTAGTTTGTTCCAGGCATTAAATGCAGCAAGGTGAAAGGAGCGAAGTCTGGAGTTAGCAATGGAAGAGAAGGGCACAGATAGAAGCAATTTGCCAGAAGAGCGGAGTTCCCGGGGGGGGGGGGGGTGGTGTAAGGAGAGATAAGAGAAGAAAAGAGTGATTTTCTGCAGAGTGAATGTACTTATAGCGATAGGGAGCCAATGAAGTGACTTGAGAAGAGGAATTATGTGAGTGTAGTAACACTGGTGGAAGATTAGTCATGCAGCTGAGTTTTAAATAGAATGAAAGGGAGAGAAAGTGTTTAACAGCAAACCTATGAAGAGCAGGTTACAGTAATCCAAGCTGGAGGTGATGAGAGAGTGGATAAGGATCTTAGTACTGTGTTCAGATAGGAAGGGCTGAATTTTAATTATATTACTGTATAGGGAAATAAGAGACAGGTTTTAGCTGTTTGTTAGATATGAGCAGAGAAAGAGAGAGAGGTGTCAAAGATGAACAGAAGATTACAAGCTGAGGAGATAGGGAGGATGACATTATAACCTACAGACATACAGAAAGGAGGAAGGAGGGAGGTGGGTTTAGAGGGAAAGTTAAGAGCTCTGTCTTGGTCATGTTCAGTTTCATATGGTAGTGTGACATCCAGGCTGCAATGTTTGACAAAGTGGCTGAGATTCCGGTATGGATTCCAGGTGACATTTCTGGTGCAGAGAGGTATCAGCATAGAGATGGTAACGAAACCCATGGAAGGAAAACAGAGCACCAAGGGAACAAGTATAGAGAGAGAAAAGAAGAGGCCCCAAACCTCATCCCTTGTGCCTCTTCCCATTGCAGCAGCTGCCACCCCTCTCGGGACATGCAGTGGTGACAATGGCTGCAAACAGCCCCGTGGCACTTACCTTTCAACTTCAGCACCACGTGACTGTTTGCTTCTGCCCCCTCTCTGATGCTCGAAGCTAACTTCCTGTTTGCAGCAGGAAGTCAGCATCAGGTGCTGGAGGGATGGAAGCAAACAGCCCAGCGGTGCCAAAGTTTAAAGGTAAGCGCCATGGGCCAACAGTTGATGAATTTATGGGCTCAGTGTTGTAGGCATTAACAAGTTGCAGGTATGGGCTGCTTTTAGGTGGATGTCCATACCTCCATCCTCAACCTCTGGCCATTCTTTTGTAAAATAACTTTTTTCACCATAAGAACATAAGATATGCCATGTTGGGTCAGACCAAGGGTCCATCAAGCCCAGTATCCTGTTTTCTACAGTCGCCAGTCCAGATCACAAGTATCTGTCAGGTTCCCAAAAGGTAGACAGATTCCATACTGTTTATCCACGGGTAAGCAGTGGATTTCCCTAGTTCATTTTAATAATGATTTATGGACTTTTCCTCCAGGAACCTGTCTAAACCTCTCTTAAACCCAGCTACACTAACAGCTTTTACTACATCCACCAGTAATGAATTCCAGAATTTGATTATGCGTTGAGTGAAAAATATTTTCTCTGGTTAGTTTTAAATGTGCTATATTGTAGTTCCACTGCATGCTTTCTACTCTTTCTGCTTTTTGAAGGAGTAAACAACTAATCTATGTTTACCTGTTCCACTCCATTCATTATTTTCTAGGCTTCTATCATATCTCCCCTTAGTCATCTCTTTTCCAAGTTGAAGAGCCTTAACCTTTTAAGCCTTCCTTCTAAAGCAGGGGTTCTCAACCCTGTCCTTGGGACCCACCTAGCCAGTCGGGTTTTCAGGATAACCACAATGAATATGCATGGGAGAGATTTGCATATAATGGAGGCAGTGTATGCAAATCTCTCTCATACACATTCATTGTGGTTATCCTAAAAACCCGACTGGCTAGGTAGGTCCCGAGGACAGGGTTGAGAACCCCTGCTCTAAAGGATATCCTTCCATCTCCTTTATCATTTTGGTCACTCTTCTCTGTACCTTTTCTAATTCTGCTATATCCATTTTAAGATATAGTGACCAGAATTGCACACAATGTTCAAGGTGTGGTTACACAATGGAGCAATACAGAGGCATTATAATATCTTTGGTTGTATTCTCCATTCCTTTCCATATGATTCCTAGCATTCTAGCTGAGGATTTCAATGTAATATCCACAATGACGCCCAAATGACACCCAGTAAGTGGCTGGAAAGTGTTCTTTCTCCATGTTTGACTTTAGACAATCCACTTTTCACCTGCATTTCCTGAAATCTTAAAGTGTCTTCCTTTTCTTCAGTCTGGGGCTCCCAAGCATAGATAGAGCTTGGTGAAAGGCATCTGCTACTTTCTGGGTGCCTTCAAATGAAAGGCTTGGATATTGATAGTTTTGTTGGAACAATTCATAGAGGAATGAATCTATCTTGGCCATCTCAACTCTGTTTTTTTTCTTCTGGCTGCAGCCACTTCCATTCTATATATTTCAGCTGTTAGAAGAACCCCCTCGGTCAGGCTTTCCTCAGGCTTGAGAAATCCTCTCTGGAACTGTTATCTGTATGCTTCGCAGGTACATCCAGCCCACTCTAGGATGGCTGCCTTAACCTCAGCATGCGTAATTTTCCCCTCTAGATTTTCCTCTTGGAAGGTGGTTCGGCTATTGCTCTTCAGCAGGTTACTCAAGTAAGTAGTCCAGGCATCTTTGGGCACTTTGCCAGATGCTCAGTCAGCTCAAACATCACCAAAAAAATAGTCTGGATCCTCTCCAGAGGTCATCTTGGATAGCACAGCAGCCATATGGATCAGTTGCACTATATTTTCTTGAAGATTTTGGGCCATCTGTGTCAGTGTGGTCTGCAACTGCTGCTGCCCTTCTTTTAGGGCTTGAAGTATCTGCTCCATTGATGCTAGGCCTGTCTGGTCAGTACACATTACTGTTCTCTGTCCTTCTTCTGTCAAGTGTGGGTTTACCAAAACAAAAGCTTCCTGTCCAGCTGTACCTAACCTTTCAAGCCATTCTTTACCAGGGTGGAGTTAAGTCTTTTAGCCCCATGACCAATACCCCTGTAATAAGACCTACAGTTTACCAAATATAGTAAGATAGTAAATGAAGGAAGATAAAGACCTGCACAGCCTATCTAGTCTGCCCAGTTAGGTACTTTTACTTTGGTTCTTACTGCCATTGCCTCTTGTTGTTGTTGATGTTAAGTGTCATTGAGTCATGTTGACTCATGGCAACCCTGTGGATAGTTGTCCTAAACTATGTTTAGTCTTCAGTCAGGTGGCTAACTGTTGGTACAGTGTCATCCTTTCCTCTAGGGTATACATAGTCTCGTCTTATAGCCTCTTTTTATACAGCTTCTGGTGCAAACCCCATACCATTATGGTTGCTTCCCTATGTACTACTGCTGACCTAAGCAAAGCTTCAGCCAAGTGCTCTCCCCCAGGTGGCTAAGAGTCTTGCACCCCCCCCCCCACCCCCAGATGATCTATGATCCTATGCCCCCATCCTACCCAGCTGGCCCATGGTCCTGTACTCCCATCCTCTCCATCTTCTCAGGTGACCATGGTTCTACCCCCCCCCCCACACACATAGCCACATAGTCCAGTATCTTTCCCTTCCTTTCCCTCCCCTCCCCCCTATAGCCCAATATCTCCCCTTCCCTCCCCTCAGGTGTCTAGCTTCTCATTTTCTCTTCCCTAACCTCCCCCCAAGGTGTCCAATATCTCCTAATCCCCCTCACCCAGGTGTCCAATCTCCTCTTCCCTTCCTTTCCCTTTCAGCTGGTTATGCTCCTCTTTTTTTTTTTTTTTTTTTATTGGATTTTCAAAAAGTTACATTATACAAAATAATGAAAGAAAATTGACATTCCATACAATATAATACGGTAAATAAGAAAAACATAATAATCAAGGAAGTCAATAAAGCCCACGTCATGGGAGAAAACTGCAGTACATTATAACATCCAAAGAATAAAGCAAACAGATCCAAAGACCACAACATAGAAGGTGATTACACATCTCCATCCCCCCTAAAGCCCCCTTTATCTGCCAGGAATTTCTCCAGATGAGACACATCTTGGAAATTATAAGAAGCATTTCCATAGTTTATCACACATCTGCAGGGGAACCTTAAAAAGAAAGTTGCCCCTATAGCTAAAACACGAGATTTCAAAGCAAGAAATTGACGCCTACGCATCTGCGTCGGACGGGAGACATCCGGGAAAATATTAATCGGTTGTCCACAAAATTTGGAGGATTTAACCTTAAAGAAGGCTTTAAGAATACGATCTTTCATCACTAAGGATGAAAAAGTGACTAACAAGGTAGCACGTACTGAGATAACATCCAAAGAATCCTCTAAAAAAGCAGTTATGTTGGCCACAGAGGGAACTATCTCATCGAAATCACCCTCAGTGAGTTTAGCTACACAGTTGTTTGAGTTTCCTAACTAATATCGTTGTTTTCTTAGGACTATGGGCAAACGCAAAGGTTATGCTCCTCTCTATGCAGCCTAGCATCCTTCTGGCTTTGGCCACTGCCTTCTCACATTTTTTCACAACCTTGAGATCTTCAGTCATTATCACCTTGAGGTTTTTCTACTGGTCTATGCAGATCATTCTTTCACCCATTTAGGTTCTAATTTTGGCCTGCTCAATTTGTTCATGAGCCTCCTGTGAGAAACAGTATCAAAGGCTTTGCTGAATTCCAAGTAGACCATATCCAGTGCACACTCCTGATCCAGTCAAGGAAATCAATTGGATTCATCTAGCATAATCTGCTTTTGGTAAACCATGTTACCTTGGATCTTGCAATCCATTAGGTTGTAGAAAGCTCACTATCCTATTTTTTCAGCAGCATCTCCATTACTTTTCTAACCACTGAGGTAAGGCTTACCACTGTTACTACTTTTGTGGAGAGGGACCATATCAGTTCTTCTCCAGTTCTGTGGAATCTCTCCTGTCTCTAAGGATCTATTAAACATATCTTTCAGAGGACCTGCCAGAACCTCTCTGAGATCCCTTGGTATTCTGGAATGTATCTCATCCGGCCCCATGGCTTTGTCCACCTTCAGTTCTTCAGGTTGATCATAAGCAGTTTCTTCTGTGAATGGTGTGGAATCTGCTCCATTCGCATTTGTACTTTTGTCATCCAGTTGTAGTCCTTTTCCAGAATTTTCCTCCATGAACATGATTTGTTTAACGTTTCTGCTTTTTCCTTCTCACTCTCTACACACTGGTTCTCAGCATTTTTCAGTCTTAACAATTCCACCTCTAGACTTTATCCTCTCTCTGACATACTTGAAAAAACGTTGTTTCACCTTGCTACACATCTTTAGCCATTTTTTCTTCTGCCTGTGCTTTTGCGATGATTTCTTTTTTGTGTTCCTCTTCTTGCATTCTTCTATATTTTGTGAACTCTAGCATTTATGATGTGGTTGGATCAAAGCCCTCGGGAAGTCTGACTGCTGATGTAGCTGCGCATGAAATGAGAGTCAGAAGCTGTAAAGATGTCTTACGGGTACCAGTCTGTCGTCAATGAGCCGCCTGACTGAAGACCGAACACAATTTAGGATAGCTATCCAGAGGGTCGCCATGAGTCGACTCCGACTCAACGGCACTTAACAACAACAACCTTTTTTGCTTTTATTTTTAAGTCACTTTCTTGGATAACTATATCAGTTTCCTTTACCTCTTGCTTTTATTTACGTTCCTTAGATAAAGATCTGTTGCCATTTTTATAGTTCCTTCCGACTTGGCCCACTGTCTTCCCATTTCCGTTATCTCTTCCTATCCTGCCTGTTCTTCCTTCAGGTACTCGAAGTCAGCATTTTTGAAATCAAGCACTTTGAGTTTGCTGTGACTGGACTCTGCCTTGTGTCACCAGCTCTCCTTAAACCCCCGTGTATAAGTGGGTAGAGGTTAAGTGAGTGGATTTTCCCCACTGAAGCAGCTACTTTACAAATCCTGAAGCTAGGCTTTTTGGGAAATGTAGTCCCTTCACCGAATCAATGAGGAGCAGTTGTGGAAAAGTGGTTTAAGCAACCAAAGGATTTTATTTCCCTTCCCGGGGTGGATTTCACCATGAACAAAGTAACACAAACCAGGTATTTACTGGCATAAGGACAAATCAAAGGTTCTTTAACAGAAAAAGCTTACTTCAGCAATAAACAGGTTGATATCTAGCATTCCAACGTAACAATGCTGTTTCTTCACAGCTCTCTGCTTCCCAATGCTAGTAGTGCTGTACTTTCTCTTTCAGAACATGCCTTCAGCGTAATGAGATTATTTCATTAGCAAGCGATATCGTACAGTCCATGATATCTTCATCAATATTCACACACTCAGGTTCAAAGTCCATTAATTCTTCCTGGCTAGAAGGAAATGTTTGTAACGGCAATCCTGATGCCACGCCCTTTCTAACTGCTTCAGGTTTCACCTGATATTCCTGAGTTAAATACTGGCTTTCACAAACGTTATCAGCACAGGTATTCTTTTCCCAGCTCCAACCCTCTGGGTAAATACAGTCACTGTAACTATTTTTATACCAGCCTTTTGGCTTACCTTTTAGCCTAGCTGGTGGAGGTTTCCTTTGTGGCTTTGGACTGGCTGTAGGTTCCCAACCTAAGCCTTGCACAGAGGATTTCACTTGCCTTCCTGGCTTTCTTTCACTTCTGTGTTCCCCTGGATACTGCAGGTAATCCACTCTGCCCTTATTATATCCTTCCCTTGGGGCTTCTTTCCTTTTCCTGAAGAAAGACACTGTCTCACCCTTCCACAGAGACTCTGGCTTTTTCCTGGCACTGCTGTCTTCACCGTAGCTCTCATTAGCTTCCTTATCCAGCACACATGCCTCATCCACTTCTTCTCCTTCCTCCCCTTCTTCTAACTCCATAAGCTCAACTGAACTCTCTTTATCAGGGTGAATTCTAGGGCAGTGCTCAACTCCACCCCCTAGCAGGTGTCCTGCATTAGCTCGTGACTCATTCCCTGAATGGTAGCACAGGCGTTTCTCTTGCCTCTGTGCTTGGTTTCTAAGGTAACCAGGAGCCATGTGCTTTTGTTTACAAGTCAGCCCTACTCCTGTTCCTGGCTTTTTAGCCTCATCTAACGGGCTGGAAGGACCCACTATGTCACACTTGCCATGTGATGATCACTGCTGCTCAAGTGGACACCCATCCGGATATTAATATACTTTCTCAATCTGAGCAGAGCACCTCAAAATGCCTCCAGGATATCTGCACTTCTTTCTGATTCTGAAAAGATGACATTCCAGTCTACATCTGGCAGGCACCCCGATCTATCTCCAATCAATGCTTACTTGGACAAGATAGCAGTGTGGCTTCGAAACAATTCTCTGAAACTCAGTCCAAAGAAATCCACTGCCACCTGGTTAACAGGAAGCTTAGACACGTCAGCCATTGCGACCATATTAGAAGGTTCCCCAGAAATACTCAAATATTCCCTTAAAATTCTTGGGGATCATACTAGTGTGGCAGGTGCAGGCCTGTGACCCACGGTGTCCGACATAGGCAGGCCAGCATGGCTAGCTTGACCTGTAAATGAGGCCTGTGGAGAGGCATATAGGATTGCACATCCCCCAATATGCTGCTATTGTAAGAAAGAACTCAGTAGAAATATTGAATTAGCTTAGGTAAGCAGAACTGCAGAATTAAGAAATGAAAAAATACAGAAAAGACATGTTTAAAAGTTACTGATAAGAAAAAGTACATTTGCAGAGAAATAATGAGGAGTGCTGACAGATGAGTTACAGAACCTTGCTCTTCTGCACGCACAAATTGGTCCCATAACCTTGAGAGTGTGAAAGTAACAAGTTGATGAACTAACCATTGTAATTGGGACTAGAAGGGGGGCAGGCAGGTGTCATGCCCACAGAAGCCCACAGAAGGAACATAATTGGAGAAACTTATCAGTACCGGGACCAATAGAAGGGCTACGGGAGGTACGGGAGAGTACCGGGACCAATGAAATGTTTTTCTATACCTAGAATGGAACAAGAGTCTATAAAAGTTGTTGTAATGCTTGAAAACTTTGCTCAGCCATTTTGAAATTGCCTTGCTTGAGACTTGTGCACAAATAAATGATTTGGACCTTCTGAACAGACTCCTGGTATCATTGGTTTGTCTGCGCTTTGCTGCTACATATTCCTTGGTGCATTGGCCGGGAAGTTGTGGAATCAAAGTGTATATAGGGCAATATACCACGACTTTCCGCCTCTATAGGCTTGGTCCTGCCGGGATCGCGCCCTTCCGACGAGGGCCGCTCCCTGGCGCCACCGGTCCCTTGTATCGGAGGGAGCTGGTCGGACCTCGGCGGGTGCCGGGCCCGGTTGGAGCCAACGCCTCGAACCCGAGTGAGGGGAGTCCGAGGTCCAACTCATGCGCCTGCTTGGGAAGTTTGAGGACCGGATCCGGTGAGTATAGTTTTGATTTTGGGTCTAGACAGAAATAGAAAGAGCAGTACTGCCATTGGAATTTGGAATTTGTAATCTCTAGATATTGGGAATTGGTAAGAGAGCATGATCAACTCTCAAGGAAGAGCCGAGTAGCCTGGCATGGGAATTCGCTAGGTGAAACCCTCATCCTTTTTGTAATTGGGAAAAGACTAGTCAGAACAGATAGAAACAAATGCATTCTGGGATACGTTGCTAGCATGATTGTGTGAACGAAGTGTGAATGAGAGGTCTGGCAGCACGGACCAAGTGAAGGCGGACCCCTGATTAGCGCATTTCCTGACCGGGCGACCGCGTTCAGGTCGCGAAAAGGGGGAAGCGATTGTCGTCTTGTCTTGTTATTTGTATTCCCTATACGTTTCCAGGGCCGTGAGGACCCCTTACCCACGGTCCGCTCTCCTTTTCCCTTCTGTCTGTTGTTGCGCGCACACATCGAAATGGGAGGGGCGGGGTCTACTAGAAACACTCCATTAGAATGTATGATCGCACATTTTAAAGAGGGATATTCAGGAGATTATGGTATTAAAATGACAGCAGCCCATTTGCAGATTTTGTGTACTAGGGAGTGGCCCGATCTAGACCCCATCTGGCCCCGAGAGGGAACGTTCACTGTAGAGATTATTCAGTCAATACATCGTAGAGTGCGGGTAGCGCACCCCGATCAGTACCCCTATATAGATTCTTGGTTAAGTATTTGTGAAGATCCGCCCTCCTGGGCGCAGCGCTGTTATGAGGAACAGTGCAGAATAATGTTAGCTAAAACAGATTCTAGACAGAAAAAGGAACAGCCTAGAATGAAAGAGCAGGATAAGAAAGCCACGAAGAAACCCATCCTGGCAGATCCTGATTCCCCAGAAGTAGTCCTCAGGCAGCCCCGAACCCCAGGTCCAATAAGGGTAGCCCGGCGTCGTCCTGCCCCAGAACCCCAGAGACGGCGAGAGCCGAGGCGAGACCCAACCCCTGGCCCCCCTCCTCCTGGAGAAGAAAAAGAGGGAGAATTAGTGGAAAGAGAAGTGGAGGACGTAAAAAGTGAGTCAGAAGCGGAGATAGAAGGAGGAGAAGAAGGGAATTCCCCAGAAGAAGAGGAGGACAGTGTACAAATAATTGAGAAAGCCAGCGCTAGCCAGTGAAAGAAAAACCCAAAGCAAAACCAGTTGAGAAAAAGAAAGCGACTCCTGCAAAGGCAACGACAATAACTCTTAGATCCCAAATAACGCCTGGGACAGCCAAACTGTTTCCCTTAAGGCAAGTCCCGGGAGTGCCCGTAAAGAATGATAATGATGAAGTGGTAGCGGGACCCTTAACTTATGTGTATATCCCTTTCTCTACAACTGATTTATTAAATTGGAGGTCGCATTATGCCTCCTATACTAGCAAGCCCCAGGAGCTGACAGAATTAGTAACTAGTATTATGGAAACTCACCAACCCACTTGGCCAGATTGCCGTCAGCTCCTGACCACCCTATTTACTACAGAAGAACGAGCGAGAATTAGAAAAGCAGCTATTGAATGGATGGCAGAAAACCCTGCAGCTCCGGCGCAGGGGCAGAATATAATAGATCGTAGAGAAGCAGCTCAGAGAGAATTCCCGAATGAAGACCCCCAATGGGATCCAAATACAGATGAAGGATCCACAGCCCTAGCCCGCTTTCGCCAAGGCTTTTTACAAGGCCTGAGAAGGGGGGGCCAAAAAGCTATGAACCTTTCCAAAGTCACAGGAGTTATCCAAGGGATAGATGAGAGCCCAGCAGATTATTATGAAAGATTAACTGAAGCCTACAGAATGTATGATCCCGAGGCACCAGGAAGTTTATGCATGGTGAATTCTGCTTTTGTAAACCAGTCTCAACCAGACATTAGACGTAAATTACAGAAATTAGAAGGGTTTGCGGGCATGAATGCAACACAGTTATTGGAAGTCGCTCATAAAGTGTATGTGAATCGTGATACTGAAAGACAGAGAGAATGTGATAGAAAGATGAAGAAGAAAGCTGATTTTTTGGCTGCGGCCATAGTTGAAAAGAAAAGGGGAGGTGTCCCTAGTCGAAGGAGCAGAGGAAGAGGGCGGGGTCAAGGCGGAGGCCGGACCCAGAGACTAGGCGTGAACCAATGCGCCTATTGCAGAGAGGAAGGACATTGGAGAGATACGTGCCCGCAACTCGAAGACGCCCAGCAAGATGACAACAACGATCATCAGTGGCGAGAGGAAAGACGAGGCCGTCCCAGAGGCCGAGGAGGAGCCAATCGAGAACAATTCCAGCGAGAGAGAGGAGGAGGAGCCATTCAAGCATTGGCCACACAAGCCCATGACGAGGATGACGTGGATTAGGACAGACCGGGCTCCAAGTTTGCTTTAGGTCTCCAGGAGCCTATGGTCGGAATACAAATAGGAGACCAAATTATGAACTTTATGGTTGATACTGGAGCAGAGCATTCAGTAATAGACAAAAAGATAGCCCCATTCACCAAAAAAGCAGTCACCATTATAGGAGCAACTGGTGCCAAAGCCACAAAGTCTTTTCTTCAAAACCGAATATGCAGTCTAGGAGGACAGCAAGTAACTCATCAATTCCTTTACATGCCCGAATGTCCAGTACCACTACTGGGACGAGATATGCTAGCCAAGCTTCAAGCACAAATATCTTTCTCTGAGCAAGGAGAAATGCAAATGACTGTAAATTCCCAAGCCAAGCCAGCAGGAGTAATGCTGCTGACAGTTCCCCGAGAAGAAGATTGGAGATACTACATTGATGATTCGATTCAAGATACCTATTTTGAACAAACTTTAAAGAACATTCATGCACCACCTGGAGTATGGGCAGAAGGCAGTCCCCCAGGCCTAGCCAAGCATATAGCTCCAGTGATTGTAACCCTCAAGCCTAGTGCTACACCAGTGCACGTCAAACAGTACCCTCTCCCAAGAGCCGCAATTGAAGGCATCCATCGCCACCTACAGAGATTGCTCGAGTATGGCCTACTGAAAGTATGTCAATCCCCATGGAACACTCCACTTTTGCCAGTAAAGAAACCTGGGACAGATGATTATCGCCCAGTGCAAGATTTGAGAAGAGTAAATGATGCAGTTGAAACTATACATCCAGTTGTGCCCAATCCTTACACCCTTCTAGGACTGATACCTGCTGAAGCTACCCATTTCACTGTACTGGATTTAAAAGATGCATTCTTTTGCATAAGATTAGCCCCTGTAAGCCAAATATTGTTTGCATTTGAATGGCAGGACCCCATCTCTGGAAGAGGGGGCCAACTCACCTGGACAAGATTACCCCAAGGATTCAAGAATTCACCTACCATCTTTAGTGCTGCACTAAATCAAGACCTTTCAAGCTATCCAGTAGCCCCGGGAAAGAGAGTGCTTCTCCAGTACGTGGATGATCTGTTGATAGCTGCCGTATCAGAAAGTGAATGTATATTAGCCACCAAAGATCTCTTGCAGTTACTAGATGAAGCTGGATACAAAGTTTCCAGAGCCAAAGCACAGCTATGTCAAAAAGAAGTGAAATACTTGGGTTTTCGTATTACCCAAGGAAGCAGAAGATTAGGCAGAGAAAGAAAAGAAGCAGTATGCAGAATTCCAACTCCAACAACCAGAAAGCAAGTCAGAGCCTTTCTGGGAGCAGCAGGATATTGCCGAATCTGGATACCCAACTTTGCCCAAATTGCCAAACCACTGTATGAAGCCACAAAAGGAGAAGAGAAGTCACCACTGGAGTGGGGACTTGAGCAGGATACAGCCTTCCAGAAGTTAAAAGAAGAATTGATGTCATCACCAGCACTTGGACTACCAGATGTCCACAAACCTTTCCACTTGTTTGTACATGAAGCACAGGGAAATGCCCTAGGCATGTTGACTCAGAAATTAGGAAAGTGGGAGCGACCTGTAGCCTACCTATCGAAACAATTGGACCCTGTGGCCAAAGGATGGCCACCTTGCTTGAGAGCAGTTGCAGCTACAGCGCTATTAGTGAGTGAGGCAGACAAACTCACACTAGGACAGAACATACGAGTCACTGTGCCACATGCAGTCCTTGCCCTTATGGAACAAAAAGCAAATTATTGGCTCACCAATTCCCGAATGTTGAAGTACCAGAGCATGTTATGTGAAAACCCACAAATACAACTTGAAGTGAGCCATGCCTTGAATCCAGCTACCTTGATACCCATCAGTGAAGAACTCCCAGAACATGACTGTATCGAAGTCATGGAAACTGTGTTCTCTAGTCGACCTGACTTAACAGATGTGCCCATAGACAATCCTGACCAGATCTATTATGTTGATGGGAGCAGTCTCATCCTTGACGGACGACGCTGTGCCGGATATGCAGTCGTCACTCAACACGAAGTAGTTGAATCATCAGCTCTAGCCTCAGGCACATCAGCCCAGAAAGCCGAATTGATAGCACTCACCAGAGCATTGTTGTTAGGAGAAAAACTTGTGCTAAATGTATATACAGATTCCAAATATGCCTTCACTACCTTGCATGCCCATGGAGCTCTCTACAAAGAAAGAGGACTCATCACATCCGGAGGAAAATCAGTCAAGTATGGTCCCGAGATATTGATCTTACTTGATGCAGTCTGGGCCCCAACACGTGTAGCTGTCATGCATTGTAGAGGACATCAAGCAGGAAAAGGAGAAGTTGCCCGAGGAAATAGATTTGCAGATGCCTCAGCACGACAAGCAGCTATGACAGGACAGATTGCCCCACAAGCTATGCCAATGCAAGCAGCATTGTTTCCAGTACCTTTGAATCTATGGACCCCACGATATACCACCAAAGAATTGGATTACTATTGTGACAAAGAAAATGGAGTATTGAAAGACGGATGGATTGAGCTGCCACCAGAAGAGGGCAGTCAACCTCCGGGACGAATAGTAATTCCTGAACTATTAGGACCATCCTTTGTCAAAGCTTTCCACGAAGCCACCCACTATGGGAAGAGTGCTATGGAGAAAGCACTCAGACCACATTTCTACATCCCTCTGATGACAACTATATCAGCCTCAGTAGCACGTCAATGTGTAACTTCTGCCAAAAATAATGCCAAGCAAGGCCTTATTACAGCACCCCGAGTTCAGTCAGGAGGTGTCACCCCCATGCACAACCTCCAAGTTGACTTCACCGAAATGCCAAAAGCCAATGGATACCATTACCTACTAGTATTAGTTTGTACTTTCTCTGGGTGGGTAGAAGCATTCCCAACCAGAACTGAGAAAGCCCGAGAAGTTACCAAAGCCCTAATGAGAGAGATTGTCCCCAGATTTGGAATCCCAGCAGTAATAGGGTCAGACAATGGACCCTCATTTGTCTCCCAAGTTACTCAGCAGTTAGCAAAAGCTTTGCAGATACAGTGGAAACTCCACACTGCATACAGACCCCAGAGTTCAGGGAAAGTTGAGCGAATGAATCGTACATTAAAAGCCCAAATGTCTAAGCTTTGTCAGGAGACACACTTGAAATGGCCCCAAGTGCTCCCCATAGCTTTACTCAGAATACGCTCAGCCCCTGTAAAGTCAACAGGATTTTCTCCTTTTGAAGTTTTGTATGGTAAACCCCCACCAATAGTGCAGGGAGTCAAAGGAAGTTTAGCCCAGATCGGTTCAGAAGTAACCAGGCAAGAACTCCTAGCTCTTAGTTTTGTTCTGCAGACTCTCCATACGTGGATCCAAGACCAGTTGCCTATCAACTTGACGGAACCCTTGCATCCTTTCAAGCCTGGAACTTCGGTGTGGATCAAAGATTGGAAGAAGATACCGTTGGAACCCCATTGGAAGGGACCGTACACCGTCATCCTGTCTACCCCAACTGCAGTAAAGGTAGCCGAGATCGACGCCTGGATCCACCACAGCAGAGTCAAGCCCGCCGCCGATCCTGAACCAGAGCGGTGGACAGCAGAGCAGCACCCTGATGTACCCTTGCGGGTTACTCTGAGACAGCAACCAGCAGCATAGACACTTCATCACAAGTGCTTTGCAGTAGCCAAGTCTTTCGAAGAGGATTGCTGTTTTCCATGCAGCAACAGTTTTGTTTCAACGAACCCAATTTGTGTGTGATTTGACACACTACTTTGAGACTACATTGACTAAGCCAGACTTCACAAGCCAACTGAATTGCTAAGTTGGTTAATGTGTGCTGGACATCTTGAGGATCTTCAATCAACACTCAGCAACCGTTAAATTGCTTCATTAGCAAACGGGACGAAGAATAATAGACCGTCGTGATCAAGATCAGCAAGCTGAGGATTCAGAAGAACTCCAATCAACATCAACATGTATCTTTGTTTTTGCTTTGCCTTGGTTGCCTTCTTCGGAGGTTTTGAACTGACTTATGCTCTACCTCCATGCACTGCTTGCATTACTTCCACTAGAACTGGACTGAAAGTAACTCAGACTTTGCTTTACCATTCTTACTATACCTGCAAGGGAACAATAACTCGGTGTATCTATAACACCACTGAACTAAATGTTTGCACTCATGGCAAAATCAAAGCATGCTATAATCCGCATCAGAATCCATCCTATTACACGTTGGAAATAAGATGGAAGGATGCAGATGGACCTTTATTAGCTGCTACACCACCACTTAAGGACATTACTAAACCTGCTGTTTTGAATTTTGATGCATGTAATGCTATTAATAGAGATAGTCAGTCCACCTGTGGTACATGGGAGAAAGCGTATCGAAATGACCATAAGTATATGTGTCCAGAAGGTGCCACAAATTGGTGGAAGTGTACAGGTAAAACAGGATCAGGGTATAGTACTGCTACAGCGGCAGATTACTATTGCCCATATTGGGAATGTGTTTTCTATGCTACCTGGAACACTGGTATAACTGATGAGAAAATAGATAAACGGATGGCTACTCTAACCAAGCCAACCACAAATGATAAATGTCAGAAAGATGCTTGCAACCCCTTACACTTGCGTGTACATAATCCCCATGCATGGAAACAAGGATATAAGTTTGGTTTACGAATTGCTGGAGGGGGAACAGATCCAGGGACCATTGTGTATAATAGATTGAATACTCAAGCCCACAAGTCATCTAAATATCATATTCATAATACCTTTTATGAAGCAATGCATGTAAATAAGTTTGAGATCCCTCACCCTTCACAGAATTTGTTTCTAGAATTAGCCGGAGCAGTAGTATCTAGTCTTAAGATCACAGATTGTTATTTCTGTGGCGGAACCCAAATGGGAGACCAATGGCCCTGGGAAGCCCAAGAATTGAATTATTCCATGATTTACAATCAGACTGAATTACACAAGACTACCAGTGAATGGGTGTTAGCGCACTCAATCGTTGGACGTCTTTGCTTTGCCAGAACTGGACCCCAGTTCACCCAAAAGGTAGGACAGCTGGTCTGTCTTAGCCAGAAATACTACAATGCCACGACCAAAAAGACAGCATGGTGGTCAGGAATCAGACATCCTGAACCTCCTAACCCATTAGCTAGATTTCCTGAACTTGCAGGTCTATGGACTAACCTGGCCAAAGTCCAAGCCTGGCAAGCCCCACCTGGCCTATATTGGATCTGTGGAAACCGAGCATATGCGCAACTCCCGCCACAATGGGGAGGAGCATGTGTCTTAGGAACCATCAGACCTTCTTTCTTCCTGTTAAACACTGAACATGGAGAACAATTAGGATACCCTGTATACACAACCCACAAACACAAAGGAGCATCAAGACAGAAAAGAGAGGCCTTACAGATAGGCAAGTGGGAGAAGTGGCGAGGTGATGATTGGCCACCAGAAAGAATTATTGAGTATTATGGACCTGCCACTTGGAATGATGATGGTATGTATGGTTATCGTACCCCAGTCTATATGATCAATCGTATTATTCGCTTACAAGCAGTAGTTGAAATAATAACCAATGAAACTAGTCATGCTCTCACGCTCTTAGCTAGACAAAGTACTCAGATGCGCACTGCCATATACCAGAATCGCTTAGCACTTGATTATTTGCTAGCAGCTGAAGGAGGAGTATGTGGTAAACTGAATCTAACTAATTGCTGTTTGAAAATAGATGATAAAGGTCAAGTAGTTGAAGAAATTGCTAAAGATATGCAAAGACATGCTTATGTGCCAGTACAGACTTGGCACGCATTGAAATTTCCTAACTGGTTTGCTAACCTTTTCTTGGCTGGGAGGATTTAAGACTTTCATTATCTTAGTACTAATCCTTGTTGCTGTTATCCTCTGCTTACCATGTTTAATCCCATGTTGTATGCGTTCCATTCATAGTGCTATTGATAGTACAGTAGAGCGGAAGACCGCAACTAAAATAATGGCTTTATACAAAGCTAGCCCTAGTAAGAATCCTTTAATCAAGATGTGATTCTTCTAAAAGTGATTTAATTCTCACACCTTATTAAGTAATAGGGTGAGATTAATCAAAGGGGGGAATGTGGCAGGTGCAGGCCTGTGACCCACGGTGTCCGACATAGGCAGGCCAGCATGGCTAGCTTGACCTGTAAATGAGGCCTGTGGAGAGGCATATAGGATTGCACATCCCCCAATATGCTGCTATTGTAAGAAAGAACTCAGTAGAAATATTGAATTAGCTTAGGTAAGCAGAACTGCAGAATTAAGAAATGAAAAAATACAGAAAAGACATGTTTAAAAGTTACTGATAAGAAAAAGTACATTTGCAGAGAAATAATGAGGAGTGCTGACAGATGAGTTACAGAACCTTGCTCTTCTGCACGCACAAATTGGTCCCATAACCTTGAGAGTGTGAAAGTAACAAGTTGATGAACTAACCATTGTAATTGGGACTAGAAGGGGGGCAGGCAGGTGTCATGCCCACAGAAGCCCACAGAAGGAACATAATTGGAGAAACTTATCAGTACCGGGACCAATAGAAGGGCTACGGGAGGTACGGGAGAGTACCGGGACCAATGAAATGTTTTTCTATACCTAGAATGGAACAAGAGTCTATAAAAGTTGTTGTAATGCTTGAAAACTTTGCTCAGCCATTTTGAAATTGCCTTGCTTGAGACTTGTGCACAAATAAATGATTTGGACCTTCTGAACAGACTCCTGGTATCATTGGTTTGTCTGCGCTTTGCTGCTACACTAGATTCTGAGATTTCTCTTTCCCCACAAATTAATTAGATGATGAAGTCTTCTTTCTTCACACTTTGTTGATTTTGCTTCATTCGTCCATTCCTTGACCCTATTGTACAAGTTACTGTCCTCAACACTGTCATCTCCTACCTAGATTATTGTAATTCCATCTATTCTGGTCTTCTGCACTATGAACAAAAACATCTGCAGTCCATTCAAAATACTGCTGCCTACATTCTTTCCAGTCCCTGTAAATTTGATCATGTTACCCCTGTACTGATCCATCACTATTAGCTTTCAGCCCTTTCTCACATCTGATACAAGATTCTTACTCTAACCTACAAGGCTGTCCACGATGAAGCTCTGGGTGACCTGTCACACATGATTATCTTACATGCCCCTGCTCTCTGCCTCTGCTCACTTCACAGTAACCATCTTCAAATACCTCCTCCATCCAAGGCAAAATAGAAGTCCATTCGTCAATCTGCCTTCTTTTTCATGGCCCCTAGCCTTCAGAATAGTCTGTCCCCACATTTGTGACAAATCTATCTTCAAGAGCTTCAAATCTGTCTTAAAGACTCACCTCTTTGAGCTGTCTTTTGAAATCCCTGGCTAAAGACACTAGTGGCTGCTGGCTTAGCCTCCCACTTCCCCCTACTGGCTCCTCTTCTAACCAGTCTCTAATCCCTTCTCAGCCCGTCCCCTTTTCAAGTTTCTTGCTTTCACTTTTTTTAGAACTCAATGGTGTTCCCTTCATTTCTTTTTTTGTTAGTGCTTCATAAATGCAGTATATTAAACACAAGGAACCATACAGCATCAATGCAACAGCTCTTACTCTTTCATTCCCAGCTTTTGAATATTGATGATCAGGTTTTGGTCAGTTTCTCTGAGCTGGAGATCTGTAGATGGCACCCATGTAGAAAGAAGTTCTGTCTTCTCCTTTCAAGATGATCAATGTTGCTTCCTCATTTCCCCAAGATCCCTGCATTTCAGTCGCTTTAATACTAGTTTTCACATACAGGGCTACTCCTCCACCTTTTTGGTCATCTCTATCTCCTAAAGAGATTATTTATTTAGACGGCTTTGTATACCACCTTATCCTACAATCAAAGTGGTCACATCACAATTGGAGGGTGACATTAAACATTGTACATTATATCCCAGAAGGGTCAGCCTGTCCACTATGCAAGCTAGGCGGCTGCCTAGAGTGGCCAGCCCTGATGAGCGGTGGCAGTGGCACACATGGGCAGCAGTGCCTCACCCTCCCACAGCTGTCGCTGATTCCATTGGGGGGGGGGGGGGGGTGAGCAGCAGCAGTATTTCCAAAAGCGGCAACCAAAAGTCACAGCTTTTGGAAATAATGCTACTGCCGCTACCCACCTCCCCCCAAATGGAATCGGCGGCAGCTGGGGGAAAGGCAGCGAGACCGGGGTTTCTGCCTACAGTGACAGAAACCCTTGGGCTAGCCTGTATCCCAGTATGGCCATGTCCTATTCATTGGACTCATTATGCCATTTTTCTGTAGTAGCAACAATATCCGTGTGTAACATTAGGCTTGAATACCTAGAATCTTATTACTTAGACCGCAGGCATTTGTGCTCATTGCATTCCAGCTATTTCTGGATCAAGAAATGGATTAGGAACTGGTTAAAAGATAGAAAGCAGAGGGTAGGGCTAAATGGCCAATTTTCCCAATGGAGAAAGGTGACCAGTGGAGTACCCCAGGGATTTGTGCTGGGTCCACTGCTTTTTAACATGTTGGTAAATAACCTGGAAATAGGAATAACGAGTGAGGTAATCAAATTTGTAGATGACACAAAATTATTCAAAGTTGTTAAAACCCAAGAGGATTATGAAAAATTGCAAGAGGACCTTGAAAAATTGGAAGACTGGACTTTCAAATGGCAGATGAAATTTAATGTGGACAAGTGCAAAGTTATGCACCAAGGAAAGAACAACCCAAACTATGGTTACACAATGCAAGGTTCCATATTAGGAACCACCACCCAGGAAAAAGATTTAGGCGTCATCGTAGATAACATGTTGAAACCCTCTGCCCAGTGTGCAGCGGCAGCCAAGAAAGCAAAAAGAATGCTAGGTATCATAAGGAAAGGAATGGAGAATAAGACAAAGGATATTACAATACCTCTGTATTATTCCATGGTGCGACTGCACCTTGAATGTTGTGTGCAATTCTGGTCACCGAATCTTAAAAAGGATATAGCAGAATTAGAAAAGGTACAGAGAAGAGTCACCAAAATGGTAAAGGGGATGGAAGGATACCCCTATGAGGAGAGGCTTAAAAGGTTAAGGCTCTTCAACTTGAAACAGACAGCTGAGGGGAGATATGATAGAGGTCTATAAATTAATGAATGGTGTGGAAAGGGTAAATGTAGATAGATTGTTTACGCCATCAAAAAGTAGAAAGACTAGGGGACATGCAATGAATCTACAGTGTAACCGGTTTAAGATCAATAAGAGAAAATATATTTTCACTCCATGTGTAATCAAACTCTGGAATTCATTACCGGAGGATGTAGTAAAAGCTGTTAGTGTAGCTGAGTTTAAAAAAGGTTTTGGACAAATTCCTGGAGGAAAGGTCCATAAACCATTATTAAAGAGGACCCGGGAAATCCACTGCTTGCCCCAATATACAACCACTGTGGAACCTGTGTGTTTTTTTGGGAACCTGCCAGGCACTTGTGACCTATCTTGGCCACAGTTGGGAAGAGGATACTAGACTTGATGGACCTTGGTCTGACCCAAAATGGATTGCTTCTTATGTTCTTGTTGGCCCTTGAATCATCTGAATAGCCTTTTTCTTAATGCCCTTCTCTACTTTACTTAAAAGTGAGTGTCTAAGATGGTTTATTCTGTTGTTTTCCCCATTACTGTCTGGGTTTTGCAAGGGGTGACACCGCAAACTCATCTGATTCCATGTGTCATGCCCATCCTCTAGTTTAAATGTCTAGTAATATATTGTCTGAATTTCTCACTTATGATCCATTGTCGTGACATAGAAAGATGTCACCAATCAATACAGTATAGCCTTTTGTTTTTCCATATATTGCCACAGCCTCCAATGTACCTAAAACATTTTTATTGACACCAGGTTTTCAGTCATTTTTTGAAGTTTTCTGCATAATGTAACCATACTTCTGAAAAAACTACATTCCTTACCCTGGATTTCAGACCTTAGGAAATCTGTCCTCTCCTTGCCTTTCCTCCATTTGTCTTGGCCTCCTCTGCCTGCTCTGGGTTAGAGTTTATGTTCATGCAGAAGAAAACAACCAGCGGAGAATGACCATAGCTGGGACACTCAATTGTCCCTTAATTGGTATTTTATTCTCCATTAGTTGTTTTCTTCTGCATTTACATATTGCTTGCCATGCCCAGTAAGGTGGGTTATAACAACCAAATCTGAACTCGGTCCATTCCTCAAGAAAATCACCCAGATGTCACTACTCCAGGGCTATATGCCTGATAGCCTAAAAATCTCCTTCATATGCCCCACCTTGAAAAAAAATGGCCTCAACCCCATGGACCCAACCTCCTACAGACCTATTGCTAGCCTTCCCTTCCTGGCCAAAATCATAGAAAAAAACATTCAACAACAACCTCAAGAACACATCAACAAACATGCTCCGCTAGATCCACTGCATCATGGATTTTGGCCACACTATGGAATGGAAACCCTCATAACCTCCCCCATGAACAGACTAATAAAAGGACTACAAAATGCACACCAAGGATACATCTTGATATTCCTGGACATATCAGCTGTCTTTGACTCTGTCAACCACAATATTCTCCTACAACGGCTCCATTCCATTGGCATTCAAAACAAAGTTCTAAAATGGTTCTACATGTCTAGTGGACATGGCTAAGTTCTACATGGCTAATAGACAACAACAAGTAAAAATGGAACCCAACACATCATCCCCTTACTCCCAAAACCAAGGCGTAACACAGGGCTCAACCTTTTCATCACTCCTTTTCAACATCTAACTATAACCACTGTGCTTAGTCATCCGATCCCAGAATGTTCTATCACATCTATGCTGATGATATCATGCTCTACTCACTCTTCAACACAAACAAACCTATTTTCACAGGAATATTAAAATGCCTCCCAGATGTAACTCAATGGCTGGCAATAAACTCCCTAACAATAAATTACAAAAAAACCCAAATACTATTCATCACCAAAGACAACTCATTCACCACTCCAACCTCACAATAAACAACATTGATGTGAAAGTTCGGACAGAGGTCAAGTATCTAGGCATCATTCTGGACCAATACCTAACCCTGAAGCCACATATAAAGTAACACAACTAGAACAATCTACCACAAGATCTGAACTCTGCAACACCTCTGCCCACTATTGGATCCACCTGGCTTCTGCACGGCATTCCAGGCTATAATTACCCCACACTTTGACTACTGTAACTCAATTTACCACAGTCTACAACAATCCATCCTGCTTCCACTACACACAGCAGCCCGCATCATACAAGGTACTACAAGATATTATTTATTTATTTATTTTATTTCACAATTCTTATATATTTATTTATTTATTAACATCTTTTATATACCGCACTATATATTGCCTTATCTGGTAATCAGGGCAGTTTACAATTATCAAAACCAGGTACATTAAACATTAATCGTTTTACATTAGACATTAAAACATACTTAACTATGTATAATAATAACATAACTGAACTATTTACATATTTGATCTGAGTGTGTTTGGGGATATGATGTTGTTTGGGACTTGAAGGGAACGTTGTACAGTAGAGTATCAAGTTGGTAGTATTAGGCTGGAGTGATGTTAGGTGCTTATGATTTAGGGTAGGGTCTTGCAGGTGTGATTGCCTATAGTATTCCTTAAATAGGAGCATCTTTAATTTTTTTCAGAAGTTGGTGAGGTCTTTTATTTCTCTTAAGTCTGGTGGCTATTCCAGAGAGCTGGGGCTTCTACTTTCATGGCTTCACTCTATCGCGTTTTTTTTCAGTGAAACCAAGCCAAATCAGAGCGTGTTTCTCTAATATGCGCTTCTACATCGCTACGCATCAGTAGCATCTTTGCTCTTGTGTTTGCAATTTCTGAGAACCTTTATCTAAGCCCCATAATGGCTCCTAAACGTGCTGCTTCTTCTAAGCCTTCTGACGATGAAACTAAGCACCGTAGGAAGATGCTTACTATCCAGGAGAAGGTAAAACTCTTGGATATGATCAAAGATGGCAAGAAAATCATGGAGGTTGCCTGCCATTATGACTTGAATGAGTCTACCATTCGCTCCATCTGTAAAGATGAAAAGAACATCTGTGCAATGGCTACTGTCTCTTTCAACAAGGAAGCAAAGCGCGTTGTGACAAGTCGTAATAATTTCATAGTGAAAACAGAGTCTGCCCTAGCCGTTTGGATCAGCGACAGTCGCAAGAAAAACATTCAGTTTGATTCACTGGTCATCCGGGAGAAGGCGAGGCAGCTCTATCAGAGCTTTACAGCAGACGAACCTCAACCAGGACCCTCTTCTGCAATGTTTATAGATTTCATGGCGAGCAAGGGTTGGTTCGAGAAGTTCCAGAAGAGGTATCATCTGAAGAGCGTCGTTCTCCACGGAGAAGCTGCCTCTGCTGACCAGCCTGCAGCAGAGGACTAAGTGAAAAACACGTTCCATATGATCCTTGAGGAGGGCGAGTATCATCCAGAACAGGTGTTCAATATGGATGAAACAGGACTGTTCTGGAAAAGAATGCCTTCCCGGACATTCATTTTCAAGGATGAGGCCAAGGTCCATGGCTTCAAGGCGTATAAGGATCACGTGACTATCGTTATGTGTGGAAATGCTGAGGGATTTTTGCTCAAGCCTGCCCTTATCTACAAGGCCAAGAACCCTAGGGCCCTGAAGAATAAAAATAAGAACCTGCTGCCAGTGCATTGGATGCACAACAGCAAGGGCTGGATCATGAAGCAGCTGTCATCGGACTGGTTCTACGAGTGCTTCATCCCCCAAGTCAAGCTGTATCTCGCAGAGAAGGGACTCGACTTTAATGTCCTTCTCCTCATGGACAATGCTGGAGGTCATGCGCAAGACCTCTCGTCTAAGGCATGGACCTTGAGGAGAACTTCTTGCTGAAGGAGTACTGGTGGCAGTATACCATCGCGACCTGTCTGAAGAACATCCAGGCCGCGTTGAAGGACATGAAGACGGAGACCGTGAAGGCCAGCTGGAAGAAGTTGTGGCCTGAAATTGTCCACAACTACAGCGGATTCACTCCAGAGGATATAAGCAACTCGGCAGTGGATAAGGCAGTTAGGCTAGCCCGGATGCTGGGAGGAGAAGGTTTTGCGGCTATGAGCCGCGATGATGTGGATGAGTTGCTGGAGACGCATTCGGATCCTTAACTGACGAGGATCTGGTGGAGATGACTAAGTATGCGAGTGAGAAGGAGGAGGAAGAGCAGCCAGAGGTTCCTGGGGGTCAGGGGGAGGAAGTTGGCCTTACACTTGTGCGTCTCTCGCAAGTCGTGAGATCTATTAAGGAAGTACAGGACATGATTGGCGAATGGGACCCACAAATGATGCGTGCATTGCGGTTCCGGAATGCACTTGATGGAGCGATGGAACCCTACAAAAGCCTCCTCACGCATATGAAAAGACAGCGCCAGCAACTGCCTATCACAATGTTCTTCAGCCATGCACCCAGACACCCACTGCCTACGCCTAGTACTCCTTCAGGGAAGAAGACGACGACGCATCTGCTGAAGATACTGCATCACCTGAAGACTCTCTTACTGAAGTCGTGCCTTCAGAGGAGCAGTAACCTTGCTCTTCTTTGCTGTGCAGTACATCTATTCATCTTCATCGCTTCATCATCGAACAAGTTGCACTATTTTCATAGGTTAGTGGTTGTGTGTAATAACTGTGTGTGTAATTAAATGTACAATAATAATACAGTAATATATTTGTAACATCTAATATGTCTTATTTCTCTTATTTTGTCAAATATATTGGGTAATATGAGTGTAATGGTGACTAAAGGGGTGTTATTTCATGTATAGAAGGCTCTAATAATGTTAAAAACCATATTTAGAAGGTCGTAAACAGGTTTTCTTTGCTCTAAATACGAAAATGTTAGATTTATAAATAAAGAATCCTACTTTGCGGAAATTCACTTATCGTGGTAGAGTCTGGAACTGATTAACCGCGATAAACGAGGGACGACTGTACTCCTCTTAACCTTCAAAGTCATCAATGATCAACTCTCCTCCCACTTGCAAACATTACTATACACATTTCAAACAAACAAATCAAGAAGACAATGCAACGGGGAGCGTCTACCTTGCAGTCCTGTTTCCCACAGAGGGTGAGAGTGCCGGTCTGAGTTCCTCCACCTGTGTGGCCAGCTGACGTCATCTACCTGCCTCAATATAAGATTCTTGCAGTGTGCTGTAATCGGGAGAGTCTACCTTGCAGTCCTGTTTCCCACGGAGGGTGAGAGTGCCGGTCTGAGTTCCTCCACCTGTGTGGCCAGCTGACGTCATCTACCTGCCTCGATATAAGATTCTTGCAGTGTGCTGTAATCGGGAGCGTCTACCTTGCAGTCCTGTTTCCCACGGAGGGTGAGAGTGCCGGTCTGAGTTCCTCCACCTGTGTGGCCAGCTGACGTCATCTACCTGCCTCGATATATTTTTTTTGACGTTTCCTACGGCGCAGCCGTCGGCGCTTTTGGTGGGCGTTTCCTAAGGGGCGTGTCCAAAGGGGCATTTCACGCCTCTTGTGAGCCCCTTAGGAGCACCGGAGGAGCTAAGGAGCTGGTAGCAGTGGAGATGCCCGGCGGGAAACGAAAGAAGAAACTTCCTCCGGATGATTCTCAAGTAGGTGCTATAGAAAAACATGTGGTTTCCACGCCGCGGGCTGTTAACTCTGGTACTGTGCCTCTCAATCCCTCAGTAGAGGGAGCGAGTTTAAGCTCAATTGAGCGAACTCCTCCGCTTCCCCCGGGGTTTTTGGAACTGTCTGATGCACCCGCTCCTGTTATGAGTCCTCGATGGGACGGTGAGCTCCCCACAGTAGTCTTGTGGAAAGAGCCTGCTGCTCTATCTAAGGTCTCGCAGGTTTCCCACATCTCACTTCTGGATATTTGGCAGGTTGTTTCACGTACTGAAAAAATTCTTGCGGAGACTGTTCCTTCACTTTGCCAATTTACTAAGGACGCTGTAGTTAAATTTCAATCTCTGGATTCTCAGGTTGGGGCCTTGAGTTCTAGGGTTTCTACAATGGAATCTCAGGTTAAGTCCTGTTCTTATTTTCATGTGTCTAATGTGAAAGATAGTGCTCTTTTACATCAAAAACTTGAGAATATGGAGAATCTTTCTCGGAGTAAGAATTTAAGGCTGCTTAATTTTCCTGTTTGTTCTTTATTGTCCCCTTTAATTTTGTTCAGAAAGTTCTTGAAGGACGCCCTTCTTCTCCCACAAGCTGAGTCGTTTTTATTTGTCAAGTGTTACTATCTTTCTACCAAAGTTTTGTCTACTGCGGTGGAAGAGGAAGTGGCTTCTTCTTTGAACACGGATAAGTTTAATTTGACAGCATTTTTAGAGGAAACACAAGATGATATTTCCTCTTGGGCTACGTTACTGGTGACTTTGTCTTCTGAGGAAGACAAGGCCACCATTCTTAAAGCCTATTTTAGGAAAAAAGGTACAAAATTTTGTGGGGACAGGTGTCTATTTTTCCTGATGTCTCACGCTCTACCCAATTATGTCGAAAAGCTTTTCTTGTGTTTAAGGCAAGAATTCTTGCTCTAGGGGCAACCTTTTTTCTAAGATACCCTTGTAAATGTTGTATCACTATTGGTTATGAAAGATTTGTTTTCTTATCTCCTCCAGATTTGGAGAAGTGGATCCTGGCTAAGGAGGGGGCTCATTGACTTTCCATTTTATATTGGTTTTCTTTGAGTTTCGTCCTGGGGAATGGAGGTATCTCAACAGGCTGTTTATTGGCTATGGATTTCTCTCCATTGGAGCGTTGTTCTAGCCTTGTTTTCTTTACTGTTGTTGTTCTATATTAATTGTATGTATGTCTCCCCGAGATGTGGGCTGTTTTCTTTTCAATGCTTATCTTACTGTAAATTATTTACTGGTATGTTTTGTTTGCCTTAAATTTTAAATCTTATTGTATAAGCTGAAAATTCTCATAAATAAATAATTAAAAAAAAAAAAAAAAAAAGACAATGCAACAAAAATACTCTGATCATACCGCATGAGAAAACAAAACATAACCAACAGGCATGCACAGGATCATTTGAACCCTCTGGAACACCCTACCCAAGAAATACAGAAACGTCACTGAACTGATCACCTTCCGGAAACGCCTAAAGAGCCACTTATTTAGACCCATCACAAAACACCCCCACCTCCCTCCCATCCCTCCCCTCAATTTGACGTAAAAATATGCACATATGCAATGTTCAATGTAAATATCTAAAGCAGTTTTCTGTTCTCATCCCTGTACATAAGTAATTGCTGAATGTAACCAAATGTAACCTTTGTTAAATGTACTTTGACCCAGTGAAAAGCAGTATAAAAAAACAGTTTAAATAAAATAAATAAATTAATAAATAGCTTGTTTATGGAGAGATCCTTCCCTTTGTTTCCTTTTTTTGGAGTTTATGTTCCCCTGAAGGTCTTCTCATCACGCCTGATCCTCTGCTGTCTTTCAGTTTAAGATGAGCCAGCTTTTAAGGAAGATTAGGGAGTTATTATGTATACTCCTTTACAATATTCTTTAGAACAAAAGCATTTATTTAGTTCATTATTGTGTTTAGTTATTGATCAAAGCAACAGTTGAGGAGGTGATCAAAACTTTCAGTTAGGAAAACTTGAACAAAAGTAGATTTCTCTTTAAAATCAATGGAACCATTTGGATTAAATTTCAACATTAAATGGGATTTGTTCATTTAAAATTCTTATTGAATTGGTTGAACAGAAAGGAGATTAATCAATAGATTAAAGAGGGTGCCTTTAAAACCAAGGGAAGTTAGGTTTGGCAGGAAGAAACTGTCAATGAAAGAGGAAATGCTTTTGAAAGTACGTGAGCGAATTTGAAAGCATGCTAGTTTTTGAAGGATGATGATCGATGAGGGATTAATTTCAGTTGTTTTCTAGATCTTGTGAAAGAATTTGTCCTTGATGCAGCTACAGGTGAAACATGGACCACATTGGGAGCAGTGTTGACAGTTGAACAGTTTGTTTGGACTTTTTATGTTGTTCTTTTTTATTGCTAAGGGAAACATTGTCCCCAACATGTGAAAAGCTGATACTTTGGAAGAACCAAAAGATAAATAATATTTGTTTGCAATAGGTTTAAATGATTGTGTGATATTGGAAACGTATAATCTGTGTGCTTTAAGATGATCTGGATGGAAGCATTCAAAGGTCAACATGCTTACTAACAATGAACCGTATCAAACGTTGAAGAGCTTATTTGGCGGATGCAGTGCTGAAAACTGAACAGCTTGTTTGGACATTTTAGCAGCTGATACCTTGGAAGAACTAAGAGTTAATTAATACTTTTCTGCAATAAGTTTAAATGATGATGTGTAAGTGAAACGATATGATCTATGTGCTTTTGAAAAGATCTTATAAAAACATTCAAAAGCCAAACACGATTACATAAAATCAAATATTGATTGCCTGCAATCCTGCTATTACTACTTATTATTTGTATAGTGCTACGTGACGTACACAGCACTGTACAGAGACATGTAAGAGACAGTCCCTGCTCATAAGAGCTTACAGTCTATTCAAGACAGACAGCACAACAACTGGGGACTAGGATATATCTGGGGGAAACACATGGTGAACAGGAGACTAGGGGGATTAGGATCCAAAAGCAGTCTCAAAGACGTGAATGAATTTGAACATTAAAGGGCCTGTTTTTATAACAGGACACCTGTGTGAGAGTCTATAGAATGCCTCTTTCATGAAGTCAATAAACGTGCCAATGTGCCTTTATAAAATAGGCTCCCTGAACCAGCTCCCTCACACATTTATGCCTGCTCTACTACTACTAACACAACTTATCATTTCTATAGGGGTACGAGACATGCACAGCACTGTACACATACATGTAAGAGACAGTCCCTTCTTATAGAGCTTACAATCGATTACACTTGGAGGAATTCTGCACATAACAATTTAAAATTCTGCGCAAAAAGTTTGAAAATTCTGAGCGCAGTATTTTAAAATTCTGCATACTTTATTAGTACTCTTTGTGCAGAATTCCCCCATCATAAGGTCTAACTCCTCCCCTAGATCTGAAATTTCTTCTTCCTTTTCCCTCTTCTGTCTGTAACCACAGACCTTCAGGAACAAGCAGGAAGTCAGTCTTCACATATGGGTGATGTCAGCATTGACGGAGCCGGGCGCGGGAACACTCCCCAGCATCCAATAAGAATGCTTTTGGAAGCATTGCTCCATGCGTGCATGCCTCTCTTCCTGCCTTCCCTGCTGATCTTCTCAGTCGTCTTTTTTTCCACGGAGCCATTGAGATATTGTTGCTGTTTCGCCGTGTCGAGACTTCTAAGTTTTTACTAGTACCGTCGAGAACTTTAGTTTTTGGCTTCCCATCCACCAACTCAACTCCTCGTCGATTCCAGTTCCCTTTTTATTGTTATTTCTTTAATTAATTATAAGTTTTTAAACTAATTTTACTTCAACTGTTTTTAGAGCCTACCGCCCACAAGGGCACTATTGCCCAGTTTGATCTTACCGCCCTCCTTTTTCTAATAATGGAAAAGTCCCGGACTGGTTTTAAGAAATGTTCAGTGTTCCAGCACCATATCTCATAAGAACATAAGATATGCCGTAATGGGTCAGAGCAAGGTCTTTCAAGCCCAGTATCCTGTTTCCAACAGTAGCCAATCTAGGTCATACCATACGTACCTAGCAGTTTCCCCAAAAGACACAGGTTCCACAATGCTTGTATTGGGTCAAGCATTGATATCCTGGGTCCCTTTTTAATAATGGTTTATGGACCTTTCCTCCAGGAACTCGTCCAAACCTTTTTTAAACCCAGCTACACTAACAGCCTTTTCTATATCCTCTGGTAACAAATTCCACAGTTTCATTACATGTTGAGTGAAAAAATATTTTCTCTTATTAGTCTTAAATAGTTTAACCTGTAGCTTCATTGCATGTCCCCTAGTCTTTCTACATGCTGATAACATAAACAATCGATCTACATTTACCCGTTCCACCCCGTTCATTAATTTATAGACTTCTATCATATCTCCCCTCAGCCGTCTCTTTTCCAGGTTAAAGAGCCCTAACCTTTTTACCCTTTCTTCAAAGGGGTATCCTTCTATCCCCTTTACCATTTTGGTGACTCTTCTCTGAACTTTTTCTGATAACGTTATATCCTTTTTAAGATATGGCGACCAGAATTGCACACAATATTCAAGATGTGGTCTCACCATGGAACGATATAGAGGCATTATAATATCCTTTGTTTTATTTTCCATTCCTTTCCTTATGATACCTAGCATTCTATTTGCTCTCTTGGCCGCCGCTGCACACTGGGCGGAGTGTTTTAACATGTTATCCACAATGATGCCTAAATCTTTTTCCTGGGTGGTGGTTCCTAATGTGGAACCTTGCATCGTGTAACCATAGTTTGGGTTGTTCTTCCCTAGGTGCATAACTTTACACTTGTCCACATTAAATTTCATCTGCCATTTTGATGCCCAGTCTTCCAATTTATCAAGATCCTCTTGCAATTTTCCACAATCCTCATGGGTTTTAACAACTTGAAATAGTTTTGTGTCATCTGCAATTTGATAACCTCACTCATTATTCCCTTTTCCAGGTCATTTACAAATATGTCAAAAAGCAGCAGACCCAGCCCAGATTCCTGGGGTACACCACTATTCACCTTTCTCCATTGGGAAAATTGTCAATTTAGCCCTACCCTCTGCTTTCTATCTTTTTACAAGTTTCTGATCCAGAATAGTACACTGCCTCCTATCCCATGACTCTTTTAGTTTTGCCAAAAGTCTCTGATGAGGGACCTTGTCAAAGGCTTTCTGAAAGTCCAAATACACTCTATGTCAACCGACTCACCTTTGTCTACCTGTTTATTCACACCTTCAAAAAAACATAACAGATTAGTAAGACAAAATCTTCCTTGTCTAAAGCCATGTTGGCTGTTTCCCATTAAGCCATGACTATCTACATGTTCAGCAATTTTGTTCTTTATGATGGTTTCTACCATTTTTCCCGGTACTGACGTCAGGTCTGTAGTTTCCCGGATCACCCCTGGAACACTTTTTAAAAATTGGCGTTGCGTTCACCATCCTCCAATCTTCAGGTATTAGAGATGATTTTAATGATAGTTCACAGATTACTAATAGCAGGTCTGCAATCTCATATTTCAGTTGTTTCAACACCCTTGGATGTATATCATCCGGACCAGGTGATTTGCTACTCTTCAGTTTATCAAATAGTTGTAATACATCTTCCCGATGTACCGATATTTCCTTCAATTCTTCCACACCTTTAAATACCACTTCAGTCATGGGTAACATCCCTACATCTTCCTCAGTAAAGACCGAAGCAAAGAATTCATTCAGTCTCTCCGCTATCGCCTTGTCACCTCTTAGTGCCCCTTTAATCCCTCTATCATCTAATGGACTAACTGACTCTCTCACAGGTTTTTTGCTATGAATGTACTTGAAAAAGTCTTTATTACGCGTTTCTACTTATGCAGCAAGCTTCTTCTCAAATTCTCCCTTTGCCTGCCTTATCAATGCCTTGCATTTAACTTGCCAGTGCTTGTGCTGTTCCCAGTTTTCGTCATTTGGCTCTTTTTTCCATTTCCTGAAAGATGCTTTTTTGGCAACAACAGCCTCTCTGACCTCACCTTTAAACCATGTTGGTAGTTTTTTGGACTTCCTTCCACTTTTCTTAATGTGTGGAATACAGCTGGTCTGGGCTTCCAAGATAGTATTTTTCAACAACACCCAAGCTTGATGTAAGTCTTTAACCTTTGCAACTGCTCCTTTTAGTTTTTTCTTAACTATTTTCCTCATTTTTTATTTATTTTATTTATTTAATTCTCTTATATACCGCACTATTCTGCATCAGTGCGGTTTACATTGAACAAACTGAAATTACATTGAACAGGGCATTATAACTTGGAGATAACTATTTTACAGGGAACATGGGCTATGGAGGGTTAAGTGGCTTGCTCAAGACCACAAGGAGCACCTGTGGGACTAGAAACCCCAGTCCTTCCGGCCCAAGGTTGCTGTCCTCTAGTGGGATTTGAACCCCCGACCTTCCGGACTGAAGTACCTTGCCCCAACCACTAGGCCACTCCTCCACTCCATTTTATCATAGTCTCCCTTTCGAAAGTTAAAAGGTAGTACTGTGGATTTCCTTACCATCCCTCCTCCACTAATTAAATGAAACGCCATCATGCTATGATCACTATTGCCAAGATGCCCCAACATCCTTATCTCTTGTACCAGATCTGGTGTTCCACTAAAGGACTAGGTCCAATATGGCTTCCCCTCTAGTCGGTTCATGAACCAGCTGCTCCAAGAAGCAGTCATTTATTTCATCTAGGAACTTTATCTCCCTAACATGTCCTGCCGTGACACTGACCCAGTCGATACCGGGGTAATTGAAACACCATTATTATTACTGTGCTGTAACTTTTGTTAGCTTCCTTGATGTATTTGAGCATTTCATCATCCATTTGTTCATTCTGGCCAGACGGTCGATAGTATACCCCCACTGCCATCGCCTTCCCCTTTTTACATGGAATTTCAATCCATAGAGATTCTAAAGCAAATTTTGTTTCCTGCAAAACTTTAATCCTTTGTGACTCAATGCCCTCTCTAACATTGAGCGCAACCCCTCCACCAATTTGACCAGCTCTCTCATTACGATATAGTTTGTACCCAGGTATCACAGTGTCCCACTGGTTGTCCTCCTTCCACCATGTCTCTGAGATGCCAATCATATCTAACCTCTCATTTAGTGCTATATATTCTAACTCTCCCATCTTATTTTTTAGACTTCTAGCATTTGCAAACAAGCATTTTAGAGACTGTATTTTATTCATATTAATTTGGCTATTGGTAGGCATGTGTAATTTGGAATCCTTAAGCTCTGTCTGCTCCATACTCAAGGGCATTTGGGCTACTTTACTCTGTTTTGGAACCTCTCTGCTTTTAATCAATGAGCATGACTGGTGCCTTAAGTGTTTAGGCTTAGGCCACGATGTACAATCTTGTTCCTCCTGTCGCCATATGACTTTCAGAGGGAGAAAGAAGGCTAAGCTGGTTTCATCAGACTCAGCTCTTTCGGCGCACTCCTCGGGAGCATTGAATCCATCAAAGAG
The DNA here is from genome assembly GCA_033557465.1 of Ichthyophis bannanicus. NCBI lineage: Eukaryota > Metazoa > Chordata > Amphibia > Gymnophiona > Ichthyophiidae > Ichthyophis > Ichthyophis bannanicus. Next base: position 17,310,246 of record CM066045.1, on the reverse strand, counting down.
AAAGCATCACTTAGAGTCCCCAGAGCATCTTAAGAAGACATCGGCTTTGGCATTAAGGTGCTCCCATTTATTGACATTGAGATCACTATCGGTATCGGACACCAAGCACTGGCATCGGCACCGATCACACTCCAATGGAGACCGTCCAGCTAAACAACCCCAGCAGGAGGCTTCACCCTCCAAAACCTTACAGAGGTTAGGGGATGCCCCTGAGGCTCAGTCCTCGGTGGAGCCCCCTTTACCGGCATCAGGCGTTGTAGCCCAGACCGTAGTATCTGGAGCCACTTCTTCCCCGGTACCATCACTCGATGATTAGGTCATCGTTATCGAGCGCAGCATTGCAGCAGTTTTAGCTGCAGTGACATCAATGCCTTCGACTCTTCCACAGCAGCTGTCAATACTTCCAACACCAATGGGGGTTATTGATCCAGCACCATCCGGAGTTACTGTTAAGCAGTCTCTGCCCACCGAACATCGCTCAACAGAGCAACCGGTTCCGCGGTCCTCGGTACCATCCATGTCAAAGCACCCTACATCTTCAGACCATCAAAGGTATTGAGGTCTGGACAGGGATTACTATGATGTTCTACTGGCCTTTAATTCTGGTTCTGAAGTATCTGACCCGGAGACCACTGATACTTATCCACATCGAGATATACCATTAGATACATTGCCTCCCTATGAGAGACATCAATCACTGAAGATATGTCCTTCCAGGACTTTATAAAAGATATGGCAGCTGCCCTACAGGTATCAGTGACTACTGAGACGGAACTGAGGGATGAAGAACTAGATCTTCTTCAGTATCCTTCGGCACCGAAGGAGTCTGCAACCCTCCTGGTGCACAACATCCTAAACAACTTAATAACTTGGATGTGGGAGGCTTCCATGTCAGTCAGTAAATGTCTGGATACCCTTTATAGGGTGCTACCCTCTCCAGGTTTCCAAAAGCCACAACTTCCACTCCATTCTAGGGTGGTTGAGTCAGCCAAGAGAAAGATTAAAAGCTAGAAGAAACACTCCTCGGTACCTCCAGGCAGAAAAGCAAGAACCCTCGATGCCTTTGCTAGGAAAGCTTTTCAGGCAACAATGCTTGCCTCCCAGGTTGAATCATACATACTATATATGGGCATGTTCCTTAAGGATGTGGCTAGAGACCTGGATGAGTTCACAGCCCTGCTACCTTCTGACAAACAAGCACCTCATCGTCCTAGTATCTCATACACAAAACGCCTCAAAATTCCTGACAAGGGCAGCATTTGATGCTTTTGAGGCCAACAGTAGGGCAGCTGCGGCCTGCATTGGTGCTAGGCAGAAGGCCTGGCTTCAAGCATCTGACCTGGAACAGTGGGTCCAGGATAAATTGATCAACATTCCCTGTAATGGAGAAAACCTCTTTGTCCAGAGGTGGAGAGAAAAGGCAAGGAAAATAGAAACTGACGACCTCATGATGAAGAGGCTCTCAAGAAAAACAGCAGATTCTTCCAAGAAGAAACCTGCTGCCAAGAAATCATTTTACCTGAAGAAAAAGAGGCTCTACCCTCACTACCATGCCTACCCACCCTACTCTGCTCCTCAACAACAGCAGAGACAACAGAGTACTAAGCAACCTTGCAAAGCTAAGGTAGCTAAACCACAACCTACCCTTGCACCTCAGCCCACTCAGAATTTTTGACTCTTGAAAAGAGTGGCCTGGGAGCATAGCCAGTTGTCCCGTAGAATCCCTTCCCATAATTCCAGGGAGATTGGTCCATTTTACACATCAATGGGGCTATATCACCTCAGAAACCTGGACCTTAAAGCTAGTAAGCAGCGGCCTAAAGCTCCACTTCAAGGAGCTCTCACCTGTTCACACTGTGGGCCAAACCTGTGTGGATCTCTGACACACATCCATACTACAACAGGAGATCCACTCTCTACTCACACAGGGAGCAATAGAGGAGGTCCTTCCATCTCAACAGGGCCTAGGGTTCTACTCCCAATACTTCCCTATCCCGAAGAAGATAGGAGACCTAAGACCTCTCTTAGATCTCCAAAATCTCAATAAATTTCTTGTCAAAGAAAAGTTCAAAATGATTTCTCTGGATACCCTTCTTCCTTACCTTCAACCAAATGATTAGCTATGCTCTAAAGGATGCATAAACACACATGCTAATCCACCCAAGTTGCAGAAAGTTCCTCAGATTCACTTTTCAGAACCACCATTATCAATATCAGGTCCTGTCCTTTGGCCTAGCCTCAGCTCCACGAGTCTTTACAGTGTCTGGCAGTCGTGGCAGCCTACCTCCGGACACTGGGCAACTAGCACAAAACCTAACTGCCCATATCATTCACAAGGCCCATTACTCATATCATATCATATCATGCCGCTTCTCCACTCCCTTCACTGGCTACCCATTGCATCAAGGACTAAATACAAATACCTTTTGATAGTATTCAAAAACTATAACAAAATAGCCCCCTCGTACCTCTGCTCCCTCCTCAACCTACCCAGTGCTACAAGAACCAGAAGAAATTGTTCCCAGAATACTCTTGCCATTCCAACTCACTTCCACAATGCAAATAAAACTACCAGTGATAGAGCATTCACTTACATTGCTCCATCTATCTGGCATGCTCTACCTGAACATTTAAGGAACATTAAGGACCTACAAACCTTCCACAAATAGCTTAAGATGCACCTTTTTATAGAACACTATGGTCCCACCTCCAACTACCAGCAATCACAAACAATGTAACTCTTCTGCTCACCCTGACACATGATATTCATAACTATCCTATGCCAAAATGCTCCTAAACAGTAAATTGAGTATTGTATTTTGTATATAGTTAGGGTAACCCCGTTCTTGTTGCCATCTTTACCATGCAAATACGTTCCACTGATGTTGTAATGTAAAGTTCAGGTTGTGTTCAACGTTCATTGTAAACCATCACTGATCTCTGGAAGTGGTGGTATATAAAAGCTAACAAATAAATAAAATAAATCTTTCTGTTCCCTTATTTAGAAGACTGGCTAATAAGGGCAGATACCATCCAGAAAGTCACTATCGGCCTTCAACAAACCATCTACATGCTGAAAAACTTGTTGTTTGTCATAATTTATCCAAAGTCACATCTGGTTCTGACCCAGAACCTGGAGTTCATAGGATCTCAACTGGACACCATTCAAGCCCGAGCTTTCCTCCCGGATGACAGACGAGTCCGGTTAGTTTCCTTGGCCACTCAGTTTCAACACCAATCAGCGGTGGAGGCCAGGACCTTCCTTCGCTTACTAGGCCACATGGTATCCACAGTACATGTGGTACCACATATCTGACTCAACATGCGGATCGGACAGTGGAACCTGTTGCAGCAATGGACACAATCCACAAGTCGACTGTCCAACTCATCACAATTTCTCTTCAGACGAGAACATCTCTCCAGTGGTGGACCAACCCACAGAACCTAGTCGAAGGGTTACCTTTTCAAAAATCTGCACCACAGTCTATCCTGACAACTGATGCATCAAAGCAAGGTTGGGGGGGCTCACCTCAATGGTCTCACCAGTGGTCTCCTTGGGAGAACTCCCTTCACATCAATCTCCTGGAACTCAAAGCAATCTTCAATGCCATCCACGCGTTCTCTCACCACCTGACAGGCCAGTCAGTCCTCATCCAGATGGACAATCAGGTGGCCATGTTCTATATCAACAAACAAGGAGGTACAGGCTCTCATCCTTTATGCACAGAGGCAATACACCTCTGGAATTGTGTAATCTCTCTGAGAATCCACATTCATGCAGTATACCTCCCAGAGATGGAAAATCAGTTAGCCAATAGGCTAAGTCATATTCTACAACTGTACAAGTGGTGGTTGAAACTTCAAGTAGCACATCACTTGTTCCTCCTGTGGGAAACACCACTATTCGATCTCTTTGCTTCTCCTTGCACTGCTCAGCTACCTTGGTTTTGCTCGAGAATTCCATCCCCATTCAGAGAGACCTCGGATGTATTTCTCCTATATTGGAGAGGGAGTCTTCTTTATGCCTTTCCCCCATTTCCCCTCGTTGCAAAGACATTGTTCAAATTCCAGGCCGACCAGGGGACAATGATTCTTATTGCACCTTACTGGCCCAGGCAACCATGGTTTCCTCTTCTTCAACTAGACGAGGCTCCACCCTTCTGCCTAGGATCTGCACCAGATCTCATTTCGCAGGAGCACCCCAGCCTCAACACTCTCCATGATGGCTTGGCTGCTGAACACTTCGTCCTCTCACATTTAGGATTTCAAGAAGATGTTTTGCATGTTCTTCTCTCTTCCAGGAAAGATTCGACCACATGGTCTTATGCTCTCAAGTGGCACAAGTTCTCTCTATGGTGTACACAGAGAACTTTAGACCCCTTCACAGGTCCAATTCTGGATCTCTTCCAATACCTGTTCCACCTGTCCTCATTGGGACTTAAAACCAACTCTGTATGAGTTCCTTTATGCACCATAGCTGCTTCTCAGCAGGCCTTCGACAATCGCCCTGTCTCAGCGCACTCACTGAGGGAGTGAATAACATGAGGATCTGCAAAAGCTGGAAGAATGGTCTAATGCTTGGCAGTTAAGATTTAATGTGAAGAAGTGCAGTGTCATGCACTTGGGATGCAGAAATCCAAAGGAATTGTATGAGATAGGGGGCAATAGGTTAGTTTGCACGGACCAGGAGAAGGACCCCAGAGTCATTGTTTCTGAGGATCTCAAAGTGGCAAAACAGTGCGACAAGGCAGTGGCCAAAGCTAGAAGGGTGCTGGATTGCATACAGAGAGGAATTACCAGCAGAAAGGAGGAGGTACTAATGCCGTTGTACAAGTTGCTGGTAGACCTCATTTGGAATATTGTGTTCAGTTTTGGAGACCATATCTCACAAAGGATATAAAAAGACTGGAAATGGTTCAGAGGAAGGCGACCAGAATGATTTGGAGGCTGCGCCAGAAGACGTATGAATAGTAACATAGTAACATAGTAAATGACGGCAGATAAAGACCAGCATGGTCCATCCAGTCTGACCAGCAATACGGCAAGAGTAGGTGCACCTGACGCTCTGTGCAGGTCACCCCTCCCCATGTCTTTGTTTAGGGGTGGACCCACCACTCCATGTAGGACACCCCTATTTGTTGAGAGGTTAGATGGTTCCGTTTATTTTGTTTTTATCCTGTTGCTGTAAGGGGATCCGCTGTGCTTGTCCCATGCTGTTTTGAATTCCGTCACCGTGTTTGCCCCCACCACTTCCATCGGGAGAGCATTCCAAGCATCCACCACCCTTTCAGTGAAAAAAATATTTCCTGACATTGCCTTTCAATTTTCCACCTTGCAGCTTCATGTTAGTTTTGGAGCTTCCCCTTCTTTGGAAGAGGTTTGTTTGTTCATCATTCCTCTTTAAGTATTTAAAGGTCTGAATCATATCTCCCCTATCCCTCCTCTCCTCCAAAGTGTACATATTTAGGTCTTCAAGTCTCTTCTCATAAGGTTTCTTACGCAGCCTCCAAATCATTTTGGTCACCTTCCTCTGAACACTTTCCAGTTTTTTTACATCTTTTGCAAGATATGGTCTCCAAAACTGAACACAGTATTCCAGGTGAGGCCTCACCAGCGACCTGTACAGTGGCATAAGTACCTCTTCCTTTCTGCTCATAATCCCTCTTTGTATGCAGCCCAACATCCTCCTGGCTTTTGCCACCGCCTTGTTGCACTGTTTTGCCACCTTGAGATCATCAGAGATAATCACACCAAGATCTTTTTCCTGATCCATGCACACCAACCTCTTGCCCCCTATCACGTACATTTCCCTTGGATTTCTGCTACCTAAGTGCATGACACTGCACTTTTTCGCATTAAATCGTAATTACCAAGCATTTGACCATTCTTCCAGCTTTTGTAGATCTTTCCTCATGTTATCCACTCCCTCGGGGGAGTCCACTCTGTTGCAAATTTTTGTGTCATCTGTAAAAAGACAGACTTTTCCATTCATTCCTTCAGCAATATCACTCACAAATACATTGAACAGTGCCGGGCCCAGGACCGAACCCTGGGGCACCTCGCTAATCACCTTCCCCTCATCCGAGTGAGCTCCATGTACCATCACCCTCTGTCGTCTGTCAGTCAACCAATTTCTAATCCAGTTTACCATCTTGGTACCCATCCCCAAGCTACTGAGTTTATTGACAAGCCTCCTATGAAGAACAGTATCAAAGGCTTTGCTGAAATCCAGGTAGATGACATCCATCGCACGCCCCTGATCTAGTTCCTTGGTCAATCAGATTTGTTTGGCAAGACCGTCCTTCAGTAAAACCATGTTGCCTCAGATCTTGCAACCTGTTGGTTTTGAGAAAGTTCACTATTCGCTCTTTCAGGAGCGCCTCCATTACTTTTCCCGCCACCGAGGTAAGGCTCACGGGCCTGTAGTTTGACACTTCTTCCCTGTCACCACTTTTGTGTAGAGGTACGACATCAGCCATTTTCCAGTCCTGAGGAACCTCTCCTGTTTCCAAGGATCTGTTGAATACATCCTTTAATGGCCCTGATAGAACTTCTCTGAGCTCTTTCAGTATCCTGGGATGTATCCCATCTGGTCCCATGGCTTTCAGTTTAGCAAGTTGTTCCAACACCTCATCTTCTGTGAATGGTGTGGTATCTACTTCGTTCCCATTTTTATCTTTGGGAGTCCCAGCTGGTCCATCTCCAGGATATTCTTTAGTAAAAACAGAGCAGAAGTATTTGTTTAACAATTTCGCTTTTTCTATGTCACTTTCCACGAGTCTTTTCCCAGCACTTCTGAGTCCTGCAATTCCAACTCTGATCTTCGTCCTTTCCCGAATATACTTGAAGAAAGTTTTGTCGCCACCCTTAACATCTTTAGCCATCTTTGCCTCTGCCTTTGATTTTGCTATCCTTATTTCTCTTTTTGACTCTTTGAATTTGATCCTGTATTCATTTCTGTGTTCTTCTGTTTGCAAGCTTTTGAATTTTGCGAAAGCTGTGTTTTTTGCCTTTATTTGAGCAGCCACTTCTTTGGAAAACCAAATAGGTTTCCTTCTCCTCTTGTTTTTGTTTACTTTTTAACATATTTGTCTGTTGCCCCTTTTATTGCCACCTTTAGTTTATCCCATTGCAATTCCACTTCCTTTATCTCCTTCCACCCTGTCATCTCCTCCTTTAGGTACTTGGCCATTTTATTGAAGTCAGTGTTTTTGAAGTTTAGGACTTTGAGCTTGCTATGTTTGGCCTGTACCCTGGCTTTTATCTCAAACCACACTGTGTAATGATCGCTGTTGCTCACAGGGGTACTCACGCAGACATTTGACATGCTATCACCATTGGTGAGCACTAAATCCAGCGTTGAGCTTTCCCTGGTTGGTTCCATGACCATTTGTCTAAGTGATGCATCCTGGAGAGTATCTACAATTTTTTTGCTTCTCTCCAGATGTGCAGAATCCAATCCACATCAGGTAGATTAAAGTCACCCAAAATGATTACTTCCCCTTTTGTGGCTATCTTGGCAATATCTTTAATCAAATCGTTATCTATCTCTTCAATTTGAGTCGGAGGTCTGTAGACTACAACAGTATGGATGACAGTGCCATTTATCACAGAGCACATCAGGTAAACAGTGGATATGGAAGGAGAATAGAGCCTCAGAATCCATTGAGGTAGGGGCAATGGTAACAGTTAACTTCAAACCAGGCCTGATCTTCCCCAAAGCAATGTCTCTGCAATACACCTACCAATCACCTGTTTGATATAAATCCAGTCTTTTAAAATAGTGATTCCACACCAACAGTATTAGTAGTACCTGCCCCTTGCAAACCCTCAGAGTGTAACACATGTGAGCAAACCAAAAAGAGGAACACCTATCTTCCCAAGTTACTGCCTTCTACAGGCCCCAATCATAGCTGAAAATCGGTGCTGCTGCAAAAACTGCCACTGATACTCCAGCAGCAGGAGTATCAGCGATGACTGGAGCCTGTAGATGGCAGTGGCCTGGGAAGATAGGTGTACCTATTATGTGCTTATTCTTGCATATGCTCAGAGTTTGCAGGGGGAAGCTGCTATCGACAATGTAGAATCACTGTTTTCATGAAATGGAGTCATATCAAATAGGCGATTGGTAGAGCTGTTTATTTGAGAAGGATTGGGCCTGATTTGATGCTAACGTTCACCATTACCCCTACCTCCCTGGATTCTGAGGCTCTTCTCACCTTCCATATCCAATGTTTACCTGATATGAAGTTACAGCCATGGAAATGATCTGGGTAGCACAGTCACAAAAAAAAGAACCAGTAGGATTCAAACCCCTGTTCCCTGTTTATGGAGGCATTACACTAACCAGTAGGCTACACCTCCACACCTCACAACACACAGCAGTGGCTGAATATGAAAAGACTGCAGGTCACTTCCTAGAACGTCTGCTGTGTGTGCCTTATAGGATAGCCCCTACCAGTACCCATGATGCAATGCAGATGCCCAACAGCAGTCTACAGCTGATCCCAAGATGGAGAATGCACATATCCATCACCTCAGGCGATATGTAAGATGCACTGACAGTGTGTGAAAGAAGCACACAGCAGATACAGACTGTGCCACTGAGCAGTATCTGCGGTGACCCTGACGGTGAGGACAGGCGCCCAGTATGAGGTCCCCAGTACCTGCAGTGCTAGAAATGTTCTCTGCTGTTTTTGCTGCAGATCCCCATTCTTACCAGTGTGTGGCAGGTGTTACCTGCAGTGTGATATGCCAGTCACCTCTAGCCCTGTGCTCTTCCCCTGTCTGACAGGGACCTACTTAGAACAGTGCATGTTGATGCCTAGTATTATAATGCTGATGCCAACTACCCGGGGTGGGGGGTTGGTCTGACTAGACCTGCATGGGGTTATTACCATGGCCCTATCAATAAAACTGGGAGTAGGCCTGGAACACCCCCTGCATGTGCACAAAGCAATTGTGTGCACCCAGCAGTTGATCAAGTGATTGGGTCCCAAGGACAGGGCATGCACCCACAACACTAGAACTAGACACTATATAGCACTATGTGGATACAGAGCTATGCCATGGTCACTGCTCGGTCAGAGTGAGAGCGCCCTCCCAGCATGACATGCAGTGGCCACCCGGTCCCTACAGGTGGCAGTTGGGCACTTTGATGTCCCAGCCATTGCCCACCACCGATGCAGACACATCCTGGCCAATCCGCCCTGTATCAGGCCATACTCACAATATCTTGCTCCTCATCATGCACATTTGCAGGCTAACGCTGAAACAGGGACTACCAACTCCAGTCCTGGTGCACCACAATCTATCCTGGTTTTCATGATGTCCCCAATGAATACCCATGGTATATTTGCATACAAGTGGAGACTGTGGATGCAAATATATCTCATGAATATTCATTAGGGACATCATGAAAACCAGGCTGGATTGTGGTGCACCAGGACCGGAGTTGGCCACCCCTGGCTTAGGCACTGCAAGGCTCAGTGAGGTGTAGAAAGCCACAAAACAATGGATAGACACACACACACACACACACACATACATACATATTGACGCATTGTGCAATGATGAGGAAGGTTGGCATTCCTGCCTGCCACTAGCCCTGTCCCTGTGGCCCTCTCAGCCCATGGCCTTGCCAGTCAGCAATGCAGGCACACAGGACAAAGGAGGCCTTAGGGACCAGGTCAAGCCCTGGACCATGGTGTGGCATCACTGGAGATGAGGCAGCAGGATGAGACAGGGTCTAGTGTATGCAGGTGGTGTTATGGCACGCAGGCAGGCAGCTGCAGTGACAGACCTGGGTGGAGAAAGAAACATGCATATGTATGACACCTCCTCCTGCCTCCACAGACGGTTCCATGTCATGCATGAGGCGAAGGCCTTGAAGGTGCACTTCCGTGCAATCAGGTGCGACTGCCCTGGGCTCCTGTGTCGTATCCGGCGGCAGCTGCAGTGGGAATGAGGTGAGTGTGGGGAAATTGCACAGGACTGGGGCCGTGACATGCAACATGGCACAGGGCTGGAGTGGCTGGGCAACACAGGGGCAACAGCAGACAGAGCATAGGGAGGCATCTGACAATGGGGACATGGCAGCCGAACACCCCCACCCACTGAAACTAACAGCTACCTCTCTGCATCCCTTCCACAGCCATCCCAGTTGAGGACAGCCCACCCCCTGCAGTGGAGGAGGAGGAGGCAGAGGTGGCGGCAGCAGAGGAGGAGGCAGAAGAGGAGGAGGAGCAGTCCATAGCAACTGCAGCACGCAGCCCAGACAGCACCACTGCAGTCTGACCAAGGACGCACAGCCCCATAGTACTGTCCAGCACCTCCCCATCAGGGGAGAGTGGGGAGGAGGTGGTCACCCTTGACCTCATAGGGGTGCCCCACTTCCCTGAGGAGGAGGGGCTGGACAGTACTGTGGTGTCTGGCCAGGGCACACCAGTATGGGGGGCAGGGTACCCCTGGGTGGGTGACTTGAAAGGTAGGGGGAGGAGGAGGTGGAGGAGGAGCAGCCCCTGGAGGGGTGGACCTCAGGGCCACCCCACCCAGGGACATGCCCTGTGGGTGGAGGAAGGGGTGAACATGGGAGGAGGGGGTGGAGAGTGGGGATGAGAGGGTGGAGGGGGTAGGGATGGGGTGTGGAGGGGGGATGGGAGTTGGGAGGGGTGGAGGCACAGGCAGCCACTGAGGAGCCCTTTTGAGTCATTGCTGATCACCTACATGGGATCAGGGATGATCTCTGGGCCCTCACACAGGCCATCGAGTGGCTCAGGGAGGCAGTCCTGACCCCACATAGGTGATCAGCAGTGATGACCCATGGGATATAGGCCACATATATAAATAGTTTTAATAAATGACTGTTTCATTGGAACACTGTATCCGTGTGTATATCTACATAGGGGTCAGTCTGTGGACCGCATGGCAGGGATGGGGGTCCCATGTGGACATCCATCCCTGCCAACCGGCCACCTCTGCCGATCCTGATGAACCTCTCGGAATGTACATGGTAGCCAGGGGTTGGAAAGGGTCAGGGTGGTGGTGGAGAAAGAGGAGCAGTGGATGGCCTGTGGCTCTGGACATACAGGGCTGATATGGATGTTGGCCCAGGTCACCTGGGCTGGAGGGCATGTAGTGGCAGAAGGGATTGCCTGCAGTGGTCTGAATGGCTCACAGCATGGTGGGCCAAGATGTGTACACGTTCAGGCCCAGTCCATGCCTCAAATAGTGGGGATGGAAGGCCCAGTGGGATGTCCATCCCCCCTATCTGTATCCCCTCCCATTCCAGTCGAACGTACCCAACCGTTGTATGGGGAAGGTAGACAGGGGCAGCAGAGGGGTGAATGGGGGCAACGTCAAGGTGGGTCATGGGTGTTTGCTGACCCCGGATGTACAGGACCAAGTCCAATGTTGGCCCCGGATGTACAGGACAAGTCCAATGTTGGCCCTGTATAGATGGGGAACGTCTCCCACCTCTGAGTTGGAATAGGTTCCCTGATGTGGCAATGGACTGCAGGCCTGGGGCTGTAGGTCGGTGTGTGGGGGCAGAGAGCCTCCCCCGCAACCTGTCCCCAGCCTAGGGAGGTAGGATCAGGGGTCAGGCTGTGGATAGAGGGTCACAGATGCTGGTGGCTGGGGATTGTGGCCATACAATGGAGCAGCAGTGTCATGGTGACTGGATGCAATGGCGCCGCAGCTCCATTGTGCAGGCAAGACCAAATGAGCTGGGGAAGGCCTGTACTTTGTGGACCTGGTCTGCACGTACATGCCTGTTTGCAATTCTGGTCCTGTGGTGCAAGATGTGCCCCATGGGATCGGAATCGTGATCTCCTTTGTACGTCCAGCTCAGCCTAGATATACAAAGGAGATCTATGTCCAGGACAGAAGCAAGCTGAGGGTGGACTGCCGTGAGGGAGTGTATAACATGAGGAAAGATCTACCATAGCTGTGGGAATGATTTAATGCTTGCCAGTTTGGATTTAATATGAAGAGGTGTCATGCACTTGGGAAGCAGATATCCAAGGGAACTGTATGCAATAGGAGCGAGAGGTTGGTGTGCATGGACCAGGAGAAGGACCTTGGAGTGGTTGTTTCTTAGGATCTCAAGGTGGCAAAACAGTGTGACAAGGCGGTGGCTACAGCCAGAAGGATGCTGGGTTGCATACAGAGAGGACGTACCAACAGAAAGGTACAGGTACTAATGCCACTGTACAAGTTGCTGGTGAGGCCTCACTTGGAATCTTGTGTTCAGTTTTGGGACCACATCTGGCAAAGGATATGAAAAGGCTGGAAGCGGTTCAGAGGAAGGCAACTGAAATGCTTGGGAACCTACGTCAAAAGACCTATGAGAAGCGACTTAAAGACCTAAATATGTACACTCTGGAGGAGAGGAGGGACAGGGGGAATATGATTCAGACCCTTAAATACTGACAGTGCATTAATGAACAAGCAAACTTCTTCCAAAGATGGGGAAGCTGTATATGAAGCTGCAAGAGGGTACACTGAAAGGCAATGGCAGGAAATACTTTTTCACTGAAACGTTGGTGGATGCTTGGAATGCCCTCCCGATGGAAGTGGTGGGGCAAACCCAGTGACAGAACACACATTGGCATGGGACAGACACAGTGGATCCCTTTATAGCTACAGGATAACATCAATATAAACATAACGATCTCTTATATCTCAATAGCGGTGACCTACGCGGAGCAGCACATGCACCTACTCTTGCCGCCTTGCTGGGTAGACCAGATGGACCATACCGATCTTTATCTGCCATCATATACTATGTAACTTCTATGTAACACCTACAGGCATGCAACTATGGGGGCCAAACATGCACACCCCCCTGTACAGTGACCACAGTATGGGGCTGGGGATGTGGTATTGGGGAAGGACCTGCTAGCCCACATGCAAGCCAGTCAGTCCCTGCTCCCGACAGTGACATGCCCACACCTGCTTGCCATGTAGTGGGTGTCTGCACAGGGCACCTGGCTTCTGCACCCAGGTCCATGCATACCACTGTCTCCCACAGGGCCACATGTATCACAGACGTGCATCTGAGGCACAGGCCCCAGTACATATACCATTGCAGTTAAATTAGAGACTGTTTGTACCTACCGTGTCACTGGCAGTGTTGCTGTAGAGGCAAATATGTTGCACAACATAGGCTCCCAAAATATCCAGGAGGTGTAGCACACAGGAAATGTTACACGTTTTCAACTGCAGCAGCTATCCACGTGTAACACGGAAGGCAGACGCACATGTGAATCTAGATGTAAACACTTGTTCGGTATTCTGAGCATTTGCACGTATACATAGTTGTGCATGGAACAGCGTCAAAACGTGTAACTCTGGCATGGACACGCCCCCGGAAAAGCAACAGTATTGAGTGTTCTGACATGTGCATATGACTCCAAAGTCATACTCAGATCTATTTTTAACCACCTTTACAGTAAGTGGAACATAGAGAGACACTTTCACCCCAGTATTGTGAAATACACATTGTTGTGAAATAATACTAGTTTGGAGATTGGCCTCCCAGATCTTTATCGTTCCCCCAAGAAATTTATTTGACCTTTTCATAAGCAATTGATAAAATAGTGTACTGCCCTTTGATAAAGTTGGGTACTTCGTTTTTTTAATGGGAAGATGTTTTAGATGGACAGAGGATACTGGTTTGCACTTAGGTTTGTGATATATCATATGCATACGGTTTATCTGCATGACATACGCATTTTAACACACAATCAGATCTGTTGTCTGTGAAAATGCCCTCTGTTACTGACTACCATTGGACCCGTATTGCTTCCACATGATTCAATTTGTTTCACTTCGGTCAACGGTTCATTTGGCCTATTATAATTTCCAGACGTAGCCAATCTGGATCGCATTTACAGAGTAGCATTCACACAAAATAGCAGTATGCTATATTGCTTACCACAGGGTACGTAGTTCTTTTCCCCATGTCTATGTTATGGACTTTTCCATTTTAGGAACTTGTCCAGATCCTTTTATGACACAGCTATGCTTTATTTAAACGTAGATGCCTTTCTGTGTTGTTACAATACAGTGCTGCTTTAGCCGACATAGGCTGCTATTCCACGTTTTAGCAGGTCTACCTAGATGGCTAAGATGTACGTACACGTTTTCATCAGAATACGGTTTAGACATTTAAGCGGCTCGACATGCCTATGCTCCTCCCCTCCACCCCCACATCCAGATTACTCGTCTTTCTCGTCTGTACGTGGAAATTGTTTTGCCATCGGAATCGCGTCTAGATGTTTAAGTGCCGAAAACGTCCAACTTGCAAGTGTAAATGGCTTATTCATGGTTCAGAATAACCCCCTAAGAGAACTTGCACATAAATCCAAATTAGCAGTAACCTGGTCCACCTTAAATGAAAGTGTGGCTGTTTGCTGACATATAATAGCCACTGTAATAGCCACCCAAATACAGTCCAATGTAATCTTCTTAGGCCGGGGAAACTGCAAACCGGTCGGCGTCGAGGAGGCACCCTGTAGCCCAATTCCACTACCCGCACCAAGGCCGCTGGTCTGGAGTAAAACCACCTCATCACCACAACCTAATTATTAATTTTATTACAACTGAATCCCTCATTATTACACGTAATACCTCCTTTACTCCCCCTCAATCAATCGATCTAACAAATCATGCTAAACCTATCAGGAAAGAAGTAAAATATCTTGGAATCACTTTGGACTGCAATCTTAGCTTCCAATCTCATATCAGTAAGACTACAAGAAAGGTTTTCTACAAATTTGCCATAATACATAGACTTAAAACCCTCCTCAGTGACTATCACTTCTGGACTGTCTGCCAAGCTGTTATTACACTAATATTGAAACTATCAGGTCTTTTCAATTGGTTCAAAATACTGCAGCCCGTATTATATTAGACTCCACCTGGCATGATCTCATCACCCCAATTTTGAATCAGCTCCATTGGCTTTCTATCATATCTCGTATTGATTTCAAAACTATCTAAATATCTTTAAAATTAAACATAACTTATCTGCTGACAGTCTGAAGTCTCTCATCATTTACGACTCTAGTACCAGACTTAGGATGCTTAGTACTATTGATACTATAAAGACATCTTCTTCATACACCAAAACCATTCATTCTATTTCGGCAAGGGCTCTATCTCTTGCAGCATCTGCCCTATGGAACTATCTCCCAGATGCCCTGAGAGCTGTTACAGAAATTAAGGACTTTGGAAGCATCTAAAGACTCTTCTATTCAGAAATCACTTTGAGACTATCTATTAGGACATCAATAATTAATGATATTTTGTAGTATTAGTATTTGTATCCTGCATGCCTCCTCCATTTTTTTTATTTGTAATGTACTTACTTGTTGTTATGTGAACCACTTTGATTGAAGGAGAAGGTGGTATATAAAACCTGTTAAATAAATAAGTATATGGAATGCACTCCCCGATAACCTACGTGCCACACATGTCCTTGCCGAGTTTTATAGAAGCTGAAAACCCATCTGTTCATCAAACAATTTGGTAGTGAAGGCTAGCGATCCTACACTGGTTGGTAGAGAAGACTATGCTCTACACTCTGCAGAGGACACAAGACTCTATACCCCTAACACAGATCCTTAGTGCTATGCTTTATTGAATTTTACATTACCTGGTTCTGCTCATTATTTGCACAATGCATACTGCTTTGTTTTCTTGCAACAAGTATGTTAACTGCCAAATGCATTTCTAGAAACATAGAAACACAGAAAGATGATGACAGAACAAGACCATATGGCCTGTCTAGTCTGTCCTTCCATATCAACCACTACAACAGTCCCTTCTTTTCCTTTAGAGATCCTCTGTGTTGGTCCCATGCTTCTTTAAATTCAGATACTGTCCTCATCTCTTCCACCTCCACTGGGAGACTATTCCATGGATCCACCACTCTTTCCATAAATAATTATTTCCACATACACTCCTGAATCTATCCTCTTTCACCCTCATCCCATGTCCCCTCGTAGCAGAGCTTACTTTCAATCGAAAGAAGCTCTCCTCCTGTGCATTTATACCACGTAGGTATTTAAACTTCTCAATCATATCACCTCTATCCCGCCTTTCCTCTAAGGTGTACATATTAAGATCCTTAAGTCTGTCCTCATATGTTTTATAATGAAGACCACTAACCATTTTAGTAGCCACCCTCTGTACTGACTCCAGCCTGTTTATATCCTTTTGAAGGTGCGGTCTCCAGAATTGCACACAATACTTCAAATGAGGTCGCACCAAAGATTTATACAGAGGCACTATCACCTCCTTTCTTCTGCTGGCCATTCCTCTCCCTATGCACCCAAGCATCTTTCTAGCTTTTGCTGTCACCTTTTCTACCTGCTTAGCTACTTTAAGATCATCAGACACAATCACGTCTAGGTCCCGCTCTTCTTTAGTGGACAAAAAGTACTTCACCCCCTATACTATATTGCTCTCTTGGATTGCTGTAGCCCAAATGCATGACCTGGCATCAACATTAAATCCCAGCTGCCAAATTCTAGACTCTTCTTCAAGTTTAGCTAGATCCCTCCTCATGTTATCTATACCTTCCTGGGTGCATACTCTATTGCAGATTTTGGTATCATCCGCAAAGAGGCAAACCTTACCAGACAGCCCTTCCGCTATATCACTAACAAAGATGTTAAAATTTCTATATTATGTTCTTTTGTTAGCATGTTACCTACAAAGTTTGTGTTTATGTCCTACTTTCCATGTAAGCATTAACCTTCATTTACCTGGTTAACCTGTAAACTGCCTTGATGCTTTTGCTAAGGAGGTATATAAAAGTAGCTAAATAAATAAATAAATACTGCAGCACCATTTTGAACCCATTGTCAACAGGGGCAGGAGCGACTCAGGATTGCTTCTGTCCCAACAACACGGACCACCATTGATGACTTGAGGTAGACTCAGAGGGCCCTATGGAACATAAAACGTTTGAAATGAAGATGATAAGACACTTTCAGTTGGATCAGACAGGTCTTAATAAAGATACGGCCTTTCTATCACATTATATACTATAAATATTTACAGCCTTCGATCACCTATCCATCTCTCCCACGTACCCAGCCTCCGCTCTCTTTCCCTGAGACTGTCAATAGAAAGCTGCCCTCATTCACTTATATAGCATGTTGTTGTCATCTGTTGCTTATACTGTCCTGACCTGAAGCTAGTCCAAGAATGTTTTAAGTGAGTCCAATAAAAAGATACCACCTTATTTTCCTTTTTGTTTTCCTTTTCTTGTAACTACCATTAAATTGTACTAACATGGCAATCACACTGCTTTTTCCTGTACTTTTTAGCATTACATTTTAGCTGCCAAATTCTAGACTATTCTTCAAGCTTTGCTAGATTCCTACTCATTTTATCTACGCCTTTCAGGGTGTCTACCCTATTGCAGATTTTGGTATCACCTGCAAAGAAACAAACCTTACCTGACAACCCTTCCACAATATAATTTATAAAAATGTTAGAAAGAACAGGACCAAGAACTGATCCCTGTAGCACACTACCAGTAACATCATTATCCTAAGAGTGAATTCCATTTACCACTACCCTCTGTCGCCTCTCAGTGAATCAGTTTCTAAACCAGTCACTTTAGCATCCATCTCAAGGCTGCTTAGTTTGTTTATAAATCACCTATGAAAAGCCATGTCAAAGCTATACTGCATTTAGGGCTCTCCTGCAGTCAAACTATCTGATCACTCAGTTAAAGAAATTGATCAGATTTGTCTGATAAGACCTCCCTCCAGAACCAGCCCAACCACAAGGCAAGCAAAGCAGCCGCTTAGGGTGGTAATTTCTGGCGGGGGAAGTGGGGGGGGGGGGGGAAGCAAAGAGCTGAGCATTCAAAGTTATATAGATTTTGACAGCCAAGGAAGACTGTAAAGCTTAAGGGCTGCCTAGAGCACCAACACCTTGGAACAACTCTGGGGTCAGCCCTGCCTACATCTAGTAAACCACACTATCTCAGGTCCTACAATTTACTGGAGTCCAGAAACTGACCTATTCTTTGTTTTAGCAGTGCTTCCATTAGTTTACTCAAAACAGAAGTCAAACCAGCCAGCCTATAGTTCCCAACCTCCTCCTTACTTTCATCTTTATATAGAGGGACCACATCTGCCCTTCCTCAATCCTCTGACCATTCCTAACAGTAAAGAAGCATTGAAAAGGTCAGACAACAGAGTCACCAGAACATCTTTATGTTCTTTCAATACTCTCAGATGTTTCCATCCAGCCCCATTGCTTTATGTCCTCAGAAACAGTTCTGAAAATTGTTCAAAATCTATCTCACCTCCATTCCTATTGGTGTGTGTTTTCTGAGGTCCCACTCTCAGCTCTTCATCTACAGTATGAATACAGAAAATAAATATTTGTTAAGAAATTCCACTTTATCCTCATCAGCTTCTACATAATCCTCTCCTTCACCCTTGAGTCTGACAATATCGCTTTTGTACTTCCTCTTGTCAATAATGTATCTAAAAACATTCATTTCACTGAATTGGATATTTGTTCTTCCATTTGCATCTTTGCTTTCCTGGCTAATTTCCCAACTTCTGTTAGCTTTTCCAAATATTGTTGTTTGTCTTCCTCTTTCTGTGATGTCTTTTACTTTATGAATGCTAACAAATCTTAACAAAGCTAATTTTCTTGAAGTCTAGAGCCCTCACTTTTAAATTAACCATCTCCACCCATGTCCTAATACTAAATCCCACCATCTAGTGATCACTGGATGCTAGATGATCAGTCACTATAACATCAGAAACACTCTCCCCATTCATAAGCACTAGTTCCAGAATGGCCCAGTTCTGCTTAGGTTCCGTTACCAATTGCCAGAAGAGTTCTCCCAGTAGAGAATCCAAGATCTCCCTACTTCTAGATGACACAGCAGTTGGGATACTCTTAACTAACATCTGTCATAATGAAATCACCTATCAGTAGCACTTCACCGTTCACAGTGATATAAATATCTTCAATTAAATCTTTGTTCACTTCTTCTGCCAGCGAAGGAGGTCTGTATAATACACTAATGATAGAGATGTTCCATTATCTCATTCTGGATTAGCCTACAGTGCCTTTTCCTTACCTCATAAGCCCTGCAATTCTGTTGTTTTAATATTATTTTTTTACATATATCAACACTCATAAGAACATATGATATGCCATACTGGGTCAGACCAAGGTCCATCAAGCCCAGTATCCTGTTTCCAACAGTGGCCAATCTAGGTCACAAGTACCTAGCAGTTTCCCCAAAAGACACAGGTTCCACAATGCTTGTATTGGGGCAAGCAGTGAATATTCTGGGTCCACTTTAATAATGGTTTATGGACTTTTCATCCAGGAACTTGTCCAAACCTTTTTTAAACCCGGCTACGCTACCAGCTTTTACTACATCCTCCGATAGCAAATTCCAGAGTTTGATTACACGTTGAATGAAAAAATATTTTCTATTATTAGTCTTAAATAGGTTACCCTGTATCTTCATTACATGCCCCCTAGTCTTTCTATATTTTGATGGCATAAGTAATCGATCTACATTTACCCATTCCACTCCATTCATTAATTTATAGACCTCTATCATATCTCCCCTCAGCCATCTCTTTTCCAGGTTAAAGAGCCCTAACCTTTTTAGTCTCTCTTCATAGGGGTATCCTTCCATCCCCTTTACCATTTTGGTGGCTCTTCTCTGTACCTTTTCTAATAATGCTATATCCTTTTTAAGAAACGGCGAACAGAATTGCACACAATATTCAAGGTGCGGTCGCACCATGGAACGATACAGAGACATTATAATATCCTTTGTTTTATTCTCCATTCCTTTCCTTATAATACCTAGCATTCTATTTGCTCTCTTCGCTGCCACTGCACACTAGGCAGAGGGGTTTAACATGTTATCCACGATGATGCTTAAATCTTTTTCCTGGGTGGTGGTTCCTAATGTGGAACCTTGCATCGTGTAACCATAGTTTGGGTTTTTCTTTCCTAGGTGCATAACTTTGCACTTGTCCACATTATATTTCATGTGCCATTTGGATG
This sequence comes from Ichthyophis bannanicus, assembly GCA_033557465.1. NCBI lineage: Eukaryota > Metazoa > Chordata > Amphibia > Gymnophiona > Ichthyophiidae > Ichthyophis > Ichthyophis bannanicus. The sequence continues at coordinate 17,290,170 of CM066045.1, read as the reverse complement.
CCCAGTCTTCCAATTTATCAAGATCCTCTTGCAATTTTCCACAATCCTCATGAATTTTAACAACTTTGAATAGTTTTGTGTCATCTGCAAATTTGATAACCTCACTCGTTATGCCCATTTCCAGGTCATTTATGAATATGTTAAAAAGCAGTGGACCCAGCACAGATCCCTGGGGCACTCCACTATTCACCTTTCTCCATTGGGAAAATTTGCCATTTAACCCTACCCTCTGCTTTCTATCTTTTAACCAGTTTCTGATCCACAATAGTACACTGCCTCCTATCCCATGACTTCTTAATTTTGCGAAACGTCTCTCATGAGGGACCTTGTCAAAAGCTTTCTGAAAGTCCAGATATAATATATCAACTGACTCACCTTTGTGTACCTGTTTATTCACACCTTCAAAAAAACATAACATATTAGTAAGACAAGACCTTCCTGGGCTAAAGTCATGTTGGCTGTCTCCCATTAAGCCATGACTATCTACATGCTCAGTAATTTTGTTCCTTATGATGGTTTCTACCATTTTTCCCGGTACTGACGTCAGGCTCACTGGTAGTTTTCCGGATCACTCCTGGAACCCTTTTTAAAAACTGGCATTACATTGGCCATCCTCCAATCTTCAGGTATTACAGATGATTTTAATGATAGTTCACTAATGATAGTAGGTCTGCAATCTCATATTTCAGTTCTTTCAACACTCTTCCAGGTGATTTGCTACTCTTCAGTTTATCAAATAGTTGTAATACATCTTCCTGGTGTATCAATATTTTTTTCAATTCTTCTGCAGCATCACCTTTAAATACCATTACAGTCATAGGTAACATTCCTACATCTTCCTCAGTAAAGACCAAAGCAAAGAATTCATTCAGTCTCTCCGCTATGGCCTTGTCCCCTCTTAGTGCCCCTTTTACCCCTCTATCATCTAATTGTCCAACTGACTCTCTCACAGGTTTTTTGCTATGAATGTACTTGAAAAAAGTCTTTATTATGTGTTTTTGCTTCCACAGCAAAGTTCTTCTCAAATTCTCTCTTTGCCTGCCTTATCAATGCCTGGCATCTAACTTGCCAGTGCTTGTGTTGTTTCCAGTTTTCGTCATTTGGCTCCTTTTTCCATTTCCTGAAAGATGCTTTTTTTGGCAGCTTCTCTGACCACACCTTTGTTTCTACTCTGTCTTTCCTGAATAGATTATAACCTGTTTATGGTTCTCCATGAACCACATCTTCATGAGCACAACTAAATATAAGGGGACTATTGTAGTTGATATGGAAGGGCAGACTAGATGGGCCATGTGGTCTTTTTCTGCCATCATGCTTCTAAATTCAAGTCAGCCTCTGTGGATTAGTATACACAGCTTTCCAGAAGTTGCCTTTTTTCCCATTTCTATATGGGTTTTTAATATTTTACTTATCCGAGAATTTTTACTTACCTTGATTCTTTGTTCACCCATCTCTGACAAATCTAGTTTAAAGCCCTCTTCCATATGTTAGCTGGTCTGCTGCAGAAAACACTTAGCTCTTTCTTTGATGGGTGAAAACAATCTCTGCTCAGCAGCCCAGGGTAAAGAATCTCATAGTCCAGGAAGCTGAAACACTGTCAATGACACCATTCATGCAGCCATGCTTTACCCTTGACAGGGAAGACTGAGAATAATACCACCTGCCCAGAGCCATGAAGTCATTCTTAATACATTTGTAGGTATACCTAGCAGTACCATTAATAGTTAGTAGGCTTGATCAGTTTTGGCAGACTATCTGTACTATCTCAGCTTCTTAGCACCTGGTAGACAGCACACTTCCTGGGAAATCATATCTGGTTGGCAGATGGATGTCTCTGTACCCCTCAGAAGGGAGTTACCAATCACCACTACCCTTACTTCCTAGTGGTTACTAGCCCAGCACTTTGGGGTTTTTGAGCTCCAGCTCCTCCTGTTTCTGGAATGTTCTCACCTCCTCTACATCCAGGGCTGTATACCAGTTCTTGGGAAGAAGGAGTTGGGGTGTTGATTCTACAGGCTCTTGTGACCCATGTCCAACTCTCTTCTTTTAGTACCATTCCATCTTCTCCTCTGCTAGAGATCTTTGATTCCTCAAGAAGCATTTCATCAGTGCCATTTCATTGCTGTCACAGATGTTTTTCATCTTTGCACCTCCTCTCTCAGTCCTTCCACTTATTTCATGAAGGATTGAACCTGCAGACATGCACATGGAACCTTTTCCTCCATGCCTGGAATCAGGCTGTCCATCTGGATGGAGGGAAAAGCTGTAGCAGGGCAACAGCTGTGGTGACGCAATGTTTCCTAGCCATACTTCAGTTTTAAGAGCTTTGGTACCTGTTAAAAGAAATGAGAAAAAGACCTGCCAAAGTCCCTACCTTTTCCTCAGCGGACCTATAAATCAAGAAAGCAGCTTGCCTCTTTTATGTGAGCTCTAACACCTCATTCCTTGTATGTAGTCCTTCTTGCTTGCTCACCTGTTACTGTTACTTGAGTATGCAGCAGTTTATCCTATGCCTTCAAATTACTATATCTGAGATGTATAGTCTAATATGTTCTCTTGTATAATTACCTAATCAGAGCCCCCTGAAATATAATAAATTGTTTTCTTTTAACATAACCACAAGTTGACCTATTTATTTCCTAGATTTTCCCTTCCAACCAATATCAAGCATGTCTGTCTAATTCGACTAGCTAATTGGTGAATGATTCTATATAGCTAGATTTGTTTGATGGGGTAGGTGGAAATTGGGGTGGTGATGGATGGAACTAACACTTCAAAAGTACAGTGACTTCAAAAATATTAATAACTTTCTTCCCCTTTGAGCTAGAAGTAAAAAAGAAAGCTCCAGAGCAAACAAATAAGCTTCTTAAAAAAAACTAACCTCCACTACAGCAATAAAGAATGATCTAACAGCTAATCCAGCAAAATAAAGCTGTAATAAAAATCTCCTTTTTTAAAGATCGGGCAGAGCACTTGAAATTAAAAAAAAGGCCAGAAAAAGTATCCCAGCCTATAATGAATTCCTCTTGGAATGACAGAGGTTTCTGAAGTCTGTAGGTTCTTATAAAGTTCTCAAAAATCCTAATTCTCAAGCAGTCCAGCTAAGTGATTTCAAAGAGTATTATTAGCCCCCCCCCCCACCTTTGACTACAGATAAAACAGAAAGCCCTAGAGTAAATAAATAAGTTCCCAAAAAAACCCTTCTACTACAGCAATAAAAAAAGAACCCAACAATTAATCCAGCAATATAAAATTGCAATTAAAAAATACCCCTTTTTAAAGAAATCAGACAGACATTTTATATACAAGCCTCATTGCTGAGCAAATTAATGGAATCATTGTTAAAATTCTAGATAACACAGTTTCTGAAATCCAGTGGATACAGAATCTGAGGCTGCATGGTCAATTACTTTGACTGGGTGACCAGAGAGTTAGGTTGGGGGAAAGCACTAGAAACGGTGCACTTAGATTTCAGCACAGCTTTTGACATAACTCTTCATAGGTGACAACAAACTGAGCACCCTTGGTATTAGCCCTAAAATGACTTTCTGTGTTTCAATGTTGAGAGAGATGACTATGTCAAAAGAGATTATGTAGGTAGCATTTACTGTAGGACGTGATGACCTGTATACCCATCTTGAGTGTGAGCCCTACACTCCCATTGGTTCCTTTATAGCACGTGTGAATCTTTTGTACCTTAGCCATGCTTTATGTAAGTCCAATGACCATAGCTGACAGGACTAGCCCAACATGAGGCATAGGTGGTTGCCTAGAGCAGCAGCTTCTGGGGGATAGCAAAGAGCAAGGCAGTCAAAGCTAAACAATAGATCTCAGAGCCATGGAAGAGGGGGGATAAGGAATAAGGCTAAAGGTTTTCCTAGGTTGCCAACACCTTGAACCAAGTCTTGAACCAGCCCTGTTGGCTGGCAGTAGGAGGTTACTGAGGAACCTTACCTACAGTAGGTACCTACCACACGTTCCCTACACTTAATACAATCTTTACATAGCTGCTGACTGCTATCACCTACTTCTTTAGTCCTTCCAGGCTGCCTAGAATCCTACATGGTCACTTGGCAGCTATGTGCTTATCCAGTACAATGGTTTAATCAGAGCCTTAGTGGTAGAGCATTCTAGTGCTTACAGTACTCTCTTTCCCTTCCCTCCTGTGTGTTTCCTTCTCTGTGTCTACCCAAATGTGCACCCTAGTAGGCTCTTACTGCTCTCCAATATGAGGTACACACACTTGTATATTAAAATGCTGAACCAATTGTGCTCATGCCTGGCTTGTAGACTCAATGTCCCTGTGCTACCCCTAGATGAGGAACAGTTTGTGTTCTCAGCCCACCATCATCTGGGCCATGAAGAGGGTGTTAGACTTACCACCCTCTTCCTGATGTGCCTATACATACATGTCAGCATGCAAATCTTATAGAAATCATGGCCATAGTTTGACTGTTTCTAATCTCATCTAATATGTTCTTTTATACCTCTACGGTCATAAAACTAGCGTGGTTTGGTGCAGTTTAGAATAAAAGATAAGATTACAAAAGAAGATTAAAAAGGAATTATGAATCAAAAAGCCAAAAGCTTCTGGAAAAAGAGAAGTAGAGGAGCGCCCCTTAATCTTTAGAGGTAATTTAGCCCAAATCTCAGCTGCCTTATATGAAATAGTGTATGCAAATCTTGTTCTTGAGCTAACACCTCTGCTAGATGGGAATAAGAGATCGCAGGACGACTGTAAACATAGAATTAACAGCTAGAAACGGAGGTAATACAAGGTAACAAAGAAAACCGCATAGGAACAGAATGATTAAAAAAATGTATACAGAACTGTATATAATTTAAAATAAATCCATTTGGAGATCTTGAGCCAGTGCAGCTCACGAAGTAAAGGTGTTACCACTACATACCTAGAGACTCCAAAAATCAGTCAAGCAGCAGTATTTTGCCATAATTGTAACTGCTGAAGCTGTTGTTTTGAACAGTTTATAAATAGTATATTACCATAACCTAGATATGCCAAAACAGAGCTTTGCACTAGAAGCCGAAAATGATGAAAAGGAAAATGGGGTATGAGTTGACATAATTGACATGTACGAAAGAATGATTTGGAAACTACTCACTAACATGGATTTCAAAAGATAAATTTTTGTCAGTCAAAACCCCCAATATCTGAAGCACGCACTCCGTACGAAGGTTAAGCAAATCCCACTTCCTGGAAGACTTTCTACACTTCAAATTCATGCTTGGCTCTTTCCAGTCAGCCATAGCTCTTGCCAAACAAGACTACTACGTCCATCTGACTAACTCTCTTGCCTCTGATCCTCGCCGTCTCTTTAATACCCTCAGTTCTCTCCTCAAGGTGCCTCTGCCCCTGGTCCCTCCCTCCCTTCCTGCCCAAAACCTAGCAGACTACTTCAATGACAAAATCCACAAGATCACCCTCCAATTGCCCTTCTCTTCTTCAACTACTTCCTCCCCCTCTTCACTCCCAATTCTTCCCCATCATCCCTGCTACCTCTGCTACTCTCTCTTCCTTCCCTGTGATCTCTGAAGAGGAAACCACACTCCTTCTTTCTTCCTCCAAACCCACCACCTTTTCCTCTGACCCTATCCCCACCCATCTCCTAAGCCCCATCTCCTGCACCGTTGTCCCTTCCATCTCTTGTATTCTCAACCTATTGCTCTCCAGTGCAACCTTCCCCGCAGACTTCAAGCATACTGTGGTCACACCCCTCCTCAAAATACCTCACTTGATCCCACCTGTCCTTCTAACTATCAACCCATCTCTCTCCTTCCCTTCAAATCTAAACTACTTGAACATGCAGTCCACCGCTGCTGCCTTGACTTCCTCTCCTCTCATGCCCTCCTGGATCCTTTACAGTCTGGCTTCCGTCCCTTACACTCTACTGAAACGGCTCTTACCAAAGTCTCCAGTGACTTGTTCCTGGCAAAATCTAAGGGCCTCTACTCTGTCCTCATCCTTCTTGACCTCTCTGCTGCTTTTGACACTGTTGACCACAACCTTCTCCTCGATACCCTGTCCTCGCTTGGTTTTAAGGGCTCTGTACTATCCTGGTTCTCCTCCTACCTCTCCCATCGCTCTTTCAGTGTGTGCTCTGGTGGCTCCTCCTCCTCTCCTACCCCGCTTTCAGTTGGTGTACCCCAGAGATCCGTCCAGGGTCCGCTCCTTTTCTTTCTATATACCCAATCCCTTGGTGCGCTTATCTCTTCCCATGGCTTTCAGTACCATCTCTATGCCGATGACTCCCAAATCTACCTCTCTACGCCTGAAATCTCTCCGGCAATCCAGACCAAGATCTCTGCCTGCCTTTCTGACATTGCTGCCTGGATGTCTCACCGCCGCTTGAAATTGAACATGGCCAAGACTGAACTCCTTATCTTTCCCCCCAAAACCTCCCCTCCTCTTCCTCCTTTCTCAGTCTCTGTGGATAACTCTGTAATCCTTCCTGTTTCCTCGGCCCGCAATCTGGGGGTTATCTTTGACTCCTCTCTCTCTTTCTCCACACATATCCAGCTTGTAGTTAAGACCTGCCGTTTCTTTTTCTACAACATTAGCAAAATCCACCCCTTCCTTTCTGAACTCACTACTAAAACTCTTATCCACTCCTTAATCACCTCCGGCCTTGACTACTGCAACCTACTCCTTGCTGGTCTCCCTGCGAACCATCTCTCGCCCCTTCAATCTATTCAACATTCTGCTGCTCGACTAATTTTCAGCCAGCCTCGCCATACCCACATTATTCTTCTTCTCAAGTCACTTCACTGGCTCCCTATCCATTTCCGCATCCAGTTCAAACTTCTCCTCCTGACCTATAAATGCATTCATTCTTTGGCTCCTCAGTACCTTTCATCTCTTATCTCTCCTTACAACCCCTCTCGGGAAGTTCGCTCTTCTAACAAACGACTTCTATCTATGCCCTCCACTCATACTCCTAACTCCAGACTTGCTCCTTTCACTTTGCTGCACCTTACGCCTGGAACAAGCTACCTGTGTCTATACACCAGGCACCCTCCCTGGCCCTCTTCAAATCCAGGTTGAAAACCCACCTCTTCACTGTTGCTTTCAGATGTTGATCTCTGTGTTTTGTCTTGACTAGATTGTAAGTGCCGTGTTTTGTGTTTTGCCTTGACTAGATTGTTGCTCTGTATTTTGTCTTGACTAGATTGTAAGCTCTGACGAGCAGGGACTGTCTCATACATGTCTGTACAGCGCTGCATACGACTGGTAGCGCTATATAAATGCTCAATAGTAGTAGTAGTAGTAGTAGTAGCAGTGCTTCAAGTAATGAAGTGGGGCACGGTATACTATTATTAAGGCAAAGAACCTTTGTTTTAGCCACATTCAATTATAAATTTTCAGTTCAGGCCCAGCTTGCCAATAATTGTAAAATATTATCCAGAACTGCATAATAATCAACAGCTTGTGAGGGAAAGGTTAGTAATATGGAAATGTCGTCCACATAAGAGTAAACTTTGAAGTCTGGCTGGTTAAAAAATCAGCCTAAAGAAATCATTAAAACGTTAAAAAGAACTGGAGACAATGGGGACCCTTACAGAGCCCTGCAGGTCACCTACCACATCTTCGAATAATCTGTACCAGTACAAACACAACGGGGGCTATTCTGTCCTAGAATAGCAGGGATGGACGTCCCCCCCAAAGGGACATCCATCCCCGCTATTCATGCCCCTTCCCACTGGTTGTACGGGGAAGTTAGACGGGGGCGGGAAAAAGGAGGATCGGGGGCGGCGTTAGGGCGGGCAGTGGGTGGTCTCCAGCCCCGGACATATGGGACAGATTCTAATGTCGGCCATCTACGTCTGGGGCCGGCAACTTGAACAGGGAAGTTATTCCACCTCCGAGATGGAATAACTTCCCCAATTCTGCAGGATCTGTGGGCCCAGGACTGAGAAGTGGCAGCAGGGGGCAGAGGATATTCCCCGCAGCCCAACCCTGGCCCTGGGAGGCCAGATCGGGGTCGGGCTGTGGGGAATTAGTTGCAGGAGCTGGCGGCCAGGGACCACGGCTTTTAAGTTGAGCTGTGTTGCCATGGCACCGTGGCTCCATTTAAAAGCCCTGACTGAGCTAGTCGGGCAAAGCCTGTATGTACAGGCCGGGCTGTATCGCAGTCCTGGCCTGCACATACAAGCTTGATTGCAATTCTGATCCTGCGGGGCTAGACATGTCCTGCGGTATCAGAATCACAATGCCCTCTGTACATCCTGCTCAGACCGGACATACAGAGGGCCTCTACATCCAGGATGGAATGACACCCCCCCCCCCCATGTCCTATTTCTTAGGAACCTAGAAAACCAGTTATAAACCAATCCAAAAATGCTTCAGCTGGGGGGGCAAAAGGTAGGGTAACATATTTGCATATTCCTTTGTTAATTTGTCCATATGTTTGCATATTCATTATAGTTATCTTAAAAACAAATACCAGATGGATAGGAGGCCAGTATAACAAGCAGGCGAGGGATGAGCTGGTGCCCCCAAGATACTCAACGAGGTAACTGAGGCTCCCATTTAGTTGATTTGCCAAAAAAAGGGAAAGGAACATATTCCCAGGCTATGTACTGAAAATGCAGCAAAAATTGTAACTGTTTAATTATTTAACCCAGTACTCTAAGATTAAAAAACTACTGACACCTGTAAATATATATTCTGCAAAAAACAAAGGAGACGTAAGGTGCTCTCATGTCAAGGGACAAGAACAAGAAGAGAACCACAGCGCTGTTTCTAACACCAAAATAAATTGTCATTCATTTTGTTTTGACATTAGAAAGTGTGCTGTGGTTCTCTCTTTTTCTTTTTGGGCATCTATTTTGCATCCAATGAAACCCCTCCTCCAACAGTAAGTGCAGAGCAGAACTTGGACCTTTCACCATAGAACCTGACATACAAGGACAGAAAATCTGATTCCGGTGTCATCTCATTAACTGCTTCTCCAGTACCAGGCAGATTGTGAACTAACATAAAACCCTAAAAAAGTCACTGAAGACCTACAATGCAAATCTACCATACCATAATGAAACTAGCTTCTAAAATTAATGCACTAAGTAGCCTACTCATAAAAGAGCAGCACCATAAATACTGCAGTGGGCCTTAGAGCATCCTTTCACCTATTCGGAAAACTGAACAAGCCAGATTACTACAGATCCTACATGCCAACAGAACACTTGGTCTCAGTCACACAGGTAAAACACAGTTAGACCTTCACAAAGTACAGAATAAATTTTAATAAATTAAAAAGTAGAAAGGTGTAGATAAAATTAAATTGAAATCCCAATAAGTCAGTCTCTGCATGCAGTATGACACAAAAAAATAGAGGAGGCACGTAATACTTTACCTCACCTTTGCTGAGCAGCAGCATGAGATGCACAAGCCTCTCTGATCCTGTATGCAGGCAATGCAGCTTCTCCCCATAGTCTTTCCCCTCTGTCGATCTCAGTGCCACTTGTTCAGAGGTGGTTGTGTTGCTGATTAGGTACAGTGTTAGCTCTTCCTGCAGCCTATCTCTGAACAAGAATCACTGGGATCAAGAAAGGGGGCAGGCCATAGGGAGAGGCAGTGTGGCCTGCATGTGGGATCAGAGAGAACTGTGCCTCATGTTACTGCTCAGTAAACATAAAAGCAGCAACTAGCAAAGAAGTGCACATGGTGACGGGACTTTATTTGTGCAGCTGTGCAGCCTATAGCTGGTGCCAAAATGCCAAACGTGCTGTGCCTCTGTTGCAGGACTGGACAAATTTTGTGTGGATTTAGGAACCAGTGCTTGTGACCTCCTCGTGCCCACTCCCCATTGCCTCTCACACTGGTCTCATGATACCAGTACTAGAGTTCCTATACCACGTGGCATATTTAAACAGATATACAGATAACAACAGTTATAGCTTCAGATATTAAGGACCCAATTCTGGGACACGGGTTGTGGGGCTGCATTGGACATACAGCACCACAAGTCAACTGGGCCCAGTTCCCCCTCCGGTTCTCTGTGTATGTTGTGAGCATCAGGAAGGGGAGAGCCAGGAGGGGGCGGAACAAGGGCACGCCAGGCCAGCAGGATGTATGGGGCCTGTATGTCCTGCCATGTCAAAGGGACGTGCTGCTTATTCCACCTCAAAGATGGAATAAACAGCACAAATCCAGCAATCGGGCCCAGGGATCCCCTGCCAGGTGGAGGGGGGGTCCCTGCTGCCCAATCCAGGACCCGGCAGACCAGCCGTGGGTCGGGCAGTGGTGAAAAGGAGGGCTAAAGCCATGGGAGTAGGGGGTCACCTGCGGGGAGGATTGCCCTGGAGGCGTCAGGGGCACGCCAGGCACTCCACAGGCCCGATTCTGTGCACCACATGAATATTTTGTTCCCATAGTCTAGAATCAGGTCCAAATGGACCTGTCTTCCTTGGATGGCCAGGTCGTCCTCCTACCTGAATCGGGCTCCACGTGTCTGTACATGTGTGTGGTGCAACTGTGGTGTGCCTGTCTGTGTATGGGAGGAGATGTGGTAGGTACCTTTGTGTGGGTAAGGCATGTGGCTTCTGTGTGTGCGATGCAGAGGTGAGATGCCTGTATGTATCTGTGTGGTACAAAGATAAGGTACCTGTGTGTGTATGGTACGGAGGTGAGGTGTGTGTGTATGTGTGTGTATATGCATGTCTGTTGAGTGGAGGGAGTGAACTGTATGTGTGTGCGTGTCTGTTGTACAGAGGTGGAGTGCCTGTGTGTGTACATGTCTGTCATGCGAAGAAGGGGTGCCTGTGTTTGTGGGTATCTGTCATGTGAAGGTGCCTGTGTGTGTGTGTGTATCTGTCATGAGGAGGTGGGGTTCTTGTGTATATGTGTTTTTGTGTCTGTGTGTGTGTGGTGTGAAGGGGAGGTACCTGTGTGTGTATGGTGCAGAGGTGAGGTGCCCGTGTTTGTGTGTGTGCGCATGTCTGTTGTGTGGAGGTAGGGGGCCTGTGTGTGTGTATCTTTCATGCAGAGGTGGGATGTCTGTGTGTATGGTGTGGGGATGAGGATGGAGTGCTTGGGTGTATTCTAGGGGAGAGGAATGAACCTTTTGGCAACACCTTGCACTCTTCCCTCCCCCTCCAACCTATCTCCTGATGCCTCCCTTCCAGACTCTCCCCCCTTCACCAACCGCCCCGGCAGTCCCATCTCCTGCCCTAAAATCCCACATCATCCTTTTTTAAATGGGCCCCCTGCCCCTTTAAATTGTCCCTGCCTTCTCTACTTCACTTGAACTCCCCCCCCCCCTCCATACACACACAGCATATTGTGCTGCATTTTCTCTTCTGCCCGTGAGGGATTGGATCCCCACAGGCAGACTGCTTGTCTCTGGGCTGCCCCCTCTCTTCTGCCCGCAAGGGATTGGATCCCCACAGGCAGACTGCTTGTCTCTGGGCTGCCCCCTCTCTTCTTACCGAGGGAATCTGATCTCCTGTGGGCAGATAGAAGGTGACTTTGCCACAATCCCTTCCTCTTCTGCCCGCAGGCATTGCCCCCCAAATGAGTTGCCATGACAATGGCCGTAAAGCTTGTCTGCTCATAGGGATCCGATATCCCATGGGTAGAAGAGAAGGGGATGGCTGTGACTGCGGCAAAGTCCCCTTCTATCTGCCCACAAGAAATCAGATCCCCACGGGCAGACAAGTGTCATGGCCATCGTTAGGTTAACTTATTGGGGGGGCATGCCCCCCCCCAAACAACGCCCAGGATAGAAATGTAATCTATGTGCATATGTTTCTACATGCAAACTGTTCATGAGTCCATGTCTTAGAATATGTTCTCGCTCTGCACAGTTTATAAAATCCCAGGGCACTTTTGGATGGTCCATTATTTAAACAGTCATCTCCACTCCCCACCCTAAATAAAATTACCCTCATTATGGAGGACTTCAGGAAATTAAGAAAGCCAAGGTTGAAACTCCTTTCTTGATTTTCCAGGATTTCTAGTTTTCTGGGGTCAGAGTCTCATTTTAATCAATACTATATTAAAAGATTTGCAGTTGACCCATTTTATGCCCTTGTTGAAGAAGAATCTGAGAAGTGGATAAGAACAAGATATGCCATACTGGGTCAGACCAAGGTCCATTAAGCCCAGTATCCTCTCTCCAACAGTGGCCAATCTAGGTCATAAGTATCTAGCAGTTTCCCCAAAAGACACAGGTTCCTCAATGCTTGTATTGGGTCAAGCAGTGATATCCCGGGTCCCTCTTAATAATGGTTTATGGACCTTTCCTCCAGGAACTTGTCCAAACCTTTTTTAAACCCAGCTACACTAACAGCTTTTACCACATCCTCCGGTAACAAATTTCAGATTTTGATTACACGTTGAGTGAAAAAATATTTTCTCTTATTAGTCTTAAATAGTTTACCCTGTAGCTTCATTGCTTACATTGGGCTCCATAAAGATAATCCACTAGAAATTGCCATTTTTGCTTAATTTTCTATTTTTTCCTTTTAATGCACAGTAAAATGTGTAGCATCTATTCAACAAAATATAACATGCCATTTTGTGTTAGTGTGCACTATTTTGTGTTCTCATGTTCTATTTTGAAATAACGTGCACTAAAACAAAACAAAAAATGTAAAGAAAAGTTTCTGTGTGCACAGCAGTCCATTCTTTTTGTTACACTTTTTTCCAAATGTATAATGGCAGTCCAAATCAAGTTTAGCCAGATCAGGCACACAAGCTCCATCCTGCAGTTAATCCAATGCCTGTTCCATGAACAGTGCTGGAATTACGCAGTGTCATCTCAACACTCTTTCCACTCACAGCTGGTGTCAATTGCTCTAAAGTTCCAGGCAAAACAGGGGACAGAGCCGAAAACCCAACAAACACTCCCCCTACGATGGGAACCAGTTCAGTCACAAGCACTATCATTGTCTGAGGTCTTAAATAGACTGCCACTAAAAGCCTCCAACCCTTGGAAGAAGCATATAGTCATCAGACTTAGGCAATGTCTCAGTTTAGCTTGGGATGACTGCTCTGCTGCATAGACCCTCACTTGAAGGGAAATCTCCAAGATGGACGACCATGAAGGCACTACCTTTAGTCAGACATCTTGGTCATTTCATGTTTTTTGTTTAATAATTAGTAAGTGGATTTGCTTAGGCTCATGAACTTTTAGGATTGTTCCACAGAGCCACACTGCTAGGCAAAAATGTTTTAAGAGCTCACAAACTCAGCAGTATCGGCTGAGCCTATTGTTTTGATTTGTATACAATATATTTGACCTTCATTATATAAGCAGATGATTCAAGCATGATTATGGAATTGAATCACAGTTTAAATTTAATTATGTTTCTGTGCAAATTAAATAAAGTAGAAGAGTTGTTTATTGCTTGAAGACATGCTCTGTGTTCCTGCTTGAGTCTCCTGTTATATTTTTATTATCCTTCTGTTCTGTAGCTGTAAATATTATGCAAAATGCAGGATAGAATTGGCCTGATCCTGACTGGTTGTTAATGGAGGGACAATTTCTAAAAAACAAAGTATGTAGTGCACATACATTTCCTTTAAAATTCATTCTGGTGAAAAATATATTTGATCAAAAAGGAAAAAAATCAGACTGATAAAGTAAGCATTAGAGCCAAGAAATAAACAGCCCAGTATTCAAAAGGACTTATCCAAAGGGTAGCCGCTAAACGGATAAAATCCCAGCGGACATTTGGGTGGTCCATTTTTTTAGGTGGCCACTCCATCCTTTTTCTGTAGCACTGTATGGAGAGTGCTGCTGGAAATCATTTTTGACCACTCCAGTACTGTCCAGAGTCAGAAATTTGCTCTCCTAACTTAAACCACTTTATAGATGAAGAGCGGCTGAATGCCACCATTATCTATGCAGTCCTTGGTCTGACCCAGTATGGCATTTCTTATGTTCTTATGTTATGTTCTTATGAACGACACAAACTCTGAGGCTTTAGGTTTCAATTATGTTTAATATACCGCCAATTGAAATTCATATCTAGGCAGTTTACAACAAAGGAATAAAGCAAAGGAAAGAAAGATAGTTATCATCAGAAGAAATGTTTCTCTGCCAGGGTCAGCAGCCCCAGAGCCTCCAGCCCCTACACCAATAAAGGAAGGAAACAAGACCAGGAACGATTATCCACCAAAAATATTGTTGAAGTAATACGTTTTGAAACTGGATTTAGTGTTTTTGAAGGACGTTTCAAGTCTCAGATCCAGAGGAACAGCATTCTAAAGGTGCAGAAACATTGAATCGTGATCATTTAGTGGACTCTTGACACATATGCTTAATTTAAGAAACAGCCATCAGGCTACATTGAGAAGATCTTGATGTCCATGGACTAGAGGATTAGTAAATTTGAAAGAGAAGTTGGAAATCCTGTATAAAAGATCTTGTGAGCTAAGATTAATATTTTAAAATAAATTATTTAAAAAGAGGGGTACCACGGTCATACTTCTTAGCCCTGAAATGAGTCTGACTGCCACATTTTGGATTCATTTCAATCTATGAACTAATATCCATAGAAACTTATGGGGCAATATTTAATGGCAGCAGTCATTGTTTTTTTTAGAAAAGCCAGCCATCACAGTTTTATTTATTTATTTTATTTATTTATTTACAGTTTCTTTTATACCGCACTATTCGACATCAGCGCGGTTTACAATGAACAGAAACTACACTTACCAAATATTGATCAGTGCTTACAATGAACAGCTGGGTATACATTAAACAGGTTTACATTCAACAGGTTTTATAAACAGAGGAACATAATAACTATGTACAAAAAACAACTATGTACAGAACAACTAGGCGCAGCTATATGTTTCTTGATGAGGGAAGAAGCAAGGTGAGATTGCAGCTCTTCGCGTTAAGACTATGGAGAGCATGGGTTTAACGTGTTGACATGGGGTGTAGAGGTAGGTTGGTGTGAGGCAGTGTCTGACATATTGTAGTGCTGCAAAAACAGGTGATGCTTCAGTGCCTTCCTGAACTGGGAGAGGTCACTGATGGTTCTGATTTCTGTTGGTAGGGCATTCCAACATGATGGTGCGAAGTAAGAGAAGGCTCTGGATCTGGTGGCTTGAGAGCACTTCGTGATTGCCTTGGGTAATACAAGAGAATTGGAGGCAGTCGATCTCCTTGCGCGATTAGGGGGTGTAGTTGATATCAGGTCGGTGATAGAAGATGCGGAGTTATTATTGATCGCTTTGTGAGTCATGGTAAGGATCTTGAAAGAGATCCTGGAGTGCATAGGAAGCCAATGTAGCTGTTTCAGTATTGGAGTGATGTGGGTTCGCTTGGAGGCTCCATAGAGAATTCTTGCAGCCGAGTTCATGGCCAATTGTAAGGGGTTAATCGTACTCTTTGGTAGGCCATGTAGAATGGCATTGGCGTAGTCCAGATGGGGCATTATTAAGGCCTGAAAGACTGATCGAAAGTCATCTGGTTCAAGCAGCTGACGCAAATGACGAAGGGTCCGGATTTTATGATAGACGGATTTCGCTACGTTGTTGATGTGGGCCTTCATATTGAGCTGTTGATCGAGGGTAACCCCTAGGTATCTGACTGTAGACTTGCAGATGAGCTCGGCGTCACGCACTTTGATGGACCTTGGTGAGGTGAATAAGTTAAATAAAATTGAAATATTCAGTACCAATATCTAGACGAGGCCAGCGCCTGAATACGCAGATACTGCGGCAATATTCAGTCCATTTTCCAGATTGCTAACTACATAGAGTTAGGACACTTATCTGCTGTCTGGATAACCTTTGTCTTTGCTCCACCCTGGCACTATCCAGATAGTGGCAAGGCAATCCGAGAAAATATTCAGCAGCACTATTCGCAAAGTGCCACTGAAGGTTACTGTGGCCTGGCACTTTTCCAATTTGTAGGTGCTGCTAACCACATAAGTGCCTTTGGATATCAGTCCCTTAGAGGGTAATTTTATAATGGAGTACTTAGTTCACGCAATAAGGTGCACTCCTACATTGCCGGTATTTTACTACTATTACTTACCATTTATGTAGCACCACAAGGCACATGCAGCGCTGTACATATAGATGCAATTCAAAGTCGCAGCCCTCTTGCATTCCCCCCACTCGGAAGCACCTTCAAAGGGCCTCCATCTTAGCTGGAACATGCCGCCCACACACAAAGGGGAGCCAACAAGAAAACTTCTGAGGGAGGTAAGCTTGTCCCCTCTCCACATTGGCACAAGATAAAATTAAACCGCAATGCAAGCATACTCGCACCAGGTAGACCCACGCCTATGGGCCACACCAAAGGTCCCTTAGAGTGGATCTGGAGTGCAGTTCATCAACAAGACCGGACATCAACCTAGTTCGCCTCTGGTTTCCACTGATTGCTACCTCGTGAGTGCCAGTTACCCGTGAATAGTACAGCCTTGCACCTTCTAACTAGAATGTACTCTTCTAACAAAGATCACTACAGCAGGAACTACCAATGGTAAGAAAGCTCAACCTCCTTGTGGCCTTGGCAAGTCACTTAACCCTCCATTGCCTCAGAAAAATCCAAGTTATCAATGTCCCTGTTTAATGTACATTACAAAGTTTAAGTTACAATGTAAACCACTTTGATTGAAATGATAAAGCAGTATAAAAACCTGTTAAATAAATAAATACACTACCTGCTATAGCCACAAACATATCGTAGCAACAGCTAATATCTATCAAAACTTACAAAAAGGAGCTGAAACAGTACTCAGCAATCTGCATCATATTAACAATTCTACTACTAGTTACACAAACATGCTCACTCACAATACACTCACAACCTATCCCAGTCATTCACAGCTACAATCACTGTAGAGCAAATTCAATTCACCAAAGAATATGCATCCAACAGTCATACCATAGTGACAGACTAATCCATATCCCATCATGCAGGCTAACTCCCAACAAATACAGCCAAGCACATCATCATGAAACTCCAAACAACGATCATCACCTCAAATACACACTGATCAGTACACGCTCAGCACGAAATTACATCCAGCTTCTCTCTGACTTTATCACCGACAAAAAAAATAGACATTTTGTGTGTCACCAAATTTTGGTTCACTGAATCTAACAATGTGTTGATCAGCCATCCTTGAACAACTAGCTACAACATATTCACTTGCCCAAGAACCAAGTGTAGAGGTGGAGGAGTATTTATCATAGCCAAAAAACACCTCGACTTTCACATTCTCACCAACAGCATAGATAGAGGTTTAGACAATATCTATCACAAACCAGTACTTACCGTATTTTTCGCACCATAAGACGCACCGGACCATAAAACGCACCTGGTTTTTCAGAGGGGAAAATAGGAAAAAAAATATTCTGTTTTGATTGCCTTATGCATCCTACCTATTTGCTGTGAAAGTGCTTATTATTTGTTTTATTTTCCATTCCTTTCCTTATCATACCTAGCATTCTATTTGCTCTCTTGGCTGCCGCTGCACCCTGGGCCGAGGGTTTTAACATGTTATCCATAATGACGCCTAAATCTTTTTCCTAGGTGGTAGTTCCTAATGTGGAACCTTGCATCGTGTAACCATAATTTAGGTTGTTCTTCCCTAGGTGCATAACTTTGCACGTGCCCACATTAAATTTCATCTGCCATTTTGATGCTCAGTCTTCCAATTTATCAAGATCCTCTTGCAATTTTCCACAATCCTCTTGGGTTTTAAAAATTTTAAATAGTTTTGTGTCATCTGCAAATTTGATAACCTCACTCGTTATTCCACTTTCCAGGTCATTTATGAATATGTCAAAAAGCAGCGGGCCTAGCACAGATCCCTGGGGTACACTACTATTCACCTTTCTCCATTGGGAAAATTGGCCATTTAACCCTACCCTCTGCTTTCTATCTTTTAACCAGTTCCTGATCCACAATAGTACACTGCCTCCTATGCCATCACTCTTTAGTTTTGCCAAAAGACTCTGATGAGGGACCTTGTCAAAGGCTTTCTGAAAGTCCAGATATACAATATCAACTGACTCACCTTTGTCCACCTGATGAACATAACAGATGAGGGTTCCGGTGATGTCATCGGAGGAAATAGCGGTGTAGCCGATTTGAGGGGGGAAATAACCCCTAAATGTGCAAGCAGAGCGGCGTAGACGAAAGGAGGCAGTGGAGTGAGACCCCCGGTAGGGAACGCAGAGGAGCGATCGCCGGTCGGTAGACCGGGACAGGCGGTGAGCAGAGGAGTTTCACCGCGACGGAAGAAGCCGGGCCCAAAGTGAAAGAGAGGACGTAGAGAGGAGCAGGCTGAGATAAGGTGCGATCGGCACCGCGAAGGACAGTGCAGATGCTGAGAAGACAGCGGCAGTACCGTGCGGGAAAGCCGGCGTTTGTGGGCCTGAAGAACAACTGGAGGGCGCGCTGAGGTGAACGGAGCAGCGGGGTGCCACTTGGGAGCTTAGTCCCGCAGGAGGAACCCACGCAGTGAAGGCAGAGGTAGGAGGGCCTGCGGAGTGCTACCTCTGGGAGAGGAGGTAAAACGGTGTGTCCCCGTATGCAGCACTGAGAAGAGGGAAAGAAGAGGAACAGGACGGCAGAGCAGAGGTGGAACGCCCAGACCCGCTGCTGCTCTGCAACTTCTTATATTCGCACCATAAGACGCAGGCACTTTTCCTCCCACTTTTTGGTGAAGAAAAAGTGCGTCTTATGGTGCGAAAAATACGGTAGCTGAAAAGGTGAAGAAAAAGAGGGAGGCCTTCATGAAATACAAGAGATCACAGAGAGAGAAAGACAGGCATCTGTATTTGGAAAAACTTAGAGAAGCTAGCAAAGTAGTCAAGAAGGCAAAGATTCAAAAGGAGGAGGAAATAGCCAATGCAATAAAATGGGGGGATAAGACATTTTTCAGATATATTAGTGAGAAGAGAAAGGGCAAAAGTGGTATTGTCAGACTCAAGGGTGCAGGGGGGGAATATGTAGAAGCTGATAAGAATAAAGCGGAATTGCTTAACAAATATTTTTGTTCTGTGTTCACAGATGAAGAACCAGGAGCAGGACCTCAGAAAACACCCACAAATAAGAACAGAAGCGAGGGACATCTTGAACAATTTTCAGAAGACTGTGTTCGTGAGAAACTAGCTCAACTTAAAGTAGACAAAGCGATGGGACCGGATGGGATACACCCTAGAATACTGAGGGAACTTGGGGACATTCTAGCAACTCCACTGACTGACCTTTTCAATGCCTAGTTGGAGTCGGGAGTGGTGCCAAAGGACTGGAGAGAGGCTCATGTGGTGCCTTTACACAAAAGCGGAAGTAAGGATGTGGTTGAAAACTACAGGCCGGTTAGTTTAACTTCGGTGGTGAGTAAATTATTGGAAACGCTGCTGAAAGATAAAATTGTGAGGTTTCTGGAGTCCAGCGGATTACAGGATCCGAGGCAGCATGGATTCACCAGAGGCAGGTCTTGTCAGACATATCTGATTGATTTCTTTGACTGGGTGACCAGGGAGTTGGACCGAGGGAGAGCTCTAGATGTGGTGTATTTAGATTTCAGTAAAGCCTTTGACACTGTTCCTCACAGGCGACTTATAAACAAACTGAGCACCCTAGGGATGGACCCTAAAGTTACTGCTTGGGTTAGAAATTGGTTGGGTGGGAGGCGACAAAGAGTACAAGTAAATGGAGCTCACTCTGAGGAGAAGGATGTTACCAGTGGTGTGCCCCAGGGATCTGTCCTCGGTCCGATTCTTTTTAACATCTTTGTTAGTGATATAGCGGAAGGGCTGTCGGGTAAGGTTTGCCTCTATGCAGATGATACCAAAATCTGCAATAGAGTAGACACCCAGGAAGGTGTAGATAACATGAGGAGGGATCTAGCTAAGCTTGAAGAATGGTCTAGAATTTGGCAGCTGGGATTTAATGTTAAAAAATGTAAGGTCATGCATTTGGGCTGCAGCAATCCAAGGGAGCAATACAGTATAGGAGGTGAAGTACTTTTGTCCACTAAAGAAGAGCGTGACTTAGGCGTGGTTGTGTCTGATGATCTTAAAGTAGCTAAACAGGTAGAAAAGGCGACGGCAAAAGCTAGAAGGATGCTTGGGTGCATACGGAGAAGAATGGCTAGCAGAAAAAAGGAGGTGATAATGCCTCTGTATAAGTCTTTGGTGCGACCTCATTTGGAGTATGGTGTGCAATTCTGGAGACCGCACCTTCAAAAGGATGTGAACAGGATGGAGTCTGTGCAGAGGGTTGCTACTAAAATGATTAGTGGGCTTCATTATAAAGCATATGAGGACAGACTTAAGGATCTTAATATGTACACCTTAGAGGAAAGGCGGGATAGAGGTGATATGATTGAGATGTTTAAATACCTCCGTGGCATAAATGTTCAGGGAGAGCGCCTCTTTCAATTGAAAGCAAGTTCTGCTACGAGGGGACATGGGATGAGGGTGAAGGGAGATAGATTCAGGAGTGATATGCGGAAATATTTCTTTACAGAAAGAGTAGTGGATCCATGGAAAATAGTCTCCCAATGGAGGTGGTAGAGATGAGGACAGTAACTGAATTCAAAAAAGCATGGGACCAACACAGAGGATCTCTAAAGGTAAAAAGTGGACTGTTGTAGTTGTTGTTATGGAAGGACAGACTAGATAGGCCATGTGGTCTTTTTCTGTCATCATGTTTCTATGTTTCTATGTTTAATGTATTAGGTTAGTGTGGGTAAAATAAATGCAGAACAAGTGATGTTTAATAGCTTTTCTGAATTGCAAGAGGTCAGTAATTGATCTTATATGAGGTGGGAGATTGTTCCAGCACTTAGGAGCATATAGTGTAAATGCTCTGTTTCTAGTTGTTTGGGTACATTTAGTGGACTCAGGTGGTATAGATAGCATATTGCTAGTTGTTGACCTTCTTAGCCTGTTAGTGGGGGTACTGGTCAGGAGTGACGAGAGGGATGTGGAAGATATCCAGTTAATTGCTTTAAATGACAGGATTAACGCCTTGTAGGTGATTCTGCATTGTACTGGTAGCCAGTGTAGATCCATAAGTATGGGAGTTATGTGGTCTTTTCTGGAGATGCCGCAGAGAATGCGGGCTGCTGTGTTCATCGCCATTTGAAGAGGATTGAGAGTGCTCTTGGGGAGTCCATGTAGGATGATGTTGGCATAATCAAAGTGTGGCATTACGAGTGTCTGGAATATTGTTCTGGAGTCGTCTGGGGCTAGTAGAGGTCTTAGATGTCGTAGTATCCGTATTTTGTTGTAAATGGATTTAGTGGTATTCTTTATATGCTCTTTAAAGTTGAGCTGCTGGTCTATTGTAATCCCCAGATATCGTATTACAGACTTGCATGGGAGCTCAGCGTCACGAACTTTCAATGAAGCAGGAGGAGAGAAGTCTTTGTTCCTGGTTATGAAAAGGACTTCAGTTTTTTTAAAGTTTATGCGAAGATTTTGGGACAGGAGCCAATCAGTAATTGCATTGAAGCATTCAATAAGTGGAACAAGGTTTGGCTGCTTGATTTTAATTGGAGCGAAAATCAGTACATCATCCGCATAGATCAGACTGGAGATGTTAAAAGAACGGATGATATCACAAATGGGTTGCATATAAATGTTAAAGAGTAGAACCGAAAGGGATGATCCTTGGGGTACTCCTTGTTGCTGATGGAATGGTTCCAATGTTGAGGAGCCTATCCGTACTTGTTGCCAGCGGTTCATGAGATAGGATTTGCACCATTCCCAGGCAAGGCCATGAATTCCCTTTTCCTGGAGGTGGGAGAGGAGTTGTACATGGTTAACAGAATCAAATGCAGCCGCTATATCAAGAAATA
This sequence comes from Ichthyophis bannanicus, assembly GCA_033557465.1. NCBI lineage: Eukaryota > Metazoa > Chordata > Amphibia > Gymnophiona > Ichthyophiidae > Ichthyophis > Ichthyophis bannanicus. Next base: position 17,268,366 of record CM066045.1, on the reverse strand, counting down.
TGAGCGCGAACCCATTCTCATTTTTGTCAATACCTCTGGACAATGTATTGATGAGTATAGTGAGTAGAGTCTCTACACCACGTGACTCACGGAATCCATGCTGACAAGGATCAAGAGGGGCTGATATGTCAATGTGTTGTTGTAGTTGCATTTGAACCACCTTCTCTATGAGTTTGGCTAGATAGGGTATACTTGAAATCGGGCGGTATGAGTCTGTCTTTGCTGGGTCAAGTTTGTTGCTTTTCAGGAGAGGGCGTATGGAAGTTTGTTTCAGGGTTTCTGGGAATGTTCCTGTTGTGAAGGAGAGTTCCATGATGTAGACTAGAGTTGAGCTAAGTTCTACACGCATCAATCTGATCCAATGGGCAGGACAAGGATCATTCGGCGCCATAGTGGTGTTGATGGTGGCAATAAGGTCAGCAATGTACTTCTCTGTCGGAGAGGTGAATTTTGTCAATGGTTGATGTATCTGGGGGAGGAAGCACGGTGTGGAGCTTTGTGTAAAGTTTGTTTTTATAATTTTAGATTGTAGGTACTCGGTGAAGGACTGGGGTTGGATAGAAACTGTTTGATTGGAGGAAGTGGCCAATCTAGGTCATATGTACCTAGCAGTTTCCCCAAGAGACACAAGTTCCACAATGCTTGTACTGGGTCAAGCATTGATATCTTCGGTCACTTCTTAATAATGGTTTATGGACCTTTCCTCCAGGAACTTGTCCAAACCTTTTTTAAACCCAGCTACACTAACAGCCTTTACTACATTCTCCTGTAACAAATTCCAGAGTTTGATTACATGTTGAGTGAAAAAATATTTTCTTTTATTAGTCTTAAATAGTTTACCCTGTAGCTTCATTGCATGTCCCCTAGTCTTTCTATATTCTGATAAGGTAAACAATCCATCTATGTTTACCCGTTCCACTCCGTTCAATAATTTATAGACTTCTATCATATCTCCCCTCAGCCGTCTCTTTTCCAGGTTAAAGAGCCCTAACCTTTTTAGCCTTTCTTCATAGGCATCTGCGGGTACTTCATGGAGACGGGCAGGATCCAAAATGTGTAACTTTTCAGAATACAGTGGGCGGGGGGACACTCAAAACATCTACCCGTGTCTGATAATATTGATGGGGATGTGTTTCTCCATTATATCGCATGGCCCATGCCAGCACCCATGTGCGGGCCATGCACTTTGCCTGTGTTGCACCGAATACGTCTACCTCCCAGATTCCAGACCCGCGGGCACAACTAGCCCGCAGATGTAGAATAAGGTTCAAATGAGGTCTGTTTTTAATCTAGACATGTCCGCAGGCTTGATGCATTTTATGGAATAGAGCTCCACGCCTCGCATATAGGTCCCCGAATACTTGTGCAGATGACTTAGCAATCCTACTGGAAACTGTTTGCAACCACAAACCACACTCCAAACACCTCCTGCTCCTCGGTGATCTCAGCCTAGCATCTACTGTCCCCAAGAGATCAAAGGCCTTCCATGAAGCCATGGCAACCATAGATTATACACAACACAAGGTCTTGACCTTATATTCGCCCCACAGCAGACGCTTAGGAATCACAACCTCCCAACTCCCACCTTATCCACAGTGCTCTGGTCGGACCACAAAACAATTTCCTTTCTCACATGGATCACACAACCCACATGGATCACACAACCAAAAGAACACACAAACACATACTTCAACTTGCATATTCTACCACTTGGAAAAGGAGGAATTCCTTACTAAAATGCTGCCATAGACATAGCACACTCCAGAAGACATTTACATGATTATCTAGAGCTGGAATCTAGCTATAAGCAAAATAGCTTTTAAACAACATGCCCCCACAGTCTGTAGGAGGCACAACAGAGCCACATGGTACACCACTCAACTAGGAGACATGAAACACAATCCCAGACTCCTTGAACAAAAATAAAGACACTCCAAATCTGCTGAAAATCTTGACAAATACATGGCCAAACTGCACATATACCAGACATCCACAAACAAGCAAAAAAAGAATACTTTTCCAAGCTAATCCACAGCTCTCTCAACCGCCCTAGGGAGCTCTTCGATATAGTGAAATCTTCAATAAAAAGCCCTACGCAGCTAAAGGAAGAAATAAATCTATCCCCCCAAGTTAAGGCCAACTACTTTCAAAGCCAGACCTTTTTTCTAGACAACACAACAATCACAGTACCTTCATATAAAAGCTACAACCACATAGAGGACAATATTGGATGGAACACATTCACAACTATCTCACCTGAACAACTATAAAGAAGTATCACAAATATTAATGCTACAACATCCCCACTTGATCCTTACCTGATGAGCTGGATCAAGATTGTCCAAACAGAGATAACCACCATAATCCTCAAAATTACACAAGTATTACACCATCAAGGATATATGCTTAAGCCACTCAAAGAAGCCTCCACCCGCCCTATAAAGAAAGGGGCAGGAAATGATGCAAACCAACCAAGCTCATACAGACCAAGAGCACATGGTTCGGAACAATGTATCCTTGAAGGATACTACCAAAAGAATGAAGTTAGGACATATCAGCAGAGAAAAGTAACCCAAATGCCCTTGGGTGGCCAAGAGAGTAAATAGAATGCTAGGTATCATAAGGAAAGGAATGGAAAATAAAACAAAGGATATTATTATGCCTCTGTATCGTTCCATGGTGGGACTGCACTTTGAAAATTCTGTGCAATATTCTTCACCATATCTTAAAAAGGATATAGCGCTATTAGAAAAGGTAGAGAGAAGAGCCACCAAAATGGCAAAGGGGATGGAAGGATACCCCTATCAAGAGAGGCTAAAAATATTAGGGCTCTTCAACCTGGAAAAGAGACGGCTGAGGGGAGCTATGACAGAGGTTTATAAATTAATGAATGGAGTGGAACAGGTAAACGAAGATCAATTGTTTATGTCATCAGAATATAGAAAGACCAGGGGACATGTAATGAAGCTACAATGAAACCTATTTAAGACTAATAAGAGAAAATATTTTTTCACCCAATGCTAGTGAATTAAAGGTACTAGATTTTACCTCAGAACATGGGCAGTAACTTCCAGGAAATGCCTTGTTTGTTTTAATTACTGAGCTAAAAATATTCCTTGTTCTATTATGGAGGTAATTTTATAAAGTCATTTCGGTGTACATGTGTCTAAATGGCCTCATAAAATACAGATTGGTGCAAAAGAATATGCTTTGACATGACACTGTGTACTTTGTTGGCAGGCACATCTGGGGTCCCAGTCTGGGAAGGGTGTGCACTTACATGTATAGATGATAAAATACCTTAATCTACATGTGTACATACATAAAATAAATGTGAACAGCTATGCCTGCGTGCCAGCGGCTGTAAATGATCGTGGCTACATTCAAGAGACGTTCTCTGCTACACATGCAAGTATTTTGTAAAATAGTGCTTATGGAGGGTTCCCTGCTATAAAATTATCCTCCACATGGTGTCTTAACCTCCCCCCCCGCCCCCCCCCAACCCCCCCCCCCCCCCCCCCACCCCCCCCCCCCACCACTCCACCTCGAACACTGAAATTCTACTCAAAGGAGGGAGAATTTGAAGTTCCATGTCTGGTTTCATTTATTGTCAGAGCAATAAAAAGAAGTTGATACCTTTTGAAAGCAGAACAGATGGCCGATTCTCCTGTCACCTGGCAGGAAGGTGTGGCTTTTACACGGGCCAAAGAGACAGATGAGGAGGGAAGGCTACTGGATAAACTCCAATTCCCCTGGATTGCCACCTGCAGCACTACAGGAATTCATCAGCTTTTATTAAGAATCTTATCAGGTTTCCTCCTGATTGATAAAGATGGCTTAATTGTAAACTTGTATGTCCACGAACAAGCAGGAATGCAGTCTTCACATATGGGTGACATCGGTACCAATGGAGCCCATGCAGTAACATTCCGTAGGGTCCAATTAGAAAGTTGTTGGGACCTCCACTGTGCCTGAGCATCTGCCTTTCTGCCTTCCCAAATCTTCTCCTCAGTTCTTCATTTTACACAGAGCCAGCAAGTTGTTTCTTTCCTGTCACCACTGAAGAATGTTCTTTTTTGTTAAATTCTGTGTTCTGCCTTTCGGTCAATGCTGGTGCTTTCACTGACACTGGCCTCGATATTTTTTCTCTCTTTTTAAAACATTATTTATTTTTTATTTTTCTTTCAATTTTGGTGATTTCCACTACCAGCTAGACCCTGACCTACTTTTTCCTGCCATGATGGAAAAACCTCTTCCAAAGATGGAAAAGCTGTAAAACTAGAGGGCATAACAAGAAGCTGTAAGGGGGTAAACTGAAAGGCAATGTCAGGAAATACTTTTTCACTGAAAGGGTGGTGGATGCTTGGAATGCCCTCCCATTGGAAGTAGTAGGTGCAAACACAGTGAGAGAATTCAAAATGACAAGGGACAGACACAGTGGATCCTTTTATAGCAACAGGATAAAATCAAAATAAGCATAACTATCTCTTATATCTGAACAAATAGGGGTCACCTACACGGAGCAGTGGGTATACCCCTAAACAAAGGCATGGGGAAGGGTGACCTGCACGGAGCGGCAAGTGCACCTACCCTTGACACCTTGCTGGGCAGACTAGATGGACCATACTGGTCTTTATCTGCTGTCATATACTATGTAATCAAACTCTGGAATTTGTTACCAGAGGATGTAGTAAAAGCTGTTAATGTAGTTGGGTTTAAAAAAGGTTTGGACAAGTTCCTGGAGGAAAGGTCCATAAACCTTTATTAAAAGGGACCCAGGATATCACTGCTTGACCCAATACAAGCATTGTGGAACCTGTGTCTTTTGGGGAAACTGCTAGGTACGTATGACCTAGATTGGCCACTGTTGGAAACAGGATACTGGGCTTTATGGACCTTGGTCTGACCAAGTATGGCATATCTTATGTTCTTATGACTTCTTGCCAGCCTATCATACCTGGCAAAAGTAATTGAGAAAATCAAACAGATACAACTCCAAGACCACTCAACTCTCACTTCCCACTTGACCCTCAGCAGTATGGGTTCAGACCACCATGGCATTGAAACCCTCTTAACTGCCCTCACTACCGATCTACTAAAAGGCACTGACAAACTCCACAAAGGATTCATTCCGATCTTCTTTGATATCAAGGCAGTTTTCAACTCTGTTCCTCACCACATCCTGCTCCAATGACTGCAATCAATAGGGCTGCGAGGCAACACACTAAAATGGTTCAAATCTTATCTTACAGAACGTCAATTCTGAGTAAAAATGGAACCCAAAAACTCTGCCCCGTACATGCAACATCAGGGAGTCCCCCAAGGAAATGCCCTATCCTCTTTACTTTTCAACATCTTCCTCCAAACCATTTGCATAGTTATCCAAGCACACCAGATATACGCCGATGATGTAATGATATATGCCCCATTTACCACCACCAATCAAACATTCTCATCCATAAATCCAGCATTTTCATCCATAAAGAAATGCTTCAGTTCCATCAAACAATGGCTCTCAGAACACAATATGGCCATAAACTACAAGAAAACAGATGTCTTATTCATTACCAGAGACACCAACTTCAGTCCACCTTCTGCCATAACCACTGACGGAATGCAACTGCACATAAAACCAGATGTCCACTACCTAGGGGTTACACTCAACCAGCCCTTGATTGTAAAGCCTCATATCAGCAATATCAGAAGAACCATATACTACAAAATTAAAACAGTGCAATACCTCAAACCACTGCCAATCTCAAACAACTTTCACACAGTATTTTAGGCCTGCATTTTTCCCCACTTTGACTACTGTAACCTCCTCTTTCAAGGCCTGTGCAAATTTGCACTTCATCCACTTCAACTGGCTCAAAATACAGCTGCACGCATCCTCTACAATGGCTCTAGAGTTGTCCACATAATCAAACAACTACACTGGTTACCCATCACAGAGCCAGTAAAGCCATCCTCACAATTTTCAAAATTACTCACGGACTATCTTCAATCTACCTCCAGTCTCTAGTACAGACAATGTCCAGCAATAGATCCAGAAGAGCAAACTCACTGAATATACTCTCTACTCCTGCAATAAGCACTAAGACCAACCACACAACCTCCGAAAGGGCCTTCTCCCTATTTATCCCAACACTATGGAATGCAATTCCGCACAACCTCTGCACTACAGATGACCTAAAAACCTTTCAAAGAAAGCTAATAATGCACTTATTCCTTGAACGCTTTGCTGATGAAACATAGAGCCTGATTCAGGTAGGGGCACGTCCGAGCAGTGAGGATGGCCCAGTGTGCCCCTTCCGCCTGTGAAGACATCCTCCCCACAGATGTCCATTATTCCCGTGGCTTCAGCCCCCTTTTTTCCTACTGCCCAACCCAAGGCTGTCCTGCTGTGACCCTGGATCGGGCGGCAGGCAGGGACTACCCACACTCGACCCCGGCTCCAGGGGTGGGGATCCCCGTGCCCGATCACTGGTTTTGTGCTGCTTATTCCACCTTTGATGTACAGGGCTGTATGTCATGCCGGGCTGGCCCATCCCTGCTCATCCCAGAACCTGCCCCTTTCTGTCCCCCACAGGCTCTCCCCATCCTGATGCATCCCAGAATCGGGCTCATAGCCTCTCATCCTACAAGGAACTATACGACCTCATCCCCACCTCCTTTCTACCCTCCACTCCTGACATATCCCCACCGTTCCCATTTCTACCCTGTACCTCTGCACCTCTCACCCCAATGATAACTCAACTTAAGATTTCCTTGCAAAGTTACAAGTTACTTCATGATTTGTACTTTTAACTAGTTATGCTTGTTTTTGTTCCTTTGTTAAATGCTCTATGTTACATGTAAATAATTTTGTAGAAAGTTACCCCAGTTAGGTCCAAGTTCTGTCTCCTGTTTTATTGGAAATACAATGTAGCCCGTCTGCATTGTATAAGGTTCTGTTAAATGTAAACCGCACTGATGGGAATAGCGCGGTATAGAAGAGACATTAAATAAATAAATATAAAATAAATAAATGTAAAGCCCTGTTGAGCTATGTTGTTAATCATGTAAACCGCTTTGACTAGTAGAAATAGCGGTATAGAAAAATAGCTAAATAAAGAAATGTAATAGACAGTCCCTTCTCATCAGAGTTTACTATCTAATCAAGATAAACAACATCACAAAACTGGGGACTAAAACTCAGTTGCTCTTGGCTCCCCAATAAATCCATGCTTTCCCCTTGCTGGATCACAGGATGTGTTTTCATTTCTTAATCAAGCCTTTGTTATTCTGGTTTTCTCTTGCTCTAGTTTCACATCCTCCCGGCAGTCATGCAGTCGATGAACTGGAGGTAGCAGTGGTATAAATTCCACCCCAGCAGCCCCCACAATGCAGGGGAGCCGAGGTAGTAAGGGGCCTACACAGCAACGTGGCAAACTTTCTTACATTTGTTAACTGTGGTGCCTCCGATCTGGGCCAAATCTTTTTTGCAAGACTTCGGCCTAGGAGGAACAACTCCGGGCCTGGAACACCGGAGAGGATGTGGTGTGTGTACCGCTGCTGTCAGAACGGGGGTAACGCAGGGAGGGTGAAAATAGGGGGGGCCCTCAACAAAATTATGTTTGGGTGCCCTCCACTAGGAAGTAGAAAATGAAGCTGGAGCAAGAGAAAAGTGAATCTAGTTCAGCTTGAAGAACAGTCTAGAATTTGGCAGCTGGGATTTAATGTTAAAAAATGCAAGGTCATGCATTTTGAGCTGCAGCAATCCAAGAGAGCAATATAGTATAGGGGGTGAAGTACTTTTGTCCTCTAAAGAAGAACGGGACCTAGGCGTGGTCGTGTCAGATGATCTTAAAGTAGCTTAACAGGTAGAAATGGCGACAGCAAAAGCTAGAAGGATGCTTGGGTGCATACGGAGAGGAATGGCTAGCAGAAAAAAGGAGGTGATAGTGCCTCTGTATAAGTCTTTGGTGAGATCTCATTTGGAGTATTGTGTGCAATTCTGGAGACCGCACCTTCAAAAGTATATAAACAGGATGGAGTCAGTACAGAGGGTGGCTACCAAAATGGTTAGTGGTCTTCATTATAAAGCATATGAGGATAGACTTAAGGATCTTAATATGTACACCTTAGAGGAAAGGCGGGATAGAGGTGATGTGATTGAGACATTTAAATACCTCTGTGGCATAAATGCACAGCGGGAGAGCCTCTTTCGATTGAAAGCAAGTTCTGATACAAGGGGACATGGGATGAGGGAGAAAGGGGATAGATTCAGGAGTGATGTGCGGAAATATTTCTTTATGGAAAGAGTGATGAATCTGTGGAATAGTCTCCCAATGGAGGTGGTAGAGATGAGGACGGTATCTGATTTCAAAAAAGCGTGGGACAAACACAGAGGATCTCTAAAGAAAAAAAGGGGACTGTTGTAGTTGTTGATATGGAAGGACAGACTAGGTAGGCCATGTGGTCTTTTTCTGTCGTCATTTTTCTATGTTTCTATGAAAATAACATGGCCGTTTTCCTGCCAGACCAGGGAGCAAGTTGCATGCTTTTTCCATTATTATTAGGTTTTCAGGATTTCTTTCCCAAAATTAAACTTTCCTCCAGAGTGAAGCAAGAGAAAGAACTCTCACGCTCAGGAATCTGCATTGTTGACAGAAACTAACATAATGGCTCAGCGCAGGTAGCGTGGGTGCAACTAATGTTACCTCAATGTGTAGCTGCTTTGCCACATTGAAATGCGGTAACTGCCTCCTTGCAGTTAACCTATGGGCCTGCCTTGGTAATGTGACCCACACATATGTTACCAGTGCAGAGCTTAGGCAACATGCTGCTAAATATGCCAGACAAGAGAGGCTCAACAGCACCAACGCAGCACCTTCCACTTCCACAAAAACAAGAGCGACTTGGTGGTTCCCAACACAGGATTTTCCACCTTCACAAAAACAAGAGAGACTCAGTGGCCCCTACACAACACCTCACATGTTCAGAAAAACAAGAGGGGCTTTGTGGCCCTAATACAACACTTCTCACTCCAACATAAACACCAAGAGGGGCTTGGCATCTCCAACATAACACAAAACTCTGCACTGGACCAGCATGGTGTTAATGTAAATATATATTCTGCAAAAAACAAAGGAAATGCAAGATGCTCTCACACAAAGGAACTAAAAGAAAAAGCGAGAACCACAGCGCAGTTTATAACACCAAATTCTAAAATTATAACTCATTTTATTTTGTTGCTATAAACTGCATTATGCTTTTTCTTTTTGAACATATATTCTGTATCCACAGAAACCTCTCTCTTGACAATGGGTGCGTAGCAGAAGTAGGACAGTCACCCCTAGAACTCAATATCTAAAAAATAAAATCTGATTCTGGTCATCTCACTAACAACATGATAAATATTCTCCAGTACCAGGCATATTGTGAACTAATACAAAACCCTACAAACGGCCCTACAAGAGCAAATCTACCATATCATACAATACCATACCAGCACCAACTTTCAAAACTCATACAAGGAGCCTTCCCCGAAGAAAGCAGCACTATAAATATTGCAGCAAGCCCTAGAACATCCATACACCTATTTGAAAAGCTAAACAAGTCAGATTACTACAGTACAAACTTCACGTTAACAGAACACTTGGCCTCGGTCACAAACTCAGAACACAGACCCTCACCAAATATAGAATAAGTGAGCAGAACCTAAAATAAAAATATGTAGACAAAAATTAAACTGAAACACCAAGAAAGCCAGACACTGCATGCAGTGCAACATCAGATAAATAAGAGATGCAGTCCCCCATACTGTGTAAAATATAAAGATAGCACAAAGTCCAATCACTAAATTGAAAATAAAATTATTTTTTCTATCTTTGTTGTCTGACCATTTTATTCTCTGTTCATGCTGGTCCTTATCTGAGGCGTCTGCTTTCCTGTCTTCTCTTAGCTCTCTTACTACAGTCTCAAGTCCATCTGCCATTTCTTGTCTCTCTTTTTGTTTTCTTCACTTCCTTCCATCTTGGAGACTGATTTTATTTCTTTCAGCTTTCTTCCATTTATTTGTCTCTCACTCTCTCTCTCTCTCTCCACTCAGATTTCACTACTCCTTCTTAGTAGTCAGTACTCAATTCCCCTTTACTCCATCTACTTACTACTTTTCAACCCTCACTCCAGTCTTCCCATTCCCCACCTCTCTTTTCCTGATTCATTTTTCCCCAGTCTCACTCACTGTCCCTCCATGTCAAGCATCTCTCACTCATACAGTGTCTCTCTCTCTTTCCCTACATCCAATATCTCCGCACTCTCTCTCCCTATCCTCCTATGACTGCCCTCTCCCTTCCTATCCCCCTATGACTGCCCTCTCCCTTCCTCTCCCCCTATGACTACCCTCTCCCTTCCTATCCTCCTATGACTGCCCTCTCCCTTCCTATCCCCCTATGACTGCCCTCTCCCTTCCTATCCTCCTATGACTGCCCTCCCCCTTCCTATCCCCCTATGACTACCCTCTCCCTTCCTATCGCCCTATGACTGCCCTCTCCCTTCCTATCCCCCTATGACTACCCTCTCCCTTCCTATCCCCCTATGACTGCCCTCTCCCTTCCTATCCCCCTATGACTGCCCTCTCCCTTCCTATCCTCCTATGACTGCCCTCTCCCTTCCTATCCCCCTATGACTGCCCTCTCCCTTCCTATCCTCCTATGACTCCCCTCTCCCTTCCTATCCTCCTATGACTGCCCTCTCCCTTCCTATCCTCCTATTACTGCCCTCTCCCTTCCTATCCCCCTATGACTGCCCTCTCCCTTCCTATCCCCCTATGACTCCCCTCTCCCTTCCTATCCTCCTATGACTGCCCTCTCCCTTCCTATCCTCCTATGACTGTCCTCTCCCTTCCTATCCCCCTATGACTCCCCTCTCCCTTCCTATCCCCCTATGACTCCCCTCTCCCTTCCTATCCCCCTATGACTACACCCTCTCCCTTCCTATCCCCCTATGACTGCCCTCTCCCTTCCTATCCCCCTATGACTGCCCTCTCCCTTCCTATCCTCCTATGACTGCCCTCTCCCTTCCTATCCCCCTATGACTGCCCTCTCCCTTCCTATCCCCCTATGATTGCCCTCTCTCTCCCTATCCCCCTATGACTGCCCTCTCCCTTCCTATCCCCCTATGACTGGCCCTCTCCCTTCCTATCCCCATATGACTGCCCTCTCCCTTCCTATCCCCCTATGACTGCCCTCTCCCTTCCTATCCTCCTATGACTGCCCTCTCTCCCCCTATCCCCCTATGACTGCCCTCTCCCTTCCTATCCTCCTATGACTGCCCTCTCCCTTCCTATCCCCCTATGACTGCCCTCTCCCTTCCTATCCCCCTATGAGTACCATCTTCCTTCCTATCCTCCTATGACTGCCCTCTCCCTTCCTATCCTCCTATGACTACCCTCTCCCTTCCTATCCCCCTATGACTGCCCTCTCCCTTCCTATCCCCCTATGACTGCCCTCCCCCTTCCTATCCTCCTATGACTGCCCTCTCCCTTCCTATCCCCCTATGACTACCCTCTCCCTTCCTATCCCCCTATGACTACCCTCTCCCTTCCTATCCTCCTATGACTGCCCTCTCCCTTCCTATCCCCCTATGACTCCCCTCTCCCTTCCTATCCTCCTATGACTGCCCTCTCCCTTCCTATCCCCCTATGACTCCCCTCTCCCTTCCTATCCCCCTATGACTGCCCTCTCCCTTCCTATCCCCCTATGACTGCCCTCTCCCTTCCTATCCCCCTATGACTGCCCTCTCCCTTCCTATCCTCCTATGACTGCCCTCTCCCTTCCTATCCTCCTATACCTGCCCTCTCCCTTCCTATCCCCCTATGACTGCCCTCTCCCTTCCTATCCCCCTATGACTTCCCTCTCCCTTCCTATCCTCCTATGACTGCCCTCTCCCTTCCTATCCCCCTATGACTGCCCTCTCCATTCCTATCCTCCTATGACTGCCCTCTCCCTTCCTATCCCCCTATGACTGCCCTCTCCCTTCCTATCCTCCTATGACTGCCCTCTCCCTTCCTATCCCCCTATGACTGCCCTCTCCCTTCCTATCCCGCTATGACTACCCTCTCCCTTCCTATCCTCCTATGACTGCCCTCTCCCTACCTATCCCCCTATGACTACCCTCTCCCTTCCTATCCCCCTATGACTGCCCTCTCCCTTCCTATCCTCCTATGACTGCCCTCTCCCTTCCTATTCCCCTATGACTGCCCTCTCTCTCCCTATCCTCCTATGACTGCCCTCTCCCTTCCTATCCCCCTATGACTGCCCTCTCCCTTCCTATCCCCCTATGACTGCTCTCTCCCTTCCTATCCTACTATGACTGCCCTCTCCCTTCCTATCCCCCTATGACTACCCTCTCCCTTCCTATCCTCCTATGACTGCCCTCTCCCTTCCTATCTCCCTATGACTGCCCTCTCCCTTCCTATTTCCCTATGACTGCCCTCTCCCTTCCTATCCCCCTATGACTGCCCTCTCTCTCCCTATCCCCCTATGACTACCCTCTCCCTTCCTATCCTCCTATGACTGCCCTCTCCCTTCCTATCCTCCTATGACTGCCCTCTCCCTTCCTATCCCCCTATGACTCCCCTCTCCCTTCCTATCCCCCTATGTCTGCCCTCTCCCTTCCTATCCCCCTATGACTACCCTCTCCCTTCCTATCCTCCTATGACAGCCCTCTCCCTTCTTATCCTCCTATGACTGCCCTCTCCCTTCCTATCCCCCTATGACTCCCCTCTCCCTTCCTATCCCCCTATGACTCCCCTCTCCCTTCCTATCCCCCTATGACTACCCTCTCCCTTCCTATCCCCCTATGACTGCCCTCTCCCTTCCTATCCCCCTATGACTGCCCTCTCCCTTCCTATCCCCCTATGACTACCCTCTCCCTTCCTATCCTCCTATGACTGCCCTCTCCCTTCCTATCCTCCTATGACTGCCCTCTCCCTTCCTATCCCCCATGACTACCCTCTCCCTTCCTATCCCCCTATGACTGCCCTCTCCCTTCCTATCCCCCTATGACTGCCCTCTCCCTTCCTATCCCCCTATGACTGCCCTCTCCTTCCTATCCTCCTATGACTGCCCTCTCCCTTCCTATCCCCCTATGACTGCCCTCTCCCTTCCTATCCTCCTATGACTGCCCTCTCCCTTCCTATCCTCCTATGACTACCCTCTCCCTTCCTATTCCCCTATGACTGCCCTCCTCTCTCCCTATCCTCCTATGACTGCCCTCTCCCTTCCTATCCCCCTATGACTGCCCTCTCCCTTCCTATCCCCCTATGACTGCCCTCTCCCTTCCTATCCTCCTATGAATGCCCACTCCCTTCCTATCCCCCTATGACTGCCCTCTCCCTTCCTATCCCCCTATGACTACCCTCTCTCTTCCTATCCTCCTATGACTGCCCTCTCCCTTCCTATCCCCCTATGACTGCCCTCTCCCTTCCTATCACCCTATGACTGCCCTCTCCCTTCCTATCCCCCTAAGACTGCCCTCTCTCCCTATCCCCCTATGACTACCCTCTCCCTTCCTATCCTCCTATGACTGCCCTCTCCCTTCCTATCCTCCTATGACTGCCCTCTCCCTTCCTATCCCCCTATGACTGCCCTCTCCCTTCCTATCCCCCTATGACTGCCCTCTCCCTTCCTATCCTCCTATGACTGCCCTCTCCCTTCCTATCCCCCTATGACTGCCCTCTCCCTTCCTATCCCCCTATGACTACCCTCTCTCTTCCTATCCTCCTATGACTGCCCTCTCCCTTCCTATGCCCCTATGACTGCCCTCTCCCTTCCTATCTCCCTATGACTGCCCTCTCCCTTCCTATCCCCCTAAGACTGCCCTCTCTCTCCCTATCCCCCTATGACTACCCTCTCCCTTCCTATCCTCCTATGACTGCCCTCTCCCTTCCTATCCTCCTATGACTGCCCTCTCCCTTCCTATCCCCCTATGACTGCCCTCTCCCTTCCTATCCTCCTATGACTGCCCTCTCTCTTCCTATCCCCCTATGACTACCCTCTCCCTTCCTATCCCCCTATGTCTGCCCTCTCCCTTCCTATCCCCTATGACTACCCTCTCCCTTCCTATCCTCCTATGACTGCCCTCTCCCTTCCTATCCTCCTATGACTGCCCTCTCCCTTCCTATCCCCCTATGACTCCCCTCTCCCTTCCTATCCCCCTATGACTGCCCTCTCCCTTCCTATCCCCCTATGACTACCCTCTCCCTTCCTATCCCCCTATGACTGCCCTCTCCCTTCCTATCCCCCTATGACTGCCCTCTCCCTTCCTATCCCCCTATGACTGCCCTCTCCCTTCCTATCCCCCTATGACTACCCTCTCCCTTCCTATCCTCCTATGACTGCCCTCTCCCTTCCTATCCCCCTATGACTGCCCTCTCCCTTCCTATCCCCTGCTCCAGCATCCCCCATCTCTATACTATACCATCCCCTGACTATTACTCCATGTCAAGCATCTCTCCATCTCTTTTTCAACCTATTTACCCCATGTCCATCTTCTCCCTATTACCTCCATGTCCTGCATTTCCCCCTCCCCTTATTACTCCTGTATCTAGCATCTCCCTTCTGCCTCTCTCTGTTCCCCCCATGCCCAGCATCTTCCTATAATTTCCCTATAACCCATGTCCAGCATCACCACTCCAACTCCACTCCTTGCTTATCCCTATGCCCATTCTTCCTATACTCCCTTCCCATGTCCAGTATCTCCCTAGCCCTCCCCTCGTTTTATCAAGATTTATTTCAGTTCTTCTGATAGATCACCTTTAAATACCATTTCAGGCATTCCCTACATCTTTTTCAGTAATGATTAAAAACAGAGAATTCATTCAATCTCTCCACTATGGCCTCCCTTAACGCCCCTTTTATCCATCTATCATCTAATGGTCTAATTGACTCTCTCACAGGTTTTTTGCTACAAATGTACTTTTAAAAGATTTTATTATATGTTTTTGCTTCCAAGGCAACTTATTTTCAAATACTCTCTTTGCCTGCCTTATCAATGCCTTGTACCTAACTTGCCAGTGCTTATAATGTTTCCTGTTTTCGTCATTGGCTCCTTTTTCCATTTTCTGAAAGATGCTTTTTTGGCTACAACAGCCTCTCTGACCTCAACTTTAAACCATGCTGGCAGTCGTTTGGCCTTGCTTCCACCTTTCTTAAAGCATGGAATACATCTGGTCTGGGTTTCCAAGATAGTATTTTTAAGCAACTCCCAAGTTTGATATAAACCTTTAACCTTTGCAGCTGCTCCTTTTAGTTTTTTATTAACTATTTTCCTCATTTTATCATAGTCTCCCTTTTGAAAGTTAAAAGATAGTACTGTGTATTTCCTTACCATCCTTCCTCCATTTATTAAATCAAACGCGATCATGCTATGATCACTATTGCCAAGTGGCCCCAACACCCTTATCTCTCGCACCAGATCTTGTGTTCCACTAAGAACTAGGTCTAAAATATCTTCCCCTCATGTTGGTTCATGAACCAGCTGCTCTATGAAGCAGCCATTTATTTCATCTAGAAACTTTATCTCCCTAGCATGTCCTGCTGTGACATTGACCCAGTTGATACCGGGACTGAAATCACCCATTATTACTGTGTTGTACCTTTTGTTAGCTTTCTTAATTTGTTTTAGTGTTTCATCATCCATCTGTTCATTGTGGCTTGGCGCATGGCAGTACACCCCCAATTGTCATTGCCTTCCCCTTCTTACATGGAATTTCTATCCGTAGAGATTCTACAGTGTATTTTGTTTCCTGAAAAAACCTTTTATCCTGTTTGACTCAATACCTTCTCAAACTTAGAGCACAGCCCCTCTACCAATTTGATCTACCCTATCATTGCGATATAGTTTGAATCCAGGTATCACGGTGTCCCATTGGTTGTCCCCCTTCCATCAAGTCTCTGCGATACCAATTATATCTAACCTTTCATTTAGTGCTATATATTCTATCTCTCCCATCTTATTTTTAGACTTCTAGCATTTGCATACAGGCATTTCAGAGGTTGTATTTGTTCATATTAGCAATCTTGTTATCAGTTGACAGAGATAATTTGGAATCTTTCAGCTCTGTTTACTCTGTACTTAAAGGCATATAGGTTACATTTATCTTATTGGATCCTTTCCATCATGATGCCCGAACTTTCCTCTTTTGCTGGTATCCTTCGAGGATGCATCAGTCTCTGTGAACAAACAGGAAATAAGTATTCACGTATGGGTATTGCTTTGGGAGCTTCTTCTGCGCATGCGCGCCATCTTCCCACCTGCCACTGCAGCTTCTTTGTTTTCCCATGGAGCCCAATGGATGCCTTTTCACTAGCTCTGACCAGTTGGTAATTTTTATCCCTTTTCGGGGACTTTGCTGCCTCCCAGCAGTGTCCGGAACATTTTCCCGCCTGTATGTCACATTTTTTAATTTTCTTTCCTTACTTTAGTCAGTTTTTTTGGCTGCTCAAGCTTCCTTTATTTTTCACGGCACCTTTGCCCTATTAGGTGCTGATGCAGACGTAGGTACCTTCATTTTTCAAAATCGAGTTGTTTGATTTCACTGCAGCTGTTTTTCCAGCCGATGTGTCGCAAAAACTTGCCAGTGGATTTAAAAAAGTGTTCCAGGTGCTCAAGGTCTAGTGCCTTCAGTGCCTGGGACCCGATCATCAGCCTTCTTCTTGTAATTTGTGTTTATAGATGACATAAAGAGGACTCAAAGGTTGAGAGAAACAGATTGAATTACTTTTTGCTGCTCATAAGTCTGATCCATTGACATCGGCATCGGCGGCACCAGTCTCTGTGGCATTTAAGGCTGCATCAGATGCTGGTGGTGCATCGACATTGAGGAGCTTGAGCCCATTTGGAGCCGAGCACCAATAGGGCCACAAAGTATTGGTCATCGATCCATACCTGCCTAAAGATGAAGAAGGATTTGGCTTTGTCTTCATCGGCACCGAATGGTGATAGTGCCAAGCATCAAGTGGAGACTCTGGTGTATTGATGTCAAAGCCACAGAGGCATGGCATTAAGAATGATAAGAGTCCACAAGTGTCCCTATAAGCAGCCCCAAAGAGAGGAGAGCTCATCCTCCAAGGCATCAGAGGGGCAGTGACGACCTACTGGATGCCGAGACCAAGCTGCCGATACCCCCTTGCAGACTCCAGGAACATCTGTCAATGTAGCTGAGGCCCTTCAGCCTTCAGAGATGATAGCCATGGAGATGTGCCTTCTGAGAGCTCTCGAAGAACAAATCATGATGCTGTATACCATGCAGTATGTCACTGCCTTGTCTTCTGCATGGACATCGACATCTGTCCAGCTGATCCTTGAGACAGACACATGGTTTGTCTGTGAGACAGACACCAACATCAAGGCATTGAGGGGTCCCAATACCAGAGCTTGCCTGGCCAATCTCACACTGTAGTGTTTTGGGGTCCAATATTCCTCCAAAAACTAGAAGAGCATTGGTGCATCATTGCTTTAGAAGGAGCTCCTAATCCCCAAGACTCAGGACTGAGATCCAGGCCAGGCAGAGGTACTTTGACTTCCTCTCTGAGTGTGGCTCAGAAGGCTGGGTCACTGATGTCGAATCCGAGGACATGTCAGAGGACAGGTCTCCGGGGCTTCCATCAGACCCTTCTCCTCCTCATGAACGACCCTTCTCCTCCTCATGAAAGATCCTCCTGAGGATATGATTCCAAGATTTTGTAAGGGATATGGCTGAGGCCATACCATTTTATTTAGAGACCAAGGATGAACCCAAGGCAGAAGAACTGGAGATCCTTCAGCTCCTAAGGAAGTGGTGACAGTGCTTGTGCACTGCATCCTCCAGAGTGTGCAAATGAGAATGTGGGAAAACCCTCACTGTACCTCCAGTTAGTAGAAGGCTTGACTCCATGTATAGAGTTCAGAAGGCTCCTGGATTTGAGAAGCCCCAGCTTCCATACCATTCCATGGTGGTTGAATCTGCTCTTAAGAGATCCAAACGTTCCAAGACTCACTCCCAGGCACTCCCAGGGAGGGAAGCTTGGACATTTGGGAGAAGGGTTTTTCAGAGATCCATGCTTATGGCCCACATGGCATCAGCTCTACATTGGCATGTTTCTAAAGATCATCATGTGTGGTCTAGCTGATCTGTCTCCCAGTATCTCCCTCCAGATAAACTGAAACAGTATCATTCCCTGGTGGGTCATGGCAAGGACTGCTCAAAGTTCATGGTTCGAGTGATCTATAATATCTTTGAAATGGCATTGAGAACTTCTGCCATTGGTATTAGTACCTGGAGACTCACCACTCTCCGGTCTTCAGATCTAGAACCATCAGTGCAGGTAAACTTGCTGATGTGCCTTGCTGTGGAGACGATCTCTTTTGACAAGAAGTTGAAGAGAAGGCTGGCTTCGTTGAAAAGCAGCACATCACACTTTGAAATCTCCTAAGGCGCAAGTCTGAGCCAGTCTCCTACTGCAGGAGTGACCAAGGTGGCTCCCAGAAAAAGATCTGTTACTCTCATAGGCATAGGTATTTTCTTGGGCTCCAAACTTCCCAACCAAAACAGTCTCTTCAACCACAATCATGGCATGAGAAGCCTCAGAAGCCCCAGCCTGCTCCTCAGCCAAAGCCTGGGACAGGGTTTTGACTGGTTCCTGCAGAGTATAGCTACTCTACTAGTAACCACAATGGAGAACTCTCCTATTAGAAGGATGCTTACTCTTTTTGTCCCTTATAACCTCAGACACTTGGTTTTTGCAAATTGTCCAGAGCGGTTACAAATTACATCTGTTTAACATTCCTCCAAATGTCCCCTCCCCCCCTTCCACACCCAAGGGCTCATTCTATTGAGCCTCTACATCATGAATTGCTTCAGAGAGAAAATCACTTCCCTCTTAGCAGATCTTTTGACAGTGCTTGTGCCATCAGAGGGCACGGGTTTTATTCCAGGTATTTCCTGATCCATGAGAAAATAGGAGAATACCGTCCCATCCTAGACCTAAGAGATCTGAACACATACCTAGCCAGAGAAAAGTTCAGAATGATTTCTCTGGGCACCCTACTGCCTTATCTGCAAAAAAGGAGATTGGCTATACTCCCTGGATCTGAACGATGCTTATTCCCACATACAGATACATCCCACTCACAGGAAGAATCTAAGAGACAGCACTTCCAGTACCAAGTTCTGCCTTTTGGCATAGCCTCAGCACCCCGTGTCTTCACAAAATGCCATGTGGTAGTAGCAGCTTAGCTTTGGACACTGGGAGTATTAGTCTTCCCCTACTTGGATGATTGGCTGATCTATAGTTCCACTCCGGAAGGAGTTTGAGAATCAACACGGTTGACCATTTGGGTGCTGGAGCTATTAGGGTTCATAATAGAGTACCCAAAATCCCACCTTCAGCCCTCCCAACAATTGGAATTCATTGGAGCCTTGCTCCACATGACTCAGGCAAGAGCCTTCCTTTCGCACGACAGACTTCACAGATTTATAGCGCTACTGCGAGAGATTCGATTGAGTCAGCAGGTAACAACTCGAGGATGTTAACTGTACTAGGTCACATGGCCCTCATCCTTGCACTATCATCTCTTCCATGCATTGAGACTTCAGAGCTCTACCTACCTTATGGGTTCTGCGCCTGTAATGGGAAGCATTTCGAAAAATGCTACCCTGGAAGTTCTGGATGTCAATTTCCTACCTAAAAGCCTAAATTTAGCCTCTAGAACCTCCCTACCATACTTTCCTATTGCATTGGTACCGACATGTACCAAGACAGTAGACTCATCCCCAGCACTATCTAAGACCTTGTCTAGATGATGCGTGAGGTCCATTATCTTCGCACTAGGCAGGCATGTTACCATGCAAACCTCACGTCCACCAGCCACCCAGCTGTCTACATGCCTAATGATTGAATCAACAGCTATAATGGCTGTCCCAACCCTTCCCTTGTGGGAACATGGCCCTGGAGAAACCTCCTTGGTGCGAGAGGGTTTTATATCACCCAAAGGACAGGTCCTAGCTACAGGATCACTTCCTGCCACACCAGGGTGATGCTCTCCTGTCATGTGACCTCTCTCCTCCATGGAAACAGGGATGCTGCCAGAATGGAGGTGGGACTTCAGTACTACATCCCTGTAGGTCTCGTCTATGCACCTCTCTGTCTTCCTTATGTCCTCTAAGTCTGCTACTCTAGCTTCCAGAGATCGGACTTGTTCTCTGAGAGCAAAGAGCTCCTTGCACCTAGTGCACATGTAAGACCCCTCACCAACTGGGAGAAAATCATACATGTGACATTTAATACAAAAGATGGGAAAGCCCCCATCTCGCTGCTGGACTGCTGTCTGCATCTTAGTTTTAAGGTTGTGTTGTGTTTAGGTATTTATGTTGTTTACTTACTAAGGTTTGCTGGGGATACTTATATTAATAAAACTATACCTAATATGATTAATGGACTTTGTTCACCTCAAGCTTAATTAATCTCAGGTCCTTAGTATATGTCTGATGAGGATAAACAGCTGCACCTGAGAGTGAATATGGCACCTCCTTTCCTTTAAGAGGTTTAAGCACTTATAAAGCTATGATTATCCCAGGGGTGGGTGGGAGTTGGAGAGGGAGGGAGGAAAGAAGACTTATTAAAAGCTGGCTGCTACACAGTACCCTGTCATATGCTTCTGAAGTAATCTGTGACCAATTTCCTGGGTGATTCACACAGCCCTAGCTTGGATAGAGGGAGTCTTTCAAAATGCCCCTTTGATCAGTCACTTGGCTTTAACACCTATTTAAAACAATTTCATGGGTCTCTTGCCCCCTATCTAGTAGGCCTCTTTGTAAAGGTCACTAGAAACAATTTATTGCTCAAAGAATACTGACCCTGTTTTTCCTTTTATACTAAATTATACTCTGATTTGGTTTAAATTAAAGCTCTTTGTTGATACTAGGCCCTGACTGAGTATTAGATGTAAACCAGAAGCTCTCTGCTGTGTTTTAAATTTAAACTGAAAGCTCGTTGCTGATACTAGGCCCTGGCTGAATATTAAATTTAAACTAGAAGCTCTCTGCTGGGTTTTAAATTTAACTAAACGTTCTCTGCTTGGTTCTAAATTTAAACTGAAAGCCTTCTGTTGGATTCTGAATTTAAAAGTTACCTGTTGAGTTTTTAATTTAACTAAAAACTCTGCTGATACTAGGCCCTGACTGATTTAACAAATACACTGGATTCTATTTACACAGATCAATCTAAAGAATTCCTTTTTCCCCAAGATTTAGAAAAATTCCCAGAAGTAAATACTTATAATTGTAGATCTCTCTCCAGAAGTAGCAGTCCCTTTATGTAGTCCTTCAAGATTGAGAATCACAGAGCTCTGGTTGAACTATTTATGCCTGTGCTTCTGAGGTAATCTGTGACCAGTATCCTGGGTGATTCACACGGCCCTTGCTTAGATAGAAGGAGTCTTTTAAAATGCCCCTTTGATCTGTCACTTTGCTTTAACACCTATTTAAAACAATTTCACAGGTCTCTTGCCATGCCGAATGGACACTGGACAGAGACGGCCCATCCACTAAGTGAACTAGGCAGTCACTTAGGTTAGCAGACCCTGGTGGGTGGCATGCTGTCCACGGAGAATATCTGATGCAAGTGAGTAACTATTTTTTCCAAACCATGCACTCTTTGGTGAATGTTAGCTTTCCCCTATTATCTAGATCAAAAGCTGCTCTATCTCCTTTTTAACAGTTAGTGCCAGCAGTCTGGTTCCACCCTGATGAAAGTGGAGCCCATCTTTCCAGAAAGCCCCCCCCCCTTTCCCAGAATGTTGCCAAGTTCCTAAAAGATCCAAAGCTCTCTTCCTTGCACAAATCATCTCATCCACACATTGAGACTCGGGAGCTCTGCCTGCCTTTTGGATCGTGTGCATGGAATGGGAAGCATTTCTGAAAATGCTATCCTGGACATTCTGGATTTCAGTTTCCTACCAAAAAGCCTAAATTTGTCTTCCAGAACCTCCCTCCCACACTCTCCTATGTCATTGGTACCAACATGTACCAAGAGAGTAGGCTCCTCCCCAGTACTATCTAAAACCTTGTCTAGGTGGTGCTTGAGGAAGGCAGGTAACCAGGAGATCCTCATGTTCAGCATGTTCATATCCAGCTATCTACATGCCAAATGATCAAATCACCAACTATAAAAGGCCATCCTAACCCTTCCCTCATGGGCACATGGTGCTGGAGAAACCTTCTTGGTGCAAGAGGGTTTTATAGGTCCTAGCTACAGAATCACTTCCTGCTACACCATGGTGATGATGTCCTCCATGGCAACAGAGAGGCTGCCACACTGGAGGTGGGACTTCACTACTATGTTCCTATAGGTCTCATCTATATACCTCTCTGTCTGCCTTAGCTCCTCTAAGTCTGATCCAGAGATCAAACTTGTTATCCGAGAGCAAAGAACTCCTTGCACCTAGAAAACATATGAGAAGAGACTTGAAGTCTCTAAATGATCAATTTTCTCAATGGAGAAATACAAAGAGTGGAGTGTCCCAGGTATCAGTGCTGGGCCCACAGCTTTTTACCATATTTATAAATGACCTGGAAATGGAAATGACAAGTGAGGTCATAAAATTTGCAGATGACAGAAAATTATACAAATTGTTAAATCAAAAGAAGATTGTGAAAAATTGCAAGAGGACCTTGTGAAACTGGGAGACTGGGCATCCAAATGGCAGATGATATTTAATGTGGAAACGTGCAACGTGATGCACCTAAAGGAAAATCCCAACTATAACTAAACGATTCAAGATTCCACATTATGAGTCACCATCCAAGAGAAGGATTTAGGCATCATTGTTGATAATATGTTGAAATCCTCTGTCCAGTGTGTAGCAATGGCCAAGAAAGCAAATAGAATGCTAGGAATCATAGGAAAAGGAATGGAGAATAAAATATCAAATATCATAATAGAAACATAGGCCATATGGTCTTTTTCTGCTGTCATGTTTCTATCTAGTCTGCCCTTTTAATCACTCCATGTATCTCTGCACCTTAAGTATTGTCTACAATTCCGGCTGTCCAATCTCAGACAAGATATAGTAGAATTAGAAATGGTACAGAGAAGGGTGGTTATGAGGAAAAGCTTGGAGAAGAGACAGCTGAGGGGAGATATGACAGAGGTCTTTAAAATCCTGAGTGGAGTGGAAATGATAAACGCAAATCAATTATTTACTCTTTCAAAAAGTTCAGAGACAGAGGGGCAGATCACGAAGTTGCAAATATTGGAGGATCTGCTAAAAGCTGCTAATGTAGCCGGATTTAAATAAGGTTTGGACAAATTCCTGGAACAAAAGTCCATAAACTGTTGTTGTCCATAAACTGGGAGAATCTGGCAACCCTTGGAATATGCCAGGTACTTGTGATCTAGATTAGCCACTGTTGGAAACAAAATACTTGGCTAGATGAACCTTTGGTTTGACCCACTATGGCCGTTCTTTTGTTCTTGTCTACTCTTCTGGCTCCAGGCTTTGCACCTGCTATAGCTCTTCTCACCAGTGGTCCAATCACTGTGAAGTAAGGGAACAAACTGCACTAGCAGATGGACTGATGCACTGCTGCATCTCTGACAGTGCTGCTGCTCCCCAGAGCACTCTAGCCAACCTCATTTGACTACTGCTTTCATTAGCCCTGAGGCCCTGGTCTTTGTGCTGACCCTTCTCTTGCACCTTCCCACATTCTGAAGAGACTAGGGCCCCTAGAAAAGAGCAAGTGCAATTTCCTCTGTGATTCATACAGTGCATTTACTCCAAAGGCTTTGTGGTTTGTTTGTATGGGCCAGGTTTTAAATGTTCTAACGCACAACTAGCGGGAGTGGAACCCAGCTGTAAGCAGCCAGAGCATCTTAAAGTCCACGAAATTAAGTAAAATTGTGCAAGAAATGCAGTTTTGTCCCACTTTCTTAATAGAGCTCACTTCATCCTATTTTTTGGGGGAAAAGGAATGTTCTGGTGGCTAGAGCACTGGATTATGATCCAGAAGATGTCTAGGGACATGACTTCAAGACACCCCCTACCATTCATTGACTGTGTCGATAGCAGAATTAAAGGCTGTTAGTGTAGCTGGGTTTAAAAAAGGTTTGGACAAGTTCCTGGAGGAAAGGTCCATAAACCATTATTAAAAAGGGACCCAGGATATCAATGCTTGACCCAATACAAGCATTGTGGAACCTGTGTCTTTTTGGGAAACTGCTAGGTACGTATGACCTACAGTAGATTGGCCACTGTTGGAAGCAGATACTACTACTACTGAGCATTTGTATAGCGCTACAAGTCGTACACAGCGCTGCACAGACAAATAAGAGACAGTCCCTGCTCATCAGAGCTTACAATCTAGTCAAGGCAAACACAGAAGGTGTAGGCAGGGATAATGCAAGGGAAGGAAAAAAGGAGATCAGGAAAGTCAAGATCCAAAAGCAGCAGTGAAGTGGTGAGTTTTCAGCCTGGATTTGAAGAGGGTTAGGGAAGGTGCCTGGCGTACAGACACAGGTAGTTTGTTCCAGGTGTACGGTGGCAAGGTGAAAGGAGCGAAGTCTGGAGTTAGCAGTAGAAGAGAAGGGCACAGATAGGAGCAGTTTGCTGGAAGAGCGGAGTTCCTGAGGGGGGTTGTAAGGAGAGATAAGAGAAGAAAGGTAGTGAGGAGCCGCAGAGTGAATGCACTTATAGGTCAGCAGGAGAAGTTTGAACTGGATACGGAAACGGATAGGGAGCCAATGAAGTGACTTGAGAAGAGGAGTAATATGGGCATGACGAGGCTGGCGGAAGATTAGCCATGCAGCAGAGTGTTGAACAGATTGAAGGGGAGAGAGATATGATTCAAAGGGAGACCAGCAAGGAGTAGGTTACAGTAGTCAAGACGGGAGGTGATTGAGGAGTGGACAAGCATTTTAGTGTGTGTTCAGAAAGGAAGGGGCGGATTTGTCTGATGTTATAGAGAAAGAAGCGGCAGATCTTAGCTGTCAGATGGATGTGTTTGGAGAAAGAGAGAAAGGAGTCAAAGACAACCCCCAGATTGTGGGCTGAGGAAACAGGAAGGAGTACAGAGCCATCCACAGAGACTGAGAAAGGAGGAAGAGGAGGGGAGGTTTTAGGGGGAAGGATGAGAAGTTCAGTCTTGGCCATGTTCAATTTTAAGCGGCGGTGAAACATCCAGGCAGCAATGTCAGAAAGGCAGGCAGAGATCCGGGTCTGGATTGCCGGAGAGATTTCAGGTGTAGAGAGATGGACCTGGGAGTCATCAGCATACAGATGGTACTGAAAGCCATGGGAAGAGATAAGTGCACCAAGGGACTGGGTATAGATAGAGAAAAGGAGGGGACCCAGGACAGATCCTTGGGGTACACAAACTGGGAGGGGGGTAACAGAGGAGGAGGAGCCACCAGAACGCACACGGAAGGAGCAATGGGAGAGATAGGAGGAGAACCAGGATAGTACAGAGCCCCTAAAACCAAGTGAGGACAGGGTATCAAGGAGAAGGTTGTGGTCAACAGTGTCAAAAGCAGCAGAGAGGTCAAGAAGGATGAGGACAGAGTAAACGCCCTTGGATTTTGCCAGGAACAAGTCGCTGGAGACTTTGGCAAGAGCCGTTTCAGTAGAGTGTAAAGGACAAAAGCCAGACTGTAAGGGATCTAGGCGGGCATGAGAAGAGAGGAAGTTGAGGCAGCGGCGGTGAACTGCATGTTCAAGTAGTTTAGAAATGAAGGGGAGAGATGGGTCGATAATTAGAAGGACAGGTGGGATCAAGTGAGGGTTTCTTGAGGAGAGGTGTGACCACAGCATGTTTGAAGTCTGCGGGGACTTTTGCAGTGGAGAGCGAAAGGTTGAGAATATGAGAGATGGAAGGGACAACGGTGGAGGAGATGGGGCTTAGGAGATGGGTGGGGATAGGATCAGAGGAGCAGGTGGTGAGTTTGGAGGAAGAAAGAAGGTGTGCAGTTTCCTCTTCAGAGATCACAGGAGAGGAAGAGAGGGTAGCAGAGGAAAGGGGGGGGGGGGGAGAGTTGGGAGTGAAGAGGGGGAGGAGGGGAAGTAGCTGACTTTGTGGGGAATTGGAGGATACTGGGCTTGATGGACCTTGGCATATCTGATGTTCTTATGTAGGCCCTAGGCAAACAAGCACATTTTGCTCTCCATCATAATATAAATATACTGTATTGTAAAACGCTCACAAATGAAGCCCCATATGGCTCTGGGAAAATTGGCAAAGGAAGAAATAGCAGGTAGAACGTGCTGCTAGCCAATGCCCACAGCAGACTGGAAAACCACACATAGTAAGGACATGCATTCATTCAGCTCATCAGTATGCCTTCAAAAGCGTACTGCATGCCAAATTAATGGGATACATGTTAATCTGATCTGCATTCATTAAAAAGTTCCAATGAACATTACATTATTTTTATTTAACCAAATCTGTGACATAAATGAAAAAAATGCCCAAAAACTGGGAAAAATTCAAAAAATGAACCAAAAATACCATGGTGGCTCTGGTATGCCCTCCCCTTCAAAACCTGTCTTCGGAGTGATTGAATTAGCACATTTGAGAAGGCCTCTCCTGACCTTTTTTCCTTTAGAGAGCCTCTGTGTTTTTCCCATGTTTTTTTGAGTTCAGATACTGTCCTCATCTCTACTACCTCCACTCGGAGACTATTCCGGGCACCTACCACTCTTTCCGTAAAGAAATACCTCCGCATATTACTCCTGAGTCTATCCCCTTTCACCCTCATCCTATGTCCCCTCATAGCAGAGCTTGCTTTCAATAGAAAGAGATACTCCTCCTGGTCATTTCTGCCATGGAAGTTTTAAACATTTCTATCATATCTCCTCTATCCCTCCTTTCATCTAAAGTATACATATTGAGATTTTTAAGTCTGTCCCCATATGGCTTATAATGAAGACCATTGACCATTTTGGTAGCCACCCTCTGCACCGACTGTATCCTGGAATAAGCTGCATGCAACCTTTTTACCTTTGGGGAACCTGACAGGTACTTGTGACCTGGACTGACCAGTGTTGGAAATAGGATACTGGGGACTTTGGGCATTATTTATGTTCTTATGTAAGATCATTCATAATTAGCAGGGGTGCACTTAAAGCCACCTATTGAGGTGGTATGAACAGCACCCATGCTAATTACAATACTGACAGCACACAATAAGTATCGTATGCAAATTGCAAAGTCCAGTCCATGACCACTCTCCACCCATGACCTGCCCATTCCCCGCCGCATCACAGGATGAGCAGCTAATGCAGGAATTAGCATGCAGTCATTGTCATGCAAGCAGGGCTGGCC
Organism: Ichthyophis bannanicus; assembly: GCA_033557465.1. Lineage (NCBI taxonomy): Eukaryota > Metazoa > Chordata > Amphibia > Gymnophiona > Ichthyophiidae > Ichthyophis > Ichthyophis bannanicus. The sequence continues at coordinate 17,241,023 of CM066045.1, read as the reverse complement.
CCAGAGTTGGCTCAAAGTGTCGGTACCCTAGGCAAACCTTAAGCCTTATGCCCCCCTCGTTTGTCTGAATCCATTGTTTCTGATCTGTCCCCCCCCCCACACACACACTTACTCCAAAAAAAGATATTTACATTAATCTGGCTTTTCCCAGATTTTTCATCTCTTCAGATCTATCGGTTTATTATTGTATTTGACTGTCTCTTAAACTGTGACTGTAAAGTGTTTTGGGTTTCAGTTACCAAAAGAGAATCTATGGAAAATGATGCTATATAGGTATTAGGATTGCATTGATTACTTTTTCATTTCCACGTGAAAATAACATGGCCCCACTCCCATGTTTATTTCCCTCTCACACAGATTATTGGAATTTCTTATCATTAGAAGTGATGACTCATAAAACTCAGCCCAGGGAAAATTGGATTACTTTATCTACCTATTTACGGGTTAGTAGTGTAGGAGCATAAACTTTGTGACTTTTAGCAAGACCCATGGATTCTCTGCTTCCTCTTCATCTCTCCGGCCAGTCCAGGAACTGTAGGGTAGTCAATCCTCTCCAGCAGCTGAGGACTGAATTCACAAAGTCTTACTGACAGGCTATCTACCTCCCCCTGGTGTCAGAGACTCAGTCTATCAGTCCTCAGCAGCTGGATAGGACAGGTTTCTGACAGGCTCCTGGTGACACAAAGAGGAATGAGACCTATGAGATAAAGTAAGAGATATTTTCCTGAGGGGCCCTAGCAGGGTTCAAGGAGACAGGAACAGTGTAACTAACAAAATAAAAAAATAAAAAACAACAACAACAACAAAAAAAATATGAAGGGCACGGTTGCGGGGGAAAAAATGTCTCTGAGGAGCAGTAGAGGCAGAGCCTGCCTCGTTTAGCAGCAGCGTGTACCGCCGATTACAAGGGGGGAGCTGGGAGCCACAGAGTCCACCCCCATAAGTTTCAGACACCCGACATACCTCTGCCGCTAGCAGCAGAAAGAGATTGTCAAGGCTGTGGCAGAAGCCGAAGGAGTTTTTAGGTAAGGAGATTGGTATGTTTCGGGGCTGGAGGAGGCTCGGGAGAGGCGAGTAGTCATCAGTGCATTTGGATCGCTGGGAGTTACAGCGCAGACGGCCGGAGCCTGCAATGCGTACGCTGCGTGTGTGAGCCACCGCGGGCGGTCAGTTTCTGTTCGGGCCGTTTTGTCAGTGCGCGCCGAGGAGACCGGGTTACCCAGCTCTTAGGAACAGCATGGAGGAGAGATCGAAGCCAGTTGCTCCGTTGGGCAGCCATTTGGGCGCGGGGGAAAAGGCAGGAATGGCGGCCATTTTGGAATCGGCAGCCGTTTCTCCCGCACTTAAACTGAAGCCGGAGAAAAAGAAGGCAAAGACTAAAAAGCTTAGTGCTGACGTGCCTCTTGCTCAGATGCCTGGACCAGGGCTTCAGGGGGGCTTGGAGTCTGTTTTCTCCGCAGACTTCATCCTCTCACTCCATAAAGCCTACTGTCTGAAGCTTGGGCAGGGGCAGGGCAAAGTTTCTCCCCCTAACCTGTCAGGACCATTAATGGGGGAGGCGACTGCAGTGGACCCAGTTGAAGGAACCTCTAGCAGAGGATTGCTAGGAGAGGCTGCGGCCAGTAGCTTCGGTCAGCAGCCTCCTGTGACTCAGGCATTTGAAGAGGGGGAGCTTCTCTCCCAAGAAGGGCTGGATTGGACAGGAGACCTAGAAGAGGGAGAGATTCCTCCAGGAGAGGACCCCAATGTATTTAGAGTATTTAGAAAGGAGGAGCTGGGGTCTCTTATTGCGCATTCGCTAGCGGCCCTCAATATTGAGATGCCGACGGTGCAAGAGTAACCCTTGGAGGATCCCCTGCTGTAAGGTTTTAAAGCAGAGCAGCGGTGTTTTCCGGTCCATAGGGTAATTAAGCAGATGGTGGAGTCGGAATGGGAATGTCCGGAGGCCACTTTGAGGTGCGCTAAGGCCATTGGTAGATTTTATCCAGTGCCGCAGGAAGAGAAGGAGTTGCTGCGAATGCCGAAGGTGGATGCCTTGGTATCAGCAGTAACAAAGAAGACGACGATTCCAGTAGAAGGGGGAGCGGCTCGTAAGGATCTGCAAAATAGAAAATTAGAGTCGCTTCTGAAACAGGTGTTTGATACCAGTGCCCTTTCCCTACAGGCATCCATTTGTGGAGCCTACGTGGCAAGATCCTCCATTCGCTGGCTCCAAGGCGATTCTACGGCTGAGGGGAGCGAGGGCTCTTCCGTGGAAGGTGCAAAGCTGAAATCGGCGGCAGCATATCTGGCAGATGCCTTCTATGACCTGGTGCGGATTTCGGCTAAAACCATGCCGTCAGTGACTGCCGCAAGAAGGTTTCTCTGGCTGAGAAGTTGGGCGGCGGACGCCTCTTCCAAAGCCCGCCTTAGTAAGCTCCCGTATATGGGCAAGCTGCTCTTTGGGGAAGCTCTGGAGAAGATCATTAAGGATCTGGGGGACTCAAAGGGGGGTCGACTCCCAGAGGACCGTCCTAAAAGCACAAAGACAGGGGGGCTGCAGAAAGGACCGAGCAGAGAGTTTTGCAGGTTTAGAGGAGCGCGTTTTGCACCTTATCAGCGCAGTCGTTTTATGACCAGAGGTCAGTCTTTTCGAGGAGCTCGAGGTTTTGGCAGAGGTTATTTTGGTTCCCAGCAGAGCTCCTCCAAAAAGACACAATGAAACGGGGTCGGTCCAGGCGGAGGTTCCAGTAGGAGGCCGCTTACGAGGCTTCCACTCCATCTGGACCACCATAACGTCGGACCGGTGGGTGCTGGAGATCATCCGCGACGGTTACGCCTTGGAATTTGCGGTTCCGTTGTCGGAGGCCTTCGTGGTGTCCCCTTGCGGTTCACAGGCAAAGAGGGACACAGTTCACTCTACTCTGCAGCGTCTACTACGGCTTCAAGCAGTGGTTCCCGTGCCACGGGACCAGTACGGATTAGGTCGATACTCGATTTATTTTGTAGTTCCCAAAAAGGAAGGTTCCTTTCATCCTATCCTGGATCTCAAGCACGTAAACCACTGTTTAAGGGTGCCGTATTTCCGTATGGAGACTCTACGTTCGGTAATTCGCTCCGTGATACCGGGCAAGGTTTTGACCGCCATAGACTTGACGGAGGCCTATCTGCAGATTCTCATCAGACAGGAGCATCAGGAGTTCCTGCGCTTTGCAGTGCCCATGGGAGATTTCCAGTTCCGGGCGCTACCTTTCGGGCTGGCAATGGCGCCACGCACTTTCACGAATGTGATGGTGGTGGTGGCAGCGGCATTGCAAAGGGAAGGCATGCTAGTACATCCTTACCTGGACAACTGGCTGATTCGGGCTCCGTCGGTCTAGGATTCCATCAGCGCGACGGCACGAGTGGTTGCGGTCCTAGAACAGCTTGGTTGGGTGGTGAACCAGGCCAAGAGTCATCTGGCTCCGGTGCAATGCCTCATATACCTGGGGGCGTTGTTCGACATGGCCGTGGGGGCGGTGTTTCTACCGGAGGACCGAGTTCGCAAGATTTTACGACAGGTGACTGCGTTTTTGCGCATGAAAGCTCCAACAGCATGGTGATATTTGCAGCTGTTGGGATCTATGGCGGCAGCGTTGGACATGGTCCCTTGGGCCAGGGTGCATATGCAACCTCTACAGCAGGCCTTGCTTTCCAGATGGTCGCCCCAGAATCATCCGCTGAATCAGAGGTTAGAAGTTTCAGAGACGGTCCGGGCCAGCTTGCAGTGGTGGTTGGAGACCAGAAATCTTCAAGCAGGGATATCCCTGGATCAGCCGGAGTGGGTTCTGGTGACCACAGACGCCAGCCTATCCGGCTAGGGAGCGCATTGTCAGTCGCAAATAGCACAGGGTTGCTGGCCGCCGGAAGTAAGCAGCTGGTCCATCAACCGCTTGGAGATGAGAGCAGTGCGTATGGCTCTCCAAGAGTTCGAAGGATTGGTGACAGGAAAAGCAGTGCGAGTGTTCTCCGACAATGCTGTGACAGTATCGTACATCAATCGGCAGGGCGGTACAGGCAGTGCAGCCCTGTTGAAAGAGAGTCAACTGCTAATGCAGTGGGCAGAGAGTCATTTGATAGCGTTTTCAGCAGCTCATGTGGCAGGTCGGGACAATCGACAGGCCGATTTTTATTTTTTATTTATTTATTTAGTATACATTTGTATACCGCTACTTCCAGCGATCAGCAGCGGTTTTTTGATTTACAGATTGGAAATTGTCAAATCATGACAGGAAATTTTTGAGGTATAAACACATTGATTAGACAGGAAAGCACAGCACACAGAGAACTATTTTACAGAGAACATGGGCTATGGAGGGTTAAGTGGCTTGCCCAAGACCACAAGGAGCACCTGTGGGACTAGAAACCCCAGTCCTTCCGGCCCAAGGTTGCTGTCCTCTAGTGGGATTTGAACCCCCGACCTTCCGGCCTGAAGTACCTTGACCCAACCACTAGGCTACTCCTCCACTCCAGTCGGATTATCTCAGTCGGAATGTGGTAGATCCAGGAGAGTGGGTATTGAACGAGGCCGTATTTCACGACATTACGTTACGGTGGGGGCGGCAAGTCATGGACCTCATGGCCACCTTCGTCAATGCCAAAGCGCCTCGGTTTTACAGCAGGGGCAGGGAACCCATGTCGGAAGGGCTTGACAGGTTAGCCCAGCCTTGGCCGTCGAGCGGACTGCTCTATGTGTTTCCTCCGTGGCCGATGATCGGTCGCGTCATCCAGAGGATAGCGCGGCACGACGGCACGGTGATCCTCATTGCTCCGAATTGGCCAAGGAGACCTTGGTATGCGGATCTGGTTCGGCTTCTAGTGGACACGCCCTGGACGTTGCCCGGCCGCAGCAATCTTTTGTACCAGGGTCCAGTTCTAATGCCACAGGTGGAATGCTTCTCTCTTACGGCTTTGCTCTTGAGAGGGACCGGCTGAAGCATAGAGGTTATTACGCTGCTGTGGTTTCCACGTTGCTGAAATCCAGAAGGCCGTCTACATCGTTGACTTATGGTCGGATTTGGCATATTTTTGAGAGTTGGCCGGCCTTTCGTGGCAACGGTACCGGACATCCTTTCATTCTTGCAGGGCGGTCTGGACAAGGGTCTCACCCTCAGTACCCTGAAAGTTCAGGTGGCAGCGCTAGCTTCTTTTCGGGGAAAGGTACAAAGTGGAGGATTATCTTTCCACCCAGATGTGCTCAGGTTTCTTAAGAGTGGTTAAGAATGTAAGACCTCCAGTGAGGCCAGTGGTTCCAGCTTGGGATTTAAACTTTGTCCTGGAGGCATTGACCAAATCGCCCTTTGAACCAGCGGTGTCGCTCAGAGAGTTTTCATGGAAGGCAGTGTTTTGGTAGCCTTGTGTTCGGCACGTCGGATATCCGATCTGCAGGCTCTGTCGTGTAGGGAGCCCTACATTCAGTTTTCGGAGGAGAAGGTAATGTTACGACCTGTCCCTTCTTTTCTGCCAAAAGTAGTGTCGGGGTTTCATATGAACCAGCCAATTTTGCTTCCCACGTTTCGGAACTGTAAAGGGGCAAAAATAGGGGGGTCGCTGCGGAAAATGGATTTAGGCAGGGTGCTCCAGAGGTATCTGCGAAAAATGGCACCGTTTAGGAAGATGGACAGGTTGTTCGTCTTGTTTGGTGGAAAGCGGAAAGGAGAGGCGGCGTCCAAGGCCTCGATTGCTCGATGGGTGAAGCAGGCGATTGGGGTAGCGTATCAGACGGCAGGAAGGTCGGTTCCTGAAGGGCTTCGGGGGCATTCCACGCGGGGGCAGGCGGCCTCTTGGGCCAAGTTTGCTTTGATTCCACCAGTGGATATTTGTAGAGTGGCTACGTGGTCGTCCCTTCACACATTTGCGAGAAATTACAGGTTGGATGTTCAGGTGGGGGCCGCAGCCATAGTGGCGGGGTTAGCGGGTCCCTCCCGATATTAAGTACTGCTCTGGTACTTCCCTACAGTTCCTGGACTGGCCCGGAGAGACGAAGAGGTAGATAGCCTGTCAGTAAGACTTTGTGAATTCAGTCCTCAGCTGCTGGAGAGGATTGACTACCCTACAGTTCCTGGACTGGCCCAGAGAGAACTCAAGGAAAGACAATTAGCAGGTAAGGTCTAATTTCTTCTTTCAGAAGTAGATGCTGGGGCAGGGGCAATGCAACAATGTGAATTACCTTGTACACTGATGGCACTAAATGCATGTTAAGAAAGAGTTCCTCTTCCTTTCATGCGTCTTTAGTGTCAATAAAGTCTTGGTAAATCTATAACGTTGAACACAAAATATATTTACCCATTTGAATTTTTATTTTGATGCACTGAAAATTGATTGGTTTAACAGGATTGTCCTATTAATATCTCAACATTTTCTTTCTTTTCATCTTTGGAAATACTAGGCATTGGTTGCTATTTCTGTTTGCCAGGTATTTATTTATTTATTTAACTTTTTTTTTTTATATACTGTTTTTCTCCAATTCAAAACGGTTTACAGAGAACAAAAGTAACAGTGTGGGAACAGCTGTTTTACATGAAACAAAAACAGTAGTTGAACATTTGTTGAACATTTAAAGGTTTAAACAAAACTATATACATTAAGTAAACGAGGCGGTGGGGGGGAGGGGATGTGGTAGAGGGAGGTGGAGGAGTGTGGAGGGGATGGGGTAGGGGGATATAGTGTTTAAGGGGTCAGTGGATAGGCTTCCGAAAAGAGGAAGGTTTTTAGTAATTTTTGGAAATCTGAGTGTTCATTGCAGCCTCTTAGGGTTGGGGGGGGGGCGTTCCATATAGAGGGGGCATAGAGGGAGAAGGCACGGTTGCATGTTGATTCTTTCATGCTGGGATGCGTAGAATATTCACTGTGTTGGATCTTCGTGGTCTAGTAGAGTTTAGATTTGAGAGTAGTGAATATAAGCATGGAGCAGATTCATTATGTAGGACTTTGTGGACTAGTGTGATGATTTTGAAATTTATCCTGGACTGCATAGGGAGCCAGTGGAGGTCCTTAGGATGGGAGTGATGTGTGTGTGTTGTGGTGAGTGTATTATTAAACGTGCCAGGTATTTGCCAGTTTCCTAACAATGTGGGCTTAATCATGGAAAATGACCACCAAGCTGTTTGCTTTCATTGTAAAAATGACAGGTTGATTTCAATAAGTTATTTACGTTTTGCAGTCCCCTTCATTGACCCTCTGAAATGCAAGATAATGAATCAAGGGTTGGTTGTGCCAGATTCAGAGGTTGCAGTTGTGACAGTAGGCAAGAGGTGACAGTATTCACCCAACTTTGTGGCCGAGCTGCTGGAATAAGATGTTCTGGGGATGCAGGAGCATCACCTGGTCTGAGGTACAGGGGTAATGATCTCCATTACTGTATCCAAGAGGTTCAAAAGGAGTTTTCAGCACTTTCCACTATAAAAATGTTCCAGCACCCATTATATCTGTCCCCAGATGTCCTTTCTCTGGCCTATGTATGCTCTTGTTCTCTCTCTCAATGTAATTGGTCAAATTCTCAGAGTGAAAAACTATCATAAAACCAAAAAATCACTCCATCATACACCCATGTGTTTCCGCTGTTTATCACTTGAAAATCACAAAGGCCCACCGAGTCTCAGCATACAAGGGCATACGGTGAGAAAACAGCCCAACCCAAGATCAGGCAGTCTGCACCAATATCAGGCCCGATAACATCAATGACCCGGTGGCCGGTGGCTGGCGAAACCCATACCTAGCTTCTTCAGTAGAAACAATGACAGTACTTAACTTAACAGTCAGGTAGGGAAAACAGAACACGCCAACCACTTCCCCGACATTATCACACGAAAGAGCCCATTCAAACGTTTCGCGGGACTACCCGCTGCTTCAGGGGAATCTATAAAAACATAAACATACATCCAAGTTACACATAATCTTTATTGTACTGCAAAACACATCTAAAACCGATTTAGAGAAATTAAAAGACCACAACTAGAAGTGCCTACCTGCCAGCTAACCTTCAACCGCGCCGAGCAGAAAAACGCCGCCCATGCGCACTCCATACACTCATTGCAATTTAAAGGGAACACATTGACGTCAGACCCAACCATACATCAACTAATCTCAAAAAAACCATTCAGCCACCACGCAGACCAAATACCCAACCCAGATCAAAGACACACCGACCAATCAATTCGGAGATTCAAGCCATCCGGGGCTACAGTGTTGAGCCGAAAAATCCAGCTCTGCTCACACACTAAAAGAGTTTGCTCCCTACTCTTCCCATTACGCCCATGAGAAACCTGCTCTATACAAAAGCACGCCACCTCAGAAAACGTATGGTGCAACTCAGCAAAATGGGATACAAGAGGCGCCTCCAGAACTGCACACCGGAGCCTGCTCTTGTGCTCCAACAATCTCTTACGAAAAGGCCGGCAGGTGCTACCAATATAAAGAAGCTGGCACGGACAGCGGATGGCATAGACAACAAAGGCTGAATCACACGAAGTAACATCCCGCAATTTATAACGAACCCCATGATAATCAAAAAACCCAATCGCACATGAAACCTCACACACTGCGCAATGCCCACATGCCGAGTGTCCACCTACCAACTCGCGCCGCTCTCCCGCAGACATCAATAACTCACGGATGTTACGCTGCCGCTGCCAAACACACCTGACCCCTTGGTTTTCCAGCCCGGGGACTGTGCGCACCACCGCCAAATGTTTGCGGACAGCGCGCTGGATGCCAAAACTCAGCGGGGAATACTTGGAAATAAAGTTGACCACATCACCATCGCTGTCAACCCGATGAGCCTTGGGGGACAGCAGTAAGGACCGATTATTAAATAATGCCCGCTTATAAGCATCCCCCACCACCTTTCCAGGATATCCCCGGGAGAGAAAACCCTGAGCCAGCAACCTAGATTTCTCCTTGAAATCCCGCACATCCGAACAATTCCGCCTATAGCGGATGAACTGCGAGAAAGGTAAACTGTTCCTTAAGGCCATTGGGTGAGCACTAGAATAGTGTAATAAGGTATTTTTGTCAGTGGGCTTTCTGTGAACTGAGGTGACCCAGCCCTGGGCACTTTTACAGACTTCAACATCCAAAAATACAATTTTATGGAGACTATGAGTACTGGTGAAACAAATGTGCTCATCACAGGCATTAAGCCAGTGCACAAAAGTCTGAAAGGCTTCAATAGTACCCCCCCACAACAAAAAAACATCATCTATATACCTATGCCATGACAAAACATGGACAGAAAGGGGGGAGCGACCCAGCCAACGTGCTTCAAAACGAGCCATGTATAAATTGGCGACCGAGGGGGCGCATGTTGCGCCCATCGCTACTCCGGCCTTCTGATGGTACAAGGATCCCTCAAATTGAAAATAATTTTCAAAAATGGCCAACCGAGCCAACCGCCTAACAAACCCCACCATGGAAAAATCCAAATCACCCCGTCGCACCAGATATTCCTCAACCACATCAACCGCCGCAGCCTGAGGAATAGACGTGTAAAGCGAGACTACGTCTAACGTAGCCAGCAAGACATCCGCAGATCCGGCTAGATCCGAACACTCCTGCAGAATGTTTAAAAAATGCATGGTGTCACCGATGTATGCAGGAATTTGCAGCAACATAGGCCTAAGAAAAGAATCTACAAAGACTGACAGGGGCTCCAACACCGTGCCCCTAGTGGACACGATGGGGCGCCCCGGGGGTTGCTGCAAATTCTTGTGCACTTTAGGAAGTAGATAAAACTTGGCCAGTTGAGGGCTACGGGTGTTCAGAAAGGAAAACTCCTTTTTAGAGATTAATTTAGACAGAAAAGCAGAGGTAGTCAACTCCAAGATAGATTTCTGAAGATCACTAGTGGGATCCACCGTCAGCACCTCATAGGTAGCAACATCAGACAACTGACGGTGGGCCTCTCGCAAGTACTCAGCTCTCCCCCACACCACCACAGCACCCCCTTTATCAGCAGAACGTATAACCAAATCTGGATTTGTTCGCAAAGCAGCCAGCGCCTGCCTTTCAGCAGGAGACAAAACAGAAAGCTGTCTGCACCGAGAACGCTCCAAAAGGCCTACATCTTGAAGAACAAGTTGCTTAAAAATAAGCAAACCCGGAGGTAACTGTCCCGGCGGGGACCATGTGGACTTCACAGGCAGGGGAATCCGACATGGGTCCACCAATACTGGATCAGGCACAGCTTCTTGACTTTTGGCAAAGAAAAATTTTAAATGCAATTTACGAATCAACCCTTCCAGGTCCACACGGAACTGAAAGGCATCAAAAAAATTCTAGGCACAAAAGAGAGTCCTTTCTCCAACACCTGGAGTTGGGTTGCTGTCAATGGCGTGGATGACAAATTAATGACCAAAGAAGAACCCCGAGCGGCAGGAGTGATGGCCAGCAAACCCTGGCCTAACGCCCCCCCACCCGACCTTTGGCCCGACCCCGGACGCCTCCACCCTTGTCGTGAGTCCTGCCAGTGTCCAAAAAAGTACCCTGCGCAGATCTTCCAGAATCCCCAGTAGAAGAGTCCTCTGAAGCGGTCTCAAAATCAACACGCTTCCGTTGTCTTCTCTGCACCCGACGATTCGGATTGAGCCACGGATAAACGTATCCAGTAGTATAGTCGTCATAGTCTCGTTTCAACTTCTTGGCTTTAGCTGTCTTGACCTCATCCCGCAAGAGCTCAAGCTGTTTAGCAATCTCATCGCTGTGGGACTGAAAGCTCTCAGCAGAATCTTTAGATTTAAGCTCAGTTAGTAAATCCTCCACCTCTTTCATCTGCAGCTCCAAACTGGATTTGGCAGTATCAATCACAAGAACCATGAGGTCCAGGGAGCATTTGTTCAATATGCAGTTCCATTTCCCCATAAACACAGCATCTGAAGCAAATAGACGAGGCTCCTTATAGATCCGAAGACCCCGAGGGATGTGCTGCCGACGAACATACTCAAGAAGAGATAACCGATGAAGCTCAGAACGAATAATGCGTTTCTGCAAATTCAGCAACAGATCCCAGCTGGCAGAATCACCCACTGCTGCAGACCCCTCCAAACAAAAAGGGGTCTGCTCTTTACAAAGCTGCAAAATGTGGTCACTTGAAAAACTAAAAATCTCCTTCCAAGAGGAGCCCTGACCATCCATGATTGGTACTCCAAATGTAATTGGTCAAATTCTCAGAGTGAAAAACTATCATAAAACCAAAAAATCACTCCATCATACACCCATGTGTTTCCGCTGTTTATCACTTGCTTATCACTTGAAAATCACAAAGGCCCACCGAGTCTCAGCATACAAGGGCATACGGTGAGAAAACAGCCCAACCCAAGATCAGGCAGTCTGCACCAATATCAGGCCCGATAACATCAATGACCCGGTAGCCGGTGGCTGGCGAAACCCATACCTAGCTTCTTCAGTAGAAACAATGACAGTACTTAACTTAACAGTCAGGTAGGGAAAACAGAACACGCCAACCACTTCCCCGACGTTATCACACGAAAGAGCCCATTCTCGCAGTTCATCCGCTATAGGCGGAATTGTTCGGATGTGCGGGATTTCAAGGAGAAATCTAGGTTGCTGGCTCAGGGTTTTCTCTCCCGGGGATATCCTGGAAAGGTGGTGGGGGATGCTTATAAGCGGGCATTATTTAATAATCGGTCCTTACTGCTGTCCCCCAAGGCTCATCGGGTTGACAGTGATGGTGATGTGGTCAACTTTATTTCCAAGTATTCCCCGCTGAGTTTTGGCATCCAGCGCGCTGTCCGCAAACATTTGGCGGTGGTGCGCACAGTCCCCGGGCTGGAAAACCAAGGGGTCAGGTGTGTTTGGCAGCGGCAGCGTAACATCCGCGAGTTATTGATGTCTGCGGGAGAGCGGCGCGAGTTGGTAGGTGGACACTCGGCATGTGGGCATTGTGCAGTGTGTGAGGTTTCATGTGCGATTGGGTTTTTTGATTATCATGGGGTTCGTTATAAATTGCGGGATGTTACTTCGTGTGATTCAGCCTTTGTTGTCTATGCCATCCGCTGTCCGTGCCAGCTTCTTTATATTGGTAGCACCTGCCGGCCTTTTCGTAAGAGATTGTTGGAGCACAAGAGCAGGCTCCGGTGTGCAGTTCGGGAGGCGCCTCTTGTATCCCATTTTGCTGAGTTGCACCATACGTTTTCTGAGGTGGCGTGCTTTTGTATAGAGCAGGTTTCTCATGGGCGTAATGGGAAGAGTAGGGAGCAAACTCTTTTAGTGTGTGAGCAGAGCTGGATTTTTCGGCTCAACACTGTAGCCCCGGATGGCTTGAATCTCCGAATTGATTGGTCGGTGTGTCTTTGATCTGGGTTGGGTATTTGGTCTGCGTGGTGGCTGAATGGTTTTTTTGAGATTAGTTGATGTATGGTTGGGTCTGACGTCAATGGGTTCCCTTTAAATTGCAATGAGTGTATGGAGTGCGCATGGGCAGCGTTTTTCTGCTCGGCGCGGTTGAAGGATAGCTGGCAGGTAGGCACTTCTAGTTGTGGTCTTTTAATTTCTCTAAATCGGTTTTAGATGTGTTTTGCAGTACAATAAAGATTATGTGTAACTTGGATGTATGTTTATGTTTTTATAGATTCCCCTGAAGCAGCAGGTAGTCCCGCGAAACGTTTGAATGGGCTCTTTCGTGTGATAACGTCGGGGAAGTGGTTGGAGTGTTCTGTTTTCCCTACCTGACTGTTAAGTTAAGTACTGTCATTGTTTCTACTGAAGAAGCTAGGTATGGGTTTCGCCAGCCACCGGCCACCGGGTCATTGATGTTATCGGGCCTGATATTGGTGCAGACTGCCTGATCTTGGGTTGGGCTGTTTTCTCACCGTATGCCCTTGTATGCTGAGACTCGGTGGGCCTTTGTGATTTTCAAGTGATAAGCAAGTGATAAATAGCGGAAACACATGCTTGTTCTCTCTCTCTGCACCCTCTCCAGGACTCTCTGGTTGACTGGATGGGGCAGAATAGTATCCCACTCTGCAGCTCCTCTGGTTCCCATGAGAAGGGAACTCTGATGCACCTTGCTTCCTCTCCAGGTGGAGTTTAGAGTTCTTTCCCCCAAGAAGAGCTTTTGTTCCGATGACTTCTGCTAGAGCTCTTTGTCATTCTCAATGGCTCAGTGTTGGTGGTAGCTCCCAGTTGGCAGTATCTCTTTTCACATGGTGCCCCTTAAGTATTGCCCTGTTTGTGCTACCCTAAAGCCTGCACTACTGCCGTGCACAGAGACAGACTGCTCTGATGCAGGACTGAGGGACTGATTATGCAGGAGCCAGATCCAGGGACTGAAAGTGCCAAGGCAGTGCTAATGTAGGATCAGGAGGCCAACAGTATCAAGAACAAATGAAAGATACAAAGAGGACAGTGTCAGGCCTAGATGAAAGATAGAAGAACCAATTGCAGCTGGAGGCAGAGTGTACTGAGTGTTGCGTGTAACAAATTCCTAGCTGGGGATAACAAATACAGGGATCCTTCTTTGGCCCTTGGTTTTCTATCTCTAGACCCAGAAGCAAGTGAGAAGAAATGAAAACAAAATACACAGAGAATTATACCATTTCAAAGTCGGCTAAAGCTTTAGGGAGGAATTCACAGGCCTGCAAACCTGAGCAGTGTCCTGTAACTCCCACCATTAGCTTGGCCACAGTTCCTGCTTTTATTAGGAAAAAATGCCACATTGTACAATTTCGTCTTATCACTCTATGTCATGCTTTTGCGTTAATCTACATATTAAATGTCAAAGTACACATTACATGTTTCAGGTCAAGCCAACCATAAACATATTACTCACGCTTTATTAGAACAAGTTTCCTGCAAACAGAAGCTCCCTGTCTTGCAAGATGTGTCCAAGCTTATAACAATAAAAGTAAATATATACAGTACTGTATATAAAAAAAGATATAACCTTGAATGTCTCTCTTATTCATAAACACCCCCTGTGAAACTGTCAGTATATTCAGAGCTGTTCTCACACTCTACATTTCTCTCTGACACCCTAGCCCCCCTTCAAGTCCCTTTCTACACTGAGTACTAGGGTTGGATGAACGATTCAGCACTTGTTGGTAGCTAGATATAGGATGCAGGGTACAACGGAAAGCAGGAGGTATGAGCAGAGAGTAGAAGGTGGCAGTGGTTAATAGAGGCTGCATGCAGAGAATAGAATCGAGCCATGCTAATAATGGACGTAGCAGTTTGGTGCAGGGCTTAGGGATGGACGGTGCTGGACTAGGATAGAGTAACTGCTGGCAGCTGGACCCAGTGCTGGCTGGAAAAGCAGGGATTCCATTTCTTTGGTGAATGCAGCAGCAGGTTCTTGCTTGTGCCCAGAGGATCTGTAATGCAGGCTCCGGGTGCTGCTGTAGAGGACGGACGATGCAGCAGCGGCACTCATTAGCAGCAGCGCGCATGTGGGCGGTACCGCTCGTGGGGGAGACTCCGCCTTCCGCCCGGCTGCCGGGGTGAGGGGTGGGGGCTCGCTCCCTTCCCGGCGAATAAAGGAGGCGGCTGCCTGCAGGAGAGCCGATCGGGAAGCGCTCACGGCACCATGAGGTCGCCCCTGGCTCCGGGCATCCGGCTCATCCGGGCAGTCTCCAGGGACAGCTGGTAAGAGCCGCACTCGTGATGATCCGTCGCTGCTGCCCACTGTCCCACCGCCCGCCTTGGTTCTTTGTCATAGCTGGCTCAGCATAGCTCAGTCTTTAATGTGCTTCCCGTTTGCTTTTTGGCTCCCCAGAAGTCATCATCTGTATACGTTTAGCCAGTTTAAATCAAGAATTACTGAGGGATTTTTGAGGTCAAGGGACTAAACTATACCGTCTGACTGTCTTTTGAATATTTCGAAATGTATGCGTGTAGTTTCACTTCTGTTATTTCTGTACCTGGGGGAAAAGAGGGGTGGGGGTGTAGTTTTCTGTCTCGGTAAATGTTGAACACGTTTTCAAATGGAAGCTCTCTCTGACGATAAGTTGATGATTGCGTGCCCTGCAGAAGGTCCTGCCTTCCATCTCCGGGTCAGTTGGGCTTGGGGATGATGCAGAACAGCCCCCCTGGGTAGGGAAGGGGTCATGGTGGATGGTCAGTGGTGATACCTCTGACCGGATTCAGGGTCCATGCTTGCAGGACTCGGGAAGGGGGCCTGGTGGGTGGCCCACAGTTCAAAGACCGGCCTAGGTTTGTTGGCAAGGACATCAAATTCGGAAAAAAATGGTGTGGTTGCAAATGACTCATGGCACCAGGATCCCAGTCCTGGCTCAGATTGAACTGGAGGCCCAAAGGAACAGGAGGGAAGTGCAGGCTGTGAGGTACCCAGACTTACCCTTTTGGGGGGTATTAACAAAATTCCTGACATGGGTGAAAACCCTAATGCATACTTGGGGGCTTGTCTTTCATGAGATTGGCAAATAACCCACACAGACTGCATTTTCAATATCTACTGGGCATGTTAACCTGCACTAAGTGCCACCATAGCCTATTTTTTCAATGGGTTCCATGGCACATGGAAATTTATTTATTTAACATTTCTTATATACCACCTTTCATGATATCAAGGTGGTTTACATTGAACAAACAGAAATACATGTGCCATAGTGGCCCTTAACGCATGTTAATGTTTGTTAACATGCATTAACCTTTAGTAAGCATGCCTTATGTGTGTGATTGTCCACAGAAGTTTTATCTATAGAGATAAACTTAGTATGAAGTCTACAAATCCTTTGTACTTTTGGAAAATCTTTTACGGGAAAGTTTGCATTTGAAAATTTCCCTCTCTCCCCTCAATGAACAAGTCTCCAATAAAATAAGCATATTTACAACAAAACCTCATGGACTAATTTTGAGAAAATACAATACCAATGAGGCATTTTGACATGACCAGTTAAATGAGGAAGACGATTTTTGCTTGTGACCCTGATATCTGCTCATTCATAGCGTACTCAGATTGGATGGCAGTACTTGGCAGCAAACCCCTCATTAAAGCATGAATAACTTTACATTTTGATAAAGTTATTATATTCTAGAGCCTGCATGGTACTATAATAACATATTGCTCATGGTCTTAAAACCATGAATCACTCTGTTAGTCCTAGAAGTCAGGGACTGCAGAAGCAGGTCAAATAGGACTGCAGCACTGTTCCCTCTAAGCTGTGCGCGTGTGCGCGCGCACACACCTCGCCGAGCGAGCGCACATACTTTAAAACAGAGCGCACAAAAATTACGGCTCTGATTCTGATAGAAAACAACACAGACGTCTTAAAATTTAAAAGTTATGATTGTAATTACTAGAAATTTCCCGCTTCATTTAGTAATCGTCTATTTTCATTTAATTTGATTAAAATCAATGTGGTGTACATACTGTATTCTGACGTGTAGTCAAATTTTAAAGTATATAACTCCGAGTGTCATTATGTGGCGCACAAAAATGTAACCTTCCTTCAAAATCTGCACACAGCTGATATTTTATGCACACACAGCCTACAGAAAATTAGAGGGAACATTGGACTGCAGCATTTCTGAATTGTGCTTTTTCTTTTTTTGTATCATCTTTCTCTGATCAGGATACCTTACAATGAAAGAATGATTTTTTTTTAAAGGTGTGAGTGCTCATCGTTCATTGCTACCAATATTTCTAAAGCATCGCTGCTTTCAAATAATCTTGTTTTCCAATGTAGTGATCAGATGTGCACTTGATAGCACTCAGCTCCAGTACAGTGATGTTTTGGCCCAGAGTTTAACATGTTCTGTACAAAGGAGCTTAGCCTAACCTAGGTCAATGGAAAATGACAGAGTTTTGATTATTTTTATGCAAGTTTCCCCTTTTGATTTAAAGTCAGTTTCTTGGAGCTCTGTTGGAAAGCTGGATTCTTGGCTTGTGATATGCTTTTATTGGGCTGACTATAAGGATTATCCAGAAATTCACACCTGAAGAAAGAGCCTTTGTAGTATGGATAGATCCTGAGCAACATTTTTGTATAAGCTCTCCATTAACCCACTAAAAAACAGCAAAGAGGATTGTACTGTAAGTGCATCTTTCTCAAAGTTGTTAGAGGTTGTGCACTAAAATGCAATTCAGTGCACGGTAAAAAAACATGTGGATTAGCATTGTGATAGAAGGATCCCCTGTTCTATCACCCCACACAGGCATGATAAGTAACATAGTAACATAGTAAATGACGGCAAACTAAAAGGAAATAACATTGAGAGAGGCTAGATTTTGTTAAACAGGAGTTAGACGGTTTTGTGAGACTTGGTGGTGTTGGTAAGAACAAAAGAATTGCCATATTGGGTCAGACCAAAGATCCATCAAGTCCAGTATCCTGTTTCCAACAGTAGCCAATTCAGACCACAAGTCCCTGATGAGTTGCAAGACTCCATGCTACTTAACCCCAGGGGTAAGCACTGACTTTCCCCAGGTCTACCTTAAGAACGATTTATGGACACTTCCTCCTGGAATGTATCCAAACATTTTTAAACTCAGCTATGCCTTTGCCACATTTATGGCAATGAGTTCCAGAGTTTAATTATGCATTGAGAAAAGAAATATTTTCTCCTTTTTTGTTTTGTATGTACTACTTTGTAACTTCATGGTGTATCCCCTAGTCTTTGTAATTTTTAAAAGAATAAACCATTATTGATTTGCATTTACCTGTTCCACTGCACTGAGAATTTTATAAATCTCTTATCATATCTTATCTCATCGCCTCTTCTCCAAGCTGAAGAGCCCTAGGGGCTTGTTTACAAAGCCGCAGTAGCGGTTTGCGATCGTAATCGGAGCCGCGGCCCCATTGATTTCTCCTTACCCTTTCCTCATAGAAAAGTCATTCCATACCCTCTCATTTTGGTTGCCCTTTTCTATACTGTTTCTAATTCAACTACTGTACTGTATATCTTTTTGAGAAGAGGCGACCAGAATTGCACACAGTACTCAAGGTGCAGTTGCATCATGGAGCAATATGGGCAGTATGACATTCTTTGTTTTATTTTCTCTTCCTTTCCTAATAATTCCTGATGTTCTGTTTGCTTTTTTAGCCACTGCTGCACGGTGGACAGAAGATTTCAACGTATTGTCTATGATAATGCCTAGATTGTTTTCCTGAGGGGTGACCTCTAATGTAGCATCATGTAGCTAGAATTTGGGTTGTTCTTTTCTAGATGCATCACTTTGCACTTATCCACATTAAATTTCATCTGCCATTTGGATGCTCAGACTTGCACATCTTCCTGCAATTTTCACAAGCTGCATGCAATTTAACAACTTTGAGTAAATTGGTATTATCTGCAAATTTGGAGTGGAGGCGTAGCCTAATGGTTAAGAGCATTGGCTTAGCATCCACAAGACCAGGGTTCAATTCCCACTAGTGGCCTTGGGCAAGTTACTTAACCCTCCATTGCCTCAGAAGAGCCCAAGTTATCAATGTCCCTATTTAATATACATTGCCAAGTTTAAGTTTCAATGTAAACTGCTTTGATTGAAATGATAAAGTGGTATATAAAACCTGTTAAATAAATGTAATGACTTTTCCATTTCCAGGCTATTTATAAATATGTTTAAAAGCACTGGTCCCAGTACAGATCCCCTGGGGTATTATACTAATCACCTTTCCCTATTCAGAATATTGGCCATTTATTTATTTTTATATACCGCTTTATTATTTCAATCAAAGTGGTTTACATAGAAACTTAAACTTGGTAATGTACATTAAACAGGGACATTGATAACTTGGATTTTTCTGAGGCAATGGAGGGTTAAGTGACTTGCCCAAGGCCACATGGAGTGCTAGTTGGAATTGAACCCTGGTCTCCGGGTTCCCAAGCCAGTGTTTTTAACCATTAGGTTACTCCTCTACTCTGTTTAATCTTATTGTCTGCTTTCTGTCTTCTAACCAGTCCCTTATTCGCACAAGAACATTTCCTCCTTTCTCAGGAGTCTTTCATGAAGTACTTGCAAAGGCTTTCTGTAAATCCATATGCCCTCTGGGGGTTATTTTAGAAGCTTTATTTATGATTTACATGTGTATAATCGGACATTTACATAAGTAAACGGCATTCATGTGTGCAGCCAGTTTACACATGGATGCCCTTCTAATAGGACGTTTCAAGGACGTATGTTGGGGTGTGGTTAGGGAATGGCCAAGGTGGCTCAAAAATCTATGAGGGGGGAATATTTAGCAGCAGTGGGTTGTGCTCCCATCGCCACTGAGCTGTGAATCCGGATATTCAATGCCGAAGCCATATCTGTCCACCAGCATTAAATATCTTGGGCTGCCTGGTTAGCTAAAACAGTGTGTCAGGGGAGCTGTTCAGGTGTCCAGCTTATACCACTTTAGGATGAGAGGCTAGCAGCTGAATATTGCCACAAGCCGGTTATCCGCAGGTGCCACCTCTGCTCTGCCGCCACAGCACCCTGATGCCAGTCACATTAGTACTGCTGAATATCTGCTCAATGCCATTTAGGCAATCTGTGGTTCTTCAAACTGCCTAAATGGCTTTGAAAATCCCCCTTACATGTGGATTCCCCATTTTAGGTAGGGAATGCATGCGTAGTGCCTAAATTGAGCATGATGGGGTCCACACCTGCTGCCTGGCATGTGTAGATTTCTAAAAAGTGTGCATTCCTTTTCGTCTCTCCGGGCCAGTTCAGGAACATGAGGGTAGTCAATCCCTTCTAGCAGCTGAGGACTGAATTCTGAAGTTTTGCAGCTATCAGGTATCTGGCTCCCCCTACTGGCGAAACCTCAGTCTCTTCAGTCCTCAGCAGCTGTAGGGCATCACTCTTGCTGGCTCACGGAGACACGAAGAGGAGTTAGATTAAATTTAAATCTTTTGGTTTTATTTTTATTTGCTCTTAACTCCAATAATTCTTATAGGACTGGGTCCCTAGCAGGGATCTGGAAAGGCAACAGGGTACTTTTTTATTTTCCCCTGGTGTCGGAGTGGGCTTCACTCGCGGAGCACGGGAGGCAGAGCCTGCCTCAGGCAACAGCTCCACTTTCTCCCCGGGGAGCAGGCAAGTGGTGCTGGGAGCCCCAGAGACCTTCAGGCCTCCTCCAGAAGCAGGTCACCTCTGCCGCTAGCAGCGGATCTGGGTGTCTGGAAATCAGTACCGCCTTGCTTTAGCGATTCTGCAGGTACGTGTGTGTAGCGTTTGTTTTTTTCAGGAGAGCACGCTGGTTTCGGCGGTTTTGTTCTGTTTTCGGCGGTGAGGTTTAAAGCCGGTAGCGCTTTGCATGGGTGGTTGGCTTCTCTTTTCCTCGGTGTTTCTGTTTCTCTCGGGGTTTTTTTCAATTTTTCTTGGTGGTTTTCGACGCTTCGTTGTCCGGGCATGGAAACTAGGCCCGAAGCAGGCGTGAATGCAGGGGGCATTCCAAGCTTTTCAGAAATGGTGGGAACGGCGGCCATCTCGGCTGCAGCTCCAGTTTTGACTTCTCTTCAGGAGAAACATGCAAAGAAGAAGGGCAAATCTAAGAAGCCAGTACAAGTGGAGGAAGCTCCCCCACAGTCACAAGCTTCAATAACGGGGGACTTAAAATCGGTTTTCTCTGCAGAGTTTATTTTGGCATTGCATCAAGCTTACTGCTTGAAGTGGCAACAGGCTCAGGATAAGAGCTCTTCCCCTCTGGTGGTGGATCCCTTGGGAAAACAATTTTCTTTATCAGACCTGGGGGAAGGGTCCTCTAAAATGGCCCTGGGCGCTGAGGGGAGCTCCGATAGCTTCGGGCAGCACCCCTCGGGCTTCAGGGACTGGAGGAAGGAGAGATCCTGTCAGAGACCGGTATTGAGTGGCCTCTAGATTTCGAGGATGCTGAGCAGGGCAGCGAGGATCCTAATATGTTCCGGGTGTTTAGGAAAGAGGAGCTCGGACCGCTGATTGCACAGACTTTGGCAGCTTTAAATCTGGCCGTGCCGGTGGCTCAGGAGGAGCCTTTGGAAGACCCTCTGCTGCAAGGTTTTAAATCAGAACAGAAATGTTTTCCTGTCCACGGGGTCATGAAGCAGATGGTGGAATTTGAGTGGGAATGTCCAGAACCTTCCTTGCGGGGAGCTCGGGCTATTAGTCGCTTGTATCCCTTGCTGCACGAGGAGCAAGAGTTGTTAAAAATGCCTAAAGTGGATGCCTTGGTTTCGGCAGTCACTAAGAAGACCACTATCCCTGTGGAGGGCGGCGCGGCACAGAAAGATTTACAGGATAGAAGATTGGAGTCCCTGCTGAAGCAGACTTTTGAGTCTTGTGCGCTGTCTCTAAAAGCGGCTATCTGTGGGGCTTATGTTTCTCGAGCCTCCATTAGATGGATCCATAGTGGTACTACCTCCCGCAAGGAAGAGGAGGAAGGAGCGAAGCTGGAGTCAGCGGCGACTTACCTAGCGGATGCGTTTTATTATCTGGTTAGGTTTTCAGCGAAGTCCATGGCGGCAGTGATTGCAGCTAGGCGGTTCCTATGGTTAAGAAATTGGGCGGCGGACGCCTCGTCCAAGGCGCGGTTGAGTAAGCTTCCTTATAAGGGCATCCTGTTGTTCGGTGCGGCCTTAGAAAAGATTGTTAAGGATCTCGGGGACTCTAAAGGTGGCAGGCTCCCAGAGGACAGGCCGAAGGCTCAGAAGCCTGGTATAGCGCATAGGGGTCCCGTGCGAGATTTTCGCAGGTTTAGGGGATTGCGTTTTGCTCCGTATCTGAGAGCGCGCTTTGTGACCAGGGGCCAGTCCTTTCAGGGTGCTAGAGGATTCGGTAGAGGTTATTTCGGTGCCCAACAAAGTACAAATAAAAAACCGCAATGAAACGAGGTTGGTCCAGGCAGATATCCCGGTAGGGGTGACGGCTGCAGAGCTTTCTTTCTGTCTGGGCCTCCATAACGTCCAATCAATGGGTATTAGAAATTATTCACGATGGGTACGCGCTAGAGTTCGCTCGTCCATTGGTGGAGGCTTTCGTGGTGTCTCCATGCGGGTCGGCGGAGAAACAATTGGCGATCTCGGCTATGCTCCAAAGGTTGTTGCACCTTCAAGCGGTAGTTCCGGTTCTTCCAGACCAGTTAGGTTCAGGTCGATACTCCATTTATTTTGTTGTTCCCAAGAGGGAACGTTTCGGCCTATTTTGGATCTCAAAAACGTGAATCGCTGTTTGAGGGTTCCTCACTTCCGCATGGAAGACACTTCGATCCATCATACGTTCGGTGCAACCGACGGAGGTGCTTATGTCCATAGATCTAACCGAGGCCTATCTACATATTCCTATCAGGACCAAGCACCAACGGTTCCTCCAGTTTGCAGTTCACATGGGTCATTTTCAATTTCGAGCCTTGTCGTTTGGCTTGGCCACTGCGCCGAGGACCTTCACAAAAGTGATGGTGGTAGTGGCGGTGGCCCTGAGATGAGAGGGGGTCCTGGTACATCCCTACCTCAACGACTGGCTGATTTGGGCGCCGTCTGAGTCAGAGTCGCGGTCGGCAACAGCGAGAGTGGTACATCTCCTGGAACAGCTTGGTTGGGTTATAAACCAGGCCAAGAGCCAGTTGCAACCGGTGAGGAGGCTCCTTTACTTTGGAGCGATGTTCGATACGGAGGTAGGCTACGTTTTTCTGCCGGAATGCCGAGTTCAGAAGATTTTGAAGCAAGTCGCAGAGTTCTTGCATCTCAAAGCGCCAACAGCGTGGCGTTATTTGCAACTCCTAGGGCCTATGGCGGCGGCTCTAGACCTAGTACCGTGGGCGAGAGCCCATATGCGACCGTTGCTGCAAGCGTTGCTTTCCCGTTGGTCTCCGCAAGACCATCCTCTCACTTGCAGATTGCCCAGGACGCAGGAAGTGAGCGACATTCTCCGCTGGTGGTTGGATCCGGCCCATCTCAGAGCGGGAGTTCCCTTACGGCAGCCAGACTGGTTTCTCATCACTACGGATGCCAGTCTTCAGGGATGGGGAGCTCATTGTCAAACCTCCATCACTCAAGGCTCATGGCCGCCGGAACTTCGGAATGCTTCCATAAACTTTCTAGAACTCAGGGCGGTCTCCCTGGCTCTTTGCGAGTTTCTTCTTATTGTGGAGAACAAAGCGGTGTGGGTGTTCTCGGACAATGCGGTGACAGTCTCATACATCAATCGTCAGGGAGGAACAAGGAGTGCACTCCTGTTGGAGGAGAGTCAACAGTTGCTGGCCTGGGCGGAAGCGCATCTGGTGGCCCTGTCGGCGGCTCACATGGCAGGAAAAGACAATGTGCAGGCTGATTATCTCAGCCATCATGTAGTCGATCCCGGAGAATGGGAATTGAATTCGGCAGTCTTTCACGAGCTGACTCGGAGGTGGGGCCAGCCGGTGATGGACTTGATGGCCACCTTCGACAATGCCAAAGCAAGTCGGTTTTTCAGCAGATGCAGAGCGCGTATGGCGGAGGGGCTGGACGGCCTCGCGCAGCCTTGGCCGGCCGAGAAATTGCTTTATGTCTTCCCTCCATGGCCAATGATAGGGAGAGTCATTCGAAGGATAGAAGGTCACGCCGGTCCGGTGATTCTCATTGCCCCGGATTGGCCCAGGAGAGCGTGGTATGCAGATCTAATTCGTCTCTTAATAGCCAAGTCCTGGAGGCTACCCGTTCGGGAGAACCTGTTAGCTCAGGGTCCCCTTCTCATGCCAAATGTGGATCGCTTCTCACTTACGGCTTGACTCTTGAAAGGGAAAGGTTAAATCGGAGGGGTTATTAGTCTTCGGTTGTTGGCGGGTCTTTGAGAACTGGTGCGGGGAAAGAAATCTTCGTCCAGGCGACACGTTGGTGCCACAGGTGCTGTCTTTTTTACAGGACGGGCTAGATAAGGGTTTAGCTCTCAGTACGATTAGGGTGCATTTGGCAGCTATATCCTGTTTTCGAGGTTCCGTCAGAGGTCTTCAGCTGGCTTCTCATCCCGATATCCTTAGGTTCTTCAGGGCGGTGAGGAACATTCGTCCTCCGTTTAGGGCGGTTGTTCCGGCTTGGGATCTGAATCTAGTTCTTGAAGCATTGGTGCGGCCTCCGTTTGAGCCAGCGGCAGACATTTCGCTCCGGGACCTCTCTTGGAAAGTGGCTTTCTTGGTAGCCTTGTGTTCTACAAGGAGGATTTCAGATCTCCAGGCGCTCTCCTGTAAGGCACCGTACATTCAGTTTTCGGCAGAGAAGGTGATGTTGCGTATGGTTCCCTCCTTTCTCCCTAAGGTGGTGTCGAAGTTTCACATGAATCAGACTATTTCGCTTCCGACGTTTCGGAACCAAGGCGATCTTCCTATAGACAAAGTACTCGAGAAATTGGATGTAGGTACGATGCTCAAGAAATACCTTAAGAGGACTAGATCGTTTCGTAAAACGGATCGGCTGTTTGTGCTGTTTGCGGGGCCTAAAAAAGGTGAAGCGGCTTCTAAGACCTCTATTGCTAGATGGGTGAAGCAGGCCATAGTAGCGGCGTATCAGGCTTGTGGCAAGTTGCCTCCGGAGGGGCTCCGTGCTCATTCCACTCGGGGCCAGGCGGCATCCTGGGCCAAGATGGCATTGATTCGGCCTGCTGAAATTTGCCGTGCGGCTACGTGGTCATCGCTTCACACTTTTGCAAAGCATTACCGTTTGGATGTTCAGGCTAGGAGAGATGCAACTGTGGGGGCGTCGGCCATCATAGCGGGCCTGGCGGGTCCCTCCCATGGTTAGGTACTGCTTTGGTACTTCCCTCATGTTCCT
The DNA here is from genome assembly GCA_033557465.1 of Ichthyophis bannanicus. NCBI lineage: Eukaryota > Metazoa > Chordata > Amphibia > Gymnophiona > Ichthyophiidae > Ichthyophis > Ichthyophis bannanicus. Next base: position 17,216,330 of record CM066045.1, on the reverse strand, counting down.
GGACTGGCCCGGAGAGACGAAAAGGAAGAAGAAATTAGACCTTACCTGCTAATTGTCTTTCCTTGAGTATTCTCCGGGCCAATCCAGGACCCACCCGTGGTTTCTAGATGGTTCGAGATTGGGGTTCTGCCCTTACTGCGTTCCTCGTCCAATCCTCGATTAGCTTTTCTCTCAGTTGCAATCACAGCGGTAAGTAGAGTACACAGCACACGGTATTTCCGCTTCAGGAGCCTTGAATGGGGAGGACGAGGGTCTGTGCTGCTTCCTTGTGTTGCTTACGGAGATGCTTGCACCATGATAGAGAAAAAAAAAATATTGGGTTTCAAGTAAGGGGAGACAATAGGCTGGAAAACAGCTGTTGTCTGGTGGCTGTGTTCTCTGTTTTTTTCGTTGCCTGTTTTTTCATGACTGTCGTCAAGTTTTAGGTTCTCTTGGTTGACTGCTTGGATAGAAATAGACTGAGATTTCGCCAGTAGGGGGAGCCAGATACCTGATAGCTGCAAAACTTCAGAATTCAGTCCTCAGCTGCTAGAAGGGATTGACTACCCTCATGTTCCTGGACTGGCCCGGAGAATACTCAAGGAAAGACAATTAGCAGGTAAGGTCTAATTTCTTCTTTCAGCCAGCCATTACAGAATGGTGTGTGGGTTATCCACCTTAATCCATCCTAGTTTATTTCTCACTTCAAATTTTACATTCATAAAAATCACGGCCTCGGCAGTTTGGCAGTCTTTTTATCATTAAATCTCAGCTGTTGAATTCTTGACCATTCTTCAAGCTTAGCTAGATCCCACCTCATGTTATCTACTCCTTTTCCAGAGTGTCTACTCTATTGCAGATTTTAGTATCATCTGCAAAGAGGCAAACATTACTCGACAGCCCTTCCGCAATATCACTAACAAAGATGTTAAAAAGAATCTGACCAAGGACAAATCCCTGCAGCACATCACTGGTAACAACCTTCTCCTCAGAGTGAGCTCCATTTACCTGTACCCTTTGTCACCTCCCACTCAACCAATTTCTAATGAGTCAGTCACTTTGGGGTCCATCCCTAGGGTGCTGATTTTATTTATAAGCTGCCTGTGTGGAGCAGTGTCAAAGGCTTTACTGAAATCTAAGTACACCATATCTAGGATTCTCCCTTTGTCCAACTCTCTGGTTACCCAGTCAAAGAAATCAATCAGATTTGTATGACAAGACCTGTCTCTGGTGAATCCATCCTGCCTTGGATCCTGTAATCCGGTGGATTCCAGAAACCTCACTATTTTCTCTTTCAGCAGCATTTCCAATAATGTATCACCATAGAGGTTAAACTAACCGGCCTGTAGTTTTTGACCTCATCCTTACTTCTGCTTTTGTGTAAAGGGACAGCTCTTAACTCTAAAGAAGCATTAAAACATTCAGTCAGTGGAGCTGCTAGAACTTCCCCAATTTCCTTCGATATTCTCGGATGTATCCAATTCGGTCCCATCGATTTGTATACTTTTAGTCTAGTTCCTCATGAACACAGTTTTCTGAAAATCATTCAAGCTCCCCGTCACTTCTGTTCCTATTTGTGGTTGTTTTCTGAGGTCCTGCTCTCGGCCCTTCATCTGTGAACACAGGACAGAAATATTTGTTAAGCAATTCCGTGGCCTTCATAAAATACAAGAGATCATAGATGTAAGTCTCTTTTGCTATCCTTTCATTGCAATAACTTTCATTGCAGATACCTGTACTCTCCCACCCAACTAAGTGTACTGTTCATGTCTCAGTGACAACGGGAAGATGTATGTCTTGATCAAGAAAGACAAGAACAAGCATAAGGGAAGGCAGTTTGAACCATGTTGGCATTTCAACAGAGGAGAAGAACAGTAAAGCTTACAGAAATGAGCGCACAAGGACGTCTAATGATGGTGGAAATGAGAAGGACGTATCATCAAGAGCTCCCAGTCCCTCTTTGCAACTACTCCACATGGCAAACATGGATCCAAATTAAACTACATTAATGCAGAGCAATAGTGCTGATCAACTCTCTGTGGACAATTTTGTAGAAAAAGAACCACAGAATGGCTATTAAAACCAGGAAGAATGTAACAGAGAAATCCCAGGCTACAGAAAACAAGGTGGCAACAGACACGGGCCCATCTGTGCTAATTATGTTCGAAGAAGTAGCAAAGTAACTCACAAAATTCATCACAGCAGTACTAGAAGATAAGCTAGCAAAATTTCTGTTGATGATGGAAGAATTCAAGGAAACTCTGCTATTGTACAACAGTTAAATAATGGAAAATGAGAGTAGATGAAAATATCCAAATTAATCCAAGAAGTAAAACAGAGGAATGAAAAAATTGGAAATGAGAGAAATAATCTAAATCTTACTGGCCTCCCTGACACCTGCAATGTCTGTGTATGTTTTATCTTACAAACTAGGAATTCAGTCTGATGTATTGCTTTAAAATTCAACTTCATTCACGGATTTGTAACATACAATGAAAATGCTGGTAGGCTCCCACTTGTTGAACGTAACTTGAATTATTCAGATAAAATGACATCATTGCTGCACAAAGCCATAGACTTTGAAGGTAGAAAGATCTTGATAGTCAAAGACTTTTTGGCCCAAGGAACTGTTCACAAGAGAGAGAGAGTACACAGTATTGTTCACAGTTGGTAAAGAAAGGCATTAAATTCTCCATCCAATATCCAGTTAAGTTGTAAGATGTTCATCAAGGGAATAATCACATTTTTATTACCAAAGAGTAGGTTAAAACCATAGCACAATACTGCTGAAAGGTTAACTCACCAAACTGACACACCTTGAATATTATGTGCAATTCTGGTTGCCAAATCTTAAAAAGGATATAGCAGAATAGAAAAAATACAGAGAAGAGCAACCAAACTGATAAAGGGGATGAAAGGCTATCCCTACAAGGAAAGGTTTAAAAGGAATCTTCAACTTGGAAAAAGATGGCTGAGGGGAGATATGATAGAGGTTTATAAAATATTGAGTAGAGTGGAACAGGTAAATGTAGATCCTTCAAGAAGTACATGCAGTGCTGCTACAATATAGCCCATATAAGACTAATAGTAGAAAATATTTTTCACTCAGTGCATCATACTCTGGGATTTGTTGCTGGAGAATGTAATGAGAGCTATTAGTGTGGCTGGGTTTAAAAAAGGGTTGGACAAGTTCCTGGAGGAAAGGTCCATAAACCATTATTAAAGAGGGCCAGGGAAATCCACTGCCTAACCCAGGATAAGCATTGTGGAATCTGGCCGCTGTTGGAAACAGGATACTGGCTTTGATAGGCCTTTGGTCTGGCCCAGTATGGCTTTTCTTATGTTCTTATATTATTATGTCCCTAGGGATGCCGGCTCTGACTCATAAGACTAGGTTATGAACTACAATATTCTATTTAAAAATCATTTCATGTGGAGGCCCAACACTGATGGTGACTATAGATCTTCTATAACTTAATATTAAAAAAGAGGCTGCCCAGGAGTTGGGTCACTGGGACACAGTAAGAAAATGGGGAACTGCTGGATCACTGGAGGTGGAGGGAGGAGGAGTAGGGAATTGGGAGACAGAGACATGTTGGACATGAGGGGGGATTGGGGAATAGGGGAAAGGGTACAGAAGCTGCAAATGGTGGGTTTTGGAGAAGAGGTTGAATATGGGGAGAAGGGAACCAAATTGGAAAGCTGGTAGGTGGTGAAAGATTGCAAGAGGGAGATTGAGGACTGGAGGATGGCAAGGAGGGGAAAATTTAGAATTTATAGAAAGACAAAAAGAAAGCTACAGAGGAAAGGGCTGAAATAGAAAGATCATTGTCAGAGAGAGATATAGGGGAGGAATGCAAGAAGACAGGTGGAGAAATAAAAATGGACATAGAATTGTGGAAAGAGAGTTAAGAGAAGACGGTGGAAAGAAAAAAAATGAAAACTGGGGTAAACTTGATTGGTCATAGATGCTGCTTGTTCACCTTTCTAGTTTCCTCCTCATACTCTACTGTCTTATCCCATCTGACAGCAGAAGAGCAGAGGAGTCAGTGACATGGCAGGCTAGGCACTTCTCTAAGCCTCTCTTGCTCCCAGTGTACAGATTGGCAAGCCAGACGGCTGATCCGAGCTGTGAACAGCATGGACAGGGGAGGCACCAGTGGCACAAATGACATGTTAGAGAAATACTAGCCCTGCTGCACTGTCAGCTGCAGTCCTATCAGCTGGTCTTGGTCCACCAGGGAATAGAGCAGAGGGTGCCACTATCTATGCCTTCTTCATTTCAAAGCAGGGTGATGGAGACAGACTAGAAGATACTGCAAATCAGTGATTTTCTGCAATCAAAATTTTGGGGGATATTTTAGAAGACTGGAGTGGAGGAGTAGCCTAGTGGTTAGAGCAATAGCTTGCATTGAGAAGACTTATTCACAATTTGCATATGGAAATAGATCCAGGTATATCAGCCCCCTCCAATGCCTCTAAATTCCATTTTGGAGTTGAGCGATATTTTAGCAGCTAATGTCTTAGCTTTACAATCATTCATAAACCTTGATTGAACAGTTACCTCGATCAAGGGATATTTCTGTGGTAGGATCAGCTATTTCTATCCAGTCCTTGGTTAAAATTCTTAGAGTAATAATATCATGGCGCTGACGTTTCAATCACATATCTCACATGTAATAAAGATGTGTGGGGGAGGGGAGGGTTTGCCCTGAGACAAACCAGAGCTGTGTGAGCTCTATTAGATACTGATAAAATTTGAATTCTGATTCATGCAATGGTTATGAATTGCCTAGATTACTGCAATTCATTGTTTCAAGGCCTCAAAGTTTGCACTGTTCTTCGCTTACGACTAGTGCAAAATACAGTGGCTAGGATGACTACTGTTGGGATATTTTGGCTTAGGAATAGGTCTGCTTAGGTTTGCCTTATGTGCTGTCTGTGACTGTAATCCTGCCTGTCTGCGGCTTGCACGGGCACCCTGCATGAATGGCACAAGAAGACAGAGCAAGTGGGCTATCCAGGAACAAGAAGGTGTCTGTGGCCTAGTACAGTCTGGAAGAAACCTTACTCTGCAGTGCCTGCTTTTCTATAATCAGATTAATCTGGTTTATATAAGTCTGAGATTCTGGCGTAAAGACTGGTATGGGTTCATTAGAAGCATTCTGGGAGCGCCAAGATTAGTTACACTGTATGGGTTCAAAACAACCAGGGGTTCTGTCGTCGTTGTCCCAACACGGCACTCGTCCCATGATCTCAGAGAGCGATACCGAGGAGACAAGAACTGGGGCGTACCCAACCCCTTTAGGCAAAGGAGTGCATATAATACAATCAGAGACATTTAATAAAGAAACAATCTGCAACACCGACTGCTTCCACGAGTTCTGAGAAGCAACAGGAAGAGCCCGGGGTACCCGCAGCAGCGGCTGGGTAGTCAGATTAACCTGGTTTTGCTCCTGGAGGTACAAGGCCTGCTGTCCATGCGGAGGTAGACACCGGATAAAAAGAACAAGAACAATGGAAAGTCCTAAAAGAAAACTGAAAGGTAAAGGAAACATGGTACTTATCTGACTGGAGGGGAGAAAATCCAAACAGTATAAAAGGAGCAATATCACAGAAGAGCAAGTGATCAGCAGAATGTCCAATGTCCAAATAAGAGTTCAGTTCAAGGCAGGGAGTGATTGCGGGCAGACAGGAAAAAAGCAAATGGTCCATCCGGATGAAATAACTCAATACAAAGACGATAGAGACACAAAGGAGAAAACACGTGGTGGCCCAAGGGGCAGGTTTGGCAGCAATCATCACGATCTAGTTGGAGGCAGGTAGAAGGAAAGCGAATTCTCCATCAGGATGCAAGAATTGAATAAACAATACCACCACAATAGAGATAAAGAGAAGTAAGCACAGGGATGCCCCAGGAGAGAGTGGGTAGATAGCAATCATTCTGATCAATGGAGCAGCCTCATGGTGTAAGTCTTAGTTAGAGGAATGAGATTGGTCACGCAGGTGAGACAGCTGGGACAGCTTTCAGATGACTGACGTGTATCCAGGTGTCTGCGTCGCTCAGTAGAGCAGCGAAAGGTGAGGCAGCAGTAACAATGTGCGGTCCTGAGAAAGTAGGGCAGTCCCAGGATGTGCGAACACAATTTCTCTTATAAACAGTGGTTCCTATTGGAAAACAAGGTGACAAAGGTGAACTGGACACAGACTGTGCAGTTGCTACACGGTCAGAAATTTCTTGAAGTGTGATCCGGAGTCCTGCAAGGTAAGAAGAGAGACTATAATGGACCGGGACCAATGACTGCAAAAGCTGAGATGTGCGCGTGCGCCGATCAGTGGTCATTTCATGAGGCATCAGATGCAGCCGCTTGATGGGGCTGTTGCATAACTGGAACGAACACATTGGTAAAGCCTGTAACCAGGTCATGTGACCAGAAGCACAAATCTTTCTGAGTTGGGTTTTCAAAATGCCATTACATCTCTCAACAAGACCATTGGAAGTAGGCTTGTACACAGAAAACATATTTCCATTGAACAGGGGGATGCTGAGTGATTGCAGAGACAAGAGCATTGCGGAAGTGAGAACCATTGTCAGAATAGATTACTTTAGAAATACCAAATTGGGGTATTATCTGTGTTAGCAGAACCTGCACAACTTCTTAAACCTAACTCAATCAATATTGTAGGCGGGTCCTTACCTACAAAAGCATCCCTAATATTTATCAGGATTGTCTAGGCACCTGGGTCTCGTGCACCAGAAGAAATAAAACAAAAGAAACTCAGATCAGTTACTTGTCAGCAAAAATCTTTTATTAGTACAAGCAGAAAAACCATAAGCACAGGAAAAAGGTCTGTCTCAGGGAATCTGAGTTTGGGCAGACGTTCTTCCCCTGAATAGAGAGAGAAAGTCACGTCCCCAAGCTCTGTAGCTTGCTCTCTTATATATCCTATACCCTCCATAGCAATTCCATTATTTCCTGGCCTGGCCTGTATTTTGCTTTCTGGGCCTAACACTGCATATTCCTATGCAGAGTAAGGTTTCTTGTTTTCACTGTTTGGGGACTCTGTAATTACAGGAAAGATCCTGTAAACAATTTGGCTTTTACCGATATGAAAATCGAACCTCTGTATCTACAGAGGAGCTGGTAAATTCGCTGGTAACTTCGCCTCTTTTACTTTGGGGTTTTTTTTCCCCAAAAAATCTCATTATGTACAGAGGGACGAAGGTACAAAACCAGGATATACACAAACACGCAGTCCTTGCGCTTCGTCCAAACCCAGCCAATCCCCTCGCAGTGATGGGGGTATGGAAACGTGGATAAGAACTCTACAATCGCTTCGTACCCTAGTTAGGGCATGTACAGTCTCACGCATACACCAATCAATCCTGGAGACATAAAGACCTAATGTCTGAGCAAAAACTTTCTTTCCCTAATATTTACAACTAGGTACAAAACAATGCAAAATTCTCTATATAGCAGCATACTATATAAAAGACATATATATAGGTGTGAATTCACTACTCACCCACCGGTTGAAACAGGCAAGTCTTCTGTCCTCGCTGGGTAGACAGGAAAGCAATACTCACCACTGAAGTTTTCTTAGGATCCCAAAGCTCTCATTCGCCCTGTTTTCTCTTCGTCCAGGCAGACGGGGACCTGTTTTCTCGTCGTCCAGGCAGACGGGACACTCTCTGACCCGATGCTTTGTAGGTAAGAACCCGCCTACACTACGGAATCAAAGAAGATGGATCATGTGACCATTTTGTTTCTTAATATTTCTGGGTTAGATTAAATTGAATGTATTAGTTGCTATTCTGCTTCTTTCCTTTTTATTTTTTAAAATATTTTAATTATATTGTAATAATATTGTAAGCTACCTTGATGTATTGTGAAGGATGGTATAGAAATTTTGAAAGTAAACATAAACATGTGGAGGCACATTCAGGTTTGTGCGCCCCTGGGCCATCCGGACGGCCGGGGATGCACCTGTTCTCCAGGAACAAGCAGGAAGTCAGTCCTCACTTATGGGTGATGTCGGCACCGATGGAGCCTACGCAGAGCAATTCTCCAGCTTTCAAAGAAAGCCTTTGGGATTGCTGCCACGATTGCGTGGTCCTTTTCCCGCCTAAGGGTGCCATCTTGCTCAGTCTCCCTTTTTACGCAGAGCCCTTCGGACGTACATCCTCGTCTCTCGGAAAAGGTTTTTCATTTTCGGCCTTCTGGCCTTCTATTTTCCGGTTGCACCAGTCCTCTACCCATCCTCCCCCCGCTCTACTTTTTTCGAGCTGTTAGGGGATAGTTTTTCTTTGCCTTTTTTGCCAACGGGCTTCACGCCCTTTTCTTTACCTAACTGCTGGCTGCGTGGGTCTTCAATCTCATGATCTCGCGGGGGCCATTTTTGCCCCTATGGTCACCGTATTCAAAAAATGCGATAGATGCTTACGGACACCCATGACTGTTGTCTGCGGTGCCTCGGCGCTGACCATGATCCATTGCTCCGTTCGCTTTGTAAGAAAATGTCCTCTAAAGCCTTCCTGAGTCGTAAGCTGAAGTCTGAAGACATTTTCAGAAAGGCCGCCTCAGAATCCCCGGTGGCGCCCTCGGTCGTCTCTCCTCCGGTCAGTTCCCCCACCTCGGCACCACGCTCTCGGCGGCACTCTGACCAGGGGTCCCCTGAAGTGGAGCAGCACAAGATGGCCTTGAAGTCACTGTCGGGGGCTCCCGACAAGCATGAGTGTTAAGCTTGGTCACTTAACCCCTTTCGGCGTTCCTGAGAGTTGGACAAGGAGCTACACCGCACAGATATGGAGGCTTCCGGCGAAGGCGCCCGGTCTCCTGAGGGCTATCCCAGTGAGGACCCCCTCTCCTCCTCGATGCCTGACCCAGTGACCCCGGGATCGGCATCACAGGGCCCTACATCCACGTGGGAGTCCCGCATGCTGGCGCTGGAACGCAGCATTTCTGCATTCATCGCGTCCCAGCAGGCGCTCACAGACAGCTTCACTAACTTTATTTATTTATTTCTCTTATATACCGCGCTCTTCAACATCAGTGCGGTTTACATGGAACATTTAAACTTGCGCCCAGAGACCGCGGGTCCCTCGTGTGGGACACTGAAATCCATCCAGGAAACCCGCGAGAGCCACGGGCCTCGTGAGGGTCCTCGACGTTGGTCTCGCTTGCTCTCCCGTTCCTCGGGGGCGAGGTCTTCCAGGGCCTCTGGCTCCATGTGGGCTTCAGCTGTGGGACAGGGCGACCTGCTCCTCTCGGACTCCTCTACCGAGTTCTCTGACTGGGAGTGCAATGGGGACACCTCGCCAGAGATCCGTACTCATCGGGATCTTCCATTGGACCCCTCTGCACCCGCGTTTCAGCGGCACTCGCCACCTGAGGACTCCTTCCTGGTGTTCGTCCTAGATATGGCATGAGCTCTTTACCTGGCCACTGAGGCCAAGGAGGACCTTCGAGCTGAAGAACTTGACATTCTTTAGTACGAGTCCCCGCCTAGGGAATCTCTCACTGTTGCGGTCCCTCCCATTCTGTCCCGGCTGCTGCTCCGCATGTGGGAGGCACTCGCCCCAGTCCCCATTGTGAGTAAGCACCTTGACACTATGTACAAGGTACAGTGTGGCCCTGGGTTCAGAAAGACTCAACTCCCTCACATCTCCATGGCCGTGGAGTCGGCCGTGAGGAAGCGGAAGAGCCCAGAATCGCACTAGTTTGTTCCCTCGAGCTGGGAGTCAAGAGCCCTTGATGCCCTGGACCGCAAGGCTTACCAAGGCTCCATGCTCTTTTGTCACATTCAAGCATACCAACTTTACATCAGCATGTTCTTGCACGACTTGGCAAAGGAGCTCAAAGGTTTCTCCATGGGCTTTGAGGGCGAGCCTCTCAATAGGTTCAGTGCCCTTATGAAGTTTGTCGCAGACTGCTCAAAATACCTCTCCCAAGCCGCCTAGGATGGATTCGAGTCATCGGCTTGGGTGGCAGCCGCAGGTATCAGAGCCCGCCGCCAGGCATGGCTCCAATCGTCAGATTTTCTGTTCAATGTAAACCGCGCTGATGTCTAATAGTGCGGTATATAAGAATTGTTAATAAATAATAAATAAATAAATAAATAAATAGTGGGTACAGGAAAAACTCCTGGACGTCCCTGTCTTGGTGAGCAGCTCTTCAGCAAGCCGATGGAGAATAAAGCCATGGAGATAGAGATGGACTTCATCACCAGGACCTGTCTCTCGCGCAAGACCTCCACCCTTCACCGGAAAAAGCAACAGGCCGAAGGGCCTTCAGTACTATGGCTACCCACCGTACCCGACCACCCCCACGCTGACCACTCTGGCGCAGGGTAAATCCAGCCAGGAGCATCACAAGCTGAAAGGGCCCAAAGCCCAAACTCTGGCTCCACCACCACCTGCACAGGGGTTTTGATGCCACTGGCATAGCCCCTCGCCCTCTGGCGATGCAGCAGCCAGTGGGGGGATGCCTGTCTTCTTTCGCCCCTCGGTGAGTTTCCATCACCTTGAACACCTGTGTTCTCCAGGTTGTCCGAGATGGCTATCGCCTTCGCTTTGACAGGCTTCCACCTCCCTTCTCTCCGATGGAGCCTCCTCGACTCCCCGTGCACCAGGTGTTCCTGCAGCGGGAACTAGTCTCTCTCCTTGCCCATTGGGCAGTCGAGAAGATCCCTCCGCACCTTCGAGATTGGAGCTTCTATTCCTGGTACTTCCTCATCCTGAAGAAGACGGGTGGTCTGTGGCCCATCCTCAACCTCTGAAAGCTGAATAAGTTCTTATTTATTTATTTAATTGGATTTCTATACCGCCTTATTATACAATCAAAGCGGTCTTACAAACAAAGATATTAAGAGTATTAGTGAGAAAATGTAAAGAAATAAAAGTTAAAGTTATGGTATAATGTGTTAGAGTGAGTTGCATTATCTACATAGTGAGCTATACTATAATGTGAGCTATTATACAATATGTATATGATTTACATTCCAGACAAATTAAGTTAGTTAATTGCATGACCGTAGTGTTCTATAAACAAAGATGTTTTCAGTTGCTTTCTAAAGTCATTGATGTCCTGAGCTGCTCTCAGCTCATTAGGTAGAGAGTTCCAGATGGAAGGTGCAGCAAAAGAGAAAGCCCTTTCAGAGGTGTCTTTACGTGTTTTTCTGACATCATTTGATAAGCTGATTCTGTTGTCAGATCCTCTTCTTCTAGGTCTGTTGCTAATATCTGACTGTATGAGATATGTCAGGCTTTCTGCAGAATATTGTTGTTTTATCTTGAAAATATAAATTATAGTTTTATATTTTACACGTGAAGCTATAGGTAACCAGTGAAGCTCCTTCAAGATGGGAGTTATATGTTCTCTACTTGATAGACCAAAAATTATACGTGCAGCAGTATTCTGCGCCAGTTGTAAAGGCTTAAGTGCTTGCTTAGATAAACCCAGATATATTGGATTACAGAAGTCAAGTAATGGAGTAATCAATGCTTGACAAACATTTCTGAAGTGAACAGTATCAAGAAGCGGCCTTAGTCTTTTGATGAGCTTCATTCTGTAATAAGCGCTTTTAATTGTCTTATTTATGTGTGATCTTGGTGCGGGAGAAGTTCAAGATGTTATCCCTTGGCGTTCTGCTGCCCTTCCTCTGTCAGGGTGACTGGCTATGCTCTTTGGATCTAAAAGACGCTTATGCCCACATCTTAATCCACCCCCAGCACAGGCAGTACCTGCGCTGCAGAGTGTGGGGACAGCACTTCCAGTACAGGGTGCTCCGCTTCGGCCTCGTGTCTGCCCCACGGGTCTTCATGAAATGCCTCTCCGCGGTCGCTGTCTGTCTCAGGTGTCAGGGCGTACCAGTCTTTCCCTACCTCGACGACTGGCTAGTTACTTGACCCTCGGTTGAGGAAACCCGGTGAGCAACATCACGCACAGTTCTTCTGTTGGAAGGCCTGGAGTTCTTGGTCAACTACCCAAAGTCCCACCTCGAGCTGGTGCAGGCCTTAGAGTTCATCGATACTCGATACTCGGCAGAAGACTGCATTCTTGTTAGCGGATCGTGCTGACCACCTCTGAGCCTTGGCGGCTCGGGTCCAAAGCACCCCCCGAGTCACAGCTCACACTATGCTACGCCTTCTGGGCCACGTGGCCTCTACAGTCCACGTGGTTCCCCATGCCCAATTACACATGCGGACAGCTCAGTGGTACCTCAGCACTCAGTGGAGCCCGTCCATCGGTCACTTCAGGGACTCTGTCAGGGACTTTCCCGACCTTCGTTTGTTCCTCAGTTGGTGGCAAAACCCCCGCAACCTCCTGCGGGGGTTGCCCTTCCAGCCCCCACAACATGACAAGGTGCTGACAACGGATGTTTCCCTGTTAGGGTGGGAAGCCCACTGCGGGTCGTGGTGCATGCAGGGGCAGTGGTTGCCCGAGGAGTCCCAGCAGCAGATAAACTTGCTCGAACTCTGGGCGATTCGGTGGGCCCTGAGGGCCTTTGAGAACCACCTTAACCCTTTCAAGGCCTTCTTTAAATTTTTAATCCACATTCTGCAGCCGGATTAATTTTTGCATATTTCAGGAAAATTGTACCCGTCTTATTCAATATGTTCTAATAGTGATTTTCCTTCTGCTCTGGTCATGTATTATATACCATTTGATAGGAATATTTAGTCAGAATTTTGGATCCCAAGAGTTTTGGGCTCGGCCTGGAAAGGGTTAAGGGGCAGTCGGTACTCGCGCAGACCAACAACCGCGTAGCGATGTTCTACGTCAACTTGGAAAGGGGTACCGGATTGCGTTCCCTCTGCCGGGAAGCAGTCCTCTGCTCTTTTGCCATCCATTGGAAGATGTCCCTCAGGGCAGCCTACCTTTTGGGTCAGGAGAATGTCCTGACAGACAGACTCAGCAGGTTCCTTTGCCCTCACGAGTGGCATCTGGACCCAGGAGTGGCAGGCTGGCTGTTTCTTTGCTGGGGGATGCCGGCAGTAGACCTATTCGCCAGTCCCCAGAACGGGCAGCTCCCCTGTTTTTGGGGGCCGGTACTGCACCCGGGCAGGGAAAGTCTGGATGCATTACTTTGGAGCTGGTCCTCCGGCCTACTCCATGCATTCCCTCCTATTCCGCTCATTGCGGGAACCCTCCTCAAGGTTCAGCGGGACCAGGCATCGATGATCCTTGTAGCCCCCTCATGGCCTCGGCAGCCCTGGTTCTCACTTCTGCTCCGGCTGTTGATTAAGCCCCCTCTTCCTCTGGGCTCTGCGCCGGGTCTACTAACGCAGGAGGAAGGATGGGTGCAGCACCTGAATCTAGCCTCCTTATCCCTCACGGCTTGGCAGCTGAACGGGTCTCCCTAGCTCTGCTGGCTCTCCCAGAGGAGGCCTGAAGTCGAACTCCGTCAGGGTATACTTGAGCGCCATGTCAGCGAACCACCTCCCCATCGAGGGAAAGCCCCTCTCGGGGCAGCCATTGGTCTTCCTCTTTAGGCGGGGTCTTTTGCTATCCAAGCCGCTCATCCAGCCTCCCCTGACTAATGCTGTTCTTTATCTGTCGTATAGAATGTATTTTTATTTTTGTTATCTTTTGTTATTGTATAATTTAATAATTGTATCTATCTTTTTTAACTTTGTTAGTCATCGTAAACTGCTTATACTATATTTATGATTTGCAGTCAATCAAATCTATGTAAACATTAAGGACCTGATTCTGCAAGGTGAATAGTGGGGCTGTGCATCCCGGCAGGATGTCCAGCCCTGCTATCCACCTGAACGCCTCTTCAAGGTGATTAGCAGGGTTGTGCATGCTACGGGGGATGAGGGTGGCACAGGGTGAAGAGTGGGTGGAGCATGGCCAGGACTGACCCCTGGATTTACAGGACCGTTTCCGGTCATGACCCTGTACATTGGGTTCGTCAGAGGGACGGCCAGCTAATTCCACCTTGGAGGTCAACCCCCCAGTAGCGATGGTGGTGAGAGGATGAGTTCCCACCACCCTATCCAGGCCCTGGCTGCCCCCATCGGGGTCAGGCGGTGGGGAAACGTGGGCTCCAAGGCAATGGGCAGGTTGTGCCGTGGGGAGGACATCCCCATGGCGATGCAGGGGGCACACTGGGCCATCTCCCAGGTCCCGATCCTGCACCCATGGGAATGTCTGGCTCCTGCAATGCAGAATCAGGTCCTAATGGGCCTGTCCTGTTTGGGGCAATCCAGACGACCCAGATGTGCCCCTACTAGAATAGGCTCTAAGGGAATTATTTTAGAAGTCTTACTCTTATTTGATAGTGTGACTGCACCTTGATTTTTTTGTGCAGTTCTGGTTGCTGCATCTCAAAACAGATATAAAAACATAGAAATATGATGACAGAAAAAGACCACATGGCCTATCTAGTCTGTCCTTCCATATCAACAACTACGACAGTCCTCTTTTTACCCTCAGAGATCCTCTGTGTTTGTCCCATGCTTTTTTTAATTCAGTTACTGTCCTTATCTCTACCTCCTCCAATGGGAGACTATTCCACGGATCCACTACTCTTTCTGTAAAGAAATATTTCCGCATATCACTCCTGAATCTATCTCCCTTCACCCTACTACTACTACTACTACTACTTAGCACTTGTAAAGTGCTATGCACACAGCGCTGCAGAGCTACTCATCCCATGTCCCCTCGTAGCAGAACTTGCTTTCAATTGAAAGAGGCTCTCTCCCTGAACATTTATGCCATGGAGGTATTTAAACATCTCAATCATATCACCTCTATCCCGCCTTTCCTCCAAGGTGTACATATTAAGATCTGAAGACCACTAACCATTTTAGTAGCCACCCTCTGCACCGACTCCATCCTGTTCACATCCTTTTGAAGTTGCGGTCTCCAGAATTGCACACTATACTCCAAATGAAGTCGCACCAAAGACTTATACAGAGGCATTATCACCTCCTTTTTTCTGCTAGCCATTCTTCTCCCTATGCACCCAACCATCCTTCTATCTTTTGCCGTCGCCTTTTCTACCTGTTCAGCTACTTTAAGATCATCAGACACAACCACGCCCAGGTCCTGCTCTTCTTTAGTGGACAAAAGTACTTCACACCCTATACTGTATTGCTCCCTTGGCTTGCTGTAGCCCAAATGCATGACCTTACATTTCTTAACATTAAATCCCAGCTGCCAAATTCTAGACCAGTGATGGCTAACCTTTTTGAGCCCGAGTGCCCAAACTGCCGCACAAAACCAAAGAATTTCCTCAAAGTGCCAGCACGTCAATTAAACCTTAACAACAAGATTTTAGTATCTAAAAACTCTTTATAAAGTTGCCTGAACTATGTAACATCATTTGTAAAGGTTGGAATCTTTGTATTGTCAGAGAATCAATTTTATTCTCTCTCTACATCTGCTTTAACATAATAATCTTTCTCCTTTTGCTCTTTCCTCATTCCTATTTCATCCACTCAAATTTTACCCCTCCATCCTCAATCCCCACTTAGTCTCCCAATACCCGGCCAATTGTAAATTTTTCTTCCCTCCCACACAAAATATTTTTCCCCTCTCCATTTCATTCTCCCAGCCCCATCCCCTTCTAATCTCCCCCAACATCAGCTCCCTTTTAGTTCCAGCCCCACCCAGTATCCGCTCCCTTCTAGTCCCCTCATCAGTCCATTTCCAGTCCTAGCTCCCCCATCCATTTCCAGTCCTATCCGAGTCCCTTCATCAGCTCATTTCCAATACCAGCCTCCCATCAGCCCATTTCTAGTCCTTTCCTAGCCCCACCATCAGCCCATGTTAAATCCTAGCTCCCCTCCACTCAGCCCATTTCTAATCCAAGCCCCCCATGAGCCTACTTCCAGTTCTAGTCCCTCCATGAGTCCATTTCAATCCAAGCCCCCACCACAGCCCATTTCCAATCTTAGCTCCCCCCAACACCCAATTCTCAGTTCTATCCTAGCCCATCCATCAGCCCAGTTCCTGTCCTAGCTCCCTCCCCTAAGAGCCCATTCCAAGCCCCCCTTCCCATCAGTTATTTGCAGTTCAAGCCCCCTTCCACTCAGCCCATTTCCATTCCAAGTCCCCCTCCCCAGTAGCTATTTGCAGTTCAAGCCCCCCACTTCCCCTCAGCCCATTTCCATTCCAAGCCCCGTCCCCATCAGCTATTTGCAGTTCAAGCCCCCCACTTCCCCTCAGCCCATTTCCATTCCAAGCCCCATCCCCAACAGCTATTTGCAGTTCAAGTCCCCTTCCACTCAGCCCATTTCCAGTCCTAGCAACCCCCCCAACCCATTACCAGTCCTAGCCCCCCATAGCCCACTCCCAGTCCTAATCCCACCAGCCCATTTCCAGTCCTAATCCCCCATCACCCAATTTTCAGTTTAAGCCCCCCATAGCCCATTACCAGTCCTAACCTCCCCATCAGCCCACTCCCAGTCCTAATCCCCATCACTCAAATTTTAGTTTAAGCCCTCCCATAGCCCATTACCAGTCCTAACCCCCCATCAACCCACTTCCAGTCCTAATCCCACCAGCCCATTTCCAGTCCTAATCCCCATCACTCAAATTTTAGTTTAAGCCCTCCCATAGCCCATTACCAGTCCTAACCCCCCCCCGCCCAGTGCCCAGCACCACTCCTAACCCCCCCAGCGCCCATAACCACTCCTATCTCTCCCATCCCAGCGCCCATCACCACTCCTAACCCACCCAGCCAGCCCAGTGTCCATCACCACTCCTAACCCCCCCCAGCCAGCCCATCACCACTCCTAACCCCCCCCCAGCCCAGTGCCCATCACCACTCCTAAACCCCCCCAGCCCAGCCCATCACTACTCCTAACACACCCCCCAGCCCAGCCCAGCCCATCACCACTCCTAACCCCCCCAAGCCCAGCCCAGCCCATCACCACTCCTAACCCCCCCTCCAGCCCATCACCACTCCTAACCCCCCCCAGCCCAGTGCCCATCACCACTCCTAAACCCCCCCCCAGCCCAGCCCATCACTACTCCTAACACCCCCCCAGCCCAGCCCAGCCCATCACCACTCCTAACCCCCCCAAGCCCAGCCCAGCCCATCACCACTCCTAACCCCCCCCCCGCCCATCACCACTCCTAACCCCCCTCCAGCCCATCACCACTCCTAACCCCCCCCCAGCCCAGCCCAGTCCAGCCCATCACCACTCCTAACCCCCCCCCAGCCCAGCCCAGCCCAGCCCAGGGAAAATTTTAAAAAAAAGAAAACCTGTCTGCTGCCGCTGTCGGGGCCGCCGCGGCAGAATCGAGCGTGCCGCGGGGCCCCCCGGTACCCGGCAGAGCCTGCCCTCCCCGTAGCAGCTCTCTCTGTGGAGCTGCAGTCAGACGCGCCGGCTGGCAGAACGCGAAGGAAAGAGTTTCTCCCTCGCTGCTCTGTTAAGCCCGCGGGGGCTGATGGGAAGCAGCCCCCGCGGGCTTAACAGAGTCGCGAAAGGGAAACTCTTCCCTTCGCGCTCTGCAAGCCGGCGCGTCTGACTGCAGCTCCAAAGAGAGAGCTGCTACGGGGAGGGCAGGCTCTGCCGAGTACAGGGGGGCCCCGCGGCACGCTCGATTCTGCTGCGGCGGCCCCGACAGCGGCAGCAGACAGGTTTTTTTTTTTTTTCAATTTTACTTAATTGCGGACCTTCCCGCGTGCCAGCTGCAAGGCCTCCGCGTGCCACAGCTGGCACGCGTGCCATAGGTTCGCCATCGCTGTTCTAGACCATTCTTCAAGCTTAGATAGATCCCCCCTCATCTTATCTACACCTTCCTGGGTGTCTACTCTATTGCAAATTTTGGTATCATCCGCAAAGAGGCAAACCTTACCCGACAGCCCTTCCGCTATATCACTAACAAATATGTTAACAAAGATATAGTAGAATTAGATAAGATAGAGAAAGTCGACCAAAGTGACAAAGAGGATGGAATGATTCTCATATGAGGAAAGGGTAAAGAGGTCAGGACTCTTCAATTTTTGAGACGACATGGGTGAGGGGCGATACAACAGAGGTCTTTAAAATCCTGAGTGGAGTGGAAAGTGTAAACATGAATTGATAGCTCACCCTTTAAAAAAATACAGTTATTAGGGGACATGCTATGAAGTTACAAACTAGTATATTTGAAGCAAATAGGAGATTTGTTTTTCATTCAGTGCATAGTTAGTCTTTGGAACTCATTCAGCATTTGTTGTGGTAAAGGCAATAAGGGTATGAGTTTAAAAAAGCTTTGGACACATTCCTACTGTTAAGGTAGACTTGGAAAGCCACTTCTTATTCCTGGGAGTAAGTAGTATGGAAACTATCTACAATACATTTTTGGATCCTGCCAAATATTTGTGATCTGGATTGGATGCTGTTAGAAACAGGATACTGGGCTTGATGGACCTTTGGTCTGACCCAGTATGGCAATTCTTATGTTTTTGTATTTATATGTCAAGCCCAACCAGTTTGTGAATTGGCAACAATCTTTAGCAGGTGATCTAAATTGTCTTCTAAGAAGCAGTGCCCCAGGTTGTGCTGAGTCCAGTATGGCTCTGACAGCCTCCCTTCCATTCTCAGACTCCTTTTGAAGGAAAGAAGATCCTGAGATGTAGACTGCAGGACACTTTATCCGACTTTGCAAAATCATGAGGGAAGTTCTCCAGCTCAGTGACTGACAGCTGTCCTCTAGCAAGGAGGTCAGGGGAAGGGCAAGGAACTGCTCTCCTCTGTGGGCACATTTCACTGATCCTCCTGCACATCTGCTATCAGCCCCAAAATGCTGATCTGAGCTACCAGCTGTAGAGAAACGTCATGATACACTGATGTGTGATAACTGTGACTTCCTCCCTCCAAGGACTGTGACTATTGCCTCCACAGTGTTCCCAACTCCAACCAACCACGGGAACAGAAAATCTGAGCTAGAAACTGAAACCAGCTGTACTTCCATTATGCCAGACCTCCGTATTTTATATCCTATCTCAAATTAACCTAATTATTGCAGTGACAATATTTGGCCAGAGGTTACAAATCACATCTCCATCTGGAAAATGATTATCATTGGCCTTAAATCTGGCCATTAGCTGCTTCTGTTGATTGAGACCCTCATTCCTCATGCCTGGAACAAACTACCTGTCAGGTTTTATCTCTCCCCCTTTTCAAATCCATGCTAAAGTCTCACTTCTCTCAGACCACTTTTCGATCTTAATCCTTTGTTCTCCTTCTTTCTCATTACTCTTCCCTACTATACCCTTGTTCTCATCTATTTTGATTAGATTGTAAGCTCTGGTGAGCAGGGATCTTCTTTTATATGTGTCTGTACAGTGCTGCGTACACCTTGTAGTGCTATATAAATGATTGATAGTAGTAGTCATAGGGACTGAAGAAGGAGAGCCTTTAGACAAGGAAGATCTTGTTATGTTTTTTTGAAGGTGTAGATAAACAGACAAAGGTGAGTCGGTTGATATAGTGTATCTGAACTTTCAGAAAGCCTTTGACAAGGTCCCTCATCAGAGATTTTTGGCAAAACTAAAAAGTCATGGGATAGAAGGCAGTGTACTATTGTGGATTGGGAACTGGTTAAAAGATAGAAAGCAGAGGGTTGGGCTAAATGGGCAATTTTCCCAATGGAAAAGGTGAATAGTGGAGTACCCCAGGGATCTGTGCTGGGTCTGCTGTTTTTTTGACATATTCATAAATGACCTGGAAAAGGGAATAACGAGTGAGGTTATCAAATTTGCAGATGACACAAAACTATTTAAAGTTGTTAAAACCTAAGAGGATTGAGGAAAATTGCAAGAGGATCTTGATAAATTGGAAGACTGGGCATCCAAATGGCAGATGAAATTTAATGTGGACAAGTGCAAAGTTATGCACCTAGGGAAGAACAACCCAAACTATGGTTACACGATGCAAGGTTCCACATTGGGAACCACCACCCAGGAAAAAGATTTAGGCAATATTGTGGATAACATGCTAAAACCCTCGGCCTAGTGTGCAGTGGCGGCCAAGATAGCAAATAGAATGTTAGGTATCATAAGGAAAGGAATGGAAAATAAAACAAAGGATATTATAATGCCTCTGAATCATTCCATAGTGCGACCGCACCTTAAATATTGTGTGCAATTCTGGTCGCGGTATCTTAAAAAGGATATAGCATTATTAGAAAAGCTACAGAGAAAAGCCACCAAAATGGTAAACTATGAAGAGAGGCTAAAAAGGTTAGGGCTCTTCAACCTGGAAAAGAGACGGCTGAGGGGAGATATGATAGAGGTCTATAAATTAATGAAAGGAGTGGAACGGGTAAACATAGATCAATTGTTTACTTCATCAGAATATAAAAGGACTAGGGGACATGCAATGAAGCTACATGGTAACCTATTTAAGACTAATAAGAGAAAATATTTTTTCTTGTTACCAGAGGATGTAGTAAGAGCTGTTCCTTATTGTCCCTCCAGTCCAGTCCCGCACCTCTGGATAGTGTACCTCCTCTCGCAGCTTGGAGACTGGGCATGTCAGAATCTTGAAATCACCTTACATATACTGCTGGCACCTCCCACCAGCCCCCAGTGTGCTCAGTCTCCAAGCATCGAGAGGTGGTAGTGAGCCTAGGTGCTGGGCTCACTGGAGTGACAAATAAGGAGCTAGATTCTGAGGATAGATTTGGCAGTTTTTTTGTCTTGGTTCATTTCTCCCCTTTGAGTTTTGGTTTATTTGGGATAGTATAGTTAAGATTATTAAAAAACAAAAACAAAAAACGGTTTCAGGTAGAGGGGGGAGCATCGGGAGGAGACCTTGCTTTCTGTTCCTTCTCTGGACATTGTTTCTGACGTCACTCCCCTCCAGGGCTGGATGGATGGGAGCTAAGTTGATTGCAGAGGTTTCACTATTCCGGCGGGTTCCCGATCGTATTGGGGATGCGGGAGCTGCCAGCGGGCCTTGAACTGCGCTGCCGCTTCTTCTTCAGTAAGTTTGAATGCTGACAGCCCGGTTGTTTTCCCGGCGTTTTCTCCACGCTGATGGCCCGAAGGTGAGTGTGGCCAGAGGCGATTCTCTGGGGGGTCTCACAAACGCGGCCTCCTGCCACGTGCACACCCGTGGTGATTTTTAGTCAGACAGCCGCGGCGCGGCCTAGTTACTGTGTTTTTCGTCTCATTCGGTTGCTGCCTCAATTTCTTTTTTGGGCTTTATTTTTCTTCTTTTCAGTGTTCTGTAGCTAGTTTTTTTTTGTGGGGGGGGGAATTGTTATCCCTTGTTTGCAGTTGGTTATCTGTGTTAGGCTAAATATATTTTAAAAAAAGGGAGGAAGAAGAGGATTTCTGTCTGCTGTGTTTTGTTTTTTTAGTCATATAGGGCTTTTAAGGCTCATGATTCCACATCCAAAGTGTCTGGTCTGTGGCACCCGGCGAGGGACTGTATCTGAGGCTGGAGTGTGCCATGGCTATGCTACTGAAGCCCGTAACATGGAGCAGGAACTTCAGGATAAGTCCAAGGAAGGGTCATCTTCGTCGACGCAGGGGGCTCAGGTCTCTATGGAGGTGAGTGCCCTGTCTGAGACCACGGTCTCTCTGCAAACAGCGGTCCTGTCAGTTTAAGTTCCTTCGGTACCTTCTGTTGCAGGGGGAGGGACTCTTCCTGGCTTCTCTCCAGATTTTGTTCTCCTGTTACATCAAGCCTACTGTCTGCGGAAACAAGGTGTCGCGGCGGATCTCTGAGGCCTCGGGGCCGGAGGCGTTTGGTCCTTGACGGAAAAGACGGAGGTTTCGATAAGAAGACCAGCAAAGAGGGCTCGATCTCTAGAAGATCAGCCAGCCATGTCTGACTGGCTGGACGGCGAGGATTTAGAACATCTGGATCTTGAGGAAGGAGAGATTCCAGAGCCGGAGGACCAGGTGCGGATCATTAGAGTATTTCGTAAAGAGGAGCTGACAGCTTTGATTACGGAGTCCTTTCAGGCTCTTAATCTGGCGGTTGATCAGCTGGCAGAAGAGGAGTCGGTGGAGGATCCTATCATACAAGCAGTACGTAGTAAGCAGGAGGTTTTTCCGGTCCACCGTGTGGTAAGGCAGATGATTCAAGATGAGTGGGACCTTCCAGAGTCAGGTCTAAGGGGAGTCCGGTCCATAACGTGACTGTATCCCTTGTCGGATCGGGAGCGGGAGTCCTTTCGTTCTCCCCGTGTGGATGCCGCGGTGTCAGCAGTCACTAAGAAGACGACAATTCCAGTAGACGGCAGTGCGACTATGAAAGATGGACAGGACCGCAAAGTAGATTCCTTGTTAAAGCAGGCCTTCGAAGTCAATGCCTTATCTCTTCAAGCGTCCATTTGTGGAGCTTGGGTAACAAGAGCATGTCTACCTGCAACTTCCTGCAGAACAGTTTCAGGAACAGGAGGCGGACGTAACTAGGCTGTAATCTGGAGCGGCTTATCTGGCATTAGAGGACTGTCCAATAGCATGGCGTCACTTGTGGCGGCTCGACGTTATCTTTGGCTTCGGAATTGGGCAGCTGATAGTTCCTCCAAGTCTTGTCTTAGTAAGCTCCTGTTCAAGGGGAAGCTTTTGTTTGGAGAGGATTTGGAAAAGTTTGTCAAGGACTTGGGGGAATCCAAAGGCAGTCACTTGCTGGAAGATAAGCCAAAGCCCAGTCAGGCTCCAATTCCTTCTCGAGGGCAGGCGCACGATTTTCGACGTTTTTGAACGTCCAGACTGGGAAGCTTCCAAAGGGGTAGGTTTCCTTCTCGGGGTCAAGCATTCAGAGGATTTCGGGGAGTGGGCAGAGGCTTCGCTAATACCTCGTCCTCAGGTTTCAAAAAGTCCCAATGAAATGAGGAGGGCCCAGGTGGCAGTTCAGGCCGTCGGGGGACGATTGCGGGAGTTTCTTCCAGCCTGGGCCCAAATAACATCAGACAGTTGGGTATTGGAAGTCATTCGCGAGGGGTATGCTCTTGAATTCGCCTGACCGATAACCGATTCCTTTGTTCTGTCACCATGCAGGGGATGAAACAAGGTGGGGGCAGTGGCGAAAACTCTCGCTCGGTTGTTGCAGCTCAGAGCAGTAGTTCCTCTGCTGCCAGACCAGCTCAGCTTTGGTTGTTACTCCATTTATTTCGTGGTTCCCAAAAAAGATGGGTTGTTTTGTCCTATTTTGGATCTCAAGGGAGTGAACCGAGCCCTTCGGGTGCCTCACTTTCGCATGGAAACATTACGGTTGGTCATCGTGGCAGTGCAAAAGGGAGAGTTCCTGACTTCTCTGGATCTCACCGAAGCATATCTTCACATTACAATCAGAGTGGCCCATCAGCGATTTCTTCACTTTGCAGTGTGTCAAGGACATTTTCAGTTTCAGGCATTACCGTTTGGTCTTACTGCAGCTCCTCGAACTTTCACCAAGATGATGGTAGTAGTGGCGGCGGCGTTGCACAAGGAAGGGGTGTTGGTACATCCTTATCTCAACGATTGGCTCATCCGAGCGAAGTCCAGGTCAGAGAGTCTGCAGGCTACTTCCAGAGTGGTACAGTTTTTGCAAAGCCTCGGCTGGATAGTCAATGTGGCCAAGAGCCAAATGCTACCCTCTCAAGTCCTGGAATATTTAGGAGTGCGGTTCGACACGCGAGTGGGATCAGTGTTTCTACCGCTGCACAGTTTTTTTAAATGCTTGGCGCCAACAGCCTGGCAGTATCTTCAGGTTCTGGAGATGATGGCAGCCACTCTGGAGGTAGTGCCTTGGGCAAGGGCACACATGCGACCGTTGCAGAGGTCTTTACTGCGTCGCTAGTCTCATCAGGAGGACCCTCTGACAAAACGCCTGCCCTGTCCAAGAGGGGTCAGGAAGGTCCTTCGTTGGTGGCTTTGGCCAGAAAGTTTAGCCGCAGGCATGCCTCTCAAGCAGCCACAGTGGGTTCTGGTCCTGCCCATGCCAGTTTGTCGGGTTGGGGGGCTCATTGCGGGGAATTGATCGCACAAGGATGTTGGAGCACTCAGGAAGCTCAATGGTCGATCAGTTGGCTGGAGCTGAGAGTGATAGCGTTGGCACTCAGAGAATTTGAAGCCAACCTTCTGGGACGATCGGTCCAAGTCTTGTCGGACAATGTCTCCGCGGTGGCGTACGTCAACCAGCAGGGTGGTACGGGCAGTGCGGCTCTGGAGAAGGAAGCAGAAGACTTGTTCAATTGGGTGGAACCTCGACTTCAGGCACTCTCAGCAGCGCACATTGCAGGAGTAGACAGTGTGACGGAGGACTATCTCAACCGTTCTGTTACGTATTTAACTATTACATTGTTTACTGTCAAAAATTGTTCCATGTAAAACAAGCCCTGCTTTGTTGACTGTTGTTCAATTGTGAGCCACATCTGAACTCTGGAAGATGCGGGATATAAATGATTGTTAAATAAATAAATAAATAAATAAATAAATGTGGATCCTGGAGAATGGGAACTTCATGCAGAAGTCTTCGCTCAGATAGCATGTGAGGGCCACCCATTATGGATCTGATGGCTACATGGCGCTCCGCCAAAGCGAGTCGCTTTTACAGCAGGAGGCGAGAAAGGATGTCCGAGGGTCTGGATGCTCTGTTGCAACAGTGGCCTGCGGAGGGGTTAATCTATGTGTTTCCTCCTTGGGCTCTCATAGGTCGAGTAGTTCAACGCATCGAGTCTCATCAGGGGCGCATTCTCCTAATTGCTCCGGATTGGCCGTGACATCTGTGGTACGCCGACTTAGTGCCCCTTCTGGATGGTCATCCCTGGCGGCTGCCGGTGCGGGACAATCTTCTTCTTGAGGGGCCACTGCAAATGCCACAAGTGGATCGATTCTCACGGCTTGGCTATTGAAAGGGCGAGGCTAATGAAAAAGGGCTATTCCAGAGCGGTAATCTCTACTTTGCTTTCAGCCAGAAAGAAGTCGACTTCTCTAGCCTGTGTGCGTGCCTGACATATTTTTGAGGCTTGGTGTGAGTCAAGAAAGGCACGTTCGACGTCAGCTTCTATTCCAGAAGTGTTGGCTTTCTTGCAAGATGGCTTTGATAAGAGGTTAGCAGCCAGTTCGTTAAGGGTCCATCTGGTGGCTATTGCTTGTTATCGTGGTAAGGTTCAGGGTGCTCCTTTAGGTTCCCACCCGGATGTTTTATATTTCCTGCAGGCGGTGTCTCGTCTTTGGGATCTCAATTTGGTGTTGGGGGCATTGACAAGGGAGCCATTTGAACCTTTAGGTCAAGCTTCATTGAAGGATTTGACTTTGAAGGTTGTTTTTCTCGTGGCAATCTGTTCTGCTCGAAGAATCTCGGAGTTGCAGGCTCTCTTGTCGAGAGCCCTTTCTTACCTTTTTTCGAGATAATGTGGTGTTACGTCCAGTGCCGTTCTTTCTGCCGAAGGTAGTATCAGCTTTTCATGTGAGTCAGTCAGTGTCATTGCCCGTTTTGCGGGCAGCAGAGGACAGCGTTTCGGACCGCGCTCTCCACTTAGTAGATGTAAAGAGGGTTCTTTATCGTTATCTTAAGGCGTCGGAACCTTTTCGCAAGTCTGATCATTTTTTTGTTCTCTTTGGAGGGCCGCGTAAGGGCAAAGCGGCGGCAAAGGCTTACATTTCCAGATGGGTCCAGGAAGCAATTTCTTCAGCTTATACTTTACAGGGTCATCAGGTCCCTGTGGGTTTGCGAGCGCATTCTACCAGGGCTCAAGCTACTTCTTGGGCGGAGTATACTTTGGTTCCTCCATTTGAAATATGCAAGACTGTCACGTGGTCTTCTTTGCATACCTTCAGTAAGCATTATCGCCTGGACATTCAGGCAGCAGGAGATGCCTGCTTCGGATTGGCGGTTTTGCGAGCTGGTTTGACAGGTCCCTCCCATTAAGTTACTGCTGTATTACATCCCAGAGGTGCGGGACTGGACTGGAGGGATGATAAGGAAAGAGAAATTAGACTTACCTGCTAATTGTTCCTTGAACTCCAGTCCAGTCCCGAATCCCACCCGAGTAGACGATTCACAGCCTGTTTTAATTGCGATATCTATAGTGGAAGTGTGTGATAATTGCTAGCTTAGTGCAGCTCCAGTTAATTTTAGCCGGCTATTACTGTTTTTTCTTCTGCTACCATGCTGTTGAGGGGCATTGTTATCTTTATCTATATCTTTATCTTTCTTCCAATGTTTTCAGATCTTCTCCGGCAATGGGGGGAACAGTCTCCTCTGTTAGCAGGAGGGAATAATTGGGTTGGATATTTGCTTAAGGTACTTAGTAAACAATTGTGCTACTTATTTATTGCTCCTTTAGTTCTGCTTTGTCAATAGGTCACTGGGGGCTGGTGGGAGGTGCCAGCAGTATATATAAGGTGACTTCAAGATTCTGATATGCCCAGTCTCCAAGCTGCAGGAGGAGTTACACTACCCAGAGGTGCGGGACTGGACTGGAGTTCCTCAAGGAACAACAATTAGCAGGTAAGTCTAATTTCTCTTTAGTGTAGCTGGGTTTAAAAAAGCTTTGGACAAGTTCCTGGAGGAAAGGTCCATAAACTATTATTAAAGGGGACCCGGGATATCACTGCTTGACCCAATACAAGCATTGTGGAACCTGTGTCTTTTGGGGAAACTGCTAGGTCCTGTACGTATGACCTAGATTGGCCACTGTTGGAAACAGGATACTGGGCTTGATGGACTTTGGTCTGACCCAGTATGGCATATCTTTTGTTCTTATGTTATGTTCTTATCTTATGTTTTGGGACTAAGTTAGAAACAGAAGATCATAACAAGAGAGAAAGAGAGAAGATGGCAACAAGGAGAGAGAAACATGAGATTAAAAGGGATAAGAGGGAAAATGAAACCCTGCTACAAACATGCACAGACCCACTTTGCTCTTCTAACGTTCTTACTTGTATGGCTACCTTCAAATCATTCTTCTTATGCAACCCTGTCTCTGATGAAGGCCCTATGGTGGGCAGAAACACTGGGCATTTCTGTCAAGGTGGACTGATTTATATCACCAAGTTTCCCATAAACATGTTGGGAATTTACTTACTCAGTAATTTATATTAAAAAGCATAGAGGGCATCTTGAAGAATCATTTATTGCAAAGTGTGTCCTTTAGTTTGCTAAGTAGTTGATCTACATTGATCTTCAAGCACATCGACATCGTCATCCACATCATTTTAAGCAGATTTTCATTAAGATGCTTTCTTCTTGCAGCTAGGTCTGGCATTTCATTCTTGCACGGTTTACACTTGACATGTTGTCTTTTTTGTACAGGGGAAGAATATCTTTTAAATATTCTTAGAAGGAGTCTCGCATACCCAGAAGCCATGAAAGCTTTTTCTGTGGCAGTGCATAGGAAACCCTAGAGCCAATTTTGCTTAGGTTGTCTAAAACATGAGAGCATAAGATATGCCATACTGGGTCAAACCAAGGTCTATCAAGCCCAGTATCCTGTTCCAACAGAGGGTCACAAGTACCTAGCAGTTTCCCTAAAAGACACAGGTTCCATAATGCTTGTATTGGGGTAAGCAGTGGATTTCCAGGGTCCCCATTAATAATGGTTTATTGACCTTTCCTCCAGGAACTTGTCCAAACCTTTTTTAAACCCAGCTACACTAACAGCTTTTACTACATCATCCGGGGAACGAATTCCAGAGTTTGATTACACGTTGAGTGAAGAAATATTTTCTCGTATTAGTATTAAATGGGTTACATTGTAGCTTCATTGCATGTCCTCTGGTCTTCCTAATTTTTGATGGTAGATATAAAAAGGGAGTTCCAAGTCTGGATGTGCATATTTTACAAAGGCTGTTCATAAAGAAGCTTGGCCCATGTTTGTTTAAAATGAATGTTTCCTGATTTTTGGGCATTTTTTCATGTTAGTTTCATGTCTAGGAAGAGCCTATAAGGGAAGCAAATAAAAACCTCTGTTTTTGGATTTCTGAGGTGATTTTAAAACCAGAGAGGTAAACACAGAAAGACACAGTTTTTTGTGTGGAATTTGGCTTCTTATTTATCTCCTCTTGTATAAGTAATTTTACAAAATCTGGCACATACCCGCATAAAGTACAAAATTGTTATTTACATGCGTAAGTACCAAAGAATATGCAAGTAACACCCTGATAGAAGTCACTCTTTATTTTAAGTATTTTTTCTGTTAAATGGCTCTTCTCACATTCCAGCTAAGACATGTACTCCTGCTTGCCCTTATGTGAATTTTACAAAAGGCTTCATGTTCATTGAGCCTTTGGTAAAACACCTTTTAAATCTTGAATGTCCCAGCTAGGGCATCCTTTTTCTCAGCCCTGGACCTTGTGATGTGTGATGAGACTTGATGGTGACATTTTTCCTATGCTGTTTGATTTCTTGTCTTATTCTATATATAACACACAGCATCACTGTTAGTAACCGAGACAGCCTGGACTCGGCGCCACCCTTCACGGTTACCACCGCCATACATAGCAAGACATGACACAGGTTTGGCAATAAACCAGTTGCAGCTTTATTTAGAACAACAATTTAATAATAGTCAAACAAATAACCAGCAGTAACAAACCTCGTTGGATCAGATAACTCACCAGCCATACTACTAGCAAGGTGAGACCCTCACTGCTCGTCACCACGATCACATCAGTGGCCAAAATGCAACCACCCCATCCCCCCTTCAGGCCAACATCACCATATTAGTAGCAAAGGAAGGCCATCTTCCAGGTGGCCATTCACAGCCACCCCACCCTCCTGTTTCTGGGTCCCTGCCACTGGTGCAGGCGAGTCAAAGCATCTGCGCTGTCCCCCTTAAAGCTGCAACCAGTGGGTTTCTCTCTGAACCATCAATTCCAAGGCCTCCTGCCAATCATTGGGGAGTAAATCCTGCCTCACTGGGGACAGGTGAACTCCGTCTTGCCTATATAGGCCCATACATTCTGCCTTTGCACATGAGTGCATTATGTGATAGCCCCCCTGCTCACACACCCAGCACCCTATCTGGCAGTTAATCTTTGCTAACCCCCTCGTCTACCACTGCTGGTCAATACAGGCAGGCCTCGGAAGTATGTCGGACCATAACAATAGAACACCAGGAAGCATTTGAAATGTCTCTGCTGGATCCTTCTTAGCCACTCTGATAATCTGCTTACAGGTTCAAGCACAGAGACCATTGCCTCCTACATGGAGCAGAATTGCCGTTGGGCAACTTTGGATTCAATCATGATGTTGAAGCAAGGGCAGGAGCTGGCTCCAAGGTAGGCTGCACTTGCCAATGAGAGGCCCAAATTAAGTCCTGCAGGTCGCCCTACTGCTCATTGACCAGCCCAGTGCACAAACGAATGACCAACTAGTCAACAGTGCCGGAGCTGGCACCGCGCATCTGCAAAAAAGAACAAAGTTAGGAACTGAGTCAAGGATAACTATCACCCGCTCATGGACTCATAGGCGAACATAGCCCTTGAAAGTCCAAGAACGCCATCTGCCAATACTCCATATAACGTGGACTGGCAAGCCAACTGCAGCCTTACTGGTAGCAGCACCAATATGAAAAGAATAGGAGGCGAATAGACAAGGATCCTCTCCCAAGGACCGCAAAGCCAGTCGTAACATGGCCATGAATTGGAAACGAGTCAAGGGGCAAGAATCCCAGTGTTACAAACAGCAAACCTGGGCCCTCCAGTCGTAAGACCAGGTAATGTTGTGTGCTTGCTATCGGGTAAGTAATAAAACCCTCTGTCGTATTCAATACTACCCACAGCCCTTTTCCAAGCTGAACCATTTTAGATCTGGCTAATAAAATGTGTATTTGCCCAGCTTCCACACTCAAATGCTCATGCAACATGCCCTTTGCTAGCGACCCCCAGGTAGAATTCACCACCAGTTCGCTGACCCTAAAAGCCCCAAAAATGGCCAATGAAAATGCTGCCCGAAATAGTTATCTCATATGCGGACTAAACAGATGTAGGAGCAAGTGGTGTGTAATTAGACGCCTGGAATCATGGCATGGGTCATCAAGAAGGACACATCAAACCGTAACTCCTGCAATAAGCAGATCATGTAGCCGGCACCACCCATGTCTTCAGGAGACTCAGCATTCCTGCTGGCCAATCTGCCAAAAGTGCTCTGGGACCATGCATCCCTCCGCATCTTCTTCTGGCACCAACATCTGGAATGGAGCCCACTTGAAATGAGAGAGTCAGCAATTTTGTTAATAAAACCAGGAAAATGCTAAGCCCTAGCAGTGACATTTAAACGCAAACAAGACAAAACAAATGCATGCATCAGAGCTGCCACCTGTACACAGCATGGCAAATAACTGTTAATGATTTCAACCATTGCGGCGATATCACACAAAAACACCACCTTACGATTGTGCAGTCCGTCTGGCCACAACTTCAAAGCAACCACCACTGAAAACAACTCTAAGAAAGTGATGTTATGAGTGAGACCGGAATCCTGCCACTCCTGTGGCCAGCAGTCCACACACCAGGAACCTCAAAAGTAGATTCCACATCCCATGCCACCCGCAGCATCGGTGAACAACTGCAGGTCCACATTGGAAATGTCGGGATCCTAGAAGACCAAGATCCCGTTGAAATCCACCAAAAAGGTATCCCAGACCTGTAAGTCCTCATGCATACTCTTCGTCACACTGATGTGGTGGTGAGGCTTCAAAACTCCTGCCATGGCTGCCGCAAAAAGACACATCCCATAAGAATGACCCTGCAGGCGAAATTCAAGGACCCGAACAAAGACTGCAAGTCACGCAAAGTTACCTTGCCAGCGGCAGACACTGTTGGCACCAGTGCCATGAAATTAACTACCTTTGCCAATGGAAGATGTGCCACCATCTCCACCAAATCCAGTTCTATACCAAAGAATGTGAGCTTCACTGCAGGACCCTCAGTTTTTCCTGATGCCAGTGGGATGCCAAATTCCCAAGATAGATCAAGAAACTCTTGCAGAAGGGCGATACACGCATCTGAATGAGCGGGACCCACAAACAATAAATCATCAAGGTAATGAACAGTATTGGGAATCCCAGTCCATTGCGCCAACACCCAATGCAGAAAAGTACTGAACTTCTTGAAATACGCACATGATATAGCGCAACCCATTGGCATGCACATAGCAAAATAAAAATGGCCCTGAAAGTGGAAACCCAGCAGATGGAAGGCAGATGGATGGACCGGTAGCAAACGGAAAGTGGACTCGATATCCAGTTTGGATAAAAGCACCCCTGCATCGTATTATTGGACTAGAGACCACGTCATCAAAGAAGGTATAGGGAACCATGCAAGATGCCTTAGGGATATGATCATTGATGGACACCCCCATGGGAAAAGATATGGATTAAATGGAATTTCCCAGGTTCTTTCTTGGGAACCACCTCCAATGGAGAAGCCACAAATTCCTGGAAGAGTTGCTCGATGAATGGGCCTGTCACTCTACCCAAGCCCAACTCGACTGCCAACTTTTCCCACACGATGAAAGACATACGCTGGACCAAAAGCAAATTGTGCGCCCTGTCCCAGCATGGGTATCTCAAAACCAAATAGAAAACCACGCTCTAAAATTGCGCCGTCACTTCCGTTGTGGGTAATGACTAAGCTATGGCTGCATGGCCTCAACCCGCACTGGGGTGGGAGTCTGGCCAAACTTCTCCAGATCACTTTGAGGAGGCTGAAGGGGTGATTGGGGCCCCTTTTTTGTTACACTTAACTGCCAAATGTCCCGCATTGCACAGCAAGCAAATGTGGCGGAATTTACAATCAAGGAAGGGACTAGTTGATTTGTTGAATCACCAACACATATCTCCTGTACCTTTCCCACTTGCCTTCTGTTGTGACCCAAATGCCCCTGCCAAAAGGAATGGCTTAGCCCTGAAGCGGGCACAGGCCCCACTTTCGCAGCTCCCCTGCTAGCTGCATTTGGTTGGGTGGACATGTGTGTCAACCACAAATTGATGTCCTGGGTGCCCCAGGATAAATGTGCATTCTCTTCCATCTTATCCCTAAACCTCTCATCATAATTCAGCCAGGCCCATCCATCATGCATCTACGAAGTCTCTAATATGGAGTCAGCATAAGACAGAGGCCCATACTGCTCGGAAGCATGACGTCCCCAAACACTAGCTAGATGCAAGAAAGCCCTGGTCCAATTAACAATACTACGTGAAATATTTTTAATCCTGCCAGCCTTCTCATCTTCTTTCCTCTTCTTCTTGCTCTCCCAGGACTCTTATGCCCCTCCAAAAGAAGGAAAATATCAATGTATCACCGCTTGCATATTTTCCATCGTAAAGCGCGAGGAACACCCTCCCAGAGCTCTGAAAAGTTGGCTAACATGGGAGCCCGCACACGCGCAACTGGAGCCACCCCAGCCTTGGAAGTCTCCTGCTCCCCCACGAAGCTGGATGAGCCCGACGATGAATCAGACCAGGAGGTGGAGGAGGAAGAATCGGAACTTTGAGAGTGTCATTGCATATGCTTCCGCTTCCTCAAAGCCTTTCCCACCAGTCGCTCACCCAAGCTGGACCCACGACCCATTGTGGCACCCTCCCTAGTTGCGGATGGTAGCTCACCTGCTGGGGTGGACCCTGGAGCCAGAGTAGGAAAATCGGGGGCTTGAGATGTAACCCTGCCACTCGAGCTGCCATCCACGTTCGGCTGCTGAGTACACGATTGCTCTGTTTTTTATTTATTTATTTAACAATCGCTTATATGCCGCACTTTCCCAATGATCAGGTGCGGTTTACAAAAAACAAGTTAAGGGACAGATCAAAGATCTGTGTTACATGGAACATCAGAGAACTATGTACAATCGGCCTGAACCTTAAACAAAATTGCCGCCACCCAGCCACAATCCTTGTCCTCCTTCTTGCACCATGATATTTTGAGATATCTGCGGAACCTGTGGAGAAAGAAAAGAAGAAAGAGGGGCAAAGTGAACAGCAGCCGCCCATGCCATGGCTGAGTCCTCAAATCCCGATGCCCTGGAAGGGCCATCGCCACCCCTTGCCCAGTAATCCTGATATGGACTCACCAGTTTAGGGTAGCCACAGTGCATACCTGGCCAGCCATGAGCATGCACTGGAGGCCCCGCCCAGCCCCAGCCACCAAGAGGGAGCAGCCCCCAGGAGGAGTGATGAAGCCAAGGCCCCCAAAAAAACTCTCCGCATAACCAAGGGCTGCTGGGAAACCCAAATCCTGGGGCCATTCAACTAAGCTGGAAATTGAAGGCCCTGCCCTAGTTGAAACAGAGGCCTCAGCCCCATTCCTTACCTCTCCTATAGCCACAGTTGCACCCACACTGGAGGAATCCATTGAGGTCTCTGGGCTTGCCAGAGCCCCTGCACCCCAATTACTCTCTGCTACCATAACTAATCCCTGCCCAGAGCCGGGTATCGCTGTTGTGCCAGTGCCAGCCAAGTCCCTAGCCTGCCTCTGCCTCTACCCCAGGGCGGCTTAGTGCTGGACATACCCCTGTCTCCCTTTTACCCCCTTGCTCTAGCTTGAGCTAGCCCAGACCTCACACCAGCAGCCTCCCTGATCAAGGGCTGCAATAAACTTACTCTTTCAGGGAATTCGAGCCCTGAAGCTCCAGGAGGTCCTGCGAGGGTGAGCCTGGAACTGGAAAGGATCGGGTATGGGTCAGCCGAAGCCCCATGTGCTGCAGCTGGCTTCCTCTTTTGTGCCGCATACTTAGAACTCTGCACAATAAAACCAGCTCCCATGCAACGGCCCATGTGCTCGAAGTACTCATCTGTCCCCAATTCACTGGCCACCGCAAAGATACCAGAGAGGTGGGAGGAGGCTGACATGCCCAGTACAAATGGGGCCGTTCGCCCCCTCCCACCCCTCCCGTTAGCCCTGAACGCCCTTTCATTGGCTCTCAAAGTGTTCCTGCGCCAGGAGCCAATGAATTCAAAATTTGCCTCTTCCGCCGACTCGCTCCCCCCCCCCCCCCCGCAGCTCTTGCACCACACTGGATCCCCGACCCTATCCCAAACTGCAGAGGAGGGTAGCACACCAAGCCGAGCACCTGGTTAATGGCGGCCGGCTGGGACCTTGCCTCGTGGCCTGAAATCTTTTCCTGTTCCATTCCATATTCAGTCTCTCAATCCCATTTGTGACGTGTAAAGTTTTTCCAAGGTGATCGTCTGAGAAAAACACTTTTCACCCAAAAAATTATTTTACTGAGTTTTACAATTATATGGCAGGGTCTTGCTCTTGTTGAAACTTAGCATTGTTTGGTAAATTTGAGTCCATTTGATGTGTTCAAGTATGCTTATACAATGGCATTTGAAAAAAAATAAAGGAAATATATTAATATAGTGAAGGATATAACTTTATATGGATTATCAAGGTCAGAAAATGGATATTTTAAGACTGTACATCCTATAATCCCTAGTATTTTAGACAAGACTTAGGTAATGTCATCAAAGAAGCACATATATCTGGTGACCCACACACATGTATAAGACACATGAGCATATTTACGAAAGCGCATTACCAGGGTAGCTCAGTCTTAAGACACGAAATCAACGCTATGCAAAAAGGTAGCACAGGGCTCTGTGCTAAAATCTTGCACTATCCTTTTAACACATGTCTGGGCGGCAGCTTGATACGATATGCGGGCGTTCCCATCATTGCGCAGCTCCCGTGGTTGTTTGGAGCCCGCACTACCTGCACTCAGCACAGATAGCGCAGGTGAATGGCATTAGTTGCACTCACAGCCAGTTTACAACAATGATGCATGGTAACTGCAGGAGGGAAGATGTAACCCCCCCCCCTACAGTTAGCTTTCAGCCCCCTGCTGG
This sequence comes from Ichthyophis bannanicus, assembly GCA_033557465.1. NCBI lineage: Eukaryota > Metazoa > Chordata > Amphibia > Gymnophiona > Ichthyophiidae > Ichthyophis > Ichthyophis bannanicus. The sequence goes on along the minus strand of CM066045.1, from coordinate 17,181,612 downwards.
TAATGTGGCACATGAATGTTATCGTCGTGGGGCTTAATATACATTATATAAAGGCTTTTTTCATGCCAGACTATGCAAGTAAAATACCTCAAACAGAATTCCCCCGTCTTTTGTGATGGCAAGAACATGCGTACTTGTATGCGATTGTCTAGTAGGCTTGTGAGGGACAGATTTGGGTGGAGTGTCGGCAGAGTCACGATTTATATAAGTGTCTGCAGCTTCAGTTTAGCTGTAATTTATGTCCTTTTTCTGAGGCAGTTTGATAACAGAGGCCTATATGACTTCTCATGGATGATGATTTTATAAAAGGGCATCTAGGTTTAGAGGGTAAGAAGACAATTTTATAAATACAGATAGATTATAAAATGCTAGCACAAATCCAGCAGCAGGTGTGGCTCCATCGATGTCCAGTACATTTACACTGGCTTGGGAGCAGGTATGAATGTCCATGTATAGACTACTTGAGAACACATGTAGATGAGTGTATTTTATTAGCATCGCTTTGCAACTTAGCCCGCAGTATGGCCAAACCACATCCCTGGCAATGCCTAGTCACCGTACAAACCTCTATGCCTCAGGTAATAAAGTGGTCTAAAACTTCCTAATCTTCCATCAGTGTTACTTGGTTCATGACACCCCTTTTCTCAAGTTACTTCTTCATTGATTCCCTATTCATTTCTGCGTCTGGTTCAAACTTCTACTACTGACCTATACGTGCCTTCATTCAGCTGCTCCTCACTACCCCTCTCCTTGGGAACTCCTGGCAGATCCCTTCTATCTATGCCCTTCGCTTTCACTGCCAACTCCAGATGTCGATCTTTCCACCTTGCTGCTCCTTATGCCTGAAACAAACTACCTGAGTCAAACCCAGGCTAAAACCTCACTTCTTTGAAACTGTTTTTGGATCCTAATCCTAAAAAATGTATTTTATTTATTTACGTTTCTTTTATACTGCACTATTCGACATCAGTGCGGTTTACATGAAAACTGAAATATACACAGAACATCAAGCTGTTCTGTGTTTACAGAGAACAGGAATAGAAACTTGGATAACATGAGGGTAACTATTTACATACAGGCGTCGAGACAGTACATGTTAAACATTACTCGATGGTCATGGATAGCTTGCTGGGAATGCTGGTATGGCTATATTTTCCAGGGGAGCGGCTTGCCGCGTTGTTGTCTGGGTAGTATTTGAGGAAGAGGTGATGCTTTAGTGCCCTCCTAAACTGGGTATCCGAAAACAGGCTTAGAGACGTCCAAAGCACAGAGACGTCTCCAGAGGCATTTTAGAAGCCGACTCTGGGGATGTCCCCAGCATGAGGACGTCCTAATCTGAATGGGGGTATGGAGGAGGCATAGATGGGGTACGCTCAGGGACCTGGAAGGGCGGTTAGGGCATTTGCAGGGACCGGGCCATCCCCACCTGATCACAGAAATGTCATCGACATTCGGCGTCACATCTAACCCTAGACTTGCTCTGAGGCACGAAAAGGGCTCATTTAGCAGAAAAACATCCAGAGGGGGCAGAGAAAAATGCACTCGCTCATCCCAGCACTCATTGCAATGTCAACAACAGCAGCAGGGGGATTTGAATCCTAGTTGCACTGTTTTTAGCCAACTATTCTAACATTAGGCTATCCTAGATGCCTGGGTTCTGTAATACTCTTCTGGGGATGTCTAGGTAGAGGCCCTTGTAGACGTCCATATTGGGCACGTCCAGGTTTGTGAAATCACGTCCACTTCTGGACATGCCTGCATTGCTTTTCAGACATTCTGGCTTAGATGTCCAAGACTGCACTTGGACAGATCTTCTAAAATTCCCCTTCATCTGGAGATTGCCACTGAATATCTGGATTATATTTAAGCACGATGGCTGGGCGCCATGGCATTTAAATATTGAATATCGGGCAGTATGCTTATAAATTTTGTCTTGCCATTCATTTGCCTAGATTTTTTATTCTAATTTATGAGCTTATTGCTGAAGAAGATGCTAAGCTCCTAACTTTTTCCCCTCCCTAAATCTGCCCCTATTGCAACCCACTTTATGCTCCTAAATTTAGGAGTTCAGTGAAATTTGTATAAATTTAGGTACGCAGCCCTAGTAAATTTTCAGAGAGCAATTTGTGTGTGTGGGGGGGGGGGGAAGGTGGGGGGGGGGATTTGAGCTGCTGGCTGTTGTGTACGTTCCGGATTGCTTGGCAGCTGGTTTGAAAGTTGATTGGCAAGTGATTCTATGGCATCCGGATCCTTTTATTTCAAATCATTTTTATTAAATTTTCACAAATAAACAAAGCATTGGGACAAACAGAGCCAGCCAACACAGCAACTAGTCAGAAAAGCAATACCTTACAGGCCACGTATACAATGTAAGACAAGAAATCCACATAATAGCAGAATAGCAGACCAACTTTCCCCCTCCCTCTTCAGGCCACTCCCCCCACCCGCCCCGAACCCGCCCCGTCCTGCATTCTCGAGTTGCCTAATTCCAACACCCCCACACCCATCCCTAGTTGCAGGCACTCCACTCCATAAGGCCTACTCCACAAACAGCCTCATCCAGGCATCCTCCCATTTGCTCCTGAGCACTCACCCACTACAGATAGTGTTCTCCGCTTCCCCCAAGACCCCACGACTATGAAAGTAGTGGTCTGTAACCCCCTCCAGATATTATCATAATCCGCTTGCTGCTTGGCCCCCAAACTCCTGGCTGTACGGATCTCATGGCTCTTCAAAGTAGTAGAGCCCTACACCACTCCCGAATACCCGGGGGGCGCTCATCCAGCCAATGGCGCAGTATGCATTGTTTTGCAATTAAGAAGCCTCTAGTATAAAGCTTCCGAGTAGACACGCTAGTAGGGTCGGCAGGGGAGACGCCTCCCGTAGTGTCCCCCGCACTATGAGACACCCCTAACGATATACACGTCCCCCCTTCAGAGGTGTCACCCAGCAGCCCAAACAAACACCATTCATACGAGAGGTCCCCTCCCAGAGGTCTACAGGCTCGTAACTCTGTATGCACCTTCTGCCAAAACTGGGTTACCAAGGCACAGCTCCAAAACCGATGGAGTAGCGTCCCCCTATGAGTCCCACACAACTGGCAGACATCCGTCGAAAGCAGCCCCATCTTAACCGCCCAAGTGTTAGGTACATATGCCCTCCATAACAATTTATATTGCATTTCCCGTAACTTAACAGATTCCGAGAGGAGCTTTATATGTTGAAAAGCATTTTGAAAGGTCCCTACCGTGAGGGAGAGATTCTCTTCTCTACACCACTTCTGAACTAGTTTCTCTATCGGGGCCCAGTCCCCCCCAGGGTAGCACTCCTCCCGCCAGGTTCGTAACGAGAGCTTGCTATCGACATCCGCAATTAGGTCCCATATCCCTTTAACTCGAAATTGGAAACCCCTAGTCCGTTGCAAGGCTCGTAGATAGTGTCTCACTTGCAGATAAAAATAAAATGACTGAGGCGCAAGTTGATATCTCTGGTGCAGGGCTTGAAAGGAGTCCAACTCCTCCTGAGATTGCATCCGGAGTTGACCAAGATGCCCCAGACCCGCCGTTACCCAGCTCCCCGGGCATTCCGCCATGACAACCAGGCACAAAGTCCGCGTTGTCACGCAAGGGCAGACATTCAGTACTATACCAATGTACACCCTTTTTTCTGGCAAAGAAATCGCCACGCCTGTCTCACCGCAGCAAGATAGATCGACTGCCTCCAAAACGGTGGTAAGACTGCAGTTCGGCTGTGCAGCCAGTAAGCCGGATGGCAGGGCGCCGAGACTCTTTCAATTAACTCCCACGGCAATACTCTCTCGCCACCCATAATAAGATTTCGCAAGGGTCCCAACATAGCGAGAAAATTATAATCCCGAAGCGCAAACAGCCCAATCCCCCCATCCCCCCCACACCATGTCAGGACTGATATCGGAATCCTCGATCTCCTACCTTTCCACAGAAATTGCACGACGTACCTTTGAAACAGCAGCACATCCCGTCTCAACAACCAGATGGGCAAATGACGCAATAAATACATCCATCTGGGCACCTCCATCATATGAAACAATGCAAGCCGCCCCATAAGCGATAGAGGGAGATCCTTCCATTTATGTAAGGTGGCCGCCATCCTGTGCAGCATAGGGCGAATATTGACATCATATAAGTTCGAAAGCTGATCCGGTATCTGAATCCCCAGATAACGGAATTCCCCAGGTGCCCATCGTAAAGGGAAGAGCCCCTGCCACCGCCGCCGGGCCCGGCCTCCTACATCCAGCGCCACACACTTGCTCAGATTGATTTGTAACCCCGAAAAGGAACCAAACCGTTGGATCACGTCCAGGGCCCGTTCCAGCGAAGGCTGGGGGTTGCAGAGGCAGAGGAGCATATCATCTGCAAACGCGCTCACCTTTATGCCCCCCTGGGGCCATTCAAGTCCCTGGATCCCCGCCTCCTCTTTAAGTGTAAGGAGCAAAGGTTCCAACTGCAATACAAACAGAAGGGGGGACAACGGACACCCCTGGCGCGTGCCTCTTCGGAGTTCAAAGGGTACGGAGCAGGCTCCCCCACTAGCCACACACGCCATTGGATTCGCATATAACGCCCTCACCCAAGAGAGAAAAACCTCCCTCAAAACCAAATTTTCTAAAAACTTCGAACATATAGGACCACGACACTCTATCAAAGGCCTTTTCGGCGTCTAGACTCACCAAGAGCAGAGGTAACTCCCGGTTCAAGCAATGTTCCATGCCTAGCAACACCTTACTAATATTGGGAAAGGCAGTTCTTCCCTTGACAAAACCTGATTGGTGGCCCCCAATTAATCGCGGCAAGACCCTCTGCAGCCGGGCCGCCAGCACTGAGGCCACCAATTTCATATCATAGTTGATTAGGGAGATGGGGCGATACGACGCCGGATCCTCCGGATCCCGGCCTTCCTTGGGGATGATGGTGATCGCCGCGGTACGCATATCTCTCGGATAGGAGCCTCGTTCTTGCGCTTCCTGATAGACCGCCATCAAGGTGGGCGTTATATGAGACATCAAGATCTTATAAATTCTGCTCCATATCCATCAGGACCCGGAGCCTTGTGCGTTTTCCCTCGCTTTATCACTGCCTGAATTTCTTCGCAGGTTATCCTCGCATTTAAGTCATGCAGTTCAGCCTCCGTCACCTGGGGTAGTGACACGGCCGCCAAGAATTCGCTCTCGTGGATTCTATTCTCTTTGTCAGGCGTATATAAGTCTTGGTAGTATTGACTAAACACTTGCACAATCTGTTGTAGCTCAGTCTGATATACCCCCTGTCTATCTCGCACTCTTGCCACTCCCTGGATGCCACCCTTGCATTTCACTAAACGCGCCAGTAGGCTACCCGTCCGATCACCGAACCGGAATAGTTGATGTCGATAATACTGCAGCGATTGGACTGCCCGTTCGTGAAGCACCTCATTTAAAGCTCTTTGCACCTCTAAATAAGACGAAATCTTCTTTGGGCGCACCACAGCGGCGTGCTTGGCCTCTTGCAGTTTTCTCGACAGTTCTAAAAGGCGGGCATTAAGTCGTTTCCTTTCCTTCGCAACATAGGCGATGATGTGTCCCCTCAACACTGCTTTCCCGGCCTCCCAAAAGGTCGCCACGTCCACCTCCCCCGTGTCATTCAAATGGAGGTAGTCCTCCCAATGACGGATCAGGTAGGCCCGGAAATTCTCATTCTTCCAAAGATGTCCCGGGAATGCCCAGCGTGCCCCTCCCGGAGATCTGCCCCTCCAATCTAAGACCACTCTAGCATGATCAGACACTACTATAGGTTCAATTTCTACTTTGATCACTTTCCCCAAGCTCTCTCTCGAAATCAGAATATAATCAATCCGAGACCAGGTTTGGTGCGCTCTCGACAGATGGGTATAATCCCGCTCTGCCCCATGCAAGATTCTCCAGGAGTCAATTAAGCCCCCCAAATTGCAAAGGTATCCCACCCCTTTCTTGCTCCAGGCTCCGCTAGGTCCTCCAGTGGTGGATTTATCTAAGACCGGATCGTGGGGACAGTTAAAATCCCCGCTACTATCATAGGTATCTTCGGGGCCCCTAATATTTTCCTCAGCAGCAGGCGAAAGAAGCAGTGATCATAAGTATTCGGGGCATAGATGTTGCCCAGAAAGAATTCCTGTCCCTGTATCTTGGCATGCAGAAAGATAAACCTCCCATTGGGATCGGCCTCCACCCTAATCACGTCTACTGCTAAACCCCGTTTCACCAATATCGCCACTCCACGTTTCTTTACACTCGCAGATGCGGCAAAAACCTGTCCCACCCAGTCTTTCTTTAATTTGGCGTGCTCCACCGCATTTAAGTGCGTTTCTTGCAGTAGGGCTATTTGTGTATGCCCCCTCTTCAGAGCCTGCAATATCTTCGTCCGTTTTACAGGGGTGTTCAATCCTCCCACATTCCATGAGACTATACGTAAATCATTACTCATTCTCCACAGCCAACATTCGTATCATCCAGCCACACCACCAAGCATACTTCTGTTCTGGGTCGCCCAGCCCCAACCCAGAACTGCCGATCAGCCCTCTCTGTCTCCGAAGGAGCCTGTCTGCTAGCATTAGGCTCTGTTCTGTACATAATAATACGTTCCTCGTGGAGTTTCGGCCTTCTTCATGCACTGCACAATTATGCCACCCCCCCCGCTCCCCTCCCCACCCCCCCTGCTCCCCCCTTTTCCCCCCAAAGATCCTCCCATACAACCCTCTCTCTACCCACATTCTTCCTCTTTAACAGCTGTACCCTCCCCATCACCAAAAGGTCATACCCCATAAAACCACAACTCCGTAACCCTCAGTTACCTCACTGAGGCGTGACCTCCTAAGTGGTGCTTCAGGGCCACCCCACCCCACCTCCTCTTTCTCTCGCATTGCTCTCCCCACCCCCCTCCCCCAACTCCCCAATCCATAATAATAATAAGAAGAAACAGCATAAACTAACATTAACATTAACATTAACATTCCAGTGGGCCTGACCAAAAACTGATCTCTCCTGAACAGATCTAACACATTTTTCAGCGTACTTGTGCACATGATCGCACTACAGCACATACATATGGGCCACAAAACAAAAGATTATGACATTAGGTTTGACCGAGCTCCGCTCTCTAATGCGGGACTGCAGTCCCGATAATCACATTTGGGCCCTGCACACTCAGTCACATGGAGAGGCCCTGGTCGCCTAACTGACCGGGACCAGCCATCGCAGCCAAATGTCAGTTTTTGCCTAGTAGCCACTGCTTTCCCTCCAGATAATACCTTCAGCGTCGCCTCCTCCCGGCGTGGGTCAGAAGGATAGGGCGGTCACGCGGAGCTTTCAGCCGCTTCCCCGGACATGTGCTGAGCGAGGAATTTTTCGCCGCCGCCACCTGTTCGAAGGTGTGGTTCTGGCCATGTAGGGAGACCCGGAGTGTTGCCGGATAGGCCAAGGTGAAGCGGGCTTTCCGTCGAAACAGGTCCGAGCAAATTGGGGAGAATTCTCGCCGTCGAGCTGCAACCGCCGCCGAATAATCCTGGAAGATTAAAATCCTCCTGTTGTCCAGTGTGATTTCTCCTTTCTTGCGGTAGGCTTGCAGTATGCTCCATTTATGCTGGAAGTTCAACACCTTAAGGATCACCACGCGTGGCCGCTCCGCTCCTTCCCTACGGGTTCCCAGTCGATGTGCCCTCTCAATCTGGAACGTACCTCGGAGTTCCGGCAGGCCTAAGACCTCAGGCAGCCAGGTCTCCAGGAAATTCACCAGCTCCCGGTCCGGTCGGTCCTCTGCCAATCCCACCAAACGTAGGTTATTCCGGCGGGATCGGTTCTCGAGATCCTCAAGCTTATTTTGAAGCTCAAGCAAGGCTTTCTGCTGCTTTTCCAGCTCCCGGTCTCGGCGGCTCTCTCCCTCCTCTACTCCAACCACGCGATGCTCAAGCTCCTCCACGCGTTTGCCCACCTCATTCAGGGCTTCCTCCATGCCATCCAGTTTGTGCATGAGTCGATCAAATTTGGGCTCTAAAAGACGGACCACCTCTTTCGCCAGCTCCTCCGAAGTGGAATCACTGCTCTCCGCGCCGGGCGAGGCAGGCTGGACCGCCGGCACGGCAGAAGGCCCCGCTCTCAGCGGTTTTTCGCGGTCTTTTCGCGCTGGTAGCGGCATCGTGGTCACCCGCCGCAGTTGTTTTGCCCGACTCGGGTAAGAAACTCAGCCCGCTTCTGGTAAGGGGAGGTGGGAGATTCAAATAGGTGAATTTAGCAGTTTTTGCGGTAAGGTGGCCCCGGAGCAAGAGCGACACGTCTGCTCTCACTCACGCATCACCGGAAGTCCACCGGATCCTTTTATAGAAGGGAATGTAACATACTGGCTTTTAATTTAATATATATAAAGAGAGAGAGGTTTAGTTCAGTTTCTTAAATTTCTCATTTCTAGCAATCTCTCATGAATTAACAGAAAAGCACGTCATGCCTGAATAGAGTGTTTGTGCATTAGAGTCACATGAGAAATTCGGAAAAAGACTTGGGGCCAGATTTCCAGAAGGGTTTTTTTTCCCTCACAGAGTAACTCATGAGAAGATGTCATCGTTCTGACATCTCTGCAGATTCCATGGCCCCATCCTTTTTTTCCTTTTTCTGAATCAAGCTTGAACTTGCCTCACTTCTCCTGAGTTTCTCTCTGTCTTCTGCTATATTTTTCCTCACCCTCCGCATCACATGAAATGAAGGAGGCTGTAAAGACAAAATGCCCTTGATCAGCAGTGAGAATGTAACTCTTAGGAAGGGCTTTCTTGTTTAGAGATTGTCTCTTTAAAGTTTTCAGTGTTACATTTTGTTTTCCTATTGCATTTGAGAATGGAGTAGAATTAGGCTTTTTTAGGGCATCCAAGCCTTGAAGAGGCTTGTATGTACTTGTAGCTTTTCAGAGACTCTTTATCACTCCTTCAGGTATACAACAGCAATGTATGTCTTTGAATCAATGTTGACTCCTGGTGACCCAGTAACTCCTAGGTTTTCTTGGCGGTGGGACTGGAAGTAGACTGCCAGGCATTTCTTCTGAAGCAATGGAGGATTAAGTGACTTGCTCAAGGCCACAAGGAGTGTTATTGGGACTTGAACCAACAAGTGTAACTACTAGGCTACTCCTCCCTTCAGGTGTAGTGCTGTTCTTTTCTGTGTAATAAATAACTTTGCCAGTACACCTTGCTCTTGCTATGCAGCACCCCCTGCTGTTGCAGTACTGAAACTTCAGACAGAGGGCACTTCAGTTCTGCTCAGCAATGGTTGTACTTGATATGGCAAGCATGGCTCTCTTCCAAATGACTATTACACAGGTTAGCAAATGACACAGCTATATTGAGATGCAGCACAGTGACCTCCAGGTTTTTCACCTTAGCTTGACCTTGAGAGACAGCAGCTGAAAGAACAATAGCTGTGATAGTCTATCCTATGGTAAGGGTCCTACAGTGGGAATACCCTAATGCCCCATAGTTTCTTAATAGTGGCTATCACAAGCCAAGTTGTGCTGAATTCTCGATGATCTTGGGAATGCTTCTATATGCTAGTGCTGCAGTGCTGTGTGAGGTCTTCAATCTCGTCCTAATTTTCTGATTCCTAGGCTTTGCTGCATGACTTTGCCTATGGTCCAGCCTACAAAGGGTATTTTACTCACATTGGGGGCACTTACTCCAAATGGGTTAGTTTTGCGCATACCGTGACAGTCATGGACTTCACTTCTAAGCTAGGGCATATGGAGTGCAATTGTATTTTACTCACATTGGGTAATGAGATGCATCTCGTATCCCTGAGGTCCTGCAGACTGTGCAGTCAGTCAGAGTCCTGACAGGAAGGGAGCAGATACTGGGCAGCAGTAAGACCTGATAGAACTCATGGATATTGGATTTGGCTCATGCCTTTCTCAGACGTCCCCTCCCAAATTTCTGCCCTGGGCCCTAGTCATGTCTAATACTGGTCCTGGCATATATATATTCCATAGTCTGACATATTCGTATTGCTAAATAGAAAATAGCTTTTTTTCTGCCTTTGTTGACCATTTTATTTTTTATATTGTGTTGGTCTCAGGCTCTTGTTTCTGGTTTCCTCTGTTTTTTCTTTTCAAGATCTCCTATCTGTTTGCCATTTGTCTCTCTTCCTGCCTTCACTTCCTCCCCTACATACTTCTATTGATCTCTTCTTTTTAGCTCCCCCCACCTTCTGCCTAGCATCTTCCCTTTCTCCTCCTCCCTGGGTCCAGCATCCCCTTTCTCTCTCCCCCACCATGCAGTGTCTAACATCCAGCATCCACATTCTGTCTCCCTTGTCCCCTCCCTCCACATCCATCATCCCATCTCTGTATCCCTAATCCCCCCTCTCCCTGCCCAGGTGATTCACCATCTCCCATTTGCATCCCTGTCCTCCTTTCCTTGTAATCCAGCCTCTGTATCTTTATTCACACCCTCCTTTGAAATCAAGCATTACCCCCTTCTGTGTCCCTATTTCCCCCTCCCTTGTAATTCAGTATTGCCCCCATCTTTGTTCCCTTGGCCCCATCATGTCTAGCATCTCCTGTCTGTTCCTATTCTCACCCCAATGACTATCTCCCATCTATGTCCCTGTTCCCTCCTCTCCAGGTGATCTTGCATCACCCCCATCTGTGCCCCTACTCTCCCTCCCATGGCCCCACCATGTCCAGCACGTCACCTCCAACCTCTCTATATATCCACTACCAAGTCTAGCTTTTCCCCATTTGTGCCTTTATCCAACCCCCCCCCCGCGCCATCATGCCCAGAACAACCCCTCCCTTCCCATCAGCATTTCCTCCAACTGTGCACCGATTCTCCATCCCATGGCCTCTTCATGTTCAGCAGATGAGCACATCCTCTCCATCCTCCCTCCCCTTCCCCAAGTCCAGCATTTACCTCATCTCTGCCCTTATTCCCTCTCTATGACCCCCATCATATCTATGCCCTTCCTCCACACATCCAGCATCTCACATTCCCCACTGCACCAGCTGCCATTGAGTTAAGAAGATGCATGGGGTCTGCCTTCAGGCTTCAACTCATGTGCGCTGAAAGTGATGCAGCTCCAACGCAGGAGGAAGTCTCCTTTGGAGGAGGCAGGACCCAACATCCTTTCAGTGTGAATGTACTGGTCAGTCCTACTACTACTACTACTACCGAGCATTTGTTTAGCGCTACAAGTCATACGCAGCGCTGCACAGACATGTAAGAGACAGACCCTGCTCATCAGAGCTTACAACCTAGTCAAGACAGAGAACACAGAAGCTGTAGACAGGGATAAAGGTAAAACAAGGAGATCAGGTGAGTCAAGATCCAAAAGCAGCAGCGAAGAGGTGAGTTTTCAGCCTGGATTTGAAAAGGGTCAGAGAAGGAGCCTGACGTACAGACTCAGGTAGTTTATTCCAAGCATAAGGTGCAGCAAGGTGAAAGGAGCGAAGTCTGGAGTTAGCAATAGAAGAGAAGGGCACAGATAGAAGTGATTTGCCAGAAGAGCAGAGTTCCCGAGGGGAGTTGTAAGGAGAGATAAGAGAAGAAAGGTAGTGAGGAGCTGCAGAGTGAATACACTTATAGGTCAGCAGGAGAAGCTTGAACTGGATGCGGAAATGGATAGGGAGCCAGTGAAGTGACTTGAGAAGAGGGGTAATATGGGCATGACGAGTCCCCGTACACTTGTTCAACCTTACAGCTGTAGCTTTGGCAGGTAGGTGGTGGGCACCGCCGAGTACTGATTGCATTAAACAGCTAATATAGTTCAGTGAATATTTCATTTCATTTATTAAATTTAGCAGACACTGCTGTTGTAGCACACAGTGACTTATATAACAACCAAACAAATATACACAATAAAATATCAAGAGTCCACCATAATAACTAATACATAAAACTGACCTCTCTTCCCGTCCCATCTGTCTCCACACATTAAAACAGTTACAGCCCAAAGAATAATACAGATTATTAAATATTAACATTAAAAACCAGCCTAAGAAATCAGACCTTAAGCGGTGTCTGAAACATTGTAATAGCAGTTAATAATCTAAGCTCCTGAGGTAACATAGAAACATAGAAACATGACGACAGAAAAAGACCACAAGGCCTATCTAGTCTGTCCTTCCATATCAACAACTACAACAGTCCCCTTTTTTCCTTTAGAGATCCTCTGTGTTTGTCCCATGCTTTTTTGAATTCAGTTACTGTCCTCATCTCTACCACCTCCAGTGGGAGACTATTCCACGGATCCACTACTCTTTCCGTAAAGAAATATTTCCACATATCACTCCTGAATCTATCTCCCTTATTTATTTAACTGTATTTATATCCCGCTTTTCACCGGGTCAAATCGGCGCTACATTTAAGGGTGGGGTAATTAAGTATAAGGCCATCACCGGGTAGGCAACATTGATGATTTCGACATAGGACAGACTTTAGACATGGACAGTATAGTTCAGTTTTCAATCAGGGGTCCCTGATGGGTGATATCAGGGGTTGGTGCACTTCACCCTCATCCCATGTCCTTCACCCTCATCCCATGTCCCCTCGTAGCAGAACTTGCTTTCAATTGAAAGAGGCTCTCTCCATGAACATTTATGCCATGGAGGTATTTAAACATCTCAATCATATCACCTCTATCCCGCCTTTACTCTAAGGTGTACATATTAAGATCCTTAAGTCTGTCCTCATATGCTTTATAATGAAGACCACTAACCATTTTAATAGCCACCCTCTGCACCGACTCCATCCTGTTCACATCCTTTTGAAGGTGCGGTCTCCAGAATTGCACACTATACTCCAAATGAGGTCGCACCAAAGACTTATACAGAGGCATTATCACCTCCTTTTTTCTGCTAGCCATTCCTCTCCGCATGCACCCAAGCATCCTTCTAGCTTTTGCCGTCGCCTTTTCTACCTGTTTAGCTACTTTAAGATCATCAGACACAACCACGCCTAGGTCCCGCTCTTCTTTAGTGGAGAAAAGTACTTCATCCCCTATACTATATTTCTCCCTTGGATTGCTGCAGCCCAAATGCATGACCTTACATTTTTTAACATTAAATCCCAGCTGCCAAATTCTAGACCATTCTTCAAGCTTAGCTAGATCCGGATAATGGCTTCCATAAAAATGGAGCAGCCACTGAAAAAGCCTGTTTACCTGTCATTTGTGGTCTAATTTCCCCACCCTGCCCCCTGTATCACCAGATCGCAAGGTGCACGTTGGTAAATAGTTGGTAAGCAGATCTGGCTGACACAGTGGTGCCTTTTGCATCAATATTTTAATAACCCAACCCAATACTTTAAACTGTCATCACACCTAAACTAGGAGCCAGTGCAAGGAATGTGAAATAGGAGGCACATGGGCCCTAAGCCTGCAGATTACATAACAGCCTCACGGTTGTGTTTTGCACCAGCTGGAGGCCGCGAGATTCTTCCCAGGTGCAGCTTGATAATGAGACTCACATAGGACACTGAAGAGAGCTCCAGAGTTCAGTCCTGAAAGGTTTTGCTAACTGTGTAAAAGCAGCATAGGATGTTTCTCTGTTACAATCAATATTTTCCTGTCCTGAGAGGACTTACAGTCTAAGGGGTACAGGATGTCTCCTCAAGGACGTTAACTGCTACTGCAGGCCTAATGCAGCTTTAACAAGCTGCGGTAGCTGCTAACCCACAAAAAAAATCAGATATTGCAGGCATCTTTCTGTGATATCTGTTATCAGGAGGTGCAGGGCTGCAGGGTTGGGATTGGGGCAAATTGGAGCAGGAAGTGGGAGTGGCAGTGGTTGGCAGCCACCATGAGAAAAGGTTTTCGTGTGGTGGTTGCCAAAATCTGGCCGATTGCGATGGCAGATAACACTCCTGCCCTCCTCAATGAACCCAACAAAGATGGCCGTAATCTCATGATGCTGCCCCTTAGCGTGAGGCTAGAGGACAGCACCCCATGATCATGGCCATTTTGAAATGGCCAGATGACAAGGCAGGAGCGGAAAGGACCGCTCCTGCGCTGTTGACCCACTAAACCACAAGGAGAAGCTAAGGTAGGCCTCGAGCTGCACCTGGGAAGAATCCAGCAGTCTCCAGCTGGTTCAAAATACAACCGTGAAGCTGTTAGGTAACCTGCAAGCTATGGACAATGTGCCTTGCAGTGACTCCTTATTCAGGTGTAATTTGTGTCAATTTTGAAGACCATACCTTACAAAGATTTGAAATGGTTCAGAGGAAGGCGACCAAGATGATAGAGAGCCTGCAGAAGAAGGCATATGAGAAAAGACTTGGAGCCCGATATTAAACTGTGTCAATTGTGGAAGGGCTACATGCCTTGTTGGCACATAGCCCTTCCTGCGGACCCCTAAACCGGATAGTCATTGCCATGGTGATGGCATTGAATATTCGGTGATCGCCACAAAATCGCCCCCAATACCTGTCAGACATTATCCACCTTCAGCCTTCCCCACGCCTCCTCCGCTCAGCCCACGGTAACCGCCTCTTTCTCCCTTCCCCTGCCCAGGCCCGCCTTGAACTAACACGTCATTCCGCCTTTTTCTTTTTGGGTCCTGCCCTCTGGAACTCACTCCCTCTGCCCCTTCGTCTAGAACCCTCTTATCCCCGCTTTAAGACTCTGCTCAAGACTCACCTCTTCTGCCAGGCTTTCGACCTTCCCCCCCCCCGATGGTGCCCCATCACAGAGCCTCGCCCTCCATAATCCTCCCCACACTGGCCCCTTCCCTTCCGCCTTCTTTTCCCCCGCCCTCTTGTCCTCCTGCCCCTCTTGGCCTTTCCTCCTTTCTGCCTTAATCTGTCTCTCCTGTCCTGTCAATTGCTGGCGTTCCCTTTCTGACTTTGTTTCCTGCAGCCTTATTTTCTGTATTGTACACCGCCCTAATGCTTCGGCCTGGGCGGTTAATCAAATATTGTCAATAAAGATAAAGATAAAGATAAAAGCCGGAAGCCACCAATGCTAAGCAGCAGCAGCGCTATTGGATGCTGTCTGGTTAGCAATCTGCGCTATGAATTTAGGCGAGGATTTTCCTCACCCATCTTTAAGGCATAGAAAGCTAACAGGCACAAAAAGAGCAGCTGCTCTTGCAGAACCAAACAGAAGACACAAGAAGCAAGAGCGATGATCACACAGCAAACTTTAATGAGTAGTCCCCAACGCGTTTCGGCAGATTGCCTTCCTCAGGGGGCACAAAACACTGACAAACATATAATACAAACAATATATTAAAACCTAGATAATGATTTTTAATGTTTTTAAGCATGTTCTAAATGTTTATAGATATGTCTTTATCATTATGTTTTAGTCATTTTATGTTCATATTATATTTACTATTGGCTATATTAATTAGTATTATTAAAAATTTATATACATGTTTTTAATTATTTATCGTTTTTTAGCTATTTATATCTTTATGTTTTGCTTTTAATTATTTATAATTTTATAATTGTATCTATTTATTTATTTATTCATTTTGAATGTCATAAGATCAAGACATTTTAATTCCATGCCCGGTTAGCTTAAATGTGTTTGATATTCCCATGTTCTTATCTAGGTTTTAATATATTGTTTGTATTATATGTTTGTCAGTGTTTTGTGCCCCCTGAGGAAGGCAATCATTAAAGTTTGCTGTGTCATCATCGCTCTTGCTTCTTGTGTCTTCTATAGAAAGCTAACAGGGCAGCATCCGATATCGCTGAAGTCCGGTAAATGCCATTCTGCCGCCAGAATGCTCCCAACATGCCCCGATGCTAACCAGATCGCATCAGGATGCGTAGGGGACTTAGGAGGGGATATTCATTGGCACTAAACGTGTAAGTGCCGTTGAATATCCCCAATCAAGGCATCTGCATGATTTACTGGGCTGTAAACTGTGTAGATGTCTTTTGAAAATCGAGCCCTTGAAGACCTAAATGTGTATATCCTAGGAGAACCGGAGGTGATATGATACAGATGTTTAAATACTTAAAGGGTTCATTAACAAACCTTTTTCAAAGACACAGAAGCTGTGGAACTAGGGGACATTAAATGAAGCTGCAAGGAGGTAAATTTAAAAGCAACATAAGGAAATACTTTTTCCCGGAAAGGGTGATGGATGCCTGGAATGCCCTTCCGAAAGAGGTGGTGGGGACAAACACAGTGATGTACTGTAAATCAAAAATGCCTAGAAAAGACACACAGAATCACTGCATAGCAAGAGGATGGAATCAAAACAAATGTAAATAACTTCTAAATTACTGGGCAGACTAGATGGACCATGCTGGTGTTTATCTTCCATCATTCACTACGTTACTGTGATTTGCCCAAGACCACAAGCATGGCAATGAGAGTCAAACTGAGCACTCTTGATTCTTAAGCTAGTGCTCTACTACTCGTCCAGTTCTGTCTAAGTGGGTGACATACAATATTGGCTTGTCGGTAGTGCAAAAATAACATTTCAGCAAGGCATCCCCTATGGAAGACAGAAATAGCAATTCAGACTCTCAGCCCCCCTCCATGAACAAACCACTAAGATAAAATTAGTGAGTTGTTCAGTATAAGTTGAGGAGCATTAGTCAGATTTTCCCGACAGTTTGAACTGGCTGGAAATGTCAGAGTATTATGACTAAAAGCCTCCTGTGCATGGAAATGGGAAGTATTTCTTGGGGAGTTGATCACTTCACTCTTGAGTCCCCCTGGCTAGAAACATTAAGGCACCAGTGGGGTACTTGATTGGACTGCTCAAAGGACACACTTCCTAGTGCAGATTAGGAAGAGAGGTTCAGCTTTTTCTGGGAGCTGAAGTAGGCAAATTGAATTTCTTACTTGCAGCTTAGAGACATGCTATCAACCTAAGCATGGCCCAGGGGTCTCACTTAATCTAGTTTGCCTAACTGAGGGCTTTTTAAGCCTTTTCTGATGACTCCTACAGTCAGATGGGATTGAATATGCCTCAGAGAATATGTACATATATTGGGTCTCTAACATATGCAGATTTTATCTCCTGCATATTCATTTTGGACGGCTGAAAACAGGCATAGCGATGTCTCCAGAGCCATTTTAGAAGTTGGTTCTGGGGGCAGCCCAGCATGAGGATGTCAGAGTCTGAAAGGGTGTATGGTGGAGGCGTGACCAGGTCATTCCCAGGAACCTGGATGTCTCTGCCTGATTTCAGAAATGGCATGAGTGGCCAGTTTAGACCTGCTCCAGGCACCTGAAAAGTGCTCCTTTTGGCTAAAAAGTTTCCAAAGGGTATAGAGAAGAGAGCACGCTATCATCCCCAGTACACAGCACAACAGTAGCTGTTGGGTTTGAACCCTATTTTAGCCATTAGGCTATCCTAGATATTTGGGTTCTGGGGATGCCTATGTAGATGCCCCCACAGATGTTCATATTGGGCACATCCATGTTTGTGAAATCATATCTGCACCTAGATGTGCCTGCATATTTTTCCGACATTCTGCTTTAGAGGTCCCAGATTGCTCTTGGACGTCCCTTCTAAAGTTCCCCTACATGGATAGCCTGACAACCTGATTGGCTGTGGGATCTCCATGACAGATTTGGTGTGCCCTGTGCTAAATAAAAGCTTGGCAAATGTAGGGGTCATATATCTCCCTGGCACACACATTCAGTGAGAATCAGTGACGTGCCAGCTTATTATATGACTGTACAAAATGTACATTCACTATACTTTCTGAGAGACGCTTGAAAATTAACTGTTTATTTTTAATCTGAACAAGGCTGAAAAGCTTAAGTTTCAGCTTAATCTTCAGTTACCAGTTCCCTTCTAGAGCTATGAGAGTGAGCGATGACACACTATGTAATTATTTCATTTCATTATCCACAAATAAAGGTCAACAAGCAAACTGTGGGTGATACTTTTTCATTAGACTAACTTAATATATCTTTGGCAAGTTTTCCAGAGCTATACTTGCTTCATTAAGTCCATGAAGGCATAATGCAGTTACACTGGATTTAAAATTTATGTTCTGGATAGTCTGCATATATCATAATATATCAAAGCGAGGTGTGGAATACAGTGACAATTACACAGGTCTTGTCTGATCTTAGCAAGTCTGACATTAAGGAGACAGTTCCCCTTTGCATTTCAGTGTTTTATGTCTGGTAATGAGTAAGAAAACCAGTCTCTATTCAGTCCTCTTTGTTAGTGTTGAAATACTTAATTTGAAATGTTTTCCTTTCATGTATGTTTCTGAAATTTCCCTTTAGGGCTCTAAATTGTGAGTCATAAAGGGAGTGGTTTTCCTTTGAGAAGTGTTAGCCACTGGGCTGATGTTCTGTTTTTCTCTGTAACAGTTTATGGTGTGTCAGTGTTTCCTACGTTTTAGGCTTGTTTCCCCAGTGTAGCCCCCCCTCTTCACATCTTTTGCACTGGATCATACTACATTCACAGAGGAACAAGAATTTATTTATTTATTTAACAGTTTTTATATACCGCGCTATTCATCAGCGCGGTTTACACTTTAACAACCTTGTACTTAAGCATAAAACATATGTCAGGTTTACAGATAACAGGGAATGAAACCGGGACAATGGGGATAATGATAAGATAAGGTAATAACAAATATTCTTGTCTTTTCCATGTGGGTGGTTCCAGAGCCGTGTGATATGTGTTAGGATAACTTGCACTGTTCATTTTTGTAGGGTTTTGTGCCACTTTCTTCCATTTGGGATTTTGTTTTGGCATTTACTCCTTATAAGTTTTTGTTTCAGGTTGGGTGGATGGCAGAGTGGTAGAATTGTAGGACTGGGAAAGATTTCAGAAATAGGAGCTGGAGGTCTTAGATAATTTTCCTTAGGTTTGCTAGTTCTCAGTTATAAGTTACCACAGTGGTACACGTTTTGTGTTCTCTTTCCTTCTACTGCAATAGGTCCTCCTTGGGTGTTTTAAGTGAGGATGCACTTTTCTTGGAGATGATTTTGGGAGTGTTATCACTTTGGTTTGAAGGATTCTTTTAGGACTTATGCCATCAAAAAGTAGAAAGACTAGGGGGCATGCAATGAAGCTACAGGGTAACCTATTTAAGACTAATAAAAAAATATTTTTTTTTCTTTCAATGTGTAATCAAACTCTGGAATTCGTTACCAGAGGATGTAGTAAAAGCTGTTAGTATAGCTGGGTTTAAAAAAGGTTTAGACAAGTTCCTGGAGGAAAGATCCATAAACCAGTCTTAAAGATGACCTAGGAAATCCACTGCTTACCCCAATACAAGCATTGTGGAACCTGTGTGTCTTTTTTGGAATCTGTTAGGTACTTGTGACCTGAATTAGCCATTTTGGAAACAGGATACTGGGCTTGATGGACCTTGGTCTGACCCAGTATAGCATATTTTATGTTCTTATGACTTTAAGGCATTTATTCCTCAGAGCAAACACAGTGGTATCTTGTAGCCTGGCTGGATATAATTGATTTTTTTTACATGTGCAGTATGGAAACTGGACTTGTGAAGGTAGTTGCATGGTTGGTTTCCAGTATATTGATGTTTGCATAGTAACATGATGGCAGAAAAAGATCATGTGGGGGCACTTTCCAACCTGGCCGTCCAGCCTCTTGTGATGCCGACGCCCATAGGTAGACCCGATTCAGATCCCGCAGGGGCTAGATGTGCCCGCGGGATCAGAATCAGCTCTACGGCCCGAACATGCAGGCCAGGCCCCAATTCTTATCGCATGAATTAAGAAATTACTCCATACAAATATACATCAATGTCTAAGGTGGCCAGCAATATCCTATCATTCTTAAAGTATAATTTTTCTTATTATTTTTAAATTGTTTCTAATCCCAATTGTAGTCTCAGACCTCAGTAGCGCTTCAAACCACTAGCTTGGTGGAAAACAAACGACGCTTTGATAGCATCAATGACTACTGTGGGAAAAGTTTTTTATGTATATAAATATATAAATATCACCGATTCTCCACCACCGTTGTGTTTCAAAGCTATTGAAAAGCTTATCTTAACGTAATTTTTCTTGTTTGTTCTCTACGCCTCCCACGGCACCTTTTGAGCGTTTCACTCCACACCGGAGTTTCTTCAGGAGGGTCTGAAAATAAAAATAAAACAATAGCTCTATACATCCATTAAAATCACTTTTCCGCATTGATTATGGCTTTGGTTATAAAATTTAAAATTGTGTTATCCTACGTCAGTCAATTGATGAAAAGACCCTTTTGGACCCTCTAAAAAGATGCTACTCACTCAGCAGCTGCTGCCCGCGTTCTTCAATGTCTTCTTGTGGTGTGAAAAAACACCGCGCATATGGACTTGATCACCCATCTGGTTTTATACGTGACAGCTAATCCTTCTCCAGGCTGCCTGGGCGGTTTCATCGTAACTTGTCTAACTACATGCTTGCCATTCTACTGAGGAATTTAAACCAAAAGGTTTTACTGTGTTGATAGTAAAAATCCAACGTTGTTCATGAAAAAATAAAGTTTCATCTAAAGTTTTCCCTTTCACTGCTGTCTGGATGCGATCAATACAAAAACATCGTAGGTGATCAAATTCATGTTTTAAATCTTCACAATGTTGAACTATGGGTGCTGTCATGTTCTTACAATGTAGGCGGCTTTTGTGTTTAAGCATCCGAACTTTTAAAGAGCGGCTAGTTCCTGAGCGGTCCTCCAGTTTAGTCCTCCACATTAGGGTAGTGCACCTCCTCCTGCAGCAAGGAGACTGGACCAATCAAATTCTTCCCTATGGTGATGTATACTACTGGAGCTCCCATCAGCCCCCCAGTGTGTCCAGTCTCCTTGCTGCAGGAGGCGGTGTGAGCCTTTTGGGGGCTCACTGGTGTGTTAGGACTATATAGTTTTTACTTATTTTTCTTTTTCACTGCTCCTTGTAGCACTTTTTGTTTTTCTTGCATTTTAGTGTCTGTCTCTTTAAATTCTACTTCTGAATCGGAGGGAGCCGAGCTTGTGCAGACCGTCTGCCTACTGCTGATCAACGGCACGTCGTCTGCACTTCTGTTGCTACTGATCTCCCCTCCAAGACAGTTCGGAGGAGGAATCTGGCCACAATTGCCCCCTCCTAGCTTGGGAGTACCTTCTAATACTCGAAGGACCCCAAGTCCCTTCCCTGTCAGTCGGTGTTCTCTCACGCCGCGGAGCCATTCAGCTTGTTTTCTTCTTGGGCTCAGCTGCCGTTCCCGTCCTCTGTCCTGCCTTCGGGGTAAGTCTGTTTTTGTTTTTAGCCCGTTTTGAGGTGGCTCCGGTCTTCCAATCAACTGGATCGCGGCGATTTCGTTGATTTCTTTTTTATTTATTTTTCGCGCCCTTTTTTTTCGGCTACCGGAGTGCCGGCGGCCATTTTGTTTTTTGGATCCCGCTTTTTTCTGCAGGGGCTGTGCTGTGGCGCGTTTGCTACCGAGCGTCCTGACTCAGACTGCTTTGATTTCTTTGCTCCTTCTCTAGCAGTGAGTCGGGTGTGTAAAAAGGCAAAGTAAAAAAAAAAAAAAAAGAGAGAGGGGGCCTTTGCTGCACGGGCTGGGTTTTGCAGGCCTGTGGCACTTTTGGGCTCTGTTCTTCTACTGACAGTTCTGCACTGTTGAGCTTCTCTTCACACTGTTGCGGTTCTCTTCACATGTCTCGTCGGCCGCAGTGTGTGATTTGTGGGTCCCGCAAAGGCTCCGTCTCTGACGCAGGAGTTTGCAAGAGCTGTGCCTGCACTCCGCCAGAGCTACAACACCCAATGGAGTCCAGTGTTCCTGTGGATTCTGTGGTCCCTCCAGTTGCTAGTGGGGAGGAACTGGCTACGGGGGCTATCCTGCCTTCTCTTCCATCTACTTCGACTGCACAGGCGGGTGTCCAGGCCTTGGGGTCTACCGAGATGGCCTGGGGGGATTTCTCTCCTGAATTCGTGCTTCTTATGCACCAAGCTTTCCAAAGGGGCCGCTTGGGAAAAGGTTCTGAGCCGGGCACGGCTCCCTCGGCGCCGCCCTCCCTCAGAATGGAGGGAGCGAGAGCAGACATCCCTAAGGCGGCTAAGCGGCCTCGCGTTTCTGACATGGAACTCCCTGAGCTGGCCTGGCATGAGCAGGACTGGTCTGATGTAGATCCCGAGGACAGACTCGAGGATTTGGAGGAAGGGGAGATTCCGGAACCTGAGGAACAGGCTAGGATCATCCGTGTTTTTCGCAGAGAAGAACTGATTCCTTTAATTACAGAATCTCTCCAAGCCCTGAATTTGACAGTCGGGCAACCTGGGGAGGAAGAGGTTTTGGAGGATCCTCTCATTCAAGCGGTTCGAGATTCTCAAACGGTGTTCCCGGTTCACAGAGTGGTAGATCAGATGATTCAAGCTGAGTGGGATTGCCCTGATTCCGGCTTGAAGGGTATCAGAACGATGAATCGTCTTTACCCTCTGGCGGACAAAGATAAGGAGCGCTTTCGTTCTCCGCGAATTGATGCTGCGGTTTCGGCGGTAACCAAGAAAACTACGATTCCGGTTGAAAGCAGCGCGGCCTTGAAGGATATCCAGGATAGAAAGGTGGATGGTTTGTTGAAGCAGGCCTTTGAGACTAATGCCTTGGCCTTACAAACCTCTATTTGAGGAGCCTGGGTTTCTAGGACGTGTTTGAGATGGGCTCAACATTTGCGACAGGATTCCCGTCTAGACCAATAGGGGTTGTTGGAAATTGCCCGTTTGGAATCGGGATCCGCTTATTAGGCGGATGTTCACTATGACTTGATTCGGACTTTGGCCAACAGCATGGCGTCTGTAGTGGCGGCGCGCCGTTCTATTTGGCTGCGCAATTGGGCTGCTGATAGCTCCTCTAAAGCGCGCCTCAGCAAACTCCCCTTTAAGGGCAGACTGTTATTTGGGGATGATCTGGATAAGTTGGTCAAGGACCTCGGTGAATCTAAAGGCGGGCGACTGCCGGAGGATAAGCCCCGACAGAATAGGGGGGTCTCCTCAGCTAGAGGTTCATTTCGTGACTTTCACCGGTTCAGGGCGTCCAGGTTTGGGGGGTCCCAACGCAGACTACTGGCAAATAGATCCTCGGTTTTTCGAGGATTTCGAGGAGCGGGTAGAGGATTCTCGGCTGCCTCCTCTTCTTCCTCCTCTTCCTTTAGTCGCAAGCCACAATGAACCGAGGCGGACCCCGGAGGAAAGTCCGGTGATCGGAGGGCGGCTTCGTCATTTTCTTTCTTCCTGGGTCCAGGTAACTTCGGACCAGTGGGTCCTCGAGATCGTCCGGGAGGGGTACGCTCTAGAATTCGCCTGTCCTCTCCGGGATGCCTTTGTTCTGTCGCCCTGCAAGGGATCTCAAAAAGTGTTCGCCGTTCGCGCAACCTTGGACCATCTGCTGGCTTTGGGGGCGGTGGTACCTGTTCCGGAGGCCGATCTTGGTATGGGTCGATACTCTATTTATTTCGTGGTGCCAAAAAAGGACGGGTCCCTCCGTCCTATCCTGGATCTCAAGGGCGTGAATCGCTGCCTTCGGGTCCCTCATTTTCGGATGGAAACTCTGAGATCCGTTTTAGTTGCGGTGCGTCAGGGAGAGTTTCTGACGTCTCTCGATCTCTCCGAGGCCTACCTGCATATTACGATCAGAGAGGCTCATCAAAAGTTCCTCCGGTTCGCTGTCCCGTGGGGCCATTACCAGTTTCAAGCGCTGCCATTCGGCCTCGCCACGGCGCCACGGGTGTTCACCAAGGTCATGGTGGTAGTTGCCGCGGCGTTGCGAAAGGAAGGGGTTTTAGTTCACCCTTATCTAGACGATTGGTTAATCCGAGCGAAAACCAAGGAAGAGAGCTTGCGGGCCACAAGCCGGGTGATAGCTCTTCTGCAGAGTCTCGGCTGGGTGGTAAACCGGAAAAAGAGTCAGCTGGTGCCGACCCAGTCCCTCGAATATCTCGGGGTACTTTTCAATACAGCGAAAGGGTTAGTATTTCTGCCGGATCGTCGAGCACGAGCATTACGCCTCTTGATTCGCAAGTTTTTAGCGTTCCCAGCTCCATCGGCTTGGTGGTACCTTCGGGTTCTTGGAACGATGGCGGCGACTCTAGATGTGGTTCCCTGGGCCAGCTTTCATATGCGTCCGCTGCAACGAGCCCTTTTACGGCGTTGGTCGAACCAGATGGATTCGCTGAGCAAGAAGTTACCTTGTCCAAGGAGAGTGCGGCAGTCGTTACGCTGGTGGCTCAGCTCGGGGGCGTTGCAGGCGGGGGTTCCCCTGGAGCAGCTGGTGTGGCTGCCGGTGACAACGGATGCGAGCATGGCGGGCTGGGGAGCTCATTGCGACAGTCACTTCGCGCAGGGTGCGTGGTCGACCCTGGAGGCTTCTTGGTCGATCAACCGCCTCGAGCTGCGAGCGGTGCTGCGGGCTCTTCAGGCGTTCGAGCCTCTAGTGTCAGGCCGGGCGGTGAGAATACTCTCAGACAACTCGGCGACAGTTGCATACCTCAACCGTCAAGGCGGCACGGGCAGCAGAGCGATGGAAGCGGAGGCCGACATGTTGTTCCAGTTGGTAGAGCCGCGACTGCTAGCCATTTCGGCGGGACATATCACAGGAAAAGAAAATGTGATGGCGGATTTCCTCAGCAGAGTGCACGTGGATGCCGGGGAGTGGGAACTTCACCCGCAAGTATACGCTCAGATAGTCCGCAGATGGGGGCCACCGATCATGGATCTCATGGCAACCTTTCAGTCGGCCAAAACCTCTCGGTTCTTCAGCAGACGGAGAGAACCCATGTCCGAGGGCATAGATGCTCTCATATGCCCATGGCCGATTTCCGGGCTTCTTTACGTCTTTCCTCCGTGGGCGTTGATCGGTCGCGTGATTCAACGCATAGAAGCGCATCCGGGGACAGTTCTCCTAGTGGCTCCGGATTGGCCCAGGCGGCCGTGGTATGCGGATCTCGTTCGACTCCTCGACGGGGTTCCATGGCGGTTGCCGCTTTTGCAGGACCTCTTGCTTCAGGGGCCGCTACAGATGCCGCAAGTGGTTCGATTCTCGCTTACGGTCTGGCCATTGAAAGGGCTAGGTTGAAGCGGAAAGGTTATTCTTCAGCGGTTATTGCGACTCTTCTTCGGGCGCGAAAAGCTTCTACATCGCTCGCTTATGTGCGAGTCTGGCGACTTTTTGAAGATTGGTGTTTGAGGCATGACATCCGTGCCGCGACGGCTCCCGTTCCTGCCATTCTCAATTTCTTGCAGGACGGCTTTGACAAAGGTCTTGCTGCGAACTCTCTAAAGGTGCAATTGGCGGCTCTGGCATGCTACCGGGGAAAGGTCATGGGGTTTCCCCTGGGGGCTCACGCGGATGTACAACGTTTTCTGAGAACTGTGTTTCAGCTGCGTCCTCCACGCAGGGTCACCGTTTCTCCGTGGGATTTGAACTTGGTGTTGCAAGCTTTGGTTCAGAAGCCTTTTGAGCCTCTTCATCTTGCGTCTCTCAAGAATCTCACGTTGAAGGCTGTGTTCTTGGTGGCCATCTGTTCGGCTCGCCGTATCTCGGAGTTGCAGGCGCTTTCGTGTCGTGAACCCTTCCTGTCTTTTTCTCGGGACAGAGTGGTTTTGCGTCCTGTCCCTTCCTTTCTTCCTAAGGTGGTGTCTCCTTTTCATTTAAATCAAGCCGTTTTCCTTCCGGTTTTTGACTCCCCGGAGACGGACGGGTCTGGGGGGTTGCATCGTCTGGACGTTCGGCGGGTGCTCCGTCGATACCTCCGAGCTACCGAGTCGGTTCGTAAGACGGACCGCCTATTTATTTTGTTTGGTGGTAGACGCAAGGGGGAGGCGGCGTCTAAGTCGTCCATTGCTAGATGGATCAAGGAAGCCATTGCGTCGGCATATATCTTGCATGGCCGAGCGGTTCCGCTGGGCTTGCGTGCCCATTCTACTCGAGCGCAGGCAACATCGTGGGCGGAGCACGGTTTGGTTCCACCATTGGACATTTGCAGAGCGGCTACATGGTCCACGCTACATGCCTTTAGTAAGCATTACCGGCTGGATGTCCTGGCGTCCCGGGATTCTTGCTTCGGTGCGGCGGTTCTGCACGCCGGTTGGGGTGGTCCCTCCCGTTAAGTACTGCTCTGCTACATCCCTGATGTGGAGGACTAAACTGGAGGACCGCTCAGGAAATAGAAATTACACTTACCTGGTAATTGTAGTTCCTGGAGGGTCCAGTTTAGTCCTCATTCCCTCCCGATGACTTTTGTTTTTTTCCGTTCGGCGCGCTGCTATGGTGTGAGAGAACGCTGGTTTGGCGTTTTGCCTGGGTTCCTTCGGGTCCAGTCATTCCTTTTCTGTCCTTGTGGCAGTGCCTTCTTTTCGCTCAGTGGTCCAGGTGGGCGCGATGTGCACAGTTTCGGTTCCCTCCTTTGGGGAGGGAGTTCAGTTTTTGGGGGAGGGGTATCTTGCTGTTTTCCTTGCATCTTCTTCGTTTTCGGTTTTGCTTGTTAACAGTTCACTGGGGGGCTGATGGGAGCTCCAGTAGTATACATCACCATAGGGAAGAATTTGATTGGTCCAGTCTCCTTGCTGCAGGAGGAGGTGCACTACCCTGATGTGGAGGACTAAACTGGACCCTCCAGGAACTACAATTACCAGGTAAGTGTAATTTCTATTTTTTCCCATATAAAGTTGGTTGCATGGGCACCTAATAGCATAAACTACTGATGTAGTGTTACAGGATGTCATTTGTTTTAAAACATACTTCTTGCCAAGATATTGGAATTCGGTTACCTCCTCCGTAGTGCTGCAAATTATGCAATCACTACACGGTCGATGGCCTCGTTTGCCACTTGTATCTTCTCCTGTAGTATACGGACGTAAAATTGTTGGACTTAGCTGTTCCTTTAGGTTACTATTCCGTTGCCATACACATCTTATGTTCCTTTCTTGCATGCCTGGAACCGTTCTGAGAATACTCATATGTTTTGAAACTATTTTTTGGATTTTATAACTAAGTGGTGAGAATCTTGTTATGAAATTGACACAGTCATCAATCTGTTCTGTTCGCCCTTTATCCGTAGTGCCTATTCTTATCGGCCTGCACATCCAGCAGATCCCCGGCAACCTCAGTCAGGCTACTGAATGGAGCCGCGGTACCATGGCATCCTGTCGCCATGGCACCGTAGCTCCAATCAGAAGCCACAAATGCTGGCTGCTGCCGATCGCCTTCTTTCCGCATAGCCAGACCCTCGATCCAGCCTCCCATGGCCAGGGTCCGGCTATGGGGATCCTCCTGCACCTCCATACCTTTTTGTCCTGACCCGGTGGCATGATCACTTGTTGTCCAGGGGGACCTTTTCCACCTTTGTGGTGGAATAAGTCTCCCATCCATGTTCATGGCCCCAGACGTACAGGGTCAACCTCAGAATTGGCCCTGTACATCCGGGGTCATGGTCCGCCCATGCCCCACCCTCGCTCTGCCTCAGAAATGCTCCCTCCTGCCCCCATCTAAGCCTCCCCATACAAATGAGCTGTTTGGGGAGACAGTATTGGAGCGGCGTCTTCAACAGAGCCGGCGGTATTGGAATCGTCGGCACTGGGTGCATCTGGGGGTGTGGCTATCTCCTGAGAAGCGCACCTCCCCCGCCTCGACCTGGAACTGGTATGCCGGTAGCCGGAGTGCTTCCTGTTGGAGTGTCGATGTGCTCTTCGGTTAGAGGAAGTGAAGAGGGTTCTGGCTCTGGCGCAGTTTTGGCATCTTCTTTGCCCCTGGGGGCTGCTGCGGTGGATGGAGATGGAAGGGTGGAGGTCATTCCACCTTCTGGGGACCCTGCAACAGCGATTGGGGGTTTGGACATGATTCCAGGTCTGAGAGGTTTGTCTAAACCATCTGTAGTAAATTTAGAAGCACTGTGGGATGCGGTAGCTACCATGAATACCTCTGCTAACAGTTGTGGGAGTTGTTAAAATGGATTCTATATCGTTGTGTAAAGATGTTACTGAGGCAAAAAAGTTTCAGGAGGAACAAGCTCGGCGTTTGGCTGGTCTGGAAAAAGAACTGGAACATCTTCGAGGGCTGTGTGCTGCTCAAGTAAAGGATAAAATCTTACTATCTAAAAAAGCTGAACATTTGGAGAATTATACTCAGAGGAATAATTTGAGACTTTTAAATTTTCCTAAATCTCCTGTTATGTCTGCTATTGAGATGGTTTGCAAATATTTCCAGGAGGTGCTTAAACTTCCTGGAGATAATTTTCCCCCAATTGTGCGTGCACGATATCTAACTGTAGGCCCTGGCATGGGTGGCCCTACGTCTGAGAATCCAGTCCAAGGAATTGGGGATCTTACCGCGTTCCTGGAGGATTCCTTAGAGGTGTTAACTGGTCGCACTATCTTGCTTGTGACTCTGGCCTTGTAGCCTGATAAGTCTATAGTTCTTTGTGCTTATTTTAGAAATTTCAGTGTTACTTTTCTAGGCACTAAAGTGTATATGTTTCCTGATCTTTCTCGGGTCACCCAGTTAAGGAGAAAATAATTCCTGGGTTTGCGTCCTAGGGTTCTTTCCCTTGGGGGTAGTTTTGTCTTACGATTTCCCTCTCGATGTGTAATTTCCTATGATGGTAAGATTTTTCTTTTCTTTGAGCCTAGTCAGTTATTGGACTTTCTGATAGCAAGGGAGGGAATTGAGGTGCAAACTGCAACTAACATGGCTGATGCTTAAGTCTCCACTCTGTTAAATTTGTATTTGTTTGTGTATTTAAGAAGAATTTTCCTGTTAGCCTCCCCTTAGCATTGCCTTAATGTTGTGGACAAAAGTTTGATGGATGTTTTATTTTCTCGTTCCTGGTCTTGGCTTAAATATTTCTTATTTTTGGTAGTGAATGTAACTATCATCATGTTGCCTTCATTCTTGTTATGCATGAATGACTTATAAATCAATAAAAATTTAAATAATAAAGATTGTCAGACACAATCATGCCCAGATCCCGCTCCTCTTTGGTGGACAGAAATACCTCACCCCTACACTGTTCTGCTCCCTTGGAGCTTTGCAGCCCAAATGCATGACCTTGCATTTTTTAGCATTAAATCTCAGCTGCCAAATTCTTGACCATTCTTCAAGCTTAGTTAGATCTCTCCTCATGTTATTTACTGCTTTCTGTGTGTCTACTCTATTGCAGATTTTAGTATCATCTGGAAAAAGACAAACTTTACCCAACAGCCCTTCCGCAATATCACTAACAAAGATTTTAAAAAATTGGACCAAGGACAGATCCCTGCGGTACACCACTGGTAACATCCTTCTCTTCCACTTTGTCACCTCCAACTCAACCAATTTCTAACCCAGTCAGTCACTTTAGTGTCCATCCCTAGGGTGCTCAAATCCCTTGGTCCAACCTTCTGGTAACCCAATCAAAGAAATCAAAGCAGATTTGTGTGACAAGACCTGCCTTTGATAAAACCCCTGCTGCCTCGGATCTCGCAATCCATTGGACTCCAGAAATTTCACTACCTCTGTTTTAACAGGGCTTCCATTAATTTACTCACCACAGAGATCAGACTAACCTGCCTGTAGTTCTCAACCTCATGCTTCTGCTTTTGTGTAAAGGGACCACATGTGTCTTTCTCCAGTCCTCTGGGACCACTCCTGACTCTAAAGAAGCATTAAAAAAGGTCAGTCAGTGAGGCCGCTAGAACATTCCCCAAGTTCCTTCAATATTCTCAGATGTATCCCACCAAGTCCCATTGCTTTGTCTACTTTTAGTTTAGTTAGTTCCTCACAAACACAGTCTTCTGAAAATTGTTCAAGATACTCTTTACTTCTGTTTCTATTTGTGGGTGTTTTCTGAGGTCCTGTTCCTGGACCTTCATCTGTGAACACAGAACAAAAATATTTAAGCAGTTCCACTTTATCCTCATTAGCTTCTACATATTCCTCCCCTTCACTCTTGAATCTGATGAGACCACTTTTGCACTTCCTCCTCTCACTAACATATCTGAAAAATGTCTTGTCCCCCCATTTTATTGCATTGACTCTTTCTTCTTTTTGTATCTTTGCTTTCCTGACTACTTTCCTAGCTTCTCTGTTTTTCCAAATGTTGATGTCTGGCTTTCTGTCTCTGTGGTCTCTTGTATTTTATGAAGGTTACCATCTTTTTTTTCACCTTTTCAGCTACTTCTTTTGAGAACCATAGTGGTCTCCT
Source organism: Ichthyophis bannanicus (assembly GCA_033557465.1). Classification (NCBI taxonomy): domain Eukaryota; kingdom Metazoa; phylum Chordata; class Amphibia; order Gymnophiona; family Ichthyophiidae; genus Ichthyophis; species Ichthyophis bannanicus. Next base: position 17,151,490 of record CM066045.1, on the reverse strand, counting down.
TTTCCTTTTACATTTATTTACCTTTCAAAAAAAACGTTTGTTGTCCTTAAAATATCCTTTTTAGGATTTGCCCTTTGCTTTTCTACATCTCCCAGCTCTTCCCATCTCGCTAACGACTCCTTGAAGTATTGTCCCATCTTGGAAAAGTTAGTTTTCCTAAAGTCTAAGATCCTTTATCTTTATCTTTATTCATTCATTTGATTAACTGCCCAGGCAAAAGCATCAGGGCGGTGTACAATAAAACAAAAGAGGCTGCAATAGGTAGGAAAAGAATGCCAAAATTATGGATAGGAAAGCAGAGAAGACAGGGCACACAGAAACAGACTAGAAAGGAGATTACAGGAGCATAGACAAAGGGGAAATAAATCAGGAAGTATGAGTGGACTGATCTGGGGTTGAGGGGAGGTCAAAGGCCAAGTTATAATGCCCTGATCAATGTAATTTCAGTTTGTTAAATGTAAACCGCCTAGATATCATGAAAGGCGGTATATAAGAAATATTAAATAAATAAAGGCAAGGCCAAAAAAATAGTTCTTTAGTAGTGCCTTAAACCTCAAAGACTGCTCGGCATGGAGAGGGGCCGGGAGGGAGTTCCACAGTGCTGGACCAAGAGAGAAAAAATCTGAGTGACTTGTAAGTTCCAAACATGCATGAGCTGGGGATGGAAGAAACAGGCAGTTGTTATGTATGGAGCATAAGGCACGGGGAGGGATCTGCGTATGGAGGAAATTGGCAAGGTAGTGAGGTAAACCAGTGTGGATAAGCCTGTGTATGATGATAAATATTTTGTGTTAGAAACGGAATCTGAGAGGGAGCCAATATAAGCGGATAAGGAGGGGTGTTATGTGGTCTGTGTTGGAGGAATGAGTGAGAAGACTTGAAGCGGTATTTTCGAGTAATTGCAAATGGTGGAGCTGATACTGGGGCAAACCAGCCAATACAATATTTTAATATCAAAACAGGATAGAAAGACACTACGAGTGTAATCAGGGAGGAAGGGGGGAGAATAGAACGTACTGCCCATAACTGTCAAAGGGTGACAAATGAACAAGGGAGGTGATATGATGATGAAAAGAGAGGGAGGAATCGAGAGTTACACCCAGATATTTAAGGGATGAAATGAGGGGGATGCGAGAGTCAGAGCATAGGAGCCACAGAGGGACAGGGGCACTGAAGGTGAACCATATAGTGGCTGATTTAGCGGGATTGAGGTGGAGATAGTTGGATGATAGCCAAGTGAAGACCTATATAAGGCAGTGATTCAGGGAGGTCAGATCAAGAGAAATAGGATTAAAACGGAAGAGGAAAATGATGTCGTTGGCATAGTAATATGCCGACAGTCCTGATTGCTGTATGATCAGAGTGAGGGGAACCAGAAAAAGATAGAGGAGAGGGGCCAGGACAGAACCCTGAGGGACCCCACAGGGAAGGGGAGTGGCAGGTGAAGAGGAGGTGTCAGTATGAACAGAAAAAGAGCGAGAAGAGAGACGAAAACCAGCAGAGAACTCTCCCTCAGATCCTGAAGTCGTGCAGACGAGATAGGAGAGTGGATGGTCCACAAGATCGAATGCGGCCGATAGGTCTAGGGACACAGTGATGTAAAAATCGCCATGCTCATGCGCCAGGTGGAGTTTGTTCAAAAATGCGAGAAGGATAGTTTCCATACTATGGCCAGTATGGAAGCCTGACTGACGGGGTGAAGAGCAGATGTAGAGTTGAGATATGAGGAGAGTTGTAAGGACACGACCTTCTCCAGGAGTTTAAACAAAAAGGAAGGTTGGAGATAGGGCAGCAATGGGTCAGGACAGAGGGGTCCAGGGAGGGCTTCTTCAGGATGGGGCGAATGATTGCATGCTTCCAGGCCATGGGAAAAGAACCAGAGGAAAGGCTAGAGTTAATCATGTGAAGTAAACATGAAAGGAGGGCAAGGGAAGTCAGTGAGAGGGAATTGGGTCTAGGGGACATGTTGGAAGAACTGAGGATCTTAGATAGTTCTGAAATGGTGATGGGGTGGAAGGAAGTCCAAGTGTGCATTAAACCGGGACCTGGAGGAGAATGTGAGGGGGACACAGGAGAGGAGGGGGAGGATGGAGAAAGAGGCAGAGGGAAGGAGGGGAAGATGAGATGAAGGGTACACACTTTATCAGAGAAAAAAGTAGCCAGGGTAGAAGGATCAGGCATAGCAGAGGATGCCACAGAAACGCGCGAAGAGGAATGCAATGCTGAGAGGGAACAAAGAGTGAGATAGAGCTGCCGAGACGAACTGGCAGCAGAGGTGATATGGTAGTGAAGAAAGTGAGCTTGGAATAGCAGATCATGTCACGATAGAGATGGAAGTTGTGCTTAAAGGCACCTAGGGACTCCATTGAAGGACGCCGGCGCCAGCATCGTTCAGCGCAATGAAGGTAAGTGCACTGGGTGTACCACAGGTGACGAGAAGAGGAGCGAGGGTGGAACACGAACCTGTGGGGCTAGGAAATCCAGGGGGTAGATAGTGAGAAATTCTAAACATGGACCTGTTCCTCCGTTGAGAGAGAGGTGAAATTCGGGGGGGGGGGGGAGGAAAGATGATATCAGCAGAGGGGAAAGTCCGAAGACAGTTAGGCATGATCTGCCGCGTCAGCTGGGTAGAGCGGTGCGGAGGAGGAGGGGCCGGATTAATTCCAGGGGAGGGAAGTAGTAAAGACAATGAGAACAATAAACAATAGTGGTCTGTCCAGGGAAGATGGAGAGCCACAACAGTAGAGGGTGCCAACGAGGACCCGATCAGGGAAAGAATCAGGTCTAGAGTATGGCCAGCAGTGTGAGTAGGACAGCTAACATGCTGCAGAAGAGAAAGATCATTGAAGAGAATAGAGAGGGCTCGATCCCGGGTATGAGACATAATGCATTTTATCAGCCCTAGTCCTAATACTGAGTCACACCATCTGGTGATTATTGGATGCGAGATGATCTTCCACTATATGTTGGATACAATTTCCCCATTGGTAAGCACCAAGTCCAGTATGACCCCTTCACATATGAGTTCTGTTACCAGTTGCCGAATAGTTCTTCCTGCAGAGAATCTAAGTGACTACTGCAGATTGAGACTGTAGTGTCTAAAATGTAAATGCTTTCCATGGAGTAGTCCATTTTGGTCTGACTGTGGTGAGGCAAGTATAGAGGCAGTCCAAATTATGAATATATCATCTGTGTACCAGTAATATCTGAAAGGTTTGTTGTGGTAACCAGTGGTGTACAAAGGGCAGAGCAGTGGTTCCGACCGACCCCGGATGCTGGCCAGAAAGGGGGTGCTGCTTCCAGGCCCTTATGGAGGACGTGTGCATAGCAAGTATACCTTTGCTAGCTTGCTGCGCTGCCTTCTCTCCACACCCAGCAGCTGTTCCCTCCCAGCCGAAGTCTCATAGTTCAGCTGTTTTCATGAGCCTTAGCCAGAACAGCCTCTGGGCATGGAGAGGAGGCAGTGTAACAAGCTAGCAAAGGTATTGGGTCACAAGCATTGTGGAACCTGTATCTTTTGGGGAAACTGCTGGGGACATATGACCTAGATTGGCCACTGTTGGAAACAGGATACTGGGCTTGATGGACCTTGGTCTGACCCAGTATGTCATATCTCTTATGTTCTTATGTATGTTTGCCCCGCGTATTGTGAAAGGGCTGTCAGGTAAGGTTTGCCTCTTTGTGGATGATACCAAAATCTGCAACAGAGTAGACACCCAGGAAGGTGTAGATAGCATGAGGAGGCATCTAGCTAAGCTTGAAGAATGGTCTAGAATTTGGCAGCTGAGATTTAATGCTAAAAAATGTAGGGTCATGCATATATGTGCTGCAACAATCCAAGGGAGCAGTACAGTATAGGGGGTGACATACTTCTGTCCAGTAAAGAAGAATGGGACCTAGGCGTGATTGTGTCTGACGATCTCAAAGTAGCTAAACAGGTAGAAAAGTCGATGACAAAAGCTAGAAGAATGCTTGAGTGCATAAGGAGAGGAATGGCTAGCAGAAGAAAGGAAGTGATAGTGCCTCTGTATAAGGTGTGACCTCATTTGGAGCATTGTGTGCAGTTCTGGAGACCCCACCTTTAAAAGGATATAAACAGGTTGGAGTCGATGCAGAGGGTGACTACTAAAATGGTTAATTATAAAGCATACGAGGACAGACTTAAGGACCTTAATATGTACACCTTAGAGGAAAGACAGGACAGAGGTGATATGACTGAGATGCTTAAATACCTCCGTGGCATAAATGCACAGGGGGAGAGTCTGTTTCAACTGAAAGCAAGCCTCTGTTAAGAGGGAACATAGGATGAGGGTGAAAGGGGATAGACTCAGGAGTAATATGTGGAAATATTTCTATACGGAAAGAGTGGTAGATGCGTGGAATACTCTCCCGGTGGAGGTGGTAGAGATGAGGGCAGTATCTAAATTCAGAAAAGCATGTGACAAACATAGAGGCTCTCTAGAGGAAAAAAGGGGACTCTTGTAGTGAGTGATTTGGAAGAGCAGACTAGATAGGCCATGTAGTCTTCTTCTGCTGTCATGTTTCTATGTATCTCTTCCATGAGGGCTCAACGGGAGGGGCGTGAGCATCGTCATGGGGAGGGCATTGCCACGGGGGGGGGGGGGGGTCGGATCCTCTCAGGGCACCCAATAATGTTGGAATACCACTGGTAGCAACCATTCAGGAATGTCTCCTCCAGTTCTGACATGAAAAGGTTGGCATATTGTGGTGTAATTCTTGTGCCCATGGCTGTTCATTATCTGAAATAAAATGTGCAAAAAACATCAAGGAGCATAAGCATTTTTTGACATATAAGGGAAGAAGATGTTGTTGTTTGTGTTCTAAAAAAGCAGCTTTTGCGCTAAGGAGTCTTAAAACTTGGGGAGAAGAGAAATTGTGAATTGAATTGATTAATTCTGCCTGTGGTCTGAAGCCAGAGGGAGCTTAGATTAAAGTCTGTGTATGTTTGGTCCCTGTGTCCAACTTTCACCTACCACAGGCAAATTCTTTGATGTATAGGCTGTTACCCAAGTAAAAGGATAGATGGGATTTTTTTTCACAGGAGTCACTTGGGGCTTTTCATCAATAAGAAAATAACTTTGATATTATGAACAATTAATTGTAATCCTTTTGCAAGTAATTGATATACTAATATTGAAATACACCAAACACATTTAAAGGACTTTAGTTATTCAAAGTGCTAAGGATGTAAAGATGCTAAAAATTATTTAACAATTCAACAATATTAAGATGCAGACAGCAGTCCATTAGTGAGATGGGGGCTATCCAGTCTTTTGAGATGAGTGCCACATAAATGTTTATCTACCATTTGGCGAGATATTATATGTGTATATTTGGTGCAAAGAGCTCCTGGCTCTCACATTATTTGTTATGAATCTGTTTTGCCAAATACTGGTTTTGGTTACAGATTCTAGTATTGATATAATTTTTCCTTTCCATGTTGGCATTTCCTATTTTATCAAAACAACATGAGGGTCATTCTAAAAGGTTTAGTCGTGGTTTGGACATCTGCAGACGTGCAAGTGGACATTGAAATCAGACACATCTCCGTAACCATTCCACAAATGCCCTTCGCAGATGTCTTCAGTACGGGGATTTTCAAGTAGGTACAGGAATGTCTGGGGAGGGGCAATAGACATATATGTCTCCATTCAGTCCCAGAAGCAATGGAGCCATCTGCAGGTATGTGCATGTTTGTTCCTGCTCCAGGCATGAATAGGCATCAGGAAAGTGTTTGTTTTCACCTTTAAACATCCAGAGATTGTAGAGAAAATGGAGAGTTAAGTAACTAGCTTTAGACTACGAAGTCCCATGTGGGGATTTGAACCCTGGTTACTCAGCTCTTAAGCTACTACTCTAACTGCTATGCTATTAGAAGTCTTAGTGCTGGAATGCTTTCCTGAGGACATCTGTATAAACATTTGATGATGCACATGTGTATCAGGCTCATCCACGTTTCTGGAATTATGCCTGAACTTGCATGTGCCTGCCTTTCATTTCAGATGTTCTGGCTTTGACATCCCAAATTGCACTGGACGTTCCATTTGAAATGTGCCTCCATGCCTTTATACGAAGTATCATCAAAAAGTATCGAGACTTGTACAATAGCAGCAGAAGTATAACACTGACAGTTATTGCACTCAGTCTCCTTCTGATAAAACCCACTTCCTCCAGCGTTCCTGCCACTGCTGGAAACAATTTTGAAATGCCACTTTCGTTATGCTGTGAAGCTGCTGTCTTGAATTTTGCTTAATGGTCTCCAAGTCATTGAATCTCCTTCCTTTCAGTGGTAATTTCAGTTTTGGAAACAAGAAAAAGTCAGAGTGCGAGGTCAGGTGAGTATGGAGGCTGACAGACTTGCTCGATTTGGTGTTTGGCTAAGAACTGCTGGACAAGTTGTGATGCGTGAGCTGGGGCATTATCATGATGAAGCAACCGTTCATCATTCCTGTACAACTCTGGCCTCTTAAGACGAACAGCATCCATCAAACGAGTCAGAACTTGGACATAGTGCTCCTTATTGATGGTTTGACCTTTTTAGAGCATACTCATGATGAACAATACCCTGGTAATCAAAGAAAACTGTGAGCATGACCTTGACATTGCTCCTCACCTGACAGGCTTTCTTGGGTCTGGGACAGTTTGGAGTCTTTCATTGTGAGGATTGAGCCTTAGCTTCCGGGTCATAACTATAAACCCATGATTCATCACCAGTAATAATCTTTTTGATGAAATCTGAGTTATTTTCAATGCATTCCAACAACTCCCTGCCTGCAAGTAGTCTATCTTCTTTTTGGTCAGGGGACAGGAGTTTCAGCACAAATTTTGCAGACACACGTCTTATCCCCAAATTGACTGTAAGAATGGATTATACTGACCTGAAACTGATGTCCATGTCCTCAGCAAGCTCCCTGATAGTTATTCAGTGATTTGAGCATATTGCGGCACATGCTGCTTCAACTTTGTCTTCATTCCTGCTCGTGGATGGCCTTCCAGAACGTTCAGCACTGTCAACACTTTAACGGCCCTCTTGGAAACATATGTATCATACATAAACTCAAGCACGACTCATGCATTCATCACCATACACTTGCTGTAACTTGTCAAAAAGTCTCTTTGCACGAATTTCCAGTTTTCTGGCAGAATTTAATGCAAATTTGCTGTTCAACCTAGTCAAGACAGACAACACAACAGCTGAGGACAAGGATATATCTGGGGAATAGTAAGGAAATACATAGGAGACTAAGCGTATCAGGATTCAAAAGTGGCCTCAAAGAGGCGAGTTTTCAGCTTAGATTTGAAAAGGGCCACAGATGAAGCCTGACATACAGGCTCAGGTAGTTTGTTCCAGGCATAGGGAGCAGCAAGGTGAAAGGATTGAAGTCTGGAGTTGGCAGTAGAAGAGAAGGGCACAGATAGAAGGGATCTGCCAGAAGAACATAGTTCACGAGGAGGGGTGTAGGGAGAGATAAGAGAGGAAAGGTAGTGAGGAGCAACAGAATGAGTGCACTTATAGGTAAGTAGTAGATATTTGAACTGGATATGGAAAAGGATAGGGAGCCAATGATGCGACTTGAGAAGAGGGTCAAATATCTGTAAATAGTTAATTATGTTATCCAAGTTGAGCTACCTGTTATCTGTAATTTACGGTGTAACCCCCACCGTAAAACCTAAATGTTCCATGTAAACCACGCTGATGTTGAAGAGCGCAGTATATAAGAGAAATAAATAAATAAAATAAATAAATATATGAGCATATCAAGGCTTATGGAAGATTAGCTGTGCAGCTTATTTTTGAACAGATTGAAGGGGAGAGAGATGATTCAGAGGGAGATCAGCAAGGAGGAGGTTGCAATAGTCTAAACAAGAGGTGACTAAAGAGATGGATAAGTGTCTTAGTAGTGTGTTCAGAAAGGAATGGATGAATTTTCCTGATGTTATAGAGAAAGAAGCGACAGGTTTTAGCTATCTGTTGGATGTTTGCAGAGAAACAGGTGACCTCAAGGTTGCAAGCTGAGGAAACGAGGAGGAGTGTAGTGTTATCCACAGAAATAGAGAAGGGAGGAAGCTTAGGGAGAAAGATAATGAGTTCAGTTTTTGCTATGTTCAGTTTCAGATGGCGGTGAGACATCCAGGCAGCAATGTCGGATAATCAGGCAGAGATCCAGGACTGGATTCCTGGAGAGATTTCAGGCGAAGAGAGGCAGATCCGAATGAAAACCATGGTGCACCAAGTGACTGAGTGTAGAGAGACAAAAGGAGAGGTCCCAAGACAGAGTCCTTAGGTGCACCAACTGAAAGTGGGATGGCGGTAGAGGAGGAACATACACTAAGGGATATGTTTACTAAACTGCGGTAACATTACATAACGCGTGTTATGTAACGTTAGCGATCGTTAAGTAACGTTAACGCGTGTTATGAGACGTTAACGATTGTTAACGTCTCATAACGCGCGTTAACGTTACTTAACGATCGTAGACGTTCCGCGGCGCAGTAAAACACTGCAGAAGGTGGAGAGAGGGCGGAGAGAAGGGGTCACTGGGCGGAGTGTGGGCGGGGAGAGGCTCCGTTCACACTAACGCACTGATCTGAAGAGCTGAATCCTAACGCGATTGAAAACTTGCCGTTAGATGCACATTTGCAGGGGAGAGAAACCATTTAAGTGTCAGCAATGTACAGCATAGGCAGGGAAACCTAAAAAAAAAGTGATAAGTGTGATACATGTGCACAGAACAAAAGGGCACATAAACATTGAAAATGACCTCAACAAACTGGAAAAAAAACATAACCAAGCTGGCCAATAGTGATATTAATGGGAAACATCAACCCCCCCCCCCCCCCGAGAAAGCTCCAAAAAAAAGATATTAATCGTGGAAGGGTCTATGCTCCGTCCCCGTACAAGGTGAATGAGCCCACAGTGAAATAGCGCTGATCAGGGCTTTCCCTTGTTTTTGGACAGGTGTCCTATGGCGTGCACATGTCCCGCAACAGCAGGGTGGGCATGTTGGAACGGGCAACTGGACAGATGCCGGAAAAGGGGATACAGAGGGCTGCAGGCGGCACATGCTGTGGTGCAGCTGGGCCACAGTGCAGACTAGGGTGATGCCTAGGTGGCCCATACGAATGCTGAAACAGCAGAGCAGCCAGATAGCAACTGCTGAAGGCCCAACATGGGCACGACTGTTTCCCACAGTGTCACAGGGGATAGTACCCAGCAGCTACCCCCAAGGGCACGGAACATTGGCATGCAGTGCTGGGGGGAAGCATGGACACCTATGCAGGCACCCCTACCCCAGAACCCGCACCATAGGCAGCCGCCTACCCGCACACTGGATGGCCTGAGACTGCGCTCCACCAGCACCACCAGCAGAAGGGCATGTCATATATTTGTTTTCTTATTTATGTAAGTACCCCTCCCCCTGAGGAAGGCGTCAGCCGAAACGCGTTGGGGACTCCAATAAAGCACCCTTTTAAGCAACTGTGTTCATCTCTTGCTTCTGCTTGTTGTGCACCTAAAATATCTGATCAGCCACGAGGGGTGAAAGATAACACAAATGTATCTAATGACAAGTGTTTGTTTTTTCATTTTTAACTTTGATGACAGCACTAAAGCGGAATGTAGAACAGACAGGCAACTTATCAGAAAGGATCTATAGGTGTGTCTAAGAGCCCATGGTGAAGAGCAATAAATTATTGGTAACCCTTCTGTCATCAGCAGGTTTGACTGGGATCCCAGTGGTCTTGTGCTCTCCAGTAATGGTGGGATAGTCAGGATAATTTGATAACAGGCCTATAACATGTGTAAATTACATTTTAGGATAGGACATTTTAAATGTTTACGATGCTTGCCACATTTAGATTTCCAGGAGGCATAGTAAGGACAGACCGAGGGAACTGCTTGAGTGGGCCTAATATAGCGACATGAATTCATCATCTCACAAGAGGAATCCACATTGATAATCAAAAATTTAGATGTCGGCATTTACACCTTCCCTCAAGCATAAATAAGTGCCTACCATTTTGCCCTTATTTGGACCTGACCCCTAGCAGTAATAACATAAGATTACCACTAGGGGTCACAGGTGCCAGTTGGAAAGCAGTACCATGGAGGACTGAAGCAATTGGGAGATGGGGATGGAAGGTCTTGCCAGGGAGTTCAGACAGAGGGTTCTGCATTGTCCAGGGAGTGTTGTGTGGGTTTCCCTTGTTGGGAGAGGGGGGATTGGAACATGGGGTGGGATTTGCACTGTTGGGAGGATCAGATGGAAAGGGGTGTTTGTATTGTTGGGTGGGGGATCGGATGGAAGGAGGCCTTGCATTGCTAGGGGGTTAGATGGAAGGGGGGTTGTTTAAAGGCATCAAAGGGGAGTCGTGGGGAACAGTGTTGTATGGGAGGATCTGGGAAGAATGTGGCAGCAGGCCTGGGGTGTGCAGACAGATAGGAAGCAACTATTTTAAAAAGCTTCTCCTATTCACATGTGTGCTAGTTTAACACATATTTTTCCTATGTGCAGCTTTTTGAAATGGCTGCTTCCTTTGTATGCGATGAGACACCCAGGTGCAGCCCTGCATCTATTTTACAAGAAGCCCTGCATCTATTTTACAAGCGCCTCTTGTAGAAAACTACAGCATTATGCACATCTTGACCTGGATGTCTCAATTCCCCTCTCCACGAACTATCGAAAATTAGAGCTGTATGCGCCTTTATGAAATGCTAGGGGTAAACCAGCAGGAATCTTGACTAGATTGAAGCTGCGGATGTTTATGCCTGCACACAGGTATGTACACACATTTTATAAAATATAAATGTAATTCACAACTCCACCTGTGCTTCACCCAGACTCCGCCCTAGAACATGCCTATATGCAGGTCCCATAAGTGCATGCTTCCCTGTCGCCGTGCATCCTTCGACGCACGTTATCCCTGGGGTTAATTAAAAGCAAGTTGACAAAATTACCCTGCTAGTGTGACCTTGCCATACCGCCTTACAAATGAACAAAGCAGTTTGCAATACATCAGTTCATTAGCAAATGAAAGGATTGCCATTAATTCTATTAGAAAGGTTAGAAGGTAGCGAAGAATGGACAGCTAAGGAGAAGAGAGAGACAGATATGCCCAGTGGGCCAGAGTTTCCAATTGATCTATTAAACTATATGAGCAGGAGGACTTACAGGAAAAGCACACAGGCAATGGAGAGCCATCAAAATATGCAAAACCAACATATTAAGCAATTTTGTACACAGCTGACAGGCAACACACAGAGGCTGCAGCAGCTGAAAATATGAGTATCAAAGGCAAATTCAGCGTTATTGGATGGATTCATGACTGAGCGAGCTCAAGTTCATTCTCTGGGTTATAGATACTAGTGCCTTTCATCAGAGTCCCTCTCAGGAAGTGAGCAAAAAGTATAAACCTCTAATCCTTTCCTGCTGGGAATCCTTCCAGGTAGGACTAAGTAGATGAGAGATTCAGACACGGACCTCAGTCAGTAATCAGATCCTGGTCTTGTGCTTCTGCCGGCAGCCAAGAATCTAGAAACAGCTTCATTTCATTTACTATTGCTACTACTAATCATTTGTATACACTACAAGGTGTACACAGCGCCGTGCAGGCATATGTAAAAGACAGTCCCTGCTCACCAGAGCTTACAATCTAGTCAAGACAGACAACACAAGAGCTGAGGACAAGGATGCAGCTAGGGAATGGTAAGGAAATACATAGGAGACTAAGCGGACCAGGAGCCAAAAGCAGCCTCGAAGAGGTGAGTTTTCAGCCTGGATTTGAAAAGGGCCAGAGATGAAGCCTGACGCGCAGACTCGGGTAGTTTGTTCCAGGCGTAAGGAGCAGCATAGTGAAAGGATCGGTCTGGAGTTGGCAGTAAAAGAGAAGGGCACAGATCTGCCATAGAGCGGAGAGCCCAAGGAGAGGTATAGGGAGAAGCAGAATGAGTGCACTTATAGGTCAGTAGGAGAAGTTTGAAGTAAATATAGAAATGGATAGGGAGCCAATGAAGAGACTTGAGAAGAGGGGTTATATGAGCATATCAAGACTGATGGAAGATTAGCCGCGCAGCCGAGTTTTGAGCAGATTGAAGGGAGAGAGATGATTCAGAGGGAGACCAGCAAGGAGGAGGTTGCGATTATTCTAGGCGGAACGTGACTATAGAGTGGATAAGTGGATAAGCCCAAATTTAATGTGGACAAGTGCAAAGTTATGCACCTAGGAAAGAACAACCCACACTATAGTTACAAGATGCAAGGCTCCACATTAGAAACCACCACCCAGGAAAAAGATTTAGGAGTCATCGTGGATAACATGTTAAAACCCTCCGCCCAGTGTGCAGCGGCGGCCAAGAAAGCAAATAGAATGCTAGGTATCATAAGGAAAGGGATGGAGAATAAAACAAAGGATATTATAATGCCTCTGTATCGCTCCATGGTACGACCGCACCTTGAATATTGTGTGCAATTCTGGTCACCGTATCTTAAAAAGGACATAGAGTTATTAGAAAAAGTACAGAGAAGAGCCACCAAATTGGTGAAGGGGATGGAAGGCTACTCCTATGAAGAGAGGCTAAAAAGGTTAGGGCTCTTTAACCTAGAAAAGAGGCGGCTGAGGGGAGATATGATAGAGGTGTATAAATTAATGAATGGAGTGGAACGGATAAACGTGGATAAATTGTTTACGCTATCAGAATATAGAAGGACTAGGGGGCATGTAATGAAGCTACAGGGTAAACTATTTAAGACAAATAGGAGAAAATATTTCTTCTCTCAACGTGTAATCAAACTCTGGAATCTGTTACCGGAGGATGTAGTAAGGGCTGTTAGTATAGCTGGGTTTAAAAAAGGTTTGGACAAGTTCCTGGAGGAAAGGTCCATAAACCACTATTAAAAAGGGACCCAGGATATCAATGCTTGGCCTAGTACAAGCACTGCAGAACCTGTGTCTTTTGGGGAAACTGCTAGGTACGTATGACCTAGATTGGCCACTGTTGGAAACAGGATACTGGGCTTGATGGACCTCGGTCTGACCCAGTATGGCATTTCTTATGTTCTTATGTTCTTAAGTGTCTTAGCAGTGTGTTCAGAAAGGAAGGGGCGAATTTTCCTGATGTTAAAGAGAAAGAAGCGACAGGTTTTAGCAGTCAGTTGGTTGTGTGTGGAGAAGGAGAGGACCCCCTGGTTGCAAGCTGAGGAAACAGGGAATAGTGGAGCGTTATCCACAGAGCTTGAGAAAGGAGGAAGGGGGAAGGTGGGTTTAGGGGGGGGGGAAAGGGCAGCAAACCAGTTTTCCCCACCACAATAGACCTGGCCTGCCCCTTTCCCACACACTCCTAATTCTTGGGATGGAGGGTTCTAGAGGCCAATTGTACCTCTTATCTACAGCGATTGCATAGCTCTCCCTCAGATCCTGAGAATAAACCTTCCAGAAATGGTATTGCAGCAAGAGCCCTTTCTTTCCACTGGAATAGGCCAGTTGTGTGCCTCCTATCAAACCCATGATCCACAGTTTCCCAGCACCAGTTGGAGCAATTACAGCTCCAGCACTCCAACGAGGCCCATTCTAACCCAACCTACACAAAGCGAATTAAGGTGGTACCTCTAACATCTGCCCCCTCCCCCCAGCAAGACATTAGCCTGGAGACTGTCTCTGTCTTAGCTTAGTGGTCACTGTGGAAGTGCTGAAGCTCAGAACGGATTATTGGGATTGTCTTACTTATAAAATTATAAACATTTGAGTTTTTTAAAAATACTTTTCAAAAAGTAACCAGTAAGGGAGTAATTTTATAAGGTGTATCTACATGTCGATGTGAATATCATGGTATGTTAGGGCCCAATATTCAGCAGTGACAGCGAGCTGTTCTATAGCAGACCTTAGACCTTGATATTTAATGTTGGGGTTATATCTGAGTACCGGCATTGAATATCCAGGACAGCTGGATAGCCCAGAAGCCAACTTGGCAGCTGCCCGCTTATCCCCAGGTGCCCCCTCCCCCCTGTAATGCCCCGATGCTAGTCACCTAGATTTGGGGCACCTACTGGCAGCACCCACAGATATTCAGCTGCACTAACTGCATTACTACTGCTGAATATCCCAGTCAGCGCGATTAATGTGGTTAGCAGGTCTACTAAGTGTGTTAATCACTCTAAATATCAGGCCATTAGTGATTTATGCGCTTAAGGTAGTCGTTTGTTATGCTTAAAGTAAAGCATCAGAATGATGGTGTGCGCTTTCACTTGGGGGCGTGTACAGGGGCGGAGCACAGATATACAGGCATATGTTATAAAACAGTATAACTTACAAAATCTAGGCGAGAGGATGGCCATAAATGCTCACATCTACTTTTACATGTGTTTTGGACCAATTACAGTCCTATTTTATGAAGTATGCCCACATCTTGCTGACACTTATAAAATGACCCTTTAAGTGCTTCTGCCTTTCCTTTCTGAACACACTACTAAAACGCTTATCCACTCCTTAATCACCTCCCGTCTTGACTACTGTAACCTGCTCCTTGCTGGTCTTCCTTTGAATCATCTCTCTCCCCTTCAATCTGTTCAACACTCTGCTGCACGGCTAATCTTCCGCCAGCCTCGTCATGCCCATATTACTCCTCTTCTCAAGTCACTTCATTGGCTCCCTACCCGTTTCCACATCCAGTTCAAACTTCTCCTGCTGACCTATAAATGCATTCACTCCGCGGCTCCTCACTACCTTTCTTCTCTTATCTCCCCCCTCGGGAACTCCCCTCTTCTAGCAAACTGCTCCTATCTGTGCCCTTCTCTTCTACTGCTAACTCCAGACTTCGCGTCTTTCACCTTGCTGCGCCTTACACCTGGAACAAACTACCTGTGTCTGTATGCCAGGCACCTTCTATGACCCTCTTCAAATCCAGGCTGAAAACTCACCTCTTCACTGCTGCTTCTGGATCTTGACTCACCTGATCTCCTTTTTCTGTCCCCCTTGTTTATCCCTGCCTACACCTTCTGTGTTTGTCTTGACTAGATTGTAAGCTCTGATGAGCAGGGACTGTCTCTTACATGTTTCTGTACAGCGCTGCGTACGACTGGTAGCGCTATACAAATGCTCAGTAGTAGTAGTAGTATAACAGGAACATTTCTGTAAACTCATACGTGTTAACTG
Organism: Ichthyophis bannanicus; assembly: GCA_033557465.1. Classification (NCBI taxonomy): domain Eukaryota; kingdom Metazoa; phylum Chordata; class Amphibia; order Gymnophiona; family Ichthyophiidae; genus Ichthyophis; species Ichthyophis bannanicus. Next base: position 17,136,322 of record CM066045.1, on the reverse strand, counting down.
TACTGAGCATTTTTGTTCCATGTAAACCGCGCTGATGATGAATAGTGCAGTATATAAGAGACAGTAAGTAAATAAATAAATAAATAAATTTTCAGTCTATCAGCTGCTCCACCTTAACTTTTCTTTGTTTCTCTGCCTTTGCAGGTATCGAGGGCTTATTATTGTGCTGACTTTTCTATTTTACACCAGCTATCACATGTCAAGGAAGCCTATCAGCATTGTGAAGGTAGGTGGTTGGATCAGTGCTACATTTAGAGAGAGGTGAGGCCTCTGCCTAGACTGATGTGGAGGAAGTCACCCAGAATGGCCACTGTGGTAGGTGCTACAGATGTGTAAGATTGTAGCTCAGTTGTGGTTTGCTGTCATATAATGCTCCAATTTTTTTTCAGGATAAAATTATTGAACTTCATATTCAAAGTGATTAACGCTCTTAGCAGAGTGGCCAACCGTCTTAATCGTGGTGAATGAGATATTTGCGTCCGCCAGCTCTACATTCTCTGATGCTAACCACTTAGTATTGTGGCGTATCGGGGGCATTCCGAGGCGGAGGGGAGGCGGCAGCATTTGCTAACTAATCAGCATCGATTTTGAGCCACAGCGATATGTGGTGAAAGCCAGGCACAGGTAACACGGGCCTAACTTTCACCACATAACGCTAACCGGGCAGCGGTTCAATATCGCCACTCACTGGTTGCTGATCGGCAAGAGCAGCTAACCCGGATATGATTCCAGCCTTTACTGTCCAGCGCTAGCCGCTAGCGCTTAATATCTGGCCCATCTAGTCTTGGATTTAACCCTACAGTTTTCAGTTTCCATGCTTGCAGAGAGAATAATCCAGAACTGGCTCAGCATGTCTTAGAAATATGGGGCCAGTCTGTCATTCTGCAAGTGTTGCCAAGTTAGCCAGGAGTGAGACTTTAAGCTGGTCCTGGATTTCTGACAATCTCATTTTGATGAATTATGGGACCTGCAGCACTGATTTCAATGTATAAAATCAGAGACTACAAATACTATTCTGCATTGTAGTGCAAATTTAAAAGCAGAACTGGCAAATGTCACTTCTGGACCAGAGTAACTTGCAACTCTGAAGTGGACCCTAGTATTTTGCTTATTGTATCCTTGGTGTCCTACAAGCACAAAGCAGCAAGGCCCCGGTTTAGTCTGGAATTTAGAACTGCCATTTGTTCATTGTTGTGTCAGTGCATTCTGATTTCAAACTCTCCTCTGCCCTTGTCAGTATGTTGTTGGTAGTAAGTCATTATAGTCCTCCTGGTCTTAAAGAATTGGAACTACGAGTCCATACATGCAGAAAGGCGACTCTATAAATCATCTGGCTCACAGGCATTGGAATGGGGTGGACCACATGGGCCCTGGCTCCACCCAAATTTTGCATGCCAGCAGAGAGAGAACAGTTGTGATCACAGCTGACTCCGCGGGAGATCGGATCCCTGCGGGCAGGAGGGGAAGGCCGCTACGATGGCAGCAAAGACTCCTTCTGTCTGCCCATGGGGATCCAGTCTCCCGAGAGCAGACAGGAGGAGTCTTTGCTGTGATCGCGGCTGCCTTCCCTTCCTGCCCACAGGCAGCTGAACTCCACAGGCAGACAGAAGGAATCTGCCACGATAGTAGCCATTCCCTTCTCTTCTGCCTGTGGAAGATCAGATCCCCGTGGGCAGAACAGAAGAGGGAGGCCGTGGGGAGCTAGGGGCAGAGTTAGGGCAAAGCTTGGGGCGGAGTCAAGGCGGAGCTTGGCCGCCCCCCCCACCCCACACACTCAGAGAGGCGTTCCGTGACCCTTGATGTGGCCACAAGCATGATAGGACTGCCAAATGGCTGACCAGTGATGTTTGGATTTTATCCTATCAAATGCGTGGAGATTCAGTCCTTGGCTTTCTTTCTGAAACTACAAATCACATCCTGCAAATAGAGTAAAACCTAGCGTAGATCAGCCTGTCAGTAAACAATTGGGCTGTAAGATCACATTCACTTAGGTTATGATTAAATATTATATTTTTTCTCTCACAGGCCAATACAATAGAGTGTGCTAGGCTTTGTGAACAGGTTAGGGTACAATTTTATGCACTACCAATGCAAAAAGCAGTTTTGTGCATGAGCTAAATGTGCACAAAGCCTCAAGCAGACAGCAGCATGCAGACCATTTAATGAAAGAATTAGCTATTCTGTGCAAATGCATAGAACGGTGCAGAAGGTCAAAAGGCTCATTGGATTAGCTCCTTGGTCTGTAATCCTTGCTAGTGAGGAAGTTATGCTTGTTTCTTCTATTTCTCTTGAGCACCCAGGACCCACAACCTTTTTAGACAAAAACACATATTGTCGAGGGTCGAAGTGGCAGCAAAAGTGTCTGTCCGTACATATGCGCAAATAAACATGCCTTTGCTAGGCGTCTCCCCTTCCTCCCACTAATCAGAAGCAGAAAAGAAGAGAAACATGACGACAGAAAAAGACCACATGGCCTATCTAGTCTGTCCTTCCATATCAACAACTACAACAGTCCCCTTTTTTCCTTAAGAGATCCTCTGTGTTTGTCCCATGCTTTTTTGAATTCAGTTACTGTCCTCATCTCTACCACCTCCACTGGGAGACTATTCCACAGATCCACCACTCTTTCCGTAAAGAAATATTTCCGCATATCACTCCTGAATCTATCCACTTTCACCCTCATCCCATGTCCCCTCATAGCAGAGCTTGCTTTCAATCAAAAGAGGCTCTTCTTTTGTGCATTTATGCCACGGAGGTATTTAAATGTCTCAATCATATCACCTCTATCCCGCCTTTCCTCTAAGATGTACATATTAAGATCCTTAAGTCTGTCCTCATATGCTTTATAATGAAGACCACTAACCATTTTAGTAGTCACCCTCTGTACTGACTCCATCCTGTTTAAATCCTTTTGAAGGTGCGGTCTCCAGAATTGCACACTACACTCCAAATGAGGTCGCACCAAAGACTTATACAGAGGCACTATCACCTCCTTTCTTCTGCTGGCCATTCCTCTCTCTAAGCACCCAAGCATCCTTCTAGCTTTTGCTGTTGCCTTTTCTACCTGTTTAGCTACTTTAAGATCATCAGGCACATTCATGCCCAAGTCCTGCTGTTTTGTGGATAGAAGTACTTCACCCCCTAGAAGGGGTTCTCAACCCTGTCCTCGGGACCCACCTAGCCAGTCGGGTTTTCAGGATAACCACAATGAATGTGTATGAGAGAGATTTGCATACACTGCCTCCATTATATGCAAATCTCTCCCATGCATATTCATTGTGGTTATCCTGAAAACCCGACTGGCTAGGTGGGTCCCGAGGACAGGGTGGAGAACCCCTGCCCCCTAGACTGTAGCACTCCCTTGGATTTTTGCAGTCCATATGCATGACCCTGCATTTCTTAGCATTAAATCTCAACTGCCAAATTCTTGTCCTTCAAGCTTAGCTAGATCCCTCCTCATGTTATGTGCTTCTTCCTGGGTGTCTACTCTATTGCAGATTCTAGAATCATCCTTAACTACAGCCCTGGCCGCGATACATGGCCAGATGTACTCCGGTGTGCCTGCGGAAGAGCTGCAGGAAATAGAGCTGGGGTCAGAGTGGGGAAACATGAAAGGCAGCGGGTTTAGGAAAGAAGATGTGGGGGAGGAAGAAAGGGCTAGTGTCTAGGAAGGGGAACAGAGAGATTGGCTTTGTAGGGGAGGGCTGCAGGGGAGAGGCTAGAGAGGGGGAGAGAAATGTATAGGAAGAAAATGCCACACTGTCTATATGCAAATGGGAGAAACACGCCATTGTGTTACAGTGCAAGCGTGCACTTTTCAACTTGTTCTGACTTTGCTGAAGTTCTGAAGGAGAGTGAGGGATGAGGAGCTAGGGACGAGGTGTGCTGCACAATCTTACGCTGTTTCTGTGTCAGATAGTATTCCAGCACATGCGCACCAGCGCCGACCAGGCCTGTGTGCACATACACCTAGTTCATTGTCCTTGTTTAGCACAGATTGTTTGCATGCTATTTGGTTACAGCACTGGAGAGAAAATCTTTTGCATTAGGCTTGCATAGAAAGCACTGAGCTTGCACTGAGCTTTAGTATACGACGTTAATGCAAGTTTCTGCCTCGGTCCATCAGTGATGGCACGGTGCAAAGGGAAGGAAAACTCAGGGTCTCTTTTGTAATGAGTTTGAGCTGATTCATAATTTCAACTACAGACACACACTTTATGCCTTATTATAATCATCCTGCAGTGAATGAGCGTCTAAATGTACTGGAAGTGGTTTTAAGCATGCGGGGGCCACAGCGTAGTCAGTATCCTAAGGCAGTGTGTTTTTGGCATCAGGAAGATGCTCACTGTCCCCTTAAGTCCCAGGATGGCAGGCGGGTGTAATTTCATCTCTCCCGGCTGCAGGTGCACCCTGTGACTAGCACAGGTTGGTGCTTCCTGTCCCAATCACAAGGATTGCTTTTCATTAATTAAATGCAATGATGGCAGTGACCTGCAGGTTGCGGGAGAGTGTGTATGATACAGTCCTGATTCTTCAGCCTGAGAACAACTGGACTTCGTATTTATTTTTGTAAACAGACATGCTTGATATATTAGTGTCTGTTTTTTTCCTTTTGATTTTGCTTTGCGGCCAGACTCAGAAGACTTGCATTAAACAGCACTTTACAGAAATGCAGCCGATTCTGGGGCAGAATGAGGGAGTGCTTATTTATAACCTAGCACACCATACCATGGTGGATGGTGGGTGCTGGGAGAAGATGAAGGCAGCCATCACCCCAATATTTTCGAAGAAATTACAGCAGAATCTCTTGTACTACCAGAGTGTCTCTGAACTTTCTCAGTTCTTAAGAATATCAGGAGTCCTACAAGCTCAGCGTTTCCTGGAAGGGAGGAACACCAGCAGCTAGTGGAATGGAATTTATATAGCACAGTAGACAATAGGGACCATTTGACAGAATGTTGAGATTGGAATTGAGAGGTTCAGGTTGGGACGTGCCCAGTTCCAGCAGTATTTTATAAAAGGCTCTACTGAACACAGAGGGGGTTATTCTGAGACACAAATAGCGCTATTCGTGCCAGTGGCAGCGCCTGATCAACTTCCCCGCCTGGGGGCAGAGAGTGGGCGGGTAGTGTGCGGTCGTTGGCCCTGGATGTACAGGGCCGATTCTAATGTCAGCCCTCTACATCCAGGGCCAGCGAAATGGCCAAGGTGGAATAACTTCCCTGGACATTTTTTTTTTTTTTAAAGTCGGGGTGCTGAAGGAGCTGGGGGGGATAAGGTTTATTCCTCCTTAAGAGGCCGGATCAGGGGTCGGGCTGCAGGGAAAAAACCTTAATTGCTGGTGGCCAGCATTTAAATGGAGCCACGGTGCCATGGCAACAGGACGCCATGGCACCGCGGCTCCATTTAAATGCTTGACTGAGCTATCCAGGCAGTCCCTGTACGTGCAGGCCGGGACTGAACTGCAGTCCCGGCCTTCAAATACAGGCCTTATCATGATTCTGGTCCCGCGGGGCTAGACGTACCCCCGTGGGATTAGAATCGTGATCCCCTTTGAACACCCGGCTCAGACCAGACGTACAAAGGGGATAGCCGTGCGGGACAGAATCAGGCCCAGAGCCTCTTGTAAAATACCTATAAAAACATCTAGCAGTGTTTGTTTATGTTTATGTTTATTTAAAACTTGTTATACCGCCCAACACCAAAGGCACCTGAGCGGTTTACAATAAAAACTTAAAACAATTTTAAAATGGGGCTTGTCAGACGGCTGCCTGGGTGAGAATGTTCACAGTCTTGGCAAAGGCATATATCAATATGATTTGCAAGGGATTGTGGGAAATGCAGTCCATTCACACCAGACACAGCTGCTCACAATAATTAGTTGTGCTTGAGTGTAAAGCCAATAAGATATTTATTTATGGGGTTATTTCTCCCAACACAGATATGCTTGGTAGCACATAAAACAGGATACTTGCTTTCAGTGTTAAACTTAGAAAAACAAAATCAGGAAAACAGCTGAACTTGTCAGGCAATCAAAGTAAAAGAATAAAGACCTGGTTGGTAACAAACTGGTCTTTTCTGTAGGCTTTAACTAATATTTTCTTAGCAGTGTTTCAAACAACAAGCAAAAACCACAAAGAAGGGAAAAACTGTTCTTTTCAGGTTAACTTCTTATATCTTCACACATAGACTCAGAAGTGATTCCCTCAGAGCTCACAAGCAATTAGGTAAGGCTCAATTGCTAGCAGTTATCCAGCTGAAACCCCTTAGCTGGCTTGCTTTCTACGCGTGGCCCAAAATCCTACTCAGGAGCTTTTCTGAGTAGATTAAAGAACAAGTTTTTATTTCTTTGTGATGGTTGCTGTACTTTGTAACAGAAAATTACCAAAGGAGTTTAGACAGAGAGCAATCCATATATTCACAGCCTGTATCTAAGACCGCTCCCCCTTCTTCAACAATCATGGGTTCAATATCATGGATTGGCACAGAGGAATTTCTCAATGTAGCACTCTCATGAGAATACTTGTTTCCCTGCTGTCTTTCAAGGTTATAGCTAGGGCATAGATCAGTGTTCATACCTGAGCTTCCATTGCTGTTAGAGTTCCTCTCTAAATAGCCTGGCCAGTATGTAGTCCAGTTCTTATGTCCAGCCTTCCAATCCAGATCCCTGGACACTGTATCTCTCTTCACATACCTTCTGGCCCGGGTCTTAGAGTCCCTTCCACGTGCAGCCGTCTCCCTCACAGGTACCGTCTGGAGATTCCTAGCTCTGCAGCACCATTCCTCTGGCTTTCCCCAGTCCAATGGTGTATGCTGGCCTTTTGAATGTCTCCCAGTATACGTTCTGCCCTGGACTCCTTTAGACCTCCCAAATGCTTTTCTCTTCTTTCTTCCAAAGGGTTTCTTGCCCTCTCTGTCCGTCCGTTCTGGCTTCTGCTTCTGATGATCCTCCAGATGATGAAGACCTCCAAGCTGAGGATGATTCTGAGGATCTCTCAGATGAAACTGAGGATGAGAATAATTCTCTGTAGAATAAACTCTACCTTTATTCTGCTTTGATGAGTGCTCCACTCTAGCACAGCGCAGCTGTGCTGAATCAGGCCCTGCCCTTTGAGATGAGTGCTTGGGGATTACCTCATAGCCCTCCTGATTGAACACACGTTTCCCCATTTCAGCTCCTCTAATGGCTGTTGGAAACCTGGTGCATTCTGGGTCTGGTAGTCTTTTATGGCAAAATTCTGTTTTCTTATTTCTACCAGAACTGACAGGTTGCTTGTTCAGAGTCACTTCACCTTTTCTATAGCTCCTTCCTGAGCTATGATAAGCTTCCTTATCACAGGCTGCAGGAAAAGAAAAGGAACGCCAATTAAAATAATAGGAAAGAAGAGAAAGGAAAGGGAGAAAGAAAGCAAAACCAGTAACAATTACAATGTGATATCATGGGACGGGAAGGGAGGGGGGGGGGCCAGGAAGGGAGGTTAAATGCTAATTGAAAAAGGTGGGTTTTGAGTTGGGTCTTGAAGGATTGGTAGGACTCTTCTGCACGGAGCGAGGGGGGGAGAGAGTTCCACAGGCTTGGGGCCAGAAAGTAGAAAGCAGAGGAGCGGGTAGAAGCAAGGTGGGCCTGGGAGGGGGAGGGAAGAGACATACGATTTGTGTGAATAGAACGAAGCAGATGGTGGGGGGTTCGAAAGTGTATCTGGTCGGCAAGATAGAAAGGGGTACCAGTGCGAACAGCCTTATGTGCAAGGATAAGAATTTTATACTGAACACGAAAAGGGACAGGTAGCCAATGGTGATGAAGAAGAAGAGTGACGTGATCAAAACGGGAAGCGTAAGTGAGGAGACGAATAGCAGTATTTTGAACACGTTGAAGACGAGACAATTGGGATTGGGGGAGACCAGCTAGGGAAACATTACAATAATCCAGACGAGACATCACAAGGGAGAGGAGAAGAGTAGCCAGGGCAGAGGAAGAAAGAAAAGGGCGGATAGCACGAAGCTGCCTAAGGGAGAAAAAAGAACGCTGAATGACAGAGGAAATATGCACCATAAAGGAAAGAGAGGAGTCAAGAATAACACCCAAATAACGGAGTGAGGAGGCAAGGGGAATGGGCTGTGAAGAGAAGGAAGGGGCACAAGTGGGGGAGGGGGGGGCTCCCAAATGTGAACCAGATAGCAAAAGGCGGGGTTCGCGTGAAGGAAATTAGAAGAGAACCAGGCGGCGATAGCAGTCAGACAGTGATTGAGAGGGGCTATATCGGGGGAGATAGAGTCAATATGAAACAGGAGAAAGATGTCATCCGCGTAATAATACGCGGAGATGCCAAACTGCTGAATTAAGAGGGCGAGAGGAGCTAAGAAAACATTAAAGAGAAGAGGAGCAAGGACAGAACCCTGGGGGACCCCACATGCAAGGGGAGTGGGGGGGGGGGGGGAGGAAGAGGACCCGGTAACTACAGAGAAGGAGCGACAGGAGAGAAAAGAATGAAACCATCGAAGAACCATACCAGAAAGACCAGCATCCCGGAGATGAGTGAGGAGGGTGCGGTGATCCACTAAGTCAAAGGCTGCAGAGAGATCAAGGGAAACAGCTAAAGTAAGGAGACCACGATCGTGAGCAGTGTGAAGTTCATTAAGAAGGGAAAGAAGGACAGTTTCAGTGCTGTGGCCGGGGCGAAAACCTGATTGCCGGGGGTGGAGAGTGAGGGAAGCTTCAAGGTGAGAGGAGAGTTGGTTAAAGACCAGTTTCTCAAGAAATTTAGAAAGAAAGGAAAGATTGGAGACGGGACGCCAGTTTGAGAGAACAGAAGGGTCAGAAGAACGAGATTTTGGGATAGGGCGGACAACAGCGTGTTTCCAGCTAGTAGGAAAAGTGCCAGAGGACAAACTAGAATTAAACATGGAAAGAATGTAGGGAGAAAGAGCTAGGGAGGGTTCTAGGAGCCAGCGAGAAGGGATGGGATCAGCCGAGCAAGTGGTTTTGCGAATGGAAAGAAAGGTGTTTGAAAGAATACTGGGAGTTATTACCTCAAAGGATGACCAGGAGTGAGACAGCACAGGAGTGGAACGGGACGAGGAATGGAAGGGAGGAGGGGAAAGCATAACAGGAGGGGAAAGGTGGGGAGGACATGAAGGGAAAGATTGGCGAAGAGTAGTAACCTTAGCGGCAAAAAATGAGGCAAGAGAGGAGGGGTCCGGAAGGGAGGATGCAGAAGAAAGGGAGGGGGAGGAGGAGGAGTGTGACGCAGTGAGGGAATGTAGAATAGAATACAACTGGCAGGAGGAGTTTGAGGAAGAGGAGATGAGATTAGAGAAGTAGTCACGCTTTGCAGTGGCAAGGAGAGAGCGATAGTAGCGGTGGCAATGATGAAAATCTGACAAGGTAGTGGGAGAAGGATGCTTTTGCCAGAAGCGTTCGGCCCGACGGAGATGCCTACGATGTAAGAAAAGGCCGGGGTGGAACCAAGGGTGGCGTGAGTGGCAATGTGAGCGAGGGCGGGGGTGAAGGGGTGCAACAGTATCTAAAGCAGATGAAAGTGAGGAGTGCCAATGATGTGCCTGGGCGTCAATAGAAAGGGATTCAAAATCCGGGGGGAATAGGGCGGTAGAGCATGGAAACTGGGAAAGCGTGTCCGTGGTGATCTTACGGACAAGAGATGGTGCAGACCTAGAAGTTGAGGAAAAGGTTGAGGCTAGTGGAGGGACAGGAACTGAAAAAAAAAGACAGTAATGGTCAGACCAGGGAAGAGAGAAGGAGGAAAGAGAAGAGCAGAAAGAAGGAAAAGAAGCGGAAGAAAGAAGGAGGTCAAGAGAGTGGACGGCAACATGAGTAGGAAAAGACACAGATTGATGGAGAGACAGATCAGACAAAAGAGTAAGAAATGAGAAATCTCTTGCTGAAGTTGGAGAGTCAACGTGAACATTAAAATGACCTAGAATTAGGAGATGGGAATGAAGTAGGGAAACCTCTGAGATAGTAGCTAGTAAGGAATCCCAGGAAGAAGACGAGAGGGAGGGAGGAGCGTAGATGAGAAGAAAATAGTACGGGGTAGGGGAGGAATCCAGTCGTAGAAGTAGAGACTCTGGATAGAGCAGGGATGGGGAGGAGGCGAGTTCAGTGAGAGGAAGGGAGGAGCGGTAAATAACCGCTACTCCCCCACCACTTCTACCCCGACGAGAGGTGGAGAGAAAAGAGTAACCTGGCGGGAGGCAACAGTTTAATAAAGGTTCATCACCTTCCTTCAACCAAGTTTCGGTTAGGAAGAAGACATCTAAGTTGTGAAGTGTGATTAAGTCTTGAACAAGAGAAGTTTTAGAGTGGATAGATCGGCAATTCAACAGCGCAAGTTGCAGGAGCATAAGAGAAGGGGAGAGCGGTGGGGAGGGAAGAGGTGGGGTACGTAGGCAATAAATGAGATTAGGTAACTGGCAAGCAGAGGAGCCAGGAGGAATGATGGCAGACGTTGCGGGGCGCCACCCCCAGTGTACTGGGATGGCAGACATGAAGCAGGATAAAAACAGAAACAAGGAGCCAGAAAAAGCCAGGGACCGGGCACTGAAAAGCGGTGCGTGAAGGGACGAGGAGGAGGCAAAAGACAGAGTTAAGAACGGAGGGACAGTAGGGCTGGACATAGCAGAAACAGAGGCCTTAGAACTATCGCCCCGTACCTCGCCCCAAGGAGCTCGCACAAGGAGCACGTCGTGCTCCTTGTGCGTGCTCCTTCGGCGCGCGCACGTGGCGCGCCTCAGCGGCGCGGGGCGCCGCACCAAAGGAGATGTTAAAGGGCGCAGGGCCCAGCGTCACTTCCGGGGGCGGGATTACAGTACCTGAGGGACAGGGAGACAAACAAGGTGCGTTTTGAGCTGAACACTGAAGACAAGCAGCAAATAGCAGTCAGCAAGCAGGCAAGTAGCAGGCAATGAGAGGCACACACATCAGCAGCAGCGGGGCGCCGCACCAAAGGAGATGTTAAAGGGCGCAGGGCCCAGCGTCACTTCCGGGGGCGGGATTACAGTACCTGAGGGACAGGGAGACAAACAAGGTGCGTTTTGAGCTGAACACTGAAGACAAGCAGCTAATAGCAGTCAGCAAGCAGGCAAGTAGCAGGCAATGGGAGGCACACACATCAGCAGCAGCGGGGTGCCGCATCAAAGGAGATGTTAAAGGGCGCAGGGCCCAGCGTCACTTCCGGGGGCGGGATTACAGTACCATAGTGGTTTCTTGAATAGATCCAAAGCTGTTAATGAAAATGTTCACAACGACATCAACTGGAATACCTTTGAAATTTGGCCTTATCCTGGGGTCATAACTGACTAACAGCCTGTTCAAGATGTTGCTAGTAGAATTGGCAGGCACTCTTGCCAGATCCTCTGCTGATTGCTGGGATGGGCACAGATATTGCTTCTTCTTCTCCTTTCCTTTCTTTGATGATTTTGGCTTGCAGTGGTCTTCCGTGATAGAGCCGTTCCTGATCTGAGATAACGTCACGGCGGGAAGGCACGTTGCACATGGCAAAGAAAGTGATTGCAACAAGCTCTAGTACGGGCTGGGATGGCACGTATATTTGCCGTCATGAACAGTTAGGAGCAGCCATTTTACAAATAGGCACATAGCAAAAATGAGCAACACAAACTCAGCAGCTTACATGTGAAAGCGCTTGTACTTGGTGAAGTCCAAACGTCCAACAGAAAAAGCACGGTATCACGCAAACTAATGAAAACACAGTCCAGACTTGGTAAATTGGTAACCACTTTATTGAGATACTTGAAGAGGAGTCCAATACAACCCCCATCAGGGGATAACAGCCAAACTGACCCGCTGTTCTTTTCTGAACAGAAGTACTTCACCCCCTATACTATATTGCTCCCTTGCAGCCCAAATACATGACCTTGCATTTTTTAACATTAAATCCCAGCTGCCAAATTCTAGACCATTCTTCAAGCTGAGCTAGATCCCTGCTCATGTTATCTACACCTTCCTGGGTGTCTATTGCAGATTTTGGTATCATCTGCAAAGAGGCAAACCTTACCCGACAGTCCTTCCGCTATATCACGAACAATACTGGGCCAGCTTGGGGAGGGGTGAAGACAGAGCTGGCACATCTGTTTAGCAGCAATCTTTAGTCTATAAATAAATAAAGGTATCTGTTTAATTTTAGGTCTGCTCAATAACATGGCTAAGGGTTGCTTGGTCACCGCATATGTGTATATTCAGTGGTACTAATTAAACAGGTGGGGCCGCTGAATATACACATAAAGTTAAGCCTGTGACATTGATCACTAGGAGTGAATATTGTGTGCCTTGTTAAAATCGTTTATGGGCTTTTCTTCCAGGAACCTGTCCAACCTTTTGTAAAACCGGTTAGGCTAAGGGGGTAGTAGTAGTATTTATTTATTTATTTCATAGTAGTTAGCTCAGGCCTTTCCAGTAGTAGTACAAGGTGAGTTACATTCAGGTATAGGGGTGATTTTATATAGGATGGGCAGGACAGTATGAACGAGAAATGTATCTTTCTTCCAAGGACTCACATGCGTGAAGGGGCACTTATGCATGCCAAAGAAGAGAGACTGCCGTAAGTATGCACATTCATGTCACCACGCCAGTGGTGCTGGGTGGAGCATAGGCGTGGCCTCTGCTAATGTGCATAATTTATATGCTACGACTTACCTGTGTTATGTTGCCGATCTAGGTGCAGCAAGTTATACCTGCTCTCGGGCAGGCATAACTGCCACGCATAGGTTCCAGGGCATCCATTCACCTCTATTTTATACAGCAAAGCACATGCTTTACTTTATAAATGAGGTCCCCAACTGCATGAGTGGTACTGCGCATTGCCTGCATGGGAGTATACAGATTTATCCTCTAACAACTTTTATCACATCCTCGGACAGCAAAGAGCTTCAATATGCACTGAGGAAAAAATATTTTCTCCCATTTTTTTTTAATTATGCTACTTGGCAATGTGGTAGTGTGGCATGCGGTAGGAAAGGGTTTTGTTTAAAACACAGGCCAGACAGCAGTTCAGGGAAAACAAAATCAGCTTTACTTCTGTCTCAGCTTGTTAAACCTCCACACGCTAGATCTCTTGGCCCTTCCTCCAGCCCCAGTTAAAGTTCCTATCTCAGAACTCCTTTGCATGGCTTGACTTGGAAGGACTTCTGGCTCCATGGGCCCTTCTCCCTCCTGCAGCCTGCTGGTTTCTTAACCTTCCCCTGTGAGCCATGCCCTCCCAGGCCTGAACCCTGAGCTGAAGACTCTCTTAAAGGGGACTTTCGATATTCCATTTGGAGAGGGACAGGTAGCATTCTATAGATCCCATCACACACCCACTCCCTCAGCTCATCCATGCCCCGTTGAGCATCTGCCTCATCCGGGACCCTCACCTGGGAAAGGAAGTCCATGTTTAGGTGAGTCCGACCAGCCCTATGGCAGACTGGTAGGGTTGGAGTCTCAAAAAACACTGCATAATACAGCTGTTGGACTCCTTATGTTGAGCCAGCCACTTGAGGGATTGGTGGTCTGTTACCAGAGTAAATGGACAGCTGAGCAGGTAGTATTTGAAAGTTTCACTTGACAGCCAGGGCTTCCTTCTCAATTACCGTATAATACTGTTCCTGAGGAAGCAGTTTCCTGCTGATGAATTTTACGGGATGTTCTTCACCCCTGACTTCCTGGGCCAGAACAGCTCCTAGGCCCACCTCTGAGCCATCAGTTTGCACAGTAAATGGTAGAGAGAAATCAGGGCTAATCAGAATGGGTTCAGAGCCTTCTTGTGCTGGAAGGCCCGGTCCAGGTCTGGTGACCAATGAATCCATTTAGGAGCTCTCTTCTGGAGGAGATTGATTAATAGCTGTGCCACCTCTGCAAAATTAGGAATAAGAACATAAGATATGCCATACTGGGTCAGACCAAGGTCCATCAAGCCCAGTATCCTGTTTCCAACAGTGGCCAATCTAGGTCATACGTACCTAGTACTTTCCCCAAAAGACACAGGTTCCACAATGCTTGTATTGGGTCAAGCATTGATATCCTGGGTCCCTTCTTAATAATGGTTTATGGACCTTTCCTCCAGGAACTTGTCCAAATCTTTTTTAAACCCAGCTACACTAACAGCCTTTACTACATCCTCCGGTAACAAATTCCAGAGTTTGATTACATGTTGAGTGAAAAAATATTTTCTTTTATTAGTCTTAAATAGTTTACCCTGTAGCTTCATTGCATGTCCCCCTAGTCTTTCTATATTCTGATAACGTAAACAATCGATCTACGTTTACCCGTTCCACTCCGTTCATTAATTTATAGACTTCTATCATATCTCCCCTCAGCTGTCTCTTTTCCAGGTTAAAAAGCCTTAACCTTTTTAGCCTTTCTTCATAGGGGTATCCTTCCATCCCCTTTACCATTTTGGTGGCTCTTCTCTGAACCTTTTTTAATAACGCTATATGCTTTCTAAGATACGGCGACCAGAATTGCAAACAATATTCAAGGTGCAGTTTCACCATGGAACGATATAGAGGCAATATAATATCCTTTGTTTTATTTTCCATTCCTTTCCTTATGATACCTAGCATTCTATTTGCTCTCTTGGCCGCCGCTGCACACTGGGCTGAGGGTTTTAACATGTTATCCACAATGACGCCTAAATCTTTTTCCTGGGTGGTGGTTCCTAATGTGGAACCTTGCATCGTGTAACCATAGTTTGGGTTGTTCTTCCCTAGGTGCATAACTTTGCACTTGTCCACATTAAATTTCATCTGCCATTTTGATGCCCAGTCTTCCAATTTATCAAGATCCTCTTGCAATTTTCCACAATCCTCTTGGGTTTTAACAACTTTAAATGTTTTGTGTCATCTGCAAATTTGATAACCTCACTCGTTATTCCCTTTTCCATGTCATTTATGAATATGTCAAAAAGCAGTGGACCCAGCACGGATCCCTGAGGTACACTACTATTTACCTATCTGCATTGGGAAAATTGGCCATTTAGCCCTACCCGCTGCTTTCTATCTTTTAACCAGTTCCTGATCCACAATAGTACACTGCCTCCTATCCCATGACTCTTTAGTTGTGCCAAAAATCTCTGATGAGGGACCTTGTCAAAGGCTTTCTGAAAGTCCAAATACCCTATATCAACCGACTCACCTTTGTCCACCTGTTTATTCACACCTTCAAAAAAACATAATAGATTAGTAAGACAAGATCTTCCTTGTCTAAAGCCATGTTGGCTGTCTCCCATTAAGCCATGACTATCTACATGTTCAGCAATTTTGTCATTTATGATAGTTTCTATCACTTTTTCTGGTACTGACGTCAGGCTCACTGGTCTGTAGTTTCCCGGATCACCCCTGGAACCCTTTTTAAAAATTGGTGTTATGTTCGCCATCCTCCAATCTTCAGGTATTACAGATGATTTTAATGATAGTTCACAGATTACTAATAGTAGGTCTGCAATCTCATATTTCAGTTCTTTCAACCCCGTTGGATGTATATCATCCAGCCCAGGTGATTTGCTACTCTTCAGTTTATCTAATAGTTGTAATACATCTTCCCGATGTATCAATTTCCTTCAATTCTTCCGCACCTTTAAATACCACTTCAGTCATGGGTAACATCCCTACATTTTCCTCAGTAAAGACCGAAGCAAAGAATGAACTGGCGGTAATAGCCAACCAATACAAGGAAGGCACAAACTTCTTTCTTCAATTTCGGGGTGGGGACCTAGGCAATGGCATCCAAATTTCTAGTTGAGATTGTATTTGCCCATTCCTGATTACATATCCCAAGTATTGAATGTCCCAACCTCCCAGAAAACATTTCTTGGGGTTGGCCATCAACCCGTCCTTCCACAGGCTGGTCAAACACGGCTTGTACTTGGGTTAGATGGGTGGTCCAGTCTTTGCTGTAGATAATAATGTTGTCAAGGTATAGAGCTGCATACTCCTTGTGCAGTTTCAGTAGGCGGTCGACTAGGCATTGAAAGGTGGCAGGAGCTCCATGTAATCAAAAGGGCAGTACATTTGACTTTCCTTTTGCCTTTTTAAAACCTGGAATTTCATCTGGTCTGGACATGCAAGGTAATATTTTTAAATAACATCGATGTCTGATGTAAAATTTTTAACGTTTGCAGCTGTTCCTTTTACTTTTAATCTAACCAGGGCTTTTTTTGAGGGGCTGTGTAGTGTTACGGAGTGCTGGCATCTTTTTCATTGCCTGTTAAAACTGAACCATGGTCCTCATGTATTAATGAAAGAGCCCTGCATATGAGTACCGGCACCTTTTTTTCTTTTTAGGAAAAATGCACTGATTCTAACTATTTTCCTCATTTTATCATACTAGCATAGTCGTTTTCTTTAGTGTCCTCTCTCCAGTTATTAAGTTGAATTTGTATTGCACCTCTTTATACCTGTACTCTCCAACTCCTGAATCACTTGTCTAATGTACTGGAAATCACCATGTCTTTCTGCAAAACATTCGGTAGTCAAGACTCTGTCATTTTCTCTGTGGGCATGCTGTCCTGCATGGTCGGAGCTGTAACAAAGAACATCTTGTTACTCATGTGACTTCTCTGTACCTTCGGTAGGGTAGGCACATACAAGGGGGCATCTTGGCTTGAACTCAATGCTTGGCCCGAGCATGATGCCAACGCTGTCCCATGATGGATTCTCCCAAGCTTAGGGGGGTAGTTGCTAATGTGCATTAAGGGATAACACACAATTTTTGTCTCTTAATGCATGTTAAAAAGCAAAGTTGTGCATTATTTTACTGTAACACACGTTATTTTACCCTAATATACATTATGTAATAATGAGATGCACAGCATGTAAATGCATTCAAAACACCTTATTCAAATCAAATAACACAACTTGTGTTAAGCTTCACAAACTATTACTTCAAGAATAGTGGTGCTGACAATCACTGCTATCCAAATAAGTGCTGGCCTCACCTAAGCTCCACCCATGGACCGCCCGAGCACTATGCAGTCAGAGGAAACAGTCAGTGACGCTACTGGATAGCGCCTTTGAATATGTCTCTCACTGGAACTTGGCCAGTTAGCAGGTCCAGCTTCCCATATAAGTTCTTTTGCATATTGACCTGATTGCGTATTCTTATGGGGCAATATTTAAGTACGACAGTCAGTGCTGCAGTGATTAAATAAAATCTGTATATTGAGTGCCAGGATACTGCAGTGATCCGTGACTCTATTCGGATAGTAGCCTTTTTGCTGTCCTAACTTTATGGGATTAGCTTTCTGGATAGCGGGCTGAATATCTCTGCTGTTTTTCACTCTGCCCCAAGTCCCCCAATGGACCACCCCAGCACTGTCCGGAGGGTTCTGCTGAATATTCCTCTCACAGCAGCGCCTTTGAATATCAGCCTCTTTTTTATTTTCTCCTTTTAATAATCCATATATTACTTTGACAAGACATACAAATGTTGTCATGGGAATAAAATTCCCTGAATCTGACTCTCCAAATAACTCCCCCCCACCACCAGTAGTGAAGTAAGAGGAGAGAGAGCGAAAATAGCACCAGTGGGGAGAGAGGGCAGAGAGAGAGAGAAATACCAGTGGTATCTCTCCCCCCCCTCCACCCCCGCACCCTGGTGTTTCTTTGTCATAAAGGTAGCAAAGGAAGCAGCAGTACGTAAGAGCTCTCTTATGCCTCCTTCTGGTGAAAGGAAGTATGGGAATGGGGAGATTGCGTTGTGGCTGAGCAGGGTGTGGGTTACTATGGGTATATGAGGCACTGAGCAGTCGCTCTAATTCCCTCTCCCCAGGGACATAGTCACAGGTGGTCCTGGATGGACTATGGTCCCTCCTACTTGGAGGCAGGCCCAGCCAGTTAGTGGCAGCTGAACAGGCTAATGAGAGGTAAACACAGGCACTGAAGCAGAAATCAAAAGATTTGTTAAGGTAACTTTGGGAGTTAACAGTGCAAATTTTGGATTTTAAAACTCCCCCTCTCCAGCCCTGCTGACAGCATAAATGTTGTCCAGCTAATTAGGTCAAATAAAATGCATGCAGTTATCTGAAGACAGCACTTGAAGCATTCCAGGGACGTTGGTTTAGTTTATCTGGACAGCGCTGTATGGTTCAATCTGATCAGGTGAATGAAACCACACAAATAACTATCCTGAAGTTATATAGATACTTTTATCCAAATAACTTTAACCAGTTATATTCATCGGTCAAAATTATCCAAATAAGTCCATGAATATCTGATTAAACTTACCCGGATAACTTTATCAAATTGTGGTTCCACTGCAAGGGATCACTCTTTATTTGGCACCTTAACCCCTAGTGATAGTACCAGGGCCGTACCAAACCATAAATCCCCGCCGTGAAACTTGCAAACCTGGTGCCGCCCCCTCCCCCAACATCACACGTTTGTCATCTCTCCATCTGACCTCACACTTCTTCATCTGCAGCCGGCTGCCCCTGTGCTGCCTGTCCTCGCCCCACTGCCACTTCTCCTGTTCCCTTGGTGGTGGTGGCAGCAGAGCGGACCTCCAATTGAAGAAAAAACATGTGGGTCTTTCCAACTCCATGCTTGCATGGCTGGTCTGATCCTTCCCTCCTCCGACGTCAGCTCACATCAGAAGAGGGACCAGACCAGCCGTGCAAGTGCGGAGGTGGAAAGACCATGCTCCTGGCTACACCGCCCATTTAAAGTATGCGCCTTCCAGTCAACATGCACACTTTTATTCCGGTTGGAATTTTATAAGAGGCCATTAAGGCATGTAAACTGCCACATGCACGCATTAACGACTTGGGTCCACTCCTTTTCTTTCTTTATTCCCAGTCCCTTGGTGCACCCATCTCTTCCCATGGCTTTCAGTACCATCTTTATGCTGATGACTCTCAGATCTACCTCTCTACACCTGAAATCTCTCGGCAATCCAGGCCTGGATCTCTGCCTGCCTTTCTGACATTGCTGCTTGGGTGTTTTACTGCCACTTGAAAATGAGCATGGCCAAAACTGAGCTTCTTATTTTTCCCCCTACAACCCTCCTCTCCCCTTTCTCCTTTCTCAGTCTCTGTGGATAACTCTCTACTCCTTCCTGTTTCCTCAACTCACAACCTTGGGGTCGTCTTTGACTCCTCTCTCTCTCTCTCTCTCTCCTTCTCCACACACATCCAACTAATAGCTAAACCCTGCCGTTTCTTTCTCTATAACATCAATAAAAGCCACCCATTCTTTTCTGAACACACTACTAAGACACTTATCCTCTCTTTAGTCACCTCCCATCGTGACTGTTGTAACCTCCTCCTTGCTGGTCTCTCTTTGAATCATCTCTCTCCCCTTCAACACTCTGCTGCGTGGCTAATCTTCCGCCAGCCTTTTCATGCTCATATTACTCCTCTTCTCAAATCGCTTTATTGGTTCCCTATCCATTTTCTCATCCAGTTCAAACTTTTCCTGCTGACCTATTCTGCAGCTCCTCACTACCTTTCCTCTCTTATCTCTCCCTACACCCCTCCTCGGGAACTCTGCTCTTCTGGCAGATTGCTTCTATCTGTGCCCTTCTCTTCTATTGCTAACTCCAGACTTTGCTCCTTTCACCTTGCTGCTCCTCATGCCTGGAACAAACCTCCCGAGTCTGTACTTCAAGTTCCTTCTCTGACCCTTTTCAAATCCAGGCTGAAAACCTTTCACTGCTGCTTTCAGATGTAGACTCACCTGATCTCCTGTGTGTTTCCTTACCATTCTCCCTAGATGTATCCTGTGCTACAGCTACTGTGTTTTCTGTCTTGACTAGATTGTAAGCTCTGATGAGCAGGGACCATCTCTTACATGTGTCTGTGTAGCACTGCATACGTCTTGTAGTGCTATACAAATGCTCAGTAGTAGAAATAGTTATAAAATAGAGCAAGCTACAGCTGTACATTCAAAAGAGAGTCTGCTTCTTAGTACACCTAGTGCATCGGCAATTAGGCTAGTTGATCCAAAAAAAATATTTTCAAGTATGGGTGAAAAACTTCGCAAACAGATTCCGAAGGAGCTTTGGTTCGAGAAAGATTATCTAAGTTTTAAGGAACAATGCTTATAATCACAGCACTTGATTTTCTATTGCAGCTTTTTCAAGATTCTGTGACAAGAGTTTATAAATTCTGCAGCAATTCTGAGGAATATTTTCACAAATTTGCATAAATTCACATCTTAAATTCTGTAAATTAATTTCATTGAGAACATTTTCTGGCATTTCTTTGGGGGAAGGAGGGAAGGAATCTTAGGAGCCCTTTTAATAATGTGCAGTATGCAGTTAGCGTGTGTTTTCACATGTAGTAACTGTCACCATGGAGGCATGTCAGTTACTGCTTGCTAATTCACGCCCTAACTGCCGATCGCGCCTTTGGGAAGTGAATGGGCGCAAGCGGACATATCATGCACTGTTAATGTTGCAATTGGCGTAAGTGCACCTGATTTCACCTCAATAGATGGAGTCAGGTGAATCTGCGTTAACTGTGCTGTGCACATTAATCTGCACATGCTGGCTACACCCTGCACAGCTACCATGGAGGTTTTGCACGTAACACATATCAGTTTTTGCACTAAATGCGCTTGAGGGGTTTTCACCGAATGCACTTTAGTAAGAGAGCCCCTTAGTGACTGTCTCTGGGAGGGAATGGAGAAAGGATCTGGGGGATGGTAAGGAAAGGGGATCTCAGACTGAACAGGCAGAGGGATGGGAGATGGTAAGAGGGGTCAGGTTATACGGGAGAGGGAGAGACAATCCCCTCACACATTAGAGCCCCTTCTATTCACTCACGTCCCAGACCAGCTTTTGATCCCTTCCTGCCACCTCTTACTCTCCCCACATACAACCCACTGTCTCTCCAGTCTCCTCACTCCCTCTTTCCACACCCCATTCTCTATCTCATCTTCCTACTCCAGTCTTTTACCTCTCCCTATCTCCTTTTTCCTCATTCCCATCTCACTCCCACAGTCCCTACCCCCCCCCCCACGCTCACCGGTAGCAAGAGGAGAAAGAGAGTTGCACTGTGTTGTACTTAGGACCTGCCCTTCACAAGGATGAGCATGTTGTTGGCACGGAGCCCTGTGCCAACCTCATGCTGTGCCCATGCAGTGTCTGTGTCTCCATTTGCCCATGCTGCTGCTTTAACAGGCGAGCCAGTGATGGACTGGCTCAGGGCGCACAACCTTTAAGACTCCCAAAGTCTCCTTCGTTGATTTGCCCTTTAAAGCGGCTGAGCACAGGCAGGGGAGCATTCTCCTCGCTCCCACAGCTCTGTTACTTGGAGTTTCTAAAGGAAGTAGAAAGCAAGAAACAGGAACTGCCACAGTCCGGCGACTCTTAAGGAGAATGCTTCCCCTGGCTGTAAAAGTAGGAGATGAGCGGTGACCAATGCTGGAGAGAGGCAGGCTGGGCCTGCAGAGGATGGGGATGTGGAAGGACTGTAAGGAAGACTACAATGTGGGGGGGGGGGAGGGGGAAGAGGACTGGAAGGGAGTCTACACTGGAGATGGGTTTGGGACTGGAACTGGAACTGGGGCTAGACAGTGGGAGAGGGGGACTGTGATTATAAGGGAGTTGACACAGGATGGTATTGAGATTGGAAGGGGGCTAGATGGGGTAGTTGGACTGTAAGGGAGATGACATTGAGCATGGGACTGGAAGGGGGCTAGATAGTGGGGGAGGAGGCTGTGACTGGAAGGGGACTGATGCTGGGGTGGTTCTAGGACTGGAGCGGGGTTAGCCAGTGGGGGAGAGGGACTAGGACTGTAAGGGAGCTGGGGATGATATTGGGATTGGAAAGAGGCTAGACGGGGGAGGGAGGGGACTGTAAGGGAGCTGACAATGTGGATGATACTGGTACTAGAAGGTGGCTAGACAGTGATGGGGGGAGTGAGACAGTGAGGGAGTTGACACTGGGAATGGTACTGAGACTGGAAGGGCGCTAGACAGTAGGGGGACTGGGAATGGAAGATAGCTGACTAGGGATGGTACTGGGACTAGAAGGGGGCTAGTCAGTGGGGGAGGAAGACTGGGACTTGAAGGGAGCTGACACTGGATGACTGGGAATGCAAGTAACTGACACCGGTGATGGGATTGGAAGGAAACTAGACAGTGTGGATGAGGTGGAGACTGGGACCAGAAGGGGGCTATCACTGAGTATGGTACTGGGACTGGAAGGGGCTAGACAAAGGGGGGGGGGGGGGTTCTGGGACTGGAAGGCAGTTGACACTGGATGGCTGGGAATGCAAGGGGATCTAGGGATGGTACTGGGACAGAAGAGGGCCGAGGGATAATCAGAGAGATCTGAAGTGACTAAAACAGGGACTTAGGAAGGGGGTGCGGAGGCCATGGTGAGAGCAGAGAAAGGATGGGATCATGAGGGACATCACTGCAAGACTCAGACAGTAAGCAATGTGGGGGAAAACAAGAGAAGAATAAAATAAGGACTTGGGGGAGGGGGAATGCAAAGGGGAAGGAGGCTGAGTCAGGAACCAGAGATGGGAGATGATGGAGACAGCTGAATGTTGAGGGGAGTGAGAATAGAGGGTAGAAATAGTGATCTAGGGAACGAGTAAGGGTAGAGAGGATATAGAAAGCAGGGGAAGGAGAGAGATAGTGACGGCAGTGGGAGCATAGAGAGGAGGTAAAATGGGAGATGGAAAGCTGGTAGATGGGTGAGAGGTAAAAAAATGTGAGACTTAGGAGTGGAGAGTGAGGAGTAAAATCAGGATATGAGTGGATAGGGAGGCAGAGGAGAGAGAAAAGGAAAAAAGAGATAAAAAGGAAAGATCACTGTCAAAGACATGTAGAGAAGGAAGAAAAGAAGATGAGAAGACAGAGAAAAAAAAGGCACAAGGAATGAGGAAAAGAGATTGGAATCGGTTTAGTCAAAATATAAAATGGTCAGGAAAAATATTTTTATTTTCAATTTAGTGTATGGCCAATGTCAATTTTTTAATTAACATGCTATCTTTATACGCATCTCTTTCTGTTTCTCAGCTGTTGTACTGCATGCAGCGCCTGGCTTCTTGGGAGTTCAGTTGACTTTTTGTCTGCATATTTCTGTTTTTGGTGAGAGTCTATGTTCTAAATGTGAGACTGAGGCCAGATAGTCTGTTAGCAGTGAGCTTCTATATAAGGCTGTGCAGTAATTTGGCTTGTTCATTTTCTAGGCTCACTGTAATAGTTATGGTGCTGCCCTTTTCTAGGTAGGCTCCTTGTTGGACTTTTGGAAGTTAGTGCTGTTATGGAATGATAGATTTGGGGCAATTTCTCCAAGTGGGTTAGTTTTGCACATCTAAATAACGAGCATCTCAAAGAACTATAATACAAAGGTGATAATACAATAATGCAACCAATGAAACCACCCAAATGCCACAATATGAACACTTTATATGGGGCTCCTTATTTTCACTTTTTATGGTTTTTTTCTTATTATTTTTTATACTTTTCTATTTATAAAAAGTTGGAACAATGGTGACAATAGCATAGACTCTATAGATTGTTAAAAAGGGGAAAAGACCTCCGTGCTGCCCCAGCAGTTGTAACTTCGACCATCTGTTTAGGTCTAGGGCACTTGTCCTCATTGGTCATAATAAACCCCTTGAACTGCTTCATTTAATTTTAAAAAAGCCCACACTATATTAAAAAATGCAAATGTATCTGAGCATATCTTCCAGCCAGTGCTCTGCCTGTGAAGTCTCATTTCACGCTGGTTTCATGTTAGTCGTGAATGTCACATTTATGGACTTTGTTCAGCGTGATTGACCGTGGGAAGAGATGCATATGTGACACACTCCTGAATCAGCTTCTATGCAAAATGCAACCACGCCGAGTATAACACTGAGCACAACCACACTGGCTGGAAGATATGCTCAGATACGTTTGCATTTTTGCCTGTTACTTGTCTCTTTAATTCTTTGTTTTTATATTTTTATGTTCAGACAT
The DNA here is from genome assembly GCA_033557465.1 of Ichthyophis bannanicus. Taxonomy (NCBI): domain Eukaryota; kingdom Metazoa; phylum Chordata; class Amphibia; order Gymnophiona; family Ichthyophiidae; genus Ichthyophis; species Ichthyophis bannanicus. Next base: position 17,112,393 of record CM066045.1, on the reverse strand, counting down.
CTCTATTTTGCGTGTGGTTAGTATAATATATTGTTGGATGGGTATCTGGATAAGAGCCACTGATTGGAATATTCAGATGGTAGCAGGACAGTTCATGGGCGGAGTGGGACAGAGCCGGCAATCATCTGTATAGCGTCAATATTCAGCGCTGCTAGACGGATAACTAGACTATCCAGATTGTGACGGTATCACTGCTCTGCAGATGGCACTGTCTGGACACTCAGCTCTGGCCATCATCCAGACAGCAGCCTTGAATATCCATATCAATTTAGTCAGAGCAGCTAGCATTTAATAAACTTCCTGACCGCAGCAGCGAGATTCTAGAGAACAGTCTCATAGTGCTGCAGAAGTAAGAAGGAACAGCTAATTTTCAGCTAATTTTCTCTTCTTCTGACTTTCCCTCACAGTCACAACTGCATCGGAACTGCTCTGCCGTGTCTGGAGGACCCCACAATGCCTCTGACAACAGCACGTGGTGCGACTGGGCTCCTTTTGGTAGGAACGAAGTTTTGACTATTCTGTCTTGTGTTTTGTTTTCCTTCTTCTAAAGCAGTTTTGCCGGATGCGCACATGCGCTGCCATCAACTAACTTTTCAAAATGGGATGCAGGAACCCTGGATTTGAATTCCAAATCAATCTTCTGCTTATTTTGCTGACTGAGGCTGTGATCACGGCACCCAGAAGCTAGACTTGGAGTGCTGTCATCCAATCTAACTTGAAGGATTCTCTTCACTGTTGGTATTGCATATTCCTGGCTATAGTACACAGACCATGTGCTTTAGCATCTGAATGTGCACTACTTGCGCACCGTAGAGCTGGAAGACACTTGAGCACCAGGTCACTACGATACCTAATATTTGGCACCTGCCATCAGGGCCAGGCCTGGTGGAGGAAATACCACTAATGTTAGAAAATCCAACTGGCTGTCACCAGAAAGGCCCAGGCCAAGAAAGTGAAGTTGGAGTTTCCTTATTTCAATAGATCAGGAATGAGGTCAAGAAAGGAGAGAGTCCCAGGAGGGAGGGAGGGAGGTCAGTAAAATTGGTTGGGAGTGCCTGAAGGGAGTAAAAGAAGCAGGGAGAAGTGGGAAGAGTACAGAAAGAGAGGATAAAGCAAAGAAAGCAAATAAACTAAAAGACTCAAAAGCAAGGAAACACAACTATAAAATAGAAAAAAAACTAAGAAAATGAAAAAGAATCTGCAGATTACTGAAAAAAATGAAAAGGCCAATAGGAAAATATTCACCGGTTCCCTGCTGCCTACATTTTCAAAATATTTTTCATGGTAATGTAGTAAAAGGATGGCAGAAAAATTACCAGACATGCAGTTCGCACAGTTCTTCTAGTCCATACTGCAGGAGCATACCCCAGGTGCCAGCTACAGTGTGTGATTTTCTCCTGGAATATCACTCCTTATCCAGAACAGTTTTGTCTGTTTAGTAAATTGGGTCCTAAGGTAGGCATCTAGTTTCAGCCGATCTTAGCAGTCTGTTTTCAGGTGCAAATGCACCTAAATTTGAGGATCCTCCTCATTTCTCTGGATGTGAAACTGAGTTTTGAATAGAGCATCTAGGAAGAAATTAGGATATGCAGGTCAGGATCTGCACAATTTCCTTAGAATTTTACAAAAAGCTTACTGAACATGGAGCCTTTTGTAAAATACATCTAAGGATGCTGAGAAATACATCGGCAAGTCCAGGCGTGCCCGATGGAAACAGCCAATCTCCAGGAACAAGCCGGAATGAGTCTTCACATATGGGTACGTCGGTACCGACGGAGTCTGCGCGGGAACGCTTCCCAGCGCCCAATCAGAAAGCCTTTGGAAGCATCCCAACACACCTGCATGCTGCCTTCCCGCCTTCCCAACTGCCTCTCCTCAGTTTTCATTTTTCCGCGGAGCCGGCAGGACATCCTCCTGTCACCACAGAAAATTCATTTTTTATTTTTTAGTTTTCTTGTGGTAGTGGCTACCTTCCCCGACGCCACCGGTACTGCTGGTGTTTCTTTTTTCTTTTCTGGTAAAATTTTCCTTTTTAGGGAATATTTTTTTTTTCCTTCTGTGTCTCACATTTTTTTCAGGCCTGCTAGGCCTCTCCACTTTCCTTCATGGAACCGCCAGCCTCTATCCCCAAGAAATGTACAAACTGTGGCGGTACAAACTTAAGGTTGGACACTCTCAATTGGTGTCTAACCTGCTTGGGTCCTGACCATTTTCCTCAGGAGTGTCCCTCCTGCAATAGTATTGTGAGAAGTTTTCAACATAGAGTTCCCCTTGACACGCGGTCCCCATCCAGTTTCTGGGCACCAACCATATCTTTTACACAGGATCAGGTAACCCAAAAACAGTCTGTTAAGACTAGCCAGTCCTCGAGTGGCAAATCTCATGCACAGCATAGAGATGCCTCCGGCCTTGCCCTCGAGAATCCACTGGCTACAAAACCCCGGTGGGAGTCTTCGGCCTCCAAAGCCCGTGTGGGGTTTCAGGTTGTTCCAGAGGTTCACCCCTCACAGAACATACCTGAGCCATGCCTGGTGGTGGCATCCGCTTCGAGCGGTACCGATACCCCGGCATCGGCAATGGTGTTGGATGAAACATTCCTCACCAAGGATCATCGTCTGGCATCCTCGGTACCTACAGGGCCGTCGGGTACGCTACAGACCGACCTTCCAGTATCGGTACCGATACTAGTACCGACATCGGTACCCTCCAGATGTGCTTCGATAGACTCGCTTCCTTCGATGCCGAGTCTGGAATCGATCTCCAGTTTGGAGGACTGGGTACCGACAGGCCTCGGTACCGACACCACACGGTACCGCAGGCTCGGTTCCGATAATTCCGATCCGGCACTCTCAGTTTTCTCGATACCGTAAGAGTTGCCACCGGCTGGTCTTCATCCACCGGTATCAGATACGGTACTGAATTCGGTACCGTTATCCATGGTACCATTGCTGTCGGTGCCTTCCATGCTTCACTCGTCAGGCTCGCTTCCCTTGATACCGAGTTTGGAATCGATCCCTAGCATGGACGATGTGCTACCGACCGTCGTTGGTCCCGACCTCCGGCAGTACCGGAGACCATCTGCTAAGGATCCCATACTGCACCATTCAGGATCTTCGATTCCTATAAACTTCGATAGATCCCTCGGTGCCAAAGCTAGTTCTTCATCAGATCTAGCCAATCCGAAGCAAGTTCCCTCTGGGGATCCTTCTTTGCAAGCTTTCCTCCTGGATATGGCAAAATCACTTGCCATTTCTATTCCTGGACAAGATCCTACACAAGGGAATACAGGATCCATCCATATTCCTAGCAAAGCAAAGGAGAACATCATGCTTCCTTTGCATCATTCCTTGCAGGATCTCCTTCTACGAATGTGGGAAGCTCCTTTAAAGGTACCCCCACCTTCCAGAGCAACTGATCTTCTATATCAGGTGCCCCCCTCTCCAGGATTTCAAAGGACTCAACTTCCTCATCATTCCATTGTTGTAGAATCAGCAATGAGGCGGGTGAAGAGTTCTAAAAAGCACTCTTCTTATCCGCCAGGTCGTGAGTCTAAGACTTTAGATGCCTTTGGACGCCAAACCTTCCAGGCATCCATGCTTTCAGCAAGAATTCTCTCATATATTTTCTATATGGGGTTATCTCTTGAGGTCAGAAAGAAATTACATTTTTTGACTCCTTTTCTTCAAGAGCCCAAGAATGCAGACTAATCCTCACTGGTTAGTCATGCACACAATATCTCTAGATTTCTAACTCGTGCTTCCCTAGACTCTTTTGAGTCTGTTGGCAGAACCTCTGCTATAGCTATAGGGGCACGACGTAAGGCCTGGCTCCAGGCTTCAGACCTGGACAGATGGGCACAAGAACGACTGGGAAATACTCCTTGCACTGGAGATAATCCCTTCAACAAGGAGTCTTTACTCCAGGTTGCTCAGTTAACCACTGACTTTCCTGTTTCCAGAGGCTGTTCTACGCCTTCTTTCCCAGTAGGTAGGAAATGTCCTACCAAACTTTCTTCTCCTAGGAGGAGAAGGTTTTATCCATCATCTGCCCATCATACAGATGTTCCCAAACAGGGGAAACATTGCCCTGGTCTGCAGAATCCAAATCCTCAACAGGGTCAACAAACCCAACATTCACAGGGTTTCAAATAGATCATCAGGGACCCTCTTGGTTGATGGTTTCAGTAGCAGTCTGCTTCTTTTCATTTGCAGTATCTGCACTACATTTATCCTAACCTTCCTAGATATCTCTTCATGAGACATCTTTTCTTTGACTTTAAGAGTCTTTATGATGATCATGCCCATTCTTAACAGGTCTTCCTCTTCCGCTTGCAGGAAAGAGAGGCAACACCTATCATTAGATAGTTGTTTCCCTGTACTGGCATGTATCATCTCACCTCTCAGACTTCCTCCATAGTTGGTCTCTTTCATCTTTCTCTTACCTCCCTCTTGCTACACATTGGTTGGTAAGAGTGGCTCTCTTACACTGGTAAGCCCTCTGGTCCTCTGCCTGTTCTACCGGGGGATTCTCCCTTCTGGAGTTGTCTCCCCCCCCCCCCTTCTTACCTTAGTGCAGCTCATCAGACAATAGGAAGTCCTACCATGTCTGTTTGGTTTTTTCCCAATCCAAAAGGGGAGAAGGAAAGGAAATTTCCTCCACTGCCCTGGTAGTTGCTGCAGTTACAGCAATTCCTAGTAGTTAAACCAACCTGCAGCATGCTCTCTGCAACCCTACAGAGTAGCTTTGCACTATGGGCCCTTGCTAGAGAGCATTTGTATCAGGCTCAGCAGATAACCCTAGATGGTTAGGAAGGGTTCCCCCTGTCATGTTCCATGACTGGTTGGTATTCCCTACCCTTACCATCTCATCTTAAATCTCTTTTGAGATATAAGCCTTAGGCCTTCATTACGTGAAAACCTAAAGAATGGCCAATTCCTCGGCTTGGCCCATATCTCCTTTGGTCTTCTTGTCAGAGATTATCTTCTTCATTGGCATCTAGAAGACGCCTAATACCCATCTTGCCCTCATAGGTGGGTCACTAGGGTATCTTCCTCCAGTGGCGTCCTCCTTCCACTCTCCATACTGCAATTCTGGAGAGATCTGGACTGCTTGCCTGCAGGCTGAAGTTATCCTCTGCAATTTTCACGTAGGCCATCCTGGTTATTCAAGACCTCACATTCTAAAAGAATCCAGACTTCTTCTTGTCAGAGAGACTTTTCCTCTGACTCTGCCAGTCATAACCAGGAAAAGAGGTTTCTCTATATATCTCTTCAAGCAGGTATCAACCTTCTTGCTGTTAGATAAATCTTCCTCTCTCCCCATATCCCTATGGGGGATCAGGTTCTATAGACCTCTCTCCATCCACATACCTGGAGACGTGTGTCTATATGCCTACATATTCATATATGTATATATATAGATATATAGATATATTTATCTATATCTGTGTGTCCTCTGCCCATACATATCTCTCTATAGATATATGCATATATACCCTATATGTGTATATATTTAAATATATATATATATATATATATGTATACATATATATTTATACATCTAGTGAGATATATTTTTAGATAGATCTGTATCCACATACTTATCTATCTGTCTGTTAGGTTCGGATATCCTTACATTCCTATCTGATCCAGACAGATGGGCACTTCCCCTATCAATGCTGTGCCAGCATGCTTAGGGGGCTACACTTCTAACCACTTCCTGTGGTAGTTAATAAACTTTTTTCTCACCATAACCTTTTCGGTTAGGTACTCCTGAAGCTCTCCATGTACTTTCTTCTTTCTTACTTGACCCCATTTAGGAAAGACATTGCAGGGCTTCAATTACTCTAAAGCTTAGCGCTCCTGAGTCTGTCCTTACTTTCTCATCAGATACAAGGGTCTCCATACCCTTTATTCCCTACATGGACTGCTTCCAACCTCAATCCAGTTAGGTCAGACTCATTTTTTTCTTTGTTCCTAAATTTCTGCTGCTTTTGGACCAAAAGAGCTTAAGCTTTCTTTAGTAGTACCTTCTGCGTCTCCACTGAAGCTCTACCTCTTATACTACCCCAGTTTTTCCCCTGGGGCTATCTCTCACCCTGAAGGGTTCTGACCTCCACTTGTTTTTTCTACTTCTTACCTCTACTTCTCAATAAGGTACTCCTTGAGCACATTCAATGGCTCTTCTAACAGATCCATATGTAGCTCAGTGGACTTGTGCCATACCAACAAGGGAGGCCCAGATTTCAATATTTTACTACTAAATGCCCTCTATACAGGGTCTTCTCCTTAGAAGCCCTGTTCTAGCCAGCTGTTCCACAGCTCCTTTTCTATATTCAACTCCTACCCTCCATCCCCAGGATGCCTGAGGTCCTGAGGAATAGCATGGTTCGCTCTAGACTGCAACATGCTAGGACTCCCTCTGGGCATCTAAGCTTGGGAGTCCCCATACGTGAAGACTCATTCCTGCTTGTTCCTGGAGATAGCACAGTTACTTACCTGTAACAGGTGATGTCTGGGAACAGCAGGAATAAGTCTTCACAACTCACCCACCTCCCCTAGGAGTTGCTTCTTCTCTATCTCTATCTTTCCCTTCTTGCTCTCTTTGTCTCAGCTTTAAAACTTAACTAAGGAGAGGCAGTTAGGAAGGCGGGAAGGCAGCACGCAGGCGTGTTGGGATGCTTCCAAAGGCTTTCTGATTGGACGCTGGGAAGCGTTCCCGCGCAGACTCCATCGGTACCAACGTACCCATATGTGAAGACTTATTCCTGCTGTTCCCAGAGATCACCTGTTACAGGTAAGTAACTGTGCTTTTTAGTAATACGTTCAAAAAAAGATCTGCATCACTCAGGGTTGACATGTAAATAGCTTCCTAATATATGTTTGTGCCAATTTTATTACCTGTAAATTCCGGCGTAAGTGCAAAATTTTACAAAACTGGATGTCCAGGAAGACTCGGTTAAGAAGCCTCTTTTCTTTTACATTTTGAGGTATTTTTAAGCACCAGACATGCTCAGGTCCAAATAAGCATTAGCTGGTGCTTTTATCGGCCTAGAAGCAGATGTAAATGGCAGCACCTAGATTATTTGAAGTATGAATGTATCTGCCATTGTAAAATCAGAAACCATGCATACCTTTCTGGCCCTCACAAATCAGGCCCACTATTCGTTCCCTTAAAGTGTGTGTGCTGTGGACCTACACATGTAATTAGCACCGTTCTAAAATAGCAGTTTCAGTGCATTGGTCATTTAAACTTGTTTAGAATCTGTGTAAGTCTTCAAAACTTGCCTTTTTAGGATCCAAAGTTAGGTGCCTAGCGGTGAAACTCAGTTTGCTAAGCTCCTACCATTTTTCCCTATTCTAAATTTGACACGTAGCCAGCAACGTTTAGGAATCTAAATTAGGAGCCTAGTGAAACTAGCATCTTAAATTAAGGAACTCATTCTTAGCATAGTTTCATAGGATCCTAAATCCTTTGAATATTGACCTCTTAGTTCACGCACAGCATCCCTCCCTAAGTTCTGTATGATCTAAATGGCTATTGATACTAGCATAGCCCTTACTGAAATATTTGGCTCACTACAGTATGTCCCCTAAATAGCTCGCCAGACAGACTTAATACCTGCATTTCCTTTAGGATTTCTAGGTACTCGTTTTATTAGCAACCAGCCAAGCAAACTCAACTGCAAATTTGAATTCTGTCATCCCAGTTTAGTACAAGTGTTCCAAAATCCAACTTCCTTCATACCCTAAATAGCCTCGCAAAGATTCATCCTAACTTTCCTCCCCTGCACACGGCCTTCTACCAAAATATGTGGATGGATGTTTGCAAAGCAGACTGTGTGCTAGAGAAGCATGCAGAACACACAGATTGTTGGATGAGAATCTGTCCTTTCTGGAAAGTTCACCTGGAACTATTCCAAGCAGCTACTGAAATTTCAACAGGCAAAACAGTTTCACAGCCAGCAATAACTGAGCTCCAGAAGGCCTAATTAGCTACTGTTCCTTATCTCTGTTAGACTATGTACCTGCTAAACAGTATCTAGTTTCATCCTGATAAACACGATTATAACACAAATAGACATTATTGTTTTGAATTATTAGTTGAATATCCTTAAATTGTTATGTATCATAGTGAGTTTATGGAAGTACTATACCTAGGACATGATAATACATAAGAACATAAGATATGCCATACTGGGTCAGAGCAAAGCTCCATCAAGCCCAGTATCCTGTTTCCAACAGTGGCCAGTCTAGGTCATACGTACCTAGCGGTTTCCCCAAAAGACACAGGTTCCACAATGCTTGTACTGGGGCAAGCAGTGGATATCCAGGGTCCCCTTGAATAATGGTTTATGGACCTTTCCTCCAGGAACTTGGCCAAACCTTTTCTAAACCCGGCTACATTAACAGCTTTTACTACATCCTCTGGTAATGACTTCCAGAGTTTGATTACACATTGAGTAAAAAAAAATTTTCTCCATAGCAAGATTAATAGACCACCTGACTATTAATTATAAGATTAGGGCCCAAAAGTATCTTGATGCTTTGGGCAAACCTTTAACTGTGCCCCTCTTCTCTTACCCCCTCCCATCCCTCCTGTCAGATCAAGGCAGTATGCTGCCTGAGGCAGGGAATGAAAGGAGGCCCCTTCCCCCCCCAAAGAACCGAAAAGGGAAGGGTCCCCTCTGGTTAGGGAGCGAGGAAGGGTCCTCTCACAGAGCACTGGCCAGGCGATTGCCCAAAGAAAACAGAACGCAAGTTGTAGAAATGAAAATGTCACAATCACTGGTTATATTCAGCAAATATGTAACACTTAAATTATGTCTGTTATGTTATGTTACTCTTTATTTGATATACTGCATATCTATAAAAAAAACTATGTGGTTTATAATAGCAAATTCAACAAAAAAACACATGTACCAAAAAAGAATGTCATAATAAATAGGAAAGGTGTAGCCTAGGACTAATGTAATAACACTGACTGTGTGATGTTGTGATGTTAACAAAGCTGCCGATTTACCAGGGCCACATGTACACTTTAGGTGCTCCTAGGCAATGGGGGATGGGATGAAATTCTCATGTCGATTGATACTGCTCCTCCCTTCCGGATTGCTGCAGCCTGGAGACTCCCCTCATCTTCCCCCCTCTCCTGTCCCCTTCCATCAGCTATCTATCTGCTCATATTTCACCTCTCCTTCTCCCCACTCAGTCCTCAATCTACCTCTTGCTCTCTGCATCTTTCTACAGCTTTCCATCTCTTAGTTCAGCACCCCTATTCCCCCATCTTTCTCTTTCTCTCCATCTTCCCCCCCATAAAGTTAGGCTGCCTTGTTTGAGGACTGAATATTGCCACTAACCGTTAATGCCTGTGACCCCACCCAGAGGCCGCCCCGACACTGCCAGACAATGCCCCGGCAGTCAGAGGAGAGATTCAGTGGCATTTTCCGGACCAAGCTGCTGAATATCTCTCTCACCAGCAGGCGTTGAGAACTGGATAACTGCCTTTGCATATCAGGCCCCTGGTTCTTTGAAAGGAGTCTATAACATGAGGAGGGATCTAGCTAAGCCTGAAGAATGATCAAGAATTTAGCAGCTGGGATTTAACACTAAAAACTGCAGGGTTGTGCATTTTGGCTACAAAACTCCAAGGGAGCGGTTCAGTCTAAGGGGTGAAGTACTTCTGTCCTTGAAAGAAGAGCGGGACCTGGGCGTGATTGTTTCAGATGATCTTAAAGTGGCTGAATAGGTAGAAAACGCGACAGCAAAAGCCAGAAGGATGCTTGGGTGCATAGGGAGAGGAATGGCCAGCAGGAGAAAGGAGGTGATAGTGCATCTGTATAAGTCTTTGGTGAGATCTCATTTGCAGTATTGTTGCAGCTCTGGAGACCGCACCTTTAAAAGAATATAAACAGGATGGGGTTGGTGCAGAAGATGGCTACCAAAATGGTCAGTGGACTTTATCATAAGGCATATGGGGACAGACTTAAAGATCTCAATATGTGTACTTTGGAGGAAAGGCGAGAGAGAAGAGATATGATAGAAACATTTAAATACCTCCATGGCATAAATGCACAGGAGTAAAGTCTCTTTCAATTTAAAGCAAGCTCTGCTATGAGGGGGACATAGGATGAGAGTGAAAGGTGATAGACTCAGAAGTAATATGTGGAAATATTTCTTTACAGAAAGAATGGTAGATGCGTGGAATAGTCTCCCAGTAGAGGTGGTAGAGACGAGGACATTATCTGAATTCAAGAAAGCATGGGACAAACAGAGATGATCTCTAAAGGAAAAAAGTGGACTATTGTAGTTGATATGGAAGGGCAGACTACATAGGTCATATGGTCTTCTTCTGCCATCATGTTTTTATGTTGCTGTGTTTCAATTCACACAGGAATGATTGCTTGCGGGGTTATCCTTTAAGGGCTGTATTATGTTTGAATTTCGGTTTTATGCATTATTTATGAGGCTGATTTTGTTTTATATTTTATGTATTTTATACTGTGTTATGTTTCTGTAATCTACTTTGTACACTATATTAGATGATGAAAGGATGGAATGTAAGTTCTTTTAAATTAAGTTAAATCTCCTCTTCTCTACCCACCCCATAGTCCATCATCTCCCCTTCTACACCCTTCCCTTTGCACTGTGTCTAGCATCTCCCCTTCTACACCCTTCCCTTTGCACTGTGTCTAGCATCTCCCCTTCTACACCCTTCCCTTTGCACTGTCTCTAGCATCTCCCCTTCTACACCCTTCCCTTTGCACTGTCTCTAGCATCTCCCCTTCTACACCCTTCCCTTTGCACTGTGTCTAGCATTTCCACTTCTTTTCCTCAGCTCCCATCATAGTGCATCATCTTCCCTTCTCTACCCCTTTCTGTATACCAGTTGCTTCTTCTCCTTTCTTAATCCTGCTCCCCATGTTTAGTATCTCCCCTCCCATTCTCCATCCCTCCAATATTCAGCATCTTCCTTCCCTTCACTACTTCTTCCTCTCCCCCATGTCCAGCATCTCCCCTTCCCTTCCCTACTTCTCCTCTGTGTCCACAGTCTTCCCCCTCTTCCCATCCCACTGCTGGGCCAGCTCCTCTCATCATTGTCACTGCAGAGACCACCCTACCTCTGCCTGGGCCGCCCTGAATCTAATTGATGATCAGCATGGAGCAGGGCCTTGGAGCACATGCATGCTTCTTGCCACATCCTGCCTATCCAAGGTAGACTGTTTTAGAGGAGAAGGGACATAGGAGGCCTAGAATGCTCATGAGCCATGCAGGTTGCAGATGACACTCTTCTCCTGTGCTGGTGCTGCTGGGCACTGCAGAATTTCACCACCCTAGTCTGCCTAGTGGTAGGACCAGCCCTGGGAATTTATTAGGCTGATTTGATGAAGAGTGCTGCCTGCTCTGTGAGCACTGTATAGATTATTAAAGAGAACTGCCATTCACTTACAGTAGCCAAAACCTAACTGGACTGTTACTGGCCCTGCTTTCTTTGGTGTTACTGGCACTGAATGTCCCCCCCACCCCCCGTATATTTTTAGCATTTGTAAATACTGTCCTAGTGCTACCGAGACATTAATCCTGGGCTTAGGAAAATATCAATATTCTTTCCAGTCTCTATTCCTTGGTGTAGCCCCATATTTAGATGAAGGATATTGATGACATGTGTATTGTAGCATAATTGAAAAATGTCTCAGAGGTTAGTGGCTTATATTTTATTGCAAACGTGTTTTTGTTTTGTTTTTAGAAAATGCTAATTACAATGAGTTGTTTGGGGCTCTGGATGACTCCTTCCTCGTTACCTATGCTGTTGGAATGTACATCAGGTATTGGCATGGGGGAGGGAGGGGTCAGGAGGGGATCAGGGTAAACAGTGCTTCATGCTGTCTTCCCCCTATGATGTCCCCTCCAGTCATCATACGGACACTTTGAAAGCAGCATGGCAGAAATCCTACGGCTAATGACCTTTCCACCAATCGATATTGGTGGATGACCACATAACCACAGTTTTTCCAGTCTACTAGAGCAGTAATCCAGTGGTCAGTGACAGTATTAAAAACTGATCTGACTTTTGGTTTGTGTACATATATGGTCAAAGGGGTTCTTTCAAATGGCTCTAATAGAGCTTTGTTGCACATAAGTGCAAAACAGTATAGCAAGACAAATAAGGTAATATAATGTAAATTGTGCTCAAGCACAGGATGATTAGAGGAAACGTCTTGAGGAATGTTCGTCAAGCAATTGGTGGAGGTTCATCCCCACTATTCGTGGTGGCTGCTGCCCCCCAATTAAATTCCCTGCCGGTTGTGTGGGGAAGTTAGTTGGGGGCGGGGAAGAGGCGGCCTGGGGGCAGAGAATGGGCGGGCAGTGGGCAGTTGCTAGCCCTGGATGTACAGGACTGGATTCTGATGTCGGCCCTGTATGTCCAGGGCCGGCAAAATGTCTTTCCTGGATGTGTCTTTTCGGCAGCTCCGTGGTGCAGAAGGGGCTGGGGGGGGGGCAAAAGTAAATTCCTCATAGCCTGACCCTGGCCTTAGGAGGCTGGATCAGGGGTCGGGCTGTGGGGAATTAACTTTTTGTGCGGCCGGCATCGTGGCATTTAAATGGAGACATGGCAACATGACGCCATGGCTCCATGGCTCCATTTAAATACCCTGACTGAGTTAGTCGGGCTTTGCTGTACATGCAGGCCGGGGCTGAATTGCAGTCCCGGCCTGCACGTACAGTGCAGTGTGCGATTCTGATCCCACGGGGCTAGATGTGCCCAACGGAATCAGAATCGCAATCTCCTTTGTACGTCCTACTCAGCCCAGACCTACAAAGGAGATCTACATCCGGGACAGTATCGGGTCCATAACAAAATTGGAGACTAGAGTATGGTAAGATACACATATGTATTGGACAAGAGAGCGAGGAACATCAGGATCCAAAAGCAGCTTCAAAGAGATGGGCTTTTAGCCTGAATTTGAATAGGGCTAGAGAAGGGGCCTGCCTCACAGACTCGGGTAGTTTATTCCAGGCATATGGAACAGTGAGATGGAATGAACGAAGTCTGGAGTTGGCAGTAGAAGAGAAGGGCACAGATAGAAGGGATCTGCCAGAGGAGTGGAGTTTCCAAGGAGGGGTGCAGAGTGAGGTAAGAGAGGAAAGGTAGTGAGGAGCCGCAGAATAAATGCACTTGTAGGTCAGTAGGAGAGGTTTGAACTGGATGCAGAAACTGATAGAGAGCCAGTGAAATAACTTGGTAAGAGGGGTTACATGAGCATAGTGACACTCACAGATGATAAGCCGTACAGCTGAGTTTTGAAGATGATTCGGAGGGAGACCAGCAAGGAGCAGGTTACAGTAGTCAAGGCAGGAGGTGACTAATGAATGGATGAGGGTCTTAGTAGTGTGTGTAGAAAGGAAGGGATGAATTTTGCCAATGTTATAGAGAAAGAAGCAGCAGGTTTTAGCTATCTGTTGGATGTGCCCAGAGAAAGAGAGAGTAGAGTCAAAGATGACCCTAAGCCTGTGAGCTGAGGAAACGGGGAGGAGTATAGTGTCATCCATAGAAATAGAGAAGGGTAGAAGGGGGGAGGTGGGTTTAGGAGGAAAGATAAGGAGCTCAGTTTTGGCCATGTTCAATTTCAGATGGCGGTGATACATCCAGGCAGCAATATCGGATAAGCAGACAGAGATCTGGGACGGGATCCCTGGAGAGATTTCAGGTGCAGAGAAGTAGATCTGAAAGTCGTCAGCATAAGGATGGTACTGAAAGTCATGGGAGGAAATAAGTGCACCAAGAGAATGAGTGTAGAGAGAGAAAGGTAGAGGTCCCAAGACATAGCTCTGAGGTAAACCAACTGAAAGTGAGATAGTAGTAGAGGAGGATCCACCAGAAATACACTAAAAGTGCGCTGCAAGAGATGAGAAGATAATGAGGACAGAACAGAGCCCCTAAATCCAAATGAGGACAGAATAGAGCCCCTAAATCCAAGTGAGGACAGAACAGAGCCCCTAAATCCAAATGAGGACAGGGCATCGAGGAGAAAATGGTGATCAACAGTGTCAAAGGCAGCAGAAATGTCAAAAAGGATGAGAATCGAGTACAGGCCCTTGGATTTGGCGAGGAACAAGTCACTGGAGACTTTGGCAAGAACCATTTATGTGGAATATAGAGGACAAAAGCCAGACTGCAGTGGATCCAGAAGGGCTTGAGAGGAAAGAAAGTAAAGACAGCAGCATTGAACTGTTCGTTCAAGCAGTTTTGAAGCAAAAGGGAGGAGAGAGGCTGATACAGTAGTTAGAAGTACAGGTAGGGTCTAATGAGGACTTTATGAGGAGAGGTGTGACCAGAGCATGTCTGAAAGCCACAGGAACAGTTTCAGTGGAAAGTGATAGGTTAAGGATATGAGAGATGGAAGGGATGATGGTGGAAGAGACAGAGCTTAGTAGATGGGTGGGAATGAGATCAAAGGAGCAGGTAGTCAGTTTGGTGGAGGAGAGAAGATTTGCAGTTTCCTCCTCGCTGATTTCAAAAAAGGAAGAAAGGATAACAGAATGTGAGGGAATGATTTGGGACTGAAGAGTGGGAGGGAGAGGGGGAGGTGAACCTGTGGAGAATTCGAGGCTAATCTGGACTTTGTCATGGAAATAGTAGGCCAAGGTCTGGGCAGACAGTGAAGGATAGATTGGGGGAGGAGGCACCTTGAAGGCAGAGATGAGCATTGCAAAGAGCCAGCGAGGGTCAGAGTTATTCAGATAGACATAGTACTCTTGCTTGGCAAGTTCTATGGCTGACTGTAAAGAGTTTAGCATGAAGTTGAAATGTAGTTAATCAGCAAGGGTACATGATTTAAGCCAAAGGCGTGAGCAGTTGGAGAAGAAGACTAGGTCAAGGCAGCAGCCATAAGCGATAGAGTGGTAGAGCACAACTGAAGGTTGAATGAGGAGGTTAGGGAAAGTTCCCTTGTCTTCTTCTCCAACTGTTCACCCTCAAACTTCTCCACCTCAGTTCTTCCCTTATCTGACCATCACCTGTTAACCTTCACCCTTAGGCGTAAGGGTCAGAAGGGTCATCAATGTGGATGTTAAAATTTCCAAGAATAAGGGAAGGGAAAGATGCACCCAGAAAAGAGGAGAGCCAGGAGTCAAAGTCTGTGAAAAAGGTAGAGGTGAACTTGTTGGGGGGGGGGGGGGGGGTTGATAAATGACAGCTATCCAGAGAGGCAGTGGAGTAAATGACGTGGACTTCAAAGGAAGCAATGGAATTTGACGGAGGCAGGAGGAGGGACTGAAATTGGCAGGATTGAGAGAGTAGAAACCCAACACCACTACCACGGCCAATGTTCCGAAGTATATGGGAACATAGGTAGCCTCCATGACAGATGGCAGCGACTGAAGCAGAATCTTCAGGGAGAAGCCAAGTTTCAGTAAGAGCCAGGAGATGTAGAGTATTAGAGATAAAGAGATCATGAATGAAGGCAAGTTTATTGGAGACAGAATGTTCATTCCACAATGTGCAAGAAAAAAGGAGAGAAAAGGGAGAGAGAAGAGGAATATAAACCAGATTTGAGAGGTTACGCATTGAAAAAAGTCTAAGGGGGCCAGGGTTGGGGTTGATACCTCCAGATGAGAGAAGGAGAAGGAGCAGGAGGAGGTACAATGTAAGCGAGGGTGAGGGTCCCTCAGTGAGAGTGGAGATGGCTGAATGAGAGGAAGAAAATGGTGAAGCTCAAGGGCAGATGTAGAAGACAAAATGACAGAGGGAGTGGGGACAGTAAGGGTAATGAGAAGTAGGGCCATGGAACCATTGGAATGAGGGGAAAAGATTAGGGAAAGTTAACATCAAGAACATAAAGTGATGTGGAGCCATAGGAGAGGGAGAAGAGGAGAGAATGCAAATCAGAGGAGATACAGTTAGAGAGGGAGGAGAGAGGTCCTGGTGGGTTCAAGTGCACCTGAGTAAATGTGACAATGAGCAGAGGAAGACTATGAAAGAATGTTAAGCCAGGGCTGGGTAATAAAGTGCTAAGGAGTGAGACACAGCACTGTGGAGGTCAGGAGCTGGGTAAAGGACAGACGCAGGATAGGACACACTGAAAATATAGAAAGAAAGAAAGAAAGAGCATGGGCAGAGTTTGCAAGTCTGCACGTTGATCATAAAATACCTTATTCGTGCATGTACTTGCCCAGTTTCTGCACACTTATTTACGTCGGGGGTTGCCAGGAGTCAGCATGGACTCGACAGCACACAACAACAACATAGAGCAGGAGTAAATTTCCACGCCTGCTAGTATCTTATCAAGATAAATAGATACCTAGGTCTCTTTATAAAACAGGTGCTTGCTTATCCTTTTGTCCTGCCCTCCAGTAGTCTGACCCATTGTAAGAGGCACAAGTCTCCCTTGCTCCTGCTCACAGGCAGTGATTTGAGAAGGAACAGTTTGATCTTTGAACATTGGCTGATGTGATGTTTCCATTGCACGAAAGCCAGGATAATTTTTTAGTTTTATGTATAAAGTTTGACAATGAAACTAATCATAAGGAGAGAAAAAGGAGTAAAGGAAAACATAGTTCCAAATACAGGACGGTTTCTAACTTGGAGATATGGAGGGTATTCTCATGTTTGGATCCACTCTATCTAACTGTGGTGCAGCTATGTAAATTTTTCACCAACACCAAACTGTCTCTAGAAAAGCCAGGATTTTGCTGTCAAGATCAGATGGAACATGTTAGTTTGGAATACTGCATATGGTTACATAATATCACATGGTAACAGTGAATGCAGTAGATAAAGACCAAAATATCCCATCCATCCTACCCGGTTGAGATTTTGTGCATTTGTGTAGTTCTGCATATGAGTTCTCCCATTCAGCACAACTCGGTTTCTCCCACATCTTTTAACTAACCTCGTGCTCTCTTTCCCACCACTCAGAATCCTACTCAGCACACTCAAAAGTGGTTTTAGTAATGGTTTCCACAACTCTTGCTAGTAGGTCACTTCAGGTCTTGCCATCTTACAAGATCAACACTTCAATCATCATGCAGGCTCCTTCCATGCTGAAATTCAGTCTCCCCTTATTGAACTTTAACCCCTCTTCTGAATACTCATAATGAATGAGCAGCTCACTTATTTTCAGGTCTCTTCACTCAGAACCTCAGGGAAAACCTGATGTTGATTCTCTACTTAAGATACTATTCTTAGTTGAAAGATAATTTGGACATGGGTGTGGCATTCTAAAATGAATCTTTTCTGAATAAAAATGTTTTCTACAAAATATGCAAATGGTGGTAATTCCAATACAGGTGCTTTGTCTTTAGGCATACAGTGCAGCATCGGGGTCCAGTCCTTTCTTCTGCATGCTGTGCGGATACCCTACTTCCCTTTAATGGACTTTGGACGCCCTCTGAAGCTTTACTAGGTTCCCTGACTCTGAGGCTCTTTTGGTACCTGATACTCCCAAGCTTGAATCTCTCTTCTGCAAATTCCTCTGCTCCTCTTCCTCTGTACTCTGTATCAGTGCGGTAGATGAATTATACTGGTGCATCATATACTATGTTAGCTTTCCCCTTTATGCTCCTTTCCATACTCACAGACGGGAATACTAAGGACAAGTTCCACAAGTGACAGAACCACCAGTGCAAAACTACTCTGCTGAGTTCGCTGTTCCCACTACCACTGAACTCCAGGATAGAGACAGAATCCTTCCTTCCCAGACTTCTTTGTTCACCTTGCTCATGACTCCTTTGAGCTTTACTCTTGCTGCCTTCCCAAAACCAGCAACTCCAGGTAGAGAGGAAACACTTCCTGCGCCTTCCCCCCATTCTCAGACTCCTCTCAAGACCCTCCTGATAAGTTCACACCAGAAGGAACTCTGACCAGTCCCATGAGCTCTACTATTCTAGTCATTCATGGGGAGGGGGGATTGCCTTTCTTCCATATGTCTCCACCAGTGGGGAAACATGGCTTCTAGAAAAGAGTATGGGGCTTCTTTATAGGCTATCATCTTGTCACCAAGATGATGCTTTTTTGCATGGCTTCACAGTTTTGGGCTTTCTTACTTCCCCTAGGAGGGAACTCTGGGCATCCACCTCAGCCTCAGGATAGTGCTTCCGCTGCTGCATCTCTAGTGCTCTGACGTCTCAGCACCATGCTCGCCCAATGACCCAGGTCCTCTGGCTTTCTCACACCACCTTCCTGTGCATTTTGGAACCTATAGACATGATATCATAAGGAAGATTTGTAGAAGGACGGTATATAAAAAATGTTAAATAAAATAAAATAAATAAAAAGAAATAGGATTATAAATTCAACAATGTAATGGGGTGTACATTAAAAATCCAGGGCAGGCCATCAGTTTCCCTGCAGAGACGAGGTCATTTGGCCACTCTGCTCAGCACCTCTGACAGTCACCAGTAGAGAGTTCCTCATTTGTCTATCAATCTTAGTTGAGGACCAAACACTATATAAAACATAATAACATCTGCTGACTGGGGCCCACTATTCAAAGGGATTATGCGGTTTGCAGGACTTAAAAACTGCATAAACCCCAGCAATCCCGATATTCAGCAGCACTGACCGGACATCCCCAGAGACCCTCTTGGCACAATTTGGTTACTGCCGAGACAATCCCTGGGCGGAGTAGTGGTGATCCTGGTATCTATTCTGTTTGTGGAAATACTAACCCCTAATTGGATTAGCAAACCACAAAGTTCGGACAGGTCAATGACTCTACTAACCTTATGCGGATCCTGCTATCCAGTTAGTGGCCGAATATCAACGCTAACCAAATAGTAAGGCCGATCACTAGTGAAATTGGATATTCAGCGTTGGATGCCAGATAGGCTCCAGTGCTGAATGTTGGAAGCAATGGTCAGGTGCTTTTAGCAGTGCTGACCACTGTGGTCTGAATAATGGACCACTGGTGTGTAAGTGGTTAGTGCTATGCATTTTGGGGGGGGGGGGGGGGGTCACCATTTTGAACCCGGTGTTGGATGTTCTTTCCAGTTGGGGTTGGGGCTAGGGCTAGAGCTAGTGTGGGCAATGCTCAGAACCTCCAGGTGAGTGGGGAGAGGGAGTCATGAGCAATGCTTAAGGGTGACACCTAGTGGCCAGATTCAGGGCTCATGTTTGCAGGATTCTTAAAGGAGCCCTAATGCATAGAACCATTGCTGTAGGTAGCACTCTAGGTATGCTTGTGGGGAAAGAAATATAAAATGGGAGAAAAATCGCCAAATAGTTGTGAACAAAGATTCATAGTGCTGTACCTGAGGCTTCATTCCAGCTGAGCTGGAAGTACAGAGGAGCAGTAAGAAATACAAATTGCCAGATACCTAAATTGAAATTGGTTGCTGCATCTCAATTTGGTCACAGCTGGAGATGCCATGGTGGTAACCCTTGCTGAACAGTGCCACCTTGTGGCTGATATGAAAGCACACCCATGCTAACTGCCAGAAGGAGCTATAATTTACCATGAATCTTGGCCTAACTGAGTACTGACACTAAAATGACTAGGCTACCAAGAGCCAAAGAGAGAAGAAAAGTGGATTATACCTCGGAATGAAGGTTCCTGGCAGCATAACCTCACTGGAGGAAGGCCAAAGGAGCAGGAGGACCCTGCAAGGTAGAAATAAACCGTTGGGTCTATATTGAAAAACACTTATCGATGACAGTGGCCGCTGTCCAGATAAATGCCATTGGCTATGTAGATAACTTTAGGACAGCAGAAGCACTGCTGTGCTGGTGCTCAGTGAATGATTTTCACTGTCCCAAAGTTCTGCCGATAATGGACTTAAGGCAGCATTCTTCAGGACCAAGCAGGAAGTCAGTCCTCACATATGGGTAGGGTTGCCAACTGGCTCCAGATGCGCCCGACAGACTTGATCCAGTCCTGGGTTTACCCCATTGCATGCAGTGACTTGTAGTTTTTCATTTCTTATGGAGTGCAATGGAGAAATCAGAACTACATATCCATGCATGCAATGGGGTAAACCCAGGAATGGATTGACACTGTCGGGCGCATCTGGAGCCAGTTGGCAACCCTACATATGGGTGACGTTGGCGCCGACGGAGCCCCCGTGCAGAGCATTTCCCCAGCTTTCAAAGAAAGCCTTTGGGAACTGCAGCGCGCATGCGTGGTCCCCCTTCCCGCCCAAGGGTGCCATCTTGCTCAGCCTTCTTTTTTCCGCGGAGCCCGACGGACGTAGTTCGTTTTTCGCCCTGTTTTTTTGTTCTCCTTCGGTTCGACGCCGGATCCTTTTCCCGCCTGGACCCGATACGCCGGTATTGAGCCCACTCTCTCTTTTTCGGTTTTTGTCCTTCGTGACTAGCGTTCGCACCATTTTTCTTTTTTCACTGGCAGCCCTGTCTTTTGACCTCACAGGGGCCCTTTTTCCCCCGATGGCTGCCAGCGGGTTTAAAAAGTGTGATCGCTGTAAGAAACTTATGTCTCTTACCGACACACATGACTGCTGCCTCCGCTGCCTCGGACCCGATCATGACCCGCTGATCTGTGGTCCGTGTGGCAAAATGTCCTCGAAGGCGTTGAGGAGTCGGCAGCACCAGAAGAATAGGATCTTCTCTGACTCCGCGTCCGGACGGGCCCGGACCTTGTCAGAGGCCTCGACGTCTCGGACTCCGGCCCCGAGCAGCGTCAGGGTTCCTCTGAGCAGGGGTCTCCTTCATGGGAACAGCGCAGGAAGAAGAAACCCGCGAGGGCGGCGTCGGTGGATGCTCCTGGTTCCTCGAAGGCCAGGTCGCATAGCCCCGATCGCCGTCCCGGGGCTTCGGAGTCGGAGAGGCCTGCCAAGCAACCTCGTCTCGAGATGGAGTCTCCTGGGCACGTGAGTTCTGTAGTCCTCGTGGACTCTCCTCCAGGGGAGCCAACATCGGGCCTGACACTGTCGGGGCCCGAGTCGGGGGCTGCTGGGTCTCCTGAGCTCGGACTCAGGTTGACGGCCTTGGAGAACAGTTTCGCTGCCTTCATGGAACAGCAGCGGGCATTGATCGCCGGTCTCACTGGTGCATCTGCCCCGACCACCGGGACATCGATGTCCAAGTCGACCCCGGAGGCCGAGTCGATCCTCGAGTCCATTCGGGCTCGAGTCGATCCTCGGCCACGGTCTCCCTCGGCCTCCCGTTTGGGACCGAGGTCGTCGATGCCGGTACCCTCAGCGTTGGGGCAGAGGGCATCGGTGCCCGCCCGACCGGAGCCGCTCGATTCCTTCTCCGAGGAGTCGGGCTGGGAGACGGAGGACGAAGAGTCACCCGACACCTATTGGACTCGGTGTGTCCCATCGGACTCGCCGGAGTCCGAACCTCGGAGACGATCCCCACCGGAGGATACCCAGTTCTTGGACTTTGTGCGGGACATGGCCAAGGCCTTGGCATTCCCCGCGGATCCCGAGGAGGAGCCTCGAGCCGAGGAGCTCGAGGCCCTCCAGTATGACTCTCCCCCGAAGGAGGCCTTTACTGTACCGGTTCCTCCGATGTTGGAGCGACTGCTCTTCCGTATGTGGGAGACCCCGGCCTTGACGCCGGTGTTAAGCAAGCGGGTCAATTCCATCTATCGAGTCCACAAGAGCCCTGGGTTCCAAGAGGCACAATTACCGCACCACTCCATGGTTGTGGAATCGGCCATGCATCGACTGAAAAGTCAGAAGATGCACTCCTTGGTGCCTCCCGGCCGGGAGGCCCGGAACCTGGATGCCCTCGGTAAGAAGTGCTTCCAGGGCTTTATGCTTGCTTGCCATGTCCAGACATACCACCTCTACATGGGCATGTATCTCCGAGACCTGGCAAAGGAGATTGCCGGGTTCTCTGCTGGTCTCTCCGAGGAACCTTTGCAGAGGTTCCAGGCCTTGTCCACTGGTATTCGAGAGTGCTCGAAGTTTCTCTTGAGCAGCCTACGATGGCTTTGAGGCTTTGGCCCGAGTAGCCGGGGCCGGCATCGGTGCCCGCAGACAGGCTTGGCTACAGTCATCCGACCTCGAGCCATGGGTACAGGACAAGTTGGTCGATGTCCCCTGCCGAGGTGAAAACCTCTTTGGCAAGCCCATGGCTGAAAAGGCTGCAGAACCCGAGACCGAGACTCTGACCCGGACTAGGCTGTCCAGAAAAACCTCTGCCCCTTCTCAGAAAAAGAAGGGCTTGGGAAAAAAGACCTTTTACCCGAGGAAGTCATCTGCCTATAAACAATATCCTAATTATCAGGCCTCTGCAGCTCCCCAACAGGGTCAGCAGGCCAAGGGGCAGGGTCATGGGCCCCGTAGGCAGAAGGCCCCCAAGCCACCAACACTGGCCCCTGCTCAGCAGGGTGGGGGTTTTTGACTCAGAAGGCATAGCCTCTTCTCCTCAGCTGGCTCACATCAGCACAGGAGGCCAGCTGGCCCACTTTGCCCACAGGTGGTCAGCCGTCACATCAGATACCTGGGTGCTCCATATAGTCCAAAAGGGCTCTCTTCTCCATTTTCACCAGGTACCTCCCTCCTATTTTCCAGGGGAGCCTCCAAGACTCCCTCTGCACAGGGACCTACTCCTTCAGGAGTTAGGAAGTCTGCTAAAGGAACAGGCTGTGGAACCGGTGCCCCACCACCTGAGAGGTCACGGCTTTTATTCCAGGTACTTTCTGGTACCAAAAAGAACAGGAGGCCTCAGACCCATCCTAGACTTGCGCAACCTCAACAAGATCCTGGAGAGGGAAAAGTTCAAGATGCTTACCCTTGGAATCCTGCTGCCCTACCTCCAGCAGGGAGATTGGCTATGCTCCTTAGATCTAAAGGATGCTTATACTCACATCCTTATTCATCCAGACCACAGACAATATATCAGATTTGTTGTGGGGGGAAACCACTACCAGTACAGAGTACTACCCTTTGGCCTAACCTCCGCTCCCAGGGTGTTCACCAAGTGCCTGGCGGTGGTGGCGGCCTACCTGAGGCTTCAAGGTCTTTTTGTGTTTCCATACCTGGACGACTGGCTCATAAGGGGCCAGTCTTCCCAGGAGGCCAGTCAAGCCACCCTTCGCACTGTGGCTCTGCTTCAGCACTTGGGGTTTGTCATAAACTTCACAAAGTCCACTTTGCTCCCGTCCCAGAACTTAGAATTCATAGGAGCAAGGCTGGACACTCTTCAGGCGAAGGCTTTTCTGCCAGTGGACAGAGCCCACAGGTTGATGGATCTAGCCAGGCAGTTTCACAGCAATTCCCTGGTCTCCGCCAGGCAATTCCTGAGACTTCTTGGCCATATGGCTTCCACGGTTCATGTAACCCCCAATGCCTGCCTGTACATGCAGCCTGCTCAATGGAGCCTTTGAACTCAGTAGCATCAAGCCACAGGGAGCCTTGCAGACTCAGTAAGAATATCCACCCTGCTTGTCTCCTCTCTGCAATGGTGGCTTCATCTTCCAAATCTGGTACTCGGAGTGGCTTTTCAATCCCCTCCGCATTCTCAAGTGCTGACGACAGATGCTTCTCTTCTAGGTTGGGGAGCACATTGCCAAGGGGCATGTACTTAGGGTCTCTGGACCCCTTGGGAGGCTGCTCAGCAAATAAACTTCCTGGAGCTACGGGCGATATGCCTAGCTCTGAGAGCCTTCTCCCACCTCACATCTCACCAGTCTGTACTGGTCCAGACGGACAATCAAGTTGCCATGTTCTACGTGAACAAACAAGGAGGCACAGGCTCCTTCCTTCTCTGTCAGGAGGCACAACGGCTGTGCTCTTGGGCCATCAATTACGGAATCCTCCTCAAGGCTGTCTACCCCCCAGGTCAAGAAAATTACCTGGCGGACAGACTGAGCAGGATCCTGCAACCACACGAATGGAGATTGAATCCGTTGGTGGTTCAGCAGATCTTTCTCAGGTGGGGCCTCCCCACCATGGATCTTTTCGCCAGTCCTCTGAACCGGCAACTCCCAAGATTCTGTTCCAGACAACCGCATCCTCTCCGAGTAGCAGCGGATGCGTTTCTGATTCCTTGGTCCCAAGGCCTACTGTATGCATTTCCTCCCACGCCACTAGTGTCCCGAACACTGTTCAAAGTCCTCAAGGACGGGGCCTCAATGATTCTGATAGCCCCCAGGTGGCCGAGGCAACCGTGGTTTCCACTTCTGCTGCAACTGGCGGTGGACACTCCTCTTCCTCTGGGGATTCAACACGATCTCCTCTCTCAGGAACAGGGATTTCTCTTGCACCCCAACCTCCAGTCCCTTCATCTGATGGCCTGGCTGCTGAAAGGGTAGTCCTGGCTCCCCTACTACTGCCTAGAGAGGTGGAAGACGTAGTCTTAGCCTCTAGATGGCAATCCACCAGGAAATCCTACGCTCTTAAGTGGCGTAGATTCTCCGCATGGTGTGCTCAGCACAGCGAGAATCCCTTCTCGTGCTTGGTAGCGGTAGTATTGCAATATTTGCTTTACCTCTCCAATCTAGGCCTTAAGTCCAACTCTGTCAGGGTTCACCTCAGTGCTCTCTCAGCGCACCACTCGCCGGTGGACGGAAGGCCTCTTTCCAACCACCCTTTGGTGGCTCGTTTTCTCAGAGGCCTCCTCCTGCTTAAGCCTCCTTTACGTCCACCAGCCCCTGAGTGGGATCTGAATGTGGTCTTACAGCGGATTACTTGTCTGCCATTTGAACCTATGGCTACCTGCCCTCTCCGTTTTCTCTCCTGGAAAACCTTGTTTCTGGTAGCTCTTACCTCTGCTAGGCGAGTAAGTGAACTTCAGGCACTAGTGTCTGATCCCCCTTATACTAGGTTCTACAGGAATAGGGTAGTCTTACGGACTCACCCGAAGTTTCTCCCTAAGGTTGTCTCCCCTTTTCACCTCAATCAGGAGGTGGTTCTTCCGACCTTCTTTCCCAGGCCGCTTGCCAACCGGGTTGAGATGGTCCTGCATACCCTGGACTGTAGGAGGGCGTTATCCTTCTACCTTGACCGTACGCGGGAGCATCGGAGGGCTGTTCTTCGTTTCTTTTGACCCCAATAAGTTGGGGTTACCTGTCTCCAAGCGTACTTTGTCCATATGGGTCGCTGACTGTATCGCCTGAGCTTATGGGGCAGCAGGCCTCTCGTTGGAGGGTCGAGTCACGGCTCATCGTGTCAGGGCGAAGGCTGCATCAGTGGCTCATCTCCGCTCTGTTCCATTGGCAGACATCTGCCGGGCCGCTACTTGGTCTTCAAGCCAGACTTTTGCGGCCCATTACTGCCTTGAGAGGGAGTCCCACAGGGACAGTGCTTTCGGACAGGCAGTACTCCAAATCTCTTTGCGGTTTAGGCAACTCCTACCCTCTGGCCCTGGTGTTGGGCTACCGGTCGGGGGCGTTCTCAGAGAAGATTCCTTCCTTACGTGCTGACGAGCTAGAGGGAGCTCATTTTTTCGGCTTGAGGTCTCCGGTAGCCTTAAGCTGGGGAGTCCCATATGTGAGGACTGACTTCCTGCTTGGTCCTGGAGAAAGAGTAGTTACTTACCTGTAACAGGTGTTCTCCAGGAGCAGCAGGAATCAGTCCTCACAACCCTCCCTCCTCCCCTTGGAGTTGCAGTCATATGATTTATTTTTGCTAATTTTTTGCTGTCTTTTAGCTATGTCATCAGACTGAGCAAGATGGCACCCTTCGGCGGGAAGGGGACCGCGCATGCACGCTGCAATTCCCAAAGGCTTTCTTTGAAAGCTGGGGAAATGCTCCGCACGGGGGCTCCGTCGGCGCCGACGTCACCCATATGTGAGGACTGATTCCTGCAGCTCCTGGAGAACACCTGTTACAGGTGAGTAACTACTCTGTCTCCACATATATGGGGCGCCAGCCACTATCCGAATAATGGTACTGAATATATGCAATCATAATTTAAGCACTGTGGTTGGTGTTTAAAAACAATGTCAACCACAGTGTTCAAATGTCAGCCCAAAGCTATTTAAAGATCTTTTACAGAGTATACCACAGACAGAAAATAGGGACAAATATTTTCAGTACCTGGTGGTTCTTCAGAAGCAAGTATTGTTGAAGCTTTAGAGAAAAGATTCAATTGAAGAAGAATATATGAGAATTGCAGTGTATGAGGAGGGGGTGGAGAGGCTGCCCCTTGAAAATTATATGCAAATAAAATAATGTAGTTTGGAGACAATTTTCAAACAGCTGCCTCGGAACTTGTAGCTAATTTTCAAAGAGAACATGAACACATAAGATTTGCCATACTGAGTCAGATCAATGGTCCATCGAGCACAGTATCTTTGTTTCTAGCAGTGGCCAATCCACTGGCAGGATCCCAGAAGGTAGACAGATTCCACACTGCTATTCCCAGGGATAAGCAGTGCATTCCCCCAGTCTACTGCTATTTTTTCAGATGTTCTAGCTTGGATGTCATTTGTAAAATATGCTTTCATGTGCTTACAATTGTGGTCAACATTATTGGTACCCTTGCATTTTAGGTATGCTGTGTACAATATCTTGAAAAATAACTGGAAATATTCCAACTGTATGTCATCATAATATTTTCATAGTATGTTCAAAGGTATACAACAAAACAAAGATGTCTGTGCTACTTAGACGTAGTAATTTCTGAGAAAAAATAAAATATGACCTGGACAGAATTAATGGTACCCTTCACTAATATATGGTTGCACAACCTTTGGCAGCCTCCAGATGTTTCCTGTAGCCATCTATAAGTTTCGTACATCTGTCTGCTGGTAGTTTCTCCCACTCTTCAACTGCAATTTGAATGTTTCCAGGATTCCTTTTGTCAATGGCAGATTTGAGCTCTTTCCAAAGGTTCTCGATTGGATTGAGATCAGGACTCATTACTGGCCAGTTTAAAACAGTCCATTTTTTCCTTTTTAACCATTCTTTTGTACTTTTGTATGTATGTTTAGGGTCACTGTCCTGCTGGAGGACAGATGACCTTTGACACAGACTTAGCTTTCTGACACTAGGTAGCACATTTTGCACCAAAATACCTTGTTAGTCCTCTGACCATGATTCATTTAATATGTTCCAGGCCTCCAGTTCCTGAGGCAGCAAAACCGTGCACAACATTATGGAATCTCCACCATATTTAACTGTAGGAAGGGTGTATTTTTTGTGTAAGTTTCATGTCTTCGCCTGTAAATGTATTGCTGGTCTACATTGCCAAAGAACTCAAGTTTGGTTTCATCTGTCTACAGAACATTTTCCCAGAAGGATTGTGGTTTCTCAAGGTGGCTTTGGGCAATGATCAGGTGTGCCTTTAAGAACATAAAAACTGGGTCAGACCAAGGTCCATTAAGCCCAGTATCTTGTTTCCAACAGTGGCCAATCCAGGTCACAAGCACCTGGCAGTTTCCCAAAAAGGTTCCACAATGCTTGACCCAGGACAAGCAGTAGATTTCCCAAGTCCTCTTTAATAATGGTTTATGGAGTTTTCCTCCAGGAACTTGTCCAAACCTTTTTAAAACCCAGCTACACTAATAGCTTTTACTACATCATTAATTCCAGAGTTTGATTATACGTTGAGTGAAAAAATATTTTCTCATATTAGTCTTAAATAGGTTACCCTGTAGCTTCATTGCATGTCCCCTAGTCTTTCTATATTCTGATGACATAAACAATCGATTTACGTTTACCCGTTCCACTCCATTCATTAATTTATAGACTTCTATCTCTTCTCAGCTGTCTCTTTTCCAGGTTAAAGAGCCCTAATCTTTTTAGCCTCTCTTCATAGGAGCATCCTTCCATCCCCTTCACCATTTTGGTGGCTCTTCTCTGTATCTTTCTAATTCCGCTATATCCTTTTTAAGATTCGGCGATCAGAACTGCACACAATATTCAAGGTGCGGTCGCACTATGGAACAATATAGAGGCATTATAATATCCTTTGTTTTATTGTCCATTCCTTTCCTTATGATACCTAGCATTCTATTTGCTCTCTTGGCCGCTGCTACACACCGGGCGGAGGGTTTCAACATGTTATCCTTTAGTGTGTCTGTCCTTGAGTAGTGGAGTCCTCCTTTGCCGTCACCCATGAAGTTCTTCATTTTAGTGCGCAGCATATGGTACGGGTTGAAACCACCACTCCAGATTGCTCCAGGTCAGTCTTAAGCTCTCTGGATGTTGTACATGGTATTTTTTCAACAGTTTACACTAACCTTTACAAGCCTCTTGGATTAAATTTTCTCTTCCCACTGTGTCTTGGGAGGTTCTTGACAGTTCCATGAGCAGAAAACTTCTTTATAACATTGCAAACTGTAAACACAGGAATCTCAAGGTCTTTGGAGATGGCCTTGTACCCCTGTGAAGTTTGATGTTTAGTCATAATGACTTTTCTGACGGTTTCAGGTAGGTCTCTTACATTGTGAAAAAAGAACAGGAAGTGAATGTGGTCATTTTAAATATTAAAACCTTCTTTCATTGGTTGGTTCAAATCATGTGAGTACTGACAATTGATCACAAGTATGTCTAATTTTACTGCAGTGGGAACGTGGTTCTTCTGTTCAAACTGATTTGAATTGTTTATAAGGGTACCAATAATCATGTCCTATCAATGTCCCAGTTTTTATAGTATTTCCTACTATTTCTTTTTTAATTGGTCTTGTTTTATTTGATTGTTTTATTGTCAAATATGTGTGCATATGTAGTCCAAAGTCATTTTACTGTCCACTTTTTTTTAGGAGATATTGGACATTAAGGGGTTAAACTGTAAGGGTGCCACATAATATTGACCACAACAAATGAAATTAACATGTGTTTGCTGATTAACACATTTGAATAAATGTTTGTAAGCTCTCTGGGGACAGGGAATATCCACAGTACCTGAATGTAAAATGCCCTGGGCTCCCACTGATGAGCTAAATATAAATATCCAAGGGGGTAACTTTCTGACATGGATGCCACTGCTGTTTGTAAGTGTTAATTAGGGGTATACCCATTTTAGACAATGGGCCCGAAGGTAAGTAACGCACATTAATGGTTTGAAAGCACAAAGATAGTCAATGAATCCGTAATTAGCTAAGCTTTATAATAACAGCAGAATAAATGCGTCTGCATACCTCGATAGTCT
This sequence comes from Ichthyophis bannanicus, assembly GCA_033557465.1. Lineage (NCBI taxonomy): Eukaryota > Metazoa > Chordata > Amphibia > Gymnophiona > Ichthyophiidae > Ichthyophis > Ichthyophis bannanicus. The sequence goes on along the minus strand of CM066045.1, from coordinate 17,083,386 downwards.
AGGAGCCCCTTTATATAATTTTTTTACATAAATGCTACACAAAACAAGGGAAGAACGACAGAACTCCTCCTTGTGTTAGGTTGGTAACAGTACAGAAGGTTTGGTTAGGTTGTTCCATAGACAGTTATCGCCATTGAGGCTCTTGCTATTGTCATCGGTGTGAAGCCTTGAGGGCTGCATCTGTTATTGCAGCTGTACAATTCTTGTGTACACTGATGGTGCAATATCCATTAATGTAAAGTTACTGTGACTTTCTTTATAGTGGTATTTTTGGAGAGCGACTCCCACTACGTTACTACCTCTCCTGTGGAATGGTGCTAAGTGGTATCTTCACAGCACTTTTCGGCCTCGGTTACTACTGGAACATTCACAACATCTGGTTTTATATATGTGCACAGGTGAGTACTCCTGTGGCTCACCCTTTGGTACACACATTGCATGCTGCATTGGGTGCTCACGGTAGCACATTTGATATACTTGCATGCAGCAGGAATGCCGTGAGTTACGTGTCCTCTTTCTCCATAGATTCTGAATGGGTTGGCACAGACGACAGGCTGGCCCTCTGTGGTAGCATGTATGGGACACTGGTTTGGGAAAGGGAAGTAAGTATCATTCTTGTTGTGCCTCTCTAGTCTCTCTTTATGTCAGGGCCTCCCTCTACCTAGCAGGAGAGCCTGCATGAAATGACGATTCCTCCAGCTCTACCACTATGTCCATCGGTTTTCTGGTTATGAGGAGACAGAGACACTAGACTGCCAACACAGAAACAGCAGGAAAAACAGGCAAGGTGAGATGTGGTATAAAACAAATCTTTAGGGATGCAATCACTGATTCTTCAAACACCGTGTAGGGTCGTGTTTGAAGATTCAGTGATTGTATCCCAGTTAAAGATTTGTGTTATACAACATCATTTTTTTTTGTCAATGCAGCTATCTGCTCTTCATTGCTAAATAAGTTCAGTCTTGAATGACGTATCTTAAAATGTTTTATTTAAATAATTTCTTCATAACTATAATGAGAATCTGGGCTTGATTTGTAGCCCTGTGTTCTTGCTTGGTGTTTTCTCCAGATCTGATTAATGGATTCTCTTTGGGGAATTTTGTTTCTTGGCAGACGGGGTTTGATCATGGGTATCTGGAACTCCCATACATCTGTGGGCAATATCTTGGGCTCTCTCATCGCTGGAGCCTTTGTATCTACAGCCTGGGGGCTCTCATTTATCGTCCCTGGGATCATCATTGCTTGTCTGGGTGTCATCTGCTTCTTCTTTCTCATAGAATGTAAGTTGCTAACGCTTTTTCTTTCTTTTTGATGTTTTTTAAGGCTGTGTCTTTGATTGAATCATCATAAGAATTAGCCAACAATAATGCTATACAGGAGTTTCAAGACCGCAGAGTTCTGTTGTAGCACATGGGATGAGGGTAATCTTAAAAACTCTTGCACACTTTCTGCACGTTAACATACATGTATTTTGGGCCTATTATATAAAGTTTAACGTACATATATACTTTATAGAATATGGGTGTACGGGTAAGCCTGAACCCAGTTGCGGCAGCTACACCTCTAGAGCAGACATAAATACATGTGACTAGATAGATGAGGAAATGCGCATTCGTTATAGTATTCTATGCCTACGCTCTACCCAAGGGTCACCCCATGCACACCCCTACGGATAGTATGCATGTGCTTAAAGAACAGCAACCGTCCAAATACCCATTCACGTACGTGAGCCTTGAGAATAGGGACTTACATGCATTTCTAGCATGTAACTGTCCATGTGTGCTATATAGAAACAGCCGCTATATGTACATATATCTATATAGGGCCCAATATTCATTTGGGCAGGCTATGCACCATTATGGCGCATAGCCATACTCACCAACCCTTAACCCTGGATATTCATTGCCGCGGTCATTGGCATTGAATATCTGGATTTGCCGCACATCCCCGGAAGCCGCTGGAGCTAAGTCAGCCTGGTTAGCTTCTGTGGTTTAAAGATAGGCGAGGGGTTTTCCTTGCCTATCTTTTAGCCACAGGTCGCTAACTGGGCAGCATGCAATATTTCTGTTGCCCAGTTAGGGACTGTTGCCACCTCTGCTCTTCCCCGGAACGCACCCGACATGCCCCGATGCTAAGTGGTTACTATCACCGAGCGAAGTGTCTCCATGTGGAAATGCGACACGCGGAGACACCGATTCACCCCTTTGAGGTCGAGGATGGGACGGACACCTCCGTCCTTCTTCGGAACCACAAAGTAAATGGAGTATCGACCGTCTCCGCATTGGTCTGGGGGAACCGGCACGATAGCCCTGAGCTGTAACAACCTTTGAACGGTAGCTCGCATGGACGCGATCTTGGAAGGCGACTTTGCGGGGGACCGCACGAAGGCCGGACGGACGGGCTTCCGCAACTCCAACGCATAACCTTCGCGAATCACGTCTAGGACCCACTGGTCTGACGTTACCCGGACCCAGGCAGGATAAAAGTCTTGCAACCGTCCTCCCACCGGCACCAAGCTTGCCTGGGCCCCCCGTATCTCATTGTGGCTTTTTGACCGGGAAGGCAGAGGACGAGGAAGGTCCAAAACCTCGTCCCGCTCCTCGAAACCCCCGGAAACCCTGGTTCTTACTAGGGTAACGGCCCCTGACTGGGAAAGAATCTCTGTGACCCGAAACCGCCAAAAAATCATGGGGCTGGCCTCTACCCCCCTGAAAGGGACGGGCCGGCTTGGCTTTATCCTCGGGTAGCTTGCCACCTTTAGACTCGCCCAGATCTTTGACCAACTTCTCCAAGTCCTCGCCAAACAACAGCCTCCCTTTAAAGGAAAGTTTGCTTAGACGAGCCGTTAGCCTCAGGGCACGTAAGGGAGAAGAGAGGGGATATTCAGAGAATGTCCCGTTCAGCAACAGTAAAGGTAAACCAAACAGAGCAACAAAGTACCTGCAGACTGCAACTATGGACAGAAAGAAGCGGGTACAAAAGACTGGCAGATTTCAAGTTTCAGGTTTAAAGAACCCCTTTTATTAACCCCTACGGTTTTCGGCCAACAGGCCTTCTTCAGGGAGACAAACCTCAAAAAAAGAACAATAATAATGACAATCATAAGACATAAACATATTAAAATATTAAAAACCATATATAGGTAATTAATAAACATGTGGACAAAAAACCTTATAACTAGCACATCAAAGCAATGTGCCTGGAGAAATAGTGAATCACTCACATGCATATTATACTTGACAATATAGTATATCATAGAAATTAACAAATAATGAATAATGAAGAACCCATAGAGCCAACTGGATAAAGGATAAAATGGTAAAAAACATAATAATAAACCATAAATATTATTTATAAAAACATTATATCACCCATGTGTGTGTTATATTAACAATATTAATATATGGTATTATAAATCTTTATAAATAAATGAAATAAACCACATGGATAGCACAAACATGTGTAAACCAAGGATAAAAAGAGACAAGAGATGAGGAGGACCCATTAACAGTAAGATATACGGATACCTTCTGAAGTCCTGTCGGTTTTAAAAGAACTATTGCCACTAGAAATGAATAAAACACTTATAATAATCACCTTAATATACTGCATTTTACAGCATGTATTAAAACATAATTGCTGAAAAGTAGAACTCCTTATACTATAGTCACCTTTAGGTGTTTCATTGTTACAGCATGTATGTGAAAAGTATATTTAAAAAATAACTTACCATATACTCTTATAGATGTTAGAGATTATTGCTATAACCAAAGTAAATAAAAATAAATATAAATATAAAATTTGACGATGTTGTGTCGTGATCCTTCCACAGGGATCGCCAAATCAGCATAATGAGATAAAATAAAAAACAGCCCGGCAATGTTCTAAAAAACAGGGGGTGTAATCACTGTACCCTCTAAGCTGTGCACGTGTGCGCGCGCACACACCTTGCCGAGTGAGCGCACATACTTTACAACAGAGTGCACAAAAATTACGGTTCGATTCTGATAGTAAACAACACAGACATCTTAAAATTTAAAAGTTGTTATGTATTTATGGTTTTCACAAGTTCCACACTATTTTCTAGTGCAATCAATGTGTTGTACATACTGTATTCTGACGTGTAGTCAAATTTTAAAGTATTTAACTCCGAGTGTCATTATGTGGCGCACAAAAATTTAACCTTCCTTCAAAAGCTGCACAGCTGATATTTTATGCACACACAGCCTACAGAAAATTAGAGGGAACATTGGGTGTAATATATAATGTTGACATACCACAATGTTTTTAATGGCGCACAATATTGTTTTTCTTGCCCGCTAGTCAAAAAACACTATGGAAATGAACCACTGAAACTTGCGATTGGAACTAAAGAACATGCCACTTTTAAAATGAAGCCTTGCTTAAAGACTAAATCGCCAGAGTACAGTGTATAGAGGCATGATATCTGTATGTATATTATTGAAAAAGAACTATACATGTATTTGTTAAAAAGAGAACATGTCGGCATATTGACAATCACAATGTTTTAAAGGCATACAAGGAGAGTTTTTTTACTTGCCCTCTAGTCAAAAAACGCTATATGAACAATCTGCTGAGACTCGCGATGAAAACATGTCATTCTTAAAATGAAGCCTTGCTTAGAAACAAAATTGCCAAAGTATAATGTAAAGAACTACACATGTATTTGTTAAAGAGAGAAAATTTCAGCATATCAAAACGCAAGAGTATTTTTCACCCGCTCAGTCAAACCGCTGTGGCTTAAAAATATTACGCTGTAAACATGTAGTGAAGCGAGGAATTGGAAAATCTCACCGTATCACGCAGTGTTGTCTATCAGAGACTTGAGTAAACTTGCATAACTCGGACTGAATTTAAGAGCACTTTCCTGCCGCTGGAAAAGTGAAAGGTCATGGCTCAAAAAACGATCACAAATGAAATAACACCTGGATAAATGTAGAATTGATCATGAAAATCCAATGACATCAACTCATGGATGAGGCCCTGCCAGACGCCAGCTCCATTCCCATATCTACCTGAGTAACACTAGTATAGGGACCAACAATATTGACTACAACATCTGGTGCTCATTCACATACTCTTCCTCTAATACGATGGTTACCAGACCAGGGGTGTGATCCAAAATACAGTCACTGAATTAGCTAATGGGGTCATTAGTGGATCTTGATGAACTTTTTAAGTCAAGCAACCAGCACTTCTGCAGGGCCAACCTTTGGATTGTGCAACCTGGTGGGGCAGGGGAATAAGTCATACTACCCAATGTAGCAGCTGAGGCCCAACAGCAACAAAGTAAAGGACAATCAGCAGCTTTCCAAGGTTTCCAATCATGAGGAAACAACATCTCAACTTGTCCTAGCAGAAAATGATGCGTGCTTGCCAATTCTTTGCTTACAGCCCAGGCTGGAGCCACACTGTTCAGGTAACATAGTAACATAGCATATGACGGCAGATAAAGACCAGTATGGTCCATCTAGTCTGCCCAGCAAGGCGGTAAGAGTAGGTGCCCCTGCCGCTTTGTGCAGTTCACCCCTTCCCATGCCTTTGATTAGGGGTATACCCACCGCTCCGTGTATGTCACCCCTATTTGTTGAGATATAAGATAGTTATGTTTATTTTGATTTAATCCTGCTGCTATAAAGGGGTCCACTGTGTCTGTCCCAAACCACTTTGAATTCCGTCACTGTATTTGCCCCCACCACGTCCATCGGGAGGGCATTCCAAGCATCCACCATCCTTTCAGTGAAAAAGTATTTCCTGATGTTGTCTTTCAGTTTACTCCCTTGTAGCTTCATGTTACAGCTTCCCCGTCTTTGGAAGAGGTTTGTTTGTTCGTTAATACTCTTTAAGTATTTAAAGGTCTGAATCATATCTTCCCTCTTCTTCCTCTCCTCCAGAGTGTACATATTTAGGTCTTCAAGTCTCTTCCCATACGTCTTCTGACACATGCTCTAATCTAAATCATTTTGGTTGCCTTCCTCTGAACCGTTTCCAGTCTTTTTATATCCTTTGCGAGATATGGTCTCCAAAACTGAACACAATATTCTTAAGTGAGGCCTCACCAGCAACCTTCACCGTGGCATTAGTACCTCTTCCTTTCTGCTGGTATTTTTTCTCTGTATACAACCCAGTATCCTTCTGGCTTTTGCCACCACCTTGTTACACTGTTTCACCACCTTGAGATCCTCAGAAACAATCACTCCGAGATTGTGCATACCAACCTCTTTCCCACTATTACGTACAATTCCTTTGAGTTTCTGCTTCCCAAGTGCATGACACTGCACTTCTTCACATTAAATCTTAACTGCCAAGCATTAGACCATTATTCCAGCTTTTGTAGATCTTTCTTTCTTCATGTTATCCACTCCCTCCGGGGAATCCACTCTGTTGCATATTTTCATGTCATCTGCAAAAAGGCAAACTTTTTAATTCAGTCCTTCAGCAATATCACTCACAAATGCATTGAACAGTACCGGTCCCAGGACCGAACCATGGGGCACACTGCTAACCACCTTCTTTTCATCTAAGTGAGTTCTGTTTACCATCACCTTCTGTCGTCTGTCAGTCAACCAATTTCTGATCCAGTTCACCACCTTGGGACCCATCCCCAAGCTGTTGAGTTTATTGATAAGCCTCCTTTGAGGAACAGTATCAAAGGCTTTGCTGAAATCTAGGTAGATCACATCTATCGCATGCCCTTGATGTAGTTCTCTGGTCACCCAGTCAAAGAACTCAATCAGATTTGTTTGGCAAGATTGTCCTTTGGTAAAACCATGTTGCCTCGGATCATGCAGCCTGTTGGTTTTAAGAGAGTCCACTATTCACTCTTACAGGAGTGCCTCTATTACCTTTCCCACCACAGTGGTAAGGCTCATGGGCCTGTAGTTTGACACTTCTTCCCTGTCACCACTTTTGTGAAGAGGTACCACATCAGCCCTTCTCCAGTCCTGTGGAACTTCTCCTATCTCCAGGGATCTATTAAAAACATCCTTTAACGGCCCTGCAAGAACCCCTCGGAGCTCTTTCAGTATCCTGGGATGTATCCCATCCAGTCCCAGGGCCTTGTCCACTTTCAGTTTTGCAAGCGGTTCTAACACATCATCTTCTGTAAATAGTGTGGCATCTATTCCATTCCCATTTGTATACTTGTCAATCACAAGTGGACCTTCTCCAGGATTTTCTTTAGTAAAAACAGAACAGAAGTATTTGTTTAGCATTTGCGTTTTTTCAGTGTCACTTTCCACAAATCCGTTCCCAGGACTTTTGAGACCTGCAATTCCACCTCTCCCGAATATACCTGAAAAAAGCTTTGTTGCCACACTTCACATCTGTAACCATCTTTTCTTCTGCCTTTGATTTTGCTACTCTTACTTCTCTTTTTGTCTCTTAGTTTTCTGTGTTCCTCTGTTTGCGAACTTCTGAATTTTGTGAAAGCTGTGTTTTTGCCTTTATTTGTGCAGCCACCTCTTGCTTTTATTTACTTTCCTTACATAATGTATCTGTTGCCTCTTTTATTGCCTCCTTTAGTTTAGCCCATTGCAGTTCCACTTCCCTTACCTCCTCCCACCCTGCCAACTCCTCCGTCAGATACTTGTCCATTTTACTGAAGTCAGCATTTTTGAAGTCAAGGACTTTGAGTTTGCTGTAATTGGATTGGATTCTACCTTGGCTTTTATCTCAAACCACTCCGTGTGATGATCGCTGCTGCTCACAGGGGCACCCACCCAGACATTCGACACACTATCTCAGTTGGTGAGTACTAAATCCAGCACTGACGTTTCCCTGGTTGGTCCCATCACCATTTGTCTAAGTAATGCATCTTGGAAGGCATCCACAATTTGTTTTCTTTCTTTCCAGATTTGCAGAAGGAATACTTCAATCCACATCGGGTAGATTAAAGTCACCCAATATGATCACTTCCCCCTTCTTGGCTATCTTTGCAATATTAATGATCACTCCATTATCCATTTCTTTGGTTTGAGTTGGAGGCCTGTAGACCACACCAGTATGGATGATAGCGCCATCTCCTCTTTCCAACCCAATTCACAGCGCTTCTTCTTTTCCCCACGTCCCCTGCATTTCAGCAGCTTTAATATTGCTTTTGGCATACAAGCTACTCCTCCTTTTCTACCCTCTCTATCTCTTCTAAATAGATCATAGCCAGCTATAGCTATATCCCATTCATGCAACTCGTTAAACCATGTTTCTATAATGGTCACAATGTCCAAGTCTGTTTCCACCATTAGGGCTTCCAGGTCAGGAAATTTGTTGGCTAGGCTTCTAGCATTTGTGCTCCTTGCTTTCCAGCATTTGTTGAGTGTATTTTGCATGGATTTTGGCTTGCTTGTATTTTGCATGGTTTTTGTTCTACACGCCTCTTCCCACTTGGCATTGATGTGTGGATTAATACTGTGGCTGTTTCCAATGTTATTATGTTATTGCTGGGAGTGACATCCTGAACTTATTCTTTTCTATTCGTCATCCCCTTTCCAAATGCCTGTCCACACAATGCCTGAACTTTGCACTTAGGATCCTTTTCCCTGCGGCGGAGAGATGTAGTCCATATCTCACTTGGGTACTGCACAGAGCCTCTGAGCTTGGCTCCTTCCCATGCAAGAACTGTAGAGTGCTCCATCCTGCAGAGATAGCACAGAGATAGTCTGTAGCCTTGCAGCAGACCATCCTAGTTACTGTATCTGAATGTAACTTGCCTTGGACCACCACTGTAAAGGTGTTAGCTAAATACAAAGAAAGAAAGAAAGAAAAAGTTATTCCTGCCCTTCATCCCATGGCTGGGACAGTACTACAGCTCAGTAGGAATTAGGCTGCTTGCAGCTGTTGAGTAATCCATTTGCTGTTTCTTAAACATCTGAATAAGGAAGCTGAGAGATCTAAGACAGGAAACTGGCTGGAGGTTGTGGAGGAGCTTGAAAGAGATCAGCTGAGGAAGATGAGTGGAGCTGAAAGAGAAGACTGGTTGATGGGGAGAGAGGTTAAATGAAGTGATCAGATGGGGGAGTGGCTGATTGAGAGGGGAGCACCTCAGATATTACATTTTTCAACTGTGTTATTCTATAATGCTACTAGTTCAAGAAAGATGGTTCAGGACTGGTGCATGAGCACGCGACATCCTAGCAGAACCTCATTCCCCGCGCTACCCTGCTTCTACCTCTCTCCAGGACGTGCAGCGGCGGCCCTACATTTATAAAAGCACCATGGTGCTGGATTTAGCTTCTCTTCCGGTGCCACAGTGCCATCCATGCTTCTAGTCCCCTCCAATTCCACTTCAATAGCAAGTAGAATCGGAAGGGGGCGGAAGCGCGAACAGCGCCGTGGTACAGAAGGTAAATCTGGCATCGTGGCACCTTTTTAAATGTCTTGCTGCTGCTGTTTTTCCTGGGGAAGGGAGCAGTGGCAACAATGGGCATCCTCCAACCATTGACGCTCTAGGTGACTACCTGATTTTTCTAATGGTCACACCAGCCCTGACTAGATTTGTAACTTTTTTCAGAATTTTGGAGCGATCTGCTTTTCCTGCATCCCACTAATTTGATTTGGTTGTCTTTCATCTCAAGTTGTCTTATGAATTTTTAAGTGCTAAAAGAGATTTTTAGTAGGCAAACTTGAGATATCCTTCCAAACCCTATACCATTTTGGTGACTTTTTTCTGTACCTTTTCTAATTCTGCTACATATCCTTTTTTTTTTTTAATAAACTTTATTTAATAATCACCAACAAAAAACAAAAGAACATTAAACAACCAACCTCCAGAGGGGTGGGCTCTCATCCCCAACTGGAGTAAACACGTACAAGTGGTGATTGTAATTTTAATTTTTCTCCCCCCACCACCCCCCCAACCCCCCCTGCCCCCCCATCTACCCCTCCTCCCCCCCTCCAGGTCGCACCCCATACTCCCCAAACCCAACCTGACCACACCTCTGTTACAAAGCCCCTTCACCGCTTTAGCGCTTATCCACTCTCAACTACCAATGTGCAGAATCTCATTGCGACAGCGAGCCCCTAGGGTGTGAATATAAGGGCCCCATATCAAAAGAAAGGATGTCCAGCGTTTGACACTGCCCCGCGCTCTCCACCGTTCCGTCAACATTAACTGATGAAAACAATTGTGCCATTCCCCAAATGTAGGAGGAAGTTGCTCCCGCCACATCAGCAAATTTGGGCCTTTACCCACCAGACAGGCCTTACGCAGTAACAAACGTTCCGCTTTCCCCTTAGGACAAGGGGGTTCAATCCGATCCAAGACCACAAAGGCTCCAGTCCATTTCAACCTCTGCTGTACCAAGCCACCAACATAGGCACAGATCTTAGCCCAATACGGTTGAACATGTGGACAGGCCCACCACATATGCAACAGGTTTGCCAAAGGTGCCAGGCAACGCGGACATCGACCATCAGCAGTCAGATGACTACGCAATGCTCGCCTAGGCGAGAAGTGGGCCCTAGTTAGGCATTTGAATTGCACCTCCCTCCACTGCGCCCCTTCCACAATGTCAACTATCCGTCGCAAAGCCTTGCGAATAGTATCAGGATACACCTCCCACCCCAATTCCGCCCCCCAAGCAGCTTCCACGCCCCGATAATCTGCAAGAGACCGGAAGCTATCTAAACGAGATTTCAAATTCGCAATAGTAGGAGGAGTTTCGTCGCCCAAGGCAAAAAATCCCAAAATCTGCACCGATCTCTCTATCGCCAGCGCCGCTCTGGGCAGAGAGGATATATAATGGGAGACCTGCATAAATGCAAAAACATACTTGGAAGTCAAATCGTATTCCTGACATAAAGAGTGAAACGGCTTACACTTCCCCGCGGGATCTGCGAGGTGCCCTACATTCCGAATACTTCGTCTCCGCCATTCCCAAAAGCTGCGGGATCCAGAGCCCGGAGTAAAGTGTATATTGCCCTGTAGGGGCAGCCAGCTAGATACAGTTCAGGGCGTCTTCCAAAAGACATTGAGTTGTCGCCACGTTCTCTGGGCCGAGCCAAACAACACACTTCGCACAAGGCGGGCCGGTAAATCTCTAGACTCCGTATGCAACACCCCCATCAAAGATAAAGGGGCGACAAATTCCTCCTCTAAGATCCTGGGCGTATATACATCGGTCTCTCCTAGCCAGTCTCTGAGGTGTCGGGCCTGACAGGCCAATGCGTAGGCTCCCAAATCCGGAAGCCCCATCCCGCCTTCTCTCCATTTCCCCATTAACCGTGCCAAGGGGATGCGCGCTCTCGCCCCACGCCACAAAAAGGTCCGGATTACAGCCTCTAACCGTCGCAAATCGCCACGTAGCAACCACACCGGCAACATCTGCAACCAATATAGCAGTTGCGACAATACTACCATCTTAACCGCCGTCACTCGCCCCGAAAGAGAGAGCGGCAGGGGCCTCCACGCTTGCAACTGCCTCTGTAAGCGGTGCAGCATCCAGTCTAAATTACACTTATAAAGCTCTGGTGGGTGACTGGTCAACCGAATGCCCAGATAGGTAAAATGATTAGTTGCCCATTTTAAGGGAAAGCCGCCCACCCAACTCTGCCGCAACCTCCCTGAGACATCAAGAGCCTCCGATTTATCTTCATTAATACGCAAGCCGGCAAAAAGACCAAACATCGTGAATTCTTGTAGCAGGCTAGGCAGAGATTCGATAGGAGATAACAAGTGAACTAAAAGGTCATCTGCAAAGGCCGACACTTTAAAGGTTTGAGAGCTGATCGTCATCCCCCCGGATCTCACGAGAATTCTCCACTGTCCTAATCAACGGATCAAGAGACAAGACGAACAATAGGAGAGAAAGAGGGCAACCCTGCCTTGTGCCCAGCTCCAGTGGGAAGGCCTCCGACAGTACCCCGTTACATAGTATTTCAGCAGTCGGTTCAGCGTACAAACTTTCTACCATTGTACAGAAAGAGGCTCCCAAGCCATACCAAGGCAACAGAGTTTTTAAATAGCACCAATCAACTCTATCGAAGGCTTTTTCCGCATCAAAACTAACAAGTAATGATTGCAACTGCTGATCATGCACCCATTCCAAAGATGTTACAATTTTGCGCAAGTTCCGCACTGTTTAGCGCCCCTTAACAAAGCCAACTTGTGATGTGTGAACCAGGTGACCCAGATATCCCTCGAGCCGATTAGCCAGAATCTTTTTAAAAAGCTTTAAATCGAAATTCAATAACGAAATAGGGCGATATGAAGTTGACAATACTGGATCTCTGCCCGGTTTTGGAATCAAGGTAATATGGGCATGGTTATTACCCCATCGAAAGCCCCCCTGTTCTACACGCCTCGCAAACACCGCCACCAAGGCAGGACTGAGATAACTATTAAGTATTTTATAGAACTCTGCCCCCAGGCCATCAGGCCACGGGGATTTGAAACAGCTAGCTGTAGCAATAGCCGACCCAACCTCCTCTAAGGTTATCGGTTGCCCCAACTGAGTTCGTTGTTCCTCAGTGAGTTTGGGCAGATTCAGCCTCTGGAGGTGTTCCTGCATCTCTGAGGGGGAACCCCTCTCCGCCGAATAAAGTTTCTGAAAAAATGTCCGAAACACCCAGACAATATCCTTACTATCCCTATGTAACATCCCGTTATCGTCTCGCAATGCTGCCACAGTATTCGAGCCTCTCTGACCTGTCAAACATCTAGCCAACAACCGCCCCGGCTTATCCCCATAACAATGCAGACGATACCGATAATATAAGATAGACTTCTTGGCCCGCTGGTGTAGCAGCTCGTTAAGATCCACACGAACTTCCCACAGCTCCTTCTTAATCCTCTCAGTCGTGGCCCGAGCAAGTCGCCTCCCGCAGTATAGACACCTGCTTCTCCAATCTAATGATCCGTTCCGCAAGCATTCGGCACTTACGTGCCGCAAACCCAATGATATCACCGCGTAAGACTACTTTAGCCGTCTTCCACACCAATTCTGGGTCCCCCTGGTGACAACGGTGATCGTCTTCAAACTCTCTCCATCTCCTTTCTATAAACTTGTGAAACTGAGTGTCCTTATAAAGTTCCAGTGGGAACCGCCAAATCCGCGACTTGTCCGATCCCCCACCCCATCGCAACTCCATCCAAACCAACGCATGGTCTGAAATCTCCAACAGCCCAATTTGTGCCTCTCCCACACAAGCGAACTCCCCGCTTGAAAGCAACAAATAGTCAATACGCGAGCTGGATCCATGCGATCTGGGCTGATGAGTAAAGTCCTTCTCTAAGGGGTGCAACAACCTCCACGGGTCCACCAGCCCCAAACGTGTCTTAAAACGCTGCAACACCCGCATTAATGGTATACGCTCCCTCGCCTCCCCCCCCCTAGATGTATCAAGGTCAACATCCAGGACTCCGTTGAAGTCACCCCCAAGAATTAGGGGGATCTCTGGCAGTTGCTCCACTCTGGAAGCCAGACTCGCATAGAAATGTGGATCTAAAGAATTCGGGCCATACACTGTCCCCAAAATTACCGACCTCCCCTCCAGAGTTCCCTGTAGGAGCAAAAAGCGCACAGTCGCATCGCGAACTTCAACATCAACTGTACAGCGCACCCGTTTATGAATCAATATGGCCACCCCCCCTTTTTTCCCCTGAGCAGGGGAGCCCCACACCTGTCCCACCCAATCCCGACGCAAGTTGTTATGCTCCTCAGCCGTCTGGTGGGTCTCCTGCAAAAGCGCAATGTCGCATTTTTGCCTGGCTAGGGCCTGCAGGACCTTATATCTCTTGATAGGGTTGCCCAAGCCACACACATTCCACGTGACTATTTTCAAAGCGGCGGGGCAGTGTCAAGGCCTAGACGTACGGCATCCCAGAATGTCAGGGACAGGGCTCTCCCAGCCTGGAACCCCCTCCCATTCCCCAGCACATCTCCACTTAGCAGCCGATTCAGGCTGTTTAGAGTGTGACCCACCCCTCCTTCCCCCACCCCCTCCCCCCCATCTGCTCTATCTGTTCTCCCTCCATCAAGCCTCCTCTAACCCACTACTATAAGGGTCCCCAGTGATGTGACCCACCGCCCCCCCCCCCCATTCCGCCCAAGGCCTAACAAAACCCACCTCCCCCACCGCTACAGCCCACTATCTGCAGAAGTAGGGTACAAGCATCCTGTACTAAGTTATAAAGGGAGATGCCATCCCACTCATCCACTCTTCTCCAATCCGCTAGGCACTGTCAGCCACCCCACCAGACATAGATTCAGGGAGACCAGCCTTATAAACAGCCACAGCAATGGAAGCTCCCATATACAACTGTAACACCCCAAAAAAAAAAAAAATACAGAAAACCATTAACCCCATCTTTGCTTCACCCACAAAGGACCCGTCAGGCAGTCCATATCATATGTATACCGCAAGCTGACAGCCAGAGATCGCTCATCCCGCTCCCTCTCCTTGGACGAGGCTGTCCACATAAGTCGTGGCTGCAGCTGCTGACTCAAACGTCTTGTGCAGGCCTGCGTGAAACACATGCAGGCGTGCCGGGTACTGAACCGAAAATTTGATCTTCCTGTCGATCAGTTTTTGGCACAAAGGCGCATAATGCACGGCGTCGTTGACTCAGCGCTATGGAATAGTCCTGCGCAATCCGTAGCCGTACATTGTCCTGTAGCAAAGTTCCCTTCTGGCGAGCAGCTCTGAGGATCGCCTCCTTCTGTGGGAACTGTAAGAATTTAACAATCACCACCCGCGGCCTCTGGTCCCTCGCGGTCTTGCTGCCCACTCGGTGTGCCCGCTCAATCAGCAGGTTCTCACCAACTTCATTCTCCGCCAGCAGCAGTGAGAATAGCGTCTCCAGATACTTTTTAATATCTTTGTCCAGCACAGCTTCTGGTACACTCATCACCCGTAAGTTGTTTCAACGGGATCTATTCTCCAGGTCATCGATCTTGGTCTCCTGGAGATGCACCCGGGTCTTTAGACCTTCCACCTCGTGATTCAACGCCGTTAGGCTATCCTCAGCACGCCCCACACATTCCTCTGCCTCCTGCAGCCGACTCCCAAAATTCTCTATGGAGCCTTGCACAGCGTCTAGCTTTTCACGAAGCGCTGTGAATTGTGCTGCCAGGGTCTCCGCCACCGCCGCTGAAATTTCCTCCACCCGGGCCGGCGAGGCTGGGGAGCTGGGCGCCACCACGCCATCCGCCATTTTGCTAGCCACGGGTCCACGATCCTGCTCCTTCTTCCCTGCTCTCAACGTGGCTGCCATCCCCGCAGGTCACACAGCTCACCTTGGTAGATGCGGCAAGATATCTGAGGTCTGGGGCAAGCACTTTCTGTAGGGTTCTGGCTCAAAAAACGGCTCTAAAATGCCGGTTTAGGCGGGGGGCAGTCAGAGCGCGAACAGGACGCGACTGCTCGCTCTCACCGCATCACTGGAACAAACTACATATCCTTTTTAAGATATGGTGACCAGAATTGCACACAATATTTAAGGTTCGGTCGCACCATGGAGCAATATAGAGGCATCCCTCCACCCAAGATCCTTCTCCCTGAAAGTCTCCTCCACCGTAACTAAACATAAATTTCTTGTAGCTAAGAAGGCTTACCATCCCTTGGTATTCATTTATTCACTGTACTGAACTAAGTACTGAGCCTGCAATGGCCCGTTCCCTGACAGTGCAGGGAATCATGGGGCTCTTCTGTATCTCCTCCTGCAGTCCCTGGAGGATACCCCAAAGGTCATTTTCTCATGTTTTCTAACACTCCAGGTTTCCCGGGATATGGTTCCTTACTGTTTCCCTCATGAACTCTTGTGCCTTACCTATATCTGTGTACGGAAGAGCAGCGATCTTCCCTGTTAAATCAGCTTCTTAAATGACCACCAACATCTCAAAGTCGTTCTGACCTCTGTGGCATGATCCTCCGGAACATATCCCTTCAACACTGGCATTTGGCTATCAAGTATCGATGAGTTCGACAGCACGGACAGTGGAATTGCTCTCTTCTGTGCTCATGTTCCAGTCCCGTCTCTCTTGGAGAAAGGGCATCAGCCTGGTGCGTCCTCTACAGAGGCACTGCACGGGGGACTCAGTTGGGTGATATATGGCCTATCTGTCAATCCTTGTGCTTCCCTACTTGAATGTTGATCTGGATGTGGGCAGCTGTATGGTAACAAAGAAAGGCTAGTGGTTCTTCATGGGAAAGTTCACCTTTAGTTTCCTTTGGTGTTAGAAGGCCGAATGCTCCTAGCCAGTGATGGAGGGAAATGAGCTACGTTTGTAAGAACAGAGCCAGCCCCCTGCTTCAGTGTCACTAGTTTCCTCTCATTGGTATGCTTCAGAGGTGGATCTACTCTGAGTTAAAGGTTCCCCAGGTTATTTGCAGGTTTTGGATCAGCAAGGCAGTGGCTCATTTTAGGACATCCCCTGCAAGCAGGTTTTTTATTTATTTTATTTTATTTATTTATTTTATTTTATTTATTTATTTACATTTTCTTATATACCGCGCTATTCAACATCAGTGCGGTTCACATGAAACATAAAACTTGCACATTACATTGACTGATCAGTGCTTACAAGGAACAGGTAATAAAACTTGGATAACGTGGGGTAACTATGTACATTGAGGCATCATGGGAAATCTTATCTCGCTAGTCGTAATCATGATTGTCTTGTAGGAAGAATACGGCTGTAAGGCCAGTCTAGATCGTGGATTGGGCTATTGTGTCGCTGACTAACGGGAAGTACATGAGGAAAAGGTAGTGCTTCAATGCCTTCCTAAACTGGGCTAGGTCAGGGATTGCGCAGATGCTTGGTGGTAGGGTGTTCCAGCATCTGGGTGCGCAGAGATTGAAAGCTCTGTTTGCAGTAGCCTGGGTGCATTGCGTTATTGCTTTCGGTACTACCAGTGTGTTTACAGTTACCGATCTTCTGGACCTGTTTGGGGGAGTGATCTGTTTAAGTTCTGCTAGGGATGCAGAGGAGAGCCCATTGATGGCTTTGAAAGTAAGTAGCAAGATTTTGAATGTTATTCTGCCCTGTATTGGCAGTCAGTGGAAATGTTTCAGGATAGGCGTGATGTGGTCTCTCTTGGATGCTCCAAGTAGCACTCTAGCTGCAGTATTCATCGCGAGCTGTAGTGGGTTCAAGGTGGCCTGAGGAAGTCCATGTAGGATTGAATTGGCGTAATCAAAGTGTGGTATGATCAACGCTTGAAAGATTGTCCGGAAGTCATCAGGTTCCAGCAGGAAGCGTAGGTGCCTGAGGGTGCGGATCTTATGGTATACCGCTCTCACTACGTTGCTTATGTTTTTTAGCATTTATTTAGCATACATTTGTATACCGCTACTTCCAGCAATCAGTAGCGGGGTTGATTACATAATGGAAGCTGTCAAATCAGGACAGACAAATTTGCAGTATATACATATTGATTCGTAGGGTAGGCATAACACACATAATTAAGTTCTTTTTGTAGATGGGGGAAGAAATTTGCATATGTACATTTTTACAGAAATGGATCCCTGGATTTATAACAAGTTGAAATGACTCTGAAATAGGTGAGTCTTGAGTTTTTTTCTGAAGTCTGTTAGGTCTTTGCTAGATCGTAGCTCCGGCGGCAGTTGGTTCCAGAGAGTCGGTGCTGTGTATGAGTATGCCCTGTTACTAGTACTGGCTTTGACAGATCTTATGTCTGTTGGAACGTGGAGGGTGTTGGAGTTGATGGTTCTTCTGCTTCTGTTGGGTGGTTGCGTGCAGATTAGGGTAGAGAGGAAGGATGGTGAAATGTTATGCATGTTATGTGCACCTTCATGTCCAGGTGCTGGTCTAAGGTGACTCCGAGGTACCGGATCGTAGGTTTAGTCTGTAGTTCCGCATCCTTGACCTTTAGGTAGGGCGGTGTGATGAAGTTCTGATACCTCGTGATGAACAGTACCTCTGTTTTTTTGTGCTGAATTCTGAGATTCTGAGATTGGAGCCAGATGGTTATTGCATTGAAGCAGTCAGTCAGTGGGGAAAGGTTCAGGTTCTCTGTCGAGAAGGGCATGTACATCGTCTGCATATATCAAGCAGTTAACACCGTAAGACCTGATGAGGTTACAGATGGGCTGCATGTATATGTTGAACAATAAAGCGGAGAGGGAGGATCCTTGTGGAACACCTTGCTTTTGGTGGAATGATTCCGATATTGAACTCCCCGATCGTACGCTCTGCCATCTATCCGAAAGGTATGACTTGCACCAATCTAGCGCTTTCCCACAGATACCTTTCTCCTTGAGACGCCCCAAGAGCAGGTCGTGGCTTACTGAATCGAAAGCAGTTGCTATGTATAAGAAAATGAGGACAAACCCTTGACAGATGTTATCAATCCCAACAGTTATGTTATTGAGAAGGGTGGCGAGGAGCGTTTCAACACCGTGAGACTCTAAAACCGTGTTGGAAGGGGTCTGGTGGTGAAGCTGTTTCGATGTGTTCTTGAATTTGCCTCTGAACTTCTTTTTCCATTATTTTGGCCAGGAGTGGTATGCTCGATATTGGTCTATACGATTCCACCTTCTGGGGGTTAAGCTTGCTGTTTTTTAGCAGAGGTCTGATTGATGTGTGTTTGAGTGATTGGGGGAACACACCTGTTGCGAAGGATTGGTCCATGAACCTGGCTATGAAAGGGCTAAGGTCGGAGCGTAGCTCTTTTATCCAGAAAGCAGGGCAGGGGTCCGTCTGTGCAGTGGTATTGTTGATAGCAGCAATAGTGTCTTCAATGTGTTTCCTGGATGGTGTGGAGAAAATAGTCAGGGGTGTTGTATCTGTTGATGTGATTGCAATGGCGGGTGTTGGGGATATGTTGGTCTGGCATAGTTTTGATTGCAGGTAATCCGCAAATTCTTGAGGATGGATCTCACTTGGATGTTCGGGGGCTGGTTCCCTAGTTAAGTTCTTGACGAGACTGAACAGGTCGTGCGGTTTGTTCAGAGATCGTTTTAGGGTGTCTGTGTGGAATCGCTTCATATTCTCAGTTACTGCTTCACAGTGCCTTGCCAAGTGAGAGTTCTTCTGTCCTTTATAATTTTGTACATTTCCTTTCTTTTACCGGCTTCGGCCAAAATTTTATGTATTTTATTATTGTACACCGCCTTGATTGATATAGAAAGGCGGTTTCTATCAAATGGCTAATCTACTGAAGAGGGCTTTAAACTAGATTCGTTGGAGATGGGTGAAGAAAGCCCCCAGGTAAGTGAAAGCCCCCAGGTAAGTGATACATTAAATACCTTTATGGAAATGGGTAACAGGGGTAACATATGGAAAGCAGTGTGTATTAATGCCCGTAGCATGGGAAATAAGATCTCTGAAGTTGAAGCTTTTGGGGGAGTGGCTGACTTAAATTTAGTGGCAGTTACAGAAACATGGTTCACAGAAAACCATGACTGGGATGTAACTATACCTGGCTATACTTTATTCAGAAAGGACAGGGTAGGAAGAAGGGGAGGAGGAGTGGCACTATATGTAAAAACTACTATTAAAGCTTTGGAATTACAGAGCTTAAAAGGGAGAGAGGAGGCATTGTGGGTTAAACTAGAAAGAGGGAAAGAGAAATCTATTTGCATTGGTGTGATATACAGACCTCCCTCACAAGAGGAAGAGGTGGACAGAGAGTTAATTGAAGACATACGCAGCATTGCTAGGAAAGGGGAAGTGCTACTGCTAGGAGATTTCAATATGCCAGATGTTGATTGGCACATTCCTGCTGCAGTATCATCTAGGAGTAAGGAGATCCTGGATTCTCTACAGGGTGAACTATTCAGGCAATTGGTAACAGACCCCACACGTGAAGGGGCCATACTGGACTTGGTGCTTACCAATGGTGAAAGTGTTTCTGATGTTGTAGTGGGAGATCATTTTGCATCCAGTGATCACCAGATGGTGTGGTTCAGTATTAGGACTAGGGCTGTTAGAATCCATTCCAAGGTGAAGATCTTAGACTTTAGGAAGACTAACTTTGCGAAGATGGGCCAATACCTCAGGGAGTCATTAGTGGGATGGGAACAGCTGGGGGATGTAGAACAACAGTGGGCAAAACTGAAAGGGGGTATTTTAAAGGCAACCAAC
The DNA here is from genome assembly GCA_033557465.1 of Ichthyophis bannanicus. Lineage (NCBI taxonomy): Eukaryota > Metazoa > Chordata > Amphibia > Gymnophiona > Ichthyophiidae > Ichthyophis > Ichthyophis bannanicus. The sequence goes on along the minus strand of CM066045.1, from coordinate 17,063,320 downwards.
CTTTTTGTTAAAATGGTAAATAGAGGCAAAAGGAACAGGAGACCGCTATGGTTTTCGAAGGAAGTAGCTGAAAAAGTGAAGAAAAAGAGGGAGGCCTTCATGAAATACAAGAGATCACAGAGAGAGGAAGACAGGCATCTGTATTTGGAAAAACTTAGAGAAGCTAGCAAAGTAGTCAAGAAGGCAAAGATTCAAAAGGAGGAGGAAATAGCCAATGCAATAAAATGGGGAGATAAGACATTTTTCAGATATATTAGTGAGAAGAGGAAGGGCAAAAGTGGTATTGTCAGACTCAAGGGTACAGGGGGGGAATATGTAGAAGCTGATAAGGATAAAGCGGAATTGCTTAACAAATATTTTTGTTCTGTGTTCACAGATGAAGAACCAGGAGCAGGACCTCAGAAAACACCCACAAATAAGAACAGAAGCGAGGGACATCTTGAACAATTTTCAGAAGACTGTGTTCGTGAGAAACTAGCTCAACTTAAAGTAGACAAAGCGATGGGACCGGATGGGATACACCCTAGAATACTGAGGGAACTTGGGGACGTTCTAGCAACTCCACTGACTGACCTTTTCAATGCCTCGTTGGAGTCGGGAGTGGTGCCAAAGGACTGGAGAGAGGCTCATGTGGTGCCTTTACACAAAAGCGGAAGTAAGGATGTGGTTGAAAACTACAGGCCGGTTAGTTTAACTTCAGTGGTGAGTAAATTAATGGAAACGCTGTTGAAAGAGAAAATAGTGAGGTTTCTGGAGTCCAGCGGATTACAGGATCCGAGGCAGCATGGATTCACCAGAGGCAGGTCTTGTCAGACAAATCTGATTGATTTCTTTGACTGGGTGACCAGGGAGTTGGACTGAGGGAGAGCTCTAGATGTGGTGTATTTAGATTTCAGTAAAGCCTTTGACACTGTTCCTCACAGGCGACTTATAAACAAACTGAGCACCCTAGGGATGGACCCTAAAGTTACTGCTTGGGTTAGAAATTGGTTGGGTGGGAAGCGACAAAGAGTACAAGTAAATGGAGCTCACTCTGAGGAGAAGGATGTTACCAGTGGTGTGCCCCAGGGATCTGTCCTTGGTCCGATTCTTTTTAACATCTTTGTTAGTGATATAGCGGAAGGGCTGTCGGGTAAGGTTTGCCTCTTTGCGGATGATACCAAAATCTGCAATAAAGTAGACACCCAGGAAGGTGTAGATAACATGAGGAGGGATCTAGCTAAGCTTGAAGAACGGTCTAGAATTTGGCAGCTGGGATTTAATGTTAAAAAATGTAAGGTCATGCATTTGGGCTGCAGCAATCCAAGGGAGCAATACAGCATAGGAGGTGAAGTACTTTTGTCCACTAAAGAAGAGCAGGACCTAGGCGTAGTTGTGTCCGATGATCTTAAAGTAGCTAAACAGGTAGAAAAGGCGACGGCAAAAGCTAGAAGGATGCTTGGGTGCATACGGAGAGGAATGGCTAGCAGAAAAAAGGAGGTGATAATGCCTCTGTATAAGTCTTTGGTGCGACCTCATTTGGAGTATGGTGTGCAATTCTGGAGACCGCACCTTCAAAAGGATGTGAACAGGATGGAGTCGGTGCAGAGGGTTGCTACTAAGATGATTAGTAGTCTTCATTATAAAGCATATGAGGACAGACTTAAGGATCTTAATATGTACACCTTAGAGGAAAGGCGGGATAGAGGTGATATGATTGAGATGTTTAAATACCTCCGTGGCATAAATGTTCAGGGAGAGAGCCTCTTTCAATTGAAAGCAAGTTCTGCGACGAGGGGACATGGGATGAGGGTGAAGGGAGATAGATTCAGGAGTGATATGCGGAAATATTTCTTTACGGAAAGAGTAGTGGATCCGTGGAATAGTCTCCCAGTGGAGGTGGTAGAGATGAGGACAGTAACTGAATTCAAAAAAGCATGGGACCAACACAGAGGATCTCTAAAGGTAAAAAGTGGACTGTTGTAGTTGTTGTTATGGAAGGACAGACTAGATGGGCCTTGTGGTCTTTTTCTGTCGTCATGTTTCTATGTTTCTAAATGATTAAACCTTAAACCTTATATACCATTTGGTCTTCTGTAGAGTGTGATCGATGCCATCGTCTTTCTAACTTCCTTAGGAGGGTAAGTGAGGCTCGCAGCTCCGTGGTGTACCAGGCTGCGATGGTATTTTTCCCTGGAGTCTTGTTAGATGGTGGACGTATAGCAATAGTACTTAGGCTTTTGTTCCAGTCAGAAACCATATCTTCAGGATTGAGTGCTGTCGAGGTGAGGAGTGGTCGGGCTTTATTTAGAATCATGTTCTTGTCGAAAGCTTGAAACCTTCATGGTGGTGCCTTGGTGGTGCTGTTCAGCCTTCCAGCTTCCTTCTGCTTGTTTCTGGGCAGGGGAATTTGGAATACGATCAGCTTGTGATCAGACAAGGGGACTGCGGTAGTGGACATACTAGGGATGTTGCTTGAATTGAGAGATGTCTGTGGAGTGAATATCAGGTCCAATATGCCTCCTTTCGCATGGGTGGGTTCCTTTACCAGTTGGCTGTATTCTAATTCATTGAGAGCTTCGAGGAAGGCTGAAGCTTGAGCCTCTTGCAAGGAAGGTAGGTTGAAATCTCCGAGGACCTAGCTGGGTGTGCAAGGGCTGTGGGTATTGGAGGCAAGATCTGTTATTGATGAGAGGACATCTGGGTCAGCTGACGGGGCTCTGTATAGGAGGTTGATGGAGCAGCGCTTGTTAGCTATAGTGATTGACTCGAGGTATGTTGTGCTGTTTGCGCTGATCGTCTGGAAGTGGAGGTCCGACTTGGTGATGGCAAGTACTCCTCCTCCTCCTTTGGTACTCCTCCTCCTTTGTTGTTTCTATGGCATGTGTGTATTGAGAAATTGGTTGGTAAGAGTTGGTTAAGTAGGACATTATCATCATTGGAGAGCCATGTCTCTGTAATCAAGAGTATGTCAAGGTTGTGGAGAGATATCACATCAGAGATCACTGGCCACTTCTTGCGTATTGAACGGGCGTTTATGAGAGCGCATTTTAGGTTCTGGGGATGGGAGTTTTCTCCTTGCTTTGATTTCTTATTGTGTTGTAATGCGACGTGTAAGAGGTGGGAGTGGAGAGTGCGTGAGGGTTCCTCAGATTTGGGGTAGGGAGCACTTGACCATCTCCTTCCGTGGTTATGCAGAATTGGTATATGATTCTGGTTAGGAGATAAGGCTGTAGCAGTATTGAGCAATCCGGAGAGGAGATAGAGAGAAACTATGGCTATGCCTAAGGGGGACATTTTGGGTGTCTACCTTGCTGTGCGTGGTCAAAATGTGCACTATCAAAGGCCAATGCGTGGGCGTGCGGTTGGGTTATCTCAGGATCAGCAAGGCAGTGGCTCATTTTAGAACATCCCCTGCAAGCAGGTTGATCACCCAGTATATCAAAGATTTACATCTGCAAAGTAGTCCTGGTGAAATGTAATGCACTTTGCTAGATAAATCCCTCATAATGCTCTTACTTCCATTCTGGAGATGGGAGATTAGAACTTTTTGTTTCTCTGTTGTACTTGTTCTATAAGGTTATCACTGTGCGGTCTCTTTCTGTGCACATCTTCAAGAGCAGGGCCTCATGCCATTGACTGTCTTCAAATCCTGGCATGGATTATCCAATGAGGGAAAGGGCCTAGGGGGGCATATTATTAAAAGTTCAAGGAGACAGTTCAGACAAAGTAGTGATATTCTAAAACATTTCTCAGAAAAATGTTTCTTCAAATTAAACAGTGCAGCAGTGAACAAGTAGAAAATGTAGAATGGAGGTTTGATCCTTTCTTCCACACATTCCTTGGGTTCCATCTGGACTCTTACTGGGTTCCTGACTCCTAACCGACCCTTGTTGGTACCTGTTACTTAATGCTGAATCTCTCTTCTTGTTCTCATCTCTGGATTCTTTCTGACTCCTCAAATTAGCATCTGTTGAGCAGCTCTTTCATTTTCACTTTCCACATCGCTGCATATCCGTCAGTCAGGCCCTTGACACAATCTTCTCAGTACTGCTGTATAGATCTTGCTCTCTCCTAGAACTCAGATTAAGTTCTTCCTTCCCCTTGAGAGACAAACCTGGCATAAGAAATGTTTATCCTTGGAGTGGGGACAGTCTCCAGTCCATGGCTGAATCACATGGGAATTTATTTAGCATTTCTTATATGCTGCCTTTCATGATATCAAGGTGGTTTACATTGAACAAGCTGACATTACATTGAACTGGGCATTATAACTTGGAGATAACTATTTTACAGGGAACATGGGCTATGGAGGGTTAAGTGGTTTGCCCAAGACCACAAGGAGCACCTGTGGGACTAGAAACCCCAGTCCTTCTGGCCCAAGGTTGCTGTCCTCTAGTGGGATTTGAACCCCTGACCTTCCATCCTGAAGTACCTTGCCCCAACCACTAGGCCACTCCTCCCTCCATAGCTACTTTAGTGAAATACCAGAAGCATCGGTACAAGCACTCTACTGTGCTGTCCTCTTTATCCACTGCTGGACACCGCTTACATGAGGCGCACCTCCTCCCTCTTCACTTCCATAAGACTGACCTACTCTCTCTAGATTTCCTCATGAATCTCTTACTAAACCCTGGGCTGTATCACCATAATCACTCCTGGAGGGGAGTATAGCCGTTAGGATCACTCTGTTCTAGGCTCACAACTCTCAGTTGGTCCTTTGCTGAACGGAGCCCTGAAAATGTGTCTGTAGTTCTAGGATCCACTGTTGCAATGCCTAAGGAGCTGTGATAATGGGCTACTATGATTCTAACAAAGAGACATTTCTTTGTCTCTTGGCAAGGCACGAAATTGAGTTTCAAGAATCAGATAGCAAGCCAGGGTTAATTGCAAAGGCTGAAAAACAAAGCAGAATTGTAGGACATGGCCCTCCGCTTGCATGGAGACGCTGCAGCCAAGGCTGGATAATCTTTCCCAGTACCTGGATGAATTCCATTCTGCTACTTTTCAGAAAATAAAACAAACCTAAAGAAAAATCTAATTTCCTCCTTTGGAGTACTGGCTGCAGTAACTGTGGCTAAGCTAACCTCTTGTCCTCAAGATACAAACGAAAAACATAAGGGTAGTTTGAAGGATTTGTTTTGCTACTGCTTGAGTTGTTCTAAACAGTAAGAGGGTCATTTTAAAAGGTTTAGTCGTGATTTGGACATCGGAAGAGGTGCATGTGGACATCGAAATCACAGACATGCCTCCATAGCCATTGCACACATGACGTTCACAGACAACTCCGGTGCAGTGTCCAAGTAAGCACGGGGGTGTGGTGGAGGCATGTCTGGGGAGCAGCAATGGACTCACATGTCCCCGTTTGATCTCAGAAAAGGTTGAAATGTTTATACCTGCTCCAGGAACAAATAGGCTTCAGGACAGTGCTTGTTTTTAAGTGACGAGCCTTAGATCACAAAGGCCATGCTGGGATTTGAACCCTGGCTGCTTGTGGTATTGTGCATCTTGCTTCTGAAATACTCTCCCTGGGATGTCTATATAGACATTTGATATATCTTCATCTTGGGTCTTTCCACATTTCTGAAATCGGGCCTGAACTTGTACGTGCCTGCTGTTTCCCCCCAGACATTCTGGCTTTGCCGTCCCACATTGCATTTGGACGCCCCATTGTGAAATGTGCATCTGTGCCTCTAGTTGAATTACTGGACTTCAAATTAAACTCTGAAAGGTTTGTAAGTTCGGCAGCTTCTGCAGGAATAGTATCTCAGTACTGTTTATTAACAGCTAAGATCATAAATAACATTTCCTAACGTCCAGCGCACTGCAAGTATAATGAAACAGGTAGCTCAGAACAGGACTACAAATAAGTGTGTGGGGGGCGGGGGGGCTTCAGTTAGTTTCACATACTGATTTTTTAATGCACACTAGTCAATATAACACATGTTAATTTGTAGGGTAGTGTGCAATTAAACTTTCTACGGTGCACTAACGAACGTGCGTCCCAGTTGTCTTTCTCCTCTAAGGCTATGAGCACTACTTTATCAGCCGTTCTAGGAAGCAGGAGGTAGAAGTAGAGCAGAGGTCTCTCATCCTTATTTTACTTAGATTTTGCTCATGCCTTTTCCACTGGGAGCTTTGAGCTCACTTATCTTTACTGAAAGAGTTAACTGTCCATTCTGTTTCATCACCTAATACCAGCAGTTGAGAACTGAGGCTAAAATAGGGAAGAAAACAATAGGGAAGGAAGCTTGGAGATGTGTGTCAGCAGCCCGAGAGCCCGGAAGCGCGCTGATTTACAGCCTTGTGCACTCACGGCATCTGCACACTCAGAGAACATGCCAGTGCTGCCAGGTAAACTCAGAACCATGACCGCGCTTCCCCAGAACCAGTGCTGGGATGAGTGGGAAACACACCGTCTGAACATCATTGCTGCGATCTTCACCCTGCAAAACATCTCCACAAGCACCCTCTAAAATATGGTACCAGTTGCTCCACCCCAGTTCTGGCTCTGGAGAAAGCACCAGTAGCAGGGCATAAGGATCAAGGCAATAAAGTGTCACCTTGAGGTCATGGTGGAATACGCACTGAGAGGCATGTTTAGTAATGGGTGTGAGACCTGCGCTAACCTTTGGGGGGGCATGTGCTGATAGCATGTTGGTAACACGCTGCACCGCACTAACCATCATGTGGGTGCACTTACCGCCACCCCTCAATGGGGTATTATGTACATTGACGCTAATGGCAGCGTGGGGACATGTTTGCTGCTCTAACTGCAATTCGCCATCAACAATCATGTTCTGCTCCTAACCTGTCCAGTCCCCATTCAGTTATGCGCTACCTGGTTAGCTTACTGCAGGACAAACTCACATTAAGGCTTAGCATCCCCGAGGGTGGAAGAAAGAACCCTCCTTTCCCTTAACCTCCATCCCCAGCATAACTAGGAAAACAGGAAAGAGGAAATGATCATATTGTAAGTACTGAGGAAGGAGGCAATGTACCTTGTGCAGTCTGTAAAACACGGCTGGTGTATTCATCCATCTCAGTGACTCTCCCCGCCCCTAGCATGGCTTTCTTCACTTTCTGCAATCTCAGCGCTGTCTACAGAAGAGGCACGACAGGAAGTGACGTAACTTGTAGTAAACAGCTGCTCTATAAGCAGGAGGATCACCAGTTTGCTGAAAGAAGCAAATCTATAGACCAAGTAGGGCAGTCACCCTTGCTCATTGAGATTTGATTCTTTATTTTGCCATTGGAGTGGGGGGGGGGGAATTTAGTTATATTACTGATACCCTTCACTGTCTGATTCCTAATACATTGAGAAATAGACAGACTGTTAGGGAATGGCTGGGAAACAACTATGCATGCAACTATGCAAACTTTCAAATCATCCAGAGCTTCTGAACTAATTCAGGCCTCGATGCAGCAAAGTGCGCTGCTGCTAACAGTTTTCTGTGCTCATGTGGGTGCAGAATCTAGGAAGGGATTTAAAGCGAGTATAATTAACTCGCAAATGGCTTTGCTAATGGCAGCACACAGTGCACTTAAATCCATTTAAATGGATGGTAATGAAACAATTAGCTATACAGCTCGGATTCAGGGAAGTGCGCAGAAGACCTAAAGGCTGAGCTCAATGCTGGGATTTTAATGCAAGGATTAGCTGGTCAGTGCTGGTGGGGAATTTATGCCTGTATCTTGAGCATACAGCACCCACAACCAGGGCCGTACCAAGGGCTGTGCTAGAGGTACGGCCACACTAGGTGTGGGCACAGAAGGGGGGCGCTTCCAGGAAGCTCAAAAAGAATGAGTTAGTGAACGTGGCTTGGTGGAGGAGGGCTCCAGATTCGTTAGTCGCAAAGGGTGCATTAATAGTTTGGTATGGTCCCGTGTGCAACTTTTTCTGGTTTTGCTGAAAGGAGAGGTGAAAAAAGCCATCAGTGGAAGTGTGCTGGAACAATGTTATGCACATGTGCTGAAATGCAGTCTGGTGCATAAACCTCAATATTCTGCACAGAATTTCAGTGCAAACTAATAGCACAGTTTTTTATGAACACCAATAATATTGTGAGTAGAACTTCTGCACAGAATAATATTGCTGTAGGTGCCAGATAGCATTCCAGCACCTGCACCAAATGTCAAACTGGGGTTTTTTTGTGCAAGATATAGATGCTGCTGATGCAGACCCTGGGTGCATATGCCTGGCTTGCTCACAGCTCATTTGCATGCTGTTTGCTTACAGCATCAGTGAGCAACAAGTTGGTGTTAAATTTGCATTAGGAAAACCCTGTGCTGGAACTGAGCTGGGTTTCTGCATTGAGGCCTCAGAGTGCCCACACCTCAGAACCTCTGGAGACCCAGCCCTTCTTCCAGACAAAACAGTCTTGTTTTCCCCTTTTGTCTTGTGATACCTCATTTTGTAATCCGGTGACACTGCCAAGAAAACCCAGGAGCTTCTGGGTCGCCAGGAGTCAGGACTGACTTGAAGGCGCACATTGCATTTGCAAAGACCATGTATGATTGTTAATAAGATACTGCCATCTAGTGGCACCATGAAACATTACAACTCAATTTTTTCCCTTTTTATTACAATTTCCTTATAAAAGATTAAGAATAAATAAATTTGATGAAAATAAAGATTACAGGTGTGACCTGCACAGTGGTCATGGTTACAATCCTAACACTAATGAGTATGAGATGCCCAGATTTATCTTTCCTGGCACCATGTCTTTGCCCATATCCTCAGAATGTGTCGCTCCTGCAGCCCGAGCCCTAACATCCCCTTCAAACTCAGCAGCCCCTCTTCGTCCTTTCAGCCCAAGAAACCTCCTCTCTCTATTTCTCCCTCAGCCCTCTCTTGACTCTCAGGTCCAATATCCATTCTATTTCCAAACCTCTTTCCCCAACCACATTTTTCTCTCTTCCACCCAGCCAAATCCCTCCTTTTCCCTCTCCTCCTCTTCTCCTGCTTAACTGCTATGCTGGGAGCTTCATTTTCTGCTCAACTTGTCTTCCGATCTACCAAGGCCTCATGCCAGCTGTGCCGCAGTGTAAAACTACTCTGTGGTTGGCATGCAGATTCAGCACTAGAGTCTCCTACATCCCTGTTAATGGTGGGCACATCACTCCCATGCTACATCTTTCTGCACTCCTAGGACGGGAACGTGTGATTTCAGCACCTGCTGGCCACATGGGTTGAAAGCTGACAGCAGGGTGGGAAGGAGAGCGGCTCATGCTCCCCTTCTGTGCCTGCCTCCCAATACCTTCTTTGAGTAGATGCACCCCTCCCCATGTCTTTGTCTACGGGTGAACCCACCGCTCCATGCAGGACACCCCTGTTTGTTGAGAAATTAGACAGTTAAGTTTATTTTGCTTTTATCCTGTTGCTGTAAAGTGATCCACTGTGTCTGTCTCAGGCCATTTTGAATTCCGTCACTGTATTTGCCCCACCACTTCCATCGGAGGGCATTCCAAGCATCCACCACCCTTTCAGTGAAAAAGTATTTCCTGACATTGCCTTTCAGTTTACCCCCTTGCAGCATCATATTATGCCCTCTAGTTTTACAGCTTCCCCGTCTTTGTAAGAGGTTTGTTTGTTCATTATTTCTCTTTAAGTATTTAAAAATCTGAATCATATCTCCCCTGTCCCTCCTCTCCTCCAAAGTGTACATGTTTAGGTCTTCAAGTCTCTTCTCATAAGGCTTCTGACGCAGGCTCCAAATCATTTTGGTCGCCTTCCTCTGAACAGTTTCCATTCTTTTTACATCCTTTGCAAGATATGGTCTCCAAAACTGAACACAGTATTCCAAGTGAGGCCTCACCAGAGACTTATACAGTGGCATTAGTACCTCTTCCTTTCTGTTGGATGCTCTCCAAGATGAAAGGGTGGTGGATGCTTGGAATGCCCTCCCGATGGAAGTGGTGGGGGCAAACACAGTGACGGAATTCAAAATGGCATGGGACAGACACAGTGGATCCCTTTACAGCAACAGGATAAAATCAAAATAAACTGCACCATCTAATTTCTCAACAAATAGGGGTGTCCTACATGGAGCGGTGGGTTCACCCATAAACAAAGACATGGGGAGGGGTGGCCTGCACAGGGTGGCAGGTGCACCCCTGAACAAAGACTTGGTAGGTGCAACCCTAAACAAAGACATTGGGAGTGGTGCACCTACTCCTGCCACCTTACTGGGCAGACTAGATGAACCATACTGGTCTTTATCTGCCGTCATTTACTATGTTACCATGTTATGTTGGGTCCCCAGTGCACTCAGCAGATTTGGCGCTAGGGAATGGATCATGTGCAGTATTTTGTTCTCTTTCAGTATAGCAACACCAATCCCAAAATTGAGCCATTCTGAGCAGAGGTTAATCTGCCTACGGCTTGGACCAGCCAGTGTCAGCAATTTCTGGTCAACAGCACATTGGCCAGTCCCAGGGAAAGCCAGAGAGCCATGGGGACCTAGCTGGTATAAATCATGGCCTTGGATCCCATCTCCAGAAATGAGACATGGTAGAGGCATGAACCATAAATTGTTGGAGCCCAATGAAAGGGAATTGGAATACCTGCACTCAGAGCAGCTGGAGCAGTCTGTCATACTGGAGATTTTTTCTCAAGACAGAGAAGAAATGTTTTCCAGGTAGCCAGTGACAGCATTGGCCAAAGCTGCTGAACTCTGTAATAGGAAGCTGTAGCCTAATGGTTAGAGCAGTGGGCTAAGAACCACAGAAGTCAGATTCAGATCCCACTCCAGCTCTTTGTGATCTTGGGCAAGTCACTTAACCTTCCATTTCTTCAGCTACAAACCAGGATTAAAAACCCTCAGGGGACAGAATATAGCTTGCCTTGTGCTACTCCTAAAAAAAGCATGAGCTGAACCCAAAATCCCCCTTAGTTACAAATCTTCTTTATTGGTATTATTAGTAACAAGAAACAACAAGCACCAACCAAATCATATAAGCACCTAAAGGAAGGATACACAAAATCCCCTTTAAATGGGGATGATACTGCCATGATCCTTTTTTGAGAGGAGAGGGTCCTGTGTATAGATATGGAGTGTTGGGCTGTTTCTTTCCTACACTGAGGGACTCTGTCTTATGGAGGTAATGGTAGGTAGTTAAACTGAGACAGGGGTCTATATTAATCATTTTAAATTATTAATTTTTATTTAACAGGTTCTTTGTACTGCTTTATGGTTTCAGTCAAAGCAGTTTCCTATTCGTCTCTCTGGGCCAGTCCAGGGAACCTTCAGGTTGTCAGTCCCCTTCAGCAGCTGAGGACTGAAAACTAGAAGTTTTTGCTGACAGGCTATAGCCACTCCCCCCGTGACAGCTCTCCAGTCTTCAGTCCTCAGCAACTGAACAGGACGTGGAAAGCTGACAGGCTCCCTGGACAGTGTGGCAGAGCATTTCTTTAGCGGGCTTATGGAGGAGGTTTGGCTCTAGCAGGGCTTTAACCTCTCTCTTCCCTGCTTCTTATTTCAATTAAGCTAATTGAAAAAAAAAAACGGGAGTAGCAGGTCCATGGCTGCCGTTTCTCGGCAGCGTTCACAGGGGCAGAGCCTGCCTTCTTGCTGGATCGGGTCCTGGCTGTAGTGGGATTGATCCTGGGAGCCCCAGGTTCCAACCACCTATATCTGCAGCAGCGATTCTTCTTTTCCCACTAGCTGCGGGAACCGGAGGATCGGAGCCATCAGAGCTGCGAGCAGGTCAGTGTTGTATTGTTTCGGCAGTCGGGCAGTTTTTCTGCTTACTTGCTGTTAGTTTTCAGGCGGTTTCAGTTGTCTTGGTTTATCACCGGCAGCTCGAACGTCGTGTGCAGAGTCTTCGCGTTCTGTTTCTCAACAGTAATGGAAGGCAAGGCAGGAGTTGCTGAGGCGCAGAAGCCTCACAGCAGGGTAGAACGGGCGGGAACGGCGGCCATTTTAGAGGAGCGCGCCATTTCTCCCATGAACAGCACAAGCATGGAAAGAGAAAGATGAAGTCGGTAAAAGAAAATTCCTCAGTTTTAAAGGAGAAGCGCAAGATACCTGAGGCTCAGGAGCCTCTGGCTTCCCTGTTTACCCCAGATTTTATTCTAGCTCTGCATAGAGCTTATACTTTGAAACTGTCCCAGGTCAGCAATGATTTTGACTCCCAGCCTTGGGGAAGGGGTTAGAACAGAGGAAACTGGGATGGACCCTGGAGAGGTGCAGGCGTAGCTGCTCGCGTGTAAAGTTTGGAGCAGCAGCTGTCAGAGCCTCAGAAAGGAGATGAGGCTGAGCCTTTCTCAGAGGCAGGTTTTGATCCTTGGTCAGGTGAGCTGGAGGATGGAGAGCTGGCACCGGGCGAGGATCCAAATCTCTTTCGGGTTTTCCGGAAGGAGGAATTGGGGGCGCTGATTGGGAAATTGTTGACGGCCCTAAATATTAGCCTGCCTGTGGTAGAACAGGAATCGCTGGAGGATCCGTTATTGCAGGGATTTAGGACAGAGCAGCGTTGTTTTCCGGTTCATCGGGTAATAAAGCAGATGATAGAGTCGGAATGGGAGTGCCCGGAGGCTACTCTAAGAGGGGGTTGCCCTCTGGGTCGTCTTTATCCGGTTCCACAAGAGAAGGAGTTGCTGAAGATACCTAGGGTGGATGCCCTAGTTTCGGCGGTGACGAAGAAGACAACGATTCCGGTAGAGGGCAGAGCGGCGCTTAAAGATCTGCAGGATCGCAAGCTGGAAGTTTTGCTAAAGCAAGCTTTTGATTCCTGTGCGCTAGCTCTGCAGGCTTCCATTTGTGAAGCATATGTTTCTAGGGCTTTGATCCGGTGGCTCCAGGTGAAAAACCCTTCGGATTCTACGGGAGAGTCCTCTGCGGAGGGAGCGAAGCTGGAGTCGGTGGCAGCCTATCTGGCAGATGCCTTTTATGACTTGGTGCGTATTTTGGCAAAGTCCATGGCATCCTTGATTGGAGCGCGACGGTTCCTTTGGCTAAGGAATTGGTCGGCTGACGCATCTTCGAAAGCCAGGCTCAGTAAACTCCCTTATAAAGGGAAGCTGCTGTTTGGGGAAGCCTTGGAGAAGATTGTTAAGAATTTGGGAGATTCCAAGGGGGGTCGATTACCGGAGGATCGCCCAAAGGCTCTCAGGTCAACAGTGCCGCAGCGAGGGCAAGGTAAGGAATTTCGTAGATTCAGAGGTGCACGTTTTTCTCCCTATCCCAGAGGTCATTTTGGGCCTTGGGGTCAGTCCTTTCGTGGAGCTAGAGGATTTGGTAGAGGCTATTTCTCAGCCCAGCAATCCGCTACGAAAAAGCCACAATGAAGGTCAGCAGGTCCAGGTAGAGATCCCGGTGGGGGGTCGCTTACAAGGGTTTCTCTCTGCCGGGGCCCCAATAACTACAGACCGATGGGTGCTGGAGATCATCCGAGATGGGTATGCACTGGAGTTTGCTCGGCCGCTGCAAGAAGCCTTCGTAGTGTCCCCTTGTGGTCTCGGAGCCAAGGGGCAAGCGGTGGAAGACACGCTGCTACGCTTAGTGCAGCTGCGAGCAGTTGTGCCAGTGCCCCCAGACCAGTTAGGGTCAAGTCGATACTCGATTTATTTTGTGGTTCCAAAGAAGGAAGGATCGTTTCGGCCGATTCTGGACCTCAAACACGTAAACCGGTCTTTGAGAGTTCCGCATTTTCGGATGGAAACTCTAAGATCGGTGATTCGTTCGGTACGACTGGGAGAGCTGCTCTCCTCGATAGAATCTTATCTGCATATCCCGATGAGGCCAGATCATCAACGTTTTTTAAGGTTTGCAGTGCCCACAGGGCATTTTCAGTTTCGAGCATTGCCGTTCGGCTTGGCAACGGCTCCTCGGACGTTTACAAAGGTGATGGTGGTGGTTGCGGCCACTGTTCCCTCTAAGCTTTGCGCGTGTGCATGCGCACACACCTCGCCGAGCGAGCGCACATACTTTACAACAGAGCGCACAAAAATTATGGTTCTGATTATGATAGAAAACAACACAGACGTCTTAAAATTTAAAAGTTATGATTGTAATTACTAGAAATTTTCCGCTTCATTTAGTAATCGTCTATGTTCATTTAATTTGATTAAAATCAGCGTGGTATACATACTGTATTCTGACGTGTAGTCAAATTTTAAAGTATATAACTCTGAGTGTCGTTATGTGGCGCACAAAAATTTAACCTTCCTTCAAAAGCTGCACAGCTGATATTTTATGCGCACACAGCCTACAGAAAATTAGAGGGAACATTGGTTGCGGCCGCTTTGCGGATGGAAGGTATTCAAGTTCATCCTTATCTGGACGATTGGTTGATCAGAGCAAGTTCGCTGCAAGAGTCGATCAGGCCTACCTCTCAGGTGGTGCGCGTCTTGGAGCAGCTCGGTTGGGTAATCAACTGAGCAAAGAGTCGGCTACATCCACAGTCCTGGCTAGTTTATCTGGGGGCAGAGTTCGACACGGAACGCGGATTGGTCTTCTTGCCGGGGAACAGAGTGCTAAAAATATTGTCTGAAGTGAGGGCGTTCTTGCGGCTACAGGCTCCCTCGGCGTGGAGGTACTTGCAGCTCTTGGGTTCCATGGCGGCGGCCTTGGATCTAGTGCCCTGTGCCAGGGCTCACATGCGGCCGTTGCAGCAGGCGTTGCTGTCCAGGTGGTCTCCGCAGCTTCATCCATTGTCGAGAAAGCTAGTCTGTCCGGAAGTTGTGAGAGACAGTCTAGGATGGTGGTTGGATCCAGGGCATCTTCAAGCAGGAGTTCCGTTGGAGATTCAAGATTGGATGTTGGTAACAACGGACGAAAGTTTATCAGGCTGGGGTGCTCATTGTCAAGCTCAGGTGGCTCAGGGTCTCTGAGGCCAGGAGGAGACTTTGCTCTTGATCAATCTGTTGGAGCTGAGAGCGGTACGGTTGGCGCTTCACTCATTCGCTCCGTTACTAGAAAAGAGAGCAGTGCGAGTCTTCGACAATGCAGTGACGGTGTCGTAGATCATTCGCCAGGGCTGTACGGGCAGTGTTCTGTTACTGGCAGAGAGTCAAGCGTTGATGCTTTGGGCGGAAGCTCATCTGGCGGCCTTGTTGGCGGCGCATGTGGCAGGAAAAGACAATGTCCAAGCCGATTTTCTCAGTCGCAATGTTCTCGGTCCCGGAGAGTGGGAGTTGAACACAGCGATCTTTCACGACATTACGGTGCGCTGGGGGCGGCCAGCAATGAATCTCATGGCCACGTTCAGCAATGCGAAAGCATTGTGGTTTTTCAGCAGACGCAGAGAACACATATCCGAGGGTCTGGATGGCCTGGTCCAGCCCTGGCCGTTGGGCAAGCTTCTGTATGTTTTTCCTCCGTGGCCGATGATCGGACGAGTCATTCAGCGTATAGCAAGCCACAGGGGAAGAGTAGTTCTCATTGCGCCAGATTGGCCCAGACGGCCTTGGTATGCAGATCTGAGGTGGCTTCTAATAGATTCCCCATGGAGACTTCCAACTCGGTGCAATTTGCTGAGTCAGGGGCCCGATCTCATGCCGCAGGTGGATCGCTTCTTGCTTACAGCTTGGCTCTTGAAAGGGAACGGCTGAGACGCAAGGGATATTCATCATCGGTAGTGGACACGATGTTGCAATCAAAGAGAAAGTCGATGTAATTAGCGTATGTTTGCGTCTGGCGAATATTTGAGTCATGGTGTATGCAACGTAGCATTCGTCCATTTTCGGCGGCCTTAACGGAGATTTTGTCGTTTCTTCAAGGAGGCTTACAGAAGGGTTTGGCTCTTAGTATCTTGAAAGTTCAGGTGGCTGCCTTAACTTGCTATAGGGGGGCGGTGAAAGGCAGGAAGTTGTCATCTCATGGAAATGTGGTGCGTTTTCTCCAAGCGGTGAACATCATCAGACCGCCGGTGCGGCAAGTGGTTCCGGCTTGGGATTTGAATGTCATTCTGGAAGCTCTAACTCGGTCTCCCTTTGAATCAGGGTCTTCGGGAAGTTTGAGAGAGTTATCGTGGAAAACTGCGTTTCTGGTGGCTTTGTGTTCGGCGCGGAGAATTTCCGATCTGCAAGCGCTTTCTTGCAGGGAGCCGTACCTCCAATTCTTTGCGAAGAAAGGGCTCCTGCGGCCGGTTCCTTCCTTTCTGCCCAAGGTGGTGTCTTCGTTTCACATTAATCAGTCAGTTGCTCTACCCACCTTTCCGGATCTTCGCGGATCTCGAGTGGATCGGATTTTACGAACGTTGGATCTGGGACGTGTGTTGAAGAAGTACCTGAGAGCTACGCAACCTTTTAGAAAGTCGGACAGGTTGTTTGTTCTGTTTGGAGGCCCACGGAGAGGGTAGGCGGCTACGAAGACATCGATTGCCCGATGGGTGAAACAGGCAGTGGTAGCGGCTTATGTGGCGGGAGGTAGGTCGCCTCCGATTGGTCTCAGAGCTCATTCCATGCGGGAGCAAGCGACTTCGTGGGCGGAATCGGGCTTGGTCCCTCCAGTGGATATTTGTAGAGCCGCAACGTGGTCTTCGCTGCATACTTCACGAAACATTATCGGTTAGATGTACAGGCCAGGGAGGATGCGAAAGTGGGGGCCTCTGCTGTTGTGGCGGGGCTTGCGGGTCCCTCCCGAGTTTAGGCACTGCTCTGGTACTGACCGAAGGTACCCTGGACTGGCCTGGAGAGACGAAAAGGAAGGAGAAATTAGGTCTTACCTGCTAATTGTCTTTCCTTGAGTTCTCTCCGGGCCAGTCCAGGGCCCACCCAATCTTATCGAAGAGTTTGCGAGGGGTTCGTAGGTGTGCTTCCGCATTCTCAGTTTCCAGGAGACTAACTTTTACTCTGGTGGATGTGGTGTTTGGGGCTCCCTTTGGTGTAGTTGGGGGTTCTGAAAAAAAAAAAGCTGGATTACAGACATAATAAGAGGTGCAGAGGATGGGATATGTTCCAGTACATGCAAGCACGGTTTGATAGGCAGTGAATAGGCAGTCGGGGAGGACAGTCAGGAAAGCTGTTAGTTTTATTGTTTGTTTTGGTCGTTTTTACGGTTCTGAAGTAATTGGCCAGTTACACTGTTTTTGCTGCTTTGCTAGACGAGACTGGAGAGCTGTCACGGGAGGAGTGGCTATAGCCTGTCAGCAAGAACTTTGTTTTCAGTCCTCAGCTGCTGAAGGGGATTGACAACCCGAAGGTACCCTGGACTGGTCCGGAGAGAACTCAAGGAAAGACAATTAGTAGGTAAGACCTAATTTCTCCTTACATTGTAACTTAAACTTGGTAATGTACATTAAAAAGGGACACTGATAACTTGGATTCTTCTGAGGCAATGGAGGGTTAAGTGACTTACCCAAGACCACAAGGAGTGCTAGTGGGAATTGAACCCTGGTCTCTTGGTTTCTAAGCCAGTGCTCTAACCATTAGGCTGCTCCTCCACTTTATCATTTGAGGAAGTTTCTTAATGCTGTGAGTATTTATTTCCCTTTAGAGGCCCTTTTACTGAAGTATGTTAGGTCTTTTCACCTAACATGTAATTAGCACAAAAACGAATGTGGTGCGTTAAGCGCAAAGTCTCAGCAATAGCTGTTGGAGAGCGTGGCCAGCAAGTTCCCCACAGTTAATACAAGGACGCCTACCCTAATGCACAGTGCAAGTAGCTCGTCCTCAAATATGTAAACACCAAACAGGTTCCTCCCCTATTAACTTCGTATGTATATAGTTGCCCCCTCTCTCCAAGTTTCATTCCCTGTTCAATGTAATGACCAGACATTTGTATAGTGTCGGATGTTGTTGTTATATGTAAACCGCGCTGATCATAAATAGTGCGGTATATAAGAATTGTTAAATAAAATAAAATAAAATAACTAACTCCACCTATTGCAGTGACATTAGATGCATCCGCGCTAACAGCAGCATTTACAGTTAGCATACAATGTATCTCCCCCAGGCTAATTGCAAGGTGCTCACTGCACCCACTCACTGCCCCTACCTCTCCATTTAGCACCCAAATGCAAAGGCAAATCAGCATGTGGTATCTGAAGTAACAATTACTTTAGTAAAAGGGTCCCTTAGTGTTTTATTGATCATGTCTTTCTTCATTTCTGGAGGGGGAGGGGAAGGGGAGAGGGCAGCTCTTGTACTTAGGGAGGGCAGATGTATGATTGGGGGTAGGGGGGAAGGGAGAGAGTTGGGGGAAATGCTGGACTACAAGGGTGGAGTGAGAGAGAGAAAGAGAGGGTGCTGCTTGAGCATGGGGCCATGGGGGCGTTGCCAAGGAGATGACTGAAAGCTTTGGTAGGAAAGAGGGCAAATTTACTCGGGATGATGAAGGTAGATTTCAGGGTACCTGGAACTTATTGGCCATTAGAAACATAGAACTTAGGCCATGTGGTCTTTTTCTGCCATCATGTTTCTATCTAGTCTACCCTTCCATAAAAAACACTATAACAATTCCCTTTTGTCCTTTAGAGATCCTCTGTGCTTGTCCCATGCTTTTTTGAATTCAGATACTGTCCTCATCTCTATCACCTCCACTGCGCAATTATTCCACGGATCCACCACTCTTTCCATAAAGAAATCTTTCCGCATATTACTTCTGAATCTATCCCCCTTCACCCTCATCCCATGTCCCCTCATAGCAGAGCTTGCTTTCAATCAAAAGAGGCTTCCTCCTGTGCATTTATGCCACGGAGGTATTTAAACGTCTAAATCATATCACCTCTATCCCACTTTTCCTCTAAGGTGTACATATTAAAATCCTTAAGTCTGTTCTCCTATGCTTTATAATGAAGACCACTAACCATTTTAGTAGCCACCCTCTGTACTGACTCCATCCTGTTTATATCCTTTTGAAGGAGTGGTCTCCAGAATTGCACACAATACTCCAAATGAGGTTGCACCAAAGACTTATACAGAGGCACTATCACCTCCTTTTTTCTGCTAGCCATTCCTCTCCCTATGCACCCAAGCATCCTTCTAACTTTCGCCATCACCTTTTCTACCTGTTTAGCTGCTTTAAGATCATCAGACACAATCACGCCTAGGTCCTGCTCTTCTTTAGTGGACAAAAGTACTTCACCCCCTATACTATAATCTCCAGGAACAAGCAGGAATAAGTCCTCACATATGGGTACGTCGGAACCGACGGAGCCTGCGCGGGAAAGCTCCCCAGCTTCCCAGAAAGGAAGCTTTTGGGGCCTCCCACTGCACATGCGCACTGCCTTCCCGCCTTCCTGACCAGCTCTCCTCAGTTCCGGACTGCCCTTCCTGCTCCCAAATGTCTAAGCGTGGGCTGCAGAACCGGGTCAACAAATTCCATGTGCTGTTTGCTTCAGAGAATCCAACATCACAGTCATCCAGGTCATCATCTCCGGATGGATCTCAGGTAACCAAACCTTCTGTGGGCAAGTCCTCAAAGGGCAAATCTCCTTCAAAGCATCGAGAGGCTCTTAGTTTTGAGGACCCTGCCCCAGCCAAACAGCCCCGGCGGGAAGCTCTGCCTTCCAAAACGCCAATTCAGGGGCTACAGGTTGACATCGATGGCACGGCCTTGACAGATCACCTGTTGGACTGCTCTGGGGTACCGGCCCATACCGGTACCGACATCCAGGCAGCCGTGGCGTCTATGGGCGATACTGTCCAATCCATGCAGCAGGCCGTCATGGCTTTCATTAAAGCTGCAACGCCATCGGTACCGCTTCCAGCGGTGCCGGGCCCGGTTCCGGTATCGTCCGCCATGCCGGAACCCAGGCCTTCCTCTTCTAAACGCAAATCGGTACCGTATGGGCTTTCGCTCCATACCGCTTCCATACCCGGTACGCCCGATGTCGATACCGATCGGTATGCGTATCGTGCGTTGGAGGAAACTAGAGAATACACCGATTCCTCTGAGGATTTTGGCTCCTCTGATGAGTCTGCAGAGCTCTCCCTTGACCTTCCTGAGGAACCTTCTTCTCCAAAAAGGAGAATGTCTCCTCCAGAGGATTTGTCCTTTCAGGACTTTATTTTAGAAATGGCTAAAGGCCTTTCTATCACTACCTCCTCTGAAAGGGAACCAAGGTCAAAAAGGTTGGATATTTTAGGATACTCTAAGTCTCCTAAAGAAGCAGTTACCCTGCCTATCCATGAAATCCTTCAGGAACAATTGATGGATTTCTGGGAGAACCCTTTAACTCTGTCTCCTTATTCCCGTAGGTTGGACACCATGTATCGGGTCCCTCCTTCTCCTGGTTTTCAGAAAACTCAATTGCCTCACCACTCCATTGTGGTAAAGTCTGCAATGAAAAAGATCAAGAGTACTAAAAGGCACTCTTCTACACCTCCAGGAAGGGAATGTAAGACACTGGACTCTTTTGGTAGGAAAATCTTCCAGGCTAGTATGCTTATAGCCAGGATTAATTCCTACAGCCTCTATATGGGCATGTTCCTAGGGGAACTTGCCAAGAAAGTGCGGCATTTTGCCCCCTTTATCCCTGAGGATAAACAGGAGGACTTCCTTTCTGTAGTGAAACAACTTTCAGATGTTTCTAAGTTCTCCAACAGAGCTGCCTTTGATTCCTTCGAGGGAGCCAGCAGAGCTTCTGGCATTGCTATTGCAGCCAGACGTCTGGCTTGGCTCCAGGCTTCTGATCTGGAACCCTGGGTTCTAGATGGCTTACGGAATCTGCCCTGTACAGGTGAGAACTTATTCGGTGCAGAGTGGCAAGTTAAAGCCACTCAAATGGACGCTGAA
This sequence comes from Ichthyophis bannanicus, assembly GCA_033557465.1. Taxonomy (NCBI): domain Eukaryota; kingdom Metazoa; phylum Chordata; class Amphibia; order Gymnophiona; family Ichthyophiidae; genus Ichthyophis; species Ichthyophis bannanicus. Next base: position 17,042,657 of record CM066045.1, on the reverse strand, counting down.
AATGCCACCTTAGAGAGACTTTCTAAGTCCACTTCTACTCCCACTAAGAAGAAGTCTTTCAAGAGGCCTTATTATAAGAAGGCCAGATATGCTTCCAATACTGGCCAGCAATCTTCTCAACCTCGTTTTGCGGCTAAACGTCAGCAAACGAAACAAGCAAGAGCAAAGCCTGCAGCAGCTACTGCAGCTCAACAGGCTCCACCCCCTCAGGGGTTTTGACTTGCCCCTAGAGAACTTGCCATTCCTGGTTCTGGACCAACCAGAACCTCTCACCATACCTGGAAGGTTAGCTCACTTTGCTCCCAGATGGGAACAAATCACAACAGAGCAATGGACCCTCTCTATCATCCGAGAGGGTTACAAACTTCATTTCTCCAACCTTCCTCCTCATCACATGGTGAGACCCTTCAATTCTCCATCTCCTCTCCTAGCCCTGTTGGATCGGGAGATCTCTTCTCTGCTTGCCCAAGGGGCCATAGAAGAGGTTCCTCTTCATCAACAAGGGTCAGGTTTCTACTCCCCCTATTTTCTCATTCCAAAGAAGACAGGGGGATTCAGACCAATCCTAGATCTGAGAGAATTGAACAAATTTCTGTACAAGGAGAAATTCAAAATGCTCTCTTTGGGCATTCTCCTTCCATACCTTCAGAGTCAGGACTGGCTTTGTTCTCTAGACCTGCAGGATGCGTATACACATCTACTCATCCATCCATCCCACAGAAAATATCTTCGCTTTCTGTTCAGGGGAAGTCATTACCAATACAGAGTACTTCCCTTCGGTCTCGCCTCTGCCCCAAGAGTCTTTACCAAATGCATGGCAGTCGTAGCCGCATTTCTCAGAAGCATGGGGATTTTCGTATTCCCATATCTGGACGACTGGCTCATTCGAGCTCCAACTCAGTCGCAGGCCCAGATTTCCCTAGACCGCACAAGGAGCCTTCTGCAGTATCTGGGACTGGTGGTAAACCTTCCCAAGTCTCAACTCAGCCCTACTCAGTCTCTAGAATTCATAGGGGCCCAGTTGGACACCACCACTGCAAGAGCCTACCTTCCACTGGTTCGGGGTCAGCGTCTGCTGAGCTTGGCCTCCCAAGCCCAGTCCAGTACTCACTTGACAGCCAGGGAAATGCTACGCCTCCTGGGCCATATGGCCTCCACAGTACATGTGGTGCCCTATGCTCGTCTTCATATGAGAGCAGCTCAATGGACCCTGGCCACCCAGTGGACTCAGGCGTCGGGAGCACTTTCAGACCAAATACAAACCTCAAACCGTCTGTCTTGGTCCCTCCATTGGTGGATATCCACCAAGAATCTGTTGTTGGGGGCTCCCTTTCAGCCCTTGCTACCCCAAGCAACCCTCACAACAGATGCCTCCCAGTTGGGGTGGGGAGCCCATCTGTTAACTCTCTCCACTCAGGGCACTTGGTCTCCACAGGAGGCCACCCTTCATATCAACCTCCTGGAACTGCGAGCAATTTACCTTGCCCTCAAGGTCTTCTATACCCTCCTTGCCAACCTGACTGTCCTGGTTCAGACAGACAATCAGGTGGCCATGTTTTACATAAACAAACAAGGAGGGACGGGCTCTCTGTCGCTTTGCAACGAAGCTCTCAGATTATGGGCCTTCGCCAGAGAGCACCAAATTCATCTGCTAGCAGTGTATCTTCCAGGAGTTCAAAACTCTCGAGCAGACAGGCTCAGTCGAGTTCTGCTGCCACACGAGTGGTCCCTACACGTGGACCAGATAAGCAGAATCTTTCAGGAATGGGGGACCCCGGACATAGACCTCTTTGCAAGTCCGTGGAATGCCAAACTTCCCCGGTTCTGTTCCAGGACTCCGTGTCAGGAAGCTCAGGCCACGGACGCCTTTCTCCTCCATTGGGGTCAGGCGTTCCTATATGCCTTTCCACCCATTCCGCTGATTCCCAAGACTCTATTCAAACTCCAGAGAGATCACGGCTCTATGATCCTCATAGCTCCACGCTGGCCACGCCAGGTGTGGTTCCCTCTGCTTCTACAGCTCTCCCAGGGATCCTCCCTGGACTTAGGAGCTGCACCAGACCTTCTGTCTCAGGAGGAGCGGACTTTGTGGCACCCAAACCCCAAATCCCTACATCTCCGAGCTTGGTTACTGAAGGCTTAAGTCTTCAAGACTTTAATCTTTCTCAACCTGTGAAAGATATCCTTCATGCCTCTAGGAAACCTTCCACGAGGCGGTCTTATGCTTTCAAATGGAAACGTTTTTCCATTTGGTGTGCTCAGCAGGGCCTTGACCCTCTGGCACTTCCTTTGAATTCCCTCTTAGACTATCTCCTGCATCTTTCCAATGCAGGCCTTAAGACGAATTCTGTAAGAGTCCATTTAAGTGCTATTTCAGCATCCCTGAAACCTATAAATGGACAACCTATCTCCTCTCATCCTCTTGTTGCAAGATTCATGAGAGGCCTGACTCTCACTAAACCTCCCATCAGACCCCCCCCGGTCGCATGGGATTTGAATCTAGTGCTTGGTCAGCTTATGAAGCCACCTTTTGAGCCGTTATTTTCTACCTCCTTGAAATTTCTTTCCTGGAAGGTACTACTCCTAATTGCAGTCACTTCCGCTCGCCGCATCAGCGAACTGCAGGCTCTAGTGGCTAATCCACCTTATACAAGATTTCATCATGACAAGGTGGTCCTTAGGACGAATCCCCACTTTATGCCCAAAGTGGTCTCGCCTTTTCATCTTAATCAAGAGGTATATCTACCTGTCTTTTTTCCGGCTCCTCATGCATCCAGTGCAGAGAGGAACCTTCATACTCTGGATTGTAAAAGAGCTCTAGCCTTTTACCTTAATAGGACTCAGCCACATCGAAAGTCTTCTCAACTTTTCGTGGCTTTTGATCCTTCACATTTGGGACTTCCAGTCTCCAAGCGTACACTTTCCAATTGGATTGCTCAGTGTATTTCCTTTGCTTACCAGAGTAAAAACATTTCTCTGGAAGGCCATGTCACAGCTCACAATGTGAGAGCCATGGCAACTTCTATGGCTCATCTGCACTCTGTTTCCATTGATCAGATCTGTCGAGCCGCTACCTGGGCCTCGGTTCATACCTTTACAGCCCATTACTGTTTGGACAAGGACTCCCGCCGGGATGCCTTGTTTGGCCAGGCTGTCCTCAAACACCTGTTCCATTCTTAGACAACTCCTGCCCACCTTCCCAGGATGGATGCCTGAGATCCATACGAAGATGGCGAACCCTTGGAGGGGGATCTCCCAGGCATCTCAGCTAGGGAGTCCCCATATGTGAGGACTTATTCCTGCTTGTTCCTGGAGATAGCACAGTTACTTACCTGTAACAGGTGATCTCTGGGAACAGCAGGAATTAGTCCTCACAACCCACCCACCTCCCCTAGGAGTTGTATCTTCTATCTATCTTCCTTTCCTCTCTCTATTGCCTCAGCTATAAACTCGAACTGAGGAGAGCTGGTCAGGAAGGCGGGAAGGCAGTGCGCATGTGCAGTGGGAGGCCCCAAAAGCTTCCTTTCTGGGAAGCTGGGGAGCTTTCCCGCGCAGGCTCCGTCGGTTCCGACGTACCCATATGTGAGGACTAATTCCTGCTGTTATTTATTATTTTTTTTATTTTATTACAATCTCTTATATACCGCGCTATTTGGCATCAGCGCGGTTTACATTATAACACAACGACCATAACAACATGCTGTTTGGTTTTATATCGAACAGGTGATCAAACTTGGATAACAGGGGTAACTATATACATGAGATATTTACATGGTGAGGAGTAACTTGTATAACAGGGGTCAATTATGATATACATGAGATATTTACATGGTAATGAGTAAAATTATCATAGTGAACGTAGGTAATCTCTTCAGAGGGGATGTCTAGGTGCCATTGGTGGTTGGGTAGTATTGGAGGAAAAGGTGGTATTTGAGTGCCTTCCTGAACTGCGATAGGTCGGCAATAGCCCTAATGTCAGGGGGTAGAGCATTCCAGCATTTAAGTACATAGTAACTGAACGCCCTGTTTGTGGTTGATATGTTGCACTTTGATGATTCCTTTGGTAATACTAGTTGGTTTATGGCTATCGCTCTTCTAGATCTGTTGGGGGGCAACATGTGAATAAGATCTTTGAGTGAAAGGGATGAAATACCCTTGATTGCCTTGAATGCTAGGAGTAGGGTTTTAAAGATGATTCTCCCATGGATAGGTAACCAGTGAAGTTGTTTGAGAATGGGGGTCACGTGGTCGGTTCTGGAGGCTCCGTGTAGGACCCTTGCTGCAGCATTCATGGCCAGCTGTAATGGGGCTAGTGTGGATTGAGGGAGCCCTTGTAAGATGGCGTTTGCAAAGTCGAAGTGAGGCAGGATTAGTGCTTGGTATATGGTCCGGAAGTCATCTGGGTCCAGCAGGGAGCGCAGATGTCTGAGTGTGCGGATTTTGTAGTATACAGCTTTGACAATGTTGTTTATGTGGTGTTTCATATCCAGGCGTTGGTCCAACGTAACTCCAAGGTATCTTATTGTTTCTTTGGTTAGTAAGTCTGCTTCCTTAACACTGACATGGGATGGAGGAGTAAAGTCGGGGTCTCTGGAGATGAAAAGAACCTCCGTCTTTTTATGTTGAATGCGTAGATTCTGTGATTGGAGCCACGCTGAGACAGCATTGAAACAGTCTATTAGTGGTGCTAGGTCCATTTGGGCTGTGGAGAATGGCATGTATAAAAGAATGTCATCTGCATATATCAAACAGCTCACGTTAAATGATCTTATGATGCTGCAGATGGGCTGCATGTAAATATTGAATAGTAGAGAGGACAAGGAGGAGCCTTGAGGTACACCTTGTTTTTGATGGAAGTGTTTTGATTCCTCTGGTCCAGACTTCACGTATTGCCATCTTGCTTCCAGATAGGATTTACACCACCTTAGTGCACTGTTGCAGATGCCCTTCTCTTTCAACCTTCCCAGGAGAATTTCGTGACTCACCGAGTCGAACGCAGCGGCAATGTCCAAGAAGATGAGCACAAAACCTTTATGGATGTTGTCTATGCCTGTGATTATAACGTTGAATAGGCTAGTAAGGAGGGTCTCGACTCCATGATATTCTCTAAACCCATGTTGGCAGTGATCTAGGGGAGCTACGGAATCTATGTGATTTTGAATTTGCCGTTGTACCTCTTTCTCAGTTATCTTGGCTAGGAGAGGAATACTGGCTATTGGCCTATATGAATCGGTCTTTTGCGGGTCAAGCTTGGGGTTTTTCAATAGTGGCCTAATGGATGTCTCTGCTGTTCCCAGAGATCACCTGTTACAGGTAAGTAACTGTGCTTTACTCCCTTGAATTGCTGCAGCCCAAATGCATGACCTTGCATCTTTTAACATTAAATCTCAGCTGCCAAATTCTAGACCATTCTTCAAGCTTAGCTAGATCCCTCCTCATGTTATCTACACCTTCCTGGGTGTCCACTCTATTGCAGATTTTGGTATCATCCGCAAAGAGGCAAACCTTACCACACAGTCCTTCCGCTATATCACTAACAAAGATGTTAAAAAGAATCAGACCATGGACAGATCCCTGGGGCACACCACTGGTAACCTCCTTCTCCTCAGAGTGAGCTCCATTTACCTGTACCCTTTGCCTCCCCATCAACCAATTTCTAACACAAGCAGTAACTTTAGGGTCCATCCCTAGGGTGCTCAGTTTGTTTATAAGTTGCCTGTGCAGAACGGCGTCAAAGGCATTACTGAAATCTAAATATACCACATCTAGGGCTTTCCCTCAGTCCAAGACCCTGGTCACCCAGTCAAAGAAAACAATCAAATTTGTCTGACAAGATCTGTCTCTGGTGAATCCATGCTGCCTCGGTTACAGTAATCCGTTGGACTCCAGAAACCTCACTATTTTCTCTTTCAGCAGTGCTTCCAATAATTTACTCACCACCAAGGTTAAACTAACCGGCCTGTAGTGGCTCCACTAAAAAGCCATGAAAGGAAAAGGTCTCTTATCTACAAAAACTGGAAGAATGGTCTAATGCTTTGCAGTTAAGATTTAATGTGAAGAAGTGCAGTGGCATGCACTTGGGATGCGGAAATCCAAGGAAATTGCATGCGATAGGGGGCGAGAGGTTGGTGTGCACGGACCAGGAGAAGGCCCTCGGAGTGACTGTTTCTGAGGATCTCAAGGTCTTGAAACAGTGTGACAAGGCAGTGGCAAAAGCCAGAAGGATGCTGGGTTGCATAAAGAGGAATTACCAGTAGAAAAGAGGAAATACTAATGCCACTGTTCAAGTTGCTGGTGAGGCCTCATTTGAAATATTGTATTCAGTTTTGGAGACCATATCTCACAAAGGATATAAAAAGACCTGGTTCAGAGAAAGGCGACCAATATGATTTGGTGCCTGTGCCAGGAGATATATGAGAAGAGACTTGAAGACAGATATGATTAAGACCTTTATTTTTTTTTAATTTTATTTTTTATGAGATTATACAATACAATCCAGAAACAACAATCTGAAATTGAATCAGACAAAGAGTAAACGGAAATATCCCGAAAGGACTATCAAAATACAAGTACATAGATAGCCCTAAAGGCAAAAACATTACTTGGAATAGACCACAATATATATCCCCACAATATGATCCAAGAAAAAAGAAAAAGTATTACCCACACTAGAATATAATCATAGGAGCAGTGATGACCCTATATGGCTGCCGATACGGGGGCCACCTCAGCACCACCCGCTTCCCTATCAACCAGAAATTGAACAAGCTGATTAGGCTCAAAAAACATATACTGTTTAGTCTGCAAATTAATCACACATTTACATGGATATCGTAGTTTAAACTGCGCACCCAGAGCGAGTGTCCTCTAGCGCATAGCCAGGAACGCCCTTCTCCTCTTTTGCGTTTCCCTAGCTAGATCAGGAAATATTAGTATTTTTGAGCCTAAAAAATGAGAAACTGAAAACTTACGAAAGAACAACTTAAGTACAGTATTTCGATCTGATTCAAAAGCAAAAGTTACCAACAAAGTCGCTCTGCCAGTTACTACCTCCAGCGAGCTCTCAAGAAAATCAGTTAACTCCATTAGCGGAGGACCTGAATCAGAGGGGAGAATCCCCTGATCAGAATCCAATTTAGGAAAAGCAACATATTGAGCTCTCGCAACCGGAGGAAGAGAATCAGCAGGCATCTGTAAAACATCACAAAAAAACTTTCGGACCAGGTCCACCGGAGCAAGCAATGTGGACCGCGGAAAGTTCAAAAACCGAAGATTGTTCCTCCGAAGCTGGTTATCAAAATACTCCAACTTCCTTGCTTGAACTAAACGGTCCCAAACATTTACTGCTCCAAGTGTCTCTAGTTCCTCTACTTTTGATTCCACCTGAGATATTCTTGTAGAATGTGCAATCACTTCCAATCCAGATGAAGTACACTGAGCTTTAACCTCTGCCAGTTCATGAGTAACAGCACTCACCACCGGGACAAGGGACTGCTGCAACGCTGAGATAGCTTCCCATAAGCTATCTAAAGTACTACCGCAGGCTTTTCAACTCCCACAGAAAACCGGGGCAGTGCAGTACCGGAGAGGCTGGTAGTCGACTCCCTCAGAGACTGACCCTCATTTGGGGAAGATCTCCCCTCCCGCTCACCACCGGAAGCACCAACTCCAGCTACAGCTAACGCTGCCGTCGACTCCACACATTCAGGGGAAACCCCAGCGGCCTTCCGCGCCTCCATCTTCATTGAGGCACCATCGGACCGCTCCAACCTGAGGATACCTCCGGGCTGTGCTGGAGGCTCCTGCACGGGGCTAAAGGAAACCCCTTCCAAGCTCCGATCCATTGAATCATTCAGAGGATCGTTCGATGCCATCGCAGAAGTACAGAACCCAGCAATGGACGTCTGGACCAACGTACCCGACGGGGTCGATGCAGCAGGGGGCTTCTGCGATCGTTGTTTCCTCCTCTTCCCCATAGGAGTACAGGTACAGAGCCAAAGCAGAGCATTACACCCCGGCGTACTGCTCCTCCGCCATCTTGGATCACATGATTAAGACCTTTAAATACTTAAAGAGTATTAATGAACAAACAACCCTTTTCCAAAGAGGGGGAAGCTGTAAACCTAGAGGGCATAACATGAAGCTGCAGGGGGGAAAACTGAAAGGCAACATCAGAAAATACTTTTTCACTGAAAGGGTGATGGATGCTTGGAATGCCCTCCTGATGGAAGTGGTGGGGGGCTGGGGTAAATACAGTGACGGAATTCAAAATGGCATGGGACAGACACAGTGGATCCCTTTATAGCAACAGGATAAAATAAAAATAAACGTAACTATCTCTTATATCTCAACAAATAGGGGTGACCTGCACGGAGCGGTGGGTACACCCCTAAACAAAGGCATGGGGAAGGGTGACCTGCACGGAGTGGGAGGTGCACCTACTCTTGCCACCTTGCTGGGCAGACTAGATGGACCATACTGGTCTTTATCTGCCGTCATATACTATTACTATGTAGTTCCTTGGTTCACTGATGATGTTTGACAGGCCAAGCAAACCTTTTGGCGTGCAGAGAGAGCATGGCGAAACATCACCTTAATTGGCAATAGACAGAAATATAATGAGACTATATTTAGGTATTGCATGGTGGCCGAGGAACATAAAAAGAAGCATTTCATGAACAAGATTAATAAAGCCATGAATCTGCCTGAAGGAGTTGCTTTGTATGGTCCCATAGTTTGTAACACTCTGGGAAACAATGGATACAGTCAATGGAGTAAGCTGTGAGGGATTAGCTAAATTTGTTGGTGCAAAGCTGCAGGCTTGTCATGCATTAGCACAGAATTATCTCCAGCAAAGTACTGAGAATTGGGACAGCCCAGGCAGTAATTAGAATAAGTTTTCTCAACTGTTCAAAGAACAGGTTCATAACTTGATAGCACATATATCTAATTGTACTTGTATATGGAATCCGGTTCCAAATGAGGTTATAAAACGTTGCTGGACCAGGACCTAGATCATAGATAATCTGGGCACAAAGAAGTATTTATAAAAGCGGCAAGGTCATTGTCCTCCATCACTAAAACGAGCTGCGGTTTACCCAGTTCTGAAGAAAGTGCCTGTGCATACTCAAAGCCCAATATCGAGCTCAACCTTCCCATCAAAGGCCAATGAGCAGGCTGAACTTGAGCAACTGCAACACTGTATTGCTCAGTATTACATTTTGGACGATGATCAGTTTGGTTTCCATGCCTGGTATGGTAAGGAAACTTTACTGAAATCCACGCCTGGGGGGAAGATTTATAAAGTTATTTTCGCATGCGTGTGACCTCTCATAAACTCAGATGCATTGGCATGAATGTGTGTACTTTGCCAGTGGGTGTAGCCAGGGGCATGGGCTGGGAAGAGAGCATGTTGATTATAAAATACCCTAATTTACCTGCGTACTTGAATACTTTATGTGTGCTGCCAGTTCCTGCTAGAATCCTTAATTTAGGGATAATATTTGACTTCAGAACTCTATTATATGAGTTAGTATTAGTAGCAATCAGTGCATAAGTTCTGCCCAAGCTGCTCCCCCAGGGAGGGGGATACTCAGGCAAGATGGGGTCCTGTACAGCCCAGCAACCCCACACTGTGACAGCAGAGGCAGAGCATGGCAGACATCACTTGCTTTTAATGGAAAGAGCCGGCATAGCAAAGTTGTTTTAAAGTATTGCTTCCTGGCAGCTTAGAGAGCGCCCCCTACTGCCAGGCCAAAGGTGCATGATGATAACCACAAGATCATATGACTGCTAGCATGAGACTTCAGTCTAGCAGTGGGAGGTGCTTGTCTGGGAAGCAATACTTTTAATGGAGAGAGGTGGCGTAGAAATATTATTTTAAAGTATGTGATGCTTGCTGGTTGCTGCGCTTTATTTAGTTTTTCAGGGCAGGGGAGCACCCTATTCTCCCCCCCCCCACCCTGCTGCCACCAGATTTTGCTTGTATATCCAGGCCATTTCACAAACTTAGGCGTCCCACCGCTCTTCATTAATTACCGACGATTGACATGTCTACCAAAGGAACATGTAGTGGGGTGGTAAACATTAGGGGATTAAGGGGGATGTCAAGGACTGGGTGAAATGGACACTTTTTAAAAACCTAAATGTGCCAGGGGTCAGAGGTAAATACAGACACACAGAATTTCCATCAGCCATGTGGTGACCAACTCCAGTCCTGATGCACCACAATCCAGCCTTGTTTTCAGGATGTCCCTAATGAATATTCATGAGATATATTTGCATACAATGGGAGGCAGTGGATGCGAATATACCTCATGAATATTCATTAGGGACACTAGATAACCAGGCAGTCGCCTAGGTGGTATACCCTGCTGGGCGGCATGACGATCCTTCTTTTGAAGCAACAGTAGCTCAGTCACCGTTTCATCACTGCGCAGGCATTAAAACGCACGCGCACTGTTCCTGCCCCCTCCAACGGAAAATTACATCAGAGGTGGCAGGAGCGGCAGGCCATGAGTGCCTGTGGGCGCTTTAGAGCCTGCCATGGTGTGGAAGTGGTAACTTCAAAGGAAGGATTGGCATGCTTCTCAACCAGTGCGCCTGTGGAAGTCTTTGCTGTGCCTTGATGGTGACAGGTGACAGCCGGAGATGTAGATAAGCATAGTCTCCGCATCAGGCACTTGCCTCATCTCAGTGGGACAGTACTCCTGAAAAGGTAATCCGCTTCCTACCCCAGCCCCTCCACCTCCCAAGCAGGACATAAAGACCAAGAGAGAACAGAGTAGGCGTAGGGCAGATAGAGCTATTCTGCCTCTTAATCCACTCCTCCCACGCCCCCTCCTGTCAATCTGGGACAGCAGGAGAGGAGTCTGACTGACTCGCGCACACACTCCAGATCAAAGTAGAGCCCCAACTCTCCCCGCCTCAGTCCCTTTCTCTTCCACCCCAGCAACTGTAATGCGTGATCTAGTAGCTGCATGCTCCCTGGAGTAAGCAGGGCACAGTGCAAAATCTCTGATATCAACCTATCTCCTACGCAGAATTTGCTTGTTGGGAATAGTTTGATCTAAGCTAATGTGATTTTTCTTGGCTTCATAATTAATTGTCTGGTAGGTAAGATGTACCCACCAACCATGAAGCTTTTCTATTGATCCCAAAAATATTTTGTAGTAGAAAAATTGAAAGAATGTGCTTTTAGGCATAGTTTAAGAATAGATTACTACAATTTTTCAGAGTCCACTGGACTTCTCCCCCCCTCCCCCAAACTGAACTGATTGCTTACTATTAGCACTCCTTCTTCTATCGGAGGACAACAGCCACACTTCTTACCTGTGTGTCTCTTCTGCTGGCTTCAATCTGGTCAAAATGCATGGAACCTTGTCATCTCACATGCAAAAATGAATGCGTCAGAATGAGGCATCCATGGGTAAAAAATGCTGCTGGTAGGTAGGTCTGAGCAGTGAGGAACTTGCAGAATTTGGTATGTGTGCCCCGAGAACTGACCAAACTCAAGTCTGTCTATATCTCACATAAAATGTAAATGTATAAATAATGTTTATAGTGTTGCACTGTCCTGTGCCAATCTGTTTAACATATCCTAGTAACTTTACATTGTATATAGTTATGACGTTTCATGTAAATGTATACATAATGTTTATAGTGTTGCACTGTTCTGTGCCAATCTGTTTAACATATTCTATTAACTTTACATTGTATATAGTTATGACGTTTCATGTAAAACAAACAATGTTTTGTTGACTGTTGTTAATTGTGAACCGCAGCTGATCTCTGGAAGCTGCGGTATATAAATCCTTGTTAAATAAATAAATAAATAAAAGTGTGCCACAATATAACAAAGGTTGTAAAGTACTGCCTTAGTGGACCTAATAGTTAAACGTACCGTATCGATTGTAGCCTTTTCATAAGAAAAGTAGCATTTAAAGTATTCCCAGAATTAGCAGGTTTGGAACTGACAGACACATTGAAAATGCTTCTGCTCTGACCTCCAGTGGTTTCCCCTAACAGCTGTACAAATAACCATCTATTAATATATAACAGCTATATAAATAACCATCTAAATATAAAAATAGTCTCATTTTTACAAATGATCTTTGTATAGCAACCAGAATACCAGCTTTGATCGGTTTGAAAGAATATTAAGTAAGGCACTATATCTGAACAAACAGGGGTGACCTACACGGAGCCGTGGGTACACCCCTAAACAAAGGCATGGGGAGAGGTGACCTGCACGGCGTGGCAAGTGCTCCTATTCTTGCCGCCTTGCTGGGCAGACTAGATGGACCATATTGGCCTTTATCTGCAGTCATTTACTATGTTACTAGCTGGTGTACTATAATATTACAACAGGAAGTAGCCATGACATTGAAGGGACTGCCTTCGCTGATACTGTATGACAAGCACTACTAATGTTGGAATTGAAATTAGTTTGCAGTTGGGATTTCTTGTGTAGTCCAATAGACCAGTAATAGCACTTGGTTCTTCTGCACTAAAGGAATTTGACACACACGCTCAGTGACTGTTATTTACATCCATGTGCTACACGACACAGTATACTGTGTGCTCCTGCTTTTGCTGCTCTTCATCTCTGAAGTGAGAGAGGTCGTGAAAGGAAATTCAGATGAGGGCTTTATGACATCACAAGGGTCTGTGTATTGCCACAAGGTTCCATGTCATGTTGTTTGAAATTCTACTTAACTAAAGAACCTTCCAAGGCAACGTTCCTGACACTTCTATGTAAAAAAGACTAAGGATTTCACTTACTTGTTTCTTTCTTTCAGATCCAGATGATGTGGGCTGCAATATCCCCCAGCACCATGTAAGTATCATACCTGGCCCAGACTAGTATAGCCCCTTTTGTAGGTACTCTCGGATACAATGGGCTCACACTGATGCAGGTCACCACTCCTTTAGCTACTGAGAAAATTTGATGTGGGTTCTCGCTACTCATGAAAGCAAATTTTACATAATACGTGAAGAATGGAATTGAGACATCAAGGATGGATATGCACAATTCCAGCGGTATTTCAGAAAAGGCAGCCTTTGGTAAAATACATCTACTGTAAGGAGTGCAGGAGTATTTGCAGACACATAGAGCCGGAGGAGACATTGTACAAATCTACACATGGGAAACATCAACAGAAATGACTCACATGTAAGGTGGCATTTTGCAAACCTCTATATAGATGCCACTAATTAAATCCAGAGGCTGCAATTTGGAGGGGAAAACAACTATTACTATTACTACTAGTTATCATTTCTATAACGCTATGAGGCATACGCAGTGCTGTTCATATACACATAAGAGAGAGTCCCTGCTCGATAGAGCTTACATCCTATTCAAGACAAACACTAGAAACGGGACCAGAATAAACTAAGAGGAAATGGCTGTAACCCACGAGAGTGGCAAACAGGAGAATAAAGGGGTCAGGATCCAAAAGCAACCTCGAAGAGTTTGGTTTTTAGTCTGCATTTGAATAGAACCATGGATGGAGCCTCACATAGTCTATTCCGTAACATTTCTAAATAAAAGACCTTCCAAAGATGAGAACAGCCCATGCGATCTGACTGCTTGTAATCGCTCCTGCTGATGTAATTTAGACTGTACTGGCTTAGGCCAGCTCAGTCTTTTTGACTACAACACTGGGGTAGTAACTGTGTCCAGCCTATGACACATGCAAGGCACAATGGCCAATTAAGGAGGAGAACTCCCTTAATCTCTCCTGTAATTGGCTGTTTAAAATGCAGACTTTTTAAAAACCTATAAGCTGTACGTGCTAGGGGGCAGCTGTAAATCCCGAGACATTTTTGTCTATACATATGCATTCCCTTTATGAAATTTATGACCTGCCTAAGACATATCAAAGCATGCCCTGAGCACCCCCATTACAATTCCTATGTATTCATGTGTAAACTGAGAACATAAGAAATGCCATACTGCGTCACATCAAGGGTCCATCAAGCTCAGTATCCTGTTTCCAACAGTGGCCAATCCAGGGCACAAGTACCTGGTAGGTTCCCAGAAGGTAGACAGATTCCATGCTGCTTGTCCTGGGGGTAAGCAGTGGATTTACTGGTTCTCTTTAATAATGGTTTATACACTTTTCCATCAGGAACTTGTCCAAACCTCTTATAAATCCGGCTACACCAACAGCTATCACTACATCCTCTGGTAATGAATTCCAGAGTTTGATTACACACTGAGTGAAAAAATATTTTCTCTGATTAGTCTTAATTTGCCACATTGTAGTTTCATTGCACGTCCCTGTGATGGGGTCTATAGAGTATTACTCTTCCCTCTCCAGAGGGATTATCAACAAGCCCTTTAAGAGAGCCTCCAGCCCAGAGTTCCAGGCTGTGAGGGTGTGGCTCCCAGGGGGAGGTTACGTAAGAACATAAGATATGCCATACTGGGTAAAACCATGGTCCATCAAGCCCAGTATCCTGTTTCCAACTGTGGCCACTCTAGGTCATAAGTACCTAGCAGTTTCTCCAAGAGACACAGGTTCCACAATGCATGTATTGGGTCAAGCAGTGATATCCCAGATCCCTTTTAATAATGGTTTATGGACCTTTCCTTCAGGAACTTGTCCAAATCTTTTTCTAACCCAGCAACACTAGGAGCTTTTACTACATCCTCCGGTAACAAATTCCTGAGTTTGATTACACGTTGAGTGAAAAAATATTTTCTCTTATTAGTCTTAAATAGGTTACCCTGTAGCTTCATTGCATGTCCCCTAGTCTTTCTATATTCTGATGACGTAAACAATCGATCTACGTTTACTGTTCCACTCCATTCATTAATTTATAGACGTCTATCATATCTCCCCTCAGCCATCTCTTTTCCAGGTTGAAGAGCCCTAACCTTTTTAGCCTGTCTTCATAGGGGTATCCTTCCATCCACTTTACCATTTTGGTGGCTCTTCTCTGTGCCTTTTCTAATAACGCTATATCCTTTTTAAGATACGGCGATCAGAATTGCACACAATATTCAAGGTGCAGTCGCACCATGGAACAATACAGAGACATTATAAAATCCTTTTGTTTTATTTTCCATTCCTTTCCTTATGATACCTAACATTCTATTTGCTCTCTTGGCCTCCGCTACACACTTGGCAGAGGGTTTTAACATGTTATCCACGATGACAACTAAATCTTTTTCCTGGGTAGTGGTTCCTAATGTGGAACCTTGCATCGTGTAACTATAGTTTGGGTTGTTCTTTCCTAGGTGCATAAATTTGCACTTGTCCACATTAAATTTCACCTGCCATTTGTATGCCCAGTCTTCCAATTTATCAAGATCCTCTTGCAATTTTCCACAATCATCATGGGTTTTAACAACTTTCAATAGTTTTTGTCATCTGCAAATTTGATAACCTCACTTGCTATTCCCATTTCCAGGTCATTTATGAAAATGTTAAAAAGCAGTGGACCCAGCACAGATCCCTGGGGTACTCCACTATTCACCTTTCTCCATTGGGAAAATTGTCCATTTGGCCCTACCCTCTTCATTATATCTCTTAACCAGTTCCTCATCCACAATAGTATACTGCCTCCTATCTCATGACATTTTAGTTTTGCCAAAGGTCTCTGATGAGGGACCTTGTCAAAGGCTTTCTGAAAGTCCAGATACAATATATTGACTGACTCACCTTTGTCTACCTGTTTATTCACACCTTCAAAAAAGTATAACAGATTAGTAAGACAAGATCTTCCTTGTCTAAAGCCATGTTGGCTGACTCCCATTAAGCCATGACTATCTACATGTTAAGTAATTTTGTTCTTTATGATGATTTCTACCATTTTTCCCAGTACTGACATCAGGCTCACTGGTCTGTTTCCCGGAACACCCCTGAAACCCTTTTTAAAAATTGGCGTTATATTGGCCATCCTCCATCCTTTAGGTATTACAGATGATTTTAATGATAGTTCACAGATTACTAATAGCAGGTCTGCAATCTTATATTTCAGTTCTTTCAATACCATTGGATGTATACCATCTGGTCCAGGTGATTTGCTACTCTTCAGTTTATCAAATAGTTGTAATCCATCTTCCTGGGGTATCGATATTTCCTTCAGTTCTTCCACAGTATCACTTTTAAATGCCACTTCAGTCATGGGTAACATCCCTACATCTTCCTCAGTAAAGATCGAAGCAAAGAATTAATTTAGTCTCTCCACTATGGCCTTGTCCCCTCTTAGTGCCCCTTTTAGCCCTCTATCATCTAATGGTCCAACTGACTCTCTCACAGGTTTTTTGCTACGAATGTACTTGAAAAAGTCTTGATTATGGTTTTTGCTTCCACAGCAGGTTTTTTCTCAAATTCTCTCTTTGCCTGCCTTATCAATGCCTTGCATCTATGCCAGTGATTGTGCTGTTTCCGGTTTTTGTCATTTGGCTCTTTTTTCCATTTCCTGAAAGATGCATTTTTGGCAACCACAGCCTCTCTGACCTCACCTTTAAACCATGCTGGCAGTTTTTTGGACTTCCTTCCACTTTTCTTAAAGCGTGAAATACAGCTGGTCTGGGCTTCCAAGATAGTATTTTTAAACAACACTCATGCTTGATGTAAGTCTTTAACCTTTGCAACTGCTCCTTTTAGTTTTTTCTTAACTATTTTCCTCATTTTATCATTTATTTATTTATTTATTTATAGTTCTTTTATACCGCACTCTTTTTCATCAGCGCGGTTTACATTAAACAGGAATACTCATTGCAATCAACAGACTGTGGTGAGTTTACATATAACAGGAGAATACAACTGGGATTTTAACTTAGGGAAACTTTGTACATATTTGTAACATGTAAAGAACCTATATACACAGGATAGAATTTCTTATTATCATCTTGAGTAAATAAGGCTTTTACAGTTTTACTGTAAGTTAGAGGGTTGATGATGTGCTTTGGAAATGTAGAATGAAGAGGTGGTGCTTTATGGCTTTTCTGAATTGTTTGAGGTCAGTAATCGCTCTAATGTTCGGAGGTAGGTTGTTCCAACATCTGGGTGCGTAGTACGCGAAAGCCCTGTCTGTTGTTGAACGTTTGTATTTTGTAGCCTCAGGTGGTGTAACTAGGGTATTTGCCGCTGCTGACCTCCTAGATCTGATGTTGGGAGTGCGATGGAGGAGTTTTGAAATTGATGAAGGAGCTATAGTATTTATCGCTTTAAAGGTCAAGAGAAGGGCTTTATATGCTATTCTGCAGTATATAGGGAGCCAGTGAAGCTCCATTAGGATGGGTGTTATATGTTCGTTCTTTGAAGCACCGTACAGTACCCGGGCTGCGGCATTCATGGCTAGTTGCAATGTATTTAGGGAGTTTTTTGGGAGACCATGGAGTATTATATTCGCATAGTCGAAGTGGGGTGTGACTATGGCTTGGAATATAGTTCTGAAGCTGTCTGGGTCAAGCATATTTTTCAGATGGCGTAGGGTTCTTATCTTGAAATAAATGGTTTTCACGGTGCGGTTGATATGTTCTTTAAAATCTAGTCGATGGTCCAGTATTACTCCAAGGTATCTTATGGAGGGCTTGATTGGGAGGTCTGCGTCTCGTACTCTTAGGGTCTCCGGGGGTGAGAATTCTCTGTTTTTCGTGACGATCAGTACCTCAGTTTTTTTGTAGTTTATTTGCATATTCTGCGTGAGGAGCCAGTCTGCTATTGCGTTAAAGCAATCTACTAATGTTGTGTAATCTGGGAGCTTGACATTGAATGGTGTGAATATTAGCACATCGTCTGCATAGATCAGCGAGGATATGCCAAAGGAGCGAGTGATATCGCATAGAGGCTGCATGTAAATGTTAAATAGTAGCGCAGAGAGGGATGAGCCCTGTGGTACTCCTTGTTTTAACTGGAAAGATTCTGAGGTACCTGTAACCGTCCTGACGTGTTGCAAGCGATCTTCCAGGTATGATTTGCACCATTCCCATGCCAGCCCGTGGATTCCCTTGTCATATAGACGGGTTAGTAGTATTTCATGGCCCACAGAGTCAAATGCTGCAGATATGTCGAGGAATATTAGTGCAAAGCCCTTTTTGATGTCGTCCAGTCCACTGATGAGTGTGTTGGTTTATGTGGTCAACAGTGTCTCTACTCCGTGGGCTTCCCTGAATCCGTGCTGACTGGGGTCAAGGGGGGAGGAGGTGTCTTTGTGTTGTTGTATCTGATTGATGGTTACTTTCTCAATTATTTTGGATAGCAGCGGTATACTAGCTATCTGGCGGTATGATTCTTTTTTTGTTGGGTCTAGTTGATTGTTCTTTAGCAGCGGTCTTATGGAGGTCTGCTTTAGTGCCGATGGGAAGGTGCCTGTTGAGAAGGACATCTTTATTATTTCTGCTATGACAGGGCTAAAGTCGGATCGCATAGCTCTTATCCAGTGTGCTGGGCAGGGGTCGTTAGGTGCTGTGGTAGTATTCATTTTGACGATAATGTCTTCAACGCATTTTGCTGAGGGAGATGAGAGCTGAAGGAGTGGGAAATTTTGTGCTTGTTGCTGGAGGGGACTTTGGGATGAAGAAGTTGTTGTTCTGATAGCTTTAGATTGTATAAAATTGGCATACTTCTGAGGGTGTATAGGTTCTTGTTGAGGTGGAGAAGGTTCTGTGGTTAATGACTTTACTAGATTGAAGAGCTCCCGAGGTTTGTTTAGGGAGCGGTTGAGGAGTTTGGAGTGGTAGGTTTTTCTTGTGTCCCATATTGTTTCACGATAGGATTGAAGGTGGGTTAAGTATGTTTGTTGATCTGCTGGGTTATGAGATTTACGCCATTTTCTTTCGAGCTTCCTCAATAGAGTAAGAGACTTCCTTAGTTCTTGAGAGAACCATGGTGCAGATGGTCTTTTCACTATATTATCATAATCTCCCTTTTGAAAATTAAAAGGTAGTACTGTGGATTTCATTACCATCCCTCCTCCATTAATTAAATAAAACGCGATCATGCTATGATCACTATTGCCAAGTGGCCCCAACACCCTTATCTCTCGCACCAGATCTGATGTTCCACTAAGGACTAGGTCCAAAATGGCTTCTCCTCTGGTTGGTTCATGAACCAGCTGCTCCAAGAAGCAATCATTTATTTCATCTAGGAATTTTATCTCCGTAGCATGTCCTGCCGTGACACTGACCCAGTCGATACCGGGGTATTTGAAATCACCCATTATTATTACTGTGCTGTAACTTTTGTTAGCTTCCCTGATTTCTTTGAGCATTTCATCATCCATGTGTTCATTCTGGCCAGACGGTCAATATTACACCCCCACTGCCATCGCCTTCCCCTTTTTACATGGAATTTCAATCCATAGAGATTCTACAGCAAATTTTGTTTCCTGAAAAACTTTAATCCTTTCTGACTCAATGCCCTCTCTAACAGAGTGCAACCCCTCCACCAATTTGATGAGCTCTATCATTACAATATAGGTTGTACCCAGGTATCACAGTGTCCCACTGGTTGTCCTCCTTCCGCCATGTCTCTGAGATACCAATCATATCTAACCTCTCATTTAGTGCTATATATTCTAACTCTCCCATCTTATTTTTTAGACTTCTAGCATTTGCATACAAGCATTTTAGAGACTGTATTTTATTCATATTAATCTGGCTATCGGTAGGCAGGGGTAATTTTGGAATCTTTAAGCTCTGTCTGCTCCATACTCAAGCGCATTTGGGCTACTTTTGTCTTTTTCAAACCTCTCTGCTGATATGCCCATCAGACTGCAGGAGAGAGAGAGGCCCATGGAACCAGAGATCCTTTCCAGGCAAGCCTTATGAAGGTAGGAGCTTTAAATGGGCTGGAGGAAGGGCTGGGAGAACTAGTCTGTGAAGGTTTAACAGCTGGGATAGAATAAAGCTGACATTGTTTTCTTGACTGCTGCCTTTTCTGTCCTTTAAACAAAAACACCATTCCACTGCATATGGTGGCAGTGGTGGGATCTTTGTTACCATCTTTGTTTATGTTTATGTTTATTTATTTGATATACCGCCATTCGTAGTTACATCAAAGCGGTTTACAACATTCAAGTAATAGGAAAAAGGCCGCTGGCCAGGAAAAAAAAGAAAAGAAATTACAGTATTGACAGGACAGTTAGAGGATAGACATGCATAAAAGATAACAGAGAAAGCCAAGACAAGAGGGGAAAATGGTAGGGATGATATCACACAAAGGGAGAGGGGAGGTCAAAGGCTTCAGAGAAAAGATGGCTCTTCAGATGAGCTTTGAAAGTGCTGTGATGCTGCTCGAGTCTGAGTGAGGTGGGCAGGGAATTCCAAAGTGTGGGGCCAATGAAAAAGAAAGCAGAAGTACGGGTGGACTGGATGTGAGTGCGGGAGGGGGAAGGGAGGTGAAGACGATTAATGTGTATGAACCAGAGGGAGCGACTAGGGGTATGAAATTGGATAAAATCTGCCAGATGTTGCGGTGTGTGTGTATATAGGACTTGATGGACTAGAGTGAGAAGTTTGAAACGAGTGTGAAAGTGAACGGGCAGCCAGTGAACATGAATCAAGAGTGGTGTAATATGGTCACGGGGAGCTGAGTGAGAGATGATCTGTGCGGCTGTGTTTTGGATATTCTGGAGCCTATGAAGTTGGGACTGAGATAAACCTAAAGACCGAATTACAAAAATTGACATGAGACATTACAAGGGACAGCATGAGGGTAGTGAGTGCTTGGGGAGTAAGAAAGGGGTGAATTGCTTGAATCTGTCGAAGAAAGAAAAACGAAGATTTTGTGATATGGGAGATGTGATCTTGAAAAGAAAGATTTGAGTCAAAGAAGACCCCAAGATACTGGAAACTGGACACCACGGGAATGGGGAACCATGAAAAGAAGGAGACAACAGTGGGGAGGGGCTACCATGCGTGAACCAAATTGCGAGCGTTTTGGAAATGTTTAAGTGAAGACAATTTGATGTGAGCCAACCAGTTACAGCGGAAAGACAGGAATTCAAAGGAGAGAGGTCAGGATAGCGAGAGGAGGTGTGGTGTAAGAGGACAAGATCATCAGCATAATAGAAAGCAGAAATCCCGTGTTGAACCAGAAGAGCTAAGGGTGTCAAGAAGATATTAGAAGGGGGGCTAGTACAGACCCCTGGGGGACATCACAGGATAAAGGGAGAGGTTCAGAGGAGGTCGCTGGAGTGGTAAGAGAGAGAACAGTATAGGAGTGGGAGAAAAGATAGGAATGAAACCAGTGGTATACTGTGCTACAGAGTCCAGCTTCCCGTAAGCGTGAAAGGAGAAGAGAATGGTCAACTAAGTCAAAAGCTGCAGAAAGATCAAGAGAGACCGCCACCGAGAAGTCACCACGATCGTGTGCCACGTGCAGTTCGTTAAGAAAAGCAAGAAGGACAGTCTCTACACTATGACCTGGGCGAAAACCTGATTGACGGGGGTGAAAGTGCGTAGAAACTAGATGGTGGGAAAGCTGAGTGAAAACTGCTTTTTCAAGTATCTTAGAAAGGAAGGGGAGATTGGAGACAGGACGATAGTGTGCAGGAACAAGAGGATCAAGAGAAGGTTTTTTAAGTATAGGGCGTACAAGAGCGTGCTTCCAAGAGTGGGGAAAAGTGCCGAGGGAAAGACTCGTATTAACCATAGTGAGAATGGAGGGAATAAGAGCAAGAGAGGGTGTAAGCAGCCAGGAGGATGGTATAGGATCAAGTGAGCAGCAAGTTTTCTTAGAGGAGGAGATAAGTTGAATATGTTCTGAGGTGGTGAGGGGGTAAAATGAACCCCAAGTATGTAAGAGTTGAGAGGTAGGTGGTGGGGAAGGAGGGAGGGGAGAGGTGATAGGTGGAGGGCAGTATGGTAAAGATGTTCTAAGGTTCAAGATCTTATTGCTAAAGAAGGATGCAAGTTGAGAAGGGGGGGGGAGCTGACTGTGTGGTTGATGTCGTGGAAGCTGATTGAAGAGTTGTGAGGGACTTGAAGATGGAATAAAGATAGCGTGTTTGGTTTGGGGCAGAAAGAATGGCAGTAGAGAAGTAGTTACGTTTGGCTTTATGAACCTCAGAACGATAGTGCACATGTTGTGATTTGAAAAAGGATAGCGTGACAAATGAGGGTTCTGCCTGCCACTGCCGTTCAGCGTGATGGAGGTGCAAGCGGAGAAGATGTAGACCGGAGTGATACCAAGGCTGTGAGTGTCGCCGATGAGAGGGCTGAGGTTGCAGGGGGCCAGGGAGTCAAGAGCCCCAGAGACAAGAAGACCATTGTAAGGCTTGTGAGTCAGGGGAGAGAGAGGAAAAATCAGGGGGCAGGAGATCTTTAGCAGGAGGAAAGTGTTGGAGAGTGAGAGGGGTAATAAAGCGAGAACATCGGAGAGAAGGGGAGAGATGGTCCGTCTGGGAGAGAGGGGTAGAATCCAATGGAGAGAAGATGCAGTGACAGGTCAAAGAATAATGGTCAGTCCAAGGTAAGGGAGTAGCTGCAAGATTTTGTAAAGTAAGGGGGGAGGAGGCTGGAGAGATAAGCAGGTCAAGGGTATGTCCTGCTGAGTGTGTAGGGAATGGAACATGCTGGATCAAAGACAAGTCCTGTAGGAAAGAAATAAAAGAGTGGTCGCAAGAAGAGGAGGGCGTGTCAAGGTGAAGATTGAAGTCTCTTGCAATTAGTAAATGACGAAAGGCTAATGATAAGTCTGAGATAGTTAAAAGGAGAGAGTCCCAAAGCTCAGGGCAGAGAGTTGGAAGTGCATAGATGAGGAGAATATGCAGAGCAGGTGATGTGTGGAAGCAAAGGAGGAGAGACTCTGGATAGTGTAGTAGCGGAGATGTAACCTGTCTGTAGTCGAGAGAGGAGCGGATTAATGCTGCCACCCCACCACCTGAGCGACGTGTGCGAGGGATAGAGGCAGCTGTGAAACCAGGCAGGCGATAACGGACAAGAAGGGCATCCTCCCCATCCTTAAGCCAGGTTTCGGTGAGGAGAAGAAGGTCCATGGAATCCCTAAGGACAAGGTCTTGTAACAGGAGTGTTTTAGTTTGAAGAGATCAGCAGTTGAGTAACCCAAGTGTGATAGGTGAGGGTGAAGTAAAGGGTTGTAAGGAGGAAGTAGGAGATTGCAATAAGGAGGGAGAGGCATAAGAGGAGGATGAGCAGACCAGGAGGTTTGCAGGACAACGGTAAAGGGATCCATTACCTGTTAAGTAAGAACAAGATGAGACCGAGCGGTTGCCCCAAAGGACGGAAATGGAAGCCATTGGGTAATTGTCAGGAGTCAGAGGAGATGGCACTGTAAGAAGAGAGAGAGAGAAAGGCAAACGTACCTGATATAGAAGAAGTGGGGATCCGACAGAAGAAAAAACTGCTAAAAACCAAATGAGGAGGCGAAGGAGATGAAGGAATGACTTAATAAAAAGGTTATTGTGTGGGCCTACGCCGCTGGAGCTGCCCCAAGGAGCGCACCTAAGGAGCACGGCATGCTCCTTAGGTGCACTCCTTTGGTGCGTGCCCACATCACACGCCACGGCGACGAGCACTGCTGACACTGTGCTTTTATAAATGGAGAAGAGCAGGTTACCTCTAGGAGCGCGGCCGCGTGAGCGCAACCGCGTCACTTCCTGTGGGGGAGGAGGCAGGAGCAATTGGTATACACACGGAGGCAGCAGCCTCTAGGAACACGGCCGCGTGAGCGCGACCACGTCACTTCCTGTGGGGGAGGAGGCAGGAGCAATTGGTATACACACGGCGGCAGCAGCCTGGGGAGACACAACAAAGCTTGCAATACAGGTAGCATACAGCAAAGAGACATAAGAGTGCTACATTACTTCAAGGAAGTATTTTCTCAGATGGGAATATTCAATAAGGTCCTCACAGATCAAGGAACACCCTTTGTATCTAAGGTAATGAAGCAAGTGCCTAAGAACCAGGTTCCTGCCTTCCTCCTTCCCTGAATTTGAAATCATTGAGAAAGTCAGTCATGGTTTTCCTTCCCCTCCCCCCTTTGCTCAGCAGACTCTGAGGGGTAACTTCTGAGAATGTCCCCATTCATCCCTCCTCTCGATTTGAAATGGCCTTTGTGGCCCTTCAAGTGAAAAGTTTGAGGACACCTGCTTCAATTCCTGAATCTCTTTGACACTCCTTGCACTTGTTGCACTACACTCCGACAAGTAGATGTATCATCAGTTAGGTAGTTTTATTCTGGATTTCTTTACTCTTTTCAGAAAACAGAACCTTTGACAAGTACAAAAGCTAGAAGAATCCCTGCAAAGTCCTCTGCTGGGTCCTGTCTTCCACAACAAGAACTTGGAACCAGAGAGCCAACCCGTTACAGTGTCTTTCTGCTCTTTGACTACTGTAACAGGTTGTGGGTACAGGGTGATAGGGCACTCATAGAGTTAGTATTCCCACACCAGTAACTATCATTGTGGGTAACTCCCTAACCATTTTACCGAGAGTCCATTCGAGCATAATGTTTCTTCAGTAATTGTTTTATAACATATGTAACAGTCTAATGATACTGTAAAGGGATGTTGACCACAATCTAACATCTTGGGCCTGATGTTCAGCCATGGTGGCTGCCATTTACACTTATATTCAGCCGTACTAGCCATTTAAAGGCGCCACTGAGTGCTGGTGATTATCTGTTTACTTTAGGCCTACTATCCGGGATATTGGCTCTAATTGGATAATTGCCTTTGCCTTCACTCCTCCCCAAAACCGGTCCCTTATTATACGAATAAAATCTGGTTTTTAGTGAGTTAAGCAGCCAAACTTTGTCCATATCATAACTGAAAATAATACAGGTAAACGACTGAATATCAGACCCTCTGATGCTACGTAACCACACACTGTGAAATGAAACAGTTGGTCCCTTATTGCCAAGATCAGAGCTAAGCTGTTTACTGTATATCAGTTGTCTTTGCTAGCATGCTCTCTTTTCTGTGATTTTCACAAGGCGGCTGCAATTATGATGAGAAATTTGCAGATCCCATGAGGTTATACAGTTCTGCGAGACCTTTCTAGCCAATGCAGTCAGCCAGTTATATCGAGTGTGATGTTTTGATTGACAGCAAAGATTTAGAACACCTTGAACTGGTTTATTAGTTAAAAATGGAAACAAGTTAAGGGACAATTTTCCAAAAATATTCAGCACTTCACTTAGGCGCCTAAGTCTGGTGTATTTTCAGCTAAATTAAGTTACATAACAGCCAGCATGTTTATTAAAGGCCGACCAGGGGCATGACTTAGTTAGGCAGCAGAGCTGAATGTATATGGAGAGGACTTGCTGCTAGTAGCGATACCTACTGTATAGCCGCAATATTCAGTTGCTGTACATATAGCGGAGCGTTTTTGCTGTCCTAAATTAAACTGCTTAGGCATCTGGATAGCAGCTAAATCCTGCGCTATACATATAGCTAGGTGGAACATCTTCACTCTTCCCTGGCTCTGTCCGAATAGTGCCAGAGCATTTAGTGGAAGGTTTTGGCAACACTATCTATATAGAGTCATTGGAAATTCCTGGATAGGGACTGCTGTGTTTAGTGGCAGCCTTTAAACATATAAGACCCTTTGAATATTAACGCACTAAGCTTTTAAGACACAGGAAGGCGACATTTTGTAAGATGTTCTCCACTTAAAGACAACCGGTACAAGGGGGAATCTGGGGCCCCAAATAGGCTGGGAGCACACAAGAAAGGGTTCAGGCCTTTGGTGTTACCTCTGAGTAGCTTTAAATATATTTTATAAGGAAAACAGATATTCCACAAACATCTCTGGCAGAGGGATAAGGGCTTGAGAGTGATCAGAATCCTGGAATCAGAGAGATGAATGGAAAGCTTTATTGGCTGGTATTTAAAACATGATTGTTCTGTCATCTGAAGGAAGAAGCAAAGTTGGAGAAAGACGAGGAGATTCCACCACTGCCCTCCAGCAGCACTGAGGAGATCTATAATGGCTCTATGCGATCCAGAGTAAACAGTATAAACCAGTCTGGGAATGACTTGGAGCTGCCCGAGCAACCTGCCGCCATCAGCTTCCTGGGCGCCCTCAGGATACCTGTGAGTAAAAACACGTTGCAGATGTCAGGACGTTTGCTAGCTAATAGGCAGGTGAAATGAGGCAGCTGCCCTGGGAGCACAGCCTGGTGAAGGGAGGACGCAGCAGTGCCCATGCCAGGGTCCAGCCACAAAAAATGCAGCCCATAACAGCAGTCAAAATAGCAGGCAGCACAGTTACATTTTCCTGCCTACTACCTTGCATGCCCCCCTCCCCAAGGAGAGCACGCTGAGAGGGAACAGAGTACTGGTGTGGATTGATAATAGCACAAGTTAGTCCAGTACCACTCAGAATAAGTGCGGATGGGATGCGCAGGTCAAACCCAGCCCAAGCAACCCATCCCCCATCCCTCAGGAGAATAAGCTGCTTGGGCTGGGTTTGACCTGCGACCCTCCTGCCACCCTGTGCTGCTTAGGTCGATCTGGTCCTTCACCTACTGAAGAGAGCAGGTTGCATGGGCTAAGATGGAGGAGCCTCTTGTGCTACTGGCCAAGAGGAGAAAGAGGAAACAAACTGCTAGAGACTATGCAGAGCCAAAGTGCATTCTTAATCATTTTTAGGAGGGAGTATGGGTATGAGTTGAATTGGTGACCATTGGGAATTGAGGGTGGGGGGGCTGAGTTGATTGAGAACCACAGGAAGGGGGGGGGGAGAAGAGGAGGCCAGATGATATGCTGGCTGGAGGCCCAAGAGGAAGTAATGGATTAATTAGAGGGGAAAGAGGCACAGCGTCACTAGGTAAAAATACTTTGATTAACAGACAGGACATTAGTGCACTAACAGAAATAAGGAGGTTGAAACCTGGGAGTTGAGGATGAGTTGGGGGGGGGAAGGAGTTCAAGGGCCTCCAGGGAGTTGGGGTGGAGACTTGAGGACCACTGGGGAAATTAAGGAGGATCAAGGATAATATGGGAGTGATTAGGGTGGCGGGGGACGAGGAGTGTGAGAGAAAGGAGTGGCTTTGGGGTTTACTGGAGGTTGAGAGTACTCAAGGACCAATTGGAGGCTTGTTTGAAGGGGTGACTGAAGAATGAAGATCACCAGAACAGAGAGGTAGAAGGTAAAAAGGAAGGAGGTTAGTGGGGGGTTAGGGGGTCTTAAGGGCCACCATGGATTGAGGGGGATACGAGAACCACTGGGGTCATAGAATGGGGAGGAATGATGTAAACATGATTGCCTCTTCTGGGTTTTAAAACGGTTAGTTATAGCACTGACTGTCAACATCACTGAAAGGTAGACTACCTCCTGTCAGCAGAGGTGGGGCATTTCCTGCCAACATTACTAATGTAACTGGGGATCTCCAGGAACAAGCAGTAATGTAGTCTTCACATATGGCTGACGTCGGTACCGACGGAGCCCGCATGGGAACGCTCCCCAGCGTCCAATAGGAAAGCCTTTGGGAGCATCCCACTGCGCCTGCATAGCTGTCGTCCTCCCCTCCCAACTCTGATTCCTCAGTTGTTTATTTTCCACGGAGCCAGTAGGAAGCAAATCCTATCACCGCAGAAAATTTTTTAGTTCTTTATTTTTGTTTCTTGTGGTTAGTGTCTGCCTTCCCATCGACGCC
Organism: Ichthyophis bannanicus; assembly: GCA_033557465.1. Taxonomy (NCBI): domain Eukaryota; kingdom Metazoa; phylum Chordata; class Amphibia; order Gymnophiona; family Ichthyophiidae; genus Ichthyophis; species Ichthyophis bannanicus. Next base: position 17,015,073 of record CM066045.1, on the reverse strand, counting down.
GGAACTGTTCCTCGTGTTCGGTTCTTTTTTCTTTCTTTCTTTCTGTAAAAAAAAAAAAAAGAAAGAAGGAAAAGAGAACACTTTTTCTTCAGGCATATCAATGCCATTTTAGGCCTTAAGTCTACCATTCTGACTACTGATACTATGGAAAAACCAGTTAGTGGTTTTAAAAAATGTTCTAAATGTGGCAGTACCATCTTGGCTACTGACACTCATGACTGGTGTCTGAAATGCCTCGGGCCCGACCACCAGCCATTAGAATGTCCCCTTTTGCAAGAAGATAACACAGAGAGGCCTGCAGAACTGGGCCGCAAAGTTAGGAACACTCTTTGCCTCAGATGCGGTTTCTTTGGCATCGACGTCATCGAGGGCATCGTCTACCTCTCAAGGATCTCAGGTATCGAAGCACAAATATTCTTCAAAGACAGATCGTACCCCCAATGGTAAATCACTTTCTAAGCATCAAGATGCCTTGTGTGTTGCCCTGGAAGTGGACTGGCCAGCCAAACAACCCCGGCAGGAGGACCTATCCTCCAAACCCACCTAGGGGGTCCGGGATGCTTCCGAGGCCTCCACCTCAGGAGAGCTCCTGGTGCCATGCTCTGGGACAGTAGCACAAATCTCCGGTACCGACACCCAAGCATCAGATAGCTCCATGGATCAGCATATTCTGGCCATCAAGCGGAGCTTGGCAGTTCTATTGGCAGCTTCAGTCCCAGTTAAATCATCATCGACGGTACCGACTTCGGTACCAATGCAAACTTCCTCAGGATACATGCCATTGGATTCACTGTTGCCCATGCCTGTCCTCAAGTTGGTTCACGGTACCAAAGTCTCATCCAAGCAAGGCCCCCGTCCTGATACGGACTTTAACTGGTATTGGTCCTTAGCGGAACAAGATTATCGTTCCCGCTGATACTTCAAGTCTTCTGAATCGGAAACTTCCGATGACGAGTCACTCGATACCGAAAGACTACAAAGTCTGCCGGAGGATCCTTCTCCTTCACCGGAATGGCGCATGTTCTCTTCTGAGGACATGTCTTTTCAGGAGTTTATTCAAGACCTAGCTAGAGAAGGAGCCCAGGGCGGAGGACATGGATATCCTCCAGTACCCCACAGCTTGTAAAGAGGTAGCCACACTTCCAATTCGCCGCATTCTCCATGATGTCATGCTTCAGATGTGAGAGATTCCCCTCACTATTTTGCCACATACTCGATGACTTGATACTATGTACTGTCAGACGGCTGCCTGGGTGAGAATCTTCACAGTCTTGGCAAGTGCATATATCTATATGATTTGCAAGGGATTGTGGGCAATGCAGTCCATTCACAGCAGACACAGCTGCTGACAATAATTTAGTTGTGCTCAAGTGTAAAGCCAATAAGATATTTATTTATGGGGTTATTTCTCACAACACAGATATGCTTGGTAGCACATAAATCAGGTTACTTGCTTTCAGTGTTAAACTTGGAAAACAAAATCAGGAAAACATTTTAACTTATCAGGCAATCAAAGCAAAAGAAATAAGACCTGGTTGGCAACAAACTGGTCTTTTCTGTAGGCTTTAGCTAATATTCTCTTAGCAATGTATCAAACAACAAACCAAAAGCGACAAAGAAAGAAAAAAACTGTTCTTTTCAGGTTAACTTCTTATATCTTCCCACATAGATTCAGAAGTGATTCTCTCATAGCTCACAAGCAATTAGGTAAAGCTCAATTGCTAGCAGTTATCCAGCTGGAACCCCTTAGCTGGCTTGCTTTCTACTGCGTGGCTAAAAAAAACCCTACTCAGGAGCTTTTCTGAGTAGATTAAAGAACAAGTTTGTATTTCTTTGTGATGGTTGCTGTATTTTATAACAGAAAATCACCAAAGGAGTTTAGACAGAGCAGTCCATGTAAACAGATTCTTCATCTGCTATCACCCCCTCTTCTTCAACAAGCATGGGTTCAATATCATGGATTGGCACAGATGAATCTCCCAATGGAGCACTTTCAGGAGAATACTTGTTTCCCTGCTGTCTTTCAAGGTTATAGCTAGGGCATAGATCAGTGTTCATACCTGAGTTTCCATTGCTGTTAGAGTTCCTCTCTATATAGCCTGGCCAGTATGTAGTCCAGTTCTTATGTCCAGCCTTCCAATCCAGATCCCTGGACACTGGATCTCTCTTCACATACCTTCTGGCACGGGTCTTAGGGTACCTTCCACGTGCAGCCGTCTCTCTCACAGGTAACGTCTGGAGATTCCTAGCTCTGCAGCACCATTCCTCTGGCTTTCCCCAGTCCAATGGTGTATGCTGGCCCTTGGAATGCCTCCCAGTATACGTACTGCTCTGGACTCTTCTAGACCTCTCAAAGGCTTTTCTCCTCTTTCTTCCAAAGGGTTTCACAATGCTTATATTGGTGCAAGCAGTGGCTATCCGGGTCCCCTTTAATAATGGTTTATGGACCTTTCCTCCAGGAACTTGTCCAAACCTTTTTTTAAACCCAGCTACACTGACAGATGGACTGTTGTAGTTGTTGTTATGGAAGGACAGACTAGATGGGCCTTGTGGTCTTTTTCTGTCGTCATGTTTCTATGTTTCTAGATGATAAGTCACACTTCAGTTCTGGAGGTCCAAATGATCTCTTTTATTTGGTACCAAATAAAATGAAATTGCTTGGGTTAGAAATTGGTTGGGTGGGAGGCGACAAAGAGTACAAGTAATGGAGCTCACTCTGAGGAGAAGGAGGTTATCAGTGGTGTGCCCCAGGGATCTGTCCTTGGTCTGATTCTTTTTAACATCTTTGTTAGTGATATAGCGGAAGGGCTTTCAGGTAAGGTTTGCCTCTTTGCGGATGATACCAAAATCTGCAATAGAGTAGACACCCAGGAAGGTATAGATAACATGAGGAGGGATCTAGCTAAGCTTGAAGAATGGTCTAGAATTTGGCAGCTGGGATTTAATGTTAAAAAATGTAAGGTCATGCATTTGGGCTGCAGCAATCCAAGGGAGCAATATAGTATAGGGGGTGAAGTACTTTTGTCCACTAAAGAAGAGCGGGACCTAGGCATTGTTGTGTCTGATGATCTTAAAGTAGCTAAACAGGTAGAAAAGGCGACGGCAAAAGCTAGAAGGATGCTTGGGTGCATACGGAGAGGAATGGCTAGCAGAAAAAAGGAGGTGATGATGCCTCTGTATAAGTCTTTGGTGCGACCTCATTTGGAGTATAGTGTGCAATTCTGGAGACCGCACCTTCAAAAGGATGTGAACAGGATGGAGTCGGTGCAGAGGGTGACTACTAAAATGATTAGTGGTCTTCATTACTACCAAAAGCAGAGAGGTTCCACAAAAGAGTAAAGTAGCCCAAATGCCCTCAAGTATGGAGCAGACAGAGCTTAAAGATCCCAAATTACCCATGTCTAACAATAGCCAAATTAATATGAATAAAATACATTCTCTAAAATGCTTGTATGCAAATGCTAGAAGTCTAAAAAATAAGATGGAAGAGTTAGAATATATAGCACTAAATGAAAGGTTAGATATGATTGGAATATCAGAGACATGGTGGAAGGAGGACAACCAGTGGGACACTGTGATACTTGGGTACAAACTATATCGTAATGATAGAGCTGATCAAATTGGTGGAGGGGTTGCTCTCTATGTTAGAGAGGGCATTGAGTCAGAAAGGATTAAAGTTTTGCAGGAAACAAAATCTGCTGTAGAATCTATATGGATTGAAATTCCATGTAAAAGGGGGAAGGCAATGGCAGTGGGGGTGTACTATCGAGCGCCTGGGCCAGAATGACCAAATGGATGATGAAATGCTCAAAGAAATCAAGGAAGCTAACAAAAGTTACAGCGCAGTAATAATAATGGGTGATTTCAACTACCCCGGTATCGACTGGGTCAATGTCACGTCAGGACATGCAAGGGAGATAAAGTTCCTAGATGAAATAAATAACTGCTTCTTGGAGCAGCTAGTTCATGAACCGACCAGAGGGGAAGCCATATTAGACCTAGTCCTTAGTGGAACACCAGATCTAGTGCAAGAGATAAGATTGTTGGGGCCACTTGGCAATAGTGATCATAGCATGATCGCTTTTGATTTAATTAGTGGAGGAGGGATAGTAAGGAAATCCACAGTACTACCTTTTAACTTTCGAAAGGGAGACTATGATAAAATGAGGAAAACAGTTAAGAAAAAACTAAAAGGAGCAGTTGCAAAGGTTAAAGACGTACATCAGGCTTGGCTGTTGTTGAAAAATACTATCTTGAAAGCCCAGACCAGCTGTATTCCACGCTTTAAGAAAAGTGGAAGGAAGTCCAAAAAACTGCCAGCATGGTTTAAAGGTGAGGTCAGAGAGGCTGTTGCCAAAAAAGCATCTTTCAGGAAATGGAAAAAAGAGCCAAATGACGAAACCTGGAAACAGCACAAGCACTGGCAAGTCAAATGCAAGGCATTGATAAGGCAGGCAAGGGGAGAATTTGAGAAGAAGCTTGCTGCGGAAGCAAAAACGCGAAGTAAAGATCTTTTCAAGTACATTCATAGCAAAAAACCTGTGAGAGAGTCAGTTGGTCCATTAGATGATAAAGGGGGTTAAAGGAGCACTAAGAGGCGACAAGGCGATAGCGGAGAGACTGAATGAATTCTTTGCTTCAGTCTTTACTGAGGAAGATATAGGGATGTTACCCATGACTGAAGTGGTATTTAAAGGTGCGGAAGAATTGAAGGAAATATCGATACATCAGGAAGATGTATTACAACTATTAGATAAACTGAAGAGTAGCAAATCACCTGGGCCGGATGGTATACATCCAAGGGTGTTGAAAGAACTGAAATATGAGATTGCAGACCTGCTATTACTAATCTGTGAACTATCATTAAAATCATCTCTAATACCTGAAGATTGGAGGATCGCCAATGTAACACCAATTTTTAAAAAGGATTCCAGTGGTGATCCGGGAAACTACAGACCGGTGAGCCTGACATCAGTACCGGGAAAAATGGTAGAAACCATCATAAAGAATAAAATTACTCAGCATGTAGATAGTCATGACCTAATGGGAGACAGCCAACATGGCTTTAGACAAGGAAGATCTTGTCTTACTAATCTGTTATGTTTTTTTGAAGGAGTGAATAATCAGGTGGAGAAAGGTGAATCAGTTGATATTGTATATCTGGACTTTCAGAAAGCCTATGACAAGGTCCCTCATGAGAGACTTTTGGCAAAACTAAAGAGTCATGGGATAGGAGGCAGTGTACTATTGTGGATCAGGAACTGGTTAAAAGATAGAAAGCAGAGGGTAGGGCTAAATGGCCAATTTTCCCAATGGAGAAAGGTGAATAGTGGTGTACCCCAGGGTTCTGTGCTGGGTCCGCTGCTTTTTGACATATTCATAAATGACCTGGAAAGTGGAATAAACGGTGAGGTTATCAAATTTGCAGATGACACAAAACTATTTAAAGTTGTTAAAACCCAAGAGGATTGTGGAAAATTGCAAGAGGTTCTTGATAAATCGGAAGACTGGGCATACAAATGGCAGATGAAATTTAATGTGGACAAGTGCAAGGTTATGCACCTAGGGAAGAACAACCCAAACTATGGTTACACAATGCAAGGTTCCACATTAGGAACTACCACCCAGGAAAAAGGTTTAGGCATCATTGTGGATACCATGTTAAAACCCTCGGCCCAGTGTGCAGCGGCGGCCAAGAGAGCAAATAGAATGCTAGGTATGATAAGGAAAGGAATGGAAAATAAAACAAAAGATATTATAATGCCTCTATATCGTTCCATGGTGAGACCGCACCTTGAATATTGTGTGCAATTCTTGTCGCCATATCTTAAAAAGGATATAGCGATTTTAGAAAAGGTTCAGAGAAGAGCCACCAAAATAGTAAAGGGGATGGAAGGATACTCCTATGAAGAAAGGCTAAAAAGGTTAGGGCTCTTTAAGCTGGAAAAGAGACGGCTGAGGGGAGATATGATAGAAGTCTATAAATTAATGAATGGAGTGGAACGGGTAAACGTAGATCGATTGTTTACCTTATCAGAATATAGAAAGACTAGGGGACATGCAATGAAGCTACAGGGTAAACTATTTAAGACTAATAAAAGAAAATATTTTTTCACTCAACGTGTAATCAAACTCTGGAATTTGTTACCGGAGGATGTAGTAAAGGCTGTTAGTGTAGCTGGGTTTAAAAAAAGTTTGGAAAAGTTCCTGGAGGAAAGGTCCATAAACCATTATTAAGAAGTGACCGAAGATATCAATGCTTGACCCAGTACAAGCATTGTGGAACCTGTGTCCCTTGGGGAAACTGCTAGGTACATATGACCTAGATTGGCCACTGTTGGAAACAGAATACTGGGCTTGATTTATTTTTATTTATTTTATTTATTTATTTAATTGGATTTTTATACCGCCTTATCATACAATCAAAGCGGTTTAACAAAAGAGAAAATAAGTAATAGTGAAAAAATCTGTGATAATATATACATAGTTTGTAAATATATGATTAAATGTCTTGGGAAAAGGTGCACTATATATATTGTGAGCTATACTATAAAGTGAGCTATTGTACAATGTATATATAAATAATTGCTTTCTTAAAAATTAATTAGTTGATTGCATGACCGTAGTGCTCCGTAAACAAAACTGTTTTCAGTTGTTTTCTAAAGTCTTTGATGTCCTGAGCTGCTCTCAGATCATTAGGTAGGGAGTTCCAGATGGAAGTCGCAGCAAACGAGAAAGCTCTCTCAGAGGTCTTGCGTGTTTTTCTGATGTCATTTGAGGAGCTGATTCTATTTTCAGATACACTTCTCCTAGGTCTGTTGCTAATATCTGACCGGATAAGATACGTCAGACTTTTTGCAGAACATTGTTGCTTTATCTTGAAAATATAAATTACTGTTTTGTATTTAATACGAGATGATATTGGTAACCAATGAAGCTCCTTTAAGATAGGAGTTATATGCTCTTTACTTGATAGACCAAAAATTATACGAGCAGCGGTGTTTTGCGCTAACTGTAAAGGCTTCAGTGACTGCTTAGCTAGACCCAGATATATTGGATTGCAGAAGTCAAGTAATGGTGTAATTAGAGCATGACAAACATTGCGGAAGTGAACAGTTTCCAGAAGCAGCCTTAGTCTTCTGATGATTTTCATTCTATAATAAGCGCTTCTAATCGTCTTGTTTATGTGTGATCTGAGATTTAATTCCTTGTCTAGAGTAACTCCAAGATATTTCACTTCTGATTTAATAGGAATAATTGAATTATCTATCTTGATGACAGGTGGATGTGCAAAATTTTGGTTACGAGATACAAATAATGCCTCTGTCTTGCTAAAATTAATTTGCATATTGTTGGTTTTACACCAGGTGGACATTTTTGATAGACAATCTGTGATGCTGGAAAAATCAGGTTTCTCGATGGAGATAGTTGTGAAAATCATAATATCGTCAGCATAAATTGTATACTTTATGCCACTTTTTAACGGAATATTGCAAATTGGCTGCAAATAAATGTTGAAGAGAAGCGACCTTGGTCTGACCCAGTATGGCATATCTTATGTTCTTATTATAAAGCATATGAGGACAGACTGAAGGATCTTAATATGTACACCTTAGAGGAAAGGCGGGACAGAGGTGATATGATTGAGATGTTTAAATACCTCCGTGGCATAAATGTTCAGGGAGAGAGCCTCTTTCAATTGAAAGCAAGTTCTGCTACGAGGGGACATGGGATGAGGGTGAAGGGAGATAGATTCAGGAGTGATATGTGGAAATATTTCTTTACGGAAAGAGTAGTGGATCCGTGGAATTGTCTCCCAGTGGAGGTGGTAGAGATGAGGACAGTAACTGAATTCAAAAAAGCATGGGACCAACACAGAGGATCTCTAAAGGAAAAAAGGGGACTGTTGTAGTTGTTATGGAAGGACAGACTAGATAGGCCATGTGGTCTTTTTCTATCGTCATATTTCTATGAAACTGCCGAGAGATCATTCGGACCTCCAGAACTGAAGTGTGCCCATAGCTTTCTGTTTTGTTACAAGGCCAGAGACATATCAGTGCTCCCTCCCCTCCTCATCTGGACCCATGTAATCCTGATCTTAGGCAGTTAAATTTATATCTGACAGCTATTTCACAGTGGTTTTAATCAAATTTGCTGAAATTGAACCCTGAAAAATGTATGCTATCTGGGCCTCAAATCATTCAAATTCGTTATCCTTGACTCCTAATATAGATAGTGCCCACAACGAAAATTCTTGGTTGTTCTTTTGATTCTCTATTAACGTTTGGGCCTCAAATTTCAGACACTGTTAAATCCTGCTTTTTGGTTTTCGTACATTAAAAGCAGTTAGATTATTTTTGGATAAATCAGCTCTTGTAACACTTGCTATAGCCCTAGTAATAAGTAGACTTCATTATGGTAATTCTTCTTATAATGGGCCTCCTCTGTCTTTAATTAAGCGACTGCAGAGAATTCAGAATATAGCAATTAAAATGATTATATATTCTAAAATATCAGATCATGTCTCTCTACTGCTACATTTTAGCCCATAAGGCTTTTTATTCAGGACCTCCTTTATATTTAGCAGATATGCTTATTCCCTATAGCATAGGTGTCAAACTCTGGCCCGCGGGCCAAATTTGGCCCGTAGTGTAATTATATTTGGCCCGCGAGGCTATACCAAATGACTACTAGAGCTAGCCCGCCGGTATTATACAGCGCATTCATTCATCGCTAATACTACAAATCCCATAATGCCTTGCTGTTGTTTTGGCGTGTCAATCAGGACAGGTCCCAGAAACGCCCTCTCCTGTGTGACAGAAGTCATAGCGATCTCAAGCTACAACTGTCACTGTGGAACCCCTTCCCAAAAATGGCAAAAAGAAAGGCAGACAACAGGAACTTTCTGGACAGGTGGGAGACAGAATATTTGTTTACATATGTAAAAGACAGACCTGTTTGTCTGATTTGTGGAGTCAATGTGGCTATAACTAAGGAGTATAACATTCGACGACACTATGAAACAAAACACCATGACAAGTACAAGGACCTGGACATGACTCAAAGGAGCCAGAAAGTGGAGGAGATGAAAAGAAGTTTGGTTTCACAACAGAATATGTTCAAAAAAGCCACATCACAAAGTGAGGCTGCTGTAAAGGCTAGTTATATTGTGGCAGCAGAGATCGCAAAATCAGCCCGGCCCTTTAATGAGGGAGAGTTTGTGAAAAAGTGCATGTTGAAAGTTTGTGACATCGTGTGCCCAGAGAAAAAGCAAGCCTTTTCAAACGTGAGCCTGAGCAGAAACACAGTAGCTGATCGCACATGTGATCTTGCCACCAATCTGTATGACCAGCTTTTGGAAAAGGGAAAAGATTTCGTTGCATTCTCCCTTGCTGTGGATGAGAGCAGCGACGCATCTGATACTGCTCAGCTGTCAGTCTTCATCCGTGGAGTGGACTCAAATATGTGTGTTACGGAGGAGCTATTGGGATTCAAATCAATGCATGGCACAACCACAGGAAAGGAAATTTTTGAGGAGGTTTCCAAATGCGTAACTGAAATAAAGCTGCCGTGGGATAAACTCGTGGGATTAACGACAGATGGTGCGCCAGCGATGTGCGGTAAAACAAGTGGACTGGTGGGCAGGGTCCGGGAGAAGATGCAGGAAGAGAACTGTGCAGGTGAACTAACTGTTTATCACTGCATCATACATCAGGAATCATTGTGTGGCAAAGCCCTAAAGATGGAACATGTTATGACCACAGTAACACAAGTAGTTAACTTTATAAGAGCCAAAGGTCTGAATCACCGCCAGTTTAAGTCTTTTCTGGAGGAGTGTGGTTCGGAATACGCAGACGTGCCGTATCACACAGAGGTGAGATGGTTAAGCTGAGGAAAAGTACTGAATAGATGTTTTGAGCTGCATGAGGAAATATGTCAGTGTCTGGAAAGCAAAGGGAAGGACACAGCAGAGCTTCGGGAGAAAAAGTTTCTGTGTGAGCTGGCCTTTCTGTGTGACATCTCGAGCCATCTCGATGCGCTGAACCTGCAGCTTCAGGGGTGGGGGCGCATCATCACAGACATGTACGCTGCAGTGAGGGCTTTTAAAACTAAACTGTGCCTGTGGGAGAATCAGATGCTGCAAGGAAACCTTGGCCATTTTCCCTGCTGCCAAACCATGAAAACGCAGTTCTTTACCAACTTGTTCCCATGCGCACAGTTTGCTGAAAAACTCAGTGTACTCGGCGCTGAGTTTAGCCGGCGATTTGCCGACTTTGATGTCCAGAAATGTAGGTTTGAACTGCTCAGTAATCCCTTTGCAGTTAATGTGGAAAACGCACCAACCAACCTCCAAATGGAGCTAATTGAACTCCAGTGTAATGACACGCTGAAGTCAAAGTATGATGCTGTGGGCGCCGCCCAGTTTCCACAGTTCATCCCTGACACAATGCCTCAGCTCCGCACCCAAGCTGCTCAGATGCTCTCCATGTTCGGCAGCACTTATCTATGTGAGCAACTTTTCTCCTCGATGAAGATGACCAAAACATCTCACAGGAGACGTCTGACTGATGAACACCTTCGCTCGATACTGAGGATTTCCTCAGCTCAAAGCCTGAGCCCAGACATTGATGAACTATCATCCAAGAAGAGATGCCAGGTATCTGGCTTGGGCACATCAGATTAGATCAGTGTGCAGCAAACTGAGCAATAATTAACGTTTTCTTTATGCACTTTTTCTTGCTACTCAAAGACATGGGCTTGAATGGTTGATTAATTTTATTATTGTTATTTTATTTTAAAAATTATTATTTATTATTATTTAAATCTTATTTAATAAATGAATGTCATTGATGTTTTTTTTATTTGAAATTGGTTTTTGCATATCTGAACTATTAAGTTATAAATTGTATAGTAATAAGTGTTGCTTCATATTCAATGTTAAAGCAAATCTTGTTTGGGTCCATATTAAAAGGTTCATTTGTTCAATGCTGGCCCGCGACTTTGTTCAAGTTTTACATTTTGGCCCACTGTGTATTTGAGTTTGACACCCCTGCCCTATAGTATTCATTTATTTAGACAGTTTTGTATACCTTCAATCAAAGTGGTCACAACACAATTGGGGGATACATTTAACATGAGGGGATATGAGACACATATGCTAATACTGACAGGGAACATGGGCAAGGAGCACCTGTGGGACTAGAAACCCCAGTTCTTCCAGCCCAAGGTTGCTGCTTTCTAGTGGGATTTGAACCCCCAACCTTCTGGCCTGAGGTACCTTTCCCCAACCACTAGGCCACTCCCCCCTACAGAAGCATGTACCAACTAGGGCATTGCATTCTCAAACACAAACTAGATTAATTGTGCCAGCTTATAGCTCATTATGAAGCCAGCGTCACACTGCAGTCTTTTTTTTTTTAGCACCAACCCTATGGAATACGCTTTCTTCATGCATTTATCAAGATACTTCTCTGAAAACCTTTTTTTTTTTTTTTTTAATTTAAAAGTTTTTATTAGCACTCAACACAACAGGCAATACAGAACATACTTCGGGAACCCCCCCGACTCAAATACAACAAAAAAAAAAAAAACATTCTTTACATTGTCATCAGCAGGTGTGGTAGATCCCCGCCCATAGTGCTTCTCCATTTTCTGTTAACCCCCATACTCTGTTTCACACTTTATACATTGTACCTTGTACATTTTATACATTCTACTGGTTATACAGGCAGAAATTTGTCTCTTGTGGACCATACAAGCATAAAGACCCCATACCACACACTAATAATAATAGACCCCCCCCCACCCAATAGTATCCTCCCCCCCCTACTCCCGCTAGCCCTAAACCCCCCCAACCCAAACCTCACCCCCTCCCCTAACGCAGAAGAACCCCTTTCCGCCGTACAAACAGCGGTGAGCTAACTAAAAGTAACCAAGGCAAATCTTAACACAAGGTGCAGGAGTACAGAGGTGCATACAGGAAACAACCCACCCAGCCCCCCGACAGGGGAAGGGGACAGTGAGTGGATACAACAACCCGGGCCGGGACACAGTATACTAAAGCGCCCCCCCCCCCCCTCTGCCCTCCAATGCTCATATCGTTCCCACACCTTCTTGTACCTGTGGACAGTATGTTTGTGATGAGCTTCTATTGCACAATACCCCCTAAGCTGCTCCATACGCCCCACCACCTCCGCTATCGGGGGAACATCCTGTTTCTTCCACCAATGCAGCAGACCCATCCGCCCTGCAATGACACAATACCCCTGTAGTCTATCCAATTCTCTCCCTCCCCCTCCCTGCTCACTTTCATTCAGAATCACCACACTAGGGGTAAAACTCACCTGCACCCCTGTGATGGCTGCCGTAAGACTTTCCACCGCCCGCCAATAATCCCGAACTACCATACAGCCCCACACCATATGCAGCAAATCACCTCTATCTCCACACCCTTTCCAGCATCTATCCGAACTATCAGGGTAGAGGGCATGCAGCCACACCGGGGTCCAATACATTCTTAAACGGAGCTTATAGCTATTTTCCAGCATAGCTATTCCCGGAGCCAATTTATGGGTTCTAATATAAATTCTGTCCCACCGCTCAGCATCCCACTGCCCCCCCAGCTCCTCCTCCCATTGCAACTGACCCCGTAGCGGTCCCTGTTGATATTCCCCCAAAAGTTTGTATAACTTTGAGATAATCCGAGTAGGCATCCCAGCACTCCCCATCATCTCCTCAAACGCCGTGCACTTCGCCATCCAGTCTTGCTTCACCTCCCGCTGCTGAAGCCAATACCACAAACTTACATAGGCAAATCTATCGGACTCCTCCAAGCCATATTGCTGTTGCAACACCTCAAATCCCCGAATGTGCCCCCCTTCCCCCACCAATTGGCCCACTTTCCGTAACCCTTTCTCCCCCCCCCCACCCCCTAAAAACCCTTGCTGCCTCCCCCATCCTGCCTTTCATTAAGGTCTGAATTGGAGTTGCGCGGGAGAATTGTTTCCCCCCTAGCAAGAACCGCTTCCATTTCACCCAAACCTGTCTTGTCAGTTCACGATAGGGATTCCCATCTCCTTTCTCCGTCCCCCCCCCACCAGGGTCCCATATCCAGGCCCCCACCTCTGCCCCCTCCCCGTCCTCCATCTCCACCCATCCAGGTCGCTCCACCCCCTCCTTCCAAGCGAACAGCGCCCGAAGTTGCGCCGCTTCATAATACCGGAGCAACGACGGGACCCCCAATCCCCCCTCCGCTTTTAACCTATACATTGTCGCCCGGGCGACCTTCGGGCGCTTACCATCCCAAATAAATTGCAGCAGAAGATTTTGCATCTTATCAATTTCCTTTCTAACCAGCCTACACGGCAGAGACATATACACAAATAATAACCGTGGGAGTACATTCATTTTAACCACCGCAATGCGGCCCAGCCAAGACAAATACAACCCCCGCCACCGGGATAGATCCTGTCGGATACTCTCAACCAAGCCTTGATAATTCCATTGCTTAAGCTGAGATAGGGGGGTCCCTAACTGGATCCCCAAATACCGAAATCTCCCCTCCACCCACCGAAACTTAAAGTGGTGCCGGAGATTCTCTTCCACCCTGGGCGCCAAATTAAATCCCAACAGCTCCGTCTTCCCCTGATTCATTTTATATCCCGCGAGCGGCTGTACCTTTGTATAGCCGTCAAGAGCACTGGTAAGGTTGTAAGGGGCTGGGTCAGGGTAAAGACAACATCATCTGCAAACAGCCCAATCTTTTCCTCCCTCCCACAGATCGTCACTCCTTTAATATCCCCCGCCCGTCTGATATAGGCTGCCAGCGGCTCTATAGCCAATGCAAACAAGAGGGGTGACAAGGGGCACCCCTGTCGAGTACCTCTATGGAGATCAAAGCTCTCAGAATATCCACCATTCACCCTAACTCTAGCACGCGGTCCCTGGTAAAGCGCTTTTATCCAACTAATATACCTCCCTCCAAACCCCATGGTCTCCAAAACCTGAAACATAAAAGACCACTCCACCCGGTCAAAGGCCTTCTCGGCGTCTACTGTGATTAACACTGCCTCCTCGGTGGCACGCTGAAGATGCCACATAACATTCAAAACTTTTCTCACATTATCACTACCCTGACGCCCCTTCACAAAACCCGTCTGATCCGGATGAATCAGGTGCGGAACCACATCTTGAATTCTATTCGCCGAAATCTTTTCCCACAACTTTGCGTCCAAATTTATCAAGGAGATAGGTCGGTATGAGCCGCATACCCCCTTATCTTTGCCTGGTTTCGGCAGGACTGTTATACCCGCCTCCGCCATTGTGCGCGGAAGGCCCTCCCCCTGCAGCACCCTATTAACTACCTTAGTAAAGAGGGGCGTGATCTGTTCGGAAAGGACCTTATAGAACTTTGCCGTGTACCCATCCCTCCCCGGCGCCTTCCCCAATTTCAGCGTGGTTATAGCCCTCCTCACCTCCTCCTCCCGGATTTCCTGCCCGTGATATTCCCTTTCCTCCTCAGTCACTTGCGACAGACCTCATTCCTCCAAAAATTCGGCCGTGTCCTGCCCTCCCACCTCCAATTCACTTTCATACAATTTCTGATAGTACTCCCGAAACACCCCCCTAATACCCTTTGAGGTGTGGATCCATTCCCCTTTAGTATTCCGAATACCATCAACATGCGCTGCTTGCCGCCGCCCCTTCAGGCGACTGGCCAGTATCTTCCCCGCCCGATTACCGCCTTCAAAATGGGCCTGCTTCAGTACCGCGAGCTGGAATGCTATCTCTTGGGCCCGCAGTGTACTCAGCTCCGCTCTTACCCTAATAAGCTCCGCAAGGATGCTCGGATCCGACACCTTCTGATGTACCCCCTCTAAACGCCGCAGCTGTTGCAATAATTTACTTTCCGCTGCCCCTTTGTCCTGCTTCACCCGCGCCCCTAGGCTAACCAGTTGTCCACGAATCACCGCTTTTAAGCCATCCCAGAGTACCCCCATAGACACCTCCCCTGTATCGTTGAATTGGAGGTAGTCCTGTATCTGGACCCTAATCTTCCCCACATGCTTCTCCTCTTCTAACAGAGAGTTGTTGAGTCTCCAAAATTTTAGACTGTCCTCTTTCCGACCCAGATCAAAACATACACTCACCGGGGCATGGTCGGACCAAGTGATCGAACCATGTTCTACATCCTGTACTCTGTCTAACCAGATTCCACCCCCCCATATCATATCCAACCTACTGTAGGAGCTATGCACTGGGGAATAGTATGTGTATTGCCGTTCTCCCGGATGCCAGCTCCTCCAAACATCCACCAAACCCAGGCTTTCTCTCAATTTATGCAGGCTTTGTCTATCCCTTCGCGCCCCGCGCCCCGGCCCCCCGCTGGTGTCTAGTCTGGGGTTACATGTCAGATTGAAATCTCCTCCCATTATTATTGGAATACTCCCCACGCCCTCCAACTCCTTCAAAAGTTGCTCATAGGCCTCCCCCTGCTTCTCATTAGGGCCTACAGACTGATCACCCAAACCTCCTCCCTTTCGATTTGTAGCAACACCCCCACCCATCTACCTCCTTTTCCTCGTCGAACCTCCTTCACCATGTTATGATACTCCCCCCCTATCAAGATGCCCACCCCCCCCTTCCGAGAATTTAGTCTCTGGCCCGCCAGAACCACTGTAGGGTACTGCCGAGATTCTAACATATATTCCTGCCCCACCCGCAGATGAGTTTCCTGTATGCACATAATATCAGCACCTGTTCGTTTACCCTCCATCTCCACCAACCGTCGTTTCTGTCTTGAACGCAGCCCTTTGACATTCAAGGTCATAATCCGCAACTTCCTCTGCTTCCCACACCCCCCTCCCCCAAACCCTCCACCCACCCTCCCTGCCCCATACCTCCCCCCTCCCCCTCCCCCTCCCTCGCCCGTCGAACCCCATTTAACCCCTTCCAGGCCTCCCCCCCCGTCCCCCCCATATCCTCCATCACTTCCAGAGGATAACTCAGGAGTAGTGCGTCCCCTACCTTCCCCAGCCTAACGCTTACTCTCATCCCTACCCCCCCGACTACCAACCCGCTGACCCGCCTCCTTCTATCACCTACTCATCCCCTCAGCCCCCCTATTCCGCTCCACATACCCCTCCCACACCCTCTGTACCCCTTCCTCCATCCCCCCTCTCTCCCCCGTTCCCTAAGTCCTCCCGCCCTGTACACTACTGCATCTCCATCTTCCTCCCCCTCCCATCCTCTTACTCCTTCCCCTTCACCACCCGCTCTCCAACTCCCCTCCCTTCTATTCCCCAAATTACCTTACACAAACCTATATGCTACCAAGAGGGTCAGACAGAAACATAGCACTCCACCTGTACCCTGCAACAATTAAACCAGCATGCTATCAGTCTACACACAGTCTTTCAGGTGTTTTCCGGCAGCTGGGCGGCTTGCAGCTCCCGCCCTGGGTTTGCAGTTCGTGTACGCCGGTGCTGCGGGCTGCCCCCACGCTGCCCCCGCCACCCGCCAGTTGCAGTACCTGCCCCCACACCGTCTGCCGTGGTGCTCAGTCCTGCCTCCTGGAGGGCCTGCATTGCCTCCTCCGGAGTCTGTAGCCGCCATGTCTGCCCTTTAACTGTAAACGAGAGTCCAAATGGATGAAGCCAACGATATTTAATGTCTTCCCTACGCAGGATTTGTGTAACTGGTTGCAGAGCCCTCCTCCGCTGCAACGTGCCCGCAGAAAGGTCCTCATATATGTGCACTGGGTACCCTTGCCACATGAGGGGTCCCGCTCGCCGTATTTTATGCACAATTTTCTCTTTAATTTTATACCGTGCTAGGCATATGATGATGTCTCGTGGTTTATTCCCAACTGGTTTGCCCAATGCACGGTGCGCTCTTTCCAACTGTATGTCCATAGCTGTCACCTCCTCTCCACCATGTCGGAGAGCTTCCAGGCACACTGAACGCGCAACCTTTTCACTGTCCATAAACTCCTTTTCCTCTGGGATCCCACGGAGTCTCAGGTTGTTGCGTCGCGAACGGTTCTCCAGATCCTCCAGCTTATATAACAGAGCTTCGTATTGAGATCCTAACTTCGCATGCCATTGGGTCTCTCCTTCCTGTTGCTGTTCAAGCTCCTGTAACCTGTTCTCATGGTCTCCCATTCGACACACCAACTCTCCGACTTCCTCCTTCAGGGGTCCCAGCACCTCGTTCAACTCATTCTTCACGGACTGCACCTCATTTTTAATTTCAAGGAACCAGTCTCGAAGCTCCGCTCTGGTGATAGGTTGCGGAGTTTCCTGTCCAGGAGCTGTTACATTTTCCCTCTCCGCTTCTTCACCCTGCTCTCCTTGCCCATCCGGTGGCTTTTTATTCCCTGTTGGGCCTGCTTCTCTCCCTTCCCTCCATGCGATCCAGGGTAGGCAAACTCTTTGAGATCCGCCGCTTTTCTTCTGGTGGTCATCTCTGCCCCAGAGTGCGCTGCCTGGCTCTGCACTGGTCTGTCACTCTTCACCCTTGCTAGCACTAAGGGCAGCAGTACACAGCACTGTCACTCTGCTCTGTGCTGCAGATTCCTGCTACTGCCCAGCCTCCACCAGGTCCTCCCAGTGCCCTCTGACTCTAGCACTGCAGACTCCCGATTGTGCGGCTGTCTCCGGTCCTGTGGGCTCCCTCTTCAGCCTCTGCTCACCTCCAGGTCCAGTGCCTCGCGATTTTGGCCTCCTCCAGCACTCCTGTGCCCCGCAGTTTCCTCCCTCCGAGGGGCTGCAAAACGGCAGAGATTCGCCCGTCCGGGGCTGCCGCCGGCCACTCACGCCTCCTCCTCCTTTAAACCTCCGGGCGCCATTTCTGCCCACCGCGTGGCTGTACAGGCCTCCCACACACGCGGCTCTCCGCCGCTGAATTATGCTGCCGCCGGCGTTCCAACCGTCGCGGTCAGCTCCGGCCGCTTCCCGCACCCGGGACCACCGCTTTCCACCTCCGGGGGGTCACAAGCTGCCTATTACCGGCCGGATCGGTGCCGGAGCAGCTCGTTCAGGCCGCCATTGGCTCCGGTGACGTCACTTCCTCCCCCTCTGAAAACCTTTTTAAATAATTTGAATGCTTATTTTTTTGAGCAAGCTTTGAGTGGCCTGTAGGCGGATGGATCTATGGTTTGTTTGTTCACTGGTTTGTTTGTTTTGTGTTTTAATTTTTTTTTTGTTTCACAATATATTGTTATGTTATTGTACAATATTATGGTTTTGTGTGTTTCATGAAGAGCAGGACCAGAGCATGATTGTTTCTGATAATCTTAAAGTGGCTAAGCAGGTAGAAAGGCGACAGTGAAAGCTAGAAGGATGCTTGAGTGGATAGGGAGAGGAATGGCCAGCAGAAGAAAGGAGGTAATAGTGCCTCTGTATAAGTCTTTGGTGAGACCTCATTTGGAGTATTGTGTGCAGTTCTGGAGACCGCACCTTCAAAAGGAAGTAAAGAGGATGTCAGTGCAGAGGGTGGCTGCCAAAATGGTCAGTGGTCTTCATTTATAAGACATAAGGGGACAGACTTAAAAATCTCAATATGTATACTTTAGAGGAAAAGTGGGATAGAGGAGATATGATAGAGATGTTGAAATACCTCCATGGCATAAATGCACAGGAGGAGAACTTCTTTTAATTGAAAGAAAGCTCTGCAATGAAGGAGCATTGGATGAAGGTGAAACAGGATAGACTCAGAAGTAAAATGCGGAAATAGTTCTTCACGGAAAGAGTGGTAGACGCATTGAATAGTCTCCCAGTGGACTTAAGCTTTGGAAGGGCATGTCACAATCATTTATCATTCTGTCAGTGAGGCCTCGTGATGAGGACTGTCTGTGGTGTGTGTTCTGATGTACAGCAGGGGTCTTTCTTACATGTCTGTGATACTGTCTCTTGCTGTCCTGGTGCCTGTGTGCTGCTGACTGGGGTTCATTACCCGGGTTCTTCATGTGTCCCTACTTGTCGGTCTCTCTCTCCTCTGCCTTTTGTATACTGCTAGCTGGTGACTTGTGTATTTCTTTCAGGGCGTGGTGGAGTTCTCCTTGTGTTTGCTGTTTGCAAAACTGGTCAGTTACACCTTCCTCTACTGGCTGCCGGCTTACATTGTGAATGTTGGTGAGTTATCAACCAGTGACCTGAGACGTTGCTGGAGAGTGTTTTTCCTCAAGCTCTTTTCTTTCATTGATGGGAGGTGGGAGACTTCCCTTGGGGATACTTTGGGAATTGATGACTCATAACTAGAGAATATTTTAAGTTCCCATTCTGTAGCACTGGAGTTATTCTCCTTCTTTTAGCCATGCTTTTTATACCTGAGATTGAATGCATAGTTTAAGTTTCTTACATCTTCCCGCAATGGCAGATGGTATATAGGTGCAACAGTGCAGGTGCACCATAAAAGTGAAAGGAAAACCAAAATCTCTGCTTCACATTTGCAGCTTCAGGAGCTTTCGCTCCTATGATACTCTGACCGGAAGCTCTCGCTCAGCGGCTGTCTGTGTTGCAAGGAGAGAGAAGGGGCAAATGAACCACATTGGTCCACTAATAGGAGTTGTGAATGGGCGGGGAGCCCTGGCAGTGACCACCTTGGTCACTCCAAAAAGTGTTCTGGGCTGAGGAGATAGATCTTGGTGGGAGAGGGGGGGGCAGAACCAAAGAGGAGCTCCTGCCTCTGTAAATATGGCTCCCCCTTCCTCCTTCCCACCCCTCAGTGTTCCCTGTATTTTGCTGCCACACCTCTCAGCTTATCTGTGCCAGTACAGTGTCTTGCAAGCCTGACTGGGGGTAGGAAGAGGAGGTAGACAGGGCAGGGGATTAGGTTCAGCCTAAAGCAGAGGAAGGGAACGGAGAAAGGAGAGGGAAAGAACAGACATGCTACATAAACACTTACAGTAGGGAACATCGCACACATGTGGGAGGAGATTTTGTGGTCTGATAAGATCACAGTGGAACCTATAAGTGATATGTGTGGCGTAAAACAAACATAACGTGGTGAAGCCACAGTGCTTGTGGCAGCAATATGTTGCAGTACGGGGCGCTTTGCCGCAGGGGGAAGAGGGATCGTACAAAGCACAGGTAGATCCTGCAGGACAGTCGGTTCCAATCTGCCATGACCCGGGTCTGGGCAGCAGGTTTACCTCACAGCAGGACAGTGGCCCTAAGGGCAAAGCAGACATAAAGTGGAGGGACTCAGCAAGAGGAATGTGATTGTACATAGTACATAGCTACCCCAGTTAGCCCAAGTTGCAAAACCTGTTCATTGTAAGTACAGTATGGGCGCTGCCTGCACTGTACAAATTTGCTGTTGACTGTAAACCGAGCTGATTTTAAAGAGCGCGGTATAGAAAAGACCTTAAATAAATAAATAAATTGTCCTTGGGTGGCCCAGTCAGTGATCAAACCTGACTCCAGTAGAAAATCTGAAGTCCACCGATGATCCCAGACAATGTGATAGAGCTTGAGTTCTGCCAGGAAAAACAGGCAAAAATTGTCCCATCCTAGGGTCTAAAGTAGGAAGACGCTTATTGCAAACAATTCATGGCTGTTATTGCTGCAGAGGGTTCTTCTCCAAGTATTGTGATAAAGGTCATGAAATCTTATGCAATTAAGGATATGTGGTTTCTTATTCTTAATTACTTTTTGAATATTTCTAGAATTGTTCTTTCATGTTGAAAGTGTAGAGTATGTTGTGTGGATTGGTGAAACAAACCTCCACTCGTATTATGTAGACAGCAGAAGGTGAAAATGCACAAGGGTGAAGGAAGACCTTTATAGGGCCCTGTAAGTTAGGTGCATTAATCAGCACATAGTCAGTTCGTTAGCACCATTAACATCCATTAACCTACAAATGAATGGCTCGTTTAAAAAAGATAGGAACACGAATATGTGAAATGAACTGAAAAAAGTCTGAAAATTGGGGGAAAGAAGCCCAAAAATCTGAAAATGAACCAAAAATGTTTTCCTCGGGGGTAGTTTCTCCAAATGGGCTAGTTTTGCACATACTGTGGCAGTCGTGAACCTCACTTTAAGCCAGGGTATGTAGAGTATGATCTCAGCCTCTCAAATTTACTGCTACTGCTGTTTTCCCTATGCACATCCCCTAGTGCTTAGCACTGAAAGGGGTATCAATTTATAAGAAGCTGCTGTACCTAAAGGTACATGCCATTTCAGTGACTTATGTGCATGAATGAGGCTTAACCAAACGCTATCCTGTAAGTAGGTTCGTCACACCGATGCTGTGTACTGTCACTGTGAGCATGCATACGGATGGAGCACGGGCACATAAACTCTAAAAGATTCGTATAATTTGCGCACGTTCTTGAGAAATGTAGGCATGAGCCTTTACCCCAGACAGAGGTTTGGTGTAAATGATCTGCCTGGATTTGTTGTGCATATCTCCCTTCTTACGCCAATGTTTCATAAAGTAAAGTAGGCGCTTACTTTATAAAATAACTGCGATTGACATGCACTAAAACGTGTGTTAACAACACAGGACTTTCTAAAATTACTCTCCACAACAGGAACAGTTGTGCCTCTGTCTATCCACCGTACCAGCCCTTTGCTTGACTGCATCTGGTACGCACAGACTTCTAGCCAATCAGACTTCTGTGTGCCCAGATATACAGCCAATCGGACGCTGTATTGTAATCTAGTTCCTAATGTGTAGCCTGTGGGAGTTTCTTTCATTTGCATTGTCCAGGTTCTAGTGTGTGCTCATATTGATCTGCTCTTCTTTGCAGGACACTTTAACCCCCAGGAGGCCGGTGACCTTTCAACCTTGTTTGACGTTGGAGGCATTTTAGGTGTGGTAAATTTAATGTTTCTCTGTTCATGTTGCTGAGACCAAAGGGCTTCTATCGCTAGTGCTACTATAACCCCAGTTCCCCACACTAGGTACCACCAACAGCCTGGGAGGGGTGATATCACTTGATACCAGGGTGTAATCTTTACAGTCCACTCTAAACCTGGTTAGATCCTTTGATGGTGGGAAGAATTTATCTTCAAGGCCCAACCTGTTTGTCTGGAAACAGTCCTAAGCAGACAGTGCACACAAGGTATTCCAAACTAAAAGCCTTTACTGGGAAACGCCTTCACAGTGAAGCAAATTGCAAACATAACAGTCTTTTTGTCGATTTCCAAAGTATAAAATACAGATAGAATATGGGTTTCTGATTCTTGCTTGCACACTTCCTGGGACGACCTCACTTCCCTTCTGGATTTTAAGTTCCTCTGGTTTTTTCTTAGTTTATTTATTTTTTACTAAAATCTGTATATTACATTTCTGTATCAATCAAAGCAGCCTACAGTCTTTTGTAACTTGAGCTTCTCCTCCTCTTTCTTTGTGACTTTCCTGATCCAAAGCACCCTTTTTGCTTTTACCTTCCCCCATGGCTTGACACTTCTGGATAGGTACCTGACACACACTTTCCACTGCTCCTTTGTTCAGTACTAGAACTCAGACAAAGCTCCTCTGTCTCCTTGAGAGACACACTCAGAATGAGGATACTCTCCCGACCTTTGATGGATTCATGAGGAAAGAGTAGTTACTCACCTGTAACAGGTGTTCTCCAGGAGCAGCAGGAATCAGTCCTCACATATGGGTGTCATCGGCGCCGATGAAGCCCCAGCGGAGCATTTCCCCAGCTTTCTATGAAAGCCTTTGGGAATGCAGGCACTGTGGTACCGAAAGCATGCCTGAGCAGATGGAATGGAAAAATAGCGAGCACTGCACCTTTAAAAGCCAGAGCAAGCCAGGTTTCCATGACAGCAGGAAGCTTTCAGAGAGAATGCAGCTCAGTCAGATTCATGACATAAGAGCTGGAAGCAGCCCTAACGAGGTGCACCTGGATAGTCAGAAGGGCGTGCCTGAACAAGGAAGCCGTTTTAAACCAGCTTCAGGGCTAGTCTTTCAGAACAGCACGCAGTACCAGAACAGCCGACAGGATTGTCAGCAGAGAAGGAAACTGGACAGACAAGAAGGCAGGGAAAAGCCTTTACAAGTGTTTAAACCACTTCAACAAGGAAGGCAGCAACTGAGGAAGTCTTGGAACCCAGCTCCAGGCAAGAGGGATTCTGGTGGGTCCAATCCCAGTTACCTTAAAGCTAAGTCAACGCCGTCGTGGGAGCTACCTGAAAACAGGGACAAGCATTTTACCTGTGGAAGGGAAGAGAGCTCCAAGCACAGACCGGGCAGTGATAGCAGACAAGGTACGTTGGATTTTCTGCCTAATCAGAGTCTTGTTGAAGACATTGTAAAACAAATTTATAGCCAGTGCTAACAAGTGCCACGATAGCACGGCTGTAAAACCACCTAACAGAAACACTTGGAATAAATGGTTTAATGCAGATGTAGAAACCATAAAGAGAAGCTTACGTACTAACCAAACTCCTGAGCTAGAGGATGTCACGGCTAGTAGAGGAGGGAATCTTCTAGAGCAGCTGCAGAAGGCTATTCCAGAATGCCAGCCTAGAAGTTCTCCTAGGCAGAGCTGTGAGAATGAAAGCGAGGACATGATCATTGACACAGCAGATGTTCCTGAGTCCTCTGGTTCTTTTGAGATGGACTGTTCTATGTGTAATAGAGTGGACATGAACTTATGTTAAACAAGCTTTAGTAAGAAGAATTACAAAGTTGTTTGGAAGTTTTGTGCTGCTGTGAAGAAACAGTTTTTCCCACTTTTATTTGATGCTTTTCATTTGCTCCTGTTTTTCTGTTTATTCTGGAAAAGAATTATATTGCTTTGCTTATTTGCCTGAGAACCTCTGTGAGGGGAAAAACCCAACAATAATAATAAATTTATCTGTTCCAAAAGACCCTTGTGCCACAACACATTTTTGTGAGAGTGAAACCAAAAACTACATATCCCAGCAACCCTTGCTCCTAGATAGTACAAAGGACACTCAGAAGCAAAACAGCGGTCACCCCTACTATAAAGCCTTCGGCCAGTAGCAGGGGAGCGTGACAGCACGCATGCGCGGTTCCCTTCCCGCCTAAAGGTGCCATCTTACCTCAGTCAAATGACATAGCTAAGAACAGCACACAAAATTGAAAAATAAACTATGTACAACTGCAACTCCAAGGGGAGGAGGGAGGGTTGTGAGGACTGATTCCTGCTGCTCCTGGAGAACACCTGTTACAGGTGAGTAACTACTCTTTCTCCAGGACCAAGCAGGAAGTCAGTCCTCACATATGGGTGACTCCCTAGCTCTGGGCTACCGAGGAACCCAGGCTGAACAAGAGAACTCCCTCTAGTCCCAGCATCAAAGAAAGGCTTTTCAAGGACACAACCTCCACCGGTAGCCCAACAGAGGGCAGGAGTTGCCTAAACCTCAAAGAGATTCCGGAATACTGCTTGGCCAAAAGCCCTGTCCCTACAGGACTCCCTCTCCAGGCAATAATGGGCCGCAAAAGTCTGGCCTGAAGACCAAGTTGCAGCCCTGCAGATGTCTACCAAGGGCACAGAGTGGAGATGAGCCACTGAGGCAGCCATTGCCCTGACACAATGGGCCGTGACCCTACCCTGCAAAGGAAGGTCATCTGCCTTGTAAGCCCAGGAGATACAGTCAGCCACCCAGATGGACAAGGTACGCTTGGACACAGCCAACCCCAACTTATTGGGGTCAAAGGATACGAAGAGCTGAGTAGCCCTTCTATGCCCTTGCGTATGGTCAAGGTAGAAGGATAAGGCCCTCCTACAGTCCAGGGTATGCAGAACTGCTTCAGCCTGGCTGGCATGAGGCCTAGGGAAGAATGTTGGAAGGACCACCTCCTGATTGAGGTGGAAAGAGGAGACAACCTTTGGGAGGAACTTTGGGTGAGTCCTGAGGACTACCCTGTTCCTATAAATCCTGGTGTAAGGCCTGTCACAGATCAGGGCCTGAAGCTCACTTACTCGCCTAGCCGAGGTAAGGGCTATCAGAAAGAGTGTCTTCCAGGAGAGGAAGCGTAGTGGACAAGTAGCAATCGGCTCAAAAGGAGGGCGAGTCAGTTGCTGCAAGACCACATTCAGCTCCCACTCAGGGGCAGGAGGACGGATGGGAGGCTTGAGCAAAAGCAAGCCCCTGAGAAAGTGGGACACCAAGGGGTGACCAGATAGAGATTGTCCCTCTAACAATGAGTGGTGAGCTGCTAGAGCTGAGAGGTGGACCCGAACAGAATTGGACTTAAGTCCCTGATTGGATAAGTGCAGTAAGTACTGAAGAACTACTGGCACAGTACAGGAGAAAGGATCCTCTGCACGTAGGTGACACCACACAGAAAACCTCTTCCATTTGAGAGCATAGGTTTTCCTAGTGGACTGTTTCCTAGAGGCTAGGACAACCTCCTCAACTTCCTGAGGTAGGCCCCAGGGAGCCAAAACTACCCTTGCAGCCTCCAGGCCATCAAATTGAGAGACTTGAGATTGGGGTGCAGAAGGGAACCCTGGTCCTGTGTGAGAAGGTCGGGTTGCAACCCCAGAGGCAGTGGAGGATCCACCGCCAGTTGAAGCAGAAGAGGAAAACAAGGCTGTCTCGGCCACCTTGGAGCTACCAGCAGGACCGAGGCCTTGTCCTGGAGAATCTTGAATAGGGTTCGGGCCACCAAGGGCGTGGGAGGAAACACATAGAGGAGGCCCTGAGACCAAGATATCAGAAAAGCATCCGCTGCTGTCCGCAGAGGATGTGGTTGCCTGGAGCAGAACTTTGGCAGTTGCTTGTTGATGGGGCTGGCAAAGAGATCCATCAAAGGGAGACCCCATCTCAGGAAGATCTT
Organism: Ichthyophis bannanicus; assembly: GCA_033557465.1. NCBI lineage: Eukaryota > Metazoa > Chordata > Amphibia > Gymnophiona > Ichthyophiidae > Ichthyophis > Ichthyophis bannanicus. The sequence goes on along the minus strand of CM066045.1, from coordinate 16,989,306 downwards.
CTGAACTACTGAAGGATGCAGCTGCCACTCGTGGGTCTGCAGTATCCTGCTCAGTCTGTCTGCCAGGTAGTTGTCCTGGCCAGGAAGGTACACAGCCCTGAGGAGCATGTTGTGCTTGAGGACAAAAGAACAAAGGTCCTGAGCTTCCCGACAAAGGATCCTGGACCCAGTTCCGCCCTGTTTGTTCACATAAAACATGGCAACTTGGTTGTCCATCTGAATCAGGACAGACTGTTGAGCCAGGGTAGGAGTGAAAGCTTTGAGTGCTAGTCGAATAGCTCTGAGTTCGAGGAGATTGATCTGCTGTGCAGCTTCCCAGGGAGACCAGAGGCCCTGGGTGCACTTGCCCAGACAATGCGCACCCCAGCCTTGCAGGGAGGCATCTGTTGTTAGCATCACTGTGTAACCTGGAATCTGAAAGGGCACCCCTTTCAGCAGATTGGGTGGGTGTAGCCACCAGTTGAGGGAGTGCAGAAATGGTCTGGACACCCTTATCCTGTCTCTGAGGCTGCCTGTAGCCTGTGACCACTGAGACCGAAGGCACCACTGTGCAGGCCTCATATGGAGCCTGGCATTGGGGGTCACATGAACTGTCGAAGCCATGTGGCCTAGAAGCCGCAGGCAGAGTCTGGCGGAGACCAGGGACCTGCTGAGAAACTGACTTGCCAAGGCCATTAACCTTTGGGCTCTGTTTTCTGGCAAGAATGCCTTTGCCAGGAGAGAGTCCAACCTTGCCCCTATGAACTCCAAGTTCTGGGAAGGGAGCAAAGTGGACTTTGCGAAGTTTATGACAAACCCCAGGTGTTGTAGAAGAGCAATGGTCCTGAGGGTGGCTTGATTGGCCTCCTGACCTGTCTGACCCCTGATGAGCCAGTCGTCCAGATAGGGGAAGACAAAGATGCCCTGATTTCTCAGGTAGGCCGTCACCACTGCTAAGCACTTTGTAAAGACTCTGGGGGCGGAGGTGAGGCCGAAAGGCAGCATTCTGTACTGATAATGGTTTCCTCCCATGATGAACCTTAGGTACTTTCTGTGGTCTGGATAAATGAGGATGTGAGTGTACGCATCCTTTAGATCTAAGGAGCATAGCCAATCTCCCTGCTGGAGGTAGGGCAGAAGGGTTCCAAGAGTAAGCATCTTGAACTTTTCTTTCACTAGGAACTTGTTGAGGTTCCTGAGGTCCAGAATGGGACGAAGGCCACCGGTCCTTTTGGGCACCAGGAAATATCTGGAGTAGAATCCGTGACCTTGCAAGTGGGGAGGCACAGGCTCCACCGCCCTGTCCACCAACAGACCTTGAAGCTCCTGACGGAGAAGGTCTGTGTGCAGAGGAGACCTTGGAGGCTCCCCTGGAAAATATGGGGGTGGCAGTTGGTGGAAATGGAGGGCATATCCCTTGTGGATTATCTCAAGCACCCAACTGTCCCCGGTAATAAGGGGCCACTGGTGGGCAAAGAGGGCGAGACGACCTCCTGTGCAGGGTTGGGAGAGCAGTGGAGGAGAGGCTGTGCTCAAGGAGTCAAAAGCCCCCACCCTGCTGAGAGGTAGCAGGGGCCTGAGGCTTGGGGGTCCTCTGCCTACGGGGCCCATTACCCTGGCCCTTGGGCAGCCTGATATTGTGGGTACTGTTTGTAGGCAGTGCCCTTCCTCGGGTAAAAGGGCTTTTTACCCGAGCCCTTCTTTTTATGAGAAGGGGCAGAGGTCTTCCTCGACAGCCTTGTCCGGGTGAGGTGCTCGGTCTCGAGCTGAGTGGCCTTCTCGGTCATGGGCTTGCCAAAAAGGTTTTCACCTCGGCAAGGGACATCGACCAACTTGTCCTGAACCCATGGCTCGAGGTCCGATGACTGCAGCCATGCCTGGCGTCGAGCCGCGATGCTGGCTGCCGCAACTCGGGCCGAAGCCTCGAAGCCATCGTAGGCGGCGCGGGACATGAACTTCAAGCAGTCCCGAATCCCCAAGGACAAGGACTTAAATCTCTGCAAAGGTTCCCCGGAGAGACCAGCAGAGAATCCGGCCAACTCCTTGGCCAGATCCCGCAAGTACATGCCCATGTACGGCTGGTAAGACCGGACACAGCAAGCAAGCATCGAGCCCTGAAAACACTTTCTACTGACGCCATCTAGGTTGCGGGCCTCCCTGCCAGGAGGCACCGCGGAGTGCATCTTCTGACTCTTCAGACGATGCATGGCCGATTCCACAACCATGGAATGGTGTGGTAGCTGTGCCTTCTGAAAACCAGGGCTCTTACGGAGCCGATAGATCGAATCGACTCGCTTGCTAAGAACCGGCGCCGAGGCCGGTGCCTCCCACATACGGAAGAGGAGCCATTCCAGCATCAGAGGAACCGGGACAGTAAAGGCCTCCTTCGGAGGAGAGTCATACTGCAGCACCTCTAGCTCTTCAGCTCGAGGCTCTTCCTCGGGATCCGCCAGAATAGCCAAGGCAGTGGCCATATCTCGGACGAACTCCGAGAACCGGGTGTCCTCCAGGGGGAACCTACTCCGGGGCTCAGACTGCGGTGAGTCCGAAGGGACGCACTGAGTCTTAAAGGTGTCAGGAGACTCCTCGTCCTCCGTCTCCCAAGCCGACTCATCCGAGGAAGAGTCAGGGTCCGACCCCAAGGGGCCCTGGAGCACCCGCCCCGATGCCGGAAGCACCGGCGTCGACGCCCTCGGTCCCGAACGGGAGGTCGAGGGGGACTGCGACCGAGGTCGACTCCAAGCCACGATGGACTCGAGTATCGGCTCGGTCTCCGGGGTCGACTTGGACGTCGATGTCCCGGTGGTCGGGGCAGATGCGCCAGACAGGCTGGCCATCAGTGCCCGCTGCTGCTCCATGAAGGCAGACATTCTGCTCTCCAAGGCTGTCATCCTGAGACTCAGCTCGGGAGACGCAGCAGCCACCGACTCGGGCCCCGGTGGCGCCGGGCCCGACGTCGGCTCCCTGGGAGGAGAGTCCACGAGGACTACGGGGCTTACGTGTCCAGCAGTCTCCGGCTCCACACGAGGAACTTTGGCAGGCTTCTCCGGTTCCACAGGCCCGGGGCGACGGTCGGGGGTCTTAGACCTGGCCCTCGAGGAGCCAGGGACCTCTTCCAACGACGCCCTCGCAAGCCGTTTCTTTCTCTTGCGTTCCCGGTCGGGGGAGCCCCTGTCCGAGGAGCTTCGACGGCGCTCGGGATCGGAATCCCGAGATGTCGAGGCCTCAGACGAGGTCCGGGCCCGGCTGGAGTCTGAGTCCAAGAAAAGCCTTTCCTTTTGCTGCTGGCAACTTCGCAGTTCCCACAGGCCCCGCACGACTTAGGATCGTGGTCGGGGCCCAGGCACCAAAGGCAGCAGTCGTGTGTGTCGGTGAGAGACATTAGTTTCTTACACCGATCACACTTCTTAAAACCACTGGAAGCCATCAGGGAAAAAAGAGTCCCTGCGAGGTCAAAAGACCGGCCTTCCAGGGAAAAAGAGAAAAAAGGGCGCGAACGCCAGCCACGAAGGACAAAAACCGAAAAAGAGGAATCGGGCTTGATACCGGTGTACCGAACCCGGCGGGAGGGGAATCGGCGTCGAACCGGTAGAAAAAGAACAAAAACATCGCTGAAAAATCTAATTTTAACCAGGAAAACTGGACAGACGTCCGGTGGGCTTCACAGAAAAAAAGAGACTGAGGTAAGATGGCACCTTTAGGCGGGAAGGGAACCGCGCATGCGTGCCTGCATTCCCAAAGGCTTTCATAGAAAGCTGGGGAAATGCTCCGCTGGGGCTTCATCGGCGCCGATGACACCCATATGTGAGGACTGACTTTCTGCTTGGTCCTGGAGAACTGCTATTTCCATCTTGTGCCAAAAACAGCACCACAGGAACCAAGAAACAGGAGGCAGACTTCCTTCCTCGAGCCTCTGAGAGGCAAAATGCCGAAATTCTCCTTCTTCCAGCTCCAAACTAACTGGAATTTTTTTTTCTGGTTTCTGACAAACACCCTGAACTATATCATTGTGGCCAGTTCTAGAGGGAAATGACATAGCAAGTAATTCAGTCCATTCACTAATCTTAACATCCACAATATCGTTTCTGCGGGGAGAAACAGACCTTTCGTAAAGGGACCATAGTTCCTTTATACTGCTGCTATTATTTAACATTTCTATTGCACTACAAGGCATATACAGTGCTGTAAGGTATATAACAGACAGTCCCTGCTTCATGTAGCTTGCGGTCCAGTTGACACATACATCCAAGACAAATAGTTTTCAATTGCAGTTTGCAGTCCTTCTTCCTGTTGTAGTTGTTGTTATGGAAGGACAGACTAGATGGGCCTTGTGGTCTTTTTCTGTCATCATGTTTCTATGTTTCCTGCCCCTCTTTCATTGAGGACATCATCTGATGGCACTGGTACAGACCCTATTTTCTCAGGGCTCAGAAAGACCAAAACGTCTTTGTGAGCATGTCCTGGAGTCCCTGGGCGTGTGGCTACCTCCCCCGGTCCTTCTTCATTCTTTCCAACCCAGTAGAAGTTGGAAAGAATTATGCAAAAGGGGTCGAGAATTTCCATCTGTCTGTTTGGCCTGTATTTCTGGGGGCAATATAACTCTTGTGCCATCTAAGAAAATGTGGCAAAAAGATGCATCAAGTTTGAAAATCAACCAAATTGGACTGGAGGGTTCCTGAGAAATCTCCCTCTCCTCCCCCCCCCCCCCCAGAAACGTAAGATACAGTGAAACACAGCAGTTACCGAATTCTTCCTTTCAAACTCCATCTCCTTTTTATCTACTTTCCCAACCCCCTACAATTGCTCCATCACTGCTCAAACTGCTCCCACCCCAAAGATATACTTCCTTGCCACTGTTCTATCAACCTGCCAAATACCCATCAACAACTGCCTCACCACCCTATAAACTACTTCATTTCCAAACGTTATACCCTTAGCATACCACAAAGTGCCCCACCCCAAAAAATATCTCTACCAACTGCTTCACCACCCTACAGATTGCTTCAGTTCCAAAAACTACACCTCTACAACTGCTCCACTTTACAAACTACCTCAACCCTAAATAAATACCCCCCCCTACAAATTCCATACTACCCCACAAACTGCCCCAGGCCCAAAACCTAAACCTCCCTGCAACTGTCCTAAATCCCACAAACTACCCCACCCCTGAAACCATCCCCTCTAGAACTTCCCCACCACCCTAAAAAAACACCTCACTCACAAAAGCTACTCTGCCGCAATTGCCCCACTCTACTGCAAATTGCCTCACCCACCAAAACTACACCCACACTTCTCCACCACTCTGCACACTTCTCCACTGCTAAAAAATGCTCACTAACAACTGCCTTACCATCCCGCAAACTGCTCCACCCTCAAAGATTACTGCCTGCAACTATCCCACCTTACCAACTTCCTCCCGCAATCTGCCCCACCATCCTGCTAACTGTCTGATCCCCCAAAGCTACCCCCTGCCAACTGCTCTCTCACACTGCAAACTGCCACACCTCCAAAACTATCTTCCTGCATCTGTACCTTCCCCCCAAAACTAGCTGCAGTTTACTAATACTGGTTCACAGTAACATAGCAGTTACTGAATTGCACCCAGAACCGACCCAAGGCAGAAACCATGGCCTCGCCAACACCCTCCCCCCCCCCCACCCCAATTCTGTCTCGGGAGGGGGAGGCGGGCAGCGGCAGTATTTTCAAAAGTGGAAGCTTTTTGCTGCCGTTTTTGCAAATACTTGGGGGCAGCGTGTGCCATGTGCCACTGCCGCCGTCACCACCCTCCTGTTCCACTGCCACAGTCCATTTAGGCTGGCTTCACTAGGTGGCCGCCTAGCTCACCTAATGGATGGGCCGGCCCTGATTGCACCCATCAAACAGCCCTCCTCTTTCATCTCTCTCAATCATAGACACACAGAAAAGCATCACAGATAGAAGTGCACACACATGCAAACATGCATGGACACATATGTGCAAGCATTCATGCACACACATGCAAGCATGCACAGACAAACACACAAGTAATGTAGATTCAGACGGGTGTGGTTATTTTATTTATTACAATTTTTTATATACCGCACTATTCGGCAGGGAGGTTTAGGTTATGCACAAACACACACACACATGGAGGTTGGAAAGAATTCCATAAGCTATTCTTTGCATGCTTTCCCTACTTGTTATCCAAGTATTGCACGAATGTGGATCCTGCTCTATCAAAACGTTTCTTCCTTATCTCTGCCTCTCTTATTTTGAATTTCACTATACTGTGAAGAGACCTACCCCCTCCCCCCCCCCCCCCCACCGCTGTTTCCATCCATTCCCCGTTTTCTTCTTCCACCATTGAGTTCTGCTTGGCCAGCTCCATCTTCACAATGACTCATATACCATTGGTCTTAAAGACATGCTTGTGCAGGGCAGAAATAAGAACATAATAAGAACATAAGATATGCCATACTGGGTCAGACCAAGGTCCATCAAGCCCAGTATTCTGTTTCCAACAGTGGCCAATCTAGGTCATACGTACCTAGCAGTTTCCCCAAGGGACACAGGTTCCACAATGCTTGTATTGGTTCAAGCATTGATATCCTGGGTCCCTTCTTAATAATGGTTTATGGACCTTTCCTCCAGGAACTTGTCCAAACCTTTTTTAAACCCAGCTACACTAACAGCCTTTACTACATCCTCCGGTAACAAATTCCAGAGTTTGATTACACGTTGAGTGAAAAAATATTTTCTTTTATTAGTCTTAAATAGTTTACCCTGTAGCTTCATTGCATGTCCCCTAGTCTTTCTATATTCTGATAAGGTAAACAATCGATCTACGTTTACCCGTTCCACTCCGTTCATTAATTTATAGACTTCTATCATATCTCCCCTCAGCCGTCTCTTTTCCAGGTTAAAGAGCCCCAACCTTTTTAGCCTTTCTTCATAGGAGTAGCCTTCCATCCCCTTTACCATTTTGGTGGCTCTTCTCTGAACCTTTTCTAAAATTGCTATATCCTTTTTAAGATATGGCGACCAGAATTGCACACAATATTCAAGGTGCGGTCTCACCATGGAACGATATAGAGGCATTATAATATCTTTTGTTTTATTTTCCATTCCTTTCCTTATCATACCTAGCATTCTATTTGCTCTCTTGGCCGCCGCTGCACACTGGGCCGAGGGTTTTAACATGGTATCCACAAGGACGCCTAAATCTTTTTCTTGGGTGGTGGTTCCTAATGTGGAACCTTGCATCGTGTAACCATAGTTTGGGTTGTTCTTCCCTAGGTGCATAACCTTGCACTTCTCCACATTAAATTTCATCTGCCATTTTGATGCCCAGTCTTCCAATTTATCAAGATCCTCTTGCAATTTTCCACAATCCTCCTGGGTTTTAACAACTTTAAATAGTTTTGTGTCATCAGCAAATTTGATAACCTCACTCGTTATTCCACTTTCCAGGTCATTTATGAATATGTCAAAAAGCAGCGGACCCAGCACAGATCCCTGGGGTACACCACTATTCACCTTTCTCCATTGGGAAAATTGGCCATTTAGCCCTACCCTCTGCTTTCTATCTTTTAACCAGTTCCTGATCCACAGTAGTACACTGCCTCCTATCCCATGACTCTTTAGTTTTGCCAAAAGTCTCTCATGAGGGACCTTGTCAAAGGCTTTCTGAAAGTCCAGATACACAATATCAACCGACTCACCTTTGTCCACCTGTTTATTCACTCCTTCAAAAAAACATAACAGATTAGTAAGACAAGATCTTCCTTGTCTACAGCCATGTTGGCTGTCTCCCATTAGGTCATGACTATCTATATGCTGAGTAATTTTATTCTTTATGATGGTTTCTACCATTTTTCCCGGTACTGATGTCAGGCTCACCGGTCTGTAGTTTCCCGGATCACCCCTCGAACCCTTTTTAAAAATTGGTGTTACATTGGCGATCCTCCAATCCTCAGGTATTAGAGATGATTTTTATGATAGTTCACAGATTACTGATAGCAGGTCTGCAATCTCAAATTTCAGTTCTTTCAACACCCTTGGATGTATACCATCCGGCCCAGGTGATTTGCTACTCTTCAGTTTATCTAATAGTTGTAGGACATCTTCCCGATGTATCGATATTTCCTTCAATTCTTCCACACCTTTAAATACCACTTCAGTCGTGGGTAACATCCCTACATCTTCCTCAGTAAAGACCGAAGCAAAGAATTCATTCAGTCTCTCCGCTATCGCCTTGTCGCCTCTTAGTGCTCCTTTAACCCCTTTATCATCTAATGGACCAACTGACTCTCTCACGGGTTTTTTGCTACGAATGTACTTGAAAAGGTCTTTATTTCGCGTTTTTGCTTCCGCAGCAAGCTTCTTCTCAAATTCTCTCTTTGCCTGCCTTATCAATGCCTTGCATTTGACTTGCCAGTGCTTGTGCTGTTTCCAGGTTTCATCATTTGGCTCTTTTTTCCATTTCTTGAAAGATGCTTTTTTGGCAACAACAGCCTCTCTGACCTCAGCTTTAAACCATGCTGGCAATTTTTTGGACTTCCTTCCACTTTTCTTAAAGCGTGGAATACAGCTGGTCTGGGCTTCCAAGATAGTATTTTTCAACAACACCCAAGCTTGATGTACGTCTTTAACCTTTGCAACTGCTCCTTTTAGTTTTTTCTTAACTGTTTTCCTCATTCTATCATAGTCTCCCTTTCGAAAGTTAAAGGGTAGTACTGTGGATTTCCTTACTATCCCTCCTCCACTAATTAAATCAAAGGCGATCATGCTATGATCACTATTGCCAAGTGGCCCCAACACCCTTATCTCTTGCACTACATCTGGTGTTCCACTAAGGACTAGGTCTAATATTGCTTCCCCTCTGGTCGGTTCATGAACCAGCTGCTCCAAGAAGCAGTCATTTATTTCATCTAGGAACTTTATCTCCCTAGCATGTCCTGTTGTGACACTGACCCAGTCGATGCCGGGGTAATTGAAATCACCCATTATTATTACTGCACTGTAACTTTTGCTAGCTTCCTTGATTTCTTTGAGCATTTCATCATCCATTTGTTCATTCTGGCCAGGCGGACGATAGTACACCCCCTCTGCCATCGCCTTCCCCTTTTTACATGGAATTTCAATCCATAGAGATTCTACAGCAAATTTTGTTTCTTGCAAAACTTTAATCCTTTCTGACTCAATGCCCTCTCTAACATAGAGCGCAACCCCTCCACCAATTTGATCAGCTCTATCATTTCGATATAGTTTGTACCCAGGTATCACAGTGTCCCACTGGTTGTCCTCCTTCCACCATGTCTCTGATATTCCAATCATATCTAACCTCTCGTTTAGTGCTATATATTCTAACTCTCCCATCTTGTTTTGTAGACTTCTAGCATTTGCATACAAGCATTTTAGAGACTGTATTTTATTCATATTAATTTGGCTATTGGTAGACATGGGTAATTTGGGATCTTTAAGTTCTGTCTGCTCCATACTCGAGGGCATTTGGGCTACTTTACTCTTTTTTGGAACCTCTCTGCTTTTTGTAGTATCCTTCAAGGATACATTCTTCCGAACCATGCGCTCTTGGGCGACTGTCGGCTTTCCCCTATTATCTAGTTTAAAAGCTGCTCTATCTCCTTTTTAAAGGTTAATGCCAGCAGCCTGGTTCCATCCCGGTTAAGGTGAAGCCCATCCCTTCGGAAGAGCCCCTCCTTTCCCCAGAATGTTCCCCAGTTCCTAACAAATCCGAACCCCTCATCTCTGCACCATTGTCTCATCCACGCATTGAGACTCCGGAGCTCTGCCTGCCTATTGGGTCCTGCACGTGGAACGGGAAGCATTTCGGAGAACGCTACCCTGGAAGTTCTGGATTTCAACTTCCTACCTAAAAGCCTAAATTTAGCTTCCAGAACCTCCCTACCACATTTTCCTATGTCATTGGTACCAACATGTACCAAGACAGCAGACTCCTCCCCAGCACTATCTAAGACCTTATCTAGGTGGCGTGTGAGGTCCGCTACCTTCGCACCAGGCAGGCATGTTACCAGGCGATCCTCACGTCCACCAGCCACCCAGCTATCTACATGCCTAATGATCGAATCACCAACTATAACTGCTGTCCTAACCCTTCCCGCATGGGCACTTGGCCCTGGAGAAACCTCCTCGGTGCGAGAGGGGTTTACATCACCTGGAGGACAGGTCCTAGTTACAGGATCACTTCCTGCCACACCAGGGTGATGCTCTCCTGTCACGTGACCTCTCTCCTCCATGGCAACTCACATGCAGTTCACTAATGCTGCCTGGGACTGGATCTTGATGTCACCAACTGCTAATATTTGTGAAGATATGCCTAAGGTTCAGGAAGTTTCAAGCTTTCAAAATGGAAGCCCCAGAGTCCCCAGCCAATGCCACTCTACCCAGAATCCTTGTACAAAGAGGCAAGGAAGCCTTCAGGGTCAGTCGGAGCAGCATTGGGATGCAGGGTCCCAGCATTGGGCACTCGGATTGGATGCAAAGGTGGCCCAGATGTGATGCGGAGCAGTCTAAGAGGCCTTACTCTTTCCTTGCTAACACTAGGGCCATGCTTTAATTAGGCAAACTAGGCAATTGCCTAGAGTTCCAGCCCTCCGTGGGGCATCTATTGCCGCCACTGCCACCCCTCTCAGAAACCACGAGGCAGCACTTACCTTAACTCACCGGTGCTGCCCACAGTTTCTGCCCTCTACTATCAGCTCTTCTGCACCCCTCTGATGCAAACTTCAGAGGGGGGCAGAAGAGGTCAACGGGGGAGGTCAATGGTAGAGAGTAGAAACAGCGAGGCAGCACTAGCGAGTTAAAGTAAGTGCTGCCTCGCAGTTACTGAAGAGGCAGTAACGGGGGCAGGGGCAGCAGGATGGAGGGGTCTGCCTAGGGCGTCTCCTAACCTTGCACTGGCCCTGGCTAACACTTCCCCCAACACCGGATTTCTACTCACTTATACTGTGCCCTTGTATTTATCTCATATGGTGTAAGCTGCTTTGCATCACCTCGTGCAGGAAGAAGGCAGTATAGAAACCAAAGAATAGAATAAAACATTTCTGGGTACTTTATCCCACAATCATTATAGACTGATTACTTATTTTCCATTTTTCCTTGGTATAACACCTGGGAAAGATAAAAGGTGAAGATGTGAATCTGGGAACTCCAGGCTCATACAGATGTTACTAGTAGGTATCTTAAACAGCACAGCTATGAACCTCATCCACAGTCTCTGCCCACAAACATACATCCTGCCTCCATCCTCTAAGAAACCCCTCATTAGAGGCAGTCCTGTTTGTGCACAGGGGTAGCAGTCTCTGTTGTACTTATCCTGTGGTGAAGCAGGGTGTGTGAGGGGTATTTGTATCCTCTGTTCCTGACTTCTTGGCTAGGGACAACAACCACTGGAATCTTTCCTCAGCCCTTGGTTTCCTATCTCTGGTCCCAGAAGCAGGTGAAAAGAAATAAGAACACACCACACAGTTATTCAGTAACATTTACAAAGTTCTGCTAAAGCTTTAGGAAGGCAGTCACGGTCCTGTAAACCTGGACAGTCTCCCATAACTCACTTAATTTGCTTGGTCGCAGCATTTACTTTTAATAAGGAAAAACATGCCACATTATACAATTTTGTCTTATCAGTCTGTGTCATGCTTTTTGCCTTAATCTTTAACAATATATACATATTGGAAACCAAACTATGCATAAACATATTGGTCATAAATTAGTCATAATCACATTACTCCTAAGAAAACCAAAAAAATGTCAAACCAAAAAATCAGAATCTTGCCCAGATATAGAAAGTTCATTAAAGGTCCATTGTACTCATTTTATGCATGAAAAATAGATTCTTTTTTAAAATTTCTTTAATAAAACACCATAACCAACAGTGTCAATCAACACAATGTTGTGTTTCAAACTAATTGTCCATTTACTTAGTTCTGCTTCAGGGTTAGTAATGTGACCGAGTATTAGTTCAAAACATCAAAGAAGCATTTCTTTCATACTCATCTTAGAAACAGCCACTTTATCGACAACCCATTCATGAAGGTCCGTATACTTCCCGTGAGAATAAACTTTGTTTCTTTGTTCATTACAAGATGTAACCTTAACAATATACTTCGAATGTCAAGCTGTTCACAAACATAAGTGATCTGGCCTAAGCATACAGAGCTGTATACAAATATAAGCTTACTATCTAGTTTCCCTTGCAAAACACAACCTTGATAGTCTCACAATTATCCCACATATCCTTTTTCCATTTTAAATATTATTTGAAATTTTTAACATAGTATAATCAACAAAACAGGACCGAGTCCCTCAACAACATTACAACTTCAAATGACCCCTCCCATTCGTATTCCTCAGCAAGTAATTTCCTCCTAATTTAGCCTTATAGGCCCCGTCTGTAACCAAAATCTTCTCTCCCAAGAACCTTGCGTTCCCATGCTCCCCTACATGGATGCTGATTGCCATACAATACTCCAAGACCGTTAGTTATTTCACCCCATCCTCTTCTTAAGGCAATCAGTTTATGAAGCTTTTAAAGATCCGCAGGTCATTGTTTATAGCTGGTAAGATCTGGTAAGATGGGTTGGTTCCACTGAGCAGCTATTTCACACCTTGTCACTACTAAATAGTGTGCCACAGCTCTTTGATAGTTCCAGGATACCATCTCCGTCTTTTGGTGGAGCAGAAATATCACGGGTTGCCACGGCAATTTCCATCCCCCCATAACCTCTAATGACTGCCACACCATCTCCCAGTAGGTTTGCACCACCCGACATTCCGACCACATGTGGAAAAAAGGTTCCCCTTCCACCACATTGTCGCCAACAGGCTCCAGTTTCCAGAACTCCTGCCCACTGTAACCTCACTGGGGCCAAGTACCATCAAGCTGCTTTCACTCACCAGACTTTCTCTATGAGACCCCAGTACCCCTTTCAGTCAGTTTCCATAAGTGGAGCTTAGACTTCTGCTGCTCAAAATATTTCTCTTCTATGATGGGACAATATACCGTATGTGAGAAAAACTGTCAGTGCTGCAGTGTTTTGTGGGGGTGAGGAGAGTAAGTGAAGGAGAAAGCCTGAACTGCTTGTACCAAAGCTGTATCTATTCTATAGTATGTTAGAGCCTACCCTGGGTAGGAGTGTGAGAGACTAAACCCCAAGGCAGGGAGGAACAGGAACCAGAGGTAATAAAACTACAGAAGAAACTCTCTACTTGGTGGTAAAGAGGTGCAGAGTAGCAGTAAACCAAAGTCAGACCCACCAAGAACTGTTGAACCAATAAGGATGTCTAACAGAGCTTCATTATATATGGTCCCCTTTGCTGGTCCAGTGGACTCTTCTGGGGGCGAGCTTTTCCTTCCGCCACCTCTAGCTCATGTTTTCTTGAACTTGGATTGCAGCTGAGTAGCCTCCAGTCTGTGGCCCGCAAGGCCACAGGGTCGATCCCCAACAGACCTTACATAGTGGAACAGTATGAGTGGGGGAAGCTTGCGCTGCTGCTGTCCATGCTGGGCATGTTCGCTGGGGGAGGGGGAAGAAAAGAAGGAAGCTGCTATTCGTTTGTATCTGTTCTATAGTAAGGAAGTGTGTGTGTGTGTGTGGCAAGCAGGGCTGGTGCCAGGATATGAGACGCCCCGGTGAACCTTATTCCCAGCACCATTCCTGCTCCTGTCCCTATGCCTATGACCACCGCTGCCGCCCCTCTCCAGAACGTGCAGTAAGGGCAGCACCATGGTGCCGGGATGACCTTCTCTTCCGGGCCGCGATGCAGTTCACACTTCTGCCCCCTCCAGTTCAACTGCCTTTTCAACAGAAGTGGAATTGGAGGGGGGAGAACGTGTGAACAGCACTGCGGCCCAGAAGAGAAGGTCATTTTGGTGTCTCGGTGTCTTTTTAAATGTATTGCTGTCACTGAATGTCCCAAAGACGGGCAACAGCAGTGGCAATGAGTGCCCTCCGACCATTTGTGCTCTAGGTGACACCTAGTTTGCCTAATGATTGCACTGGGTCGGGTCGCAAGCTTACACTGCTATAGCTCATACCGTACCTGCTCTATGGTAGGTCAGTGCATGCGCAAGGAAAGCTTATACGTCAGCAGCCAGAAAACATAAAAGGCAGTGTAACTAGTGATTGAAGAGTCAGACTAAACTCAATCCATTTTATAGTGAATATTATGATGGTGCTTGGTGCACAGCACAGGAAACAAGCCCTCCCTGTTTCAGGTAATACCTGTAGTTGGGCTTTGTATACAAAATCTTATGTTCTGTGGATTAACGGAAGGCTTATGTCGCCTGTGCTGTGCACCAGGCACCAACACAATATTCACTGCAAAATGGATGGAATTTGTCCTTTATCTGTGTGCCCAGAGGCATAAAACAGAAAAGGCAGTGTAGCTACTGGTGGCACAGTCAAAGTGAGTATTATATTGAGTGCCATAGTAGGATAATAGATGTTGACAGATAAGGACCATTTTTCTTTCCAAGTCTGCCTACTTGCTCCTGCTTATGTTGTTCTCAGCTATCACTCCAACGAGCTTGACTGCCTACATTGTTCTAGCCCTGACCATTGCCCTTCCTTACCACCTTTGAGTCCCAAGCTAATCTTACTGCCAATGCAGTAATAGTTTTTAATGCTGATCCCCCACAGATTCCCATGCGTTTCAGGACTGACTAGTCCAGGGCACTCTGGATACATTTTCCAAGATAGCGATAGTGAGGGACAAATGCCACTGAACACCTCCACTGCTGGCCCCGAGACAAGCATTGTGGAGCCCGTTTGCCTTTTTGGGAACCTGTCAGGTACTTGTGACCTGGATTGGCCACTGTTGGAAACAGGATACTGGGCTTGATGGACCTTGGTCTGACCCAGTATGGCATTTCTAATGTTCTTATGTTGTTGGACCCAATGAAAGATAGCTTGTCAGACGGCTGCCTGAGTGAGAATGTTCACAGTCTTGGCAAGTGCATATATCAATATGATTTGCAAGGGATTGTGGACAATGCAGTTCATTCACACCAGACACAGCTGCTCACAATAATTAGTTGTGCTTAAGGGTAAAGCCAATAAGATATTTATTTATGGGGTTATTTCTCCCAACACAGATATGCTTGGTAGCACATAAATCAGGATACTTGCTTTCAGTGTTAAACTTGGAAAAACAAAATCAGGAAAAACAACTGCTGAACTTGTCAGGCAATCAAAGCAAAAGAAATAAGACCTGGTTGGTAACAAACTGGTCTTTTCTGTAGGCTTTAGCTAATATTTTCTTAGCAGTGTATCAAACAACAAACAATATCCACAAAGAAGAGAAAAACTGTTCTTTTCAGGTTAACTTCTTATATCTTCCCACATAGATTCAGAAGTGATTCCCTCAGAGCTCACAAGCAATTAGGTAAGGCTCAATTGCTAGCAGTTACCCAGCTGAAACCCCTTAGCTGGCTTGCTTTCTACTGCGTGGCTAAAAATCCTACTCAGGAGCTTTTCTGAGTAGATTAAAGAACAAGTTTGTATTTCTTTGTGATGGTTGCTGTACTTTGTAACAGAAAATTACCAAAGGAGTTTAGACAGAGAGCAATCCATGTAAATACAGCCTTCATCTAAGGCTTCTCCTTCCCCTTCTTCAACAATCATGGGTTCAATATCATGGATTGGCACAGAGGAATTTCTCAATGGAGCACTTTCAGGACAATACTTGCTTCCCTGCTGTCTTTCAAGGGTATAGCTAGGGCATAGATCAGTGTTCATACCTGAGCTTCCATTGCTGTTAGAGTTCCTCTCTATATAGCCTGGCCAGTATGTAGTCCAGTTCTTATGTCCAGCCTTCCAATCCAGATCCCTGGACACTGGATCTCTCTTCACATACCTTCTGGCACGGGTCTTAGGGTCCCTTCCACGTGCAGCCGTCTCCCTCACAGGTACCGTCTGGAGATTCCTAGCTCTGCAGCACCATTCCTCTGGCTTTCCCCAGTCCAATGGTGTATGCTGGCCCTTGGAATGCCTCCCGGTATACGTACTGCTCCGGACTCCTCTAGACCTTCCAAAGGCTTTTCTCTTCTTTCTTCCAAAGGGTTTCTTGCCCTCTCTGTCCGTCCGGTTTGGCTTCTGCTTCTGATGATCCTCCAGATGAAACTGAGGATAATTCTGAGGATATCCAAGTTGATCATGAAGATGATGATGAGGATTCTCTGTAGAATAAACTCTACCTTTATTCTGCCTTGATGAGTGCTCCACCTTATCACAGCGCAGCTGTGCTGAATCAGGCCCTGCCCTTTGAGATGAGTGCTTGGGGATTACCTCATAGCCCTCCTGATTGAACACACGTTTCCCCTCTTCAGCTCCTCTAGTGGCTGTTGGAAACCTGGTGCATTCTGGGACTGGTAGTCTTTTATGGGAAAATTCTGTTTTCTTATTTCTACCAGAACTGACAGGTTGCTTGTTCAGAGTCACTTCACCTTTTCTATAGCTCCTTCCTGAGCTATGATAAGCTTCCTTATCACAAGCTTCATTCCTACTGCCAGTGCCTTCTGCTGCTTGAAGAGAAGGACTATAGAAACTGATATCATTGTGGAGGTGGGAGTTCCTGGTTGTATACTCCATTCTCCATTCCTTTCCTTATGATACCTAGCATTCTATTTGCTTTTTGGCTGCTGTTGCACATCGGGCAGAGGATTTCAACATATTATCCACGATGACGCCTAAATCTTTTTCCTGGGTGGTGGTTCCTAATGTGGAATCTTGCATCGCGTGACCATACTTTGGGTTGTTCTTTCCTAGGTGCATAACTTTGCACTTGTCTACGTTAAATTTTATCTGTCATTTGAACATCCAGTCTTCCAATTTATCAAAGTCCTCTTGCAATTTTTCACAATCCTCTTGTGTTTTAACAGCTTTGAATAATTTTGTGTCATCTGCAAATTTGATTACCTCACTCGTTATTCCCATTTCCAGGTAATTTATGAAGTTGTTAAAAAGCAGTGGACCCAGCACAGATCCCTGGGGTACACCACTATTCACCTTTCTCTATTGGGAAAATTGGCCATTTATCCCTGCCCTCTGCTTTCTATCTTTTAACTGTTCCTGATCCATAATAGTACACTGCCTCCAATCCTATGACATTTTAATTTGGCCACTTGTTCTATGTCCATCCAGAGCATAGCCCTTCCCACAGATTCCAAACTCGAAGGTGGTGTCTAGGTGTTAGTACCTGGGGCACAGGAGCACATGCTTCTCACATTTTGCTCTGCTCTTGGGCATCCAGAATTGTGAGGCCCCTCTATGCGATCTAGGGAGTCCAGAAACATTTAGGTGAGTGGTTCTCCACAGTTGTCTCCTGAAGGAAATGGGTTGAGGGTTCTCTTCTAGTTAATCCTCTCATGAGAGCTAATCCATATAAATTGAGAGGTAATCTTTGTTTTGGACAACTGACAAGGGAGCAGTGACCACATCTGGAGGCCACTAGGTCTTTAGCTAGGCCAGGAATGGTCAGCTATTTAATGCTCCAGCAATCTTGGATGCCAGCCTGAGGGAAGACAGCCTGGGAGTTGCTGGACAATGCAACACTTTTAGCTAATGAGATCATGCTAAGGAGCTGAACTCGCTCTCAGGTATCAGGGAAAGCAAACCAGTCTTTGTCTAGGATGAAGCGCCTGATGTAAAACCTATGTATAGCTCATGGAGCTGGTACCATCATAGCTAAGCATAATCTTTCCTTTTGATCTGACATTCTTGGGACCCCAGCCTGTGTGAACTGGCAGAAATGTCTTGTACACTACTACAATTCAGATGGGGGACCTCACCAAGTGGACCTTAGTTCAACCCAGTGAGACTTCAAGTGGAGCAAATTCTTCAACCATAGAAGGAGTATATAAGCGAAGGAATCACATTCTCAGAAGATCCTTCTCCATTCTGTCATGGTTTTGCCTTGGAGACTTCTCAGCACTGATATTTATAGCCATCAGTTGCCATGAAAGAAATTTGAAGCCTCCCTGATTTATGGAGGAGGCAATATTTTTATTTGAGGGTTCCATTTCTTCAGTGGAGACTGGCCAAAGACATAACCTGTGTCTCTCGCAGACCTTAGATGAAATACTTGTCTCCCTTGCTCTTGGGTACCATGGCCATAAATTGGTCAATGAAGTGTGTCTCCTTGGGGTCCTTGTTTGGTGATTTAGAAAAAAGAGGAAAGGATCTTTGTACTTAATCCCCTCCACCTTTGTAGTGTAGTATCCTCTTCTCTGTGAATTAAGGCTCATCTCTTTCAATTGCAAGAAAGTCAGGTGATGTAGCCCAGAACAGGAACTGCCATTCTTGAATCGGGCCTAGACCTCTCTGAAGATGTTTGTAGGTTCCCAGTTCTTCCAAATTTGGACAGGCTGCATTTTCAATGGATAGATAGGTGATGAAAATATACAGCAGTCTCTTAAAACATTGATTTATGGAAAGTTCAAAGTGATGGTTGCCTCAATCCATACTAACAAGAATTACAGGTCCCTTGATGAGATGACTTGATGAGCGCAGGAATCCTTGTAGGCAGAGTTCTAATCTCCTTCCAGAGGTAATGGCACGGCAGAGGACTTGCCTCCGTTGCAGTCCCAAAATTTGAAGCACTTAAGCTTGGATATGCAGCTTGGGAGAGAGACTTTGCTGTAGGCATAAAGCCCAGTCTAAATGGAACTTATATCACACTTTTCTGGACTGTTCTGGACTTGGCATGAATGATAATGAAGGTGAAATTTAAACTTACCTGTAAATTTTCTTTCTTTCAGACTTGCCAGACCAGTCCAGAGCCTATCCAGGGAAGCTGCAATAGTCAAAGGCTGATTAGTTCCTGAAGATGAACAGCAAGTGTGGTGTTATTCATCTGAAGTTATTTGTGACTGATCTTACCCTTGGTTTAGGGTATTGTCAGGTTTTACTACCTCAGTTTTGATGGCATTTTGAAAGCACAAAATAGGGGTTTTTTGTTTTATTTGATTGCTTTTTTGCCTAGATTCTTAGCTTTGACATAGCAGATAGCAGCATCAACCTCCTATAAGGGAAGTGATATAATCTCGGAGCTTTTTCTCTGTCTCCATCTGCTGGCAGGGGGACATAACTCACTTGTTTGGACTGGTTTGACAAGAATAAAGAAAAGGAAATTTAACACGTAATTTAAAATTCACCATAATTGACCTGCCATCTAAAAAGCTGTCCAAACCTTTTGTAAACTCAGTTATACTGGCCTAGATCGCATCCTTCAACATCAAATCCCATAGTCTCATTGCTTGAAAAAAACATTAGTATTTTTGTTAAATATACCTCTGGCTAGTTTCATGGAAAGTCCTATATCCTAGTATTTTTTTGTAGAAGTACTCGTAAATAACCTTTCCTTTTTAATTTATTCCATACTATTCACTGATTTGTATTCCCTCTCAGGTGGTATCTTAGCAGGCGTGATATCAG
Organism: Ichthyophis bannanicus; assembly: GCA_033557465.1. NCBI lineage: Eukaryota > Metazoa > Chordata > Amphibia > Gymnophiona > Ichthyophiidae > Ichthyophis > Ichthyophis bannanicus. The sequence goes on along the minus strand of CM066045.1, from coordinate 16,969,873 downwards.
ACACTGTTGGCGGCAGAGCCACGACATGCTTTGTGATGCTGATCGTTGCTGCTCCTATGGTGAGTACTATGTGCTACAGAGTCCACTGCCTGCACAAATGGACTTCATGTTCCATGTTATTAGAAAAGGTTCAGAGAAGAGCTACCAAAATGGTAAAGAGGATGGAAGGATACCCCTGTGAAGAAAGGCTAAAAAGGTTAGGGCTCTTTAACCTGGAAAAGAGATGGCTGAGGGGAGATATGATAGAAGTTTATAAATTAATGAACAGAGTGGAACAGGTAAACGTAGATCGATTGTTTACGTTATCAGAATATAGAAAGACTAGGGGACATGCAATGAAGCTACAGGGTAAACTATTTAAGACTAATAAAAGAAAATATTTTTTTCACTCAATGTGTAATCAAACTCTGGAATTTGTTACCAGAGGATGTAGTAAAGGCTGTTAGTGTAGCTGGGTTTAAAAAAGGTTTGGACAAGTTCCTGGAGGAAAGGTCCATAAACAATTATTAAAAGGGACCCAAGATATCAATGCTTGACCCATACAAGCATTGTGGAATCTGTGTCTTTTGGGGAAACTGCTAGGTACGTATGACCTAGATTGGCCACTGTTGGAAACAGGATACTGGGCTTGATGGACCTTGGTCTGACCCAGTATGGCATATCTTATGTTCTTATGAAGGTTAAGCCTGTATATTGGCTAGTTTCTTCCAGTCCTGAAAGTCTTGATGGAAGGCCCATCCATGAAGAAATGTGGGGTCTTCAGCCATCACATAGGTGAAAGACACATATAGTCATGTTCTTGAAGTAAGCGATGGGAGTGTGCAAATGTGCATTATATTAACATGTTCTCCAGCTATTAGCCCTGGTATCCTTTATAGGCAGTGATCTATGTGCTCTTGCCACTGGCTTTAATGTACTCACACTCACTGCTTGCAACTATTTCTCTGAGCAGGATGGTATAAGAAGAGGTATGAAATTAATTTCAGTGATTTATTGTATCCCTTTTTTGCAGTTGTTCCTTTACAATCAAATTGGCCATGATGGAATGCCCACTACAATAGGTGAGAAAGATCCAAAACCTTCAAGCTGCTATAAATAAACTAGCAGGACTCAAGTGTTACCATAAAATGCTAATCCTAGACTTAACCCTGACCCCTACCACTTAACCATAATCATGTTCTGAACCTTATCTCATACTTCCTAAAACCTAGTGTCCTCTCTAGCTCATAAATCTAGCTCTAAAAGCAATGCTACTTCTACCCCCAACAATAACCCTTCCCCAAACCCTATCCCTAACTACCATGCTGCTCTGACCTTTCCCCCAGCTCCTCACTAATAGAGCTTCTTCCAAACCTAATCACCAACCTATCCCTAGTTCTACCCACAACCATGGTGGTGTTCCACATTTGGCAGAGCCTTTTGTAAAATATACAGGAAAATGTGAACATCCCAGTTTGGACATCCCATTTCTCCCTTTGACACTGTAGGCCAAATCAGACGTACTGTGTGCATGGAAATAGGTGTCTCGCAAGAAAAAGAAAAAATGACCTACTTGCAGCTACTGATATTAAGCGCTGTATTCTCTCCCCTAACCTTTCCCTTTTTTTCCTATCGAAATTCCATGGTCCTTTTTGTTTTATTTTCTTCCTCCTATTTGCCCTTCTTTCTCCCACCCTTACATCTTTCGTTCTTCTTGTGATCTTTTTTGTTTATTATTTGTCTTGTCCCCCTTTCTCCTCTTTCCTTTTTCTCTCTAGGTATGCTGATTCTGTGTGGTGCACTGGTAAATGGTCCCTATGCCCTTATCACTACAGCTGTTTCAGCAGATCTGGTAAGCTTTTTATTGCATGAGAGCTTCTAAACAAGGGGTTCGTGCCTCAGGGTAACAGTCTCAGTATGGCATTCCCTAAAAAGGAAGAAAAATGTGCTTGGGTTCTTTTCTAAAGTACGTCTTCCATTATTTAAATAATATTAGCATGGAGGCTGATTCCATATGGTGCACACCTGGGCCATGGGGATGCCTAAAACCTAGACGGGGCCAGGTTGTACCCGATTCCGCATCCACAGGAGCTAGATGCACCCACGATTGTGGAATCGGGCACCTAGACATCCCAGCATGCATCGTATGCCGCTGCGGGGGACGTTCCCTGGCGTGCCCATTCAGACCAAACAACAATCCAGTTGGTACAATGGCATCCCATCGCCATGGCGCTGGCACATCCAGCTGGAGGCACAGAATGCCCTGACAGAGCACGACCCTCAGCGGGGTCCCCCAAGTTAGACTATATAGCACTAAATGAAGGCCTGGATTGGACAGCAAGTGCTGTATTGCGGCGTGTGATGGGATTGGGGGGCTGAAACCGGCTAACAGCAAAGTGCCCGGCACTTATTGCACCATAGGGGTGGAATAAGCCAGGCATCCATTTCTTTGCCAGGGGGACGTACAGAGGCTCACCTTGAATAGCCTCTGTATGTTCTGGCGACTGCCACACCCCCACTCCGCTCCAGCACCTCCCCCTCCCGCCTACATCCAGTGCTCCCCGCACAAACGCTCTGTACGTGCGGGGAGTGCTGGCCATGGAAGCGGGTCTCAGAGCTGAGCATGGGTTGGATGTCCAGCCCATATGTTCAATCCTGCTATTTGCTCCACAGAATGACCTCCATAGGGAATAGGAACACAGAAATCAAACACAAATAAGAATAGAAATGAGGTTTTCAGAAGACCGTGCCAATGAGGAGACAGCTAAACTGAAAGTAGAAATAGTGTTTGGGCTAGATGGCAAACATTCAAGGGTTTTGAAGGAACTTAAGAAAGTTCTGACGGCTCCACTGTCTGACCTTTGCAATGTTTCTTTAGAGCTGGGAATGTCCCTTTTCACAAAAACAGAAGTAAGGAGGAGGTTAGGAACTACGGACTGATTTGTCTGACCTCTGTGTTGAGTAAATTAATGAAAACACTGCTAAAATAGAGGATAGTGCAGTTTCAGGAGTACAATAGATTTTACTAGGACTACAAAAGGGGACTGCTACTTCTGGAGAGAGATCTGTAATAGTGAGTATATACTGTAGTTCTCATAATTTTTCTGAAGGGAATTCTTTGGATTAAAGCTGATTAATCTGTGAACCCAGTGTATTTGTTAAATCAGTCAAGGCCTAGTAGCAGCAGTTTAACTTTAAAGTTAAAGCACAGAAGAGAGCTTTCTGGTTAAATTTAGAACCCAGCAGAGAGCTTCTAGTTTAAATTTCATACTAAGTCAGAGCCTAGCAGCAACAAAGAGCTTTAATTTAAATCAAATCAGAATATAACAGCATAAAAGGCAAAACGGGGTCAGTATACTTTGAGCAATAAATAAAGTCTTCTAGAGACCTTTACAAAGAGGCCTTCTAACTAGGGGGCAAGAGACCTGTGAAACCTTTTAAATAGGTGTTAAAGCTAGGTGGCAGGTCAAAAGGCCATTTTGAAATACTCCTTCTATCCAAGCAAGGACTATTAATCACCCAGGAAGTTGGTCACAGCTGACCTTAGAAGCACAGGACAGGGTACTGTGTAGCAGCCCTCTTTTAATAAGTCTTATTTCCATCCCTCCCTCCCCAACACCCACCCACCCATCCCTGGGATAATTGTAGCTTTATAGGTACTTACACATCTTAAAGGAAAGGAGCTGCTCTCAGGTGCAGCTCTTTATCCAAATCAGTCATACATTAAGGACCTGAGATTCATTAAGCTTAAGGCGAACAATGTATATTAAACGTATTAGATACACTTTTATTAGTATAAGTATCCACAGCAAGCCTTAGTAAGTAAAGAACTTAAAGATCTAAACAAAAGCTTAAAAGCAATGCAGTGTTCCTCAGAGTTCCATCCTTGCCCCACTTCTCTTCAATGTCTTTCTTGCCCCTCTCGCCTTGCTCATCCAAAAAACTGGAATTTCTGTTTATATCTATGCCGACGACATTCTTCTGGTCCACCACACCTCCATTTCTGCACCTAATCTCTCTCCACTGAATGACTGCCTTGATCTCGTTGCCTCCTGGTTCACGCAAAACTTTCTTCACGTTAATCCATCCAAGTCCTCTGCGATCTGGTTCTCCTTTTCGTAACTCCCCTCCTGATCTGTCACCCACTATGTCTGTCCAACCTATTCCTCTTGTCTCTACCCTACACTATTTGGGGGTGACCCTGGATTCCTCTCTCTCTTTCCACCAACATATTTCCTCTGTGGTGCGTTCCTGCTTCTTCCATCTTCGTAGAATTAGATCCATCCGGCCTTTTCTTTCCTCTTCTGCTGTCATTACTCTCATTACGTCTCTTGTGATCACTCACCTGGATTACTGTAATTCTATCTTTGCCGGTCTCCCCTGACACCAACTAAGTCGTCTCCAGCTAGTCCAGAATGCTGCCGCCAGCTTGATTACATCCTCTCCCGTTACCGCCCATATTACTCCCTCTCCTCTCTACATTGGCTTCCAATCAAGGTTCATTTTATCTATAAACTTCTCACTATTACCCATAAAGTCCTACATACCAGTATCCCACAATACCTGGAGGATACTATCTACCTCCAGCCTGCCCCATGTTCTCTCCGCTCTGTACACAGTAACCGTCTCTTTCTTCCCTCTCCCTCTCAGGCCCACCTCGAGCTTACCCGACACTCCGCATTCTTTTTCCTTTTCTAATGTTTTCCTACAGCCACCACTTTGTTTTATTGTACACTGCCCTGACGCTTCGGCAAGGGTGGTTTATCAAGTCTTGCTAATAAAGAATAAGATGCAGACAGCAGTCCAGCAGCAAGATGGGGGCTTTCCAGTCTTTTGCATTGAGTGTCACATGTATGATTTTCTCCCACTTGCTGAGAGGTCTTATGTGTACACTAGGTGCAAGGAGCTCTTTGCTCTCAGGGAACGAGTCCGTTCTCTAGAGGCTAGAGTAGCAGACTTAGAAGACATAAGAAAGACAGAGAGGTACATAGACGAGACCTACAGGGATATAGTCCTGAAGTCCCACCTCCAGTCTGGCAGCATCCCTGTTGCCATGGAAGAGAGAGGTCACGTGACAGGAGAGCATCACCCTGGTGTGGCAGGAAGTGATCCTGTAACTAGGACCTGTCCTCCAGGTGATGTAAAATCCTCTCGCACCAAGGAAGTTTCTCCAGGGCCATGTGTCCATGAGGGAAGGGTTAGGACAGCCGTTATAGTTGGTGATTCGATCATTAGGCATGTAGATAGCTGGGTGGCTGGTGGACGTGAGGATCACCTGGTAACATGCCTGCCTTGTGCGAAGGTAGCAGACCTCACGCGCCACCTAGATAAGGTCTTAGATAGTGCTGGGGAGGAGTCTTCTGTCTTGGTACATGTCGGTACCAATGACATAGGAAAATGTGGTATGGAGGTTCTGGAGGCTAAATTTAGGCTTTTAGGTAGGAAACTGAACTCCAGAACTTCCAAGATAGCGTTCTCTAAAATGTTTCCCATTCCATGCGCAGGACCCAAAAGGCAGGCAGAGCTCCGGAGTTTCAATACGTGGATGAGACGATGGTGCAAGGATGAGGGTTTTGGATTTGTTAGGAACTGGGGAACATTCTGGGGAAAGGAGGAGCTCTTCTGAAGGGATGGGCTTCACCTTAACCAGGATAGAACCAGGCCGCTGGAATTATTTATTTTTTATTTATTTAATGGGTTTTTTATACCGCACTATTTCTCATCAGCGCGGTTTACAAGCAACAAAATTTGAACAATGTAGAACAGCCTAACATTGAACTTACAAAGAACAGGGAAATTAACATGGTGAACAGGTAAACTATGTACACTATATACAAAATAATAAGGGGGGTGTAAATGAGGGGTGGGCTATTTACATTGGGCAACGATGGCTAAATGTATGTAAATGTTTGTGTAAATAATCTAGGGTATTTTAGGGCATGTAGTCAGGGATGACATGTTAATCATGTAAGTTGTTGTGATAGAGATAGTTGTAAAAAGGAGATAGAGCAGCTTTTAAATTAGATAATGGGGGAAAGCCGACAGTCACCCAGAGTGCATGGTTCGGAAGAATGTATCCTTGAAGGATACTACCAAAAACAGAGAGGTTCCAAAAAAGAGTAAAGTAGCCCAAATCCCTTGAGTATGGAACAGACAGATCTTAAAGATTCCAAATTACCCAGGCCTACCGATAGCCAGATTAATATGAATAAAATACAGGAGCAGTTGCAAAGGTTAAAGACTTACATGAAGCTTGGGTGTTGTTGAAAAATACTATCTTGGAAGCCCAGACCAGCTGTATTCCATGCTTTAAGAAAAGTGGAAGGAAGACCCAAAAATTGCCAGCATAGTTTAAAGGTGAGGTCAGATAGGCTGTTGTTGCCAAAAAAGCATCTTTCAGGAAATGGAAAAAAGAGCCAAATGACGAAAACTGGAAACAGCACAAGCACTGGCAAGTTAAATGCAAGGCATTTATTTATTTACTTAGACAGTTTTGTATACTGCCTTATCCTTCAATCAAAGCGGTCACAACACAATTGGGGGATACATTTAACATGCGGGGATATGAGACACATACACTAATACTTACAGGGAACATGGGCAATGGAGGGTTATGTGGCTTGCCCAAGACCACAAGGAGCATCTGTGGGACTAGAAACCCCAGTCCTTCCGGCCCAAGGTTGCTGTTCTCTAGTGGGATTTGAACCCCCGACCTTCCGGCCTGAAGTACCTTGCCCCAACCACTAGGCTACTCCTCCCACCTAGGCATTGATAAGGCAGGCAAAAGGGAGAATTTGAGAAGAATCTTGCTGTGGAAGCAAAAATTATAATAAAGACTTTTTCAAGTACATTCGTAGCAAAAAACCTGTGAGAGAGTCAGTTGGTCCATTAGATGATAGAGGGGTTAAAGGGGCACTAAGAGGCGACAAGGCGATAGCGGAGAGACTGAATGAATTCTTTGCTTCGGTCTTCACTGAGGAAGATGTAGGGATGTTACACATGACTGAAGTGCTATTTAAAGGTGTGGAAGAATTGAAGGAAATATTGATACATCGGGAAAATGTATTACAACTATTTGATAAACTGAAGAGTAGCAAATCACCTGGACCAGATGATATACATCCAAGGGTGTTGAAACAACTGAAATATGAGATTGCAGACCTGCTATTAGTTCACAGATTACTATCATTAAAATCATCTGTAATACCTGAAGATTGGAGGATGGCCAACGTAACGCCAATTTTTAAAAAGGGTTCCAGGGGTGATCCGGGAAACTACAGACTGGTGAGCTTGACGTCAGTACCAGGAAAAATGGTAGAAACCATCATAAAGAACAAAATTACTCAACATATAGATAGTCATGGCTTAATGGGAGACAGCCAACATGGCTTTAGACAAGGAAGATCTTGTTTTACTAATCTGTTATGTTTTTTTGAAGATGTGAATAAACAGGTAGACAAAGGTGAGTCAGTTGATATAGTGTGAAAGAATACTCTGCACCCCCCCCTCACCTAATAACAGATAGGGCTCTTGGGTCACAGAAATCCACACACAAAACAAGGAGAAGGTTAATTGATCATAATCTTTAAATAATACACAAATCTGTAAATAATACACAACACACTTGTAATATAAACACAGGACCAAAGCGCTTTGGGAGAGCAAGCTAGGCCTTTGCCTATGTTTACTCTGAAATCAAAGCTTTAGGCCTCTTTATTTATAGGTAAAGATACCATTACGCAGCATAATTTCACTTTATTATTCTACGTCTCACATCACGTATATTCATAATATACATATTTTATTCTACGTCTAGTGTTACGTATATTCATAATATACTTTTCTGTAGGCATGCACGTCATAGACAATCATGAAAAGACATACATATATTCTCAGGCATGACTATGTAGGCCTTAATTCTAATTAATCCTAACACTGACAGTTTGATATCTCTGACCAGAGACAGCGAGACTGCGAAGCTAGGTAAACAACTTGCCTTTTACTTATCTTTCTAATAACAAGACTAATGTTTGTTATCTAAACCTTTAACGCAATTTCTTCTACAGGGTTTTCAAGGATAGTATTAAATAAGGAGCTACAAATGATATTAACTCTTTATTAGGGCTTGTTATACACAGGGCCTGACTGTGTATCCAACCCGGTACAATCAAGCTTTCTTTCATAGTGTATCTAGACTTTCAAAAAGCTTTTGACAAGGTCCCTCATCAGAGACTTTTGGCAAAACTAAAAACTCATGGGATAGGAGGTGATGTACTATTATGGATCAGGAACTGGTTAAAAGATAGAAAGCAGAGGGTAGGGCTAAATGGCCAATTTTCCAATGGAGAAAGGTGAATAGTGGTGTACCCCAGGGATCTGTGCTGGGTCCGCTGCTTTTTGACATATTCATAAATGACCTGGAAAAGGGAATAACGAGTGAAGTTATCAAATTTGCAGATGACACAAAACTATTGAAAGTTGTTAAAACCCATTATTGTGGAAAATTGCAAGAGGATCTTGATAAATTGGAAGACTGGGCATCAAAATGGCAGATCAAATGTGATGTGGACAAGTGCAAAGTTATGCACCTAGGGAAGAACAACCCAAACTATGGTTACACGATGCAAGGTTCCACATTGGGAACCACCACCCAGGAACAAGATTTAGGCGTCATTGTGGATAACATGTTGAAACCCTCCACCCAGTGTGCAGCGGCAGTCAAGAGAGCAAATAGAATGCTAGATGTCATATGGAAAGAAATGGAAAATAAAACAAAGGATATTATAATGCCTCTGTATCGTTCCATGGTGCGACCGCACCTTGAATATTGTGTGCCAGGTGAAATTAGGTCTTACCTGCTAATTATCTTTCCTTGAGCTCTCTCCGGGCCAGTCCAGGGAAACGCTAGGGTTGTCAATCCCCTTCAGCAGCTGAGGACTGAATACTTCAAGTTTTCTTGAGAGTCTAAGCCACTCCCCCTGAGGTGAATACTCCAGTCTACATCTGACAAAGCAGCTAACTTATTGCCTGAAATGAAACAAATAAAAACGCAGAACAGAGGAACTGAGAAACAGCCATATTCTCAAGGCAGAGATCAACCGAAGGCATGTTACCCACGGAATGTTCACATTGATTGTTTTTTTTTTTTTCACTATATTTTGAATAAAGAACCAAACAGGAGAAACAACTCCTCCGCCCACAGTTAAAGAAACTCCAGAGCCACTCCTAACCGAAGAAAAAAGATTATCCCTTAGCAGTCTTGCACTCCGGTAGACAAACCAAAGAAGGGGTGGGCCCTGGACTGGCCCAGAGAGAGCTCAAGGAAAGGTAATTAGCAGGTAAGACCTAATTTCACCTTCCTTATCACTTCTCCGGGCCAGTCCAGGGAAACGCTAGGGCAGTACCAAAGCAGTATCTAAATCCGGGAGGGACCCGCAAGACCAGCGATAATCGCCGAAGCTCCTACTTTCGCATCCTCTTGGGCCTGCACATCTAATCTGTAATGTTTAGCGAACGTATGCAAAGAAGACCACGTTGCCGCCCTACAAATATCCACCGGAGGCACGAACGCATACTCCGCCCAAGTAGTAGCTTGAGATCGAGTGGAATGGGCCCGCAGCCCATCAGGAGGAGCTTTCCCCCTGATCTCGTAAGCTGCAGCAATAGCCCGCTTCACCCAGCGACCAATCGAGGCTTTGGAAGCAGCTTGGCCCTTTTTCGGACCCGCGAACAGAATAAATAACCGATTGGACCTGCGAAAAGGCTGTGTAATTTTCAAGTAACTTTTCAAGATGCGACCCAGATCCAATTTACGGAGAGAATGGTCCATGGGCGAACCGGAAAGATCGGAGAAAATCGGCAACGCCACGGATTGATTAACATGAAAAGCCGATACCACCTTAGGGAGAAACGAAGGCACTGTCCGCAAAAGGACCTTCCCAGGCAAGAATTGTAGGTAGGGTTCGCGACAGGAAAGAGCTTGTAAGTCGGAAATCCGTCTGGCCGAACACAAGGCCACGAGAAAGGCTGTCTTCCAAGAAAATTCTTTCACACAACCCGAAGAAGGCACAGCAAACGGAGGGCGGAACAAGGCTTCCAAAACCAGATTCAAATCCCAAGACTGCACCACCTGCCGTAACGGAGGTCTAATAAGCCGAGCCGCCCGAAAAAACCGTTGCACGTCGCCATGCATTGAGATACGGTGACCCTGCACCGGACCTCGAAAACAAGTCAGAGCCGCCAAATGAACCCTCAACGTACTGAGAGCCAAGCCCTTATCCAAGCCACTTTGGAGAAACAAGAGCAGTTGTGGTAAAGTAGACGACATAGCCTGCAGAGAGCGCTGAGTACACCAATCCTCAAAAACCCGCCAGACGCAAACGTAAGCTAGCAAAGTCGTGGAACGCTTCGACCGAAGCAAGGTAGCCACCACAGAATCCGAGTAACCTTTGCGTTTTAAGCGATGCCCCTCAAGAGCCAAGCCGTAAGCAAGAAGCGATCCACCTGAGGCATGAGAACTGGACCCTGACTCAACAAATTGATCCTGACCGGAAGCCGCCAAGGAGAATCTATCAACAGCCGCATCAGATCGGCATACCAAGGCCTCCGCGGCCAATCCGGTGCAATGAGAATAACAGTGCCCAGGTGAGCCGCTATATGCTGAATGATCCGACCCAGCATCGGCCACGGAGGAAACACGTACAGAAGAGCGTCCAAGGGCCAGGGCTGGACTAGCGCATCCAGACCCTCCGACATGTGCTCCCTGCGCCTGCTGAAGAACCGAGGCGCTTTGGCATTGGAAAGGGTGGCCATGAGATCCATCACCGGCTGCCCCCAGCACAGCGTCAACTCGTGAAAAACCGCCGCGTTGAGTTCCCATTCTCCCGGATCGAGGACATGACGACTGAGAAAATCGGCTTGCACGTTGTCCTTGCCCGCCACGTGTGCCGCCGACAACGTCACGAGATGGCACTCCGCCCAAACAAACAATTCCTGGCATTCGAGGAGCAAAGGCAGACTCTTGGTGCCGCCCTGTCGAGTGATATAGGAAACTGTCACCGCATTGTCGGAAAACACCCGCACGGCCGCGCCTTCGATCAAGAGCTCGAAATGAAGAAGAGCGAGACGCACCGCCCGGAGCTCTAGCCGATTGATCGACCACGAGGCTTCCACCGGTGACCAGAAACCCTGCGTCACCTGAGACTGACAGTGAGCTCCCCAGCCGGAGAGACTGGCGTCCATGGTCACGAGCACCCACGGAGGATCCTGCAAGGGCATCCCTGCCTTGAGATGTGCGGGATTCAACCACCAAACCAGACTTTGACGAACGAGCTCCGGACAGAGAAGTCTCCGCGAGAGAGGATGAAGCTGAGGAGACCACCTGGAAAGCAACGCCTGCTGCAGAGGCCTCATATGAGCCCTTGCCCACGAGACCAGATCCAACGTTGCCGCCATGGACCCCAAAAGTTGCAAATAGGTCCATGCCGAAGGAGCCGGAATCAGCAAAAAAGCTCGCACCTGCTCCAAGATTTTTAACACCCTGTTCTCTGGCAGGAAGACCAATCCCCGTGCTGTGTCGAAGAACGCTCCGAGATAAGTCAGTTGCTGCTCCGGCTGCAAGTGACTTTTTGCATGGTTGATGACCCAACCTAACCGCTCTAGTAGCTGCACCACCCGAGCTGTCGCCTCGATTGAAGCCGCCCGAGTATCCACTCTGATTAACCACTCATCGAGATACGGATGTACCCGAATGCCGTCCTTCCTTAGAGCCGCCGCTACCACCACCATCAGCTTCGTGAAGGTGCGAGGGGCAGTGGCTAGGCCGAAGGGCAAAGCCCGGAACTGAAAGTGACCCATTGGAAGGGCGAAGCGCAAGAACTGCTGATGAGCTTCCCTGATGGGGATATGCAAATAAGCCTCCGTGAGAGCTATGGATGAGAGAAACTCCCCCAGACGAACCGCCCGAATAACAGCGCGCAGCGTCTCCATGCGAAAATGAGGAACGCGTAAGACGCGATTTACATGCTTGAGATCTAGAATGGGACGAAAAGAACCTTCTATCTTGGGAACCACAAAATAAATCGAGTACCGACCGAAGCCGTACTGGTCGTGAGGTACCGGAACTATGGCCTGCAGACTCAACAGGCGTGACAGCGTATCGGAGATGGCCTGCAACTTCGGACCGGGTGCACAAGGAGACTGTAGAAAAGCGCTTGACAAAGGGGAAGCGAAATCTAGCGCATACCCCTTTTGAATAATCTCTAACACCCATTTGTCTGAGGTTATCGCGGTCCAGGCCGAGAAAAAATCCCGCAGACGACCGCCGATAGGGATCGGAGCCTGGACCAGCAAACCTTTATTGCGGCTTTTTGGGAGCGGATGGCTGAGAACTAAAGTAGGGCCTGCCAAATCCTCGAGCTCCGCGAAAGGAACCTCCACGAGATCCGAAACGGCCCCTGGGATAAGGAGTAAACCGAGCTCCCCGAAACCTACGAGTATCTTTAAGCTGACCGCGTTGACCAGGCAGTCCTCTAGCCGGCTTCGGCTTATCCTCCGGCAAACGAACGCCTTTAGAGTCCCCCAGGTCTTTAACAATTTTCTCCAGAGCCTCCCCAAAGAGTAACTTACCCTTATAGGGGAGTCTACTAAGGCGCAACTTAGACGAAACGTCCGCTGACCAATTACGCAACCAAAGAAAGCGCCTGGCCGCTACCAGCGAGGCCATAGACTTGGCAGCAATCCGCACCAAGTCATAGAAAGCATCCGCCAAGTAAGCCGCAGCCGACTCCAACTTCGCACCTTCCGCCGGAGCCGAAGTCCCAGGATCCGCCAAGACCTCACCCTGAAGCCAGCGGATAGAAGCCCTGGAGACATACGCACCACAAACAGAAGCCTACAGCGCCAGAGCGCTCGAATCAAACGCCTGCTTCAAGAGAGCTTCCAACTTACGATCCTGCAGATCCTTAAGCGCCGCTGCACCTTCCACCGGAATCGTGGTCTTTTTAGTCACCGCAGAAACTAAGGCATCAACCTTAGGCATCCGCAATAAATCTCTCTCGTCCTGCGGAACGGGTTAGAGACGAGCTAAGGCACGACCACCCCTCAGGGAGGCTTCCGGACACTCCCACTCGGATTCAATCATCTGCTTTATAACCCGGTGCACCGGAAAACAGCGTTGTTCGGCTTTAAAGCCCTGCAACAACGGATCCTCCAAGGGTTCCTGAGAACCCGAGGGTAAGACGAGATTCAAGGCCGCCAGGGAGTGAGAAATAAGGGCGCCGAGCTCCTCTTTTCGAAATACCCGAAACACATTAGGATCATCGCCTGGAGCTATCTCACCCTCTTCAAGCTCCCCTGGCCAGGGATCGACCCCTGCATCTGACAGGACTTCCCCGTCTTCCCCCAGCTGGGCATCAGCTACCAGGGGCCCCAAGGGGTCTAAAGTTGACAGAGCCGCCAGCCCCGCTCGGGAAGGACCCTCACCAGGATCACCTGCAATATCTGCAGTGCAAAGCTTCCCCAGGGCAGGGAACCTGAGGACTCAGGCACTGACTGAGCAGATTTTAACAAAAATGCATTATGCATTGCCAGAATGAATTCCGGCGAAAAAAAGGCAGGCACACCTTCCTGAGCTTCAGGAAGTGCCCGGGGAACTTTCACTGGAACCGAAGACTCTTTAGAAGATTTAGACCTGCGTTTTCCCGACTTCGGGAGGCCCGTGGGAGGAACGGACGGCTCTTTCAAAATGGCCACCGTTCCCGCCTTTTCCTGAATCAACCCGGGCCGCTCCAAATCAGAAGAGAGCTTGCCTTCCATACCTATGCGGACCTAACTCCCGTGCTCTCTGAAGGAACAAAAAACCAATGATCCAGGCCTCTCAAAAATAATGACGAAATCACTTTCCCAGACCGCTGCGAAACGAACCGAGCGGAAGGCAAGCGTCTCCCCGCAGCCCAAGCTTACCTGAGGAATGAAAGCGCGGCTCAAAGAGCGAAGTCCTGCTGCTAGCGGGAGCACGATCCCTCGGCAGCACAGAAGATAGAGGTTCACTGGGGCTCCCAGAACCAACTATCGCAGAAATGCAGACGCCCGAGGAAAGGCAGGCTCTACCCCCCTCAGCCCCCTAGATAGGCAGGCAAGGGCCGTCTACACCGCTACCGGAGCTGTTTCACCTGTTGCCTGAATAAAACTGAGAGTCTCAAGAAGCTCCTGAGAATATAGCTCCCATCAGCCCTGCTAGGACTAAGGTGCTATATAATTGAGGAAAACAAGAAAAACAACAAATGGAATGGTACATAGGGAGATGGCTAACAGCGATCCTCTTCAGCTGCTGAGGACTGCAGACTGGAGTATTCACCTCAGGGGGAGTGGCTTAGACTCTCAAGAAAACTTGAAGTATTCAGTCCTCAGCTGCTGAAGGGGATTGACAACCCTAGCGTTTCCCTGGACTGGCCCGGAGAAGTGATAAGGAATTCTGGTCGCCGTATCTTAAAAAGGATATAGCATTATTAGAAAAGATTCAGAGAAGAGCCACCAAAATGGTAAAGGGGATGGAAGGATACCCTTATGAAGAAAGGCTAAAAAGGTTAGGGCTCTTTAACCTGGAAAAGAGAAGGCTTAGGGGAGATATGATAGAAGTCTATAAATTAATGAACGGAGTGGAACGGGTAAACATATTTCGATTGTTTACATTATCAGAATATAGAAAGAGTAGGGGACATGCAATTGAAGCTACAGAGTGAACTATTTAAGACAAATAAGACAAAATATTTTTTCACTGAACGTGTAATCAAACTCTGGAATTTGTTACCGGAGGATGTAGTAAAAGCTGTTAGTGTAGCTGGGTTTAAAAAAGGTTTGGACAAGTTTCTGGAGGAAAGGTCCATAAACCATTATTAAAAAGGGACCCAGGATTTTAATGCTTGACCCAATACAAGCATTGTGGTATTTGTGTCTTTTGGGGAAACTGCTAGGTACGTATGACTTAGATTGGCCACTGTTAGAAACAGGATACTGGGCATGATGGACCTTGGTCTAACCCAGTATGGCATATCTTATGTTCTTAAGTAGGTCTTAGACAAATCTTATTAATTTCTTTGACTGGGTGACCAGAGAATTGGATCGAGTGAGAGCATTAATTGTGGTATATTTAGATTTCAACAAAGCCTTTGATATAGTACTACATAGAGAACATATAGAGAATATATAGAGAAAATACACCTAAACTGAGCACCCTTGAAATGGACTCAGGAATGACAGCTGGTTTAGAAACTGGTTGAACAGGAGGCATTAAAGGGTACTAGTGATGGGAGTTCACGCAGTATAAGGCTGTTACCAGTGATGTGCCGTAGGGATTGGTCCTTGGTCCAGTTCTTTTTAACATTCTTGTAAGTGATATTGTGGCTTTTGGGCAAGGCTTGCCTCTTTGCAGATGATACCAGCATCTGCAATAGGCTAGACCCCCCTGGAAGGTGTGAATAAAATGAGGAGGGAGCTAGTGAAGCTTGAAGAATGGTCTAGAATTTGTCAGTTAAAATTTAAAGCTAAAAAATGCAGAGTCATACATTTGGACTGCAAAAATCCAACGGACTGATACAGTATAGTGGATGAGAAAGAAGAGCGGAACCTGGGGGCAATCATATCCGATGATCTTAAGGTGGCCAAAGAGGTAGAAAAGTTCACAGCAAAAGCTAGAAGGATATCTGGATGCACAGACAGAGGAATGGCTACTACATGAAAGCTCATTTGGAGTTCTTTGTACAGTTGTGGTCAACATTATTGGCTCCCTTGCAGTTCAACACCTTTATGTCCAATATCGCCTAAAAAAATGGCCAGTGAAATGACTTTGGACTATTTGACACATAAAAGAATAAAATAAAATAAGACCAATTAAAAAAGGAGATACTGGGAAATAGTATAAAAACTGGGACATTGCCAGGACATGATTATTGGTCCCCTTATAAACAATTCGGAACAGTTTGAACAGAAGAACCACATTCCCATTGCAGTAAAATTAGATGCGCCTGTGATCAATTGTCAGTCCTCACATAACTTGAATCAATCAATGAATGATGGTTCTAATGTTTAAAATGGCCATATTAATTCCTTGTTCCATTTTCACTTTGGTGAAGAGAAGAGAGCTGCCTGAAACCATCAGAAAAACCATGATCACCAAACATCAAACTTCAAAGGAGTACAAGGCCATCTCCAAAGACCTTGGGAGCTTTCCTTAGAGGTGGAATAACTTCCCTGCACATGTTGCAGGCCCTGGATGTACAAGGCCGACATTAGAATCGGCTCTGTACATACAGGGCAGGCGACTACCCACCCGCCTGCCCAGAATCCGCCCTTCCCCACCCCCATCTAACTTCCCCGCACAACTGGCAGGAAGGTTAGACGCAGCGGGGAAAGGCACAAATAGCGGGGATGGATGTCCTGTTGGGATGTCCATCCCCACTATTCGTGGAACAGAATCGGGCCCTAAATGATTAAATAGGAAAATTGTTTGCAAGAGTAGTATTCCTCATGACCAATATTCCAACAAAAATAGCGAGTTACTGGCTGCATTGTTAGTTCGTCTACTGCTTGAAAAAATTTTGGGGTGTAAATTTACAGCGGACTTTGTGTTTATTTGGTTTTACATAATTATAATAGACCACTACGGATGGACAGAGGAACAATAGAGTGCCTGCAGAGGAGCTGGAAACCCAGGCACCCTAGGCGAATTTCACCCCTTGCAGCCCCCTCCCCTCCGCCCCAGCTCCCACTGATTACTGCCACTGTCGCTCCTTACCGGACCTGCTGCGGCAGCAATGCTTTTAGAATGGCACCGAAGCGCTGGGGTTAACTTCAGCTCCGGCACTGCGGCGCCTTTCTTGCTACACCTCCCATGCAAATAGAAAGTGATGTCGGAGAGGAGCATTGGGATTATTGGCATTGTTGACTTTTACATGCCTTGAAGATAGTCTTCATACTCTTGTACATTTTTTACATTCTGCTGTCTAAAAGATACAATTAAAATGCATTTAAAGTACCTGTTTGTTTATCTGATTAACATAATATACTCCACACTTTCAATATGAAAGTGCAGTTTTTCAGCAATAATAGCCGAGTAATTACAAACTTTGAATTCTTACATTCAAAGCATTATACTCAGGTGAGCCAAAATATATCCCCATGCAATCTACTACTACTACTTGTCATTTGTATAGTGCTACAAGGCATACGCAGCTCTACAGATACATTTAAAAGGCGGTCCTTGCTCATCAGAGCTTACAATCTAGTCAAGACAGCACAACAGCTGAGAACAAGGATACATCTAGGGGAGTAGCAAGGAAACACATAGGAGACCAAGCGGATCAGTATCCAAAAGCAGACTCGAAGAGGTGAGTTTTCAACTTGGATTTGAAAAGGGACAGAGATGAAACCTGATGCACAGACTCGGGTAGTTTGTTCCAGGCATAAGGAGCAGCAAGATGGAAGGATCCAAGTCTGGCATTGGCAATACAAAAGGGCACAGATAGAAGGGATCTGCCAGAAGAGCGGAGCACCTGAGGAGGGTTATAGGGAGAGATAAGAGAGGAAAGGTAGTGAGGAGCAGCAGAATGAGTGCACTTAGAGGTTAGTAGAAGAAGTTTGAACTGGATACGGAAACGGATAGGGGGCCAGTAAAGCAACTTGAGAAGAGGGGTTATATGAGCAGAAGATTAGCCATGCAGCTGAGTTTTGAATAGACTGAAGAGGAGAGAGATGATTCAGATGGAGACCAGCAAGGAGGAGGTTGCAATAGTCTAGACGGGAAGTGACCAAAGAGTAGATAAGTGTCTTAGTAGTGGGTGTAGAAAGGAAGGGCCAAATTTTGCCAGTGTTGTAGAGAAAACTAAAATCTATCGCTTCTATCTGTTGGATGTGTACAGAGAAAGAGAGAGTAGATTCAAAGATGACACCAAGGTTGCGAGTTGAGGAAACAAGGAGGAGTGTAGTATTACCCAGGGAGGTGGGTTTAGGGGGAAAGATAAGGAGCTCAGTTTTGGCCATGTTCAGTTTCAGATGGTGGTGAGACATCTAGGCAGCAATGTCGGATAAGCAGGCAGAGATTTGGGCCTGGATTTCTGGAGAGATTTTAGGCACAGAAAGGTAGATCTGAGAATCATCAGCATAAAGATGGTACTGAAAACCATGGGAGGAAATAAGTGCTCCATTTTAACAGAATGCCTGGCCTCAGTCACACACTCAGAACACAGCTCCCAAAAAATACAGAATAAGTGACCACAACCTTCTGGATCTGCTGCAATCTAGCTTTAATCCTCTACATTCCAAAGAAACGACTCATGCCAAGTCTTCATTGACGTGTTCCTTAGGTCCTTTACTCGATCCTCATTCTTCTTGAACTTCTGCTGCCTTTGACAGTGTTGATCACTACCTTTTCCTCTATACCCTGTCCTTACTTGGATTTAGGGCCCCTATTTTATCCTAGTTTTCTTCTTATCTCTCCCATCGCACTTTTAGTGTATGTTCTGGTGGATCTTCCTCTACTGCCATCTCGCTTTCAGTTGGTTTATCTCAGGGCACTATTTTGGGACCTCTGCTTTTCTCTCTCTACACTCGGTCCCTTGGGGCACTTATTTCCTCCCATGGTTTTCAGTATCATCTTTATACTGATGACTATCTCTCTATGCCTGAAATCTCTTCAGGAATCCAGGCCTGGATCTCTGCCTGCTTAGCCGACATTGGTGCCCTGATATCTCACTGCCATCTGAAATTGAACATGGCCAAAACTGAGCTCCTTATCTTTCCCCCTAAACCCACTTCCCCCCCTTCCTCCCTTCTCTATTTCTGTGGATAACACTACACTCCTCCCTGTTTCCTCAGCTTGCAACCTTGAGTTCATCTTTGACTCTACTCTCTCTTTCTCTGCACACAACCAACAAATAGCTAAAACCTGCACTTCTTGCTCTATAACATCAGCAAAATGCATCCCTTCCTTTCTACACACACTATTAAGACCCTCATCCACTCAATTGACTATGGTAACATGCTCCTCGTTGGTTTCCCTCTGAATCATCTCTCTCCCTTCAATCTGCTCAAAACTCAGCTGCACGACTTATCTTCCGCCAGTGCCACTATGCTCATGTAACCCCTCTTCTCATGCAATTTCACTGGCTCCCTATCTGTTTCTGCATCTAGTTCATACTTCTCCTACTGCCCTACAAGCGCATTCATTCTGCGGCTCCTCACTACCTTTCCTCTCTTATCTCACTCTTCACCCCTCCTTGGGAACTCTGCTCCTCTGGCAGATCTCTTTTATCTGTGCCCTTCTCTGCCACTGCCAACTCTACTTTGTTCATTCCATCTTCTTGCTCCATATGCCTAGAACAAACTACCTGAGTCAGTGCATCAGGCTCCTTCTCTGGCCCTATTCAAATCCAGACTAAAAACTCACCTCTTTGAGGTTGCTTTTGGATCCTGATGCTCCTCACTTTCTTGTTCATTACTTATGTATATCTTACCATACTCTAGTCCCCAGTTTTGTGATGTTTTTCATCTTGATTAGATTGTAAGCTCTGCTAAACAGGTACTGTCTTTCATCTATATGTACAGCGCTGTGTATGCCTTAAGCACTATGCAAATGTTTAATAATAGTAGCAGTAGTGTCGATTCCTACTGACACTCCTTATGACCATGGGAGGTCATTTTACCCTCCATTGCTTTGCAAGAAAAGGCCTGACAATCTACGTCATAGCTCGCTAAGAAAACCCAAAGGTTGCTGGGTTGCAAAGACGACAGCACTTAAAACAAAAAGTGCGAGATGTCATAGATGTAGTGTGTTATTCCCTTAACACACATTAGTAACTATCTTACTCAGTAACATAGTCACTAACAGATTCTGGCAACATTGAACTCACACTATCCAACCGTCAGAAATTTAACACGTGTTTATTAGACAAAGTTCTCCTAGCTGTAATGGACCTGGCAAAAACTGAATCCTTTGGGACTCTGATGTCTGTTATGAGACTAACACATTAATTATCCAGATCTAATGACGTATTTGGCTCCTCCTCCTCCCCCATTCCATGTAGGTGTACCCCAGGGATCTGTCTTAGGCCTCCTCCTCTTCTCTCTCTATACACAAGGCCTTGGTGCCCTCATCTCCTCCCATGGCTTTCAGTACCATCTCTATGCCGATGACTCACAATCTACCTCTCTACACCTAATATTTCCCCAGCAACCCAGTCCAAGATCTCTGCCTGTCTTTCGGACATCGCTGCCTGGATGTCTCATCGACGACTGAAATTGAACATTCCAAGACTGAACTCCTTGTCTTTCCACCTAACTCCTCTCCCCCACTTCCTCCTCTCTCAATCCATGTTGATGGATCTACTGTCCTTCCTGTTCCCTCGGCCCGTAATCTAGGGGTTATCTTTGACACCTCTCTCTCCTTTTCTGTTCATATCCAGCTTGTAGCTAAGACCTGCCGCTTCTTTCTCTACAATATCAGCAAAATCTGCCCCTTCCTCTCTGAACACACTACCAAAATGCTTATCCACTCCTTAATCTCCTCCCACCTCGATTACTGCAACCTACTCCTTGCTGGTCTTCCCGTGAGCCACCTCCTTCCCCTTCAATCTATACAAAATCACACTGCTCGACTAATCTTCTGCCAGCCTCGCCATGCCCATCTTACTCCTCTTTTCAGATCACTTCACTGGCTCCCGGTCCAGTTCTGCATCCAATTCAAGCTTCTCCTGCTGACCTACAAATGCACTCACTCTATGGCCCCTCAATACCTCCTATCTCTTATTTCTCCCTGCATCCCCTCTCGAAATTTGCGTTCCGCTAACAAATTACTTCTATCAATGCACTTCACCCGCACCGCTAACTCCCAACTATGTTCATTTCATCTTGCTGCACCTCACGCCTGGAACAACCTACCTGCGTCTGTGCGCCAGGCACCCTCCCTGGCCCTCTTTAAGTCCAGGCTGAAGACCCACCATTTCACCGTTGCATTCAGATCCTGACTCCTTCCTCATCCCACCCTTACCCCCGTCAACGTTTTGACCAACTTCAGACTAAACTGCACCACACCGTACCTTGCATAGAACCGATTAACACTCTACACTGTTTTTAACTAATGTACTTCTCTAACTAGATTGTAAGCTCCAATGAGTATGACTCTGATGGGCAGGGACTGTCTCATGTATGTTGACTTCCTCTTGTAGGTTAGGTTAGCTGTGCAGCGCTGCGTGCGTGGCGCTCTAGAAGTGCTAAATAGTAGTAGTAGTAGTACGTATTTAAGATTTTTAAACCCCTATGGTTTTATACTTACAGTTTTCTTGATTATAATCTGGACGTCTGTGTTTTCCTTTATTGGGTGTCTTGATCTACTGGGCAAGCAAAGAAATTTGGAGAAATGTCCTATCAGGTTTTGAAAGCTCATGCTCAGTAGCATTTCTGGATAAATCTCATGTTTGTCCAATAAAGAATGTCATCACCTGTAAAGAATCCAGTATTATTTTTACCTAAATTATCATGGATCATAATATTGTCATTGTTTGTATGTATGTTTTTTTAATTCCAGGGAACTCACCAAAGTCTTCAAGGCAATGCTAGGGCTCTTTCCACCGTCACTGCAATAATTGATGGCACAGGATCCATAGGTCAGTGGTCAACATATGTTTTCCATAATGGAGAGGGTCCACGAGGGGCTTGCATAGACGGCTGCTGCATTTTTTCCTAACTCTTTATTGGTAGAGACAGTGGTCCAAATATTGGAGCTCTGCGATCAAGATCTGTTTTCTTGAGATATTTTCTGGCATTAGAACAAAGGTCACATGCAAGGTCACACTAACTTTGGTCATCTCTAAAGCAAAATCTCTACTGCAATGTGAATTTGAATGCTGATGGATGAAAGCTGAGGCATGTTTGAAAAGGCTTTTTTCATTTCACACGTGTGCTTGGCTAAAAACGCAATTGTGACATTACTGGTGTGACCTTAGGAAACAAGTAAGTGTCCCCTCTCCTCTTATAAAATAGGGAGTTTCTCCTGGTAAAGACAAATTGAAGAACCAGGATTAACTCATCTGCATCTTGTGACCTAAAGTTAGATGCAAGTTAGTACTTGAAGGCCACAGTTCCAGAGTTGCTAAGTTACCCAGTTCCAGGAGTGAGATTTTTTGCCAGTTCTAGTTTTAAGTTTGCATTGAAATGCAGTATGGGATTTGTAGTCCCTGATTTTAGCCATTGAAATCAGTGCCACAGGTCCCATAATGCATCAGAATGAGCTTGTCAGAAATCGAGGATTGGCTTAAAATCTCACTCCTGGAACTGGATAACTTGGCAGCTCTGCAATCCAGTCTGGTTTTCAGTATTTCCACAGTCAATGTGCATGAGATATATTTAACATACAGTCCCCGATTCTATGAGGCAGATAGAAGGGCTGACATACTTCCAGGACGTGCAGCCCTGCTATATGCCTTGCCGGTATTCTGCCCGCTGTCCCCCCTGCACACACAGAGCTGCTATGCGGGCTGAGGGGGATGTGGGCGGCACGGGGGTGGAGAATGGGTGGGGTATGGGTGGGACCAACCCCCGGACATTCAGGGCTGATTCCAGTAACAGCCCTGTACATCCAGGGGACCACCAGAGGGGCGCCCCTCTGATACTGCTTGGCAGTTCCCCCCAGAGCAACATGAAGGCCAAGGTGAATCTCCGCCGCCCAATCGGGGTTTTGATTGCCCCCATTGGGGTCAAGTGGTGAAGAATCAGGGTCCAGGTGGGCATTGGGCAGGTAGCGCCTCAGGGAGGATGTCCCCAAGGTGATGCTGGGGCGGCTGGGCCGTCTCCCTGCGCCTGATCCTGCACCCGCAGGAGCGTCTTGCTCCCACACTGCAGAACTGGGTGCTGACGGCCCCGACATGCATCATAGTGAATCGGGCTCACAGTGAACATAGTGCACATAGCTTTTGATTAGCAACTACTTAAGTTGCTGTTTATATATTTTTGAAAGCATGTTTGTTTAAAGGCACATTATACAAAGGATATCCAAGTACAGTCTGGGACGTCCAAGCCAGAATGTCTGAACTAAAAAGCAGGCACATGCAAGTTCATTCACGATTTTACAAACGTGGACGAGCCCTTTATGGCTGTCTATGGGGATGTCTCCGTAGACAGCCCCAGAGTAGCATTTCAGAATGGGGACGTCTAATAATTTATTTTGTATTTATTTATTTATTTATTATTAGTATTTAGTCTACACTTTTCCAGTGGGCATTTCCCTTTCCCCAAAGGGCTCACAATCTAAGTTTGTACCTGAGGCAATAGAGGGTTAATAGTCTATTGGTTAGAATAGTGGGTCAGAACCAGAGCAGCCAGGGTTCCGGTTCCAGTCCCAGTGCTGCTCCTTGTGATCTTAGGCTAGTCCAGGGGTCGGCAACCCGCGGCTCCAGAGCCGCATGCGGCTCTTTCTCACCTTTGCCGCGGCTCCGGAGCACACTGCCCGCCCGGTATTTATGGCGTTATGGGCTCCCTCCCTTCTTCTGCAGCCGCGGCTCCCTGCCTCTTAGGGAACCGCGGCTGTGCTTTTAAAATCATCTCGGAGCCCTTCCTGTCTTGACGGGCTCCGTGCAGCATTGTCCCGCCTCTAAAGGAAGTTTGGAGGCGGGACAATGCTGCACGGAGCCCGTCAAGACAGGAAGGGCTCCGAGATGATTTTAAAAGCACAGCCGCAGTTCCGTAAGAGGCAGGGAGCCGCGGCTGCAGAAGAAGGGAGGGGAGCTGACATGGAGGGAGGGGGGCTGACATGGAGGGATGGAGGGGGCTGACATGGAGGGAGGGAGCTGATATGGATGGATGGAGGGAGGGGGGCTGTCATGGAGGGAGGGAGCTGATATGGATGGAGGGAGGGGGGCTGACATGGAGGGAGGGAGCTGATATGGATGGATGGAGGGAGGGGGG
This sequence comes from Ichthyophis bannanicus, assembly GCA_033557465.1. Lineage (NCBI taxonomy): Eukaryota > Metazoa > Chordata > Amphibia > Gymnophiona > Ichthyophiidae > Ichthyophis > Ichthyophis bannanicus. Next base: position 16,945,942 of record CM066045.1, on the reverse strand, counting down.
CTGTCATGGAGGGAGGGAGCTGATATGGATGGAGGGAGGGGGGCTGACATGGAGGGAGGGGGGCTGACATGGATGGATGGAGGGAGGAGGGGCTGACATGGAGGGAGGGAGCTGATATGGATGGAGGGAGGGGGGCTGACATGGAGGGATGGAGGGGGCTGACATGGAGGGAGGGAGCTGATATGGATGGATGGAGGGAGGGGGGCTGACATGGAGGGAGGGAGCTGATATGGATGGATGGAGGGAGGGGGGCTGACATGGAGGGAGGGAGCTGATATGGATGGAGGAGGGAGGGGGGCTGACATGGAGGGAGGGAGCAGATATGGATGGATGGTGGGAGGGTGCTGATATGGATGGAGGGAGGGGGGCTGACATGGAGGGAGGGAGCAGATATGGATGGATGGAGGGAGGGGGGCTGACATGGAGGGAGGGAGGGAGCTGATATGGATGGAGGGAGGGGCTGACATGGAGGGAGGGAGCAGATATGGAAGGATGTAGGGAGGGGGGCTGACATGGAGTGAGGGAGCAGATATGGATGGATGGAGGGAGGGGTCTGACATGGAGGGAGGGAGCTGATATGGATGGAGGGAGGGGCTGACATGGAGGGAGGGTGAAGATATGGATGGATGGAGGGAGGGGGCTGACATGGAGGGAGGGGGGCTGACATGGAGGGAGGGAGCAGATATGGAGGGAGGGAGCTGATATGGATGGATGGAGGGAGGGGGGCTGACATGGAGGGAGGGGGGCTGACTTGGCGGGTGGGAGCAGATATGGAGGGAGGGAGCTGATATGGATGGATGGAGGGAGGGGGCTGACATGGAGGGAGGGAGATGATATGGATGGAGGGAGGGGGCTGACATGGAGGGATGGAGGGGGCTGACATGGAGGAGGGAGGGAGCTGATATGGATGGAGGGAGGGGCTGACATGGAGGGAGGGAGCAGATATGGATGGATGGAGGGAGGGGGCTGACATGGAGGGATGGAGGGGGCTGACATGGAGGGAGGGAGCTGATATGGATGGATGGAGGGAGGGAGGGGGGCTGACATGGAGGGTGGGAGCTGATTTGGATGGAGGGAGGGAGGGGGGCTGACATGGAGGGAGGGAGCTGATATGGATGGATGGAGGGAGGGGGCTGACATGGAGGGAGGGGGGCTGACATGGAGGGAGGGAGCAGATATGGATGGATGGAGGGAGGGGGGCTGACATGGAGGGAGGGAGCTGATATGGATGGATGGAGGGAGGGGGGGGCTGACATGGGGGAGGGAGGGAGCTGATATGGATGGAGGGAGGGGGCTGACATGGAGGGATGGAGGGGGCTGACATGGAGGGAGGGAGCTGATATGGATGGAGGGAGGGGGGCTGACATGGAGGGATGGAGGGGGCTGACATGGAGGGAGGGAGCTGATATGGATGGAGGGAGGGAGGGGGCTGACATGGAGGGATGGAGGGGGCTGACATGGAGGGAGGGAGCTGATATGGAGGGATGGAGGGGGCTGACATGGAGGGAGGGAGCTGATATGGATGGAGGGAGGGAGGGGGCTGACATGGAGGGATGGAGCACTGGTAATGGGGTTGAGGGGACGAGCACTGGAAATGAGCTGATTAGGGGAGGCTAGGACTGGTAATGAGCTGATGGGGGGTAGGACTGGTATTGGGCTGATTAGGGGAGGCTAGCACTGGTAATGGGGTTGAGGGGGGATTAGCACTGGAAGGTACTGGGAGTGAGGACTGGAAAGGGGCTGATATTGGGGAGGGTTACTGGGACTGGAAATAGGCTGATGGAAAGAAGTGAAGAAAACGAAAGAAGAGATAAGAAATGGCAGATGGATCATAGACCACAGAAAGAGAGCTAAGAGAAGACAGGAAAGCAGAAGCCTCAGATCGGGACCAGCATGATCAAAGAATAAATTGGTCAGACAACAAAGGTAGAAAAAATAATTTTATTTCATATTAGTGATTTGACTACAAAATCATCATAATTTTGAAATCAAATATTGTTACTTGTTGTTGTGATATTTTCTGGCGTTTTTTTTTTTTGGTGTGTGAAGGAAGAGGGGTAGTCTTATACGGCGAGTATAGGCCAAACACCTATATTTTAACAGGAAAAGTAGGGGGTCGTATATAGCATTAAGGTAAGAAACAATATATGCAGTGTTAGATTTGTTTTAAATGTCGCAATGGTTTTGCGGCTCCCAGTTTTTTTTTTCCCTTCGGAAACGGGTCCAAGTGGCTCTTTACGTCTTAAAGGTTGCAGACCCCTGGGCTAGTCATTTAACTCTCCATCTTCTCTATACCCTGTGGATGTTTTAGGGCCAAAACAAGCACTTTCCTGATGCTTCTTCGTCCCTGAAGCAGTTCTAAACATGGACAGGACCGCAGATGTCTCCGATGTTTCTGAAATCAAGCGGGGAAGTCTTGGTTCAACGCACCTCCGTCATGCCCCCTGCCTACATGAACAGCCCCTCACCGGAGATTTCTTTAAAAAATGACTGTGGGGATGTCTCTGATTTAGACATCCATATGCACTTCTTTGGATGTCCAAGTCATGATTAAGACTGGGTCTCCCTTCTTATCCATTCCTTTTGATGGCCCTGCTGATGTGTTTATCATGCCCAAACATTATACATCCCTATATTTAAAGAGTTTGGTGTCTAAATTTGGCAAATAGAAAATCTTCCCTATCTGAATGTCCAAATGTAAAATATCTGCTTTAAATAGGGTCCTAAAATTTAGATACCTCAAGAGTGGGTTAGACCATTGAAAGGCAATAAAGACACACCTCTTCCAGCTATACTTTGACCATGTAACATAGCCCACTATTGCCTCTTTACCTTGCCAGTTACCTTATAGACTTCATAATCCTCCTTCTGATTGTAAATAGTTGCTGTTATTATAGTTATTTATTTATTTTATTGTTTTTATCTGCCGCGCTCTTTAAAATCAGTGCGGTTTACAGATAACATTTTTGTGCAGAACAGGCGCACTTACAATGAACTGGAAATACAACTTGGGTTTCAACTGGGGGAACTATCTACAGTTATCTACAATATTAACATGAGTTGTCTGTAACTTACAATCTCCTAGCAGGGTGTATGTTGGGAGAAGTTAAGTTACTGGGTTGAGAGTAGTGCAGGAGAAAGAGGTGGTGCTTTAGTGCTTTTCTGAATTGGGCGAGATCTGTTACGGCCCGGACGGAGGTTGGGAGTGCATTCCAGCAGCTGGGAGCATAGAACTTGAAGGCTCAGTTCTTTGTTGCCTGGGTGCATTTTGTTATTTCAGTGAGGGTCTGTAATGTATTGGTGGCGAATGTTCTCCTTGCTCTGTTTGCTGGAGTGGGGTGGAGAAGGTCTGTTAGGGAGGTGGAGGATATTTTGTTGATGGCCTTGAAGGTCATCAGGCCTACTTTATAGGTGAGCCGGCAGTAGATTGGTAGCCAGTGTAGGTCTTTAAGGATTGGGGTGATGTGATCTCTTCTAGCGGCTCCATGTAGGACGCGTGCAGCTGCGTTCATTGCCAGCTGTAATGGGTTTACCGTGTTTTTGGGTAGGCCATGCAGGATCACGTTGGCATAGTCAAAGTGGGGGGTCACCAGTGCCTGAAAAACTGTTCTGAAATCATCTGGTTGCAGCAGGGGTCGTAGATGTCGCAATGTTCATATTTTGTGGTAAATTTGTTTGATGGTGTTGCTGATATGTGTTTTGAATTCAAGCTGCTGGTCTAACGTAATGCCCAGATAGCGAATGCTGGGTCTACTTGGGAGTTCAGCGTCTCTTGTCTTTAAAGTCGGCGGTGGTGAGAGATTGATTTCTAGTAATGAACAGTACGTCCGTCTTGCTGAAGTTTATCTTGAGGCTCTGTGAGTGGAGCCAGTCAGTTACTGCCTCGAAGCATTTTACTAGTGGGGAGAAGTCCAGATGATCGATCGTGAATGGGGTTAAGAGTAGTACATCATCTGCGTAGATCAGGCATGATATGTTAAATGAGCGGATTAATTCACATATGGGTTGCATGTATATATTGAATAAGAGGGCAGAGAGTGAGGAGCCCTGAGGTACACCATGTTTTTGTTGGAAAGGCTTAGAGGGTGTGGATCCTATCCGTACCTGCTGCCATCTGTCTGTTAGATAGGATTTGCACCAACTCCATGCTGAGCAGTTAATTCCCTTATACTGAAGCCATATCAGGAGTTGCTCATGGTTTACGGAGTCAAACGCAGCAGCAATATCTAGGAAAATTAAAGCATATCCTTGTTTGATGTTGTCAATCCCCGTGATCAGTGTGTTGATGAGTGTGGCAAGGAGCGTTTCAACACCATGCGATTCCCTAAAGCCATGTTGGCATGGGTCAAGGGGAGCTGTAGAGTCAATGTGATCCTGTATTTGACGTTGTATGACCTTCTCGATTATCTTTGCTAGCAGCGGGATGCTCGATATTGGTCGGTATGATTCCACCTTCTGGGAGTTTAGTTTGGTGTTCTTCAGAAGGGGCTGGATAGACGTCTGCTTGAGGCATAGTGGGAATTGTCCTGTAGAGAAGGATAAATCAATGATCTTGGCTATTATAAGGCTGATTTCCTTAGGTAGTGACCTTATCCAGAATGCTGGACAAGGGTCGTTTGGAGCAGTGGTGGTGTTGATGACAGCAATGATGTCCTCAATACTTGTAGCCGATGGAGTTGTGAGAGAGGTGAGTGGCTTGGATAGGTTGTTAGTGGGGCTGGACAGCGTGGCTTTGCTAACGTTTTTGGTTTTGGCCAGCAGGTAGTCTGCGTAGTCCTGAGGGTGTATCATGGCTGGTTGGGAGGATGAGGGTTCCTTTGTTAGGGTCTTCACTATATTGAACAACTCGTGGGGTTTGTTCAGAGATCGGCTTAGGAGTTCGGAGTGATGTTCTTTAATTTTTGTTGATATTAAGCCCCAATGTGTCTGCAGGTGGGAGTTGTAAGCTGTCTGGTCTGTTGGGGATCGTGCACGTCGCCATTTTTTTTCGCGTTTCCTCAGCCTTTGTAGTGAGGTTCGTAGCTCGGTGGTGTACCAGCGTGCAGGTTTTCTCCTTCTTGATTGCTTATCTGAGGTCTGTGGCATGGTTTGGTTAGATATGCATGCAAAGGAGCTCAGGCTGTTGTTCCATGAGGCCATCACATCTTCAAGGTTCGGTGATGTAGTCGTGATGTTGGGGAGGACATCTTTGAAGATCGCCTCTTTGTCAAAGAGTCTAAAACATCCTGAGGGTGCTGCTGATTTTTCAGTTATTTTCGTTGTCCATTCACTTTCCTGGTGCATAGGTATTTGGAATCTGATTAGATTGTGGTCCGATCATGGGACAGGGGAGATAGTTACATTGAAGTTGTAGTTCGAACTCACGTTTGGTCGAGGGATGAAGACAAGGTCTAGTATGTTACCTTTTTGATGTGAGGGGGCATCCACTATTTATTCGTAGTCCAGGTTGTTGAGTGCTTCAAGGAAGGCTTTGGAGTGGTTATCCTGTAGGGCTGGTAGGTTAAAATCTCACAGTACCCAGTTCGGCTTGCGTGTGTTCTTGGGGTTGGAGGCTAGTTCGATTATAGTTGCGAGGTCTTCAGGGGATGAGGTTGGGAATCTGTAGATAAGGTTGATGGTATTGTAGTTGTTGGATATGGTGATTACATCAAGGTGTGTTGAGCTGTTAGAGCTGATCGTTTGATACTGGAGGTCTGTTTTTACCAGAATGAATGCACCACCTCCTCTGCGGTCTGCTCTGTGGCAGGTGTGGATTGATTAGTCGGGGGGGGGGGTGAGTTGGTTGATGAGGACTGAGTCTGAAATGGTGAGCCACGATTCTGTCACTAGCAGGATGTCTAGTTCGAGGTGTAATATGAGGTCAGAGATGACTGGCCACTTTTTACGGACAGACTGTGCGAAAATAAGCCCTACCCTGAAACTAAGACCTAGTGCAGATCATGTCTGACAGATTCGGTACCTGGGGGAGGGGTCACCGGGGAGGAGCTTTCCTCCTGCTCCACTCCCCGATGCTGATTGGGTGCCGGTGCTGTGCTGCGGGCCACTTCCTTCGCGCCAAGGGCGCTCTCTTTAAAGTACAGTAGGTGCTGTTGTGGCCTGATTGGCTTCGGCGGGTGGACTGTTGTATATGAAAAAAAAATAAGGCATCACCTGAAAATAAGCACTAGTGCGTCTTTTGGAGCAAAAATAAGACCTGGTCTTATTTTCGGGGAAACACGGTATTGTCCTAATTGTTAAGCTCTGTTCACTTGTTCTATGTAATCCTGTTCTATGTATTGAGTTGTTATGCTGTACACCACACTGATTTAAAATAGCGCAGTATATAAAACCAAATAAATAAATAAAGTAGGCACTGAGCACTGATTTCCAGCACTAGGAGCCTAACACAAGTGCACAGTGTTGACGGGGTGGAATGAAGGTGGGGGATTTGTGTTCTGATAAATAACAGCATCTCTTGCACAGGTGCTGCACTGGGTCCCCTGTTTGTAGGGCTCATCGCACGCAGTGGCTGGGCCAATGTCTTCTACATGTTAATCGCATCTGACATCTGTGCTTGTTTGGTAAGTGAATCTGTCGCCATGTCTGCTTCGTGTTCACTGTCTCATCCAGGAGGAAATGAGCTGTCGCTGTCTCACTCACACTCTCTTTCTCCTCTTCCAGTCTGCTCATGCTTGTGATGCCTTTTTTTGCATTTGCCTCAGTTCTTTCTCGCATTCACAGCCTGTCTCAACTGCAGTCATACCTTCTTGCACATTGCTGTCTCAGCTGTACAGTCACTCTCTGTTTTCTTTCTCCCACAGTTGCTGTCTCGGTTGGTATTTAAGGATCTGCGGGGATGCTGCGGCCATTTAATGAAAAAGAGAGGGTAAGTTTCCATGGAGACTTCCTTTCTCCACCCTCATCCTTTGGAAGTCTGTTTCCAAATTAAGGGACAGGTCTACTTTGACAAAAGTGGCCGTATCTTTCTCCTGAAGAGTGATCCCAGGGATTTTAACAAAAAGCAGATGAGGGAGCCTAAAAAGCACTCCCAGAGGGCAATTGCTAAAATAAAGTTGGTTTTAGTTATCCCAAGGAAGTCTTTTACTAATAGGCACCAAGGTGTTGCACCTAATGTGCATTTACCACCGGAACCACGATGCGTTACGTGCACGCCCCCATGTTAACTGTCATGGGCATGGAAAGTATTTCCCTAGCAGTTGGCATGGAGCCCTGTGCCATAGCGTGTGCTGCATGAGGTGAACCCAGGCTAATACAGTCAGCGTTCAGTGTGGACACAGCGCTAACTGCAGCACCACGTCCATTCTCCGCCCACTCACGCCTCTAATGCGGGAGTCATCCTCTGCTTTCATGGCCCTGAGCTACCTGGCAACGCGAGATCCAAGGGCACCTTTAGCACATGCCAGAACATGTGCTGCCAACTCGCACCTGTTAGAAAAGACCATCTGTGCTGGCTCTGTCCTGCCAATACTTGCTTAATATTCTTACTTCTGTCTGGAGCATTTTGCCTGCAGCCTTTGGGTTTGAAACTTCCTTTAGGTTGCTGTTGGGTAATTCCTCCTCCGAAAGCCATGGACTCACCCCATCTGGTGATCTTTAAACTCCCCACTGATAAGATCAGATCTAGAGCAGTCACTTTCAAAAAAGATAATAAAAAATCTTAGTTTTGTCCTCATACTTTCTTATAAGGTAGAGTGTAGCTGTTTTTATAAAAGAACTGCTTTAAAAATCAGCCCGGCCTTCACTGCCTAGTGAGAGTTTTATATTCACTGTCCTGCTACTCTGAGAACTGCTTTATCAGCCGGACCTCATCCACCCGCATTCCTCAGAGGCACATCCTGGAACTTCACCTGCCTTCCAGTACAGAGCATCTTCCCACTTGTCTGCATAACTGGCACTAATACCAGTCCCTGAGTCTGCTTTCAGTTCTGTGAGGTCTATAACTTACAGTGCAGCACCTTGCTTTAGACCTCTTTTTATGACATTTGTCCCAGAGGAAAGGTATTTCCTTATAGTCCACACGGAGTTGCCAAGCTACCAGTACCAAGGGGGAAACTTTTATAGTCAGCCCTGGTTTTGAACTTACATCCTCAATTCACTGTGTTACCTGTAGACCCTGATTCCACCCACTGCAGGTCCCAGGATAGGTGTTGCTCTATCTCAGAACCAGTCCAATATCATCCGTCTCCAGATCCAACAGGCAAGCATCTGCTAGAATTTCAGATACCTCCAGCAATCTACTTGGCTTAATCAGCTCTCAAAAACAAGTCCAGGAACCACCCCTTTATGGCCTCCCCCTAGCAGGGAGATCTATCTCTGGGGTACTCCTGGACATTAGAGTGAATGATCCAATAGTCCTAAAGTCCATGTTTGGTGGGATCCCTTCCTATGCTGGGGTCTGCCTCTCCCCCTTTCCAGGCAACTGTCCCCTCACCAGGGTCCTTTGTATCAACACAAATGTGAATGATATTCAAATTAGGTCAGGAATATGCAAATGGCATCTTCCCAACGTCCTTCAGTCTAGACAAACTTACACATTGAACATTACAATAAATTCCCCCCTTTTAAGTTTCGGATTCAGCTGGAATGTTTGGAATTACCTGGACACCCTGCCACCTCCCACGTAGCTGCTTGTTGCCACTACCACCCCAAGTCTGGGGGGTTATCCACTGGCTGTATGTCCATGGGGGTCTCTTCAGGGACTTATTGTTGCTCATTTCCCAGCTCCATCTCCTCTTCCCACTGGGGTCCCCTCAATCCTCCCCAAGAGGGTCTACCTCCATGGTGGTCTGGGCCAAGTCCCTCAATTCTTTCCACCTCCCTCTCATCCCAGGTGTTGTCAGGGAGCTGGGCCCTATGTCTCCTGGCTGGGGAGGGAGCAGGGGTTCAGGCCCTTCCTCGGTCCCTGGGTGTCCTCATCTGATGCTCTAGGGGGCCCCTCCTAGATGGGTCCATACCTCCCAAACCAGGGCTGGCTTCAGTGTCGGGGCATACAACCTGTCACAATTGGGCTGTTAGAAATCCTGGACTGGCCTAAAATCACCCTCCTGGAAGTGGGTAACTTGGCAGCTATAGTAATATGCTAAGAGGAGTTTGAGTTCTTTGCCAAAGATGTGGGCATAACCCATCAGTGAATTAACTGCTGGGAAATCATCATGCTAAACCTCAGTCTAGAATGCATCTATTAAAATAGATCTGCAAAACAACTAGTATTTTGAAAAAAAACCTCTTGTTGCTTGGGACTTTTGCTTCTCTTCTGAACTCCTTCACCGTAGACAAACAGCAAAAAGTCCTTAACATATGGATGATGTCATCCGGTGGAGCCCAGTGTGTGAACTTTCCCAGCTTCTTCAAGCTCAGCCGTTCATGTGTGCGCCTTCCCGCCTGCTGCCGCAGCGCCAGCTTACCCTCAGTACCTTTCATACCATCGAACCCCATAGACGTGTTTTACTTTAGTTGCATAAGTAGCCCTTTCTGTGGCATTTTTTTGCAAATTTTCCTGCCTGCCAACACGGTTTTCTGTGTTTTTCCCATATTTACCTTAGCTCAGGGTTTTCAAGTGATTTTAAGTTTTCTATATTTTCTGTGATGCCTCAGCCCTCCTGGGTGCTTGGCATTCCTGCCAGGTTATTTTTCTAAAAATTGAGCCATTTGATTTTGCTGTGGCTATTTTTCCAGGCAGCATGTCCAAAAAACTTGCCATCGGGTTTAAAAAGTGTACCAGGTGCTCAAAGACCATATCCATTACAGACAAATGGTACCTTTAGTGCTTGGGGCCTGACCAGAAGCCCTCTTCTTGTAATTTGTGTCAAGAAAATCAGCATAAAAGGATTTTGGGCATTTTTGAGTCCAATCCTTCAACACTGGTATTAATGGTATCAGTCTCGGCTTCCCAGACTTCACTGGACACTAGTGCTCCATCAGTATCGAGGAGTTTTTGAGCCCACTTGGAACCAAGCACCCTTAGACCTCCTGAACATTGGTCATCCATCAATGTTCTCCTGAGGATGAGGAAGAATTCAGCTATGTCTTCATTGGCATCAAACGGTAAGGACATTGGGCAGAGGTCCAAGTGCATCAACGTCTGAACTCTCCAAGGCATGATGTCCAGATTATCGAGGGTTCACAGGAGTGACCCTCCAAGCTGCCCTGGAAAGAGGGAGGGTCAATCCTTAGTATATTCAGAAGGGCAGTGACAGCCTTCTGGTAGCTGAGGCCAGCCAGCTGATATCCCTCTATCAGATTCTGAGAGCATCGACCGATTCTGCTGTTTCCAGTTTGCCTTTGAAGATGGCACTTTTGGAAAATTGTCTTCTGAAAGTTCTCAGGGAGAGAATCATGATGCTTTTTGCCATTGAATGGGTTAAAGCCACGATTGCTAGACCCATGACACTGTGAGGCCTCAAGTCTACCTTTGACAGACACAGTCTGCCTGTGGTAGAGGCATCGAAGGACCCCGCCCCCAATTCCTAACCAACTGATATCACTCTCCAGCGCATTGGGGACCGATGCACCCCCAATATCTAGAAGGTCATGGGTGCATCGACTCCCCAGAGGAACTCTGGATCCTCAAAGGAAAGAGAGTTGACCAGGCAGAGGCTCAGAAATACTTCAATGTTCTCTTGGAGTAAGATTCAGAAGACTGGCTTACAGATGAGGAGTCTGAAATCCTGCTGGAGAATAGGTCTCCAAAGCTCCCTTCTGATCCCTCTCCATTTCATGAGAGACATGAATCCCCTCCTGAGGATATGACCTTTTATGATTTTGTGAGGGATATGGTAAGGCCATACCATTTTTGATGGAGACAGAGGAGGAACCCAGGTGAGAAGAAATGGAAATCCTCCAATACTAGGCTGCAGATGAGGACATGGGAGACCCATCTTTCGTAGAAAGATAGACTCCAGGCACAGAGTTCATAAAACTCCCAGATTCTAGAAGCTTCAGCTTCTGCACTATTCTCTGCACAGTTGAGCCTTCAAAAGCTTTGAGAAGGGGCTGGGAAAGCTCCCGCATGGGGCTCCGTTGGATGACATCACTCATATGTGCTACAGGTAAGTAGCTATGCTTTTTTGCATCACCCAGTCAAAACATGGGATGCTTGCTCCAGTGTTCTAAGCCCCTCCCAAGGTATTATAATATGCATTAATGAGCTTTATTTGCCTGATATAACCCAGCCACAGAGGCTTGAAACTTGCCCAACAAAAAGGAAAATGCCATAAGAGAAAAGGCATTGTAAAGGTGGAACCGAGGCTTATAGCCTTGTTAATAGCAAAATATGAGCCAGTGGCTTGCTACCGAACTCCATGTCATAACAGGCTAATCCAGGCCTGGTTTTACCCTGTTGCATGCTTGGACTTGTAGTTCTGATTGTCCATTGTGATTCCCAACAAAATCAGAATTCTAAGTTCATGTATGCAGTTGAGTAAAAGCAGGACTGATTTAACCTGTTCCCTGTAACATGGAGTTAGATGGCAACTAACCCTTACACTGATGTAACAATGAGACATAGTTCAAACACTGCATTCTGCTCTGCTTTAGGCCATAGACATGCCATGCCAACTCCTATCATCATTAGATTGGAGTCCAGTCCTGCTTTTCTAACTTGCTTGCAAATACAAGTTAGTCCTTACTGCTAGGAATTGATATATTGTACCAATAAAGAATGAGTAAAACCAGGCCTGTGCTTTCATCTGAGGATGACAACCATGCCAGATTGTGTTTCTTGTTTGAAACCCAGGAATCCCACCTGCATGATCTGTCAAATGTTTGTCCTGATTGTGAGTTGTCCTGAATGTGTTTTTCATAGCTGTTGTCTTCCTCTAAAGCACAAAATTGTGCTGGATCACCAGTAGAATGGCAGGAACCATGTAGGTGTGTGAGTATCTCTAGAGACTTCTGCTGTGCATCTTTCTGGGGCTGATCTTAGGATGTAAATTTTGCATGTGATCTGTACTAGGAAAATCGGGACAAGTTCCTGTAGGGACAGGGGAGGAATTTAGGCATATTGCTGGGATAAGGGGAGGAGTACTGAGCCATCAGGTGACCCAGTTCCAGGAGGAAGATTTTAGCCCAGCTTGGATTTCCGACAACTTCATCCTGATGCATTATGATTCAGACAGCACAGATTTCAATAGGTAGACGCCACACTGCATTCAGGGTATATGTTCAAAACTAGGACTGGACACAACATCTCCTTCTTGGAACTGGGTAACTTGGCAGGTATGAGGGTAGGTCTATGACGTGCCTCTTGAGGGTAGGTATTTGGAGAGGGCGTGTGTTTTCTATGGAGAAGAGAAATGCAAGCATGGGAAATGTTTTTCCATGGAAATACTCTTCGGGTAGTAATAATGAATTAAAAACCAGAATAAAGCTAGCAAGAGTTTTACAGGACTGATGAGTGGCTCCTGGCCCATGAACATTGTTCACATGGTAATCCTTTGCAAACTAAATCCTGACTCTGGTCCTATTTACTCTTTTTAAAGGTATTAGAATTTGCTATTTTTTAAATGTATTTGACCTTTAGAAAGCTGTGAAAATCCTTGCATTTTAACATGGCTTTTACCAATCAATTGTACTAGGAACTTCAAATTTTGTTCTGTTGTTCTTTAGTTCCTGTACCTGTATTTTAGTTGTTTTATTTTATGTTGATGGTATACTATGTTGTAAGCCACTTAGAGTTCAGTTTTGAAGAACAGATGGCTTACAAATATAAACATATAAATTTGGCCATCACTAACAAACTAAGCAACTAACTACCCTCACTAGACTGGGGTAGGAAAAGTTTTAATGTGGGATACAATGTGGCACAGCCATAATGGGGATGATTTAAAAAAAGTTTGAAAATCAACCAATCAAAACAAATGATAATCAACTTGGACAATTTTAAGTCAAATCATCACAAATCCTTGATTAACAAATAATCATATATTAAATTTCCGAATTAGGAATCCTGATTTATATTTGATTACTAAAATGTTAAATATGCTCACCTAACTCATTAACAGACTGCAGTTTAGCAGTATTAGCAAAGTCTGCATTAGTACTAGTGAGGTCAGGGCTCTGGAGTGCGGCTAGCCAGGTCATAGCTGTCCTTTAGGGCACGGTTCTCCAAGTTCAGCCGTCAGGAGCCACAAACAGGCCAGGTTTCTGGGGTATCTCTAATGAATATTCACAAGATAGATTTGCATGCCCACTACCTCCATGTATGCAAATCTATTCATGCATATTCATTAGGGATATCTTCAAAACCTAGCCTGCTTTAGGGAAATCAGGAGTAAGGCTGGTGAGGTCACAGGAGGTGTGGCTGTTTGATGCCCTTTTGCAACTTCTGAGAGAGGGCTGAGAGGGTTTCAGCTTCCCTTTACTGGGATGGTAGTCACAGCTTTCACTGGACATTGTCCCCCAGAACTCAATACTGTGTGGTGGGACGTGCTCAGATTCAGGTTAAATGACCCAGCCTTGCAACCTGCCTCCAGTACTGAAGTCTCTGCTCTACTACACCTCTTCCATAACTCTTTCCCCACCGTGGGTCCCTCCCCCACACTTGCTGCCGTTGACTTTTGAAGGCTTCTGTATTTCCTCCTCCTTATATCTTCCTTTCCCCTATCTTAGATCTCTACCTTCTCTTCCAAATTTTGTTCAGCCCTTAGGAGGTTATTTTAGAAGCATGTCCACATGTAAATAGTAGCATTTCCACGTGTAGAATGGAATATATGCTTAACTGTGATTTCAGAAAGCTACTTTTTACATGTGGAGATCCACACCGCATGGCAGAGGTGTGGTTTAGGCAGGCCAAATATCTACACGTGTATTCCCCATTTTACAAAGAGAATCCATAAATGTCTGTATCAGGTTTCACATCAGCTCTGTGGCATGCATAGATTTTTAAAAAGTGCTCATTTAGGCCAGGGCTTTACACAAGGAATTAAGGGAGCAATTCTTCTTAAGCCCCCTTTTATGTTTCCTCCTCCAAAATGAATATTTAAAAAAAATGAAGCCTCAGTAGTTAATTGGCCGCACTTATACATAGAGGTTTGCTAAATGGCCCAGTTAAACGTGGTGGTGATGACACTTGCATGTGAAATGGCCACGTTCACATGGAAGTTACCATGTTCGGGATGCTTGGTTTTCCCACACGTAGATTTGTAAAATAGCTCCAACCGCTGCACATGGCGGCAAATCCACATGTACATCCTTGCACTTATCTAGCAAAACGTGCCGCGTTCAGCAGAGCCTTTGGTTTACCTCCAGTTCACACCTAGACGTCTCTTTTCTCACAGATACGTTCTATCTAAAATACAGCACTGCATTAGCTGTTAGGGCCTCATCTATTAAGGCTTTTCTCTCATTCTGTATCAATGGAGAAAACATAGGCCGATTAATAAGTAGCACTAATCTCAGCATATCATTTCATTCAGATTTTACAGCAGATTTCAGTGATTTTTAGCACTCAGAAATGTGCACATAGGGTGATGGTGGGATTTTATGAATGATTTTTCATGCTTAACACTTCTTTAATAAAATTAAACCCTATGGGGTGCATGTGTAAAAACCACATATACTTTTATGTGATGCGTACGTGGGCCTGTTCTTCGGCAGAGTTTGGGTGCAACGTGGGCAAAATCACAAAGTTCAGACATTATAAGATACACACAGTTGCACACATAGTATGAGCTGGTGTGAATGTGCACAGTTTTGATCTACCCATAATTTCTGCAGGTTTAACCCTAGTATTTTATAAATCAGGCTAAACATTGATGCTGTCTTACCCTCCTAAGCTAAGCAACCTGTTATAAAATTATCCCCTGAATTAGGAAAGCTCATGTTAAAGGATTGGCTTTTATTCTCCAATGCAGGAAGGTGCAATAGAGCCCCGAAGTCTAAAGCACATGTTTTAATGCCTGAAATGTAACTCCTAGGTCAAAGATGGAGTAGAGGTAACTCACGTTCTCAGAGCTGGGCCAGCATGGTTCTGGATATGGAGTTCTGGGTACCACATTCAGCAAAATCTTGTCCAGGATTACGCTGACAGCACCATAATATACACTAGCCCCGGAAATGTGGGTTAACATCATGCCTAATCTGACGCAGAAGTTGAATTTCCAACTCTAAAAGGACAAGTCTAAGCACTAGGGTGGCCGAATCCAGGATCCCCAAGCCAGAGACCCTCTGCCCCAACTCTCTCTGGCTGAGACATCCCAGGCTGGACTAAAGAACCTCCGGGGGGGGGGGGGGTTGCACTTTAAAGAAGGTAATAAAGTCACAGCCCTTTCTAAAGGCTCTAGTAGAATGTTTCGATGCAATAGCAGACTGACTTCTCACACAGAACATAAGAATAAACTTCAAAAAAACTGAAGTTTTAATCATCACCAAGAATAAGGAATTTTCACCCCCACCTACCCTAAAAGTACGGGACGCCGAACTTCCAGTCAAAACCACCATAAAATATCTAGGTGTAACTCTGGACCATCGCCTAAACTTCAAAGAGCACATAAACCGAACAGTAAAACCATCTACTTTAAGATTAGGACCCTCCGACACCTCAAAAACATGCTCGATCCCGACAACTTCCGCACCATCTTTCAAGCGATAGTCACTCCCCACTTTGACTACGCAAACATAGTTCTCCACGGCCTCCCAAAAAGCACCCTAAACACGCTTCAACTAGCAATGAACACCGCTGCTCGCATCCTCCATGGGGCCTCAAGGAGTGATCATATAACCCCCATATTAAAGGAATTACACTGGCTCCCAATACCTTACAGAATTACATACAAAGCACTACTTACAACATTTAAGGCCATCAATAACCTAGCGCCCCCAGCAATCTGCACACTCCTCACTCACACCCCTAATACCAGATCCAGGAGATCGGTAGCGGCCAATACCCTAACCATCCCAACCGACTCCACAAAGCGTTCAAATGCAACCACGGAAAGAGCATTCTCATACTTCGCTCCTAGATGCTGGAGCAATCTTCCTCCCTCCATAAGAGCAATCAAGGACCTCAAGCAATTTAGAAAAGCTATAAAACATCACCTGTTCCTCTTACACTTCTCCCAACACCAGTTACCATCTCCTACCCTCTCAACTTTTCCTAAGCCCCCTTTATAAACCAAAATTGATCTGATCCATCTCTCCTGTATAACAAGAAATTTACCATTGTATATAGTTGTATAATTAAGATGTACAAAGTTTTCCTAAGTTGAATCCTGTTAGATCTCCTGTTACATGTAAGCTCACGACAGCATGTTGCTATCTGTGAGCACTTTATGTTTACTGTAAACCGTGCTGATGAGAAAGAGCGCGGTATATAAGAACATTAAATAAATAAATAAAAATAAACTGGATTACTAATTTTAGTGCACTTAGCTGGTGGAAATTGATGCACTGAGTGCACGTTTGTTCTGATTTTAGATTACATTTTGCTTGTGGACGGTATTTATAACAGAAGGCTTATGTGAGAGAGCCAAAAAGTGTCTATTTTAAGCCTATTTTATAAAGGCATCTGACATAAAGATCCAGTTCCCATTAAATATAGGGACCATCAAAACCATGTGACAGAGCGTAACTGGACTATAATGTTCGTAAATATCACAAGTCCTTAGTATTTCTCATTTTGCATTCAATCTTTTATCATCATTATCAAATATTAATACTATATAAAGCAGTATTAATCCAAGCTTTTACTTAACCATACAGAGCCACCTAGAGGCGATCCATCCATATTAATCCATAGACTCCAAGTTGGCACATCATGTTTCAAAGACTGACTTCTGCAGCAGGAAATTTCTCTCATCATTGCTTCCCTTTTTTAAAACCAGCTAGATACTTCAGTGTTTTTTATGCATTTGAAAAAACAAAATAGCAATAACATTTTTTAAATCCATGGTCACGTGTATGGAGGAGCCAATCACTGCTCAAACAGAGAAATCCATTCAATGTCCATATTTAAGTCATTTGACGCCACAGTATTGACTGATAGATCTAATGTTGTTCATGATAATTCAGCCATTCGTCACAATCACCCCTTTACCATTTAAGATCACATTTGACAATAATGTGCCATCTAAAACTTTCTATTGTATGATTATTAGCCAACCAATGATTTATAGAAACAGAAAAATGATGACAGAAAAAGACCACATGGCCTATCTGGTCTGTCCTTCCATATTAACAACTACAACAGAGCCTTTTTCCTTTAGAGATCCTCTGTGTTTGTCCCATGCTTCTTTGAATTCAGATACTGTCCTCATCTCTACCACCTCCACTGGGAGACTATTCCACGGATCCACCACTCTTTCCGTAAAGAAATATTTCTGCTTATCACTCCTGAATCTATCTCCTTTCACCCTCATCCCATGTCCCGTCATAACAGAGCTTACTTTCAGTCGAAAGAGGCTTTCCCCCTGTGCATTTATGCCATGGAGGTATTTAAACATCTCAATCATATCACCTCTATCCCGCCTTTCCTCTAAGGTGTACATATTAAGATCCTTAAGTCTGTCCTCATATGCTTTATAATGAAGAACACTAACCATTTTAGTAGCCACCCTCTGTATTGACTCCATCCTGTTTATATCTTTTTGAAGGTGCGGTATCCAGAATTGCACACAATACTCCAAGTGAGGCTGCACCAAAGACTTATACAGAGGCACTATCACCTCCTTTTTTCTGCTAGCCATTCCTCTCCGTATGCACCCAAGCATCCTTCTAGCTTTTGCCGTCGCCTTGTCTACCTGTTTAGCTACTTTAAGATCATCAGACACAACCACGCCTAGGTCCCCCTCTTCTTTAGTGGACAAAAGTATTTCACCCCCTATACTATATTGCTCCCTTGGATTGCTGCAGTCCAAATGCATGACCTTACATTTTTTAACATTAAATCCCAGCAGCCAAATTCTAGACCATTCTTCAAGCTTAGCTAGATCCCTCCTCATGTAATCTACACCTTCCTGGGTGTCTATTCTATTGCAGATTTTGGTATCCGCAAAGAGGCAAACCTTACCCGACAGCCCTTCCACTATAACAATAACAAAGATGTTAAAAAGAATCAGACCAAGGACAGAGGGGTGCAGATGTACATATTCTTTTCTTTATAC
The DNA here is from genome assembly GCA_033557465.1 of Ichthyophis bannanicus. NCBI lineage: Eukaryota > Metazoa > Chordata > Amphibia > Gymnophiona > Ichthyophiidae > Ichthyophis > Ichthyophis bannanicus. The sequence continues at coordinate 16,927,844 of CM066045.1, read as the reverse complement.
AGTATTTACTTTTTATTGAGTTTACTATCAAAACAGATCATAACATTTTGAAATACAGACTTTCCCACATATATCCTCATAACCTTTTCTTGTCCAACTGGCAATCCTTTATATCATTACAATAAACAACAGTTTTATATCCTTTCTATACCAAACAGAGATATTGGCGCTTCCATTCTTGATGCCATTTCCAAACTAGCTGGAGATGAGTCTTGGTATGATTTTTGTAGCAGTTATTTCACACATTCAAAAAATAAAGTGGAACCAGCATATTAATAAACTTCGAGATGGCATATTCTTCTCTTTCCAATGGTATGCCATGTTCAGCCTTGCTGCAATTGCACAGTAGCCCAACAGTTTCCCTATGCCTTCTCCCAATCCCTCCATAGGTTCACTACCCAGTCCCAACTCCACTCCCATGCCGTAATCTCCTGGAATATTCCCTGCACTTACTCCCAAAAGCCCTTCACGAAAGGACATTCCCACCATGTGTACAAAAACTCCCCTCCAGTACCTGTCCCCAGACCACTGCTTAACCATATTCAAGCTAACCGGGGTCCAATAAGTCCTGTACTGGACTTTCAAACTATTTTCCAACATCGCTATGGAGGGTGACATTGCCTAATAGATAGCCTCCCATCTCTGCTCATGTCATTTTCCCACTTTTTAATAGCCAAATGCTTACTTTCCAAAGCAGACAGTAGGACACCAATAACTGAGACGGTGGGCCTCTAGAACGTTTAGGGGACATATTCAGCGGCAGTGGCTAGCCTTCACTGATTTAAACCTAAAACAGATACTCAGTGCCCGGGCTGTATCTGGCCACCGACATTGAATATCTGGTATGCCCAGATAGCGTTTTAACTATCCACTCAGTGGCGAAATTCAGCCATTGGCTGGATAGCTAAACGCCTAAGTTATACTAGCTTTTATTTGGACTAACTTTAGCTGGTTTAAGTTTACCGGCCAGCAACTGAATATCGCCGCTGATTGGTTAATTCTGGTGCCACCCAAGCTCTGCCTCCAGAACGCCCCAATACTAGTTGCTTAGAGGCCTATTCCATTCAGGCCGTGCAGCCCCTGTATGACTGGGCACACTCGAGCTGTGCAAAGGTAGACCTGATTCTGATCCCACAGCCCCCCGCAGGATCAGAATCAAGTCGGGGCTGTGGGATCAGAATCAGGTCTAGTGCTCGGACGTGCAGGCCAGGACCTGATTTTGCCTAATTCAGCCGAGTCATGAATGGAGCCACAGTACCATGGTGTCCCATTTCCATAGCACCGTGGCTCCATTCACGAGCTGCGATTGCCAGTCACTCCAGAGCAATGTCTGTTCCCCGCAGCCCAACCCCTGATCTGGCCTTCCAAGGCCTGTGTCAGGCTGCAGTGAACCTCTTGAGCCCCCTCACTTGCCTACCCGTGTCCTGCGCTGCAGTCCCCCACTGTCCAGGGGGACTTATTCCACCTTCGAGGTGGAATAAGTCCCCCATCTAGATCTGAGGCCCTGGATGTACAGGGCTGACCTCTTAATCGGCCCTGTACGTCCAGGGACGCAGCCTGCCCATGCCCCACCCTTGCTCTGCCTCTGGAATGCCCCCTCCCACCCCCATCTAGGCCTCCCCATTCAAACCCGCTGTTCGTACTGGAAGGCTTCTGCCAGGGCCGGCAGGGGGACTTATAGTGGGGATGGATGCCCCGTTGGTACAGAATGACCCCCTTAGTGTCAAGGTGTTCACTGGCATACACCAGAGATCTTCAATGCCGCTAAATGCTTTAGTGCCACTAAATATTCCAGTGACCATGGTTTAACTGCTTAGCAGCTCCGTTTTGAATATGCCCCCTTTGTTCTTCAGAAACAACTCTTCAAATGGTGCTATCCTGCTTTTCAGTGCTCCTGCTATCTCCCCTCCCCCCATAAGAAAATGTATCCACTTCCCACAGTCCAAACTGCTCTCTTATCTCCTCAGTTCCACCTCTCCATACTAATTGCCTAATCCTCATTCTCCTCCCACCTCCTACAAATCCTATATGTCTACTCTGGGGGGAAGTAATCATTGTCACACAGCTGCATAAGCTTGGAAACCTCCTTCGTCCCCAACACCCTTCCCTTACACCGATCCCGCACTCCTATAGTTCAAGGCAGCATGGGATCAGCTGCTATTCCAAACCAAAGCAGAGAAAAGTCCCCCATAATTGTAAAACCAAACAAACCAGAAACCAGTGCACTAAAGCTGGTGATAAACTGCTTTATTACAAAACTCCATCACTTTCTTCAGGGGGTATATGCCTCAAAAAAGAAAAACATTAAAATCATACATAAATTATAGTAAACACCTCTAATAAAAAACAGTAGTACAAATAACTGATCAATAAAAATTACAACAATGAAAACTACAAGTGTAATATAAAAGACTAAAAGTGAATGTATAAAATAGTGCTCCCATAAACGTAAGACCACGATGAAACAATAAAATAAATAAACATATATAAAAGAGGGAGGAGTGGTCTAGTGGTTAGGACAAGGTACTTCAGGCCAGAGGGCCGGGGGTTCAAGTCCCACCTGGGGACAGCAATCTCAGGCCGGAGGGACTGGGATTTCTAGTCCTATAGGCACTCCTTGTAGTCTTGGGCAAGCCACTTAACCCTCCATTGCCCATGTTCCCTGTAAGTATTAGTGTATGTGTCTCATATCCCCTCGTGTTAAATGTATCCCCCAATTGACCGCTTTGACCCGGTGAAAAGCGGAATATAAATACAGCTAAATAAATAAATAAATATATAAAACAGTAATGAAACAATAAGATAAATAAATAAACATAAAAACACATAATAACATAGTAAATGACAGCAGATAAAGTCTGCCCAGAAAGATGGCAAGATAGATGGCTGTGGATCATATTGAAAACTGAAGTGCCTATGAAGGCCTTAAGACAGTAATGTGAGCTATGTCAGAACAATATCATAGTAATGGAAGGACGAGGAGGACCTAATTTTATAATAACAGTGATGTTAGCTATGTCAGAACAATACCATATTAACAGAAAGATGAGGAGGGTCTAAATGTATAGTGCAAAATCAGAATTAAAATATGTGAACATCTCACATGTATGTTTTAAAATCTTAGGTTATCCAATGCAATTGCGCCACCCATTAAACACAATGGGGATCATTCTGAGGCACACATAGCGGGGGGGGGGGGGGGATGTCCCAACCAGATGTCCATCCCAACTATTCGTGCTGGCTCCTGGCCCTGTATAACTTCCCCGCTGGTTGTGCAGGGAAGTTATATGGGGGCGGGGAAGGGGCGGCATGGGGGCGGAGATTGGGCGGGCAGTAGGTGGTCACCGGCCCAGGACTGGTGAAATGGTCAGGGAAGTTATTCCACCCCTGGGGTGGAATAACGTCCCTGGATGTATCAATTTTGCTGCTTCGGGGGGCGTAAGGTGCTGGGGGGCAGTGTTACATAGAAACATGATCACAGAAAAAGACCACATGGCCTATCTAGTCTGTCCTTTCATATCAACAACTACAACAGTCCACTTTTTACCTTTAGAGATCCTCTGTGTTGGTCCCATGCTTTTTTGAATTCATTTACTGTCCTCATCTCTACCACCTCCACTGGGAGACTATTCCATGGATCCACTACTCTTTCCGTAAAGAAATATTTCCGCATATCACTCCTGAATCTATCTCCCTTCACCCTCATCCCATGTCCCCTCGTAGCAGAACTTGTTTTCAATTGAAAGAGGCTCTCTCCCTGAACATTTATGCCACGGAGGTATTTAAACATCTCAATCATATCACCTCTCTCCCGCCTTTCTTCTAAGGAGTACATATTAAGATCCTTAAGTCTGTCCTCATATGCTTTATAATGAAGCCCACTAATCATTTTAGTAGCCACCCTCTGCACCGACTCCATCCTGTTCACATCCTTTTGAAGGTGCGGTCTCCAGAATTGCACACTATACTCCAAATGAGGTCGCACCAAAGACTTATACAGAGGCATTATCACCTCCTTTTTTCTGCTAGCCATTCCTCTCCGTATGCACCCAAGCATCCTTCTAGCTTTTGCCGTCGCCTTTTCTACTTTAAGATCATCAGACACAACCACGCCTAGGTCCCGCTCTTTTTTAGTGGACAAAAGTACTTCACCTCCTATACTGTATTGCTCCCTTGGATTGCTGCAGCCCAAATGCATGACCTTACATTTTTTAACAATAAATCCCAGCTGCCAAATTCTAGACCATTCTTCAAGCTTAGCTAGATCCCTCCTCATGTTATCTACACCTTCCTGGGTGTCTACTCTATTGCAGATTTTGGTATCATCCGCAAAGAGGCAAACCTTACCCGACAGCCCTTCCGCTATATCACTAACAAAGATGTTAAAAAGAATCGGACCAAGGACAGATCCCTGGGGCACACCACTGGTAACATCCTTCTCCTCAGAATGAGCTCCATTTACTTGTACTCTTTGTCGCCTCCCACCCAACCAATTTCTAACCCAAGCAGTAACTTTAGGGTCCATCCCTAGGGTGCTCAGTTTGTTTATAAGTTGCCTGTGAGGAACAGTGTCAAAGGCTTTACTGAAATCTAAATACACCACATCTAGAGCTCTCCCTCGGTCCAACTCCCTGGTCACCCAGTCAAAGAAATCAATCAGATTTGTCTGACAAGACCTGCCTCTAGTGAATCCATGCTGCCTCGGATCCTATAATCCGCTGGACTCCAGAAACCTCACTATTTTCTCTTTCAGCAGCGTTTCCAATAATTTACTCACCACTGAAGTTAAACTAACCGGCCTGTAGTTTTCAACCACATCCTTACTTCCGCTTTTGTGTAAAGGCACCACATGAGCCTCTCTCCAGTCCTTTGGCAGCAATCCCGACTCCAACAAGGCATTGAAAATGTCAGTCAGTGGAGTTGCTAGAACGTCTCCAAGTTCCCTCGGTATTCTAGAGTGTATCCCATCCGGTCCCATCGCTTTGTGTACTTTAAGGTGAGCTAGTTTCTCACAAACACAGTCTTCTGAAAATTGTTCAAGATGTCCCTCGCTTCTGTTCCTATTTGTGGGTGTTTTCTGAGGTCCTGCTCCTGGTTCTTCATCTGTGAACACAGAACAAAAATATTTGTTAAGCAATTCCGCTTTATCCTTATCAGTTTCTACATATTCCCCCCCTGCACCCTTGAGTCTGACAATACCACTTTTGCCCTTCCTCTTCTCACTAATATATCTGAAAAATGTCTTATTCCCCCATTTTATTGCATTGGCTATTTCCTCCTCCTTTTGAATCTTTGCCTTCTTGACTACTTTGCTAGCTTCTCTAAGTTTTTTCCAAATACAGATGCCTGTCTTCCTCTCTCTGTGATCTCTTGTATTTCATGAAGGCCTCCCTCTTTTTCTTCACTTTTTCAGCTACTTCCTTCGAAAACCATAGCGGTCTCCTTTTCCTTTTGCCTTTATTTACCATTTTAACAAAAAGATTGGTTGCCCTTAAAATATCCCCTTTCAGTTTTGTCCACTGTTTTTCTACATCCCCCAGCTGTTCCCATCCCACTAACGACTCCCTGAGGTATTGGCCCATCTTCGCAAAGTTAGTCTTCCTAAAGTCTAAGATCCTCACCTTGGAATGGATTCTAACAGCCCTAGTCCTAATACTGAACCACACCATCTGGTGATCACTGGATGCAAAATGATCTCCCACTACAACATCAGAAACACATTCACCATTGATAAGCACCAAGTCCAGTATGGCCCCTTCACGTGTGGGGTCTGTTACCTATTGCCTGAATAGTTCTCCCTGTAGAGAATCCAGGATCTCCATATTTCTAGATGATACTGCAGCAGGAATGTGCCAATCAACATCTGGCATATTGAAATCTCCTATCAGTAGTACTTCCCCTTTCCTAGCAATGCTGCGTATGTCTTCAATTAACTCTCTGTCCACCTCTTCCTCTTGTGAGGGAGGTTTGTATATCACACCAATGCAAGTAGATTTCTCTTTCCCTCTTTCTAGTTTAACCCACAATGCCTCCTCTCTCCCTTTTAATTCCAAAGCTTTAATAGTAGTTTTTACATATAGTGCCACTCCTCCTCCCCTTCTTCCTACCCTGTCCTTTCTGAATAAAGTATAGCCAGGTATAGTTACATCCCAATCATGGTTTTCTGTGAACCATGTTTCTGTAACTGCCACTAAATCCAAATCAGCCACTCCCACCAAAGCTTCAACATCAGGGATCTTATTTCCCATGCTACGGGCATTTATACACACTGCTTTCCATATGTTACCCCTGTTACCCATTTCCATAAAGGTATTTAATGTATCACCTACCTGGGGGCTTTCACTTACCTGGGGGCTTTCTTCACCCATCCCCAATGAATCTAGTTTAAAGCCCTCTTCAGTAGATTAGCCAGTCTACTACCGAAGATGTGTTGACCTTTCTTGGACAGATGAATGCCATCTCTGCTCTGCAACCCTTGGAACAGCATCCCATGGTCTAGGAAACCAAAACACTCTTGATGACACCATCCACGCAGCCATGCATCCATCTCCAGGATGCGAGCCTTTCTGTCTTGGCCTTTACCCTCAACAGGGAGGATTGAAGAGAACACCACCTGTGCACCTAACTGCTTCACCCTCTGTCCCAGAGCCATGAAGTCACTTTTGATACGTTCCGAGGTATGTGTTAATTCTCCACAGCCTGACCCTAGCCTTAGGAGGCCAGATCGGTGGTCAGGCTGCGGGGAATTAACATTTTGGGCAGGCAGCTAGCATTGCGGCTTTTAAATGGTGCCGCAGTGGCAACATGATGCCATGACACCATGGCTCCATTTAAAAGCCCTGGCTGAGTTAGCTGGGCAGTGCCTGCATGTACAGGCTTGTTCATGATTCCGACCCCGCAGGATCAGAATCGCGATCTCCTTTGTACGTCCAGGTCAGCTCGGACGTACAAAGGAGATGTACATCGGGATTGGAATCGGGCCCTATATGTGCGAAAACATAAAGCAAAATAAAGAATGCTGACAGGGCTGGACACATAACAGTAAAACATATAACGCTTACTACAAAGCCAATATAACCAACGAGATCTCTTAAAGGGAAACATAAAAAGTAAGACTAAACCTAAAAGTCCAAAAAGCAGCCACCCAAAGCATATGCAACCTACTATAAGAGTTGAGTGGAATAAAATAAAAAGTATAATCTCGCCTTGCCTCATCACACATCTGCCACACCTTCACTAACCCTAGGACGTCCACTATTTTAACCATTTGCTTTTTGTGACTCCTCCGCCCCACCGAAACCCTACCCTGGTTATCCAATCTCGTGTTCGCGGTCAAATTAAAATCCCACCACCCACGGTATGATAGGCATCAATCCAAATAACACCAGCCCCTCCCATATTTCTTGCCCCCTACCTCTCATTAAGCGCATATATGCATGCCAATACTGTATCTTTACCCCCTATTTCAACCTGTAGAAAGAGATACCGGCCATTCTTATCTCTTACCACCTTCTTTACGACTATCACTATTTTCCCCATCAACAGTACTCCCATCCCCTCTCCCTTTCCGGAGGTTCCCTTGATTAGCTGCAAAAAATGCCATCTGATATCCTCGGGTTGTAAGACCCTCTCCTGCGACACCTTCAGTTGTGCCTCCTGTATGCACAAAATATCCACCATCAGCATCCCGCCTTCTTTTTCCAGGAGCTTATGCTTCTTCCATGAGTGTAAACCCTTGGGACCTGATATTCACCAGTGGCAGCTAGCCATCGCCGCTGAACTGAAGACCCGGATATTCAATGCCTGGTCGAGCGGATAGTGGCAAAGCTAAACAGGCAGCGATAATATTCGGCTGCTGACAGATTCGTTTTGGCAGCGAACGTTAGGCCACCCTTCAAGCTGTCTAACTTTCCCTGCTTAGCAATAAGTGGGCAGCAGCTGAATATTGCTATTGCGCAGTGTGATGGGTATATTTCTACGAGTCTAACTAATCCAGCAACATAATCTCTCTTAGTTGCCTAATCACTTCAACCACAAAGGTTGCTATAAAGATTCAAAAAGGTTTTTTTAAAGGTAGCTAAACATTCTCTTATAGAAAATACCCCAAAATCTACTTATTATATGTAGAAAGACCTCAGGATGGCTATAGAACCTTCATATGGCAAAAATTTAGAAGCTCAGATGACAAGACTTCGACTTTCATACATTGGACACATCATGCGAAGAGAGAGATCATTAGAGAAGGACATCATGCTTGTTAAGATAGAAGGTCAGTGCAAAAGAGGAAGGCCAGCAATGAGATGGATCGATACAATAACAGCAGCTACGGGTACCAGTCTGTCAACAATGAGCCGCCTGACTCACCGAACACAATTTAGGATAGCTATCCAGAGGATCGCCAACTCTGACTCGACGGCACTTAACAACAACATGGCAAAACTAGTCACCATAAGGGATAGCGAGGGATTTGCTGACGACTGATGGAAATTTGGCATTGTTAAGAAAAGAAAAAATAAGTATTAGAAGATACTCCATTGCAAACTTTTTTCACTGTGAAAGCTGCCATATAGCTTCTGTTTGATTGCAGAGCTTATGCAAGAGAAGTTTGTGGCTCCGTTGTGATTTGCTGTTAAAGTTTTGATGAAAGCTGTTGTGTGCTTCGTTCGCGAAGTGATTAGGTAAATCATTTTTATTAAGAAGAACAAATTGGCAAACCGCAAAATACAAACACGCCCAGCATGGGCCAACCAGAGCAAAACAACAACAGCCTCTGAAAGAGCAGTATGAAGCATTATGCAAGGTAGTGTTATACAGACAATCAATACATGCTCCCCACCCTCGCTGTGAGCCCCAGGCAAAGGCCACAGAAAAAGAATATGCTATATCAATAAACATAGTTACCCCCACTAAATTCCCCCATCCCCCACCCCTCCCAGCCCACCCCTTCCCCCTGTAATCCCAGCAGCCCCACAACCCCACGATAGTGGCTCATGGCTTCCTCCACGGATAACACATCCAGCGCACCCATCACAACTCTCAGCTTCAACTCTCTGCACTCAGGGGGCCCCACACCTTTATAAATCGTTCCCACGCTCCTCCCGCCAATAACTTAGCCGTGCGTCGCTCCATGTACAGCAGCTCCCTCATAGCCCGCTCCCACTCCGCTACTCCCGGAACCACATCTCTCAGCCAATATCGTAAGAGGCAGAGTTTAACTACAATAAAGCCTTTATTGCAGAGTCGGCGGGCATAGTCTCCAAGGGGTTGCACTCCTTCACAAAAACCAAAAAGGCACCACTCAGGGGACAACTCTACAGGGGTCTGTAGCCAACCCCCCAACACTCGTCCCACCCCGGACCAAAGCCCTTGGACCTGACTGCAGGACCAAAAGCGGTGCATGAGACCACCTTTATCCCCTTTGCAAAGTGTGCAGAGATCTGATGTCGACAACCCAGCTCGTGCGGCCCAAATATTATGAACATAGGCACGCCAGAGGAATTTAAATTGAATCTCCTGTAATTGAATGGATTCAGAAAGAGATTTAATATCTTGAAATGCACCCCGCAGACACTCCACCGTAAGCTGAGGCATGCCACCCCTCCTCCACCTTTCCACCAAACCAAGCAGGCCGTGTAGCTGGCCCTCAGGCGAAAACACCCTTCGGAGAGCCGCCATGGTAATCTTCCCATCTAAGGCTCCAAACAGCGACAGCATCCCCTCGCCTTCTAACGCACCTGCGCACGCCCGGCACAATGCTGCCACGTAATGGCGGGCCTGTAGATAAAAGTAAAAATCCCGTGGATTCAAGTCATAACGCCCGCACAAAGAAGCAAACGAATCCACCACCACTCCACTCGGTATACGGAGGTGCCCTACATAGCGAATACCCCTAGAGGCCCAGACGGAGGCCACCCGGGTCTCCCACCCAGGCAAAAAGGCCGGATTCCCCCCCAACAGGAGACAGTCCGTTATTCTAGGAGCCACCCCACGTCGGCGACAGAGAGCCCCCCACACCCTGCGCAGGCCAGACCAAAAGCACGACTGCCTACAGCCCACGGAGAGCTGCCTACCATACGCGTGAGCCACAAACAAGGGATGCTGTGGAGCCACCATTTCCTCAAGAATAGGGAGAGGGACAACTTCAGATGTCCCTGCTACCAGATCCCGCATAATGCGCGTCCAACACACCAAATTGTACCACCGAAGCGATAGCAAGCCAGCTCCTCCATCTTCACGAGGTAGCAATAAAGTGCAGAGTGCAATGCGCGCCCGCCGCCCTCTCCATAAGAACCGCAACAGATGCTGGCCTATCTGTCCCAAGTCTCGGCGCGACAACCATACCGGGAGGTGGCGTAACACATAGGCCCAGCGAGGAAACTCCATCATATTGAACAGAGCTATCCGTCCCTGGAGCGACAGGGGCAACTGCCGCCAAGACCTCAGGCGCCGCGCCATCCCGTCAATAAGAAGAGTGACGTTCACCTTGTATAGTTGGTCGGGCCGTTCAGGAATCTGGATGCCGAGATAGCGGAGCTGTCCGTCTGCCCAGAGGAGGGGGAACCGGCCCACCCAGCACCCCCGAGAGCATCCACCCACATCGAGCCCCAGAGATTTAGCCGTATTAATTTTCAAAGGTACCAAAAAATTCAATCAGCTGTAAGGCTCGCGGTAAAGACACCTGCGGGTCCGTAAGACAAAGCAACATATCATCCGCGAAGGCACTGATCTTAAATTCCTCATCCAGCCAGGGCACCCCCGTCACAGCCCGCTCTTTCATTAACTGCACCAACAAGGGTTCCAGATGTAAGATAAAGAGAAGGGGCGATAGGGGGCACCCCTGACGAGTCCCTCTCTGCAAGACAAATGGTTCCGAGCGGTCACCCCCCACCCTAATGAACGCCCTTGGTTCCGCATACAAAGCTCGTATCCACCCTACAAACGGACCCTCAAAGCCAAATCGGTGTAGCGCCTCAAACAAATAACTCCAGGAAACCTGATCAAAAGCCTTCTCGGCATCCAGGCTAGCAAGTAATAAGGGGCGTCGTTGTTGAAGGCAGCTCTCCATGCTCAGCAGCACCTGCAATATGTTTTTGGCAGCTACCCTTCCACGGACAAAGCCTGCCTGATAGGGCCCAATCAATCGCGAGAGAACCTCCTGCGCTCGCACTGCCAATACTGCCGCGAGGATCTTCATGTCAACATTAATAAGCGAAATAGGTCTATAAGAGGCGGGATCCTCGAGGTTTTTCCCCGCCTTGGGAAGCAGCGTGATGGAGGCCGTCCGCATGTCCCTCGGGAATTGACCAGTCTCCAACACTTCCGCGTATACCGCTCCCAACGTGGGCACCACCTGCCGTTCCACAATTTTGTAAAACTCCATACCGTACCCATCGGGTCCTGGCGCCCGATGCAGTTTGCCCCCCCGTATCACCTTCTGGATTTCCGGCCCCGAAAGCGGTTGATTCAACATCTCCCTCTCCTGCGGAGTCACTTGATTCAACGACACACCACTCCAAAAGGCCTGTCTATTCTGCTGATCTTCTCCCTCCGGGGAGTAAAGACAACTGTAAAAAACGCCGAAAAACCTCAACAATCTCCGCCGGTTCTGTGCGCACTCGACCCTGCTCATCCCGAATCCGCACCACCAAGTGGCTCCCCTGTCGCCCTCTCGCCAGCCGTGCAAGCATCTTCCCAGAGCGATTCCCAAAGCGAAACAGTTGGTGCCGATAATACTGCTGATCGAAAACCGCTCGGTCCTGTAAGAGGGCATTCACCTGTCATTGGGCCTCAAGATAAGCCTGATAGGCCGCTCCGTTCCCCGGACAACGCAACACAGCGCGCTTCTGCATTTGCATCACCTGCGTTAGTTGTACTAATTCGGCATTGACCTTTTTCTGAGCCCTAGCCACATAAGCCATCACATGCCCGCAAATCACCGCCTTTCCAGCCTCCCACAATGTAGTCCCGGAGGCAACGCTGCCCTCATTGAGCTCCAAAAATTCTTGCCAATGAGCTCGGACATACTCCTGAAAATCCTTTCTAAGCCAGAGGTGGCCGGGGAAGGACCATCTGCCCCCCACTCTATGGCAGCCCGCCCAATCCATCAGCACCATCGCATGATCCGACACCACAATAGGACAGATGTCCGTCTTCCGCACCTTCCCAAAGTCAACCCGCCGAACTAAAATATAATCTATGTGGGACCACGTCTGATGCGCGCGAGATAAGTGGGTGTAATCCCGTTCACTCCCGTGCAACAGCCGCCAAATATCAAGCAAATCACTGACCTGACAGAGATAGTTCACCCCTCTGGAATGCCATCTACCCGTTTTCTCTCCGGAGGAGGACTTATCCAGTGCTGGATCGTTAGGGCAGTTAAAGTCACCTGCCAGCACCAGGGGCACATTAGGCAAACCTCCAATCTTACGAGTAATCTGCTCAAAAAAACCATGCGAATATTGATTGGGGGCATAGATATTACCCAGAATCAGTTCCTCCCCATTAAGTTTCACATGCACCCACAAATATCGCCCAAGGGGATCCGGGTCTTCGCTTATGATCTCTACCATAAGGCTCTTATGAAAGAGGAGTGCAACCCCCTTTTTACGGCCCTCAACGGCTTCCGCCGCAGACATGGCCCACCCATTTTTGTTGCAACTTAGCATGCTCTCTAGCATTCAAATGTGTTTCTTGTATAAAAGCCACTTGGGCCCGCGCTCGGTGCAGCGCCTGAAGCACCTTAGTACGTTTTATCGGGGTATTTAAACCCCCCACATTCCAAGACACAAATCGCAAGTCAGAACCCATTAGCCCCCATTGCCCTGCTGTGCACAGACCCAAATCCATGATTGCAACCAGCGCGCTGAGAGCTGCCCAGCCTCAGCGCTCAGCACCCCGCTCCAGCTCCACTTCCCAAAAGTCCCTAATCTAGAGCCACGTAGCCTCCTCTCCCGAGCCATGAGACTGCTCTCCCTGCCCACCCAACCCATTCTAGGAATCCCCACCCGTCCCGGCCAGAACATACCCTCCCCAGACCCCTGCCCCCCCTTCCCTGTGTCTTGCCCTCCCGCTCCATTACCCCCTCCCCCCCCCTTAAAAACACCATGTGAACAACTCCTGGCCCACCCTGCCAGGCCTGAGACCCGTCGTCGTGCGCTGCAGGGCCGTCCTGCCCCAAAGTGCTCAAGCCCCTAGTAAGGGGACAGAGCCAAAACCCCCATGTCCCAATACTACATGAAGCCCGGGTTAAGAAGTTTGGCTCCCCCAACACACCTCTGTCATACACATGGACCCCTCCTCCCGCCCTCACCCCATATACCAGGAATCCCCAATCTCGCCAGGGCCACCCACCACCCAGCCAAAAAGAAAAGAAAGAGCGAAGAAAAAAAAAAACTCCTGCCATCCCAATCCTACTCATACACCCTCCCCAAACTCCCCAATCATAGCTAACCCCCCATTACTAAACATTCACTCGCTCACGCAAACACTCCAACCACCAGGCCGCCCCGGGTTCAAAACCTTACCGGGCCACCCTCAAGCAGAACTGTAACACATAATAGACAGCAAATATTTATTTATTTTTATAATAGACATAATAGACATCAAATAACAAGTAATAGCCCACTGTCTGGGCAGCGAGTCCGGGCCCGGCTCCCAGCAATTCTCAGACCAGTCCTCTAGCAGCTGGGGGAGGTCAAGGTGCGCTCCCCGGAATATCCTCCGGCAGCTTGGCCTTCTGTTGTCCGCTCTGCTCCAGTTCCGCGAGAAACCGCTTTGCCTCTGCGGCGGTAGCCAGCACCCGTTGTTTCCCCTCATGGTGCACCTTAAGGGTCGCTGGGAAGGCTAGGTTGAAGCGGACATGCTTGGTAAAAAGCGCTGCGCATACCGGGGAGAATTCTTTCTGTCGTGCCGCCACCGAGGCAGAATAGTCCTGGAAAAGCAGTACAGAGTTATTGTCTAAACGCAGGTCCCGCTTCTTGCGGAACGCCTGCATCAGCTGCCACTTATGCTGGAAATTTAAGATCTTTGCAATCACTACTCGAGGGCGCTGTCGACGCTCACCAGTAGGCCCCAAGCGGTGCGCACGTTCCACTTTCATATGTCCCACAAGGTCTGTGAGGCCCAGCTCACACGGCAACCAAGTCTCCACGAGGTCTAGCAGCATCGCATCAGTGTGCGATTCTGGTATGCCCACCAGACGAATGTTGTTTCTTCTAGACCGATTTTCTAAATTGTTGACCTTTTCCAGCAGCACATCCACCTGTTTCTGCAACCTGCTCTCCTCCCGTGCACGCTTGCCTTCTTCTTCCTCCAGAGCCGATACCCTGTGCTCCAGCTCCTCCACCCGGTGTGTGCATTCATTGAGCGCCTCAGTCACCGCTTCCAGTTTGCTGAGGATCAGATCAAATTTAGGTTCAAGCAGCCGAGCCACCTCCCGTGCCAGCTCTTCCGGGCCTGAGTCTACGCTCTCACTTCCCGGCGACCGAGGCACCGCCACTGTGGTAGCTGGTCCAGTAGCCATGGAAGGCCCAGCCCGCTGCACCTTCTCTTTATCTTTCCGCGTTGGAGGAGGCATTTGTTCGACGTGGCCACAACTCAGGATAACCTTCAGGTAACCCCCGGGGTTCTCCGGTGTTTTTGCCCATGTTTTTGGGGTAGATAGTGAAAATATGCCGATTAATCACAGGACGGTCCCGGAGCAAGCAGAGAGCCCTCTCACTCGCTCATGCGTCACGTGGTCTCCCCCCTCGCGAAGTGATTAAAGGAAATACAGAGATATTAATAGATACATTTTAAATTACTGAATCTGTAAATACATAAATAAATGAATGAATAAATAATACAAAAACTTGAAAAGTACTTTTTCAGATTGCGTTAACTGGATTTGGATAATGATACGGGGGGAGGTTGGAGGTTGGAGACCGGTGATGTGAGTATCTCGCTATCCCTTATGGTGACTAGTTTTACCATATGAAGGCATCCGGAGGTCTCTCTCTATATAATTAGGTTTTTTGATATTTTCTATAAGAGAATGTTTAGCTAACTTTAAACAAATTTTTTAGAATCTAGATAGTAACTTTTGTGGTTGAATTGATTAGGTAACTAAAAGATATTATGTTGCTGGATTATATAGAACGTTACCCATCCCTCTCCAAAGGGATTATCAACAGTCCCCTTTAAGAGAATCTACAGCTGAGTTCAGGGCTGGGAGGGTGAGCTCACAGTTAGAGATTAAGAACCCAGCAGGCTGCAGGAGAGAGAGAGGCCTATTGTGCCAAAAATCCTTCCAAGGCAAGCCGTGCAAAGGAGTTCTGAGGTAAGAACTATAACTGGGGCTGGAGGAAGGGCCAGAAAAACCAGCTTGTTTAACAAGCTGGGACAGAATTAAAGCTGAGTTTGTTTTCTCTGAAGTCCTGACTGTTCTGGGTTTTGCTTTGTGGAGGTTTAACAAGCTAGGACAGAATAAAAAACTGCTTTTGTTTTCCCTGAACGGTTGTCTGGCCTTTGTTTTAAAGAAAACCACTTCCCAATGCACAATGTGCTTACCACACCCAGTTATCACCAGGTGCTGCCTGCATCCTGCCCCTGTAACACCCCAATGCTAGCCAGCATTAGTGCTGCTGAATATATCAGTCACCGTGACTAATGCAGTTAGCAGGTCTGCTAACCACATTAATTACTTTCAATATCAGGCCCTTGGTATTTATAGATGCTACTATCTAGGAGTGACTTCCCCTCCCATTATTCC
Source organism: Ichthyophis bannanicus (assembly GCA_033557465.1). NCBI lineage: Eukaryota > Metazoa > Chordata > Amphibia > Gymnophiona > Ichthyophiidae > Ichthyophis > Ichthyophis bannanicus. Next base: position 16,912,096 of record CM066045.1, on the reverse strand, counting down.
CTGCCTTCACAATATTCTCCATTACCTCCCTCACACCCCATTACCTAACCAGTTCAAACACTCTCCCCACTCTTCCCCTCTGTCCCTCTTCTCCCCTCCCCTTCTGTCCCCAGACTCCATTTATGCAGAGTAGTGACCTCACCCTCTCGACCTCTCCTCCCTCTTGACCCCCTTACACCTCTTTCTCCCTTAATAAAAGCATGATGCAGGGCCTCTGAATCCCTGCACGCTACACCCTTTAAGTCCAGCTGGTCCAATCTTTCTGATGCAGCCTGCTACAAGCGAACTTAATATCCTTGTAGCAGCTTTGCTTTCTTTCGCTGCCTTTGTGCGGTCTCACTCTCACGCTCCTTCTGTTCTCGCCTCCTGTGAAGCTGAGCTCCCTAGTACTCCATGAGCAGCTGGAAGCCTCTTTGCTCTCTGGGTTTCTCTATTTAGCTCACAGCTTTCTATCAGTAGTTCCAGGTGAGTTACATTTGGGTACAGAAGGATCAGGATTGGCAGTTTCCTAGAGTGCTGGAGGTCAGAGGGAGGCGCACTGCCTTCACTGCTGCCCCTCTTGGGATGTGCATGGCCCCACAGTGCTTACAGTCACCTCTGGCAGCGCGGTGCTGTTCTGGCTTCCGTCCCTCTGATTCTACTTCCTTTGGCATGAGAGCGGAAACGCCACTGCATGTACCAGAGAGGGGGAGCAGCAGAGGCAATAGAGGTGGGGGCAGGAGCAGAGGGGCGCTAGCAATGAGCTTCGGAGCCTGATATACAGTGCAGACTAAGTTGGTAGTAGGAAAGCAGGCACCTCTCTCCCAGTCTCACCCACTAATTACCAGTTTTACTTTTCATCTTGTAGCTTTACAGAAATCTGAGCAGCAAGAAGTGGCAGCGGAAGTGCTGAGAGGCAGCCCAGGTGGGTTTCGCTGGCGGGACCCTCTTTGATGCTTACAGTTCAAACACCTCCTCAAAATGAAAACAACACAACACAATACAATACAATAGAGGACTTGAAAAATGAAGAGCGGTGAGGGGGGAGAGAAAAGCCAGAGTAAGAATCAAGAAGGCTGCAGACACTCTTTCATCAACAACAGCTCTGTGTTCTGGGAGAACAAGGGACAGAAAATGAGATTAAAGAAAATCATTCTGATGTGAATGGCTTGTAAAGAATCAATGATACTTTTCCTTAAAATCGCTGGTGATGACTAACTCGTCTTTTTATCATTATTTTTATTATTATTAAAAGGCTGTAAGCATCTGTCCCCTTTGATTGGCTTCCGTTGTGTCTTTCTGGAGTTGTACTGATTCTGTCTATCTCTCCAGAGCTCTCAGACTGGGAGTTCGTCTGGTGTCCATGCAGGATTTAAGTTGCTGCACGGTTTGCTACATACCAATCTCTGCTTTCAAAAAAGACTAAGGCTGAGTTGCAAGCATGAATCTCCATTTGTGGCTGTTGTGGAAAGTGACCCCCTTACTAATCCCCCCCCCCCCCCCCTTCCTTCCGTAACCCAGCAATGACCGGCATTCCCTCCTCATGGGGACTGTGAATGATGTATCTGCACTATTTGACATTTGTCTTAAGGAAAAAAAGTACCAGCGAGGATCCTGAGGCCTTGCTGGCAAAGACCCAGAAGAGCTGCACCCATGAAGAAAAATGCTAGTTGGAATCTTAGAAGCCATGTCTTTCAATGCTGTCAGTCCGGAGACCATGGAGGGTGGGCAAGTGACTGCAGTGGGTGATGAATGGAATTGGAAGGGACAGCAAGTAAGGAGGCAGGGTAAAGAGGTGTCTGAAAACACTGGTAGGGAGGGGGGTGGGGTTGGGCATGAGAGTGCTGGGTTTTCTACAATGCCTCCCTCCCAATATATTCTCCTCATACACCTACAGAAAATCTCCCACCTGCACACCCTCCACCCGCACGTAAACGTCACGTATTCCATAGTCCTCTTTTCATATACTCAGCCACTGCAGGGCACACAAATTCAGGTCAGGGACCATAAAACATACTCATAGAGGTCATTCAATTCTAGACTTGTCTTATATGCTGATTTGTAAGGGGAACATCCTAGCTCTGTTGGGGAATGTGTTACATAACTGGAAGTGTGGTTTATAGTCCCGTTTAGAAGAATAGATTGAATGCAGTGACGTAAGTTCTAATGAGGGGCTCCCCACTGTCATGGCGGTGTGCCTCTGCCCACCCCCTCATTATCACAGCGACATAAAAGTTTAACATGTTTGCCATGCTGTCTCCATTCTTAAGTGCCCACCAGGCCCCGGAGCTGTTACCACCTGGGCCAAAGTCTCGCGGTGTAGCTGCTACTGTAAGACTTTGACCAGGAAGGTATCAGCCACTGGGCCTGGTGGAAACGTAAAAGAGTGGAGGACGTGCGGTAAACATGTTAATGTACGTTTGCCGCTCTACTTTACCGCCACTGTGTGGTCTCCGTTCCTACCTGGACCCTCACCTTGCATTGCAGAGGCTGCTTGGCCAGAATTTATACCACTTTTGAATGATCTTATAATGGATGGTTGAAACTATGTATAGAAGGACATTGGGACTTTTTCTTTAGTGACAGTGACAAAGGCTATGCTGTGGTGGTGGGCTTGGCTTGCCCCTTTCCATATCAAGTGGGATTTAGAAGTGTTTTGACAAGTTCCTGGAGGAAGAGTCCATAAAAAATAAATTAGCCAAGTAGGCTTGAGAAAGTCACTGCTGACCCCTGAAAATGAACAATGAGAAATAGATCTTTTGGGAATTTTTTGGAGGGAGAACAGTGATCTGACACAGCATGGCTTTTCTTATATTTCTTAAAATGTCACAGAGACAAAATGCAAATATTTAATGCTTATTTTATAAACTGTACAGAAAAGTATCTATCATTGCATTCCCCAGTCTCAGCTCCATCATCTCTAGTTGATACACAACACTGCAGCCAGGATTCTCTCTCATGCATCATGCTATGGTCACATCACCCCCCTCCTCATTCACCTGCATTGGCTCTCTGTCAACCTCCGTGTCCATTACAAAATTCTCACTTTGATTCATAGGATTATCTACACACACACGCCACAATACCTAGCAGACTCTTTACAGTTCCATATTGCACCCCACAGTCTACGCTCTGTTCATGTTAATCACTTCCACCTCCCCTCCCCAATATGAGCACATCTAGAACTGACCCGTCACTCTGCCTTTTTCTTCTTGGGACCCTCCCTCTGGAATTCTCTCTAGCCTACCTTCCGTCAAGAACCCTCATTTCCAAGATTTAAGGCCTTCCTCAAAACCCACCTCTTTGACCCTGTACGTCCGGGGTCACTCTCCACCCACTGCCTGCCCTCACTCTGCCTCTGTCCTGCCCGCTCCCTCCCACGAGCAGAGCTCCCTACCTTTGACCTTCCTCCCTCTGACTCTTAATAAACGTCTATGTCTGCTACCACTTCTTACTCTCTTCTCTCTATGTCCTGAGTGATTGTGTTTCTCTCCTATCTGACATTGTAGTTCCTTTCCTTTCCTGGCTTCAGCCATTTCTGATTTATTTGCAATTGCAAACCACCCTGGTGTCATGAAGGCAAGTTTTCTAATAAGGATAAAGTTAAAGAACATAAATCTGCATTGTTTATGTACAACAGATCGTCAAAGGAATGTGACAATCAATCAGAAATATACTTCATCAACAGAACATTATAAAATTAATGGATCGAGAAATGGAATAGTCATCAACATAAAAGCAAGAAATAATGTAAACTCATTTCAATCATTTCAGCAACAAACAAATTATAAATAACTGGACAAAAGCCTAGCAGTTTCCATGTTCTTGATACCACCAGAAATTGGCTTCAATGTATGAAATATGAGGATGGTGTCCTAGTCATACAACACAAAAGAATCAACCAGTGTTAGCATGATACACTTTGTTGATCTCAGCAACAAAACAGTGTGATAAAGATGGTTATCAGCACCAAAGGGAAGCTAAGGCCCATAAGGAGAAGCGTACCCCCTTCCCCCAAAAACAAGGATAATGCCTCTATACTATCCTTGGTGAGACTTCACCTAGAATACCATATCCAATACTAAGAGACTATATCACCAAAAGAATACAGGCAGACAGAGGCAGATGAGAGAAAGACTGCTACTGTACTGGTTCAGGATCTGCATCAAAACCCCTGAGTTTAGGCTTATAGGGAGGGAGCAGTCATGTTTAAGGGCTGCTGAAATATAAACCTGCTGCTGCTAAGCTCTGGAACTCATCAGCAAAAAGATAGTACTGAAAACTATGGCAGAAGAGGTCAGAAAGTCAAGGAAACAGATCTAGAAAGAGGATCCATGACAGAGCTCTCAAGCACACTAACTGATAGTGGAGATGCTTCTACCAAAGGACATACCGAATACATACATACATAAATTTAAAAAACACCCAGGAATCACCCTCCCCAGATGCTGCTCTTGTTTTCTGTCCAAAAGAACTTCACTCCTGTAACCATACCACTCCCTTGGGTTTTCACAGTTCAAATGCATGACCAGGCATTAAATCTTAGAAGCCATACTCTAGAATGTTCCTCAAGCTTTTCTAGATCCCTCATTTTGTTTTCCAAACCATCCAGGTTGTCCATCCTGATGCAGATTTTGTAACTGTCTGCAAACCCTTCCCTACAGTCCTTCTGCAATGTTGCTTACAAAAATGTTGAAAAGAGTCAGAGGCACCATTGGTAATGCCCCTTTAAGTAAATTCCACCCTTTGGTGTTTATCACTCAACCAGTTTCTAAACCAATCAGCCACCTTAGTACCTGTAGCAAGATCTACCTCTCTACACCTGATATTTCTCTGGCAACCCAGTCCAATATCTCTGCCTGTCTTTCGGACATCGTTGCCTGGATGTCTCATCGCCGATTGAAACTGAACATGGCCAAGACTGAACTCCTTGTCTTTCCACCCAACTCCTCCCCCCCCCCCAATTCCCCCTCTCTCTATCCAGGTGGATGGATCTACTATCCTTCCTGTTCCCTCTGCCCGCAATCTAGGCGTTATCTTTGACACCTCTCTCTCCTTCTCCACTCATATCCAGCTTGTAGCTAAGACCTGCCGCTTCTTTCTCTACAACATCAGCAAAATCCGCCCCTTCCTCTCTGAACACACTACCAAAACACTTATCCACTCCTTGATCTCCTCTCGCCTCAATTACTGCAACATCCTCCTCGCTGGTCTCCCCGTAAGCCACCTCCTCCCTCTTCAATCCATACAAAATCACACTGCTCGGCTGATCTTCTGCCAGCCTCACCATGCTCACGTTACTCCTCAAGTCGCTTCACTGGCTCTCTGTCCAATTCCGCATCCAATTCAAGCTTCTCCTACTGACCTATAAATGCATTCACTCTATGGCCCCTCAATACCTTTTATCTCTTATCTCCCCCTACGTCCCCTCTCGTAATTTGCGCTCCGCTAACAAATTACTCCTATCAATGCCCTTTACCCGCACCGCAAATTCCCGACTGCGCTCCTTTCACCTTGCTGCACTATACGCCTGGAACAGCCTACCTGCATCTGTGCACCAGGCATCCTCCCTGGCCCTCTTCAAATCCAGGTTGAAGACTCACCTCTTCACCATTGCATTTAGATCTAACTTATGACTGTACTGTGTTCTTTTAACTAGATTGTAAGCTCTGATGAGCATGACTCTGATGGGCAGGGACTGTCTCTTATATGTTGGCTACCTCCTGTAGGTTAGCTGTGCAGCGCTGCGTGCGTGGCGCTATATAAGTTTTGAATAGTAGTAGTAGTAGTAGACCAAAATCCACTGAGCCCATTATCCTGTCTCTGAGTAGACCAAATGAAAAGTGATCTACAAAAAATAGAAAAATGGTTGAATGCTTGGTAGTTAACCATCAGTTCAAGTGAGACCTCACCAATGAGCTGAAAAGGGGAATTAAGTATTCCATTTTGGAGGCCGTATCTCCTAAAGACATGTGGAGCTTGATCCTGGAAGGGGCACATCCAGGCCATCCAGACGTCCTAGACCAGGACAGGCTCTGTTGTACCTGATTCTGCACCATAGGAGCAAGAGTCATTTCTCTCACTGTTCCAGTATGTTTCGCCCGACATTTCTATATTGATTTGGTGTCAGTGGACAATTCACTGTTGACATTTTTGTTATTATACGGTGCTAGTGTCATCAGTTCACATTGTGGTTTTTTCTAATTCTAATTAACCTTCGATGGCAAGAAGTGCAGAGTGATCCATTTCAGGTGCAGAAACTCAAAGCAGCTGTATGCAATAGGGAGAGGTTGATGTGCATAAACAAGAGACAGATCTTGGGGTGATAGTGTCTGAGGATCTTAAAGTGGCGAAACATTGTGACAAGATGGTGGTCAAAGCCCGAAGGCTACTAGACTACACAGAGAGGGGCATAGCTAACATAAAGGAGAAAGTCAGAACTCCAAGTGAGGCCTCACCAATGAGCTGAAAAGGGGAATTAAGTGTTCCGTTTTGGAGGCCTTATCTCCTTAAAGACATGTGGAGCCTGATCTTGGAAGGGGCACATCCAGGCCATCCAGATGTCCTAGACCAGGACAGGCTCTGTTGTACTCGATTCTGCACCATGGGAGCAAGATACTATGGGGGTCATTTGATGCATGAATAGCCGGGTCCAACCTCTGTACTGCTCCTGGACCAAATTCAGTGCTCAAGGCTCCCTGCACTTATAGGGCTATTGTGCAGGGACTGCTAGATGGAGACGGGAGGGAGCGGGGTGAGGGCAGAATTGGGGTGTGGCCAGGCACAGGGATGTACAGAGGCCATTCAGGTCAGGCCTCTGTACGTCCCCCAGAAGTGTATGCCCAGCTTTTTTCACCCTGAGCCCCCCCCCCCCCCCATATCCCACTGTGCCGCCACGGGAAGGTATCAGCAGATTAATCACGTCCTTGGGAGCCTTTCATGGAGAGAGGAACGGCAAAGTGAGGGGTTGAATTGGCTGCTAGGCACTTGATTGCTCCAGCTGGACATGCTGGTGCCATGGCGACAGGACACCGCTGCACCAGAACACCAGCCAGAGCGTTGGGAGGGCTGGTCGGGCACATCACGAGACATATAATACATTGTAATCAGGGCTATGCTAGACAATCCAAGTGCCCTGATTCCATAACTGCAGGAATGTATAGCTCTCACGGTTGCAGAATAGGATTCATATTGGCCCCGTACCTCTTTTGGACATCCGACAGTCGCACAAGAGCGCATGGTTCGGAAAAATGTATCCTTGAAGGATACTACCAAAAGCAGAAAGGTTCCAAAAAAGGTAAAGTAGCCCAAATGCCCTCGAGTATGGAGCAGACAGAGCTTAAAGATCCCAAATTACCCATGCCTACTAATAGCCAAATTAATATGAATAAAATAGAGTCTCTAAAATGCTTGTATGCAAATGCTAGAAGTCTAAAAAATAATATGGGAGAGTTAGAATATATATCACTAAATGAGAGGTTAGATATGATTGGAATGTCAGAGACATGGTGGAAGGAGGACAACTAGTGGGACACTGTGATACCTGGGTACAAATGTTATAATGATAAAGCTGATCAAATTGGTTGGAGGGGTTGCGCTCTATGTTAGATAGGGCATTGAGTCAGAAAGGATTAAAGTTTTGCAGGAAACAAAATTTGCTGTAGAATCTCTATGGGTTGAAATTCCATGTAAAAAGGGGAAGGCAATGGCAGTGGGGGTCTACTATTGACTGCCTGGCCAGAATGAACAAATGGATAATGAAATGTTCAAAGAAATCAAGGAAGTTAACAAAAGTTACAGCACAGTAATAATAATGGGTGATTTCAATTACCCCGGTATTGACTGGGTCAGTGTCACGGCAGGACATGCTAGGGAGATAAAATTCCTAGATGAAATAAATGACTGCTTCTTGGAGCAGCTGGTTCATGAACCGACCAGAGGGGAAACCATATTGGACCTAGTCCTTAGTGGAACACCAGATCTGGTGTAAGGGATAAGGGTGTTGGGGCCACTTCGCAATAGTGATCATAGCATGATCGCGTTTGATTTAATTAGTGGCGGAGGGATAGTAAGGAAATCCACAGTACTACCTTTTAACTTTCGAAAGGGAGACTATGATAAAATGAGGAAAATAGTTAAGAAAATACTAAAAGGAGCAGTTGCAAAGGTTAAAGACTTACTTCAAGCTTGGGTGTTGTTGAAAAATACTATCTTGGATGCCCAGACCAGCTGTATTCCACGCTTTAAGAAAAGTGGAAGGAAGTTCAAAAACTGCCAGCATGGTTTAAAGGTGAGGTCAGAGAGGCTGTTGTTGCCAAAAAAGCATCTTTCAGGAAATGGAAAAAAGAGCCAAATGACGAAAACTGGAAACAGCACAAGCACTGGCAAGTTAAATGCAAGGCATTGATAAGGCAGGCAAATGGAGAATCTGAGAAGAAGCTTGCTGCGGAAGCAAAAACGCATAATAAAGACTTTCTCAAGTACATTCGTAGCAAAAAACCTGTGAGAGAGTCAGTTGGTCCATTAGATGATAGAGGGGTTAAAGGGGCACTACAAGGCGACAAGGCGATAACGGAGAGACTGAATGAATTCTTTCCTTCGGTCTTTACTAAGGAAGATGGAGGGATGTTACCCATCACTGAAGTGGTATTTAAAGATGCGGAAGAATTGAAGGAAATATCGATACATCGGGAAAATATATTACAACTATTAGATAAACTGAAGAGTAGCAAATCACCTGGGCTGGATGATATACATCCAAGGGTGTTGAAAGAACTGAAATATGAGATTGCAGACCTGCTATTAGTAATCTATGAACTATCATTAAAATCATCTGTAATACCTGAAGATTGGAGGATGGTGAACGTAACACCAATTTTTAAAAAGGGTTCCAGTGGTGATCCAGGAAACTACAGACCGGTGAGCCTGACTTCAGTAGCAGGAAAAATGGTAGAAACTATCATAAGGAACAAAATTGCTGAACATGTAGATAGTCATGGCTTAATGGGAGACAGCCAATGTGGCTTTAGACAAGGAAGATCTTGTCTTACTAATCTGTTATGTTTTTTTGAAGGTGTGAATAAACAGGTAGACAAAGGTGAGTCGGTTGATATAGTGTATTTGGACTTTCAGAAGGCCTTTGACAAGGTCCCTCATCAGAGACTTTTGGCAAAACTAAAGATTCATGGGATAGGAGGCAGTGTACTACTGTGGATCAGGAACTGGTTAAAAGACAGAAAGCAGAGGGTAGGGCTAAATGGCCAATTTTCCCAATGGAGAAAGGTGAATAGTGGTGTACCCCAGGGATCTGTGCTGGGTCTGCTGCTTTTTGACATATTCATAAATAACCTGGAAAAGGGAATAACGGGTGAAGTTATCAAATTTGCAGATGACACAAAACTATTTAAAGTTGTTAAAACCCAAGAGGATTGTGGAGAATTGCAAGAGGATCTTGATAAATTGGAAGACTGGGCATCTAAATGGCAGATGAAATTGTTATGCACCTATCGAAGAAGAACCCAAACTATGCTTACACGATGCTAGGTTCCACATTAGGAACCACCATCCAGGAAAACGTTTTAGGCATCATTGTGGATAACATGTTAAAACCCTCGGCCCAGTGTGCAGCGCCAGCCAAGAGAGCAAATAGAATGCTAGGTGTCATATGGAAAGGAATGGGAAATAAAACAAAGGATATTATAATGCCTCTATATCGTTCCATGGTGAGATCGCACCTTGAATATTGTGTGCAATTCTGGTCGCCGTATCTTAAAAAGGATATAGCGTCATTAGAAAAGGTTCAGAGAAGAGCCACCAAAATGGTAAAGGGGATGGAAGGATACCCCTATGGAGAAAGGCTAAAAAGGTTAGGACTCTTTAACCTGAAGAAGAGATGGCTGAGGGAGATATGATAGAAGTCTATAAATTAATGAACGGAGTGGAACGGGTAAACGTAGATCGATTGTTTACGTCATAGAATATAGAAAGACTAGGGGACATGCAATAAAGCTAGAGAGTAAACTATTTAGGACAAATAAGAGAAAATATTTTTTCATTCAAAGTGTAATCAAACTCTGGAATTTGTTACCGGAGGATGTAGTAAATGCTGTTGGTGTTGTTGGGTTTAAAAAAGGTTTGGACAAGTTCCTGGAGAAAAGGTCCATAAACCATTATTAAGAAGGGACCCAGGATATCAGTGCTTGACCCAGTACAAGCATTGTGGATACTGTGTCTTTTGGGGAAACTGCTAGGTACGTATGACCTAGATTGGCCACTGTTGGTAACAGGATACTGGGCTTGATGGACCTCGGTCTGACCCAGTATGGCATATCTTATGTTCTTATGTCAGAATAGGCCTCCACCCAGATAGTGCCGGGTTAAGCTTGTGAAGCTATTCAGCAGTGCTATATATTTAGTGTAGGGGAGATCCATGGGCAGAGTGAACGTGGTGTCTGAGCTATCCAGATAAATGCCATCTTAATCTGGAGAGAGCAATTTTCAGATAACTTAGACCACATGAACAGCTGTCCTAAGTTGCATTCTGGATAAAATCACCACTATCCAAATCCCTTCAGCACTTGTCCAGATGGCAGCGCTCAACCTGGAGACTCAACTGCAGCCACAGTCCAGATAGAACTACTACTGGAAGGTCATGAGCTGCTGCTACTACTGCTAAATAAATAAATACGACCGCTAAATATCCCACCGAGATTTTAGTGCCATGACTAACCACCATGATGTTTGAATAGCAGTTGTTTTGAAAATTGGGCCTTATATTTTTCCCATATGCTATGCTAGCACAGCAAACCCCCTTCCTGCTTGCTGATGGGTGTCCAGTCAAGGTTTGCGGAATAACTGGCAAAGTTTCTGGTGCACCACCAACTTAAGCAACCACCCTATACCCCTAAGTTGCCTTGACCATGCTCTCCAGCACCATATTCCACTGTGCTGCATGGAAAAATACTTCCTATGATTTCTTTGCAATCTTCTGGTTGTTAATTTCATTGACTGTCCTTTTAGTGTTTTTTGAAAGGTCAAACAACAACCCCTTATTTAGTGTTTCTCAACTTTTTTTCTTTCTGTGGCACACTTTTGGAGTTTGTTCAATCCTCGCAGCAAACCAAATCCAATTTTGTATGATTCTCGCTCCCAGTTCCTCCCACTAGCAGGAGAGAGCACGTTTTATCCATATGGGTCTCACTCTGCTGGCTTCAATCTGATGTGGAAAAATGTGAGGTTATACACTCAGACATCAGACTGAAACAGGTAAAATATGAACACAGGAAAGAAGAAGGGGGATTAAAAATGCCTAATTTCTTTTTTTTTAAAATTATTTATTTATAAGGTATTTCAATATTACAATAAGAAAAGAATACAATCTCAAAGCCATACTAATATACAGCCTCAGAAAAAGAACAAAGAAAAAGAAATAAAGTACAAAAAGCAATAGTCCACATCAAGGAAGTACTTTCAAATATAACTAAAAAAAAAAAGGCCCTGAATGGTCCCTGCAACAAATAAAAACTCCTTTTATCTTATCGAAAAAAAAAATGCCTAATTTCTAGTGGATGAGTCTGGAACGCTTGTTCTCCGTAGGGCTAATATTAAGCAAGTTCGAAGGGACTGGATCCAAGGAAAATTGTAGCAATAAGCTCTCAAACTACACCTAAAAGCACATTTTTTGTTTGTTACCACAAAACATTTTTGGCCCAATTCAAAAGCCTCAGGGCTGGCAGTAAAACCTCCATTCATGAGAATTAATTATGCACCAGAAAAGAAATCAGTCAACACAATCCAAGTATTCCCGATATGTAAATTATGTGTAAGGCATATGTTCACTCAGGCATATGTTCCAAAGCATCTACTTTATTCTAGGAGCTGAACAGCTACTCGATCACAGTGCTACATATTCTAATCATTAAACGAAAAATAAAATGCATTTTTTGCCTCTGTGACAGAAGAGAAGAGATGGGTAGCAGGGAGAGTAGAAGTTCTCCATTGTTATGCAGTGTCTGCTCCAACCTCCAGTCATACCCCTCCATGTAATGAATAAAGGGAACAAAGTGACTTCCATTTGTTACATCTGCTCCAGGCTCAACCGCTCCCTCCTGTTCTTTACAGGCTGGAGCAGGAAGCAGTGGGCCCTTCTCTGCATCACTGGCTAATAGAAATGGCATAATGCCTCATGAACCCATGCCTATGCACATGCCAGCCTATCAAAACCAAGGCACACCAGGGACGTTTCCAAGGCACAACAGTGTGCCACAGCATACTGGTTGAGAAGCACTGCCCTATTTGATCATTCCACCCTGCTCATGATTTTACAAATGGCGTTCTTTTCATATTTTCTGTAACATTTATGTAATATTGTAAACCGCTCTGATGCTTCAGCCTGAGCGGTATATCAAATGTAATTAAACTTAAATTTTTTCTCAATATCCTCTCTCTTCCTTAGCTGAAGAGCCCGTCTCAATGGTCTTTCTTCATAAGGAAGGTTTCTATCCCTTTCATTATTTTGTTGCCTTTCTCTGAACCTTGTTGAAATTCAAGTGCCCTATATCTAACACTTTCCACTCATCCAACCTCTCTGATCATCTAGTCAAATAAATTTATCAGATTTATTTGACAAGACCTACCTCTGGTAAAAAAGCATGTTGCCTTGAATCCTGTAATTCATTGGCTTGCAGAAACCAATATCCTCTTTCCATTAATATGTGACCATCAAGGTCAGCCTAACCAGCTTATAATTCCCAGACCTCTCCATACTTCCACGTTTATGAAAAGGAACCACATCAGCTTAAAAAAGATATAGCGTTATTAGAAAAGGTACAGAGAAGAGCCACCAAAATAGTAAAGGGGATGGAAGGATACTCCTATGAAGAGAGGCTAAATAGGTTAGGGCTCTTCGACCTGGAAAAGAGATGGATGAGGGGAGATATGATAGAGGTCTTTAAATTAATGAATGAAGTGGAACAGATAAACGTAAATTGATTGTTTACGTCATCAGAATATAAAAATACTAGGGAACATGCAATGAAGCTACAGGGTAACCTATTAGAGACTAATAAGAGAACATATTTTTTCACTCAACGTGTAATCAAACTCTGGAATTTGTTACTGGAGGATGTAGTAAAAGCTATTAGTGTAGCTGGGTTTAAAAAAGGTTTGGACAAGTTCCTGGAGGAAAGGTCCATAAACCATTATTAAAAGGGACACGGATATCACTGCTGGACCCAATACAAGCATTGAGGAACTTGTGTCTTTTGGGGAAACTGCTAGGTACTTATGACCTAGATTGGCCACTGTTGGAAACAGGATACTGGGCTTGATGGACCTTGGTCTGACCCAGTATGGCATATCTTACGTTCTTATGTTTGGACGAGTTCCTGAAGGAAAGGTCCATAAACCGTTATTAAAGAGGACCCAGGAAATCCACTGCTTGCCCTAGGACAAGCTTTGTGGAACCTATGTTTCTTTTTGGGAACCTGCTAGGTACTTGTGGCCTGAATTGGCTACTGTTGGAAACAGGATACTGGGCTTCATGGACCTCGGTCTGAGCCAGTATGGCATATCTTATGTTCTCATTCAGAGACAACATCCTCTTTATGCAGGCCAATGCAGAAAAGCTAAGCACAGTATTTTATGGCACTTTTCCCATGTTAGGCTTGCTCTCCAATGCAGAAAGCATAGCTACTCACCTGTAACAGGTGATCACCTGGAACAGCAGGAATCAGTCTTCACATACAGGTATCATCGGTACCAAAGGAGCCCACATGGGAACATTCCCCAGCGTCCAATAAGAAATCCTTTGGGAGCACTCCATTGTGCCTGCGCGTCTGCCTTCCTGCCTTCCCATCTTCTCTCTTCAGTTGAGTTTATAGCTGAGAATAGAGGAAAACTGAAGAGTAGCAAATCACCTGGGCCAGATGGTATACATCCAAGGGTGTTGAAAGAACTGAAATATGAGATTGCAGACCTGCTATTAGTAATCTGTGAACTATCACTAAAATCATCTCTGATACCTGAAGATTGGAGGATCGTCAATGTAACACCAATTTTTAAAAAGGGTTCCAGGGGTGATACGGGAAACTACAGACCGGTGAGCCTGACGTCAGTACCGGGAAAAATGGTAGAAACCATCATCAAGGGTTCCAGAGCGGTGGATATATCAACCGTGAGTACCCCTTCCTCTCAAGCTGTTTCCCGTGATCTAGGGTTTACTCCTCCTAGGCAAGAGACTATACAAATACCTGCTAATTCTCCTTTATCGGTGGTTAGTACAAGTGATAAGGATATGGATTTGCTTCCTGTGTCTTTTTTGAGAATGGAGGAAATATCTCCCCCCCTACCATTGGTGATTAAGTTTGGTTCGGTTGTGGAAGCCCAAGCTCCACCTATATATCTATCCTTAAAAGATATTTGGGTTGTGATCTCCCGTATGGAGTCCGTGTTGGGGGCTTCATTACAGAAAATCTCTGATTTTTCTAAGGCTACGGTTCAAAAACTCTCGGATCATGATAAGCGGATAAGTGGAACACAAGATCGAATCATTGGAGGTGGATAAATTAGCCAAGGGGGATGTTTTGGCCACGTTTGTCCAGGATTTTGACTCTTTGCATCGTCAAGATGAGAAGCTTGAAAATTCTCTGCGATCTAAAAATCTTCGTTTATTGAATTTTCCACAGACCCATTATTTATCCCCATTATTGTTCTTTCACAAATATCTTAAAGAAATACTACTGATTACTGATTTTAGCTCAATCGCTGTGTCTAAAATATATTATGTTTCCGTGAGAAGAGTAGTTAAGGAACCAGGTGGTGAGGGTGAGGAAGTTACTCCATTTGAACATGTAATTTCCTCTACTCTAGATATTTCTGCTTTCTTGGAATCAACTTGATGATATTCCTTCTAGGGCCACTTTAATTGTTACGTTAGTTTTGGAGACAAATAAGGATAGAATTTTACGGGCTTATTTTGCAAAGAAATCTGAAAAGTTTTGTGGACAGAGTATTCAGATGTTTCCTGATGTCTCCAGGGCCACGCAAATGCGACGCAAGGCTTTTTTAGAATTGTGTCCACGTGTGTTGGCTATTGGAGCTGTTTTCCATCTTAAATTCCTTGCAAATGTCTTATAATATTCCAAGGTAAAAGATATATTTTTCTTGAGGTAAATCATTTGTTGGAGTTCTTAAAAGTCAAGACGTAGGGTTGTAGTCTCTATAGGAGTATTGTTTAATTTACCGGGAACTGGTTAGGTGTTATTTTTTTTATTATTATTATTACTGGCCCCTCCTTGAAGTGGTCTAACATCTTGTTTCTTTTTGGTGATTTATGTCATCTGTATTATGCTGAAAGGATACATTTATTTTTTTCTCTTGTTATGTAATTGGAAAACTTTATAAATAAAAAAAAAGGGTTCCAGTGGTGATCCGGGAAACTATAGACCGGTGAGCCTGATGTCAGTACCGGGAAAAATGGTAGAAACCATCATAAGAATAAAATTACTCAGCATGTAGATAGTCATGGCCTAATGGGAGACAGCCAACATGGCATTAGACAAGGAAGATCTTGTCTTACTAATCTGTTATGTTTTTTTGAAGGTGTGAATAAACAGGTGGACAAAGGTGAGTCGGTTATATAGTGTATCTGGACTTTCAGAAAGCCTTTGACAAGGTCCCTCATCAGAGACTTTTGGCAAAACTAAAGAGTCATGGGATAGGAGGCAGTGTACTATTGTGGATCAGGAACTGGTTAAAGGATAGTAAGCAGAGGGCATGGCTAAATGGCCAATTTTCCCAATGGAGAAAGGTGAATAGTGGTGTACCCCAGGGATATGTGCTGGGTCTGCTGCTTTTTGACCTCGGAAGTGGAATAACGAGTGAGGTCATCAAATTTGCAGATGACACAAAACTATTTAAAGTTGTTAAAACCCAAGAGGATTGTGGAAAATTGCAAGAGGATCTTGATAAATTGGAAGACTGGGCATCAAAATGGCAGATAAAATTTAATGTGGACAAGTGCAAAGTTATGCACCTAGGGAAGAACAACCCAAACTATGGTTACACGATGCACAGTTCCGCATTAGGAACCACCACCCAGGAAAAAGATTTAGGCATCATTGTGGGTAACATGTTAAAACCATGTTATTCTCTCCACCTTTTCTTGATTTTCTCAGCATCATTCAACATAGAACCTTGAACATCTTGTAACATTCCAATTCAAGGCTGGAATTTTTTCTTTAACTCTCATAGCTATAGGAAAGACGATCTTGTTCTTCCTCTAATAGTTTCTGCTTCTATTTCCTTGTATGCATCACTGTAGTACTTTTCCTTGTCCTGTCTTACTACATGTTGGAAATTTCTGTTGGGTTCTGCGATTGTCTTTGTTTCTCCTCTGGCTTTAGCTTCTCTGCGTTTCTGGGCAATTTTCAGAGTTTCTTCCATCATCCATTTTGGCCGTTTTTGCTTTTTGACCTTTTATAGAGACTTCTCGCTTTCTTCCAACGCAACCTTCTAGATGCCATTTCATAACTCTTCTGGAGCTCTGTCATTTGTATCTAAAGCAGCAAATCGATTTTACAGGCAGTCTTTAAATTCCAGTGGTATATTCTCAAGGTCATATTTTGCTACATTCGTGAGTGGCTTGCTCTTATTCAACTTTAGCTTGAGTTTGCATACTAGTAGTTGTGATCTGTACCACAGTCAGCTCCAAGTTTTGTCTTTGTTGATGTTATAGAGCGTTGACTTCCA